>OY744475.1:134666964-136031952 GCA_963556175.1 Tipula confusa
TGGGTCCACTTTGCATCATTTCAGCAAAAGTGCCATTCTCTTTGCTTACTTTAATCGATGAAAACATTTTGGGAATCGGTTTGTCCATCTGTTGCTGTTTCTTTTTTTCTTCGATGCGTTTTTTGAGGCGCACTAGCATTTGTTGATAAATTGGGCAGCCTTTATACGATGCCGGATGACCTGATTTTTTGCAATTGATGCAGTAAATATTTTCTTTAGCAACTTCGTCGTTGATGGTGCATTTACCTGGTGTATGTTCATTTGCGCATTTCACGCAACGGAAATCTAATTTGCAATTAGATGCGGTATGGCCATACCGCTGGCAATTTTTGCATTGCATTATTTCATTTGTTTTATTTAGGGTATGCCAAACAATTTTTTGATAATTTAGATGTTTAATATTGTAGACCAAATTTAGGGGGGTTTCAGGACTAAATTGCACGATATATAGAGGTAATAATTTTTTTAGTTGCTCGGGTTTTTTGGAACGCATTTGTAAAATTTTAATTATTTGTATTTCATCGTTTGCTGTCTCAATGTCCGTCTTTAGTTCGTTCAGGTCCTCGTTTTCAGTTAGTCCTCGTAAAACTAGTGATTTTGTTTTAAGCTCTTTGGGCGTATATGTATAAAATTTCGTACTAACTTCGTCAAAAACAGTTTTTAACGAATTAAAATTTTGTAATGAGTCCGTCATTAGGGTATGTTTGTTTGCATTAACCCGTTTAATTTCAAAATTTTCGACCTTAATACCTTTGGCTAGAGCCACCGTATTTTTGATGTCTTGGCCAAAGATGTGTAATGGTGGTGGACGTCTATGATTTTTTGGTTTCGTCTCCGCCGTTGTTGTTGCTGTATTATTTTTATTATTATTTGTATTTGTATTATTTATATTATTAGTATTATTATTTAGCGGAGAGTTTTTTCTCGCTGAATTATTATTATTATTATTATTATTATTATTATTATTGTTCGTATTGTTGTTAGTAGTCGCTTTTGATTTTATATTTTTTGACTTGATTTTTTTTTTAACTATCTCGAAAGTATTTCCTTTTTCGTTTTCGTCATCGCCGTTTGTTTGATCGCAATACATAATGCTCGATTCGTTTTCCTCGATCTCTTGGATTAGCGGGGCAAACGAATTTTTTGATATAAACGATGTACTAATGTTGTTGTTGTTGTTGTTGATAGAGTTAGTATTATTATATTTGATGTTGTTCGTCGAAAGATTTTTAATGAAATTTTAAAGAGAAAAACTCACCCGAATTGTTTTCCTCGTTTGAATTTCGTTTTTTTGGTCTTAAAGATAATTTTGATGCTGTTGCTGCTGTCGAAGTTGATGATGGTGGAGTTGGATCCAAATTTATGGCTTCTACATTTTGCTGGTCTTCATCGTTATCGCTCATCGTTGGTAATGGTGTTAATGATGGAAGCGATTTTTCTTCGTGATGAATCACAGCTTTGGTAGTGATCATTGTTAATGATTTATTTAATTTTATGGTACTTAGATTATATTTATTAGCTACCGATGCATTCAGGTTACTAATTGAATTTATATATTTAACTGTTTTCTTTTTAATTTTTTTATAAATCTAATTAAAAAAGGAACTAATTGTATTTAAACGTTATGTTAAAATTTTATATATTTATATTGTTGCACTATATATGTTCACCAAAACAGTAGCTTGACGTTAGTAAAACAAGTTGAAAATAATTTTATTTAATTTAATTTTTTTGAATCAAGGACTCTTTTATAAATTTTTGACAGATAATTGCACGAAAATAATTGAAAGTTTTTTTGAAAAAAAAAAATATTTGAAAGTTTAAAGAAAATTCAATCTTTCTCAATGAGAAATTGAGTTACCCCCTGAATAGGGTGTCCTTTTTTAGGGGGCACACACATACACACTGCACTCTTATGAATGTATATAAGGCACTAACTATATCACTATTAATTTAAGTTTGATTAACGGCACATATATGAGTCTCTTGCACATACAAATGAGAGCTCCACTATATTTTTTATAATTTCTTTAACACTGAATTGTAGTTCATAGAAATAATTATTTTTTTTTTATTATAATTAATAGAAGTTTAATTTAGATCGTTGTGAAATCGTTGTGAAATCGCGATACCGATATAATTGGGTAGCCCCCTACTAGGGCTCCCATTATATTTTTGAATGAATTTTACCGAAAAAGTTTTTAATTTTAGTTTTAATTTTAATTTTAATTTAAATTTATTTAATTAATTTTATTATAATTATTAAAGCTTTAATATTTTTTTAATTATTTTATATTAATTTTATTTTATTTCTTCCTTTATTTTTTTGGTCTTTACTTAACGAGAGACAATTCTATGTTTTCAAACTTGTTGTACAACAAGCTGCAAAGTGTATGGTATAGTCTGCTGGCTAGTCTACAGACCAGTTGTACAACTAAGTTGCACCGTGTATGGGCAGCATTAAACATAAGAATCATTATATTTCGATTCGTTGAATTAATATTGTAGGTTAAGCAAACCCGTTAAAATACCACGTTAATGCATATTAGACATTTTTAAAATATGTACTAATATATGTACTAAAACGAACGTAGATTTGCATATAATAATAATTACATTGAGTAACAAATTCTCTATTTAGGTATCATTATTCTCTGTCTCCTTGTGTAATGGTTCTTAATATGTGCTCTGTGTGAGTATAGCTGTCTTAGTTTTAGGAGAGTCTTATGTAAATTAAATAATTAAAATAATTAAATATTTCTCAGTTCATGTATAGTAATCTTAATATAAGTTTTTAGCTCGATTCATTAACACATATATTAGCTTGTTCTTAGTTTAAGAATAAAATCAATGATTTGAACCTAAATTAACAATTTATTTAGAGAAAACTATTCATGATAATACAATAATTTTGATAAAATACATATTAAATTTTGCTAGTGGCTTGTTCTTCATTTAGTCTTGAAAATTGTGATGGTGATAGTGATAGTGTTATTTGATTTTTGAATTAACTATTAAAAGTGTAGTAGTTAAATCAATAACTATATTAACTTTACTAATAACTATAATTAAAAGTAAGTGGTATAACCTATATAACAAGAGTGCAAGAGTGTTTTGTGATGTTGTTTGGAAGAAACAATAAGTTTATTTCTTTGATAAATATTTTAAATTTACAATAACAATTGCATAGAATTGAATTGAAAATAAATTAAATTTACGAAAATAATTTGAATTTGTGGTTTATGGAATTGTCACTTGAAGATGATTCATACTATATATTTACAATAACTAAAATTTTGAGCGGTTGTTTTGTAAATTTGAATTTGGTGAATTTAGTAACAAAAATAAAAATATCCTCTAAATTTATTTCAATCAAAGAATTGTCGTTGTTACCGAAGATGGGTCTACTATGCTTATTGCTTACTTTAATTTGATACGCGCCGGCGTTCACTGTTGAAGCACTTATTCTGTTTCGACCATAAATTAAACTGGAATTCAAACCTAGTACTTCCTACTGCATCAATTGCTCAGTTTCTTTTAAGCAATGAATTGACTTCAAGTGGCAATTCTGTTAACCAAACATTTAATTTAATATACGAAAATTAAAAAAAGAATGTCATTTAGAAGTTTTTCCATTTATTTCTTTGTAATTGTTGTTGTAAAACTTTACCAAAGCAATACACTTATTATTCCATACTATTTTCTTATAGGAATATTAATTCCAAATTGTTTTAGCATCGATTGTAATTTTATAGACAGCTAATTTAAACAATAAAAATTGGCTAAACTATTTATAAACCCTTGGTAGACGCTGCACATTTGGGGCACTTCCTGGAAGAGTGGGTGCTTTTCACACCGAAAGAGGTTTATACTGGTAATATTGTATTACTTATGTTTTAAATATTAATTAAGTATACTAACAATATAATTATATTTCTATTTTATTTCTATTTCAAAACAAAATGGAGTTTGAAGGAAGCGTCCGGACAAGAACGAGAAAAAGGAAGTTGCTACATTTGGCACCATCAGTGAAAAAAGTAAAATATAAAATAAAACATAATTTTGATTAACATAAATTAATTTATATATCTATTTTTCCACTTACATATTTGAGAATATTTAAGTTAAATTTAGTTATTAAGAAAATAATAAAATTATTTAAGCTATATATTTTAATAGTATAACAAATGTTTAAGTCTATGTTACCTTTATAAAAAGAGAAATAATAAATAAAATTGTCTTTTAATTATTATGTTTGTAAAATTTTTATAAATTAATTTAATCAAATTATATTTTCTTCTAAATAAACATTTTAATAAATTAAATGAAAATATGTATTTTATTTACTATTATTGAGTTTAAATATACCCACGATGAGTGTATTTTATTCTTAATACGATTATTGGAATTGATCACCGTCTCGAAATTGTGAATTTTAGCCTCAAACAACATCGATGTTATTTTAAAACGAAACCTTAGTCGGGCAAATTTTGTGAATTAGTCTTAAATTGTGAATTGTGGTCTCAAGGAAAATTTACTTTTTTCTCAAAAGAAATCTTATATGGTCTTGTTTGTTTGTTTATTCCTATGCGATTTGTTTTGGGGCCGAAGCTCTCCCAACTCTTTCGCGGTTAACTTAACGTCCTACTTTACGCCATTACTAGCCAAATCGAGGACGCGCAAATACAGGTTCGTGTTTTTTCAAATGTTCTCTGTTAAGTTGAGAGCCATGTTTAAGCCCGCAGTGATAGTATCGTAAGTGAGTAAGGTATGCTTACCAAGTAAATGATTAAACGGGTAAAGCTCTTAGGGTTTTCTACGTCAAGGACATTCGCACTAATCTAGTATCCGATTCCCTGTTGAGCGATTTTTTTTACCAAAAGTCATTTGTTTAAATAGCCAGCTTTGAGACTACTCCAGATGTGGGACGTGTTGACGTAGTAACGAGGGTCTCTGGGGTGCTCGTTCATTATGTTAGCTACGCCTTGTTTTCGTCTACGTTTTGATATGTTTGTTTTTATTTTTATAACTCATTTACTACTACGCCTTTTGTTCAACAATTGGATAACGGATTTTGAGCGTGATTTTGACTGAGTGAGGGCTCAGTAATTTGTTTAAAGTTGATTTAAAAATGAGCAAAGATATATTTACTTATAACATAAACAATAATAGGACTATCGTTCATCAAGAAGAAGCCGCTTCTACACAGTAAAAAAAAATTACGTAAATACAATACTACTTCTATTGTATATAAGTCCAACGCAATTTTCTATTACATTTTAATAGAAGAAAATCATTACATTTTTTTAATGCAAGTTGTATTAAAAAATATCAATTTTGAATTATTAGATTTTAATACAGACACCATTAGTTTTTTTAAAAACAAGATCTATTAAAATGTGTGTTTTTGTTTCTATTAACTTTCAATGGTGCCACTATTTTATTAGTATAATGGATGGAACCATTATATTTAAATGCAGCCTCTATTTAAAAGTAATAATGCAATATTTTATTGTATTTTTATAAAACTGGTTTTTATTTTTCAATAGATATCATTCTTTATAATACATTTTTAATTTCATACTAATATTACAGATTATTTGTTTTATTTGATTAAAAATTAAAATTAATCAAATTTTTATTATAAGTTGGCAACTTATTTCTATTAATTTTTAAGAATTATTAATACCACTCCTTTGTAAAGCTGATGTAGGTTCTTTTAATTCAGGTGAAATTATGGATTATACTCATCGTTTTATTATTTCTATAAACATATGGGCTGGAACAAGCGTTTTTTCGCAATCCACAAAATGAGATGTGTCATCTAAAATATTGAAGTTTGAAAAAAACTTAAGTTAGTATATTTAGTAAGAACTATAATATCAAAATTTTTTATAATTATTATTTAATAAATTATTTTTTAATTAAATATTAAGTGTTAAATTTTTAATACTAATTCTATTAAGTAAATAAGCCAATAAAATCACTAGAAACTGTCATGTGACCTTAGTATAATATAAACTAATACTTTCAATATTACATATTAAAAGTAATACTTCTAATATTACATAATAAAAACTATATAATCAATAAATTTAACGTGCGACTTACCTGAAATTACGAAATCTTTATATTTAAACTCGCTATCACTATGTTTAATAATTTTTATTAGTTTAATTAAGTTTTTTTAAAAAATTCTAATTTATTTACATCGACCATTTTTATTTAATACAAAAAAAAAACAAAAAATTACGATTAAATTAAAATAAAACGATTCACGGCCACATAGCTATTATATTTTATTTTTTATCACAAATCTAAATATCTTTACTCTTCTCTTGATTAAAAAAAAAACAAAAAAAAAAAAACAAAAAATATCATTCGCACTAAACGATACACAAATATAATTGAAATATTCAGGATAAGTCGAGAATACAAAAATTTACCGATCGAGAAACGAAACAAAAAATATATAGCTATCCTATACATATTATATAAAAAAGTACATATTCTCTTTTTTTTTGCTTATAATAACTGTCGATGAGAGTCAAATTGAGTAAAAATAAGAGTAAAATAATGGATTTACCGCTGCAGTCATTTTTAACACAAATATTTAATACAATATCATTATTTTTTAATAGTATTGTATTAAACAATTGTTTATCGGTGGTTTGCATTAAATTATAATAGAATATTGTATTGTATAAAATTTAATACCAGGCTTCTATTCCATTTTAACAGAAGATTTTTAACTGTGTAGTGGTGAAACACGCTCTTTTAAAATCTAGTTTAAAACAATTTTTTAAAAAATTGGTTTAATTGAAAAGAGGATCCTTCTAGTATAGAAACAAGTAGTATCGATAAAAACATGAAAAAATCTATAGTCCCTTTTTTTTTTGTGTGTCCCCCTTCCTTGTAAAGAAGCAAAATATGAAAATTAAAATTATAAAAAATGAAAATATAAGCAAACATTTCGTGTTTATAGAGCCTATATTGAATTTACCAAGATAGATGCATAATAAATGGCTCAAGTTCTATTTAG
The DNA here is from genome assembly GCA_963556175.1 of Tipula confusa. Lineage (NCBI taxonomy): Eukaryota > Metazoa > Arthropoda > Insecta > Diptera > Tipulidae > Tipula > Tipula confusa. Next base: position 134,674,007 of record OY744475.1, read on the forward strand.
TTGATGTGAGAATTTTTAGACACTATGAACAAAATTCAAAGTCACATATAAAATAAACACACGAATTTTGCGCTTTAACAAAATTAGAATCTTGATTCTAATCATCGCTTAATTGCGATCGGTGATGAACACAACTATGACTCCTGTTGCAGTACAAAATGCATGGACTGAACCATCGTCTATGCCAGTACAGGCTGGCTGGAGCAATGCAATGTTTAGGTAGATATTTAAAGTGTACCTGTATCCATGCGTTATCGTTTTGGTTGGCAACGGTATAAAGCAGGACGTTACATTAACCGCGAAATAGTTGGGAGAGCTTCGCTCAAAAAACGATTGCGTTAATTAAAACATAAAAATAACCAAATAAATAAATTACGTATCAATTCAGTCTAAACCTGTTCAAATTGATTTAGTCTTTAGTAATGTTGTTATTAGAACCACAAATACAGTTTTTAGGTGATTAATATCAGAAAATCAGATTAAGGAAGCTGTCAAAACTAAAAACAACAGCACACTTAACAGCCTAACAAAATGATTATTGTATACGGACACAAATAAAACTAAAAAAAAGTGTATCGGCACGATTGAATTCGCTTGTTAAGTGTTCCGCGGATCATACTGTGTATACCAATGTGCACGACATAATATTTCCTTGTTTCACCATTTTCACCAGATAATTTAATTTAATTGTTTCTGTTATTTTGTACAGAATACTTTATGGTTGTTCTTAAGTTTTTTGTTTAAATTTTTTTAAATCAAATAACTTCCAATTTGCGAGGTCAAATAATTGATTCCGATTTTATAGTCTTTAAAAGGTATTCGCAAGGTTATCTTTATTAATTCTTCTTATCTAATGTACTATATGACTGACTGTGCCGTATACTGTATAATGTGCAATGGAAAAATATTATTTATAAAATTCCAATTAATGCGTTAGAATTTTTTACAAACAAGTAAAAATAATTATGTCTAATCAACTGATTCATTCGACATGACGTTCATACAAGATACATACAACAAACACATACACACACACACACACACACACACACACACACACACACACACACACACACACACACACACACACACACACACACACACACACAGAATAATTAATCTTTGAGAACATATAATAGTGAAAAAATTAATTAAATTTTTATTGTGTACATTAATTTGTTCGGATAATTTTTCTTTTTTATTGCGATAAGATTTCAACTTTTTCAATAAATTAAAATTAATTATGAAATAATTAATGTTTCGACTTGTTTACACGTACCTGTGCCGATTAAAAATGTTTTGTGGTTGTTTACATGTTAAAAATTTAAATTATGTATTCCTCCCATATGCTCAGGCCAACAACCGCAACAAGCACCTACATATTGCTTGGGTCATTCGTATAGGTATACTACAACTGTTTTTATACACTACTCTGGTCGTTAACGAGGTAACAGTTCAACTTATTAAGCTTGTAACTAAATTACTGATGCCGTAGTATACTTTTATAAATATTGCCGAGTTCCAAAAAATACAGAGCTACTTAACTCTATTCTATGGAGTCGACTTGAAATAAACAGAGAATTTTCAGGTTGCTTACTTATAGAACACTAAGGTGAAGCTACTAAGTTACATGTAATTCAAGATAGGACATAAATCCTATTTTTGGTTTTTCATGTTGTCTGCTGTACCCCGGAGATAAACTCGACGCGACCGACGTGACTAAGTAAAATAAAAAAGTTAAAGTATATGAATTTACACTAAAGCGATTATACTCGAAGCAACTCAGAAGTAACAAAAAACGCGACAAGCAATATTTGAGTTTATCTTGAGTGTATTGTAGACCGCGTTTTTGATAAATTTAAGTGTATGTTAAAAGCAACCATACTTTGCCACCAAAAATTAATTGTTTGAGGTATAGGTAACGTTGGAATCGTAATGTTAAAATCTATTAAATGGAATCCTATATATGTAAGTTACAAAATTATTGATACCCCTGTTAAAATTAAATTAAAAACTGATATTAGAATTAAGTCGGTGTTTTACCTAATTTTTTAATTTCATAATTTTATAAGAAAAGGGAAAAGCAAAAATTAAAAAGCAACAATTACCTGTTTTCCAAATCAAATAAATTTATTTTAGGTTTATTCGAAAAACGTTACCAAAAATGCTCTCATAAAGCATGCAAAAGTAAAATTTTACAAGATGCTTTTATTTTAATGTTAACAACAGTTTTAATGTTAACTAAAATGAAACCGAGGTAAAGATGGGCCCTCAGCAAAATTAATGTGTAATATTTAATGCGAAAGTAAAACTCAAAACTTGATAAAATCAATTTTCAATCCAGTTTTGGTTTGTGAAAGTTTTGATCTGCAACTTCCAATTTATCCAGATGATCTAATTCGGAAACGTCAATTTCGATCATCGGAAGGGGAGATGTCTCCTTTTGAAAAACTGCTGGTTGTATCATTAACTGGATACTACGATCTCTAGTGGGGCTAATATTCAAATTTGTTATCTCAGTAGATATTCCAAGACTTGATGACGCTTATCTGCAAATCTTTTAGTCGCCTAGTCCATTTGTCACATAAACCAACACCGTTGGTAATAAACCTGTTTTTATTTTCATTGTATTTACCTGAAACATTAGCATTTTTTGAGTCCCATGATTATCCAAATGAAAGAGCTCATGATGTTTTGCTCGGCATTTTTTACATTTGTGGTAAATCCATTATTTTCGCTCAATTTTACTCTCATCGAAAGGTTTTATAATACATACAATCAAAACCCTCTTTATTATACAAGCCGTCTTGTAACTTTCGTTGACACAGATAAACAAAACCTATTTACACAATTGAGTGTATTGGTGCTATGAAAATACATACCAATAAATGTACAATTTTCTTATTCCTTGAACAATAAATTACTATTTTCAAATATGATCGAGTTTTTTGGTACTTCAACCAGCTCCCACACTTTGCTGGTTTTTAAAGAATTCATTGCCTCCTACATAGCTTGTTTCCACTCATGTGCATTCGTACCATTTACTGCTTGTTGAAAAGTCAGCGGTTCTTCTGGGTTTACAATGCAATAATCACATACATTATCTAAATCTACTTCGTAATCTTCTAACTTCTTGGGTTTATTTAGTTTGGATCGATCTCTTAGTTGTATTCCTGTACTCCTTTCGGTTTCTGGCGTACAAAATTTGTCATTTTCTTCTTCTGAATCAGATAATCGGTTAGGTAACTCAAGATTTTCTTCAATTTGCTCGTCATATTTTCTTTCTGCCTAACTATTTTTGAATTGTGTATTTTCTTCCTCAGGAAGATACAATAGTGCTTGATTTTGATTTTATTTAGTAGATTCCATTAATTTTCCTGTATAGATAATATGTTTTCTGATAAAACATAGTCTTCCTCTGGAATTCAAACTCTGCTAGCTTTTATAGTATCGCCGTAGCCTACAAAGTAACAAGCTTCTTTATTTTATTTTCAGGCAATTTCACGTAAACTTTCTCTCCAAATATATGGAATTCCTGAATCTGGTCGCTTTTTGTACAAAATTTCATATGGTGATTGTTTCTTAATGCTACTGGTTCCTGTGCAGTTCAAAACATAAACGGCAGTGTTTACTGCTTCTGCCCAGAATTTAAGTTCAAATTTTGCAGCATGTAACGTTGTACGAGCAGCTTCTACAACAGTTCTGTTTTCGCGTTCTATTTTGCCATTTGGCTCAGGACAATAAACTACTGAATTTTGATGAGAAATTCCAATTCTTTAATCAATATTGTGACCTCTTGATTGACAAATTCCAGGCCATTGTCAGATCTAAAAATTTATATTCTTCTGGGGCAATGTTTTTCTGTTTTCTTTAGACAGTCTCTTAGACATTCCAGTACGTCTGATTTTGCATCCAAGAAATATACGATTCTGTAATGTGAGTAATCATCTCTCAACAGAAGAAAATACTTTGCACCTGTAAATGACTTTTCTGGTAGTGGTCCACACACATCTGCGTGGATTATTTGGCCAATGCGACTGGTTTTTGTACTATTTTGCTGAGGAAAAGGTAGTCGAGGGGTTTTACTCAATTAATTTGAGTGTAGTTTTGATGAGCTAATTTTGATGCCATTCTTGAAAGGAACTTTTTTTAGCAATACAAGCTTGATATTCTTCAGCACTTTCTTTGCCATTTTCGATTGGCACTATCTTAATTTTAATTTCAAATAATTTATTTTGTCTCTCACCTATACAGCTATGGTTTTGCCTTCTTTAACGAATTTAAAAATTCTTTTATCAGCTTCTAGAGTTAACTTTTTATCCAAGACCACACTGCCAGAAAAGAGATTGTATTTCAGCTTAGGCACGTAGAGTACGTTTGAAAGGTGACATTCTGTCCATTTTTTCCATTAAATGTTGAAATGTTCATGCTCCCTCGACTTTGCCTGTAATGGTTTTGTCCGTCTCCAATTTTTATTTTGATGCCAACTTTCATTGGTGTGTAGTTTATGAACTACTCTAGTTTATGAGTCATGTCCTCGCTCGCTCCAGTGTCCATATACCAGGCCTCGACTGTAGTTTTCGCTGTCTTTTGTACTGAGGCAAATGCTTCGCTTATAAGAGCTTCAGCCCTCTTTTCTCCTGAAACTTTGGAATTTTTAAATTTATATTGTTTATTTTCTGGATTATTTCAACATTCTGCTGCCCAATGTCTAGGTTTTTGACAAATATTACATTTTCCAGGTTTTCTTCTTGTATTATTTTGGTCATCGTTTTTATTCTTAATATACTGAGTTTTTTTGTTACCAATATTATTCTTGGAAAAATGATTCTAACTGCTTACTCTTACATTAGAAGCAAGTGCATTAACTTCTACTTCTCTTTGACTTTGTCTCATCCCTTCAATTATTAATCTTGAGGTTAGGTTGGCTAATGTTCTATTGGTGGTAGCCATTGATTCCCAGGCACTGATAAAATAGTCAAAATTAGGTGGTAAAGTTAGGAGAATTTTGGGCATTACTACCTTATCTTCAATTTTCTCTCCCATTGCCTGTAGTCTATTAGATATATCTTCAATTTTTGAGATATGTGCTGCAATATCATGTGAAGGATCTTTAGCCAATGTAAACTACTTTTGCTGTAAAATGTGGAATGAAGATTCTGATTTTTGTTCATATATATTAGTTAGCTTTTTCCACATTGCCTCAGAATCCCCCGAGGTCAAAATATGCATCATCGTTTGTTCAGATATTGTGGTAACGATTACCTTTTGCGCAAGCCCGTCTGTTTTATTCCATTTACGTATCGCTTTGGCATTTTCATTTTTCTCAGCAGCCATCGCGTCTGTGCCCACGGGTGCAGGTTGTTGGTTTGTGCCATTTACTATGTCCCATGCTCCAATTGACTTTAAAATTATCTGAATCTGGAATTTCCATAGATTTCAATTTTCAATTCCTTGTAATTTGCTTACTCTGGACAATTCTGAATCCATCTTCTTAACAATTTTGCTCGACGGTTACAATTTTCACTTCGCACACGGCTGGCAACCTCACAAAATTTGTCTTATTTTCACTCCTATTTCCGAAAATATTACCAAAACACATTTCTGGGCCTATAAACTGCCGTTATATGTGGAATTATGGGTAAAATAATTTCAGATGTATATTGAATAAAAGGATTTTTATTGTTTGTTTTTATAATATAATTTATAATGAAATTCTTAGCTCTCTTTGATAGATGGATTAAATTAAAGATAGTCATGTGTACCATAAACTAAAAATAGTGCTGCCATCTAGGGAATAAACAACAAGTGATATCCATAAAACACTATTAAAAAAAACAACAATTCTGACAGAAACATTTGTGAAACCAGAAGGAGAAAAAAATCCTAAATTACATTAGAGAAACCAAGACAATTTTTTTGTTGTAACAAAAAATACAAAATAGAACAAAAAATCAAAAACGATTATCTTTGTCACTCTAAAGTAATTTAAAATTGTTTTTCTTCTTCTGGTTACTGGTAAAAAATACTGACAATGAATGTGTCATTGAAGTATCATAGACGACTTTAATATTTTGTTATTATTTCTAACTAAAATTACTAACTTAAGCAAACTTTAATATTTTAGCTGCAACTGATTTGGTTATATCTGTTTATGACATTTCATTTTGAGGACTCTCAAGGAACTCATATGTTTATTTATTAAGTTATTGTGTAGAAACGATACCAGAATAGATTTTACATAATTATAAGGTTTAACCAAATATGTATACTATTTAAATATAAGTATTGGAATTAAAAATGTATGATAAACAATTATGTCTTTTGTTTTATTTGTTGTGTTATTATTTATTTATAAAATGTACCAGTGATTGTATATATAAAGACCGAACTAAATGGCGGGTGAATTTCAATGTAGCCTCTTTTTAAAAGAAATAATGGAATGTGCATTAAAAAGAGCCAATTTTTCTGGTATTGGATTTAAATAAAACTGGTTTTAATTTTTAAAAACCCACAGAAATCATTATGCATTTTGACTTAAAGTCAAAATCTGTTAAAGTTTATCAGTAAATAAAATTTAATAGATTTTGACTTTAAGTCAAAATGCATAATGATTACATTTAAATAGTGGGTGTTTTAATACTAGAGAAGAGGCTACATTAGAATATAATGGTTCTATCCATTATATTAATAAAATGGTGACACTATTCAAAATTAATAGAAACAAAAAACATAAATTTTAATGGAACTTATTTTAAAAAAAACTAATGGTGTCTGTATTGAAATCTAATAATCCAAAATTGATATTTTTTAATACAACTTGCATTAAAAAATTTAATAATTTTCTTGTATTAAAATGTAATGGAAATTTGCGTTGGACTTATATACAATAGAAGTAGCATTGTATTTTTGTAATTTTGTTTTACTGTGTGAGGACCAGGAAGCTGTTTGAATACGTCCACACGTTAATTTAAAAGGACATAAAAGGCACAATGCACAATCATGAACATCAACAACAACACAACAACGATAATGATTTTGAAATAATTAAAAATAAAATTAAAATAAATAATAATAATAATACAAAATCGGCACGAGCCAACAACAAAAACAACAATAATAATAGCAACCCGAATAATAACAATAATAATAATAATAATAATAACAATAATAACAATAATAACAATAATAACAATAATAACAATAATAATAATAATAACACGACAACAATGTCAAAAAAACGGAGACCACCACCATTACACATCTATGACCAAGATATTAAAAATACTATAGAATTGGCCAAGGGAATAAAAGTACAAAATTTCGAGATAAAGAGGATAAACACGAACAAGCACACACTGAAAACAGATACACTCGAAAATTACAATAATTTAAAAGAGATATTGAACGAGGTAAACACGAGATATTACACGTTCACCCCCAAAGAACTAAAACCTAAGACCTTAGTACTAAGAGGGATGACCGAAAATGAAAATCTCGAAGAACTACAAACAGACATCGAGGCACACCACAACGTGAAGGTGCAAAAAATTATCCAGATGAAATCAAAAAGACCGTCACAATTAAAAAACTATTACCAATATACATTGTACAATTCTCACCAGACACTCACCTAAACGAAGTGTACAACATTAATGCACTGAACTATCAAAAAATAGCCATTAAACAAGAATGACAGTATAATACAGTGTAAAAACTGCCAGCGGTATGGACATACGGCAACAAATTGTAGCTTGGGGTTTAGGTGCGTCAAGTGCGCCAATAATCATATACCGGGTGAATGTCCCATAACAAACGAGACGGGAAAAGAAGAAATACACTGTATTAATTGCAAACAATCGGGCCATCCGGCCTCATATAAAGGGTGCCCCGTCTATCAGACAATGATGGCAAAACTCAAAAAAAAAAATCGACGAGCGAAAAAAAAAATCAACAAATAGAAAAATCAGTACCGAAAATGTTCTCGTCCATTAAGGTAACGAAGGAAAATGGTACATTTGCCGAAATAATGAAGGGTGGCCTAACCAAACAATCATCACCACCACAACAACAACCGCAACAAAACAATCAGGCAGTTATACAGCAACTGACGGCTAGAATAGACAGCATGGCCAAAACTATGGAACAACAGAGTGAGCAAATTACTCAGCTCTTGCAAATTATCGGACAATTATAAATTCGGCACAGAAACCAGCAGAGAATGGAACAAAATTTCAAAATTCCAAATCTAAATTTAAAATCATAGCTCTAAACGTAAATTCAATAATCACAGTTCAACGGCGATTAAATCTTTTAAATTTTTTGAACAACCATCGGCCAGACTGTCTCCTAATTAATGAGACGAAATTAAATGAAAAGCATAAAATCGAATTTAAACATTACGAGATGATTAGATGCGACAGGAATAATACCAAACAGGGGGGTGGCACCGCCATCTTAATCAAAAATGGGATCAAATACCAAATTATAGCACCGCAAGCCATCAGCAATAGAGCGGGCATTGAGATCGCCATTATAAAACTTGCGATTAAACATTCGGCACAAAAATTTTTTCTGATTTCAATTTATTGCACGGGCAACACGACTCAAATTTCCGACGAACGTTTCATCGAAGAATGGAACAAAATTTTCTTAACATTAAATTTACAAAATCCTAAACATTATTTTATCATAGCGGGCGATCTCAATGCCCAACACATTAGCTGGGGCAACGCGGCAAATAATTCAAGAGGCAATCGATTGAATCGTTGGATCGTCGACAATGAAATGGAGTATCGATTAAAAATATATAAAAGCGAAACTCCAACCATGATACGTTCGGGAAATTATTTAGATCTAGCCATCACGGACACCCGTATCCAAATTCAAACCAACGAAAAAAACGAAATTCCAACTCATAGGTATGATAGCGACCACAAAGCAATAGAAATACAAATTCAAAGCGTGGGCGAAATTGAGAGGGGCATCAATCAGAGCGACGAATATCAAAAGACGGGAATCCGATACAATCTTCACGATATCAATTGGCAAACATGGACCGACAAGTTGGACAAGGCGCACAAATCAAAATTAAAGTCACAAAATTCTGCTCAAAATTCAACAATAACAAAAATAACAACTTTGGTCCCAAATGATAGAAATTTAAATGAAAACGAAATCATGCGATATATAGATGAAATTACATGCCTTATATTAGAAAATTTAAGACAAAATGTGCCAAAACAAAGAAGATACAACAACATGATATGCTACACCAACAAAATCATAGAAAAGTTATATAAACATAAAACATTTCTCATCACAAAAATCAAAACAATAAGACGCAACCTAAATAATGATCATTACCAGGGTAGGAGAAACGAAAAAAATTATACGCAACACAATCACATTGATATGAGAGTGATACGGAAAATAAATGAATGGAAAACGGAAATCAAGATAACGAATCAGTTGATCGAACAAAATGTGAAAATACAGATAGAAAAATATTGGGCAAATATGATGACAGAAATTAGGCCGGGAGCAAAAATGTGGACGAAAATTAAAAAATTAACCAATTTAGCAGCAACAAACACAATAAATGTGAAAAAAATTGTAATCAATGAGACGGATCAAAATAAATACGAAAATTTAGGCATTGATTGGAATGAATTGAGCAAAACGGACGATAATAAATTCGAAATTCAAAACGAACAAATCAACTTGAACATAATTGGCAAACATATTGAAGACCACACAAAAATAGATCCGAAATTAGGTAGTCGAGAACACGAGAGAGAGATAAATGATAGCATCGCACCGATCAAAAAAAAACACGACGAAGGGAAAAAAAAGGAACGAAACCATTACACAATTTTCGACCAAAAACCATTCGAATGCACCAAAAACACAACAAAATTTTTTCATTACATGCGCATACTTGGCGAACATACTAAGCGTAGCAAATAATAAAAAATCTTTCGGCCCTGATTTAATCCCCAATATAATACTGAAACATTTACCAAAATCAATAATCACGGAATTATGCATAATTTTCAATAATTTATTAAATACTAAATCGTTTCCAAATTGTTGGAAGGTGGCACGTATTTTTCCAATTTAAAAAAAAACAAAAAACTCTACAGATCCGGAAAGTTATAGACCAATCAGCTTACTCTCGAATCTCGGCAAAATCTACGAAATAATCATAAACGACAAGATCAGCGACCACGTGAACACAAATAACCTGATACCCGATAATCAATTTGGTTTTCGATTTGGACATACTACGGTACATGCGATCACAAAGGTGGTGACAGACGTTTGTCATCAACTAAGTTTTAATAATCCAACAGGTGCAGTACTCATAGATATTAAAAAAGCCTTTGAATCTATTTGGCTGGACGGACTTTTGGCAAAAATGAAAAAAATGAAATTCTCGAACGAAATTATTGAAATTCTATATGAAATGTTGTACAACCGTAAATTCATCGTGACAACGGGGCGCACAAATTCGACAAAAATTTTCAAAATTATGAACGGGGTTCAACAAGGGTCGATAACGGCACCACTATTATTTAACATATATACAGCAGAACTAATTGGCAGCAATGAACTAAATTCAAAATCTATACAGACGTGCGCATACGCTGACGATATGATCGTATATTCGGCAAATTATTTGGTAGGCGACATTCAAAATAATCTCCAAACGGCAATCGACCATATTCAAAATTACTTCAACCTCTGGCATATCGAAATGAATACGACAAAATGTGAAACCATCCTTTTTCGGCGACCGTTAAAAAATGCAAACCGAGATTTGAAAAGAAACTGGCGAAAATTACAAATCAAAATTTATGGTCAACCTATTCAACTTTTCAATCAAATTAAATATCTGGGTGTACACATCGACAACATGTGCTACATGGCAGACCACACAACAAAGCAACTGGAGAAGGCACGACGTGCTTTTATGGGGACACGAAGGCTATTCTACAGCAAACATATAAACCAAAGAGTCAAAATTATTGCGTACAAGTCATTGATTCGGCCCATACTTACATACGGTTGCCAGGTGTGGTATAACCAGGTGCCCAGGTACATAGAGCGGCTACGGGTATTTGAGAGGAAATGTTTGCGACACTGCAACGGCTTGTATCGCAAGGCAGAAACAGGGTACAAACATTTTGTCTCAAATACAAAGCAGTATGAACGATATGATGCGGACCGCATCGATATACACATCATAAATTTAACACGAGAACATATTCAACGGGCGACACAAAATCGCAACAATTCATTAATATTTGGTCCATACTATTACGATTCAACAATGGCAAAACATTATGCGTCCAAGGGGAAGGTGCCGGGACCCAACTTATTCATATATCACGACCAGAAAGGCTATATACAAAATGGTATTGCGGTACCAATCCTATACCACGTACAAAGGAGGCCAAATGAAAAATGGTTAGATGAGGAGAAATTCAACGATCCAGATGAGCATATGAGATACAGTACGAGCATCGGATTCGAGCCCAAACAAGACGATTTCTCCAAAAGATGCGCGAAATATTGGTGGCTAAATCAAACACCACCAATATAAATAAATTATATTATTATAAATAAAGTCAGGATAATATATGTAAATAGTGTTACATATAGCTAGTTTAGATATATAGAACCACAATTCTTTATAAAACACTGTTTTATATTTACATTGTATAAAGTTATAAAAAAAAATAAAATAAAATCAATATGGTCTATATAAAACATTTAAATTTAGAGTAGAACAAACTTGCCGTCAAAGTTTACTTTTATTGTATGAATGTGTGTGTTGATGTGTAACTATATATACTTTTATATTTTTATATTGGTATGAATGTGTGTGTGAATGTCTTACATAATGCCTTAAGCAAGATCAGTTCGAGTATGATTGCTAACTTAATTTTTCTTTGTTACATTTTACTTTTTTACAAACACAATCATACTCATATACATTATATTAATATTTAAAAATTTATTATTATTTTTTTTTTTTTAAATCATTTAAGCAATATTAAGCTTTTATTCTTTTGATATAAATCTATGTTTCATATAAAAATTTTGCAAGTTTTTAGACGAATCAAATGATCCTGAGAGCCCAATTTTAGGGACAGTGGACATCAAAATAAATTTTCTTAGTATATAGTCGGCCTATAAAGTAGTCCACCGACCAAAAAATTGTATTGTATAATATAAGAGAAAATGTATAAAAAGTAAATGTATAAATAAATGGACTATTTTGTTTAAAAAAAAAAAAAAAAAAAAAAAGGACATAAAAGGTCCAAATTCGTTTTTTCGAATGCCCATTTCTTCAAGAGAAAGGTTAGGTGTATGTTTAAGATAACTGTATAATAATTTTAAAATATGATTATGGAATTTAAAATTAATTCAATTTTTGTTTTAAATATTTTGCAACAGGAAGCTCTTTTCGCGACCTAAGTTTCAATTTTCGTCTGGGTGAAACCACGGTAGGGCAAATAGTTGAAAATGTAAGGGACGCTATAAGGCTCAATATGCAACCTCCGGAAATTCCAGAGCCAAATGAATCATTTTGACATGAAAAGGCTATCGAATTTAATAATAGGTGGTAATTTCCCAATTGCGTTTCTGCCGTTGACGGAAAACACGTGGTTATTCGGAAGCCTATAAATTCTGGGTCATCTTTTTTCAACTACAAGAAAATATTTTCAGTAGTTCTAATGGCGGCAGTTGATGCGGCTTTTAAATTTTCTTACATTGATGTTGGTACTCAAGGATTCAGTGATGGGAACATATTTGCCAATAGTTCGTTTGGCAATAGGCTTCGCAACAATTTACTAAAATTACCTAAGCGTGAAGCGAATTGTTTGCCATTTGTTCTGATTGGGGACGAAGCTTTTCAACTCACCAATCATTTTATGAGACCTTATCCTGGCTGCCGTACCAAAGACGACATAAATTGTAAAAAACTTAATTAAAGGCTAGCTAGAGCACGCCAAACTGTAGAATGTGCTTTAAGTACACGGTGGAGAAAGTAATGAAAACCCTTCGAATGCAGTCTACGAAAAGTTGATGAAATAGTTAAAGCAACTTGTATACTTCATTATTATTTATGGCATCAAACAACAGTAGAACAACAGATAAGTGAGTTTGATTCAATCGTCCTTATCGTTACTAGTGATTTGACAATAATCTGTAATAACTTGTGACAGTATAGTAATTTGAAGTAACCTAATGTGTACGTCACAAATAAAATATAGTAATATCAATTTATGTGTGAACTAATTTATTAGCTCAAATATGCAAGCAGACATTCTAGCGACCTAAACTAAGCTAAACTAAGATATGTTTTATAGCTTACCTTAGCTCAAATGTACAACAGGCCTCATTGTTGCATCGAATACGCAGATACTCTCTCACATTTGTTCATCTATACTTGATTGTGTTGGTGCAAAAATAGCATAGAAATTGTATGTTTTTTTTTTATACTAAAATTTTATAGTGTACCGATTACCAATACTTTCAAGTATAGATGAACTAATGGAAGTTTTGTAAAAATAATAAAATTATATTATAATGATTCTAAAGGTGTTCTATATTTGTATGTGTTCTAAACGTAACTTATCTCAAACTCCAATACTACGAGTATAAATTGAATTGGAACGGCTGATTGGGTAATATTAATGCAATTCCATACTTTGCATACACTGATGCAAATCATCAGCAAGGAACCAAATCAATTAGGTTTTAATCAAATAGTTTATTTAATTCAATGTTGGCTCAACGATCATTTCATTTTTAAACTAAATTTAGGATTCAATCATCCTTTCTTAACGGTGAACATTCGGGGTTTGTTCGTGTTCCAAAATTCTTTCAAAACTCTTAGTTTATTTTTGTGGAACTCGTCACAATTTTTATTAAAAATTTCCTGCATTTTTAGTTGCTGTTTAAGAAGCATTTTAATCGTTTCTTGTTTTTTGAGGGGGGGGGGGGGCACTTATAGTAGTTACAGTTTGTTGGAATTTTCTATTTGTAGTAGTATTTCGACATTTGAAGAATTAATTTCATCCTCAATAACTAAGTTTTGTGTCGGAATTTCGTCGCAGCAAAATTCCAAAGCATTGATGCCTTTGATTTCTCCCAAAATATCTAATATATAGCCCTGTTCCTCTAATGGACTCATTATTTTAATTTTACAAGGTCTTCCTCCTTTTCCGGTATTTTTAATTGGCTTATACTTTAGCTTTAGCGCCATATTTAAAATATGCCTTGCCAACCATTAATAAAACATGAAAATATAATGCATGACAAATAGTTCGTTAAGTCTAAAGTATCGTTCATATATTAAACACTTCTCCTCGTTTTACACAAATTCCATTTTCCCCCGTAAATAATCATGTTTGATTGGAGATAATAACTTAGTCAATAAGTCTGTAACCATTCCTTCTGTGTAGTAGTATTCAGATTCGATGACCCTTTTCCTCAAAAGATCAATGTGCTTCGCCTTGCATGAGAATTTGTGATCACGTACCAGATCAATGCAACCTTTATTGTCCTCGAATATTACAGTTGGCGAGCTAAATTGTTCGCGCACTCCTTCCATCAATTTTCACAACCATTTGATCCCTTTTGATGCTTTTGACTTAAAACTTCCAATCCCTTTCCAACTGTACCTTGCTTGTTTTTTGATCTGCCCATGTTGCATCTGCATAACAATGATAATTTGCTCGATTTAATGTAGTTCATCTTAAGCCTCAGTTGATGTATTGATTCAAATACTTCATAACACGCTCGAGTTAATTCCAATCTTCTTTACCCGGCCGTGAGGCCTTTTGAGCCAAAATACTAACACGGACCAAAATATCACATCTTGAATTCACTGATAAATACAACAACTGTCTAATTTGTCTACAAGGCCTACAGAAATTTTATAAATTAAAAAAGAAATAAAATACTCCAATTTTTTGAATAATTATCCAATTAAAGTTTAATAATTAAAAAATAAATAAATTTGCATTATCTCAAAACACGCATTTATGCGTTTAGAACAAAAAAGAACTAAACCGACGAATTGTTAAGAATGTCCCATAATAGCCATAAATGTACCGGTCGTACAAATGGGATATATGCCGGATCATTACAGACGGCTTTTGATTATGATATAGAACAATATTCCATTTATAAAGGATATTGATACACTCCAATTTATAGGGTTTACAATAATTGCTATATACAGTACATATTAGTTATAAATACGTAAAAGAAAATATTCTAAGTCTTACTTAGATAGTCCAAATACCTTAAACGATATGTATTACGAGTAATATTCACAGAGATCAGAATAACAAAACGTATAATGTTGAAATGTGACGATTCCAAATTATTATGATTTATGTGATCTCGAAAATGAAATCATTTCATATGAAAGTAAAACGAGATTGTCGAAATTTTTGTAATGTAGAGTTTTGAGCCCACCCAAGACTGTGGTGAAATGATTATTTATGAAAGGATTCGTCTCCTAATCGTTAACAATTAAATTAATGTAGCAGCAAACATAGTTTACATCCCATCGACAAAATCACCATGCCAAAGCCAACCAAATCTATGTTCACACAAAAAAAAATTCGAAGAAACAAAAACATCTTTGCTAATAAATGAGATCACATTAATAAAATGATTGATTTAAACTAAAAACATTTAACAATGAAAAATTAATCGATTATACTTTAACAGACGGCCCTGTTTTAATACAACAATCATTTGTTTCGAGAAACGGATAAATTAATTAAAGCGGTACACTGAATGATGACGATGCACGCTATCTCGAAATCTAAATGTAGACTACTAGATCAAGTTTATATGTTACATCTTATAGTTTACGATTATACGATCACGATATCAAATACACAATCGATCGTGCGTATGTTTTATCCGGCGCCACTAATTAAAACGAAAACGTTAATACAAAAAATTATAATTAATAAAATTTTAATTATTAATTTAATGGCGAGGGAAAATTTTCCTTTATATGCGATCATTTTTATTTTTTAATTGACAGATCGATCAAGAGATCGTTCGTAGGTATGAAACAAAAGCGAAAACGACGTGTAACATAAAGAATTTTTTTATTTTGTATATGATTTGTTGTCTTATGTCAAAGAATTCTTATTCCTACTCTGCTTCTTCTTTTACTTCGTATATGTGTTATAATTACGGAACTATAAAAAAAATTCACATACTCGCACAAAAGGAATTGAGAAGAAAATGTGTTTTGTGAATGTCATATCATGAATCATCTTTTCTACAATTTTCAAGATAACAGATTTTTTATGTTATCAGGTGTGTGCATAATTTCTTTCGCATTTGTTACTATTTAATATGCTCTAATTTATCTATTAGCTATTGGGCTAAGGGTGTCCATCTATATTTCCGATCTTAGTTAAAGTCGCAGGCTCTTATACACAAATATACCTACTAATTAGCACTGTTTTGTTTTATTGGTTAGTTGCTCAGTATTGCTCTTATCTCGCCAGTCATAATTTAAATACGATACGAATTATGCACCTATCCAATATATGTAATTTCTAAAATAGAGATTGAATGAATAGTAGAGACATGCTGTGAATTTATAGTTTTCAAATAACCTTCAATTACGCTACGTTAGCTGCTACAATATCAATTGAACGATTTTTTGTTACGTTACGATAGTTTTTATAGAAATTAATTTATGATTGTTGTTGTCAATCTTTTGCAAATCGATTTAAAATGTGATTTAACGGTTTTTTATTTTACTTCTTGTAATGCACTCTCATAGTTTTTTGTTTCTTCCACTTTGCGCTACAATGTATCAACAATTTTTTTTTGTTAAAAATTATAATTGAAAATTACCTACTTAATATTCATAAATTTTTTTGGTAACTTTAATTCATTGAATTAGACATTAATTTTCTTGATTGCATTGTTCAATACCGCACTGGACCGCATGTCATCTGATAGTCACAAAATTGTAATTAAGGTCGATAAGATGCCTGCGAGAGAACACACAAGACGTTTAAAAGCGCCAACAATTGATTAAGTCGCCATTGTCGTCGTTGGGGAACATTTGGAACAACGTAATATAGATTGAAAAGATAAAACTGAATGAAAACAATGATGTGATATCACCGGAAGACCTCGATGAAGAAGAAGATCCAGGTTACTAAGAACATGATTTATAGAACATGATTATCAACTGGCATTAGTAGCAGAAACAACTACCGGAAATGATGGTTATCACAGTATTGTCGCCAATCGACTGCGAATCTATAACATTTCGTAAACCCTACCAAATACATCTTCAAGTCTGTGACCAAAGGAAGGGGCATTGTGAGCGCATAGAAACTGATTGAAGCTGGCGTGCAAAAATCAAACGAAGTACCTTAATATCTAATAGGCATGTATGTTAGTAGTAATGAAACAATTTGGCGCACTTTTTCATTCGCAATTTATAAAAGACATCCTACTGTTGTTCACTTGATCGTACATCTGGAAAATGGTAAAAGAGTATACTTCACTACGAATAATGCATTACGAGCCAGTTCCAGGTTACCCACTTGTATTTTCCACTGATACATTAGGTTGGATTTACACAATCCATCCAAGCATCGACCAGTGTTTCCATTTGTGTTTTCTATTAGTTGAAATGTCCATGGTGAGCTGTGCGGCACATATATAGTGAACCCTGTCAACGGTTGCGATTGCTAAGAATGACACATTTCCGATAATTATCCCAACATTCTTCCCGTCGAAACCGATTAATCTGTTGACCAAATACAAAGATGACATGTCTTATGATAACGAGAAGAAAAATGTCACGAGGAAAATGTGTATGCGGCAGATATGGATCTATCGTTGGTGCATCTAGCACATTCTCCAGAATATTCCAAGAGAACCGTCTCCAGAATATTCCAAGAGAACCAATCAAGATCGATGCTTTAATTGACGGCGTACGAGATAGACTAGAAGAGGTGTAACGTTCGCAGAGACCATCACAAGGGCATTAATCAATGAGACGCCATATAACATAATTAAGCCCACAATCAAGATACATAAATTTGAGATAGATGAACCAGCGATGATGTCAACCGAAAGATCAGAGGCTGAAAAAATTTGGCCACATCTTAAGAAATTGTGTAGAATAGTGAAGAAAACGATCAAGAGCACCATCGCCAATGTATCGCAGACCAAGGTAAGAAGTTGAGAAATGGGCCAAGAAGGACGAGTATAGGTAACGAGGGAGTCGTTAAACTAAAGCGAGTCAGTTTCGAGATGAAACTGACTCCTACAACCAAATCCTCCATAACCTGCCATAACAAAGAAGGATAGTTATCTCTTACCAAGGTTCGACGACACATTGGATTAGTAGCATAATCTCGAAACTTGATTTGCAGAGCGGGTATTGGCAGATGATAGCGAAATCATCTGCCAATACCCGCTATTCAATGATAAAGAAAATATCTCGTTCAGTGTAGGCAATTTAATATCATGCCCATTGGCTTAGGGAATGAACTTGCGACTTTCGGAAGGTTAATAAAACGTGCACTGAAGAGATTGCACTGGAAGACGTGCCTAGTGTAATTGGATGACATTCTGATGACAGCAAAAACTTTAATGAACACCAGAGAATTTGCAGGAAGTATTCGAGAAGATTCAATCAGCCGGAACCAGCTAAGTTCAAAGAAGTGTACATTTTTACGTGACGAGGTGAAAGATTAAGGACACAAAGTAACAACATTCGGAATTATACACTAATGAAAGAAACATTTTGGCGATAAAAGACTGGCCAAGACCACAGAATCGACCCGAATTAAGAAGTTTTATTGGACTTTGTACCTATTATCGGCAGTTCGTACCGATATTTTCTGATGTTGCTAAGAGTTTGCATGAGCTGATCAGAAATGACAAGGCATTCAAATGGACTGGAAAGCAGGAAAGCACAGTCAAGGTTTGAAAAACGGTTATGTACCGTTAAGATACTGGCATACCCAGTAGCTATCAAAACGTTTATTGTAGACACTGATGCAAGTAATAGTGGATTAGGAGGTGTCTTATCACAGAAGATCGATGGGGAAAAGCGAGTTATTGCGTACTATTCCAATGTACTATTCCCGTGCTCTCAAAGCCGAAGTGGAATGCTAAACATTTATGTTACACATAGTGGAATACGTTAAACATTTCCATAAATATATTTATGGTCAATTATTTAATTTACAAGAACTGGTCATGGTGCCTGACATGGTTTTGAATCACCGTTTTCAATCACTGATAGTGAAAATACAATAACGAGTTTAAATGATGTCATATACCAAACCAAAATGGAAAAACGAGGTAAACCTAAAGTATTACACCTAGAGCGATTGGTGTTCAAAAAATATTTTGTACTAGATGATACCTCTGCGTGCCCTAAGATAACGACTATATTTCAGTAAGATGGTTCGTATGTGTTTTGAAAAGTAGAAATGTTTAAATACAGAATGTCCCTTATCACTTATAAGAACATTGAAAACATCAAACATCTGGCCAGGTTTATATCTCTTACACCGAACACATATTTATATACATGACAAGTTATGACATGCTAACGAATGACATATTTTGTAAGTTTAACGGTTGTTTTATTATTATATTATTATATTATTATATTATTATATTATTATATTATTATATTATTATATTATTATATTATTATATTATTATATTATTATATTATTATATTATTATATTATTATATTATTATATTATTATATTATTATATTATTATATTATTATATTATTATATTATTATATTATTATATTATTATATTATTATATTATTATATTATTATATTATTATATTATTATATTATTATATTATTATATTATTATATTATTATATTATTATATTATTATATTATTATATTATTATATTATTATATTATTATATTATTATATTATTATATTATTATATTATTATATTATTATATTATTATATTATTATATTATTATATTATTATATTATTATATTATTATATTATTATATTATTATATTATTATATTATTATATTATTATATTATTATATTATTATATTATTATATTATTATATTATTATATTATTATATTATTATATTATTATATTATTATATTATTATATTATTATATTATTATATTATTATATTATTATATTATTATATTATTATATTATTATATTATTATATTATTATATTATTATATTATTATATTATTATATTATTATATTATTATATTATTATATTATTATATTATTATATTATTATATTATTATATTATTATATTATTATATTATTATATTATTATATTATTATATTATTATATTATTATATTATTATATTATTATATTATTATATTATTATATTATTATATTATTATATTATTATATTATTATATTATTATATTATTATATTATTATATTATTATATTATTATATTATTATATTATTATATTATTATATTATTATATTATTATATTATTATATTATTATATTATTATATTATTATATTATTATATTATTATATTATTATATTATTATATTATTATATTATTATATTATTATATTATTATATTATTATATTATTATATTATTATATTATTATATTATTATATTATTATATTATTATATTATTATATTATTATATTATTATATTATTATATTATTATATTATTATATTATTATATTATTATATTATTATATTATTATATTATTATATTATTATATTATTATATTATTATATTATTATATTATTATATTATTATATTATTATATTATTATATTATTATATTATTATATTATTATATTATTATATTATTATATTATTATATTATTATATTATTATATTATTATATTATTATATTATTATATTATTATATTATTATATTATTATATTATTATATTATTATATTATTATATTATTATATTATTATATTATTATATTATTATATTATTATATTATTATATTATTATATTATTATATTATTATATTATTATATTATTATATTATTATATTATTATATTATTATATTATTATATTATTATATTATTATATTATTATATTATTATATTATTATATTATTATATTATTATATTATTATATTATTATATTATTATATTATTATATTATTATATTATTATATTATTATATTATTATATTATTATATTATTATATTATTATATTATTATATTATTATATTATTATATTATTATATTATTATATTATTATATTATTATATTATTATATTATTATATTATTATATTATTATATTATTATATTATTATATTATTATATTATTATATTATTATATTATTATATTATTATATTATTATATTATTATATTATTATATTATTATATTATTATATTATTATATTATTATATTATTATATTATTATATTATTATATTATTATATTATTATATTATTATATTATTATATTATTATATTATTATATTATTATATTATTATATTATTATATTATTATATTATTATATTATTATATTATTATATTATTATATTATTATATTATTATATTATTATATTATTATATTATTATATTATTATATTATTATATTATTATATTATTATATTATTATATTATTATATTATTATATTATTATATTATTATATTATTATATTATTATATTATTATATTATTATATTATTATATTATTATATTATTATATTATTATATTATTATATTATTATATTATTATATTATTATATTATTATATTATTATATTATTATATTATTATATTATTATATTATTATATTATTATATTATTATATTATTATATTATTATATTATTATATTATTATATTATTATATTATTATATTATTATATTATTATATTATTATATTATTATATTATTATATTATTATATTATTATATTATTATATTATTATATTATTATATTATTATATTATTATATTATTATATTATTATATTATTATATTATTATATTATTATATTATTATATTATTATATTATTATATTATTATATTATTATATTATTATATTATTATATTATTATATTATTATATTATTATATTATTATATTATTATATTATTATATTATTATATTATTATATTATTATATTATTATATTTTTAATCGAAAACTAATTCAATTTATTATAGCCTACGGTTTGGAGAACCTAGTTCATAATTAGATTTTTTTTTCAGAAAAACGTTTCAGATTACAGATAAATGGTTGCAGAATAGAAATGCTAATAACAGATTGCAGAATGCAAAACAGTTGTTTATACATGTGGTTGGCTTGTTCTAATAGTAGTTCGAATATTGGCTACCGGGTAACCTGATTAATTCTTTTATTACTGAAATAACTTTCCTTACCATCCCCCACCGAAAAAAAACAAACTATTGATTGCTTAGGTGTAACAAAGTAACCGGGTCGAGTCTGTCATAACTAACATTCAAAACCAAAAATTAATCCAATTCTTTGGTTCCTTTATATGTAACACCGAAGTACGGTGGTTCAATCAATCAATCAATGACAAGTTATTACAAGCTAACGATTAGAAAGTCGTGTGATATATGATTTAAGTACGACGTTGATGGTACATACTCATATTATACCCGACATTAAAAGATACTGAGTACCCACGTATGTCGAAAGAATTATGCTAAAATTTTTGATATGACAGATTGTTTATTTAGTACTAGACTATTACTAAAATAGACTGTTAGGGTTCATAATTCAATCAAAGAATTCCCAAGATGCGCTTTCACAATTTCCTTACATATTTAACTAAAAAGATGCCGCGCATATATAAATCGCTTAATTGCACAAATATTCCAAGTTTAATATATCTTTGTGTGTGTGTGTGCGTGTACTGCTATTATTTAAAATTGCAGCAATACGAAGATGGTTTTGTTAATTATTTATTTCTAACATTACATATCGATCCATGTAACGATCTTAAATTAAAATATGTAACCCTCTATGTGATGTGTATTCTTTAAAAATCTATTTAGTAATTTAATTTACGGGTCCCTAATGGTTTAGCTTATTAGTAATAAGTTATATTACCATTAAACCTCATTATTCCGTTTTAAAAGCGTTTTGCTACGTTATGTAGCCATCCGTAATTAAATCTATTTACCATCTACGTAATTAAATCATATGATCCGAGTAAAGTAAATAAAATGTTTGTTTATATGGTAATTATGTCGTTTGCAATGTTAAAATGTTGTCTTATAGATTTTGGGTGCATCAATGCGTTATTGCCGATTTAAGCTGAATACAGGTAAATCAATAATCGCATTTTCGCATCAAATAAATCATTGTGGTGTGGTTTACTGGTAAACGGATTTCAAAATTGCATTTTCCAATATTTTGTAACACTTTGTACGATTTTATGATTATTTATAGAATTATTGTATTGAAGAGAATTAAGGCCTTGATTTAATTTTTGTTTTTTATTTATTTAGTTTTAGTTAACTTTAACACGATTTTATTATAAAAAAAAGATAAATTGTTTATTACTTTTATACAAGTCGAACACAATAAATTTGAAATTTATACAAAATGGTACAACATATGTACTCGATATTATATACAAAATGATCTGATGTATGATGTTGCTTGTAACATTATGAATTTAGAAGAATTAACATTGATATGAATCAACACTATTCGTGATATAATTTTTTCATATCGCTTTCGATTCATGGATATGTTAATAAAAAAAATTATATATGTATCTATTTATGTTTGAGCATATTAACAAAAGTAAATCATTGAAACGATTACAGGTAATGCCACTTTTTATTTATGGGATTTTTATATTTTTTGTTATTTCATGTTCATGCAGTCTTTTAACTTTAGTTAACTATTGCAGTCCTGTTTTAGGCCAGCCAAGTTGTCGAACATTTTAACAATTATCACCTTGAATAGTTTTAGCCATGCTGATTGTTCGGCCCATCGATTTTACAAATTAACTAGAACTAAACTATGGTATAGATGTGGCAGTCGTCTCTTACCGCGTCTCTAAAGGGAAACCTTTTGAACCACTTGTTACGAATTGTTGAACGTATTGGATACAGAATATATGTATTTAGAAAATAGCACCTACCACGAATAATAAAACTCAGCATACTGAAAAACATAAGCAACTTGAATATATTGAGGACAAAAATCGGACATATGTAACGGGTAATAAAACACCTCAGTGCAATACAAATCCAAAACAAGAGAAGATAAATCAGCCACCTCCTATCAATATAGTTGGTGTCAAAGTTTATTCTACTAGCAATGCCTTAATGAAAACTATCACGGGTATGGACAACAAGCTAACAACGATGTCTGGAAAGTAAATATATCACCATACACTAGACTCAAACACATATCGAACTCTAACCATGAAGATTAACGCTGACAATTTTCAGTGGTTCACTTATGAAGATAAGTAAGATATACCAATTAAAGACATCTTGTTTTGTTTTAAACCAGTCGTTTGGATCTATATTGTTATTTTGTTGTTTTAATGCTATATCGGGTGTACTCTTTTTTGGTTGAGTCATATCAGCTTTATGTATGTTGACTGTGGGTTAATGCAAGGTGTTCGGATGTTTATTGTAAATTTGGTTGCATGGTCAAAACTGATGGTATGTTGGTTGAAGAGGTTGACGTTGAAGGTTCTAGTTTGGAGATAATCGATTAAATTTTGGAATGTTCGGTAATCTACTTATAACGATTAATCCTGACGAAACTGACTACTTTCATCATCCAGTTGACTAAAGATAATTTTAATTTCAAAATGCCTTAATGCCTCTGATACATTTTTCGGTGGTATCGGTTAATTTGTTTTCTAAAAACTATCGCTTGTGCATTTTTCTTATCGTGTCATTTCACATTCAAATTTGATATGCTATAGTATAATTGGCATCATTGATAAGGCCTAATGGTTCACCCTTTACAAAACCTTTCAACTTTTTAATACTAAACAGGTTAATTAAGCTTTGCCATTTGAGTAGATCTCCTTTATATATGTAACGCGTAAATTTACTCTTTATTTGGGCTTATAAAATTGGCACATGGTGCTACTGTTCAGTATTACCGTTTTTAATTACCCCCATTCACGAACTATTTCGCATCTTCAAAGTTTTACGCAGGCAGTTCAATAAGTAGGCGATCTTCAAAAGAGATCATTCACAAATCACCGAATGTAATCAATTTTTTTGAAATAAAATCTCTTAGTAGGCTAACATTACAATTTTTATGGCGATATGTCATTTATTTTTTATTTGACAGCCGTAGATCGGATAGCGAATGACTTGTGATTTTATCAAAATACTGGAAACATTATTTTTTTGCGTGAACAAATCGCAAAAGAAACCAAGGAAAATCTTGATAAATGTCTAGTTATTGGTTTGCTGAATTTAAACTTGGTCGTACAAGCATAATTGATGAACACCGTTCAGGTTGACCAAAAGAAGCGGGAACCCATGAAATTATCGAAAAAATCCATAATATCGTTTTAAAGATCACCGAGGAAAAATGCTCGAGATAGCTGACATCGTAAACATCTCAGCCTGAACAGGTTGACACGTCAACCGTGCGGTCATATAAATATAGATAAATATAGATAAATATAAATAGAGAAGAAAGTAACAGTCGAAGGATATATTACTAAAGCACACCAGACACCACTTTATTACAAGCATTAGACTGAATATCACATAGTTTTACATATTACGAGCGGAGATTCAAATTCGAATGCTAAAAGTAATCGTGGAATTAGAAAATTTGTAACTAATACAAATTAAGTTTTTGAAGCAAAGGAGTATTATTAACAGAAAATTTGATTTTTTGATTTGTACTCTTTAATAATTTTCTGTTTTTCATTAAAAAAATCCAGTAATATTATTAAAGCTTGAGCATTTGGTTCATCCAACATTGAGGCGAGACCATCAACAGTAAAACTTGATTGAAATTTAAAAATTAATCGTGCCTATAATTTAGATGAAGTTTAATTTAGTTTAGCATAACTATTTCTAATCCTTTAGAAAGTACAGGCAACCACTGTGAATTTTGTTGATATGGGATTACTGAAGCAACTTTCCATGAATTTTGAAAGAATCTTAATTTAAATAAATTTATAAAATAAATAAATAAAATAAATTTTTAAATTAATTTAAATATAAATAGAGGTACAAAAGTATTATCATCATTACCACCATATATTAATGATCAGTATAAACAATGTACTCCTTACCTGAGAATTGTGCCATCCTAATACTAATTTTCTTAAATTATTTAGAATGTTTGATTCGCAACAACAACATAATACTAGAAAATTTCTCAAAACTAATGCAAATATCTAATTTTTGTTTTTTCAACATTAAAAGAGTTGATTATCATCGCCTACTATTTTACTACGATTAAAAAAAGTTAATACAATAGGGCAATTTTTTAGTTACAGTTTTGGTCGCAAAATGCGACACCGAAATATTGAAATGTCATATTTTTGTATGAGAAAACATGTTAACCCTAACGTGAAAAACATAAAAATTATAAATGGATTTGTGGAAATTAAACTAATCAGATAAGTTTTTTTTCGTGTAAATAGTTTTAATTAATATATTTAAATAATAATATGTGCAATTTGTTTTGTTTTTAGGCCGCAATTCAATTAACCATATTTTGAGTATGTTGACTATTTAATTGTCAAAAATATTCAATAAGGCGCGGGATAACAAATCGATGGGATCAACGGTTTCAACAAATTGTGATTTTGAGCAAAATGGATCTTACTAATAATAACGTTAATAATATAAAAAAGAATTAAGAAGTGTTGGTGCAGAAACAAGTGGTTGCAAAGCAGTTCTAACTTGTTTTTTTGTTGGTTGTTCGTTTAAAAGTTTAATGTGTATAGACACCCATTTAAAGCTATAATTATTTTTAGATTAAGGCTATGGAATTCTGGAAACTTAAGCGTCGATACTACAGAGTTTCCAACACAAATTGTGTACGTCGAACTAGATGCTGATTCCGACCGACGAAATCTACAATGGCTGTGTGGGCCATTAATTTCGGAATGGTTCTGGAAAAGAAAAGCTAGTGCCGGAGAAAAAAAGGGGCGTATATTATTTTTTAATGAATTTATTAAAAGTATTAAATTTGCCGATGCATATAACAATATTTTTTTAAAGGGATTTGTAGCGCAGAAACCAAGAAAAGTGTGAACTATGCCGTGCAACTACAACTTAATTATGTGCTTCGACAAATCATGAAAGCAACTTGTAAATGTCCAGCTGGAGGAGGATTAAGCGCTGCCTGTAAGCAAGTATCTACGCTTTTATACGCAATGCAGTGCTTCGCAGTTTCAGGTAGACATTACATATTCTAAATACATATGCGTATGATTTTTAATATGTATTAACGATCTTTAAATTTCTAGGAAAGGTACCAACTGATTTTAGCTCCACTTCACAGCTCCAAAAATGGCACAGACCTTCAGGACGCAGTTTAGATTAATAAAATGCTGAATATAAAAGAATTAACTCAAAAAGAATGTGATGTTTCTAACGTGGCAATTAATTATATAATTAATTACAAAAAAGAAACTCCATTCTTAGCATCACGCTACGTGTTTTTCTTGGAATATTGTAGAGAGCACGACTACTGTGCAGAACCACTGCAGTATTATTTATTAAATAATATAAATAAAGTCATTATTCTTTTTTTAATTTTAATAAAATGAAATAAGGAAACCTTGTTTCAATAAAAACAAAGAATTCAATACTTCTAGTTTTATATAAATTAAAAATTATTTACAGCAAAGAAGTAAAACTTTCTTTAATGTGATAATAAAAAATTTTTATATTAATTATCTATCCAAATTCTTTCTAAAATGAAAAAAATTTTCTAAAAAATTTATAATATAAATTATTCTTTTTATTTTAATGGGATTAATTTCGAGGATTACTATCCTCTTCATCAGCCTGTACTACTTTGAACCCGAACTTACCTTACCCATGTTCTTATATACCTTTTTCAGGTATGATTTTGGCTCCGCCCCCTTGTGCTATTTTCATTTTCCATTATTTTTTTAAACCGGTGGTTGATTTTAGTCTGTACCTGAATGTTTATTATGTCCTTGTTATGTCTGTTTTTATAAATTTCGTAATCTTCCAGTGTTGTCATCATGCTACTTTTATAACATTTATGCAACACTTTCAGATTTTCGTTAAGGCCTGTGTATTTATGGTTATTGTCAGACATGTATTGTGCGTAATTTGAGTCTATTTTGGGTTTGCCGACTTCTTTCACATGTTGGTTAAACCGAGTTGCGAAAGATTTACTGGTTTGGCCTATATAGAACCCATCATAATATAATTTATATTGTGATAAAAGTATACAAATACAGTGACAGAATGGTATTCTCACGCAACAATATAAATAAAGTCACCGTAAAAAATATAAGGCAAATAGAAAAAAAACCCGGACGCATAATCAATTGTGGTTTCACACGCGGTCTTCGAGGATTATTGCATCGATCTGCTACCAAATCATACGATCATCAAACTCTGGCAGGTATGGAGTAAGTTTTTTAAAAAATCACGCCCGTGGCACACAATTTTTTGCAAGGTCGATAAAATGGGGTTTATCTAATGAACATGGAGCTTTAAAGAAATATTGCCAAGTAACAAAGCAGGAAATAAATAGATGTGGGATATTTATTCATCCAACACCCAACTTTTTGGCGGCTACACCTGATGGGATTAATAAAACAAAAGATCTTATAATTGAAATTAAATGTCCTTATACTCACCGTAATGGATTACCGACCGATGCCAGCTACATTTCAAAAAACGGTTTATTAAAATCCCATCCCTACTACTACCAGGTTCAGTTACAAATGCATGTTACTGGAATTAAATCGTGTGATTTTGTGGTCTGAACACCACAATCAATGTACGTTGAGCGTATATTATATAATTCAAGTTTTGTAACTGAAATGTTGGACACGTTGACAAAATATTATAAAACCATATTCTGTGTCACATATTATAAATTTAAATATTAATATTTTATTTGATTTTGAATATTTAATATTAACTTTATTTTTATATTTACATACTGAATTTTTTAGTTTTTATTTTGTAAAAAGTTAATTTACTATTTTATAATTTTGAATATTTATTTTTATATTAACAAAAAATTCAGTGTATATAGAAATACACTGAATTTTTTGTTAATACAAAAATTTATTTATTTGAATTTATGAATTTAAATAAATAAATAATTTTACCTCAGAAAATTTCAAAACAGACAGAATAGTTATTTATATTTTTATTTTGTGATATAATTTATTTCTATATATGTTTTACATTAATGTAATGAATTTTTTTATTTTATTTGATTTAATAAAAGAATTAAATAATTTTATTTTTTAAAATTGATTGTTTTTATTGGTTTTTGAAAATTGCATAAAATAAAGCAATTGTAAATAAATTTGTTTGCGTGCTTCCACATATGTGTTGGAATAGTATCAGCAATAATTCGATTTATTTTAGCTCGTTTAATTACTCTCTCAACTAAAATTCGTCTATTGGCAATGTATCTCGTATCCATTATTTCCTCTGGCGAGAGTTGGTTTTTATTTCTCAAAAAAGAAGGTATAGTCAGACCAACATTTATATTTTCTAATATGTCAGAAATATCAAAACCACGGTCAGCTAAAATATAATCACCGGATTCTAGTTGGTCTAAAAATCCTGATTTAATTACAATGTCTCGATCGCTAATTGCTCCACCATACGCTTCCGAAATAAATGTTACTAAACCGTTTTCATCTATGGAAATTAAAATTTTAAACGTTGTGGTATTTTTATAGTGCGAAAACGTTAATTGATGATACACATGATTCTGTGATCTTTGCACAAAAATTTCGGTACAATCAATTATTTCACGATACGCTTGATTTGAAGATGGACTGTGTTTCCAAAAGTTGATTCGTTTGAATAAAAAATAAAGCATATCATTCATGTAAACAAAACATTTTGAAATATTTGTGGGAATGATTTCCAACTGCCTTGCTATAGTTTTAAAATCATTATTCATCCTATACTTAACGAGTAATAGAAGAAAATGATCTTCAGCCACCAGTGCATCTAATAAATTTACTTGATTGTAGCGTATTAGAAAACTGTACAAACATAAAATACTCTTTCTATCTAGCCCGGTATATTGCAACAGTTCAGCATCTGTTATTGTTGAAAACGAAAGCTTGGAAATTTCAGTTTGTGTTGACATGTTACAGGTATCGGTTTTCAACATTGGTTTAATCTAAAATGAATTTACTGTTAAATAAAAACGATCGATTAACCTAAACTAAGCAATTTACCTCTATAGCATCTAATTTCACCAAAGATAACTTAGGCAAATCAGAATTTACAGGTAATCCTAATTGTAAGTTTGCTTGTTCATTTAGTGTTGGTACAGCAATAGTTTCACATTTTATAATTTCTCGACGCCGTTTTTGATATTTTGCGTGGGCACTGCATTTAATATTGGTGGCCCTGCTAAGACGATATTAATCATATTATATTCTATATAACAATAAAAATAATATGTTGTTTACCTGTTCGAAATTGATTGGCTTCGTAGTCACAGTCCTCAAAATGCTTGCTACACACCACGGCATACTTAGAAATAATTTTTCCAACGCGAAGTTTAATACTCCATTTCTTTTTTAAGCTTATATTTTTAGGAAACCTATGAAATTTGATGCCATTTCCTTTTAGTGCTTTTGAATAGCATTTTGACACGCAGCAATAGTTCACCATCTTGATTAACACTTTTAAATGATTTGAAGTTGAATCAAACAATTAAGGAAGATATATTTTTATTCGATTATATGGTCTGTTAAATATATGACTTTCGAAAATCATTCGGTTTATTTATATATAAAAATGTTTTAATTACACAAATCTTTCTTTAAAACTTATTTTGTAAATTTCCAATATGAATTTGACATTTCTCGTATTGTTTATTCCTAACATACAACTGGTGTTAATCGGTAGAACTGATTGAAAAATCGCCCTATATTAACACTACAACATATCTTAATTAAATGATAAATAGATGGTACATATACGTAAACTCTATTGCACGTGGATTATAGGATTGTAGAGAATATCAAGATGAATGAAACTTAAATTTAAAAAAAAAAAAAAACAAATTTTAACAAAATTCTTATAGCGATCAACTTAAACACTCTGCAAGTATACTGATCTGCTATATCGATCTTCTATGTCGGTATAGTATCCAATTTCGACAAGTGAAACCACATATTTGGAAAAAGTATTCACTCCAAGATTAAATAGCATTTCATTTGTACCACATATCGAACAGTTTTGTCCTAACTTTTAGGCCCAACATTTTCTTTCATAAAATTATGCTAGGAGATGTTAAACTAGAAATACTGTAGGTTGAATAGCTTAGCTTAACCAATGCTAATTTGCAAAATGGCCTTAGGTCGCGCAACACCAATTTCTAACGAAATAGCAGAAGATTTTGTTGATTTTAGAGAAGTTGTAGCTTTTGTAAATTGTATTGCTACATGCACTAAAATTGCTCCACTAGTTGGTCTTCTTGGAACATCATCATGGTTTGTCACTTCGTAGATTTTGTTAATTCTTATGTTTATAGCCAAACAATTGTGCGTTGTTGTAATTTTCCTGTTTATACTCAAAACGTTAAAATAGAATTTGCATTATTGCATGTTTCCTTTAATTGTGTATTACGGTCTTGACTTAATGCAAATCCTTCTACATTAAAAGTCAAATCCATCAAGTAGCACACGGTGATATAAAAAATAAAACTCAAAGTTCACTTACTTGCTTTAGTAGTAGACCAATCAAAAATAATTTAAATATATTGGTTGCTATGACAATTCCAGTAAACAATGTACACTTCTATAAATCTAGTTTTTCTTCATAGTTTTCATTCTCACTAATGCTTTACGAAATCTAGAATTTGTACAGCCTACGTGTTGGATAATTTTTGCTTTCATTAGAGAAGGTTTTGCTTAATGTCAAAAAATATTAAAAAAATGAGATGTCAAAATGGGATTCCCCGATTTAGTTAATGTTACTAAATAGACAGCATAAATATGTAGGTGAGTAAATTATATTAGTTTAGTGTGGAAATATAAACCCAATGGACGTGACAATTAAAATTTTTTATAATACATTTTTTTGTAAATATTTGTGTTCCTACTCATAAATGGTGGGACGTTTTAGAAAACTTTCTAGTGCAGAATTCTCATGGTAAGTTTAAATGGCCATGGTATTAATTTAAAACTAAGTTAAATTATATTTTTGTATAACGTATTAATGTTTTATTGTAAAGGAAACCGCTTCTGGAACAGGATTAAATACATTACAAAATAAGCCAAATAAAATTATGAATGCAACATTTAAATTGCCTATTTTATTTTCTATATTTTTAAATTTCTTTATATGACCCAATTAGTGAATCGAAAATCTGACGCTTTATTTTTTTATTGATGAAAAATTTTGTTGAATAAAGTGGTTGGTGGAATTAACAAAATAAAGAATTTATATCGTTACTTTTAGAACAAACCTTCTAACACATTCTAAACAGAATTACTATTATCACAGGAGGAGGAATAGATTTCCCAATGGACCTTAGACAAAATGTTGTAGTTTTCGTTTATTAATAACTTCTTTCAAATTCAAATGTCATTTGAAATTAAAGAAAAATAAACAATCGAACAATACGATCGCCCAAGGCTATTTCAATATAAAGCCTAACGAGCTTATGAATCAAATGCGTATTTTCAGTTGTGTACATTTTTGTACCAGGTGACAAGTTTTACTTTCAGAAGACAGTGTTATTTTTGTAGTATTTAATGTCCAGTTAATTTTTTATATAAGCCTATATAAAATTTTTACTTATTGTATGTGCCACATACTTCAGTAGTTCTAATACAGTTCCAGTGAACTTGTAAGTACTCGTCCAATCATTTATCTCGTATTCGGAACCAGTGGCTAAGTACATGGCCACAAAATGTATTTTGAAATATTAATAACAATTAATTAAATAGTCTAGCCATGCACACAAATTAATCAAAAATTATATAAAAAAAATGTACACAAAACAAAAGAAAAAAATCTTTAATCATAATTAATTCACCGCGTGAGGTAATTTTTTCGCGTTCGTATATTTTGTGTATGCTGTGAATTGGTGATAACTTAAATTTTTTTTTTTACATTTTTAAAGGACAATTTTTGGTTTTGGTCACACACAGATTTAAAAAATAAAATGTTGAGATTGAATTAGACAAGAGACAATATAAAACAAAAGAAATCTTATTAATCGACATTGGCAAAAAAATAAATAAATATTTCACTCTGCATGTATCACTTAGATGTATATATGGACGTAAGTACATGCAGCAGGCATACTAAAAAAAAAATTATTGTTGATCTTTTGCTTAGCATATTTGACCTCTCCTCGTACTAACCTCTTTCGTAATCGCATATATAAGAAGAAAAACAAAAAAAAAATTGGTTTAGTACTTTGGAGCTAAATTTATGAGAATTTACCAATAATAATTTTTTTTTTATGTTTTCTTTTCTTTCAACTACAAGAAAATACCAAAACAAAGAGAAAATTGATTTTCAAATCATAAACATCGAGTACAATTTTTTTTTATTACATTTTACATGTGATTGTTGTTGTTGGTCGATGTATTTTCCTTTTGAGTGCATTTACACAGAGGTACAAAAATTGTTTGTTATTCAATTCCAGTAAGTACATACATATAATTTTTACTTTCTTAACAATGTTAAATATGTTACCCATAACATGATTCATTTGAATTTTTTGTTTTTCTTAATTTACAATTATTCAAATGTACGGTAATGTAACATGATTTCGAAGTTGAATGCAGCATATTTGTGGTTATTAAAAATTTGGTATCGATATCTGTTGCGGGATAAACATACACGATATGGTAATTAGATATATGAAATTTGGAATTTATTATGAAGAGAAATTGGTTCTCAAGCTGGGAAATTAACTATACGAGTACGAGCTTTGCTTATTGTCAAAATATTTTAACAATTTTAAAGATTAATTTAAAAATTTGTTAGAGATGGCCGGGCTTTATCAACCACACTCTTATAGCCACACCAAATGATACAAACAGTTAAAGATTAACTATTACTGGTTAGGTCAACCAGTTTCGGTATCGACTCGTTTAAATAGTCTATCCGAAGAAGAAGACAAGTTCAATTAGAAGTTAGTATTATAATAAAGTAGGTAAAAATCAGTTATGTCAGGAGTTAAAACAACCAAACTTTTACCTGCCTTACCTAAAGAGAACCATAACCTGGTAAAAAATCAGCTGCAAAACATGCCGAAACCTATCCAAATGTTATCAAGGCTTTGGCGATGCGTAAGACCGAATCCCATTCGTGCAAGTATAAAAAGAGCCACGAAGTTGTCAGTATTATAGCAATATTTAGCAAATTGATACAAAAAACCATTACTACTTTTCAAAATTGGACTCAAAATTTGTAACAATAATAAAAAACGTCTGTTCTATAAGCGAGTGGGGACAGAAATTAAATTCATGCTTTATAATAGAGTAATTCGGCGAATTATTAGGGTTCATAAAGAAGTTCAAACTTCAAACACTTAGAGTTCATTCACTGGAAGAAAAATAGTTGGGAAGTCGCAATACACTAATCAAAATTCGATTGCAACATACCAGTTAATTACCAGGTTAACATATGTATATCTACTCAAAGAGATTATTACAACCCAACTTTCTAAAGAATATCGCACAAAACGTTATTAACCGAAGTGCAATACAAATAATATTGAGCATGCTAAATAGTCTTCTATACATCGCTTGGACATGATGGAACATTTAATGAATTTAATGGGAGCCACCCCATTCAATTCATTAATATTTTGAGTACCATTTTCACCAAAAATACTAAATGTCTAAAAAGATTAAAATTACAATCAGGACTGAAAACGGCTTGGCGCAAGCAAGATCTCGTAAATTTCGGTGAAAAAATAATCGTTGTTTTGGTGATGAACAACAGAACACACAGACTACTCAATATGAAAGACAACAAAGGAATAATATGTGGAAGGCGAGAAGTTTTCCACATCATTAACAGCTTCTAGGTGAATTGTAACGGGACCTCACAAATTAGTACTACAATTTAGCTGGCGTAGATGCCAACATCAACTAACAAACTGAAATGCACATTAACATATTTGGTTTAAAGAATTATGCGTAATTTAGGCCTAACAGTGATCATTAAGAGCAAAATTAACATTCCTGTACCACGTACAGACATTGACGTATGTAAAGATGTGCAAAAGATTTAATGCAGATAATTCTCTGTTACCATTAAAAATACCACTAATATCAGACGCATTTTTCTAATTTGCTTAGTCCATAACACCCACCACCATTTCTAATTTAACCCGTTACATTAATGTTTAGCCTTATAAAAACGATATTCAAATGTTTTAACCAATTTAAATAAAAACTGCAATGAAACACTCAATTAAAATGTTTAACATCCAATCGAATCATCAATTTTGAGTACTAAAGCAGAAGCTATAATGAAGGTAGTAGGCGAAAATAAAAAAAAAACATTTGAATGACAGCGTCAAATGATTAGACAAATTATTAATTTCAAATAAAAATAAAAGTGGTGACTAGTGAATTTAACATCAAAACTAAAAACAAAAAAGTTTATGAAAGGGGTAACCGGTCCAATCCTTTTAGAGCCAGTTGTGGTCGATCAAAATTTAGGAATTGTGCCAAATGATTTATCGAAATTAACTATAAAAGTTTTGTGTTTTTACTTTTCAACCACTTTGATGTGTCAAATCAAACTCGTTATAATTTTGACAGCAATAGAAAGATGTATTATTTTTAAAATAGTTTTTTAGAAATGCAATTAATTAAATTGTTATATAATTAACAATATATTGGCATTTCTCATGGAACACAAAGAAAGAATAAAGTATGTATTTCAAAATTGTTGGTATGGGATGACACATCAACTTTGATTAATTGATTGATTAATTTGGAGTGTACGATCAAGCTTTAAGCAGGTTTTCCTAGCAAGTTGTTACACAGAACCTGCCAATAGTTAGTACTATAAATTCATGCATATAACAGTACAATTCTATTCTAATATGAGTCTGCAACCATTAATCTGTAATCTGCAATGGTTCTCTAAAAAAAATCTATTATTGGACTAATTTCTCCATAAGCTGTTATAAATTAAATTGGTTATCGCCTGTAAATTACAAATTAATTAAGTAGTCCCTTGTTGCTAAAACTTATTAAATGTTAAAAAATTTAATAATTTTAAAAAATATTAATATTTAAAAA
This sequence comes from Tipula confusa, assembly GCA_963556175.1. Classification (NCBI taxonomy): domain Eukaryota; kingdom Metazoa; phylum Arthropoda; class Insecta; order Diptera; family Tipulidae; genus Tipula; species Tipula confusa. Next base: position 134,710,506 of record OY744475.1, read on the forward strand.
ATTATTAACACCAAATTACATTTACACCCATACATTTCAATTCCTGTCTAAAATTCCGGTGAGGATGAACTTTAAATTTTACCCAGTCAACTTGGGAACAGATTGGGTCTTGAATTGGCGTGTGAATGTCATTGGTAGACGATCCGTACAAAATCCATTTAAGACCCGCGAAGTACTAACGCACGAAATGTTTATGATAGCACCAAATCAAGAATTAAGTTTTCTCTGGGGAATGTAGATTAATTGGGACCATTTAATTGTATGCTGGAGTTACTGTATTACCTAAAAAATGTTAGGTCATTCTGGTTATTGTTTTAACAATTCCGTTCTGAATAAAAAGTGGGTGCCTTCACATTTATCCTCATCAGCTAGTTTAAACTTGGTATATGCAGCAATACGAAATATATTTCCCTAAAGAAGATGGAATTCAGAATGAAAACCACGTATGAGGCTTGTGGTATTGCAACAATGTTAAAACTCAAATAAATCCTCGGATTCTTGTGCCGGCTGCTTAAGCTTTTCAAAACGGGTTAATTTACACGTGTTACTATTATTAAAGTATTTTTGTCTCACCTGACACCTGCTGTAGTTCACCGAATGATGTTTTCTACATTTTATTGGCTAGCTTTTGTAGATCGAATTATGTGCACAGTTACCTGGCTTGTAAATTTCCCATCACTTGAAGCAACTATAAATTCAGTCTTCGTTTTGAAAATCATTGTCGAGCTCTTGGCATCAATCTAATGTTTCTCACACAGAATAATTACAATCTCCCCTGGCTTAAAAGATGAGTGTGCCTCTCACATATTGTAACTAATTGTTAAGTATTGTTACATAAATTATTACTATGACTAACTGGAACCAGCCTTAAAAACTGAAAGAACTGGAGAATGAAGCGGCAAGAGATAAAAAGTAGCCCAAAAAAGGTGGAAAATAAATCAAAACAACTAACTCGAGTAGATGTGCTTTTGATTAAAAAATAGGCTGTATTGTAGGCTGAACTGCAAAGGAAAGTAGAGGCGGACTCAAAACTTTCTGGTCTGGGGAAAAAGTTATTCATATTTGTCAAACTACGAGAAGATATATTTTGTTAGAATTGGAAAACACTCGAAACCCACCGAAAATAGCTGTTTTCTAAACCCAATTGGAGAGGCGAATCGGTCAGGGAACTGATGTTAAAGCTTTGAATCTGAAATCCCTTGTAGAAATAAGAGGTATTGCCTACACAACTTCAGTCCCTTGAATCGCTGGTTGGAAAAAATGCCTTTTTAAAAACGCTAAAAGCTTCTTATCGCGGGAGACATAAAAGGCTTAAATGAAAATATTTTAAATGACTCGAATATGGTCTCCAAGATCAACAATGTAGGAGTTTAAAGAATATCTCTAAGCGTGCAGGAAGTGCGAATAAGAGGATCATATTGCAAAGGGCTGCAGCAATAATCCGAATATCCGTGCATGATTGAAAACAACTAAGGGATGTTTTGAAAATGAAGTTTTAACCACCGGAAACATAAAATGTTTGATGAAAAACTTTTTATTTTCATGTTGGAAGTTAGAGTTTTGTCAAGAACTGCAGAAAACAGGTGTCTCAAATGACAAATTGCATTACAGTAGGTAGTGATGAGATGCAATGCCACGGAGGTCAATAGATAGATGGAAGATTCCAGTGTAATGATGAACCAATGAAATAGCCGAGCTGTGGAAAAAATCCCTCCATACTAACAAAAATGCTAACGGCAATGCTTTCAAGAACTGTGTAAAGAATTAGACCTGAAGCTTGTAATGCTTGATCCAACGGCTGGTATTTCTGCTGAAAGGAACGAAGGAATTAGAAAATTCATCATCTTAGCCACCAATCTGCTTGCTAGATACGGCTGAAAAATATTAGAGAGGAACATTGCGAAAGGCTGCAGGAGGTTAGTAAAAAATAAGAAGGTCCTGTCTGAAAATGGATATGGGTTCTGTAAGGCCCGCTATTCCATTAACGCAGTTAAGTTCTAAGTAGTAAGGCGCGAGTAGCAATGAGAGCAATGGAGGCAGTAAATAGTAACATATACCTGAAGGAGTACCACAATGACCGGTGCTAGCTCTTACGATGTAGAACGCCATGTATGACGGCATTTTTAAGCTGCTGATACCAGAAGGAGCTAAATTTTTCGTGTGGTGGGAAAATCCGCCGAAAGGACGTTAGACTCATCGACTAGTCTCTTTGGTGAATAAGTGAACAAAAAGGAGATATTCGGAGAGGTGAATTTCTACCTAAATAGATCGAGCATTAAAGTATCCAATGACTTGTTTACCTCGAGCTCAGATATGGATCATTGAAATGGGTGAATAACGTGAGGTCTCTGAGTTATATTTTAGCGTTATCTATTGTTTTGTTTTTGTTGTAGGTTCAGCGATTCAACCATTAATTTGCTGCTACTTTATATAGGGTCTTTCATTAGAGGCGTTGCCAAACTTTTGATTCAGGATGGTGCTACGTGCCACACGATGGGCATTCTATACAAGCGACTTTTTTTAGATTATCTTAAATCGCAGGTCTAAACCGCAAACAATTAATACGAACAAGCGTTCGTACCAACAAATTAAGCCGGATTTATGCAACAAAATCCTAGAAAATTGGACCTCCATAATACGTTCCACTGAGCAAAATTCGCGGCGGAGATTTGAACCGCGTTATATTCCATACTTGATGGCGTAAAACGAAGCTGTGGTAGAATGTAACTTCTATGTGGTAACACTAAATCGTTAACATATTGAAACAATTATTTTCTCTACCGATTTTGTAACAATCATTTGCCACTTTACCTGTAACCCCTATATCGTGATACAGTATCGCACTCTACAATAAAATGGACATGATCACATTTTCACATTTGTCATGATCCCATGTCGTATAATAAAATTAATCGATAAAATTGCGCGATTAAATCACAAAATGCAAAAAAAAAAAAAACGTAACAAACTTTTAATTGGAAATCGAACATTCGCTTTGTTGCTGTAACTCTCACACAGCAGTTATACATTTAAAATAAGGCAAAGCGAAAAATAAATTCTAAGCATATCTCATACTCGTATAACCTAAAAATTCATAGTGTCTTAAAGATCACCAATGATTTGAAAAAATAAAAAAAATTCAAATCACGAACTATTATTGCTGAAAATGTGCTAGGTTTTCTTCTTCATTTCAATAGACATTAAAATATTATGCTGTACAGTGTATACCGTCTTAAATCAATGATATTGTTGCATTCTTGCACTACTTGGTTACAATATTGGTTGCGCGGGAAACAAACAATGACGCAAAGTGTTAATGTTCATAAATTAAAAATGAATAAATGTTAAAAATATATTTAAGATAATAATTATTTATGTGGAGAATATCTTGTAAATTCTCATCGACAAGCTCCACCACCACCACCACGTCCACTGCAACCATACCATATGTGTGGTAATAAAATCATAACCATCTCATTAATAGTTATGCAGAACTATTATTATATTTTAATATAATGTTACAAGAAAATATAGGCACGACTGCTGTTTTGTGGTACACACAGAGCATAAAATGGAATTTAGGTTTTAAGCTACAAACATAATAATGGTAATCATGCGAATCAAATTCTAATAGGATATAAAATTGATTGCATTACATTGTCATGTATGTGATTGCTTGCGGTCGTTTTATTTAAGTGTACCTATATTTGGCTTGGGCGTTAGGATTAAATTGTTAAAAAATTGTTGTGAAACGTTCAATGCAAATTAGCACTCAAATTAATAATTTTTAATAATAAACTTGTGTTCTCAGGCCAGTGCTGGCCCGTACCGAATGTATTAACAATCCAGCGACGTTTATTTTATTGCAGTTGCATTCTAAACAGTTAATTTGTTTCAGTGTCTTGTTTCAGTGTTTAAAATGATTATGAATGTTAGCAGTTTCCATCGAAGGTCATCACTTTTTATTTATACTCACCTAGATCTGAACAGAGATGATAAACTCTCACACTACATAAGATCATGATAAAATGAGGTTTGAGTTATTGGCGAATAAGAAAATCTAGCGGTAATTTCTTTGTACGGTGCTCTTACTATTGAAATTGATCGCCATCGTTAGGCGTTCGTTTCATCAAATTTGTACTATTGATTTCTATGGTGTGAACGCACTCGTTACTGAACGACTGTTGTCGATATCTAGCAACCAATATTTTCTAATTGTTCATTTTTGACTATCATCGTTCGTAGTAATATACATACAAGCATACAAAAATAAATTCAAATTTTTTTTTTTTGTTTTGAACATGCATATATAAAAATTATGAAGCTTTTACTTACGTAGAGTACTAAAACGTGTGAAGAATACTAGATTTGTATATTCAATGGTACAAACACATTGCCAAAAATAGTACTAAATTTTTGATAATAGTCGAAGATAAGAAATTTTTTTCAGGCGTTCAACTAGAGGTGGAAATGAAAGAAGTCGATCGATTTCAATAGCAGGGGCCCGGTACTCTTAGACCAATTGTATTCAAATGCATAGTGTTAAGCTTTAAACATTTCAGACTACAAAATTGGTTCCTAATATTAGACGAAATACCTGAATAAGTTTTTAAGGTCGAAACCACTGTTAAAGTTATTGTTTCCCGCAGTATTTTCGCAAAAATACTACTAAGAAGCATCGTTATTATGTGAGTTATTCTTTCAAATTGTCTTAGTTTTTCCATTTGGCTTGGTGGCAGGTCCAACCAAACTGGGAATCCTTATTAGTTTTATCTTTTTCTGTATTGAGTTTTTATAGTGAAGTACTTATTTTATTATATTGCTTAATAATACAGCTTTCTGGATAATTGACTTAATTTTGTATGTCTGTTACCCTTACTTGAAAGGACCGGTTTGTGAGGAAGTTTTGTATGGTTATCACGATGTGTGGGTCAAATTCTTTTTCTACGTCAGTGAATGACAAATTTTTTTTTAATAAAATTTTTTTTTTTTGGTAAATGTTACTGATGTATGATAGAAGGGAGGTTTGTCTGTACTTTGTTGACAAGTCAGGTGATGTCCTGGATTTATGTATGGGAGCTATTATGATTGATTTTCAGAGATCTGGAAAATAGCCTATGTTGTAGCAGAGATTATTGGTGGCTGTCAGGGTTTCAATGAAAGATGCGGAGAATGTTTTTAATGCGTATAGTATATTTAGATATTTTAACAATAAACTGACTCAACCAGATTTTCTTCTAGAGTTGGTAGGATATCTCTAACATTATTGTGAGATTTTTGATCACACCTAAAATTTATTTTAGTGATCACTCCTAGCAAACTTTTAGCTCGTAACAATTTATATTAAATATTAATATTAATTTATATTAATATTAATATTTAATATAAATTATCGAATACGGACGATTATGAAACATTTTATTTTCAGTAAAAAATGGAGAAACAAAAAGAGAAAATAATATAAAAATACATTAGAAAGACAAAGACAATTTTTTTTATACAGTTATTTTTATAGCAAACTATTATAATCAAATTTTGACAGATCGATTATTAAAATAAAAAAAAATATACATATTGTTTTGCAACAAGTGATTTTTATTTGTGAACTTCTAAATTTAAAGTTTAAATGGCGAATTTGGATGATTTAAAAAGCAATGACGGATTTGAAATCGATGACTGCTTTGACATTGAAAATTTAGATCCAATGAACATAATATTTACAAGTAGTGATGAAAATAATTTAAAATTGAATATTCCGCAAAACAAAAAAAAAATACTGGATACGTCCATATTATTTAAACCGAAATAAAACTGGCGGTTTAAATTGTATATTTAATGAGCTACGACAAGACCCACAGCTCTTTTACAATTACACGTGGATGAATCCGGGTGAATTTGAAGACCTGCTCCAGATGGTTGGACCATTAATAAAAAAAAACTTTGATGCGAGAATCTTTAAGCCCGGTTTTAAGATTGGTTGTGACATTGGTTGTGACGTATTGTTACATAATTTGTAAGTGTTAATTTAATTCTACAGAAAACTATTTGGTTTGTATCTTGCAACGGGTGAATCTCAGACCAGCTTAGCAATTTGCTATAAATGTTCACAAACAAGTGTTCATAGAATTGTTAATGAAACAACTAAGGCATTAACTGAAGTATTAAAAAGCAAAGTGTTTCCTAACATAACATCAGATTATTTTAAGACAGTAGCATCTGGGTTTGAAGACAGATGGAATTTCCCCAATTGTATAGGAGCTATCGATGAGAAACACGTCACAATTCAAGTAAGATAATTAAATATATGTTATTAAACTTTGTTATTTATCATTTAAAATACTAATTTAGGCACCTAATAATTCCGGCTCCGAGTTTTTTTAATTCCGGCTCCGAGTTTTTTTAATACAAAAAAACTTCTTCCATTGTATTAATGGCAATTAGCGACCATGATTACAATATCATGTGGTGTGATATTGGTGCTGCTGGTCGCCAGAGTGGCAGAGGAATTTTTCGCGAAGCAAATTCGGAAAGCGGTTTTACGAGAACAAACTCCCGTAAGTATCGCTTTAATTTCGAAAATTTAAAATATGATTTATATGTTTTGTAATTATTTTAGAATACCTCAAAATAGAAACGTATCAGCGGAATTCATTGATGCTAAAATAGAAACGTATCGGCGGAATTCATTGATAATTGAAAAACATTTTCAATTATCGACTTAGCCGTGCACGCCGAATAATCGAAATATGCTTTGGCATTCTTTGTGCTAAATGGCGTATATTTAGATCACCAATAATAGCAGATCTCACTTTGGTGGAGAATATAGAACAATGTAGTGTCTGCCTACATAATTGGTTACGAAAGAGGAACAGCAACTACATTACTCCAGATCTAATACATGATGCAAGACGAGGATAATACTGTTAGGTATTTCAAGACATAAATGTTATTTTTTAAATTGTATAAACCAAATTGTTATTTTATTTTTAGGTTACAACCATAACGAAAACAATTTATTATCTCTTCAGGCTTCACGGTACCGGAATCCAACAGCTATAGCCAAAAATATGCGGGATAATTTTGCTAGGTATTTTTCTGGAGAAGGCCAAGTCGAGTGGCAGATGAGTCGAATATAAAGAGAAGTATCCCATATATTTAAGAAAGTTTTTCAAATACTTTCTTTTCTTGTTTTTAATTTCAGGTGTATCTTTAGAAGACGATTATGCGATTTATTATTTAGATTCTATTGTAATAAAGCTATTATGTATAATAAATTTATTATGAAGCATATAGTTTAATAGTGAATTTATTATGTTAATCCATTTTTTTTATTTAGTACTATATCACTAATATTATATTATGACATATATTTTTTTAATGTTATTATATTACATTTATAATATTATTTTATGGGGATCGAACATTTAGTTTAAAAAAAAAAATAAAAATAGTTAAATCCTCATTCAATAATAAATATATTTATATATATTTATAAATATAATTATTCAATAATAAATATATAAAAAAATATAATAATTTTTTTTTCTTTTTTATTACAACTGCCTATGGCTTTATTCTTGAATCTTTCTAAAAAGAAACTAACAAGATGTATGCGAATCTTACAAACTAACCTTACTGCTATTTTTATAAGTCTTAACCAATGTTAATACTTATTATTAGTGTGCACCATTTACTTAATTTATAAATTCAATAGTCCAAGTGGATCAGTTCTTCTCAGTCGTCTGTATCTCGGTTGTTTTAGAGTGTCCCGGGCCAAAGCATTGGGATGTGGGTCTAGTTTTGAACAATATCTCGAACTATAGGTTCTAATTGAATCTTTAATGGTTAAAATACCGAGGTCATGATGTATGTTGGTGTTTCGAATATACCAGGGAGCATTCGCGATCCTACGAAGTATTTTTGATTGTGTACGTTACAAAAATTCTCTATTTGATGCGCTGGTGGATCCCCATAACTGAATACCATATGTCCATATGGACATAAGTATCGCTTTATATAGTAAAACTTTATTGTCGAGTGATAATCTTGATTTTCTTCCTGTTAGCCAATACATCTTAGCAAATTTTATTTTTATTTGATTACGCTTTGCTTCTATATGCTTTTTCCATGTCAACCTTCTGTCCAGATGTAACCCTAGGTATTTGACACTAGATTGCTGCGGAATAGTTACACCGTTCAATTTAACTTGTGGGCAGGTGAGTTTGTTAAGTGTGAATGTAACATGTGTTGATTTATTTTCATTGACTTTTATTCGCCTAGTCTTTAGCCAGTTTTCAATTTTATTCAGATGATTTTGCAATTGCTTTGAGGCAGTTTAAGGATTTTTACAAGACACTAATATGGCTTTTTCATCAGCAAATGTTGATATTATAGCTTCATTGCAAATGGGCAAATCAGCTGTTTACAACAAGTATAAAATTGGTCCCAAGACACTTCCTTGTGGAACACCCGCGCTTATATCATTTAAACCAGCGGTTCTGCGTTTTGTTTAACCAAGTATTTCCTTTGAAGAAGATAGTTTTCAAGAACTACATGGAACTGCTTCGGCAAAAGTTGCCAAACTTTGTCGAAGGCTTGTGCAATATCCAAGAAGACAGCAGAACAATATTTTTTTTCTTCGAAGGTGAGTTTAATTGCTTTGACAATCCTGTGAACTTGCTCTATATTGCTGTGCTGATTTCGGAAACCAAATTGGTGATCTGGTATAATATGCCGTTCTTCTAGTACTGGTTTCAGTTTCCTTAGTAACAATTTTTCAAATAATTTTGATATCGTGGAAAGCATGCTTATTGGACGATATGATGAGATTTGTGTCTCATCTTTTCCAGGCTTATGTATTCGCAGTATTGCGTTGAAGATGTACGTTACTAGTGTAATGCATTTGTCTGGTAATTATTTAACCATTTTCCCGGTAATAAGATCATGTCCTGGTGCTTTTTTCAGACTTATGTAGTTTTTTATTGTGCTCTTAACTTCCTTCCACTTGAACTTTATAGGTTTAAAATTTGGATCGTTCATCGTTTGGTTTGGTAGCATGTAGTTGTTAACTTGTTCATGTGGTGAGAATACGCTTTTTAGATGAACAGCGAAAGCATTGACTTTTTCTTCATCACTTCTTGCCCAGTTGCCACTTGGCAGTCTAATGGACGAACACGAGTTTGCTGGCCTCTTAAAACTTTTAGTAGCTTTCCATAAGGAGCTCTGTTGCCGAGAGTTCACTTACATAGTTTTGGATACCTTCATTTTCTTCTTCCCTCAGAGCTACTTTCAGGGATTTAATTGCTCGATTTAATTTTCATTTTAATATCGGTGATCTTTGCTGCTGCCACTGCCGTCGAATTTTTCGCTTTTCTGGTATTAATTCTTGGATTTTTTTAGGAAGTTTATTAACTTTTTCAAAAACACTGATGTTAGGTGTTACTTTTTTTGCTGTTACTTCCAGTAGATCTCTGAGGTAGGCTTCTGCTGCATCAATATTTGCTGGTGTGCTAAGAGGAATATCCAGTAGGCAATTCTCTTCAATTTGTCTACTGCATTGATTCCATTTAGTTTTTTTTGTCATGCGTTTCAGTGCTTCAGTCTTTAGGGCATCAGTTCTTACTGTTATAATTACTGGTGAATGATCGGATGATAAATCGTAACAATCTGTTGCCATAGCATTTGTACGTGCAATGCCTTTAGTTATACAGAAGTTTATAGATCAGGAATTTTCTTTTTATCCGTAGGCCAATATATTGGGTGCCCCGCTGATAGATAATCCAAACAAAGTTCATCCATAGCTTCATAGAGTTGCTTTCCTTTCGGAGTCGTCAATCTTGAACCCCATTGAGTATGTTTTGCATTATAATCACCTCCCGCAATGAATTTATTGCCCAGATGGTTAAAATAATCTAAGAATTGCTTCTTTTTTATTGCGTGTTTCGGTGGGCAATAGACTGATGATATTACACAGTTTCCAGACCACTCCTCCAGGCAGATATTTGTCGCTTGGATATGATTTTTGTCATATTTCTCAAGTTCGAAGTGTTTTAGTCTTCTTTTAATCAACACAGCTGTACCACCGTATGCTTTACCATCAGGATGTTTTGTGTCGTATACTGAATACCCATTAATTTTGAAAAAGGTTTTTTTGGTAAAGTGTGTTTCTGATATTAACATTATGTCAATATTGTGCTCGATAAGGAATGCTTGCACCTCTGTTTTTTGTTGGGCAAGGCCGTTTGCATTCCATATGGCTATTTTGAGGACAGACATTTTTGGTTTTTCACTACTAACTGCTTCAATGTGTTCATATTTTGCATCATTAGATCCATGGTTCTCTCCATCATTGACATAAAGCTTTGCATCATATCTGTAAGCTTGTTTAACGCAGTTGAGATGTTTCCTTCTTCATTAGTTTGAATTTTTGGAGATATACCTTTAAGTATACTTGCATATGAAAAGTTTGGATGCACAGCACTATTGACGGTCGGCTTATGGTTTCTATTAGTATAAACTTCTTTTGGTTGCACTTCAATATTAGTTTGATGTAGCTTAAACATGCGTTGTTCAGCCCTTTGCTTAGGATTGATTCTTCTTTTCAGGTCTATATATACTGGGCAACCTCTATAGTTTGCCGTATGATTTCCAGCGCAGTTACTGCATCTTTTTGCAGACTCATCATCGTTTTAGTTTTGTTGCATTGTTTGGAACTATGAAGTTCACCACAAATAACACACACATCATTTAGCGTGCAGTAAGCTCTAGTGTGTCCGTATTCTTGACACTTTACACACTGTACTGGACCGGTTCTTTTTTTAGGGTCTTCGACAGTGATGCAACGATGCAGTAGATATCTTAAGTTATATATTCTATGCTTCCCTTTAACTGGTTTGTTATCAGTTTCTAATTCGATGCGGAACATTGGCAGTGGCAACTTATCTCGATTGATGATGTTGGTTATTGCCTTTGCAAAGAAGCCTTCAGCAGCGAGCGCAGCATGAATATCGTTAGTGTCTACGTAACTATCGATTCCTTTTATTATAACGACTAAACCTTTTTGGCTTTTTGGTTGATATGTATAGAATCGCTTACCAGCCTTATTAAAATGGATGATTAGCGTTCCGTAAGCATCAATGTTTAGTGGTTGAATTTTCGTTTCTTTAATGTTTCCTATTTTAATCAAAGAAACAAAGAAAGTCTCTATTTGATTCTTCTCTCAAATAGATTGGTGGCAGTTTTTCAGTTTTCACCTTGTTTTCTGTAGGTGGATCTTCAGAAGTCTCGTTAGTTTGCAAGACAGGAAAACGGTTTTCATGAAGTAACTCGACACTGGCCATTCTGCTAAATTTGTTTACACTAGCACTTGCATCTGATCTTGGGCTTCTTTTTCTTTTATTTTGAACAGTTATATATCTGTCCATACCTGTTTGCACGAGTTTTTGTTCGCATTGACCTACATTACTTTTTGTATTATTTTCTCTGTCAACGATCAATTACATTTATGTTCGTTGTATTTTGTTCAATCATATTAACTTTGTTTTCACTTTGTATAGAGAAATTTGCTGTTGAAGCAATTTTTTGTTCTGTTATTGGGCGATACGGTATTTGGCCGATTTTTTCTACATCTAAAGATGACGTAGTGATATTTATTAAATCACCAGTGGACATAGTCCGCTGTTGTACTGGTGGTGATGGCGCGATATGTTTTTTTGGTGGAGTTCTGATCACCATTTTTACATATTTTTACATATTTTTACATATTTCAATTTAATTTAAAATAAAAAGCTGATATCAGAAATTCACAAGGAACTATTTTATTTAATCAATTTTAATTATATTTTTTAATGTTTACTTGACGGTAGCCAAATTGCGAATGATAATAAAATATAAGATAAATAATAATTAATATAAGGATTTCGTCTATCGTGTGTACCTAAAAAAAAAAAATAATAATATATATGAAATATTAACTTAAAAATATGGAACGATACTTATATCTATTTTGTTCAAGTCCATCAGATAGCTCCGGTTCATTTGATCCTATTTAGGTGTTTTCCTCTACGCAAAGAAATAAAATAAAATTTAATAAAATTAATAAATTAACAATAAGTGTACGTTCCGACCAAAGAATTCGTTGCTATTTTAGCAAAGCAGCTCACACGGATAGTATACATACAAGAAAATTTGTATTTGTACACAAACTTTTTAATACACACATATTAAAAAACAATATAAATAGCAACATAATAGCAACCAAAAAGTACTAATGCCGAGATATTTTTTGGTTGCTATTTTAGCATTAGTACTAAAATATAAAATTTCCTATAGGAAATTTAATATTTGTACATCCCTCCATTCATAAATGACAGTTCTCGTGTTGTATTGTGCTTAATGTATATGTACATAATTTTGCGAACAAAATTATTTTTTCTTTTGGTTTTTTGATTATAATATTAAACTAATTAATTAATTATAATATTAAACTAATTAAAAAAAATTGGAATTTTAAAATAAAATTACATGTAAGTAAATATATCGTTACTCCAATATATTTGAATTTGAAAGCTATTCATAATTTTGTCATTCTAGTATGTCGTCGGACAATGAAGTGGAATTTCTAGATGAAGTAGATGCTGAAATTGCAAAACTAGATTACCAACCTGAAATCAATCAACCAACGTCCAAAAAGCGAGACAATTTAAAACGGAAAATGAGAAATGATATTTTAGGAACTAACAGATATGAATTTGAAAGTGGCTTATTGGACGCCGTATTCGACCGTCCGGCCCTTTTTGATTATACTCTCCCAATAAAAGATCGATCACCATCGATTTTAGCGGCTCTATGGCAAGAAGTGTGTGACGAACTAAAAAAAAAATTCGAAGATATTAATATTGGGATAGACTTCATTAAAGACATGTACAAAACGCTTCGAAACAATTATACGCGGTACAAAAGTTTACTCCAAAAAGATCAAACAAGCGGATCTTGCTCCAAAATGGTACCAGAACCAAAACACAGCCAAAAATTACGGCGTCTGGATAGTGTTCTAGTGAAACGAGCGTAAGTTCATATATATGTATATGTATATTTATATAAACAGGAGCATAAATGTTAAAATAAAATTATATTTCGTATTTTAGGCATAAAAGCAATTTGGATGTTGCACCATCTGAAAAGGAGCCATCAAACGAATGTTCCAGCTCCAATTGTGATGCAAATATGCATAGCCAAGATATAACTGAATTCACACCGATTAAAAGGGCTAGACAAGCAAGTGTTCGTTCCAATTGTTCCACAACGCCAGATATTCTAGAACCTCTTAACAGGCTTGTGGATAAGGTTGGTAACAGACCTGCGCCTTTTAATGATATGGAGCAATATTTTGGCGAAAATGTGGCCATATTTTTAAGGGGACTGGATGAAAAAAAAAGTACCAAGCACAAGCGTACTTCATGACTTATATGAACGATGTTGTTCAAAATAAATAATTGAAAAATAATTTTGTAATTTTTTTCTTTTTTTATTTATATTTAAAAAGTTTTAGACAGCTGCCCATTGCCACGGTATCGACCCATCGGTCATAAAATGTTCAGCTAATTCACTTCGCACTTTAATTGCTGTTAAAGTTGAGTTGTAGCTTCCTTGTTTGGAAATCGACGGTAATCCGCCAAATCTCCTCCAATCACCGTCTCGAATTTGGTTGCTTTCAATATTTTTTTGATCCACTAAACTATTTGGACAATATTTTTTTTGGTGAGGAAGTATACCCTCTTCTTCTGCCAAGCAAAAATTGTGTAGGCATACAGATGCCTGAACTATTAGGTCCGTAGTGTCTGTGGATGTCTCCAAACTGGTCCTGAAAATTCTCCAGCGGGCAACTAAAATCCCAAAGGCATTCTCAATAACTCTTCTAGCTCTTGATTGCCGGTAATTAAATATTATTTTTTCGTAATCAAGTTTGCCAGATGATTTACCGGAAAATGGGGTTATTAAGTTGGTTTTTAACCCAAAAGCTTCATCTCCCAATAAATAATAAGGCAAAACTGGACCCCCATCAAAAATTTCACCATTAACGGGCACATTTAGTGTATTAGCAGCGAGTCTTTTGCCAATTTCGGAATCTTTTAGGACTCCTCCGTCGCTCTGACGTCCCTGGGATCCAACATCTATCAGAGTAAAACGATACCGGTAGTCACATACAGCCAGTAAAATTATAGACATTTTTTTTTTATAATTATAATATGCGGATCCAGAATCGGGTGGTGCCTGTAAATAATATAAAAGTAGATAACGCACTAATATACATACTTATATAAATAACATACCTTTATGTTTATATGTTTTCCATCTATTGCACCAATACAATTAGGAAAATTCCAACGGCGGTTGAATCCTTCTGAAATGGACAACCAATCTTCTTGAGTAGGAAGACGCAGGACTACATTTTGAAGACACTGGTAAATTGCTTCTAACGTTTTCGAGATTATGGTACAAGTAGTACTTTTTCCTACCCGAAATGCATATGATAAGGATCTTTGGCTGTTGCCCGTAGCTAAATATCTAAAACATTTAAAAATTCAATTTAAAGAAAGACAAATTATTATAATTATCATATGAACCTTATAGTAAGTGCCAGTCTGGTGGAAGGGTTGATGGATTCCCTGTAGTTAGTTTAACTTTTCTGGATAAGTGGGCCAACGAGTTTTAAAAGCTTTTCAAATGACGCTGGTGACATTCTTGTATAATTGAAGAATGATTCGTGATCATTTAATCGCATTTCTTCAAGTAAATTATGATCACCGAAAGTTCTTCTTGACTCTGCGGTGAAGATATTGCGTACCCACCATCTAGGAGTTTTACGTTGCTTCTTCTTTCTAATTGATTCCGCCGCTTCTTTAACTATTATTATAGCCAAAGCAGCAACACATATTTCATCGTCATCCATTTTATGACACTATTTTATTATTGATTTTATGAAACTTTGTATTATTCAATTATTAAATAATATATATAATATATATATATATATATATATATATATATATATATATATATATATATATATATATATATATATATATATATATATATATATATATATATATATATATTGTATTGCAATTTTTAAATAGTTGTGAACCATCAAAGTATGAAACGTCAAACTAATACACTCAGAGGAATATCAAAACAACATACTCACACAAACAAAGCAACGCAAATTTCCCTTTGCTAAAATAGCAACGAATTCTTTGGTCGGAACGTACACTAAAGATAATAATTTACCTAGTCTTGTAATGCGTCATTAAGGACCGTTAACATTTTTTGCTGTGCATTTAGCCGCGGTAGCATGTCCAATCTTTTTAATAGAGGGGAAATTATAAGGCAAAATCCGTTAATCTCCTGGTCAACTGGATCAACTGATCTGCAACAACAAGTAGACGAAGTTGAATCATCAAGTTTTTATTTTATTGCGTTACTGAATTCCCTTTTCAGCTGGAAATTTTCCTCCTGGAAGGTTTTTCCTTAAAAATTGTAAATACTATTGTATATTATGTATATAGATCATAAATATTTAATGTGTCCTTATTACTCTTTTTGGTCGGTTGTTGTAATGATATCTCCATTGAAGTTTCACTATCACACTCGTAACTGCCACGCACCTCGATAGATCTAAGAAGGAAGAAATAAATAGTAAATAAACTTATATTAATAGAAAATTAACTGTAAATGGGTCAATGGGTCATCTTATGCACTGTAGTTCAAATACCTTCTAGGTTCGGCGGTATCGTCTAGAAATGTGAGGAGTTTTTTAAATTTATAATCTTTGTGGCCTCCAGCAGAACAACTAGCAATATTTTTTTTGATCGTATATAACCAGCTTTTATGGAGTCCCAATGCTTACGAATTTCTAAAATTTTTCTTGCTGTTACTTCGCTATCTACATTACAGAAAAAAGGAAGGGTATGTTCAGTACAGAAGCATTTTTTGTATTTCTAACTTACTTACTTGATTCCAGCGTTACCTCTTCCCATAGTTTCGCACGAATCATTTTATTTTTGTAATTGTCATCCTGAATGTTCCACAGTGCTGGCCGGGATCTAACAGCTTCAATTATTAATTTTGAAATATATAAAAAATTAATTGCTTATAATTTTAATAAATATTATAAGAAGATTATACAACTACTTGATTCGTATTCATTAATTTGTTTTTGTATACTATCCCTATTTATAATTGGTGTTGATGTAGTTGATGGATTAATCGAATCGACCGTTGATAGGTTCGCATTTATACTGAAATGCATCTCGTCTTCATTTATATCGTTGAACGATGAATAGTATCTGGACATTGTATTTTCTTCCAAATAAAATGGTGAACTGTTGTCGATTGGAATATTTTCTAAAATGATAATTTTATTTCCTGTAATTGTAAAAAATAAAATTTACTCGTACGTTTAAATAAATTATTTAATTTTAATGATTGTCAAATCATTGTTTAAATAAATTTACCGTTGACGTCCATTTTCATAAAACTATATGAATTTTTTTATAAAAGTATTTTGTAATTAAATTAAAAAATCACGGCCTATTATAATACTATTATTCTAATTAAAAATCACTGACACTAAATCACTGATTAAAAAACCTTATTAATTATTTTTAGTTAATTTTTTTTCTTCGAGGTCCGTACAATTCAAAATCACATTTGAACTGAGCAGCCATAATTTAAGATAACCTCAAAAATTTATGAGGGTGTGCGAAAAATATTGCTCATCACAACACAAATGTTTTTGTAGATGTGTTAAATGATTCTATAAAATATACTCCAATTTATATATTTTATACCAGTATTATAGCAGTACACTACTACATGCATATAATATTTCTCGAGTAAATTTTACTGATAAAATCTTTTGTTTCCCTCGCGTTCCTTCGAATCTATAATTTTATCTTGCTTTACATTTTACTGAAAAAAAAAATTTTCATAATCGAATAGGGACTTCCTCTGGCACTTTACATATAATTTAAAAAAATTTAAATTTCAATATCAACTTCATAATTCCAACCGAGGTTTACTCTACTCCTAATAATGAATGTGGTATGACTGCCTTAAATTGAATATATTTCCTCTTATCTGTATCATAATCCAAATGTCAAAATCTAAAGAACAAAAAACTAAAATTCGAATGGGGCAAAATCCAAACGAACAAAATCCAATTTTGAATTCGACGTATGGATATGAATAGATATGCACCAGAATGAGTGTGTGTGTGTGTGTGTGTGTGTTGGCGTAATTGTTTATTCTAAAATTGAGATACATTTCGAAAACATATTTTCTATTACGAGGGTTCAAAGGAAATTACCTCATCTAGCACACAGCTTATAGTAAATTAAACATTGATAGCTATTACGGCGAGAAGAACATTGCACAAATAGTGACATAATTTTTAAAATACGTGTATAATAGTCTTTGAAATACAAGCAATTTTAATAAGGAAGAAAGTTAAACAAATATGATTTTAGAATCATGATACTTGCAATAGCTTTTAGTATGAAAGTAAACTATTGGTAGATCCCACAGGCTACACCGTTTTTGTGTTTTAGGAGTACAGGAGCGAGATTAAATTTTTTTCCATATGTGATTTGAAATTAAATCATTTTAAAATATATAATTTTACCAGCTTTATAATTTTTTTAAATCAACTTGCCTATTTTTGCCAATTGCGATCTTTTATATAATTGTTTAAATTATTGTAGAAATCAACTATTTTTTTTTTTTTTTTTTTTTATTTTTAGATTAACACATTGCCTAGAGATAATTCTCTTAATGGCTTACGCCACGGCAACATGGTGGGTTAAAACCCTTTATTACAATTAATTTAAAGACTGAATGAATGTAATTTACAATAAACATTACATTCATCACGTATGTAGCCGGTTTCAATTTATTTTCTCAGATTTCTGTAATGCATTGATTTTTATTTTAAGGTGAATAACGCTCAAAAACATACAACGACCGACACATTAAAACCAATTTTATCAATGCATTATGGTCAGGGAAAACTACATAAAACCCTGACCGAGAAAATATTACAAGTAAATATAAAACAATATTTAATCTTCACGGGTTGCTTGTTTCTTTAAGTAGGCGTGAAGGTTCCTCTTGAACACCTGTAAATTAAATATTGCAGGAAAGACCGACGGATCTATTTGATTCCACAGAGAGGTGACTCTAGGGAAAAATGAAGATTTAAAATGGTTAGTTCTACATCTGGTTATATCTAAGGCGAAGCTATGTTGTTTTGAACCAAAACGAGTGGGAGCCCTGTTGACAAACGCCGCTGGTATTAGAGATTTAATTTCGGAAGAACAGTGACCAAAATAATATTTGTAAAAAAGCGATAAAGCACCTACTTTGCGTCTGTGTTCTAATGAGTCAATTGATAAAGCAATATTTTTATCGTTAATCATGTGAATAACTCTATTTTGAATTTTATCGAGACATTTGAGATTTGATCTTGGAGCACCACCCCAGACAAATGAATTAAATTCCATAATGGGCCTAACATAAGCCTTGTATAACTTAAGAACTTCTATAGGGGTAAAATAAAAGTTACACCGTCTAATAAAACCCAGATACTGATTAGCTTTTTTTGCAATAGAATATATATGTTCTTTCCAAGAAAGATCACTCGAAATGTTTAAGCCCAACATTCTAAGAGAGGACGACCTATTAATTTGAATTCCGTTTATTATGGGTGGAACATAATTTTGAATTTTTTTTTGTGAAAAAAGACACGCTTGGAATTTCTGTGGATTAAATTCTACCCTATTAGATTTGCCCCATTCAATGACCTGGTTAATGCAAGTAAGAAGTGAATTATGCATAATTTGACGAGAGCAAGATAAATGAGAATTACAGTCCTTTTGGCTATTAAACTCAATAGAAGCAGACACTGTAGTATCATCAGCAAAAGAGTGGATATCACATGATGCCAATTTAAAAATATCATTGATATAGATCAAAAATAAGGTAGGCGACAAAGAAGAACCTTGCGGTACACCAGCATTGATTTCATACGAGTTGATAGAACAAATGGTAAACTTTTTAGCATGCGAACTTGTAAATTGAAGTCTTATTAATTTCATATCTTTAAGCCATACCTAGCTTTTGAAGTTGGCGCCATAATATTTGGTCAATGTGAAAAAATAAACCCATTAAACTCAGTCGTCGAAATGAATCATTTCGCTCCCGAAACAATTGCGAAAAACAGACCTTGTAGAATAATGCTTCATATGCCATTTTCGAGTTTTTGCTCATCAAGCAAAACACAAGATGAACGACTTGGTCTGCAATTGTGCCGTAAACACTAAAAAGTTGCCTTATTATGGATGGTGCAACAAAAAATGTCTCATATCCATTAACTAACATTTGCACTCTCCGAGTAGTTCAATTATTCTCCGACAAACTCTTTGACACTGAGAACGAAAACTCACTTTTTAAAAATTTCAAATTATCTAGGATGTTGATGCAGTTTAAATTTATTGGTTCCTTGATAACACGAATAATCCATTTTCGGCAAATAATAATTATTTGTCTTTGTGTTTCATTTAACAGTAGATATCTTCGACAATTGGCTTAAGCTTCAAAAATGGAGTCGGAAATAATTTTTGTTGGATATTTTGAATTTCCTTTATTCGATGTCATAATTGATATCGATCTTATTTTATAAAATCACTACGAGATTGGACCAACATAAATAAACAAAATCAAATCAATACAGATAAAATCAAGCCCATAAATGTAGGTATATCGAGAATTACTCATGAAGTGCCTGTTGCTACCGCAAAAAAACCACAAACACATTCAAAACGAAGAAAGTAGCTAATATTTTTTGAAATTTTAATATACTCGTATCTATGATAGATTATCACATAGTACATTCAATCAGAGACGGCCATGTAAAAGAACATAAATAATTATCATATCCATCCCAATTGGCTTTTGTAATTTTGGATTTCGTCAGATTTTTTTTTTCATGAATTTGTGACACCCAAGTAAAACAGAACTGACAAAATCGCTCTATTACAAAAAAATTTCCGCTTTTTGGACAAGAAATCGGACAAATGCGGAAAATATTTAATACTTCTAACTTTCAACACCACATTGATTCGTTTTAGTGAAGTTATACAATATTAGTAGGCATTGTGTAATGACATTGGGTATTTTAATTTGTCGGAATTTTTGTGTATTTAATTTTAATACAATGTGTTTTAGATAAAATATTGCCACATTTCACAAACCATTTTTTGTAGATACATGTTGGTTTATTTATATCCCCAGCAAATTTTGGGAGTACCTAAATGTTATTTATATTATGTTTTATTTTAGTTTGTATATTGTTCAAGTTCCAATGAGATTTTTTCCCCATTATTAATTTTTTTTTTATTTATATGTGATTGTTTTATCTTTTATTAACTTTATATGTAAATGTTACTAAGCATAGTAATTATTATTAATCTAATTTTAATTAATTAATCTAATTAATTTAATTTATTGAATCGGTTTGACAGATTTAAAATTAATTTAATTTATTTAATCTGTCATTAATTTATTAGAAGAATCATTCAAATAATCTTTAAGTTAATCATTTAAGAAATTTATTTTAACTTTAATTGTTTTAAGAAAAATTAATAAATTAATAAATAAAAATATAAATTTAAAATGAAAATATTTTATGGGTTTTATTTAAATTCGAATAATTGAGCCGCCAAATATTTGAAATACGCCCTGCCCACATTTCTAATAAAAACATAACCCCACTTTTTCCGCATATGTTCCGCGGTTTTTTAACCACCTTCCATAATAAATCTAGGTCTAATTCGGACAACATTTCGGAAAAAGTCGAAGATGAATTCATCAAAGTGGCCGAAAAATCCGATTTTTTCGGATATAAAAATATTTGGGCATATCGCTTTCATGTACCACAATACTGACAATAAATTGCACCAATTTTTTTTAATTATATTGACCTATTTCCTTTACTTCGCATATTTATTTTCTTTCTCTCTCTCTCTCTGTTTCTTTTTAACAAATTATTTTGAAGAATATAATGACTAATTTATTATAATCTTTTATTTATTATAATAATTAAAAAATACAGCTGTAAAATAATCAAAATAACCTTACAAATCATTTGGTACTCGGTTTGGTTATATGGTTATATTTTTTCTGTAGGAAATTCAGTCAATCACTAACACATTGAATTTGTTCAGTAAGTAGCATAACTGACGGAAAGACATATCTAATGGTACTCAAAAATCTTTTGATACCATGCACTGTTTCAAGACGTTTGCAATTTCATATAATTTTGATGTGCTCGTGAGTTGTAAAGATGACCTTGCCCAGTGACCGCGTATGTGTCAACAACTAAATTTAACTTTTTGCGAATACTTATTTGTCAGTGTTAATTACTAGTCCGTGTTCTAAAAATTTTAGAAAAATAATCTAAAGGTGATGTAAATAAATATTTGTCAATTGATTTTGAGGCAACCAAAATATCGTCTAAGTACACGAAACACAATTTTAACCTAAAACTACTGAGTTCATCAGTCGTTGAAAGGTTTGCGTGAAATCTTGCAGTTTCGAAATTGGGTATTGATCTGGATTCGTCATTCGATTCAATGCTCAATAATCATAGCACGGCCTCCAAATACCGTTTTTTATTACCAAGCACTATTACGGATTCCCAGTTTCCTTGTGCCATCATGTGTTCAAATTTTCGATTTGTCATTTGCAGTTTGCCATCTACAACCGATGTGTAATAATTTCGCAAAATTTTGCAATAAAATCCATGTTTTGCGGATTAATATTTGACTTGTCTAGAAATGATAAGCCTGGTTTGGTTCCTTATCAAAAGAACCCTTTGACAAAAAAGGAGGTTAATGGGACACTCCCCATTGACTAAAGATTATAGAATGTTTATAGAAAAACTTTTTTTTATTGTAATTTAAAAATGATGGATGCTATCATTGGACGCAACTTATTACGAGAAACCATTCATGTAACTTTCATGAAATTATTTTAAAATATAATTGGTGGTCGTCTATAAAATATGCAATTCGTTTTCGAGTGTGGTGTGGGTTTATTAATTGTGACGTTAGTAAACAAGATTGTCGATAACACACGTTAAACGTAATTGATGTTGCATAAAAAAAAACTGAGGAGAGTTTGGAATTCTTTTAAATTTCGTTTTAAAAACATCATATCGATTGGTATTTTTAAAATTGCATGTGCTCAATAGTCACGCTTCCAGCCAAAAAATATAAAATTTACGAAATTCATGTAAATTATTCCATCAATAATTATCTTATGCGCACATACAGTACCATAAGTTTCAAATTTGATGAGGCTTATTAAATACCAGTTAGACAATCTATCCAACTCTAGCCGGTGGCAACATTATGTATATTTATGTTATAATAATCTCCCAAAAAAAAAAAAAAAAAAAACCTGAAAAATGTACATATCGAAACATCACAGACTACATACAACATTAAAAACAACAAAAAAAATGGTTAAATCAACATCGAACATTGGATTGGTCATCTTAATAAGAAATTTAATTTGTTTTTTTTTTCGCCTCTTAAGACAAAATTTAATAAGAAAACGGTGCGAAGAAGTAGAAAATTATGAAACTCGGCAGGTCAAAATGTCAAATTATAACTATTTTTTTTTGTTAGTAACGTCTTTTGCATTAACATAAATATTCGATTTAGATGCGTAATACTGATAGGCGATGTGGTTTGAGAGTAAAAAAACACTTCAATTGAAAAATTAGCAATCAAATTTTATTGCATTCAAGAAAATCAATTTTGAATTATGTAATTTCGTAAATTAAATAACGAAATTTTCCGTGTAGTCATTTCTTAATGCAATAAACGATAAGTCTCTGTTGTTAAGAGGCACTTGCATGTCGTGTCAAATATACAATCGAACGAACATGGAATTATAGAATTCCAATTCATTTTATTTAAAAGCAATATGAAGACTAATTCTTCATGAATATGAAATATGAAGACTAGGCTTCTAATGAGTTCCTCAGTATGCTAAATGAACCAAATAGGGTTCTAGCTTGTCTCGACCATGTGTTTAAAAAAACTGATGCTACTTATGCATGAATTTATTGTAGATAATTTACCATTGTATTTTTCGGATCATAATTTGATTTCGTTGCGCATCTTGTTTCCAGATATCCACCAAACGCAGACGGCCCTGACGCCGACCTTTACAAAAATAACAATTTTCAGTGAATCTGATTGTAATGTGGCATTTTGTAGTTTTATCAAAGTTTTAAAACCCCATATTGATTCATCTAAGGAAAAAATTGTTATTGGACAGAAAAAAGCATTAAAACCATGGATGAATTCTTATATCTTACGCAAAATATCTAAATTAAAAAAATCCTCTAAGAAATTGCGACGATATCCAGACAATGTTAGATTGAAAAAGTACAATATAGATCTTTCGCGTACTGTTGATTTAAAGGTTAAAAGTGTTAAATGTAATTATTACGGAAGTAAGTTTGAGCAAATAGGCACTGATTCCAAGATTGTGTGGATAGATGACGTTTTAGGTAGAAACTATCACAGAGATCAAATTACTCACATTTATAAGCATCAAACAGACACCCTGATATCTTGTCCTATGGATATATCAAATGAATTGAATACATTTTTTACTAACATCTCCTCGTCATCTTACTGTTCTAACTCAGTTCTGGATGATAGAAATCAATTTATTCTTGGTACTCCTAAGATCCTAAAAATTTTAGCTGTTCTTGCTTTTTTGAGCCAATTAGTGCACTCGAAATTGTGTATGCGATTAAGAAGTTAAAAAACAAATCATCCAAGGGTTATGATGAAGGCGAACATTTTATTATCAAAAACTGCTCTTAGTTTTTGGTAGACGTTCTGAAATTTCTGTTCAACTTATTTTCAGACGTATTTAAGATTGCTGTTGTTCACCGGTTTATAAAAAAAGTGATGCGCTCAAATTAAATAACTACAGGCCAATTTCATTGCTTAGTACGTTGTCAAAAGTATTTGAGAAATGGATTAAACGTAGAGTGGTTTGCTATCTCAACCATATTAAATTTATAAATGATAAGCAGTCCGGGTTCAGAGACGGGAAATCCACGGAAGATGCTCTTCTAAATTTTCTGAGTCACATATATCTTACGTTAAACAAGTCTCTGAAACCTTTAGCACTTTTCAATGACATTTCGAAGGCATTTGACACCGTTGACCATAGCATTCTTCTGGCTAAATTATCAAGTATAGGCTTTCGGGGTAAGATTTTAGCCTAGTTCGAAAGCCACCTCCGAAATCGTAGGCAAGTTGTTAAAATAAATGGTGTGGTTAGTGATCCGGGAAGTTTGAGCTGTGGTGTACCTCAGGATTCTGTACTGGTACCACTATTGTTTTGAATATATTTTAATTCTTTATTTGAAATAAATCTCCTCGGCCATGCTACTGCGTTTGCTGATGACCTACCTTTGATATATTCTCAAATGGACACGAATTATAATGTTCAACAATCTCTTAATGAGGATTTAACAGAACTTCGCAAATGAATTTATTACAACAGACTTACTATTAGTAATAAATCCAGATTCTTACATTTTGGATCTTTGACCACTACGGTGGTCCCGGATTATATTACGTATCATGAATACTTGTGCGATAAGAACAGTTGTGCGTCTCACTGCTATAAACTTGAGGCTGTAACTGAGTTTAAATATTTGGGTATTGTTATTGACTCGCAGCTAAACTGGAAATCCCATCTCGATAATAGAAGGAAACATGTAATCACGGCAATGTATGAATTCTACAACATACGTAAACTTTGCCAAACACCCATGCTGAGGAAACTATATCATGTTCTTGTGGAGTCAGTATATATGGTACCTCCTCTAGAGGTGGTACTTATTTTTTAAACATTGAAGATCTTTACATTGCACAAAAACGGATTGTTAAGTTAATCTATAACTGTCCTCGAATCACCGCCACAGTTCCCCTTTTTCGCAATTTAAACTTTCTTCCTTTAAGGTATCTTCACGTTTATAAAGTCCTAAAATTGTTCTGTGTTCATAGTACTAGCCACCATAATCGGATAACTCATACTTATAAGTTACGGAACCCTAACAGATTTGCCAGTATTCTTTGTAATTATGAAAAGTGTGAAGATTTTATTTATACATGGCTCCGTATTGGTTTAATATGGTACCCAAACATCTTAAGGAACTTCCCCCTCATCGACGCCATGTATTCCAAAAGCGTATTAGAAATTTGCTACTTAGTATTGATATCGAGAGGTATTTCTAGATGCATTACCACCAATTACTAAACATACTTAAAAAATTCTTATGCGTAATGATACAACAACACTCCCAATCATATTAAGGTTCATCGAAACTTTTGTTTGGAAATCAGAGCATGCCATGATTTTGGTAACTAAATTTTGTTATTTTTTAACACCCATTACTTTTTCAATTTTAACGGAACAAATGAAACGACGTTTACTTCGTAAACAGTAAAGGAAGAACCAGAACAATAGCGGCAAAGGCGAGCGTCAACGAATAAATAAAAATTTCCACAGCGATATCACGGTAGTAAACAAATCAAACAAAAGCGTATATCGCTATAAAAACAACAATAAAATTTTAATTAAAAAGCCTACTTCAAAAAATAAAAAAACAGTTGGCAACATTGTTTCGCCGGCGATAAAAATAGAAATACTCTAAATTCTTTATTTCAACGAAAACATCGTCGTAATCACCGTCGTTAGTTCTGTTAGCATAGTGTGTTTTTTGCACATTTCAATTTGACAGGCAACGACGCTTGTCGTTGGCGCTCTTGTTCTGTTTCGAGGAGGTAACTTATTAGTTTATGATCACAATATATATTAGTAACAGGTTTTATCACTGTTGTAACAAAACGGGAAGAAGAAAAGCAAGTGTGTCAAAAAAATAAAAATTATTTTACAAGAGGGAGAGTACTCCATTTACAATTTTTCAAAGAAATTAGGTCTACATGCAATTTCGTAAGGAAATGTCATTAGAAAGTTTAAATAATATCCTTTAGATCGATAAATGCACCGGTTTCAATGATGCTCGTTGATGACGATGAACGATTAAGTGTTAATGTACGAATCATTCATTCAAGTATAGGATGGCTGGAGCTGGGCGTAGTGGAGATGGATTATGAAAAGTAACCAAAAGACCTCAAATTGGCGATTTGGAAGACAGCTAAAAGTAAAACTAAAAAAGAAAACATTGTTTAATCCGAGGAAAAACCTCAAAATCAATGTAGGTTCTACTGTCCGCATTTGACAGTCCATAAATACGCACGAATTTTTTGAGGAAAAGAAAATTATTTTGATGGCGAATGTATATAAATTAGATTTTCTTGTAGTTACATGACAGTCTGTCAGTTTAACGTGTATGTAACCCTTTAATGCATGATATTTTGTTTTTTATTGAAATATTTTTTGCCTTATAAAAATGGATTTAATTGAAACGAATTTGAAAATAAAAAATGATTTTAACTAGCTGATTTTCCCGGAAAACTGATTTTAAGACATGATGCATATTCGCAGCATAATGTGTTTGTGGTATAAAATTATTCATATTTATTTTATAGGTTTTGGTTTTCCATCCAAAAAAAATTTATTTCACCTAATTACTTTTTTAGTGATTTTAAAAAAAGACAGATCCTTCAAAATTAAAATAACCGAGCAACTGTCGCAGTGGTTAAAGCTGCGGTATTTAGGACGGGAGGTATGGGTTCGAATCATAACGGAGGACGGTTGCAAAAGGGATTTTTTATCACCGTATTACGATCGGTGATGACGATGAACACAACTATGACCTCTGTTGGAGTGCAGAATCCATGGGCCAAACCATCGTCCATGTCAGTACAGGCTGACTGGAGCAATGCAATGTGGAGATGGATTTAAAATCGAACCTGTATTCGTGCTTCCTCGATTTGGCTGGTGACGGCGTAAGGTAGGACGATAAAAAAATTAACCGCGAAAGAGTTAGGAGAGCTTTAGCCCCAGTAAAGATTGCAGGGTTCAAACAAACAAAACGAATTGAATCAGAAATTATAAAATCAGGAGTCATTCTGTCCCATCAGTTTGGATTTAGAAAAAAACACTCCACAATCGATCAAGTCAATAGGATAACAGATTTAATAGAAAAATCCTTAGAGGAAAAACAGATTTGTTCAGGCTTATTTCTGGATATAGTACAGACATTTGACAAAGTCTGGCTGGATGGTTTAATATTTAAATTGGAAAAAACTCTGCCATTTGAGTATTGCGAACTGCTTAAGTCATAACTGAAAAGAAGATACTTTAGAGTTAAACAGGAAGGAACTTACTGCAGCATAAAAGTAGCTAAAGCAGGAGTACCGTAGGGGTGTGTCTTAGGGCCACTCCTTTTCGTACTGTTTACAAGCCACTTACCACAGACGAGCAATACAACTACCGCCACGTTTGCCGATGATACTGCAATTCTAGCTGTTGGTGACACAATCGGTGAAGTCACATTCAAACTACAAATGGCCATAAATAATATACACGATTGGCTAACTAAGTGAAGAATTAAGGTGAATAGAACCACTACCTGTGACTCTCAATAATACCACATGCAAATCAAGCAAAATACCTTGGTATGAACCTTGATGCAAAGTTAAAGTATAGAAAGTACATGTGAAAAAGAAAGCAGAAGAGCTTCAGTTAAAATATAGACAAATGAACTGGTTAATTGGAAGAAACTCTCAGTTATCCATTCCTAATAAACTTATGCTTTATAAACAAGTGCTCAAGCCGGTCTGGACTTATGGTATCCAACTATGGGGATGCACCAAAACCAGCAATCAACAGATAGTTCAACGATTCAAAAATAAAGTTATTAGAGGGATTGTAAACGCCCTTTGGTACACTCGTAATAGTGACCTTCATAGAGATTTTGGAATAGACACAGTCGCAAGTGAAATAAAGAAATGTGCTCAAAAAGGCAGGAGCTGTAAGACTACTCCATCAAGAGGGTATTATAAGAAGACTCAAATGACTAAAACCTTTTGAGTTAACCTAGTAGTGCACATAATGCAAAATCATAGGAGTGGTTTTATTATTATATTAAAAAGAAAGAATACATAGGGGTGGTTTAATAATAAAACTATTGTTAGAATCAAACGCTGTTGGTCAAAAATGACTAGTTACTTTGAAAAAATCTTTTTCGAAGAATTTTGAGAGTGTTGGTGGCTCATTTTATTGTTGTTATTTTTTTTTTTAATTTCAAGTGATAACTAAACTTAATTTATTACAGCTTACGGCTTTCAGATATTAATGACGCAAATTATTTGGATGACCTAAACAAGTTTTATCTTAACGTCATTACAGAATCGGTATTCTTATAATATGTATGCAGTTCAATCTGCAGAAAAATGTATGCATTATTCAACGTCACCTTAAAAAAAGTTTGTCCTAAGAAACAAACTCATCAAACCATGTCAACCACCCACAATTAATATTCTTAGACCACCAAATCATACAATTTTACAAAACAAACAAATCCAAATACATAAACAAATTGTTCTGCGACCTGCAAGAAAACAAAATTACATCTAAAACAAAAACCAATTTGATGTAACCTTTAACCAAGGACAAAGAGAACATAATTATTTTCTCTAATTACCCCGTCTCTAAAAAGACCTTTTGATCAAACGGTTTTGTTCTGGGAACCTTGTTTACACACACACACAATTTGGTCACCAATGGAAGATGTAGTTATTTAATTTCGGATTTACTACATGTTACATGACTTTCGCTTTTTTAGTTAGCTTAAGTTTTAGGCTATGATTTCTTTAAGAAGATCAGACATACGACATATTCGAGTTTTTTATCACCGATATTAGATGGATGCTTTAAATTTAAATTTTAAATAAATAAATACACAAACATTTCGGAATGCTCGTATCGTCTAATATAAGTATGTTAATTCGCATTATACATACTGTCTTAAAAAACACCACTGCCTACCCACTTCAAGGTCGAAGCGTACACTACATCCCATATTTCAATCACACAATCAATGATCTCAATTTTGTCCCACAAAAATATATACATATATAATATTTTCGGTTTGATTTAGTATAAAAATAAAAACGCAAACGCGATTGCGCACGCGCGGATAGGTCAATAAAAATAGAAGAAAAAAACAATAATGTGAAAGTGAAATGTTTGTATAACGGTTCTATAGCGCACTATAATAATAAACAATAAAGTGGGCACATAATTGCATAACATAACTTTATATTGATAGAAGATGGAATTAAGAAAAGAAAACCAAACCAAATATAATAGCTTAACAGGTTTCGTCTTGTATATTAATACAAAAACAACAACACACTTTTTATTTCTATTCTCTATCTGGCTATCTTTTACGGTCCCATCTATTTCGATACAAAAGACAGAAGAAGAAGAAGAAGGTTGCTCGCTCACACCGTCTTAAGATTTTAGTTTTTTGTTTGTTTTTAAGAAAGAAAAAATCAATTAAAATGCAAATTAGAAAAAAAAATCGGTTCTTCTTCTTCGTCGTCGTCGTTTTGTCGATTTTCATGGTCATCTGATTAATTATATTTAAAGCTTCTTAAAGATGTATTTTGAATGGAAATTTATTCTTCTAATCAAATTAACATTGGCGATGTTATTGGGATATTAAAATACATAAGTTGATAATACGGCATGTTTGTAAATTGGCGATATCTGCATAAAAGCAAAAAAAAATTCTTATACATATACTTATATACTCGTATATGGTATTGGTATATAGATACGAAGAATACAACAAAGAAAACGTTTTTGATACATTTGTTTAACGTGAACGACTCGTGCCTATGATAGTGGCGGACGATTAAACATGTTAGAACAAATAATTCCTGTGGTCTTTTGTGAGTAACCCATTAACCTAGTTAAACCGCCAATGAATATTATTCGAAAACGGAATCGACCTAAGTATTTGTACAGTTTTCTTGCTTCCTTCGATTTAATAAGCCTAAACTATCAAGTTGGTTAACGTATCGGTTTAGTAATAGTCCAGTTCGTTCTTACTATCAGTCTTATTGGTTATGAAGGGTGACTTCTTAAGCAGTATAATGAAATTGTTTCTGAGAACCGATCGTCCAGCGTGCGTAGGATCACCTTTATTTTAATATCAACAAAAATATATTTTGAAGTTGTGCGATTTTCGTGATCCCACTTCACAATGCTAGAAGTTATCATTTGGCAAAGTCTCCCATTGTTAAAAAGTTACATTTTCTATTCACTGTCAAAAATTCGAATTAGTAATCTTTCAATTGTAATGAAATAAGTTACTTAAGTTTAAGCAACTTATTTCATTTTTGCACACAAACGATGATAAAAATCACATTTTGTCAGTCTATTGCTTAGGTACGCACGCGAAACTCTTATTTGGCGTATCAAATTTATCTCAAATTATGTAAATGTAAGTCGTTAAATTTGAATAATTTTAAAAAAAAAAACTAAAAGCTTTGCACACCCAATATCAAGTTAAATCGTCCTAATATTAATTTTTAATCAGCCACAGTTTGGCTGCAATTATGATTCACTATTCAACATTGAAATTCAATCGCTTATGATCTGATTTTTGCTAGCTCAGTAATATATATTTATAGACATATTGGCACATCCAAGACACACGAAACTAAGATTACCATGCGGTAATTTCAAGAGACAATTAACTATACAAGATTGATTAGTAGACAATGATTATTAATTTATTACTAAAAAATTTATGACAGTTCTAAACGGTTAGACTGTGAAGGTCTTATACAACTGCCATTCAAGTGACTTCAGGTATCTTCAGGTTTGATAAGATAAGTAGACAATAAAACCGTCCCTTGCTCTTAGTTTTCTTCCATAACTAACATAATATTATTAATTCACAGGTTGTATTGTTGATACTGCTTTTTGGAGCGATGTAGTAGCGTGTGTAAACAGTCCCAAGAGAAACACTTCCCAAAGCTGTTTGTCAGCTCAAACTGATAACCCAACCAGCGATTGATTCGGTTGGTAGATACTACTTAAATGTTAGAAATGTCAATATTTGTTAGATCATTAGACCACAAAGTGGTCTTTAATTGAGTAGAGCATCAATTTAGCAAGTCAAAATTCTCATTACTTCCAACATAAGATTTTAAGTTCCGTGATAACCTCACCTTCCAACTTTCTTCACCTTCTTCCTCTTCCAAATCGACCTCTATTACTACTTTATTTAGCATCAGTATATTTATCTTATATGCGTTGAGTGCATCTGCATACTTCATTCACTCTCCTTTTCTTTGTTATATAATATCTTTCTTAGCTGAAGTCATCTTCGTAGCACTACACTATGTTACTAATTAAAATTTAATTCAAATAACCCTCCTGTTGATATGTCTGTATGCAACTCTTTTTCCGCTTTATGTGAAAATATTTTCAACTCTGGCTTCTCTACTAATTTCTCTCTCAGTGTACAAAACGCTAAACGTGGTATTCCTTCGGCTCAAACCACCACCCCCATTTACTTTATATCCCAAAAAACAAACTTGTGTCTGCTCAAAATTCTTTTCAATACTATCTTATGCTCCTTTATTGTCTTCGTAGCTATGTACTATGTCATCAATAAAACATATACGTCTTAACCATATAACTGCGAAATCTGCTAATACTCTATCCATATGTCTTATAAATGTCGCAGTTGCATTAAATCTAAAAGGTAGCTTGTTCTTTTTTAAGAGAAACCAATGAATGTTTATTTCATTGTAGAGAGAAAGGTATGCCATTAATATTTGAAAACATTATCAGCCAAATGGCAGCACCATATTCTTTTCATGAAGATTTCCATGACCAATTTGCACATTTGTAGCACATTAGCCTCATCACTGAAGGTGAGTTTTCGATGAAAATCTGGATCATTTTGATGGTGATCGACCGGCTTGAGTTCTTATGTTAACTGAACTTTAAAAGCCTTAAAACCTAAGTCTTTATGCAAAATACGGTGTAATGTAGTTTGTGGAATGTCTAATTCCAAAGATCGACGAAGAATCAACAAACCTGAGTTTTCTTCAACACTACGGCCTACAGCAGCAATATTCTTAGTTGTTCTTGAGCGACGCACACGGTTTCAATTCTTCACATCACTAACTTGTTCCAACAGCTCAAACTTTTTCACCAGTTTCATTATTGCCGGCCAAGAAGTTGTTTCACGACGACCAAAAAGTGCTTTAGTTTTGCGAACTGTGACTGCAAAATGTTCACCATTTTTGAATATAATTTTAATCATTTCAATGCGTAGTTTAAGTGTGTATCGTGCAATTTTTACTAATGGTGTAGCTTTTACTGGTCAAATATCAAGAGATGACAGCTTCAAAATTGACAGCTGCTCAAATAGCAGGCTATTCAAAATGAAACTTCTTATTGGGGAACCGTAAATTTTCTTACATGCAAATATTAAAAAGTTGTTAAGTTCACGTCTTGATTCTGTACAATATACTAATAATATTAGATTCCTAAGATTCTTGGAATTCTGTCATATGGCATTGACCATCCCACATCTGTTTAATTTTCTAGTTAACATAAAATTCACTTGATCTCATTTGAAGGTATACGTACAACAATTTTGGCACATTGAGGAGATCAACTTAAATATTATTTTAGACAAATATAATGCCGGATTTAAAACAGATTATATCGTATGCCAAGATAAGCTTACCAAATTCGTACTAAAAATCAATTAACAAAAATAATGCATTTACGCTACTTACTCTAACAACAGTTTTAAAATTTTATCGAAAATAAAAAAATAAATAAATAAATAAAAAAAAATTAACCTGAAACTAATAATTTGCAATGCAGAAATATATGCAAAACTCAAAGAAACGATTATCGATATATCTGTCTTCAATACAACTTTTTAGCCAACACCACCACCTAAGCTAATTTTTATTTAAATTTAATTCTCTCAAATAAATAAATCGACAAAAAACAAAAAAAAAAAAAAGAGACATATAGTAGTTTCAAGGTAACTATAATAAATTAAGTGATTATAATGTAATACTACCAAAACGGTATAGTCGGCACACACCTCAGTTACGGAACTAATATATGCTGCGATGCGTTATAATAGAAATTCCATTTCATCACTTTAACTTTTGTTGTTCGTTTTAATGGACGTGCGCAATAAATTTGGCCGCATTACATACTTCATTCACCTCATCTTATATCTTTTATATTAACGCTAAGTCGACACTAATGATTTAAATCTCGCCAAAAGATAGTAATCAACCGAAATACATAATGACTACAGTAAATATGTATTATGTATACAGTATGATCTATGGAGCAATTTACATGTCGGTATAGATGAAATATAAGAATAATAATACAGACTAATTATTATTATCAGTGAAATGGTAGACAAAATTGTCAAAAACCAACGAGTCCAAAACAAAATATATAATTACTAATTTTACAAACCTAGACGCAATGGATTTTAATAGTCGTGCCCACACATTTAAAGGAGTGACAAGCTTCCAATACTCAGGGTCCCCTGTCACTTGTAACAAAAGCCGACAATCTGAAGTTGTAGAATGTGTTAATCAGACTCGTTGTCATTTATGACATGGAGAGCTTGACTGTGTAAAGAACAACTTGTATAAATAGCAAGTTCGGGATCGAATCCGATTGAGTCAGATTATTGACGCTTTAATATCGAGTCAGTATAGGAATTAAGCAAGATTTTTAGTAATACAAAATAATTGATATAATTTCTTATAATTTGCTAGAAAAACGTGTGTTTAATAAAAACTACAATATTTTTACTTTTGTTTTTTATTCGTACATTTTATATTATTTGTAATATTTTCCCGGTCAAGGTTGTATGTAGTTTTCTAGGGCCATAATCCATAGATCAACAGTTTCCCGCGTCGTTTTTATTTTGTCAGGAGGTCTATTATGGAATTTTTACTTTTTTCTTTCGTAAAATCCGAAAATCGCAAAATCCGCGTGATCCGAATGAAAAAAAAACGAAATCGTATTATCCGACAACAGCAAAATCCGACTGCTTTATAGGTGACTGATATCAATATACAAAAAATTACACAAAGTATTTGACAATATTTATTACCATTAAATATTGTATTAATTTACATTTTGAAATGTAAGTTATAAATTATTTTATACACATTTAATGGTTTAATTAATTAAGTTTAATTAATTTAATTAAAACTGTTTATTGTGTTATTTGCATGTCATCCTCTACCAGGGCCAATTAAAAATATTAATTTCATTGAAATTTTTTTTAAATATGGTGCAATTTTAATTTTAATTTTTATAACACATGGATAAACAAATTTATATTTTATATAAATTAACTCGTAAATGATGCTTGTTTTCACTTTGACAGTAAAGGAATGAAGTTTGTTATAAGATAATACTCGTATTTTATCTCTAAACATAATATAAAATTATTAACATTATTGTCTTAAGATTTACAATCGAAAGTAATGTTTTGTAATAGGAAAATCCGCCGCGGATCGTACTTTGCGAAATCGTAAAAATTTCATAATATCTGGGGGTTGTTCGTTTCTGTAAGAACTGTTCAATGTATTAGAGGAATCTCAGAAAATAAGTTAAAACCAGATACATCCGAGTTAAATGTAACGAATATTATATTTTTCCAGTTATTATACTGAATATTAATAAATATATTCCCCTTTTCTTTTTATTTTAATTTCTGATTTTCTTAATTTTTTTATTTTGTAATAAATTATTAAAGGTATTCTCCAACGATTTGATTTTTTGATAATTAAAAAAATATTTAATAATTATCAAAAGTGTTTGATTCAAAAGTAGTTAATTTCTTTTTTTTTACAAAAAAGCCAAGTGAACAGCCAAGTAAAGTTATTTCAAATTGTTGAAACAACAGAATGTTTTTTATCAGTTTTTTCACAAAGTAGGTTGTGTTTTTTTCAAAGTATGCAAAATATTGAACACATCAGTAAACTATAGTATAACAATTATTTTAAACAAACTAAACCGAATTAAACAAAAGTTGTTGTTTAAAAGGGAAAATACTTGATAATCCATATTAGTAATTTCATACATACTCTGCCGTTTATAATTAAAATGACAATACGCAGGTGTCCTTATAACCGCCACGAATATGCAAATACTTATTTCATTTATGGTTTTTGTAATGGCAACGCCCGAGCTGCATCAACAGAATACCAGAGACGATACCCAAATCGGGAACGCTTTCCTAATTACACAGTTTTTCAAAATTGAAGTCGAGTGTACATTAAAAGCGAAGTCCCTGATCATGCGAGAAGACTTGGAAGACCTGGTCAAAATAATATAGTTGAAGTTGAAAAATTGGAATAATGACAGTAAATTTATGATTCTAATACATAGAATTTCAATACACATACATAAAAAAAAATTAAAATATTTCCCTTTGTAAAAAACAACCGATTTCTCGATCGAAACCAAGACTAAGATTTAAATTACTTGTAGACGGATTTGCATACGATCATTAAATAGAACAAACAATAGCTCACAGTTGAACCGACACCACAATCTACCGGTATTTCGCCAGAAAATGTCGAGATTATGGAATTTGTGGTGTTAGATGTAATGATTTTTAATTTTTGAATTTCGATATTTTATTTAATAATTTATATTTATTTTAGGAACCAAATTAAATTCAAGTGATCATCCCTTAGGAGCTGGAGATCTACCGAGGTCACCGCCACATTCCGTGTTATCGTGTCATTCCTAAATAATTTCCACTGGGCCATTTTCGTTTGAGGGTGCCATATCACAAACATCATAGACTCCGGAAAATTTGCAGCCAGTGCCATTTAAAAAAGTCTCAAACGAAAAAACTCAACCTTCCCGTAAACGGATGGACGAATTCATCGACAGTATGAACAAAACAAGAAGAAAAAAAACTTAACGAATTATTGGCTAAATTTTCCTTTGGCTGTAATATTCCCTTCAGTCACGATGATTCACAATTCGAACGGCGCTCAGGCTTTTGTAAATACTTGGGACTTCACAATAGAGTCGGAAACTGGAGAAGCATTATCCGAGATCATAAAGGAATCGACAGAGTTTGCTGCCAAAATGTACAATACAAACATTTACGATATTGTATCGGACAATGCCGCTAACATGGTCAAAATTGGGAAATTATGTTCTCGTTGGCATAGTACGTGCAACAGCCATTCTGGTAATTTGTTAGCCAAAGACATTTCATCGGACCCCGAAGTAAAGAATTGTTTAACCGAAGTTAATGTTATTTTAAAGGAATTCAATCTCCCAAAATTCGAAACTACTGTAGTCGATAGGGAAGGATACCGAATGAAAATGCCGTGTGATACCCGATGGTGCTCACGAAGAGATTCTCTAATGTGTTTAGTAACTTTTATGTGTTTAGTAAAATTAACTTTTATGAAACGAATAATTGGTGATGATAATACGATTAAACAAAAACGTAAGCAATTATTATTTAACGATGAATTTTAAACCAAATGTGAAAAATTTGAGTTTGATCTCATATGCGAATTAAAAATATCACGCAAAACTCAAGTACTTCGGTAGCAGATGCGGAGCATATTTGGTTGAGCTTAGGAACGAATGGCATTTTGAACAAGTACGTTGATAAAATTATCACAGGAAGAGAATGACGTTAAATATATATGCCCTCAAAGCGAGCTAAATGGAGAGTGCATATAAGATTGGGCGGGTTTTGAAGAAGCGTCAGCATTTTTTACAATGCTTAAAAATAAAGAGATTAAAGATCCTTTATGCTTCAGGAAAGCAGCTAAAATAAGTATCCCTACCTTGCACAAATAGTTTCATCTGGTCTAATTGAAAGACTATTTTGAAATTGGTATTTTGTCCATTCATTAAATCAAAACAGACTAACATTTGAAAAATCTAAAAAGTTACTACAAATGTACTACTGTTTAAATTGAAAGAAAAAAAAATCAATCAGATGAGTACTAATTGTAAATTGTAATCTCTTAAATATTTTGTAAAAATTATAGTGTACTTTGTAAGAATTATAATGTACTTTTTAATTGTACTTTCAAATGTAATAAACATATTTGATAAAATGATAAATACAACCATATTTTCTTTTATGTTTGAACATTCTCGACTTTAAAACTAAAGGTCGATTATGACATTTGTAGACGCGTCATCAATTCAATTGTCGACATGACATCGTCGACGTGCTCATCGCTGGTCCTAATTAATTAATCAATCAATCAGTTGGTAAAAAAATCATGAAAACCAAATCTTTTAAGTTTAATTATCAAAAAGGTTAATAATATTATAGCACAGATGATATTTTAATCAAACCGCTTACATTGAAGATAATGAGTTTTTCTTAAACAACAAAGATTTGCCCAAAGCTAAACTGGTGACTACGCTACCGAAAAATTCCTAATTTAACACAGAAAAAAAAGGAGACATCAACAAAGCTATATGCAAGTAGAAGGATCCATGCCAATCACAAAAATAGTAAAATCGCCTACTGGGACATTAAAGAGTCGCCAAAAGCCAAAAATACCTTGATAACCACAGAGAATAAATTGACTGTTTTATGCATATAGAATTTTCAATTACTTTAAGATTTGAATGCCCATGGTCATATCCTGTGTCGGAGCATTTACATGACATTTAAAGTCATGCAACTGCTTCGGGAACGAATTTGACCAAACAATTTTCGTTCTTCAAAGCACTGATTCAACTTATTGCTGAGCTGTAAAAGTATAAATTATAGAATGGCTTGGAGTAGATTTCGACGTAAAAACTAAAAATGTTGGTAAAAAGTGTTTTCAAACAAACTACTTTTATAATTATATTAACGAAGGCCTTGGGGTCGCACTAGAAGCATTTAAATTAACCAAATAAAGTGTCACCACCGACGAACTCTGATAAGTTCATTTAACAGGCAAATGTGGAACATTTCTAGCTTTAACAATATAAATGAAACACCACGATTGATGGAAGTTTAACATTTAATTTTCTTCCAGACTCATCTTTCTTATTTGACAAAATTCTACATAAATTGTAAATGCTGTCATAATAATAAAACAATAGATAACGAACCTTACAACTGCGATCTTACCCAAAAAGGATAAAAAAAACTAAAAGCAGAGTTTCACACTGAATGGCCTGCCTGAACCACGTATGATGCATATGGCTAAACATTTTAAAATTGACAAAGGTGTTAGCAAAAGTATATATATATATATATATATATATATATATATATATATATATATATATATATATATATATATATATATATATATATATATATATATATATATATATACATCTAGAAAAAAAACTACTGGATTTTTTACTATATTTGTATAGTAATTGAATTATAGCCATGCTATAAATATATATAGTCCTATAAATATATATAAAATGTACTAAGTGTTTGACAACCTTGGCAATTTACATAGTAATACGTGCTATATAGGAATTATTACTATATTATGATCAACATTTTATACAATATTGGAATGTTTTCTAAACAAATAGGACCACCTCCTATTTTTTATTACAGATTATGTTATTTTTTTGCTTATACACACTTGTCTATGCCTTCTCTAGTTCTCTACAGTTCTAAAGTATTCAATATAGTGTATAGTTTGTTTTATGTAGTTATAGTAAAACTAAACAAAATAAATTAAAATAATTAAATGTTTAAATTTTAATTTATAATAGTTTAATTCTATAATAATGTAAAGTGACCAGTGTGAATGTTAAACTATTCATAAAAGTGATTTGTGCAGTAATTATTATTTCTAATTATTCACTCAAAAAATGTACGACAAATATTCTGGAAGCATAAATTTTTCTTATAAATATTTAACAAAATGTTTTGTTGAAATGTAAAATGGATAATATACATTTATTAGCCGTTTGTTAGAAAACATAGTTTTGGCCATTTGACTTCTCTATTTACTGGTAAGAAATTTTTTAAATGTTTAATTCTAACTGGTATAAATAAGAAATGTTTTGTTGTAGGAATAATGAATCCACAGAACGTAAACAAATTGCCAAACTTAAACGGTGAACACTGAAGCTTTACAGTGATATTCACTAAAGAAGAAAACCAACAGCTGTCTTTGTCGGAAATCCATTAGGTAAGTCGAATTTTAACACATAAAAATTTTTACATTTAAAGTAAAACATTTATCATTCGTTACAGGTCAAAGCTGAATGCTAAGATTGTTGAGCACTCAGAGAGCAGCAACATTTTTCTAAAAGAATTTCAATTTTCACAGATGTGTTTATTTTTAAAGTTAACTATAAATAAATTTATTTATTTTTATAAGATTATAATCAATTCAGATTTTTAAAGAATTATGTTAAAATGTAATTAAATATTTTAATTTAAAATAAATATTAAAATGTATAAGTTTTGTAACCAAATAACCCAAAATATGATTTTTAATGGGAAAAATTACTTTGACTCGTAGCAACATCTACTATTTAAAATAGGAAACTCAGTGAAAATAGGGAAATCATACTACACTAATAGTGCTATATTACACTGTAATAAGTGTGATAATTATGGAAATTAATGTCATATTAAATATGACTGTTTTTATTAAAAAGTATACTCAATACTATACTATATTGAACCAAATACCAATATTTATGGTAATAATTGCTATA
Source organism: Tipula confusa (assembly GCA_963556175.1). NCBI lineage: Eukaryota > Metazoa > Arthropoda > Insecta > Diptera > Tipulidae > Tipula > Tipula confusa. The sequence goes on from OY744475.1 coordinate 134,750,346, forward strand.
TGCAATATAATGTTTTACCATTTTTATGGTAACCAGTTTTATTCACATCATATAAATTCCTAATACTTCTACTATCCGTCACAAAACATTTTTATGATATTTTATAGTAATCTTTCCGATTACAGGCCACAATCTCCTGGGCTCCTATATTTTTTTGGAATGTGTACTATATTTTTTTCTCCGTATATATATATATATATATATATATATATATATATATATATATATATATATATATATATATATATATAAATATATATATATATATATATATATATATATATATATATATATATATATATAAATATATATATATATATATATATATATATATATATATATATATATATATATATATATACAGAAAAAAACGGGGTTACCACAACACCGAATCGGTGTTACATAGTATCTCACCCATCGGATATTCAATAATTGCGTTCGATCGGATGTTTCATTTTAAAATTATATTAAACTCTTTTGGATACAATATTTTACTCCGAAACCGAATAATTTTGACCTTTTTCGGTGTTATTAATATAACACCGATTTGACTTACAAATAAACACCGGTTTTGTATTTACAAATAAGCACCGGTTTTGTATTTATAGTAACACTGTTTTTATTTTAAGATTTACGCCGTTTTAATCATCAAATAATACACGTTTGAGGTTTTAAAAAATATCCGATGTAGTGTTTTTAAAATCCCAAAATTGTCTAAAATATAAATCCTTTTGGAAATTTTTAAAAGTCTCAAAAGTATGTTTTTGGAAAGACCCACCTAGGGTTCAAATAATGAGACCGAATAAAAAATGTTTTTCTTTTCTTCTATTCTGGAAATTTTTGTCAGACAATTTTGTCCTCAATTAGATAAATAAATTTTAAAGATAAATTTGAAATCCTTTACGAGTTGTAATAGCTATATAAATAAGAGCAGAAAAATGAGAATGACGTAGTTGAGCGTAAGGTATATACAATACTATGATATCTGACATGTATGCAAGAATAAAACTTAACAATAAATTAAAAACACAAGATTTTAAATCAATAATTTATTTATTTTTAATTATTCATATTAAGTTACATTTTTCAACAAATATAACATCAATAATTTACACAAATTCACATTTTGATATTATTCAAATTAGAATATTTAGAAGGGCTAGAATATTTTTCGTTGTAACACAACTCAAATGGTTCTTTAAATTGCAATTCATTCGCTTCAATAGCATTTTTTTGATCTGTCATTTCAACCTCATACCCATTTAACGATTAAAATTTTCTGTTGTCAGTTTACTATACAAAAAATATATTATGTTTTTACTTTCAATTATTTGGTCAATGATTCCTAAGTTTGGAAGATTTAAACTGTTTTTTTTTTACTAATACAAATTTTACTTTATATAAAAATCCATATTTGACTTCTTTTAGAATGGTAATTTTATCATTATTACAAAAATTTAATTTTGACGTTAAATTTTCTATATCTATATTTAAAGCTTGAAATTTTAATTTATTAACTATTTTAAATTCATATTTAATGTCAATCGTTGATGTCTTATACTCAATATAATAAGTATCCTAATACTTAGTTGCTAAAAGTAATGTAGTTGCTAAAAGTAGATGTTTTTAAAGTTACGCGTGGAGTGAGCAGTTCTTTTAAATTTCTCATGTTTGCCTTCATAGCGCATTGTCCATAAGGTTATTAATGAACCCATCATACGAATAACTCGACTATAATGCGTAACCAAATGATGTTTTGTAATATAGCTTTTCCCTGGAAACTGTTTTAAAAACTGTGTAAGATGTTCTTCAATATGTATTTCTAGCTCATCCACTAATTCTTCAGTTAGTTTGGCTGTAAAAACTATATTTACCTTCTCAAATACGTAATACGGGTTAGAGAGTGATGTCGATTGATTTATTTTCCTATAGCATCCTCAAAATTAAAAGAGCAAACATATCATCATTAAATTCTGAAAATATAAGAATAATGTATAAATAATCAACGTTTGATAAATTTTTTTAATTTATTTATTTTACTTTCAAATTGTAAATTTTCTTTGTTTGCCTATTTCTATAATTTTAGTTTTTATTTCAGTCCAATTGGTTAGGAAAGACGATTCTCCATAAAGGATGTGAAAGTCCTTATCAATCTGGAATGTTAATTTAAAACAGTTATAATTATTTTTTACTATATAATAAGTGCAATGGTTGAACCTCTACATTAATTTTAATTTAACTATACTCTATTGCAATTACATCGTTTAATATATAAAAAAATAATAATATAACACTTAAAAAGGAAAATTGCAACCAAAACCAAATATCATAAAGTAATAATGATTTTCAAAAATAATTATTAATATGTGATTAATGTATGATAGAAGAAATAAAAAAAAATACCAGTCCAGCGCTTGCCCAAAAATCTAGGAAATTCCTCTAAAGTAAAAATAAAAGGTCTGCATTTAATTGTTATTATCCTGCGTACAAAAATTTCTGGTGTCGATTTTTTTTGGACAAGCTTGTTTGAGGCAATTAATATCGTCTCTGTAATCCGCAGCCTCTTCTTCTTGTTCTTCTGATAAATGTTCTTGAGAAATTTGGTTCTATGTTTACCTTTTGGGTGGCAACATCTTTATATAATTCTAATGAGTATATACATAAACAATATATATTACTTCAATCAATTCCAACTAAACAATTAAAGATTAACTTACCATAATTTTGAAAAGGTTTTAAAATAAATGAATTTTTATAGGTAAATTCCACATCCCAAATAATTATATCGAATACTTCTTGTGTTAATTCAATTTCTTCGTTTGAAAATAAGCACAAATCGTAATTATTTTCAAAAATATTGAACTTTAATGAAGCTAAAATGTAAAATAATAAGCATTGATATTTTAACATCCTCACACCATCACACAATCACATACATAAACACAGCAATCACACACTCACGCACACACACGCCCACGCACACACACAAAGCAATTTTATACAGAAAATATGTATATCAATTAGATACAATACGTAACAAGCAATGTATGATAGCATGCAAAATAATGGTGGAGAAAATTCTAAGAACACTCTATTCTAAACTTAGGAAGAAATCTTTAATACTTTATACCTTCTTGTAAAATATCCAATATTTTAGTCGAATCATCTATAATATATTTTTTTATGTTGTTGTATATTACGCTAAATACCCGCTTTCCTTCCATTTATGTACACACGCTGGTATATTTAGTTAATTTTACACAATTATTATTCACTTTTAGTTTAATTCATCTGAATGTCCAATTTTAATTCACTTTAATTGTTATTAAACTTCAATATAATTATTATAAAAGCACTTTTAATTCAACAACCACCACTATTATAATTAATTTTTTGTATAAAAAAATTATGCACATTTGATGCGATCTCCTTTAAATTCAAACGACGACTAACATTTTTTATTTTTATTTGTTAATTCATAATAGTTTTTTTTTATAAAAAAACACCGAAAATGTATTTAATTTTATCCAAAAGGATATTTTCCAAATTTTTTGGGGTTTCCCATTTAATATAAAACATTTACATTCATTTTGAAAAGCGGTTAAAAATTCTTTAACACCAAACGACGTAAAAAATTAGTTTTCAAAAATATTTATCCCATCGGATGCACTTATATATTTATCCGGTGATACAGTGTTAGTTCCTAAAATAATTATCCGATTGGATAAAAATAAATTAGTGATTAGGAATAAAAATCTATTAACACCGCATATTTTTTTGTGTATATATATATAGAACATACAAAGATGGCGAGAACATACTTAGTTCAGTTATTATTTATTTATTTTATTTTTATTTTGTAGATGTTTTTTAATAGTACTCCTTTTTTATAGGTAAACTCCAAAATAGCCATTTAACTCTTAATGAAGCAATTTGAAATACCAGTTGCAAAGTTCACAAACCGAACAGTTATAGTTATTAGTATAGCTGGAGTATTGCGATTTGAAAGAATAATACTTAAATTAGGACTTTAATAGTTAACATCGTTTTTCAGTTTTAACCAAATTGATCTGTAAAGTGTTTTTTTAAATGTGGACTGTCAGTTAGTATTTCTAACAGTTGGCGTTCCAATTAAAACAAAATTTGACAATAGTTTCTATATTCTAATATTTTCGAATATGGTAAAATTATAACGGAGCCTCTCTCACTCCAGTTCCATCTTACCAGTTCCGAATCTAACCAATTTAAATATTAAGTTACTTAAAAAAGAAATAATCATTTGTCTGAATTCACATGCTGGAATAAAAATATCTCATCTACCTAACGAATGAGACATCGATTGTTAAGTATCCTTCAGAGCATACAAAATATATATATATATATATATATATATATATATATATATATATATATATATATATATATATATAAATAAATAATAACTAAAGCTAGTTTAAATCGTTTTAGTTCTTTTAACCTAGGTTTGGTTCAATATTGTTATAAATAGCTGTGGTTAATTTTAACGTTGCATGTTTGATAATACAAAATTGGCTTAGTTAATTTTTGTTCTTTAGCTGATATATAAAGTGATATCTTATTGTCATTAAAATATGAATGAAAATGAAAAATGCAATTTTTTGAAAATATCTAATGCATATATGATGCACATTATCCATGCCGTTTCATTAGTTATAGTTTTTAGCTAGTTGGATTTATTCCTATTATAAAATTTGTAAAGAATATTATAAAGAAATGAACTTAGTAGATATAGTTAAAGTTAACCAATGCAAACGGTTGTTTATATACGTGTTCTTCGAAATGATAAAGTACCTTTTATTTTTTTGTCCCTTATATGGGTATTGGGAAATTGAACTTTGCAAAGTTTACTTTTACTAATGCTATTTAGCTATAGCAAGTAATCCCTTGTTTATATACACCCTTAACAAAGCTACGTTGGTACAACTAAACTAAATTTAAGTAAAATTAACGTATGCATATTAGTTAATTCTACTAAGCATTGTTCATATGTACTTAATTTGTGTATTTTTTTTCTTTTTTGGCGCTTAAGATAAAAATTATTTCACAGCTCAAAATACTTGTAGCTTCATTTTATGAAATTTAGATGCATCCATACGTTGTTCCAGGAGAAAATTAAAAAAGTGAAATAAGTAAAAAAAAAAGAAATTCAAAATTAAAATTATAAAAATATCGACATTTTTTTTAATAAAAAGCCAATTACAGGTAAATATAATATATTATTAAATTACATTAAGTGTCAATATTGGTTGTGAAATTGAAATTTACATCCATAGGTGCTGACAATGGCCGAACATTTTTGAAATAAACAACCAAATTGTTTCCTTCAGACTTAGAATAAAATTCTCAGTAAAAATCTTGTTCAATAATTAATTTAATTTTAATATTTTTCAGTCAATCTATTTTATAGCAAGGAGTCATTTGCCACCAAAAGGAAAAGTGTATGGCAGGTTTCAAAATAAAAAAATAATGCAAGAATTGAGAATCGCAACGAATCTTCTTAATCAGGTAAAATAAAAATTTATCATTTTGAAATAGTATTCAGCTTAGTTTTATTTTAAAATAAAGATTTATGTTTTAATATTTATAATTTTAATTATTTTCTTTTCGTTTTATTATCTTTTTTCTAATAGGTTTTAATCGAAGATTAAGGACATGCAGCTTAAATAGTGACAGTCAGAACAACTTAAATATATGAAGACGCCCTAGACAGATGCAACAGCGTTTTGGGAGGAATTTCTGATTTCGATCTTCGAATTTCGAAAAAGATGTCAAATATTGTTGTTATATAGTTATTGAAGACGTTTATATAGTGGTGTAGATAAATATAGCAACAAAATACAATGATAAAAAAAATGTAAATTTTAAACTGATTATTAAAATATTATTTGATTTTGAAAAATAATTACTGTTTCAATGAAGAGTGGGGAGTGTAATAATATATTATATATATATATATATATATATATATATATATATATATATATATATATATATATATATATATATATATATCCGCCTACATAGTTATGCGCAAACTAGCAACAAAAGTCTATTTAACCAAGTGCTAGATCATTCTTGTTAAAATCAACCTAAATGATTGGTTATGCCAACATACATGTGTCGTTTATTTTAACTTAGGCAACTTACTGTAGAAGTTTATTTAGGCAAAGTTTACCATGACTTATGAATATACCTATGCACCTAGTTTAAATGAACCTATTGCTAGGTTATAATGTACGAATATATTGCTAGGTTTTGATGAATCAGCCATTTAAGTATTATTAAACAAGCGCTAGCTTGTCTGAAAAACAAACCCTTTGCAAAGTTAATTTAAACATTGTTTTTGTTAATAATTACGTTTTTTTTTCTTTCAGTATATATATATATATATATATATATATATATATATATATATATATATATATATATATATATATATATATATATGTATATATATATATATATATATATATATATATATATATATATATATATATATATATATATATATTCAGGGTCCAGTATCTTAAAATCTAATGATCGCAACAAAAACCATCGCATGCATATTTAATTTCAAAACACATTAGCTATCTAAATTACGATCTTTCGAATTTCTAAAAACAACTCTGTACAGCCAAAAAAAACAAATTTGAATTTCTTTATTTTCATTTCACCAATTTTTCTTAAATACATAATTTTTTGGTGTTGTTGTTTTTTCATCTTTCAGTATAACGGCACGACGCGATGCAATCATACATACCAAAAGCAACATAAAAAAAGAGTTGATTGATTGAATACGCTAGATACTCGTATGTAGATATCATAAATTAACCATTGGGAGATGAAAAAAAAAATTGTTAAGATCATAATCTTTAATTCAACTAAACATCACATAAAAACTACAAATCCATAATACGTGTCAATCAAATTACCATTTTTACAATCACAAATTTCGAAGATGATTATTTGTAATTTCTCATAATCATCAATTGGGTACTCGTCAATTTGTAAATTTAGGTGTAGTACGTGTGTTGAAGTATTTTCTCCAAAAACATAAACAAAAAAAGAAAATTTTTTAAGCCGACGGATGCCAATTAACCTCTATGGATGTTGTAATTGACCAACTATATGAGCATATATGGCCGGTGTTTTGTAATATGATGATTGCAATTATAGTTGGACAACTGAAATTTGGCCCTTGCTGAAAAGAAAATTAACTGTAATTGGGTTTCTTTGATTTTTGTAAATTGTATTTTTTGCTAGTTGCGGCAGAAGTTTCCAGATAGCAATGGATTACAAACAACTACAAACATTATTCAACCCGAATAAAACGCTGCTATTATCTATAATAAATCGTCTGGAAATGTGAGCAATAATTCTTAATTTAGACAATTGTCTATAAACCAACTCAGTGCCGATTGGCTGATTAGCCCTTAAATTTGGTTCCAGGGAAGTATATTGTCGACATCGATGATATTTATTAAACGGCGATTGATGAGTATTCTATCAACCCAACAGAAAAACGAGGGCACACACATAACGATATAGAATCATGTCAAGTATTAGAATATAATATGTATATTGAAAATTGTTAGCCAATCAGTTTAAATCACTCTTTAAGTGTAAAACCGTAATTATTTTCGGTGTCGAGAAAGTTTATCCTTATTTAATGAAAGATATTATATTTTTGCAGACAGAATTTATGTGTTGTTAATCCACCTTTATTAAGAAACAGGACCTTAATTTCTACACTAAGGGCATTAGAGCAAAAGTTGTATGAATCTGCTTGCCAGGCTATTCTGCTAGTACCAATCAAACGACAGCGATATTGAAGAAATGGTAAAAGTATGCAGAAGTTGTTTGTTTTCCGGCACCGTTATTAAAATGAGTACTCCTTCTTGTCCTAGAAGAAGGCCAAGGAGTCTTTGGGCGTAAATATCTATTGATATTGCCAGGCCATTTTTATCGAAAATATGGTTTATTATCGTAGACGCTTATTCAAAATATCCGTTTGTCCTTCAAATGTCAAGCACGATTTTTAAGACTACTGTCGTACTAATGGGGTAAAATCAGCACCTTTTCATTTTGAACTAAACGGAGGCCGAACGATTTGTTCGAACTATTAAAATGGCAACAAAACAGAATTGTTTTGATGGTACCATAACAGACGTGGCAGTTATTCGATTCCTCACCAAAAAACATGAGTCTGTTTTGAGACAGACTAGGACAGGTGCATAACAAATGAAGTATTGTTTCCTCCTCTTCTTCGTTGTTACAGCTTCGACAATGCCGCTTCAAAACAAAGCACCAAGTCTACTGGCATGCTTTCCAATAAGGCGGTGTCCAGTAATGACACCGACAACCGTGCTAATATTATGCCAATGCATAGATATTACCTGATCAGACCTTTTTAAGGCCAAATCTGCCTAGTAATTACACATGAGGTGCAATTTGCCCATCTATGGTTTGTAATTTTATAAGCTTCTTCTTTAAGGAGTAATTTGCATGTAACAAGTGGTACTTCAATGTCTACCTTGCACGGTAAGATGAGGCAAGTAATACCTTGTCGCGCGAGTTCATCTGTTTTCATATTCCCGGTAATATTGAAATGCCTTGGCACCTATATAATATGGATATTGAATTGTTCAGCCATCTCGTTAAGAGATGAAAGAAAACTCCGGGCTACTTTCGACGTGGTAAAGCCTGATTGTAAAACTTGAATAGCAGCCTGACTGTCCGTAAAAATGCAGTCTATGGCTTCCTTGATTACTATAGCTGCCATTTAGCTGCCTCAAAAATACTGCAATGATCAGGGAGGCGAAAAGAGAGATTTACATTTAGTTCTTCGCAGAAAACCCCACCGCCGACCTTTCCATCAATTTTCGAGCCATCTGTAAAAAAGTTAATAAATCCTGACTTTATAACTGTTCCATTCACCCAGTCCTCTCTGGAAGGAATATTAGTTATAAATTTAACTTCGAGGTATGATGTTAAGATAGTGTAGTCGATAATGTTACAAGACCATATAGAAATTAATTTAAGCCTTATAGCTGTACTAGCAGTTACTTGTTTAGCCAGGATATCCAAAGGGATGAGATGAAAGAAAATCTCCAGTGCTTGAGTAGGAGTGCTTCTAAGTGCACCACTAATACACAAAGTAGTAGTTCTTTGCACTTTCATCAGCAACTTTTGCTTCGCACTGTATTTAAAGCGGGCCACCAAACTGTAACTCCATACATTAGAACTGGTCTAACTACAGAGGTATAAGGCCAATGCACTATGTGAAGCCCCCATCTTAAGCCCCCATTCTTTTCCAATGGCATTTTTACAAGAGTAGACTGCTATCGTAGCCTTTTTATTCTTTCGAGAATATTAGGCTTCCAGCTTAGTTTACTATCCAAAATGAGACCCAAGAATTTCACTTTATCTGCGATGTTCAAAACAACTCCATTGAGAGTTGGAGGGTCAAAGCGAGGAAGTTTGTACTTCCTGGAAAAAAAACCAACTCAGTCTTCAGTGGGTTAACACTAAGACCACAACTATTGGTCCATTGAGTTAGAATGCCAAGAGCATTCTGCATAAAATCTCTAAGGATACAAGGATATTTACCGAAAGGGCTAATAGTAACATCATCTGCATAAGCCACCACTTTAAAGTCAGTCCCTTCCAGGTTTAGTAACAGGTCATTTATGACCAAATTCCAAAGAAGGAGGGATAATACACAACCTTGCGGTGAACCCCTTCTTACAAATCTACGGATGGATGATATACCTAGATTCACCGTTATGACCCTGCCTTTGAGCATTTTTTCAGTCCAGCTTATAAGTGCCACATCCACCCCCAAATTTAAAAGTGCTTGCGTGATCGCCTCAGGTTTGACGTTATTAAAGGCACCCTCAAATCACAAAAGGTCACCAATACCACAACAGGTCCATCTTATGTCCTATAGGACTTCTCTATAGGACATAAGAGGGATTGAAGAGAGTAGTTTCCACCGATTTTCCCTTACTATATGCTTGCTGAGACGCTGACAGCTTTGCAGGATCGATTGATCCTTTGAGGTAAGCTTCTATCTGTCTTTCTAGAATTTTCAAGAAGGAAGAAGATAAGCTAATAGGCCTAAGATCTTTGGCATTGCAATGAGAGCATTTTCCCGCCTTTGGTATAAAAATTACATTTACTTCAGTCCATTTCTTTGGAATGTGACATAGTTCGAGGCTACTTTTGAAAATCACTTCAAGCTAGGGAACAGTTAAGTCAGTGGTTTTCTGAACATCGGCAGGAATAATGCTGTTCAGGCCTGCAGACTTGAAAGGCTTGAAACTGTTTACTACCAACAAGAGAGTTCTCCTATTGACAATTTTCCCCGCGAGGCCAGTAGCCTTATTTGCCTTTGGCAAAATAGGAGGAAAATTAGAACAACCCGGAAAATGAGTTTCCAGAAGAAGCTTCAAGGATTCCCTACTTGTTGTAGTACATTATCCATCCGGTCGTTGGAGGTAACTTGGAATAACAGGACAAGTGGATAATATCTTACGTAGCCTGGCTGTCTCAGAGGAATCCTGTATTTTATTACAAAAAAGTCTCTAGTAATTGCTTTTGGCACTTCTTAGTTCATATTTATACGCTTTAAAAACCTCCTTAGAGGAGTCCCAGTCCATGTCAGTTTTTGTTTTCTTCGTGATTTTAAAGAGCCATTTGCATTTTAAGCGCGTTACTTGTAGTTCCTTCGACCACCATGGTGGACGAGGTCTACCCTTTTGTCTACTAATAGGACATAAACTTGAAATAACTTCATTAAAAGCATCAGATTCCCGGTCTACCATAACATCTAGCTCCTGTATTGATTCTGGAGGTTTAGGAACTAGTGATGGTAGAGGGTTACTTAAAACCATTCTTAAAGTATCCTAATTGGTCTTCCTACGGTTTCTAAAAGTTGGAGTTTCAAAATATTTTATATCCAATCCATATTGAAGATAACCATGATCAGAAAAGGAGTGTTCCTCAGACACTTTCCAAATAATTAATCTATTCGACAAGAAATTCGAGACAAGGGTAATGTCTATTACTTATTATAAAAGTAGGCTTACAGCCTACACTACAATTGATAGGTTCGTACTTAGAATATAGTCCAAAAGTGACTCACCTCTCTCATTTGTATCACTGCTTCCCCAGATTGTATGATGTGAGTTCGCATCACAACCAAGGATGACTCCAACTTTCCGTTTTTGAGCATCCATAACAAGACTGTGCATATTTGTAGGTGGGAGGTCTACCCCGCCGTGCGGCAAGTACGCTAAAAGTAGTACATTGCTTTAATTTGCAAGCAGAAAGATATTTAGTTTGCTTTTTGCAAGAATGCATGATCGTTTACTGTACAAACAGTAATTTGTAATTGGGAGCTCCAAGTCCAAGAACCCGATCCTTATTGACTCATGGTTCTTGAACCATGACGACATCAACGTCATCTTTTAATATTTTTTTTTGTTTCTGAACTCTGCAATCTGTTCTGGGGCCGAAGCTCTCCCAACTCTTTCGCAGCTAATTTTTACCTTACACCGTGACCAGCCAAATTGAGGACGCACGAATACAGGTTCGATTTTAAATCCATCTGCACATTGCATTGCTCTAGTCAGCCTGCAGTGACATGGACGATGGTTCGGCCCATAGATTCTGCACTCCAACAGGTCATAGTTGTGTTCATAGTTTTGTTCATAGCTGTGTTCATCGTCATCACCGATCTAAATCAGGTAATGAAAAATCCCTTTTGCAACCCTCCCCCGTTGGGATTCGAACCCGGTACCTCCCGTCCCAAACACCGCAGCTTTAACCACTGCGCCAATTGCTCGGTATCTTTTAATATTTGGAACAACAAATCAGCTGACTTTGCCTTACAGTGATGAAGATTGATTTGAATAACCTTACGCATTAAGATTAGTTACAACCTCCACCGCAGTGGAACCAGATTCAGTAGAATCAGATTCCAAACCGAGTCCGCAAAGTGACTTCATTGATAAACAGGTTCAAAGGAACCATAAATAAAGCAATTTTTAATGTCTTTCATGAATATGTAATATTTCAATCCAAAACCCTCTGGAATAATTCATCCAATCCGTACGCTGTACAAATTCTAGATTTGTTGAAATATAAGTGAGAATGAAAATAATTAGATTTATATTAGTGTAAGTTATTTATTAAAATTGTCATAGTATACAGTGCGTTGCATAACTATATAACCACTCGTTTTTTTGATTTTTTAAAATAACGGATTTAAAAATTTCAAAACCTTTAATGCAAAAAGTTGTGTAAGGATGAAATATATAAAATAAAAAAAAAACCGTTACAATATTCAATCGTTTTAAACAAAAATAATAAATATTTGAATTTGCCTTGTTGCATAACTATATAACCAGTAGGCCTTTTGATGGTTTTTTCTCGCTGTTTTATAAATTATAAAAATTTTAGTATTAGTTCACCTTGCTTCCTTACAACTACAATCTTAGAAAAATAATGCCACGTGGAAAATATTTATCGGACGAAGAAAAAGGCAAAATTCTGGCCCTTTCTTAAGAAGGTTTTTCGTTAAGACGAATCGGGCAAAAATTAAACCGCAGCCATGTTACCGTTGGTAATTTTTTAAGAGATCCGGTTAATTACGGGACAAAAAAAACGGAGGGCCAAAAAAAAGATGAGTTTACGCGAAACCCGTAGGTTGATTAAAGCCGCGAGTAATACTTTCAAAAGCCTTAAGCGCCTGAAAAGCGACCTTAAATTAAATGTGTGTCGGAGCACAATCTGTCGGTGTTTGAAAGTTGCTGGTCAACTGAAACACAGTAAACCGATATCAGTGCCTAAGTTATTGCCACGGCACAAAGTCGCCCGTCTTCAATTTGTTAGGGCAAACATGAGTCGCGACTAGTCAAAAGTAATTAAAAAAATAATTGTTTCGTTGTTATGAAAACTACGCGATTTTATCAAAACTAACCCATTAATCAATTACAGGTGATTTTTTCCGATAAAAAAAAAATTTAATCTTGATGGTCCGGACGGCACTCAATACTATTGGAGAGATATGAGACTTTGCTCTTTAGCCAAAATACTTTTCTAAACGAAATTTTGGTGGTGGTAGTTTAATGGTATGGGGTGCTTTCTGTTCAGCGGGAACTCTTACCTTAGCGTTTCCATCCACCAAAATGAACAGCGTAGAGTACATTGGCGTGTTAGAAAATCATCTATTACCTTTCTTGTACATAAACCAAGATGAAAACTGGATTTTCCAACAAGATAATGGTCCAGTACATACGAGTCGGAGTACAAACTCATAGTTTGAAACACACTGCATACCAGTATTAGATTGGCCCGCTTGTTCGCCAGACCAAAATCCGATCGAAAATTTTTGGGGAATATTGGTTAGAAAAATTTACGAAGGTAACCGGCAATTTGACACTGTAGAGGAATTAAAAGTAGCTATTCAACATGCCTGGGAGGAAATATCACCAGAAATTATCCTTTCGTTGGTTAGAAGTATGCCTAATAGAATTTTAGCTATAGCGGAAAACAAAGGTGGACCAACGAAATATTAACATTTTTGTTTTTATTTATTTTTATTAGTTTTTTATTGAGTTAAACTTATTGAAATAAAAGTGGTTATATAGTTATGCAACAAGGCAAATTCAAATATTTATTATTTTTGTTTAAAACGATTGAATATTGTAACGGTTTTTTTTTTGTATTTTATATATTTCATCCTTACGCAACTTTTTGCATTAAAGGTTTTGAAATTTTTAAATCCGTTATTTTAAAAAATCAAAAAAACGAGTGGTTATATAGTTATGCAACCCACTGTATTTTGTTATATGGTTATGTTACTAACACCACACCAGATCGAGAATTTTATTTAATTTTTTTTATAGATCAGCGTGTGCTACGCGATGAGTTTGGCTTTTATTACAGAAAGTTTCGTTTCAATCCACAAATGAGATTTTTTCCACAAAAATATTGAATATAACTTGCACTAGTGACACAAATTATAAATAACATCCCCACAATTCGTAACAAGTAGTTCAAAAGGTTTGGTAAGAGTCCCGGTATGTGCCGTCCACAAGCCTATATATGAAAGCTTATTTAAAATGATAAGTTCCAACTTGACCAGTTCGTTACATAAAATCAGCACAGTTGGAATCGAAGTGTGAAATAATAATACGATTAAAATCTTATCTCGTTGTCACAATCATCCTCGATCGCGCGCACTTTCCAACGCACAACAATAATGATTTAAATCAGTCGCGCACATAAAAAATCATTTTCATTGCATTTTTATTATGAAAATATAAAATTTATAAATTAATTAATTGTAAGTATATTAATTATTATTCAATCGATACGATGGCGCAAAACAAAAAGAAGAAGAAATCAACAAAGTATTACAAAGATAAAATATGAATAATAATTTTTGATGATAAGAATTGAATATTGTGACATTTGTAATATGCAAAAAAAAAAAGTTTAAATTAAATTGCGTACGCATTTTAAATTTTAACAATTTCCTTCGTCGTTTAATTTAATTATCATTTTATTATAAATTTTCATTGCTATATTAGCGATCAATAAAATGCATTGGTTAATTACTTGATGAGTGGTCGTTGGCCGCCGGCAAACCGATTGGCTGTTTTTTTATTCGTTGCAGCATTGATATAGGAGACATCAAATTGATTTTTATATGACGTGAGTTTTTCAATTAAAATTTTTTGGTAATTTAAAGTACAGGCGGCAATTTGATCGGTAACATTATTGGATATGATACTATTGAGGACATATCAGCTAACAGTTATTGGTTATATTTCCGATGATTATATTCGTTGTGAAATTGCGCGCGTCGAGATTACGACCGTCGGTTAAAATTTAATTTTTATTGGTGTTATTTGGGTTAATCATTTAAAATTTTTTTAGGATTGGCAAGGGATTATAATGTTAAGTTATGATGTAGATATGACTTGACGATTTCTAGAATTTTAAACAATAAACGCTTTGAAAAGCAGGCACTAAACTAATTAAATTTTTCAAAATTAGGTTTATTTTTGGTTTACGCTCTTATTTTTATATTAATTAAGTTATTACTTAAGTTTATATTTTGTGTAAAGGTTCAATCTCAATGACACCGCACCGCACCCTATTCCACCGTGCGTCGTCGATTTTACGGATTGTCAAACACAATGTGTCTGCGCCGTTTCAGAAAAATTACAAATGGGCTATTAATTTTTTAAATGGATTTTTCAATTTTAAATCCCATTTTTTTCAAAATCAACTATGTTTTACTTTTATCGAATTAATTTTAGTTTTATCCTATTTTGTTTGACACGAAAAACTGAAAAAAATGTATTTGGTTGTCAAATGAATTTAAAGGTTATGTTGCCCGAAAAAGTAAAAAGTTCATCTATCCTTTCGGTCCGCACCACACCATGCCGTTCATTACCTTGGCGTTTTCTCATATAAATTATATGAGACTATTCATTTTTTTACATTGACATTTTAACGAAACGGAGCGGTGTCATTGAGATTAAACCTTAATAGTTCCACAAACTGAATCATTCTCCAAAAGCTGTACTTTTAGCTCTCGGTGGTTACAGCACGGAAGGATTACAAAACCTTTTCTTACCGATTCCCTCCACAATTCTAGCAATACATGTTCGATAAGAAACAGTATAGATAAGAATTAATCTAGGTAATAGTTGCCTTCCTCATATCTATATTGTCTATCTAAATTTTATCTAAATTTAAACAAAAATTTGATTTTTTGTATCTGATCGCTTTCACGTTTTGCATGCATTTATGTGCTATCTTACAACTATGAATCCATAAGTTTGGTAACTGTTACATAGTAGTTACTATAGGCGTACTGCTAAATCACTTTTCAAGAAACAGCTTTCTTAAAAATATTGCTACTAAGTCTATTGAGTTACGCAAGATCAATTACTGTTTGAATGGACCATCTGCTGTAAGGTAAAGTATTTAAAGTATGTATGTAAATGTAAAGTATTTTTCCCGTTTGGTAACAATTTTTACCTAATCCGAATATTTTCTTCCGCCATTTTTACTTTATCCTTGATAATTATGGTCTCAAACTTGGCTAAGTATTCCAATATATTTTTTTCTTAACAGTAACTGTAATTCACAGTCATCATGACCACTTTTATTAAATTGATTTGTCATGGCTTCTCCGTTCTCCTCTAACAATCTTACAATAGAAAGAATCAAATAGTATATAAAAATCTCAAACACCAGTACCTGCAATTAAATGTGATATTCCAACTTAGGCTAGAAGCACAAAGGAACAAGCTGATTTATTTGAATCATATCTTGGAGATACATTCAGACCTCTCCCAAGACAAACTGCAGATGAAAACATAACACTAGTTAATAAAATCAACAGCGAAAGCATAAAACCCGTACCTTTACAAGAGTTAAAAGCTAAAATCAGCAATAACTTATGCGCGATTCAACAAAAAAAACTTGAAATACAACATTATGTAATTCTAAAGTGGAAAAAGGAAAACACAACTTCTAAAAAATAAATCGACATCTGTTAGCCGAGAAACGAACCAAAAATTAAGATGTCGATATCAAATTTTATAGTTCCCTAAAATAGCGGCCATGTCATAACATCGAAATTTTCGATGTTCGATAAAATATCACATTTTTGATAGATCGGTATATTGTAACAATTGCGACCATTTCATTTTTTTGATTGTCTATCGCGATTTTTTTTTGTCTCACGATTGTTAATCGTGAATTAAACCTCAGATTTAATATAACCTGTGGTATATTAATCTGTGATTAAACTATTTTGGTCGTTTGATAGAAATATTTATTTAAATTAATTTAAAACAATACGTTTTATCCTATGTAAGTCTTGATTAAATAATAAAAATATAAATTTCTGGAAAACAAATAAATTTTTATTAAAAATAATAATTCCAAGGACAAACGAAAAAAAAAAAATAACCACAAATCAAAAGTTTGAAGTAATACTAGATTTTTTTGAGGAACATACTACAAATGGGCAACAAATGTGTTATGGCAAAATTGAACAAGATCGAAAACCCTTAACTCGAATGGGCCACCCATTGGAAATAAGTACAAAACATATAATAAAATAATTAATCGGGCAGGAGGCGGCCTAAGATATTTCAACTTGTACTTATTTAAGGAGCGTGTGGTGCAAGTAACAGGAACGAGGAAGTGTGTGACTAGTCTGCAAAGTCATATATTTAGTCATGTGGAAGATGCCGTAATACTGCCCGAAACCTCACAACCTTCAGAAAATGTCGAAATTCCAGAGAAAGTTTTGATGACTCCTGGACTACGGCGTCAGTATAACTGCAACAACACATTTTGGAACAACTAAAGGCTTAAGGAAAGGTTAATGCAACACAGTTTAATGAGTTAAAAGGTTAAGGAAAGGGTATTGGAATTAAAAGAAAAAAATTCGTCAAATTTAAACTGTTCCTCTAATATAACAGACTCATCAGTATTTTTGTGCTGTAATACTGCATCTATCTTATGCTGTCTGTATCATGCCAACAATTTCGTCGAAATCATCAACTTTTCTAAATTATAGTATCAATGATTATAGATGACACTAGTTTTAATATTACAAGCTGTGCCTGACTATTCCCAAATCTAAATTGTTGACATTTCAAACTTCAGTTGGTTAAAAAATATTTTGTTCATAACATCTATGCTTACCCATAAATACTATTTAATGTTTGTGTTTTTTAAAACTTATTAAATACAAATCTGGAAACATAAAAATCCAAGAACCAAGTGTTCCGCTCTACATTTCGAAATTAATTTTACATTTTTTCTCGATAAGAGCCCAAATTGCAGATTTATGAGATGCTTCCGGGTATTTTATGCACACCGATTATATTTGTAAGTCGTAGTTACGACGTGAAAAAGTATCATCCAAATAAAATGTTTGATTTGCTTAATCATCAATAATAGGTACTTAAGGCGACTTCACAGTTCAATTTCTTCATTTATTTATTCATTTAAAAAAAATTTTCAACCAATTATGTAACTCAAAACAGTCATGTGACTTTCGTAAGAAAATTTTTACAAGAGTTGCTTTAATTTTATATTTCGCATTTGTTTCGCCTGCTTCGTACGGAAATTTTATATAAATTGAGGGCAAATAATACGCTATAAAATGTTTGTTATTTCTGTTATTGCCCTACATATTATTGATTGGTCCTTTAAATGCAACATCACATCCTACAGTACGCTGATATGATCCGAAGCATACAAATTAAGTACTGCCACCAGTTTAGTGTCTGTAACGACCGTTTTTGTTTTTGGCCGTTTTTCTTCCATTACGTGAGGTTTAGTCTCATTTAAAGTGTACATAAATTAGCCTTTCGCGTTACACGGAACGATTCTGTTATAAAAATAAAACCAAAATTGGTGAATTATTATACGGTGAACTATTATTGGTGAACAAAATATGCACACACTAATACAAAAACTTTCTTTACATCATTAATATTCATTACATTATATCGGTCCCTAAAATAGGTCGTTCAATGTAATAATTTAATTTTTCTTCATCCTCATAATTAATGAAATCGAAAAACCCCGCACGAGCACTCATTTTAATTAATATTGTAATAATTTTGTATAATTTAATTTTGGAACAAACTTTGTATTTGGCACAAAACAATATTTTGGCATTTTTGTCAAATCAATTAAAAAATGTCATAAAAAAACATCAAAAAAGAGTTACCTTTTATGACATGTCACTCCTGGTTTATGAATCGACATCTTTTATTATAAAAGGGGGCGATTATGTAAGCATTTCGACTTTCGACATGTCAAAACATGTCGATAATGTGGCCAGTTTTATGAAAAAAAAAATTATTTTATGCATTTTGACACGTCTGTCGCAACCTAAAAAGTGTTCGAGTAAAACAACAACAACTTGTCGTAATTTCGACATGTCAAATCATATTTTTTTTTATAAATATCGGCCATCTTGTCGAAACTCGAAATGCTTACATTATCGCACACAAGAAGACCATACATTGTTAAATTGACAAAATATAAAATATTATGGTGACTAGATTGCACTGTAAAAAATGTATAGAATCATTTTGAATTTATAACAAAAAAAAATTTTTTGTTGAACGTTCAATGGAGCTAAAGTTTCAATACCAGCCGCTCGCTGTTAGTAAATTAGCTGTGAAAAAATAACGTAGCTGTCCTTTTTGTGCTGTAAATAGGGAATAGCTGGGAAGAATTTGTAAATTTTCTTCTTTGCACGACTTACAAAAACTGCATTAAAAGCAATGGTGTAAAAATGTGATTTATTCTACATATATAATAGTAGATTCTTTAAAAAATGTCAAATTTGTAATTGTCAATCGCAGACAATCCGGAACATATTATGTTATAATTCAATCGAACGATATCGATGATTCTATTTATTACGAATTATGACATATACCTTATGAATAATTTATGAAGACTTACTCACTTCTGGATTATTGTTGCAATAATCATTCAGCGATTCATAAGAATGTAGAATAAATTAGAGCCCGTTTAGGTAATACAATTACATACTGCTTAAGCATAATATGTTTGCTATATAAAGAATGATAATTATCAGTTTATTCTTTTTAAAGTTCAATCTACCCATAAATAATACAGTGGGAAATTAGTTATATAATTTCCTTTTGTAATATTGGGTTGAGGAAAAAGTTGATACGTTTTCGCCTAGTAAATTGACTTTAAATTGCTTAGTTGAAATACTAAGCAGTTGAACAGTACTTTAACAGTTGAAATACAAGCAACTGTTGTTAACGTCAAAACAAAAAATAATTATGTTAGTGTTGTTAGTGTTTACTGCCCTCCGAAACACGCGCTAAAAGAAAAAGATTATCTCGAATTCTTCAGTAAACTAGGAAAAAGATACATAATTGGAGGAGATTTTAATGCAAAAAATGTCCATTGGGGTTCTAGGCTAACAACGACTAAAGGTATAGAACTGATTAAAGCTGTCAGAAAATGCGGTAGTGAAACCTTGTCAACTGGAAAACCAACCTACTGGCCTACAGATCAAAACAAAATACCAGACTTAATTGATTTTTTTATAATCAAAAATATATCAATGAACTATATACAAGTAGACGAAAGTCGAGACCTAAACTCGGACCAATCTCCTATACTTTTGACATTAAGCGAAAAAATTATTCAAAAAGAAAGAAATCCAAGCCTAATAAATAAACGCACTTGTTGGGAATACTTTAGGCAGTCCTTAGAAGAAAAAATTAACCTAAAGGTTCCATTAAAAAACGAGGAGCAAGTAGAAAACGAAGTTCTAAAATTTGTAAATGATATACAACAATCAGCCTGGGAAAGTACTCCAACAATTAAATATAAAATAAAAGGAAATAACTACCCTAAAGAAATTAGAGAACTATTGGCAGAAAAAAGAAGAGCGAGAAGAATATGGCAGCAAACACGAGCTCCTCAATATAAAACTAAATTAAACAATTTAACCCAACAGTTAGGAAGGGAAATCCAAAAATTAAAAGACAATTCAATCAGTAACTGTCTAAAAAACTAACTAATGATAGCAGGACTGAATATACACTTTAAAAAATAACCAAAAAAATTAAAAGACCAACAATGCAGAACCCTCCAATAAGAATAGAAGGGGGGAAATGGGCTCGAAATAACGAAGATAAAGTTCAATGTTTTGCGGAGTACCTCGAAAAAATATTCCAACCACATGATGATCATACTTTAGAATCTCAAATAATAACGGTGGAATCTGAAAAAGAAAGTGAAGAAATTCTATTGACTTCACCAAAAGAAGTCATGCATGAGATAAAATTCAATACGAATTCGAAAAAAGCTCCTGGTTATGATCTTATTACTACAGAAATTTTAAAAGAACTACCAAGGAAGGCCCTAGTTAAGCTTACTTATATTATCAATGCAACATTTAGAATCAAATTTGTACCCAGTTTGTGGAAAATTGCAGAAGTAATAATGATATCAAAACCTGGTAAACCACCATACGAAACTTCATCTTATAGACCAATTTCGTTGTTGCCAGTTATGTCTAAACTCTTTGAGAAAATACTGATTAAAAGGTTAAATTCGATAATCGAAAGGAATAACTTAATCCCAAATCATCAGTTCGGATTTCGTCGTCAACACTCAACAATACAACAAATACACAGAGTAATCAATGTAATTGAGAAAGCACTTGAAGAGAAAAACGTCTGCTCCACGATATTTTTAGACGTGGCGCAAGCTTTTGACAAGGTTTGGCATGAAGGACTTAATCATAAGTTAAGAAACCTCTTACCAATGCAATTCGCTAAAATACTGGAATCATACTTGAAAGATAGATTCTTTAGAATTAAATTTGCTGAAACTTATTCTGAATTAAAAGAAATAAAAGCAGGTGTACCGCAGGGCAGTGTATTAGGACCGATTTTATATTTATTATACACGTATGATCTACCTGAATTAGAATACAACACAGTGGCGACTTTTGCTGATGACACTGCGATCCTAGCTGTTGGAAAAAGCAACGAAGAATCAACACAAAAATTACAATCAGCTATCTCCGAAGTATATAAATGGACTAAAAGATGGCGAATTAAGCTAAATGAAACTAAATCAGTTCACATAAATTTTACCAACAAACGAGTTGAACATATAGCTGTTTCAATAAATCGAGAAATAATACCGCATGCGAACACATCTAAGTATCTAGGCATGACCATGGATGCTAAACTTAGATGGAAGGTCCACGTCAAAATGAAAAATGAAGAACTAAAACTCAAATATAAAAAAATGCATTGGCTGATAGGCAGACACTCTTCTCTATCATCATACAATAAGCTGCTACTTTATAAGCAAATACTGAAACCAATATGGACTTATGGTATTGAACTCTGGGGTTGTACAAAACCCAGCAACGTCAATATCATTCAAAGGTTTCAGAACAGGGTACTAAGGAACATCGTCGATGCACCATGGTACGTCAGGAATAGTGATCTACATAGAGACCTTAAAGTGGATCCCGTTTCAAATGAAATTAAAAAAAATGCAAGGAAACACGAAGAAAGACTCCAGCAACATGTGAATATAGAGGCAATTCAGCTGTTAACCAACACCAATATTATACGCAGTTTGAAAAGAACTAAACCCTTTGAACTGGTTTAATTGTTAATGAAAACAGCGGCTTGCTGATTTAAATCCACAATACCGATGTGGTATAACCAACAACTTACCAGAAACTGTGAAACGCCAATGGGTGGAGTCATAAATATAATTATATTAGTAAATTAAGTCAGAAACAAATTGCTCATTAGTCCAGGAGACTAGATTGTAATAAATAAAGTCAATAAAAAAAAAAAAAAAAATTGCTTAGTTCTGAGAAAATTGATAAAATCGGGCAGTAAACTTGTAATATTTGTTGAGCACGTATCAAACGAAATGGATATATTATCATTCACTCTACCTTTTTCTGCGGATTCACTTTACTCTGTTTTTGATTAACGAAATAAAAGTTAGCTAAAACAATTAATGGATAGCTAATGGAACTGCTGCTTGGAACTTTATTTTTACTTGAGGACCGACTGACTAGAACTAAAGAGTCATCTTTCATGAAGATACCTATTCTTCTGTTGGAGGCTTTTCCAATTCCTATAATATGACGCAGCGTTTATTTTGATAAAATTCTTGCTGCGCTAACATCTCGTGGTCGTATTGAACAAAACTAAAATTTTCTTGACATTTCTATAAGTCACCGAATCTTAAACACTCTTTGTATCGGAGACTATGAATGACACAATTCAGTGGGCGCTAGATGTTGTCGGTGATCACATTTAGACAGCCAACATATATACAGTTGGACGAATGTAATGCATTTATAGGCATACCGTCCGAGCCTTAATATAATTTAAGTCAAACACGAAGTAATGGTGTACGAAGTCGCAGTTTAATGGCCAAATGCTATGATTTAGTGAAATAAACCAATACTATTGCCGCTTGTGTTTCAGCGGATCAGCAGGCATAGCAGACTTTCTGTCTTTGACCGAAAATCTGCTAAATCGTTTCCTTTATATACCACCGTTTTGAAACCAAATATCTCCTGGAACAATTAAATTTTATGCTACAAACGGCTTATCTAAATCAACCTATGGGAACATTAGGCTCCAACTAGACAAAGGATTAAGACCACCATACGATTGGGAATTTATCATCGCCTATTCCAATTTCATCTTTAACTACGACTTATTCATCGACTTAAAACGGGGCATGCTGCAAATAAAAGTCAATTGCATAAATTGAGACATTAATGCTTCTCCACTAAAAAAATTTACTTGGATTGGGAGATTTGCAGAACTATTATACAAATTTAGCAATTTAACGCACCCACGAAAGCAAAAGTTATAAATTTGGAGGCCTGTCATCACATATCGATGTATAGCTTGTCATCCATAACGACAGAGCTGGAAGTTTTGACACGTCAAAGGGATCCCGTCAAATTACTCTGCTGCACGAGCAGAATTTATATTTCTAATGAAGCAAGGAAAATGACACCTCTCTTCAAGCAACTTTGTACATAATTTAGGGAGGAAATCTTCTCAAAGATAGATTTGCAAAGAGCATTTCACAAGTATGTGGGAATCGCCTTCGAAAGATTGCATCGATAAGGATTTTCGATTGCGGTTGAAAAGTTAAGTTAAGGACCTTTTGGTGTCATCAAGTGCTCAGGAACATAATTTTTAGTGAACTCGTATTTGAGTTCACTAAAAATTATGTTCCTGAGCACTTGATGACACCAAAAGGTCCTTAACTTTTACCGAATGAACTAGAAGAACCTATTAACTTTCCTGTCTAAAGCAGCGGAAATTAGCAAAAGCTCTAGTCAATGAGAAATGAAAGCAAGGAAAATGAGACGACGCCGGTTAAATGGTCAATTGAGCCGATACCGCATATGCATCTGATTATACAATGGGAGCAACTATACATCAAGAAATAAATAAAGTTTCCCAGCCACTGGGATTCTTTTCAAATACATTTACTTGTGCACAATGCAAATGCACCACATATGGCAGAGAGCCGATGGCTGGATATGTAGGAGTTAAAAACTTTCGCTATATGCTGAAAGCCTGATTGTATCCATTGTTCCCTGATCACAAAATCGTTCATATTTGCATTGAAGCACAAAGTGTAGAGGGCTTCACTTTGCCAAATACGTCATCTTGACTAAATCAGTCAGTTTCCTACTGACACACAACACATCAGTTGAATGACAACGTAACTGCTGATTTATTGTCCTGCATTTAGCAGATCGCTCGGTTCGACTAAGCTCAGTTCGCCAACGATCCAATCAATGATAATAAGCTTTAAGAAATTGTAAACGGTACCATTGAAGTTTCTCCTAATTTTAAAGATTTGATGATGTATAAAAGATGTTCTGTGACACCTCAACAAACAACGTATCGCCTTATATAACACTTAAATTTAGACGCAACGTAAAACTTAACAAGCACCACTTTCCGAACTCGTTTACGATACCACCCTAAGGTTACCTGGTGAATTGTTCAATTCGTTGATTAGTACAAAGACGCCGTACGAAATATTGCAACAACTTCACCAGCATTTTGAAAAGTTAAAACCATCCACTGCGTCGAATCATTCGTGGCATAGAACGCTTATTAGCCAAGAGCTAAAATATTTCACTTATGGCTTCATCATACTCTGGCTCACGTTTACCAAAAGCGACCACATCGACCGATCAACTTAGATTCAAGCGGTATGTAACAGGAGAGAAAGGGGCATCCGCACCATATATTTTTTTAGATTATACTACGTTTAAGAACTTTTTAGTCGACACAATATATTTTTAAATTCAAATCGAAAGAAATTCCGCGGCGAGCTGTCACCATAAACATGAAATGAATTTGCAAATCGGTAATAGTTGATGGTTTTAATCAATCAAAAGAATGTGAAGATTTCTTTTCGTTTTTTTGGCTCATCTAATGCGAGATGGCATGACATATATATTTTATCCGTACTCCAATAAAATTTCGGTTTGATCGAAACTTTCACCATTTATCAACATCTCTATAAATATATGTAACTCCACACCTTTAATATTATCACTTTTTAAGAAGTTATTCGTTTCAATTTTTCTGTGACAATATGACAATCAATTAAAATACAATTTCTCAAAAAAAAAAAAAAAAAATAAAAATTTCAAATTGACATATATTTCTACAAAATTTGAAAGGATTGAAATTTTCGTGAAAATAATAAAAGTAAATATTGTCAAATTATAGTTTGATTGTGATCAACCCTCGCGCGCAAAAGGTATGCACGTTACCTAACTTTCTTTTTTTTTTTGTATTTCTATTTAATTTTAATGATACGACAATTTTTTGTGTAGATCGCTACAAATTTTTCCCACCGAGAAATATTTTAATTGTTCGAGGTAGATAATATATAAGACAAAGTATTAGGTAGGTGCAGAATTGAATTCGTATTACTTAATTGTGTCATCTACACCAATCGATGGAGTTATTTCGACGAGAATTCATCCGATTAGCATTCAAAATATTTGCAATTCGATCTGTAATTTTACCAGATGAAGCATTTTGACCAGATACTTCCCGAGGTATTTATTACTAATTAGAAAGTTTCAAATTATTCTGGTTGACACTGTCAATTATGTCATCTACTTCACAGAGCCAATTATGGTGTATAACATTTTGTAGAATATTTGGCAACATTTTTTGGAAATATCCATTTTATAGAGCTGCACCTATATCGCAAAAGGCCACTGCTACTACAATTTTCTTTTATTTCTACACATTGCTAAGAGTCAACTAAAGAGAAAGCATTTAACAGTGTTACCGGGAGCATTGTAATGATAAGCATTAATTGTAATGTTCATCATATAAAAGCCCATTCCATTATTCTTGTTTTGTTGATTTTTTGGTAGGCTTGTCTTTAATCTTGAATTATGAGAAGTACTTTCATTGCAATGAACTTTGTAACTTCACTTTCACATAATTTTATTATTAAGTTGTTGGTTATATTATTTAGCATTATTTGACGACTGTTTCAGCCATAAATTAAAATTGTTTAAAAGGATAAAAGCATCATTGTAAATGTCTAGCAAACATTTAATTTCTAAATTAAGTTTTCATTCTTAGATGGGGCACAAATTAGACCATTAGAGACTGTTCACACCGAACGCGAATCGCGAATTGCAAATATATTCCATACGCGAATTCGCAAATTCAATGCACACTAAACTCGAGCGAATTTTTATGTCAACATCTATTTATTTTGGACATTTAATAAACAAATGAAGTTCTATTTGCAATGGTCATAATCAAAAATAAAGATATAATATTTAGGTAAAATATTTTTTTACGATATCACAAACAAATGAATAGAATTTGAATTGTGATTTGAAAAATTAGTACGAATGCCAAAATTCGTGCTAGTGAAATTGTGTGGAACGCGAGTGGAAAGTAATTTTTGGTTTATGACATATTAAATACGAATTTCCTTTTTTTCATTATTTTGAACTTTTTTTATGAAGAAATTTAGTTTAAAATTAATTATTTTTATGTAAGAGTATCATAAATAGAAAAACATTTTGTATTTAATTATTTTTTATGTCGTAATATTCTAAAAATAGCTTATTCGCATTTCGCAATTCGCGGTTGGTGTGAACACTCCCAAAATGTTTTCAAATCAACGATCGATTTTTAGCAACATACTTAGAAAGAAGCATTCACCATTAAAGTGATGACTTATTTAACGACCAACTTATTTTAATAATTTAGCACCAGAATAGAAGGGCAGATCATCTGGATGTTGCTAATTTCTTCTTACGGCAAATGTTGCTTCCAAAATGTAGCGTTGTAGATTACGTCCGTCCGTTTGTTCGTTCCAATCCAAAATAACTTGTCCTTTGTCATCACACTTGCAAATATTATATGAGATGGACTTTACCATGACTCTAAACTAATATGCACCTGAAACATTTTAAATAACCTATAAACAATAAAACTTTTGAAATATTTATACAGCTGCAGTTGTACTACACTGGGCTCGTAAATCGTATTTTGAACTCAAACTCAAAATTTCAAAATTTGAAACAGATCTCAAAATTTGTTCAGAGATGACCTTGTCGATATCAGTTGGTCGGATTATTTTTCGCCGCTAGATCAGATAATGAGAACGTCAAAGAACTCTTTTTGACATATTTTTGTTCATATTTCTTGACCATAGTCGTTGGCTCCTGGGTGACCACAAGTAAATGTATTGAGTCATAGAAAATGAATTGCTGTTAAACTCTAGCTCCTGGTCTCATCACGTATCCTTTTTACATACAGTACATAGTAAAAAGTTTAAACAAGTCTTAAGTATAAGTACATATCTGGTATAGACACCCTAGTTTCTTTTGTTATTTCCAAAAATATTTAGAGCCAGGTGTGGGTTCAAGCTATGAAAGTTCATAAAGGTTTATGTATAGTGATTTGATGCTCGAGACAGTGTATCGGCAACCACGTTCTCCTTGCTTTGGATGTATTGTATGTCAGTAGTAAACTGAGGCACAAAATCCAAATGACGAGTTTGTCGCGGGTTGTGCTCTGCCTTCGATTGAATCACTCGAGTGAGCGGTTTGTGGTCGGTGTAGACTGTAAAATCTCGACCTTTGACATAGAATCGAAAATGTTTTATTCGAAAGTTTCTTCGAAAAGAAACCAAGCGGCTCCTAATCCCCATTATTACATTGTTGGAACACGGCGCCTACAGCAGTGCTAGAGGCGTCGGTTGTGACTCTAAGTTTAGCGTCGTGTATTGGACCAATAACACAATGTGAGCTATAGTGGATTTTGGCTGGTCGAATGCCTGTTGACATTCGTCTGGCCAAAATAAGTTCTTTGGCGTTTTGGGCTTCTTTAGTAAAGTTGCCAAATGGGTGTGGATAGGGACTAAGGTTTCCTAGGATAGCAGGTATGAACCTGTGGTAGTAATTTATCATGCCGATAAATTGCTGTATATGCTCGATTGTTTATGGAGCTGGAAATTCCCAAATGGCGTTAATTCGTTCAGTGGACGGCAGAATACCATTCAGGGTAATCTTGTGACTGAGGAAGTCGAGAGAGCTAGCGCCGAAAACGCAATTCGCACTGTTGATGCTCACATCGTATTCAGAAAGTTTCTGAAACAGTGTATCCAGGGGAAACATGTGTTGTTCTTTCGAAGTTGAGGCTACAAGTATGTCGTCAATGTAGACAAACACAAAGTCGAGATCGTTGACGATCTCGTTGATGAATCGTTGGAACGATTGTGCGGCATTGCGTAAACTCGAATAAGCCAAATGGAGTAGTGATTGCCGTCTTGTGGATATCCTCAGGTGCGACTGGGATAAGATGATAAGCTTGGACCAAGTCGGTCTTCGAGAATATCTTGCAACCTTCTTGGTGCATGGAGAAGTTCTGGATGTGGGGAATAGGGTAACGGTCAGGTACCGTTACCATGTTTAACCTGCAGTAGTCTCCACATGGTCTCCAATCTAGGTTTTTCTTTTTGACCAAGTGAAGTTGACAAGATACTGGTGATG
This sequence comes from Tipula confusa, assembly GCA_963556175.1. Taxonomy (NCBI): domain Eukaryota; kingdom Metazoa; phylum Arthropoda; class Insecta; order Diptera; family Tipulidae; genus Tipula; species Tipula confusa. The sequence goes on from OY744475.1 coordinate 134,779,057, forward strand.
CCGATGGCCGACATATTCCCAGTTGTATCATATGTTGGAATTTCATTGTGGCTGCTTTGTGTCGGATCGGATTCAATCTTCTTGGTCTGGACACCGGTAGATATCCTGTAGTCACTACGTGGTGTACTACTTTATGCTTAACGGGCGCGTTAAGAATTCGATGGAGCTGTTAAAGAGGGAAACTTTTTTAATAGCTTGCCGTACCCATTGTCAATCAGGAAGTTTATGGGCGAAGATGTGTTCCCTTGTGTCTGTGACACATTGATCGACAGTTGCGTGACTGGATCAATCAGCTTTCTATTCTTAAGGACAACTAGTAAGCTGTTTTTCTTAAGAAAATCTTCACCAATGATAGGGCGATTCACGTTTGCGATCGTGAATGCGTGCGGAAAGTTCCGATTTAGACCAATATCTACTTGCAGCAGTTTGCTTCCGTAGGTATTGATAGTGGTATCATAAGCGGCTGACAAAACTAAGTCAGTGTTGACTTGAGTTCTATGATTTATACAAGTTGTATAGGGAATGACGCTTATGTCAGCGCTAGTGTCTATCAGAAACGTGAGTTTATTCTGACAGTTCCTTATAAATAGGCGGCTAGTGTAATTTGGTATATGGTCAGCCGCGCCAACCAATAGACCTACTAGTCTGGGGAATTATTATTCCTTAAAAATTTGCTCATGCCATTTTCTTTATGAGAATATTTTAAAAGCCATTCACACCGGTGATAGCTGCCGAAGAAAACTTGTTATAAGAAACAACTACTGATAAGATTCCAATTGTCATGCTCTATTTTTCTTCTCAGGTAACATGTTCAACGTAGTTGCAAGTCTGAAGAATTTGTCAAGAAATACTGACAATAGTTTTACTAATGATTTCCTTAATTTTACTTGAATCGGATGTCCGTTAATAATTTTATTTACTCTACTTCAATTTGTATGTATTAATGCTTTTCCGTAGTATTAATATTTAATGCTACAATATTTAATTTATGTCCCCTATTATCTGGATGCTTTTTTGTATTAGACTCAGTAAGTTATTAGACATCCAAAACTTTATTTTGACCGAATCCCTTCTTTGAAATTTCACAGTAACAAAACTTTGAGATTACAGCAAAACTAATAAAGTTATTAGGGCTCAATACGCAAAATTCATGCAAATATTAAAATTAATATTTTCTTTGATCTCTACCTTATATTATTAGTCCTACTTTTCTACTCTTCTGGTCGTTAATCGTTAACATAACATTAAAGAAGCAAAATATGTGCGCTTACCTATACAAAACTACTGTTTCCATTATACTTAGTTATTTTAGTGATGTTCAAAGTAAAATAGCAGCAAACAAAATGATAAATCATCTGTCTCTCGAAAACAAAAAAAAAACAAAAAATATCAGCATCTTTTGTAAGAATATATTACATATCGCCGTAACTTCCAACATACAACATGTTCATAAATGATCATAATAATAAGAAAACAATTTGAAATCATCTTGAGCGAAATAATTTTGTTTTATATGTACCATAAACAGCATAATATACGAGTACGTACATAAATATAAATACATATTGATATTAAGAAGGTCTTGTATGATTTTCATTGTACCGATTTATGTTGCTTCTACTGTTCTTGGTGCTGCCTTATTATTCATTTTTGTATCCATCCATATAGCGGGTGACTCACATCCGTTGACACAACTATAACGGTATTTATATTTTATTTTTTTACTTACTGAGATTTCTTAGTTCAAGGTTATTTGAAGGTTGACTTTTATATGAAATTATATTTTATTTTAGATTCTGGTTCTACACGTAAACAAATAAGCAACTCGGTTTGATTTAATTTTTAAGTGAACTGTCAAATGATTAATTGTTAAATCTTTCTATTCAAAAGATACTCGTACATAAATCTTATAGACTGAAACTGTACATATTTTAATGCCTTGACATAGGTCAAAATCCTGATAAGTACGATACTACTTTGATTTAGCTTGCATATAATGTGAAGGTCACTGTTAGTTGGCACTAACAAGAGCCGTTGAACTACGCGATTGAATGTGCACCAGTTTCTTTAACTCACTTAACTCTCATACCTGTACATAACAAAATGTCACTATCAAATGAACTCTTACATTATACCAAAATTTACTTAGTTACGCGCAGTAAAAAATTTTCCAATGGGATTATTGACCAGATCTAAATCATACACTAAAATCGAGTGTGTGTTAATTAGTCCGCACATTCGAGCTCACGTTTATTTAATCACTCATTACGAGATTTGTCATACATTGTGTCAGTTTTTTAATTTCCATCTATTGTTGATTATAAATATTTTGCAGAAAATTAATTTTGTTGTTGTGTTCGTAAAGATTTCCGTGCCCTCATGTTAAATGACTTGATATTAATTTACATTCACATTAAATGAATATTGTACTTCTTTGTTTATATCATATTATAGACTCATTCGAACCAAAGAGATAAACTTTTCATAGAAAATAAGCTCATTAGAGCAAATAAAAAATTATGTCTGCTTAAAGAAGACTAGATATGACTGAAGAAGAGGGATAGGTGGCCTGTGCTGCAGATAGACTACTCAAACCGGAAACGGGGCACTCAAATGGAACAGCAAAAACAAAGCGAACGAAAAAAGCAGCAACATTGATCAAATAGCTTGGGCAGAGATTCCACACAAGTAGAAATACCCTGATCTTTACGAAGTTGTTTATGTGGAGTGAGAAATCCAAATTCTCCTGGACGAGATTTGACACCAGAGCCTTATTTACTATTAAAAGGGAGTAATAATTCTTGGGTTGTATCCATATTTATCACAAAAATACAATTGCCACAGCAATGTAAAATTTTGCGTATCTATAGAGCCGTAAAATACTTATACAAATATATGCACAAAGGATTGTATGAATGTGCAGATAACACATGACGAAATTCGAAATTTGCTTGATTCACGTTACATAAGCTCCACTAAAACTATGTGGCGGCCAAACGGTTATTTGATGCACTGGTAATCGTAAGTCGGTATATGTTTAGTAGTACAATTGTTAAAAGAACAATCTGTTGAGATTTTGGAATGTTAAGAACAGCAAGCGGCAGATAAAGTTAAAGATACAACTCTTTTAGCTTGGTTTAAATTAAATCAAGAATACGAAAACTTACAGCGATGGTGGAATACCAAGGCAATCATCAAGAAGTTGTTAATAATGGTGATGCTTTTGATAATACCGAAAGTATTAAACTTCCCGAACAAGTAAGTTCCTAACGAAGATGGAAACGACAATAAATATGTTGTAAATAGTGATGTAGAGGAGTGTGATGAATATTTCATTATTAAAGGCAAAGTCTATTGTACACAAAAAATCGGCAATCTCGCTCACAAGCACTTATGCACTTATATACACAACAATTTATGTGACGATTATGTCATAAATGAGTTCAAAAATGTGCAGTAAACAAGCCCTGCATTCTTGTTGAAAGAATTAAAACAATAATATATGAATCAACTATTCATTAACAAATTAATTATTTCGAGGCATCATCGAACGTAAGGAAAAAATAATAAAATTTCAAAACAAATGAATGTATTACTTACATTCGAATATATTTCAATAAATATATGCATTATCACCATATCATTTATCTCATTTTAGCAAAGCAAAATACTTATAAGCGAATGAAATATCCATGTAGTCAAAAACAAAATAAAATAAATAAAAACTAACTGTAATAATACACGTGACACTTTAATATAATTTTTACGTTTTTCCCTTTTCCTCGTTTGTTTATATATACGAAATAAAATTAATATTTTTCGGTGTAAATACATGCACACAATAAAAATACAACATGTATATAATAATATTAAATATACATATTATTATATACAGATTTTTCACAAAACAGAAACCGTACATAGCTATAATATATCACATCACACAAATACACAATATTTCGCCCGTTAAATGCATTTATTGTTTAAAAATGTATTGTTTAACTATTTTCGGGAAACGAGATAAAGTAAAAAATCAATTATGTACTAATATATGTTATGTACTAAAATGGATGTAAATATATGTAAAATATAATATGTACTTCAAAAATGTATTCAATACATTACCATGCATTACCATATATATATACCAAAGCCAACTACAATATACTACTCTATATTCTTTATACTACCTGATCTCTGGCAAAATCGATAGAGTCTACGAACCACTTCATTAATTGGCACTGGTACACACATTCACACACACAACACAAAAACACAATTTAAAACAAAAAAATTAAAAATTAAATTAATAAAAATGTAAAATGAAGAGAGCGGAAAAAACACGACCGATCTCTTCAACGATCGTAGATAGACCGCCTCTTTGTAAATGTGATTATACAATGACAAAATAAACGAACAGTAAAAAAAACTTGTGTAGCTACAAATATACCTTTACAGTGTAACTTTATTGTATGCATTCTAAAACTGCAATTTGTAAACACAATCATCCTCACAGCTACACATTTTCGCTACAGTAAACAATCCGTAAACTATACAATGGAAATTTTTAACTAGGATCTATACAAAATGTTGGGAACCTACCTACAACTTGTACAAACAGGCCAAACGAATATAATATCTTATAAAATAAGTCCAAGAATTTATCTCAGATTGATAGATTGGTTGGAATGTAGGAACTAGCTCTCTCGATATTCCCGAATGGTTGCAGAATGAAGTTGCTGATCATATTAGAATAAAATTGTACTGTAATTTGCATGAATATATAATACTAACTATTGGCCGCAAGAAGTCTGTAACCTGACCGATCTCAATAATATATCTAAATTTTTTGTCCTATCCTTCCATAAGTACATTGAAAAATAGGCGTACGGTGGGCCGGCACTTTTAGAGAAGTCTTGTTTAATGCTTAGTCGTATACACTTAAAAACAATCAATCAATAAAGTAGCAGACCGATACCTTACCTAATCCTAGAAAATCATTGCTTTATAAATCATCGCATTTGAATTATTTCATTTCAGTGTGGCTTAAAGGAGTTATAATCGCCATAATGCTGATATTGTAACTTTCCTTTTAAGCATTTTCACCTTAAGTTTCTCGACGCATATTAATGTATTAATGCTTAAATAAATTCGGTTAACTAATCACTATTCGATAATCCGTACACAGTGATCTCTCAATGAATATCAAAATATAAAAGATTTACTAATTATATATGTGTAATAAACGCCATCTATTAGAATATGTAGAATTGATTCTACATACAGGAAGGTTTGTTAGCAATGACAGAATTGGTCCGGTTACTCGGTAGCCAATATTTAAACTACTGTTAGCACAACACAATCACAATTTTAATGGACTGCTCTGCTTCCTGTCGTCTCTTATCAGCAAAATTAGTTTTAGCAACGCCACCATTCAAATGTGATCTGCAAGTTTTCCTGAAAACAAAATCTATAAAAGAACTGCTCTTAGTTGTATGCTGTAATAAATTAATTTTCATCTGCCATTATAAATTAATTAATTCAAAGTATAATAATATAATTAATATAATAATATATTTTCTTCAAGCCATAGGCTGAAATAAACTGGATTAGTTTTCTCCTGAAAGTACAAACTTATTAATTTGTTCAATAACAATATATTAATATAAGAATATGAAAAAATAAAATAAAAAATATAAAAATATAAAATACAACAATCCAACAACACTATTTAATGAACTAATTACTCTTAACCGTACCCTGTAATATAAAGCATTAGTTTTCGACGGCAATTTACAAACTGAATATTTCAGCTCCATGCTGCTAAATTTTTTTAAGTGAGAGCTCCTATTTATATTCACTTAACTAGAAATAATATTACCGAAATCCATTTAAATACAATTTTAATAAACCAATTAAACGTCCGAATTCGATCGAATTAACTGTTTTATAACAAATACACAATCACTGCCATCTATTAGAATAAGTAGAATAATTTAAAATTCAATACATTGCCCTGTTAACAACACTATTAGAAAACAAGTTGAGCTCTAAATGAATTTGAAAATATGGGTCATTTTAAACTATTCACCCCGTATATTATGAATGAAACATAAGGAAATGTGTAATTGCAATTGAGTTACATATATTTCGTATATTTTCATAAAAAATGCTTAATGCATATTCATGATGGGAATTTATCTGACAAAAATAAAACAACAACAACAAAAAAACAAATGATTAAAATATTAAACGGTTTTTCTTTTTGAACGTTTGATTGTTGTTGTTGGCAGCACTGCTTTTTGAATTTTTTTTTTTTTAAGATGAATATTATTAATTTGATAAGTCAATTTTTTGCATTGAAAATAAGTCGTTTCATACTCGTATTTGTATGATGGAAATTTACCTTTATTCAGTGGAAGTTGAAAAATGATCTTTTTTTTTTGTGAACCTAAGTACTGTTAAGAGTTTTGATTTATTGTTAAAATATGGGACGATGTTTGATCTTTGCTATTTTATTTGAAATATTAGAGATCTTAAGATTTTACGATTATGGGTGAAAATGTCCGCAAGTAACATCTTGGTAATAACAGTACTGAGGAATCTACGTTCTGCTTTGTTCTGGCTGGGATCTATAGAATCTATAGAAAAGAAAGTAAAAAAAATCTATATAAGAGCGGGAGTAAAGGATCAGATTACTCTTGTCGGGTCGCTACGCTTGTGTTGAATTTTACTTGATGATTTGCAGATGATATATTTATTATGGTTAAACGTAAACGAAGGATGGATCGGCTATCACCGATAATAACTTATAAATTAGGAAATGGTAATTATGATAGATATATCGCTTTAATATAAAGCTCCAAGTCATGACCAGCTGAAATCGTTAATTAAAGTTTGGTTAAAAGTAGACGACATTTTTTGTTTTACCATTCCCGATTTAATAGTCTTCTGTGTTACACAAAATATGGCTTATGTAATGACTGAAATGTGCTTCGATCTATTTTCTGATCACTCTTCAGTATTAATATCACTAAGCACGCACGTTCAAATACATTCACCCCGATTTCTGACTAATCAACATACTAATTGGATTTAGGGCCATAATAGCCGGAGAGTGGTCTGTAAATGTTCCACTATAAGCATAAATAATGAAATTGACAATGCAGTACGATACCTAACAGATACTCTTAAGCATATTTGCTGAATACTCAAACCGTATACTTACACCCAACGAACAAATTGAAAGCCAAGAATAATGTAGTAATAGAGCAAATACTTTATAAATCCACAGCCAACCAAATTTAAATGGCAAAAAGTTAATTGATTATGAAAGTATTAACTAAGATTGTGATTATTTATTATAAAATCAAAATTAATCAATCTTGTAAAATATGCCAAAGAAGAACATTCGCCGTTTACTGATTTGGTTGAATTGAGCAAACGCGTCGCTTCGAGTTTAAAAACGCTTCGTTTATCCGACCGTTCAAACAAAACATAATTCATCACCCTTCTGCCATGCGATTCATGGCTGATATATACATCCTACTCCAGAAATTGCATAACAAACCTAAGGCTCTGGTCAGAGCATTCACTAGAAACAGTTAATCCCAAACTCTTTGAATTTCTGAAGTTCCTAAGTAGACAAATCGATACTCTGGAATCAATTATGTCAAATTCACCTACAAACGTCTATGCCATAATTGAGTTAAAAGCACAATACTCTTCTACATCAAGACGAAGCTGCAATTGTATCCACTCAAAGTATGAAATCAACATTGTCTGATTAACAATCATTCCCAAAATAGTATAATATTTGCATTACTTCCCAACACCATAGTATATGCGCAGTCAACCGTTCGGGAAGAGTATAACACCGCATGCCGAGCGCTATAAGCTTTCGGATCGCAAACAAGTTTTATAACCAAATTCTGCCTTCAAGAGAAAAGAAATACGCGAGTTTCTATAATAGTGGATTGGGACAAGCTTCACTCAAATTTTCCATTGATGCCTTTGTAATGTCAAAAATTACAAACCAGCTTATTTATCAAATCGTAAATTTCGTATGCCGGAATCAAATTAGCCGATGCTAATTTTTTCCAAGTAGGAAAAATTAATATTCTCATTGGAGCCGGGCAATTATTCCATGTCCTTCAAAATGAACAGATTAGATCAGGCTATACCAATGCTACAGCACACCGTGTTTGGGTGGATCATTTCCGGACAAGGCGATAGTATAAAGATACCCAAATCAATATCAATCCTATAAGTTCACCAAGTTCACAAAATACAATAGGAAGGATTGACAGAATTTTAAAGAAGTTATGGGAAATAGAGTCAATAGTTGAGTTTGGCCACTAGCACAATTAAACAAGTAGCTGAAGAAAACCTAGAATCATATCTAAAGATATTTATTTTGATGTCTTGCTGTTCGGTTCAACAAACCTTACAAAAAGAACTGTGCTATCGGCATCAAGTCAGTAATTCGATCCGTTGGGGAGGTTATCTCCCTTTGTGGTAAAATTCTAAATATTTATGCAGATGCTTTGTTGAACTGACAACCTGCGGGCTGGGACGATTCACTTTCCTTTATCCTCGGGGCAACTAGGGATACGTTTATTCGGCTCTACTACTATATTTGATCAATACAACAGACCTACCAATATCAAAAAACGTTCTACTTTCAACTTTTGCGGATGCCACAACAATACTAGCTTCAGGTCAAAAATCCAACAACGATAGCTTCAAAAAATTTGCAAGCTCATTTAGTCGAAGTAAAAAAAAATGTAAACAAATGAAGTGGTTAATCGGAAGTCATTCAAACTTAAGCTTAGACTGTATTGCTGTATAAAATGGTACTCAAACCAATATAAACCTATGATATTCTATTATGGAGGTCCACTTGTGCTTCCAATATATAGTAAAGCTACAACAAATGCAAACAAGAATTTGGCGCACTTTAGCCGAAAGTACAGAAGCAAAGACAATTCAACAGTGCGAATTGAATAAATTTTGTACAAGTTTCCTGGACAGGAAAGTTAAAAAAAAATAAGCCTAGTGGCAGTTAAAAAAAACAGGAAAACTAAGGTCTGTGGGTGCTAACCAACAGTTATTGACTGTATGCTGAAATTCGAGGAAACATAAATAATGGTGAGTGATATAACTGTAAATATCATGAAGGAATAACGCCAACTCATTGAAACAAAGGAAATTAAGCATTAGGGTTCAACCAGCAAAATCTAACACCCGACTCTCTTGCAAGGTTATGAATGGTTTATTTCTAAGAACTTTTAAAGATTCGCTCTTCCACCTCAAACAAAAACTGAGTAGATGATCTAACCTTAAAAAAGTATGCAAGTATATTGGTAATGATTTGTTAACTTCTGTTATGTTTCCTGACCTAAGAAAATTCAAATGAATCCTAGAAATGTGTGGTAACTTATCACTTCAGTACATCTTAAACTGAACAATTTACAAATGGATTCAACGATTTATGAGCCCATAGTAAAATAAAGAAATTTCCATCCAAATTTAACATACATACCATATGCAACAGATAAGTATGTCAAATTACGTGGTACAATTTTATTGACCGTTGACATGCTATCCCCTATAGATTTGGTTTTCATTGATTTGTCTTCGTATATAGAATGCACGATATCATATTGAATATCGTTACATGTACATGAAGCTGTACGAGATGAATTATAATTTTTACATATATGGTTGAATAGTAATAATAATAAAAAATTTATAGTTTCTATGTGTACTCAAACATCATAAATTCTTTCAAATATGCATATCATATTCACACACTGAGAGCAAGACACAAGAAATGGAAATCATATCTTGACGTAATTTTTTTCTGTTTTCTGTTTTTGGGTTACACACATATCAGTATTTGCATAAATGCCCATTCAGAGCGTGACTAAAAGTGCAACATAATCTTCATCCATAATAAATTTTGTACATTTTTTCATTGTTTGCATTTTATATTAGCAAAATGTATGTGTGTGTTTCTATTTTAAGACATATGAATCGAGTCTCAGCTCTCGTCGTATATTTCGAAACTGTCAACAAATTTAATTTATGGTTTTAATAAAAACAACAACACCAACAACCACAACAATAAATATAAAATGTATGTTCGATGTAAATCTAATCTTCATCAAATGGTACAAGATAAATTATTAATTTTTTTTTTTCTAAATTGGCTGGAGGTGTATCAATGTTATAGTTTTGATTTGATTAGATGGACGCCTAAGTGATTTCAAATTTGCTGGTGCGTTTATTTTAATTGTGTTTTGTTATAAATAACTAATAGGATCACACCGTCCGAAAATAGTTGCAAAATAATACCGATTATTTGGGACAGTTTTGGGATAAAACATGAAATTTTAAAAATCATTTCAAATGTAATAGAATGATGGATTGAGGGAACAGTTTTGGTAAGAGGGTGAACGAATCAGTTAAAAAAGCTTTTATCATTCTTTATGGAGTAATTGAACTGATATAGGCAAACAAATATACATAAATAACCCTTTACTGGATATGATCTTCCTCTTCCTTTCTTCAAAGCAAAATAAAGTGATGTAGTAAAGTCAATTCTACAGTTAGAATATGGTCGTGTGGTGACTCGTTCCATTGGTGAGTTTCCCATTAATTGTAAACTAGTTTTATGAGCATATCTTGCACAGATCTTACATTTGTTTAGTATTGATCCTATTTTTGGGCGCTCATTTTCTATCTAAGTATTGGACCTATACATGTAAACTTTTTTGATGCATTTTCCATATTATCAGATCTATGAGAAGGTGGTTTGAATTAAGTATGGCTGTTACTCACTGTTTTCTTAAGTTTCAAATTATAGCAGTTTTCTCTGAATTCAATAACTTGTACTAACATCACACTTTCGGATTTGGCGTTTTCAATTTCTCTCGTGCTCAATTCGATGTTTAAATTATTCGGTACTATGCCACCATTGGTATAGATGTACCAATTTGTAGGGACATATCCCTTTAGAACCATGATAAGAAGGATTATTAGCAAATTTGGCAAGTACCCAAGGTAGTATAGGAAAATTTTCAAAAACTTGGGTTTTTATATAAGCGATGAAAGTTGTCTATCGAACAGAGTATGTTGATAACCAAGCTAACACAATGATCAAATCTGTCCATGCCATACTTGGCAGTTAGAGATATTAATAAGTTCACTGCACACAATCTTGGTAACGAAACTTTCTTAATGGGTGCTTCTTTGGTTTTTGAAGCTAGAAGATTTATAAACAATTCTCCCTTTTTTTGCTGTTCAGATTTTCAAAATATCGGAGCTCTCCTTTAATTTTTTGTCTTCGTTTTGCGCTTCCGTATTAAACCGTTTTATTTGGATTTAACTTTAAAAGTTAGAATACTTATACTGTAGAAGTGAACTAACCTTGAAAAAACTCCTTGTTTCAATAAACTAGTTAAGGTTTGTCTAAAGTTGAAGGTACTAAGGTTGTATTCTCTCATCTGTTTAATGAACGCAACGAAAAGCTTTCTCTTCCATCTTCCTGTCTTTTAAGTATATTTGTAAATATTTCTTCACATGTCTCTCCTTCTTGAGATAATATGCGGGTTTATTTCAATCCCTCAAAATGTTCATAAAATTTTATAAAATTGTAATTGTATAGTGCCGTTAAAACCGAATGTTTCACGTTTTTTGTTGAATGTGGTTGACCACACACTACTCATTTAAGCAGAGTCTTTTTAAAGAATTAGATGATTGAGGTGCACATTAGACGTGCTTGCACTACAAGAGCTTAGTTGGTCTGAGAGTGGGATCCATGACACCACCAATGGTTACACTCTTCATTACAGCAGGCATAAGAATGGAGGATAATTTGAAATTGCCTTCCTTACCATCAGCGCGCGAAGCATCATATCATCGACTTCCGCCCTATCAGCATGCGGATATGCACGGTCAAGCTCTGCACTAAGAAATTCAACATCACGATCGTTAATGTACATGCACCCATCGAAGATAAATCTGATGACATCAAAGATCTCTTCGTTGTCGCGCTGGAGAAAGTTATCCATAAAATACCGCACCATGACATTAAAATCATCATGGGCGACTTTAACGCAAAAATCGGTAAGAGTGCAGAAAATACATCGTACATCGGTCCTAACAGCATGCACCTAACTTCTTACAACAACGGCCAACGCGTCACCGATCTGGCAATAACGTACAACTTAGTTGTATCAAGTACGTTTTTCCCACACAAGAGAATCCGCAAAGTAACGTGGAGATCGAATGACGGATAACGGAAAACCAAATCCTTCACGTCATGGTGTCTAAGAGATACTCCATTAGCATATCCGACGTCAGATATTACAGACATGGACAGCGATCATGTGCTTGTAATATTTAAGTATAAGTGCAAACTGTCATCTACGTTCAACAGACAAGCATAAAAAGCCGTTCGATGAAATATCGATGTTTTAAAAGACCAAACGTCACTGTAGAGTTACCAATCAGCTGTCACAATTATCTAGACCGACCCAATAACAACGAACAAGCTCCTATAACTTCCAGGAGCAGTGGCACGCAACACTCGAAGCACTCTAGTAGAATATTTCCGCGCTAGGAAAGCTACGACTATAAATACCTTCGACAAAAGAAGCGCGAGTATATGAGATCTTTCATCGAAAACATCAGCTTCCAAGCGGAAATAGGAAACTCAACGGACTGTTTTGCTAATCGACTACTGACCAATGTTTTACCATGAGGATGATCTTGGAAAAATGTTGGGAATACAACATAACCAGTTGGGAATACACCAACAGTTGGGAATACACCAACTGTATATAGACTTCAGACAGGCATATGACAGTATAAACCACCAAAACTTATGGGCCGCGCTCATATGCCTAGGAATTCCAGAGAAACTCGTTTCTCAGTGCAAATTAACAACCTCTGGGTCTGTATGTAGAATCGTAATTGAGGGGGCTGTGTCAGTCCCCTTTGAAATAACATATGGTGTTCGACAGGGAGATGCACTTTTGCCTGTGCGCTGTTCAACTTGGCGCTTGAGTACGTAATAAGAAAAAGCAACATTGAAACTTCGCGCTGTATAGTTAATAAATCAGACCAAATTTTTGGATATGCAGATGATATCGTGCTACTTGGCCGAAGACCTATCGATATCAAGGACAGTTTCATACAGCTCGACCGCTGCGCAAGAAAACTTGGTTTGGAGGTGAACAGCAGCAAAACAAAATTGTTATCAACACTCAGGAACATCTCCATCGTAAATCTCGGAATTAGCAACCATAACTTTGATAGCGTTGAAAACTTTAAATAACTTGGGTCAGTTTACCATCGTCGAATGATATGCAGGCAGAAACAAAAGCCCGAATCGCTGCCGGACAACGAGTTTTCTACACCCAATCGAAATTATTGCGATCTAAACATATGTCGCAGTCGTGCAAGCTCGCACTTTATAAAGCACTTATAAGGCCTGTGCTGGCTTTTGGAAGCGAGAGCTAGACCATGACCTCTAACAATTGTAGATTGTTATCTACCTTCGAAACGAAGGTCATTCACTCAATATCTGGTCCAATCAAAGTCGCGGACAACGAATATCAGATTCGTATGAACCACGAGATAAGGCAACTTCTTGGAGGCTGCGATATTATCGGATTCATCAAATCCAATCGAGTTAGATGGCCCAGTCACGTTACACGATCTCCACAAGAAAGAATGACCAATAAAGTGTTCAATCAACAACCAGCCGGTGTTTGTCATAGAGGAAGACCCCGATTATGCTGGCGTGTCGAACAAGATTTACATGCATTAGGATGTCGAAACTGGAGGACGAGAGTGATGGACCCAGATGGATGGAGGACCTTAGTGTGGGCGGCCAAATCCCTTCATGGGATGTGAAAGCCAAAGATAGAGAGAGAGAGAGAGAGAGAGAGAGAGCGAGAGAGAGAGAGAGAGATTGAGGTGCCAGAGGTCGCTTTATAAAACTGTGAAGAATTGGTCGGCTCCTCAGGATCGACCAACTGTACATTCTTATATGAATGAAATTCTGTGACTTGGATTGTTTTAATAATCTCATCATTATAATGGTTTTCACCTTTAAAATTACCTATCCGTTGGATATTCCAAATATCCTTACGTTAGCTTTTTGACGTTTACAGCCGCCGTGCACAATTTTTAGATACAAATCAATGAACAATATGACTCCGAATCTAATGTAAAGCACAACATCTATGTGCATTTCCAAATATATTGATAATAACGATTGCAGTTGGTAATATTGTAATATTAAAGATCTCACTAAGGAGTTGTAACCTTTAAATTCAGACTCATTGGATGGACTGATATTTTATGGAATATTTTCTGTAACTATTTGTATAAACTTAGAGTGCAAAGTTAAATAATGTCGTCTTACAAATTTTACAATAGTATCTTGATTTGCAAGATTTCATTGTGGAAGTCTTAGAACTGCTTTTGCAAAAGCAAAAACTTTATGCAGAAAATGTTTACGGAATCACCGTGATGTACTCTGTCGCAAAAAATTTGAAAAATGTTATGGAGCCCATCACATTATGAGACATACGAAAGAGATCGAAGGGGAAAATAGAGAAGCTGAACATTTATATTTACCACACTGACTTTACCAAAGTCAGAGTCGTCTTTGAAGCATTTAAACGACTTCTACGTAGATAACCAAATTTCTGGAAGCAATACAGTACAGGAGGCCGCAGTTGCTCAAACTATCTGATAGCATTACTCAAAGCTGGTCGATTCAATACGTATAAGGTTGACCATACCAAAATAACTACGGGACAGTGGTATAATTGAGTTCAAATTTGATGACACAATTAAAACCCTAGGGCTGCAACATCTAATTTTGGATTATACATCTCACTACTAATTTCTAATAACAAGAATTCAACCAAACTCAACTTCGTTTTCCGACAGTGGAAAACTTTCCGATCCCCTTGGATGGCTAGCACCAGTTACAATTGTGGCTAAATTAATGATGCAAGAACTCAAGGCAATATTAGTGCAATGAGAGGACTTCAAATAATATTCATTAGTTTTGATGCCTCTGAAAAGACGTATGCTGCAGTGATCTATGCTATAGGAACGTCAGTCAAGATGGCGAAATCAAGGTGGCTCTACTTTCATCAAAGACAAAGGTAACCCCAATTGAAACAAGTTTGTTATTACCACGACTTGAATTATGCGGAGCCTTGTTACTCTCAACATTTTTGGAAAAGGTAACTAAGTCATTGCATTGAAATTCTCACAAATACAAAAACTTCGTGGCACAAAGAATTTCAGAAATTCAAGGAAAATTCAGTTCATTCCTGATGATTGTGCTACTAGAGGAGTTTGTCTAAACGAATTAGAGAAACACACATTATGGTGGACTAGGCCAGCAGGACTGCAACTAGATACTCAAAACTAGCAACGACAACCGTTAATGGGTGAGAATATAATAGGCCCAGAACTGAAAGGTTGATTTCAGCTATACAAGCTCCAAAGTAGTCAATCCCTTTGAATTTTGCTGATAGAAAGTTTATCTAAGATGAACAGATTATTCCGCATCATAGCTACTGTCGGCGCTTCATCAAAAGATGTTTAAAAAGGGAACCTGAATTATTCCATCAGGAAGAGAGCTCAATAATGCCCGTGAAGAAATATGCAAAAAAGTTCAATTTTAAGATTTTCACGAAGAAATAAGTTGCATACGCAAAGACGAAATAGTATCTGAAAAAAGTAATATCCTGTCATTTAATCCTTTCATTGACGAAGTGGGAGGTCCCATAGTAACAGAAAGCTATAGATTTCGATGCTAAATATCCTATACTGTGGCTACCAAGGCATCATACAACGAAACTATTAATTACAGATGCGCATATCAAAAAACACTACATAGCGGAACTCAATTAACTTTAGCCTACTTACGAACGGTTTATTGCTTTAAATATGCCAAACAAAGAGTTCTTTCAGAAGTCAACAAATTCATAGTATGTCATCTTTCTTGGACTTTCACCAAGACACAACTGATGGCAAACTTACCAAAAAAAAGGATAACTCTCTTACGCCCTTTCACACATAATGGCCTTATTCAAGTGAAAGTCTCAAAAGTTAGGGGCACCAAATTATACAAGGAACATGTAGCGGTATTTGTATGCTTTTCAACTAATGCAATTCACTTTAGAAATTGCAAGTGGTCAGAACTCATTTGCGTTTTTAGCATACTATAGAAAAAGAAAAAAATTAAGCCATTAAGCTATTCCACATCTTCAAAAAATGCTAGCTACAGACGGAACAACATGGCATTCATACCGTCAGTAAATTAAATGCATAACTGGAAGATGTGGAATATACTCACGAAACCCGAGAAATTCTATGTGAAATTGGCTCAAAGGTTAGAATTTGAAATTAGCAGCAAACGTAAAATAATTTCAGTGAATCGATTCATTGAAACAGGTGGAATCCTCAGTGTCGGAAGAAGGTTGAATAATCTAAATACCATTCGACGCTAAGGACCCATTGCTTCTACCTAAGAACCAAATACAGACTAACATGACTGAAATACACATTAAGTATTTACGCCCTGGACCAACAATACAAACTAGTATCCTGTGACAAAAATATTGGATATTGAATTGTCGAAATGCTGTTCGAAGTCAAATCACCCAATGAATCGAGTGTCAAAGAGTGCAATTAATGGGCAATCTTCCTGTGTCAATAATTACTCCATGCCGTATTTTGTTACTAAAACAAATCCAAAGTGATTCACATATTGCCGTTAATTAAAATGTCACTGCCCATGGAATATACCTTCTTTTTATTAATACTTGATTCACACGCCTTATTTTGTGCGATAACAAACTCGCGTTTCTGTCCGCTGAGATAATTTCGCGTGGCAAGAGTATACTGAAAAGATCATTCTCTTAACAGTAATCAATATTAGACCAACTCGCAAATTTCTGGTGAGTCTTAGGTAATTGGTGGCCTAAATAACGGTATGATTTCATCACTAAGGGATTATATGCGATCAATAATTATAGTATTCTCAAATGCTGCCAAGCACTGAGGAATCCGGAATCAAAAACATTTACTATATAGACTAATTATCATATCTAATTCACCTACGCATACACAACTTAAATATTCATACCGTAACGTAAAAATCATACGGCGTCTGATTTGATTACACATAATGGTCGACACGTGGCTAACAAAATTATGATGCGATCAACCTTGATTTAGATTATTTTGATTTGAAGAAAACGAAAACGAGAAGAAAACCAATTCCTCTCTCACCATCAAATCGCTCGAAAATATTTTGATTTATTATTTTTGGGTATCTTAAGACATATTTTGTTTGTTTGTTGTTTTATTCAAATTTTACAAGAAAGTTAAACCGAAGCATCACACACACGGTATATAAAGACCAATAAAACTAATTAAAAATTTTCATCTCGTACTGTGCTGGGTACGCGTTCACCAATCGAGATATATTGGCTTAAACATGCTCAAGGACTTAAATTTTTTTTTTTTTTGTACAACTTCTTCTTCGTTGTCGTAGTATAGTCGTTGTCGACTTCTTAATGTTGCATACACAAAACAAAAAAGAAACAAAAACAATAACACGAAAGAAGAAGTAATTTTAGCAGAAAACTTGTTTTCCTCGTTTTGAGTGCAACTTTGGTGTTGTTGGTGTAGAGTCGTTTTTGCATTCAATTTTGGAGTTGTTAGTTTTTTACTGGTTCTATTATATTTTGCATTAACCGTGTACGTTGGGGCTTGCATTACACTATATTTGAGTTGAGTTGTCGCATTGTTGCTGCATATCGTGCACGAATAATATCTAGTGTCATTAATAAATTTGTCGTTTTTCTTGCACTCTGATGTTAATTTATTGGTTGGCATTATGTCTATGGATTTCGCATTTTCTTTCCTTCCTGAATCGTCAATACGTAAATTTTAATATTAGTACGGATTTAAATTTTTTGTTTGATTGATTGTTTTTGAAATATATTTAGATCCGCAATGCAAGTAAAATGAAAACCGGAACTAAATGCTCGGTAAGTGCATAAAATGATTAGACACAGGAGCTTGTGTAAATCTATTAACCATATATGAAATACCAATATATAAAGATTAACTGTGAAATTATATCGTCTGACATTGATATTTTTATTTTTGGAGAAATATTTTTCCCACACTTTTATTCAAATAAATCGACCATCAATAGAGCATATTATGGATTAGCATGCATCATTACAAAAACAACAACAAAAAATATAAATCGCCTAAGACTGTGTGTCTCAAATTTGCGTTTGTGCGAAACTAGCACAAAGTAAATAATTTACAGCTCGTAGCTAATAGAAAGTGGGTGGCTATCGAAAACCGCAACAACAACAATCACAAAACCGAATATTTCATTGTTGTTGGTGTTGTAAATGAAGATTAGACCCGTAATTATGTAATCGCGTTAGCAGAAATTATTTAATTCATTATCTTCGAGTTTCTTTTGATCGAAATCGCATTTGAATTTTTTTCTTAAATTTGTGTTCGTTCGATTGAAAGACTTGCGGCTATTTAAAGTTATGTTGATTCTATGCTCGCTATCTGTTTACAATTCTGCTGTTATACTACATTTCTGCCTCTTATCGATTAAATATGCAAATATAACATTTTTTTTTTGTTGTTAAATAGTTTGCTAATCGAAATTATGCAATTGATTGATTTAGTTTTTATCTCGCATATGCAAATGAGATTATAAAATGGTCTAAAAACGCCGTTTTTTGGCGTGTACGACGAGAAAGTGAAATGGTTCACGATTTTTTATTCGTTTTGTGTTGTAAAATCATAATTATTAATGGTTATTGGCGTAATGTTGCAGGTGAAATTTATCACAATTTAATTTATGGTATTCACGATATTAAGAGGGAGGCGGTATCTTGCTTCGAGGCTTCATAAAAAGACATGTGCTATGTGTACACTCTCCTTAGAATCTTAGTGTTTTGTTTAAAATTATCGGTAAGAGGACTAAACACTTTACCAATTCAGTATTTTCATAATTAATAAGTTCTTTGCAGTGCTCTAATATACAAAAGCTGCTCTGAGGGAGTGAAATCTGCTTGGAAGAACATGTTGGAGTTTTGCTGGAATGTCGTTAAACTTAAAAACAAACCCTCGTATGTATCTATCTTATTCCGAAACAACTTTTCGTATTGTTAAAGGCAACCCGAAGAATACATGTCGTTTTTTACTCCAAGGAACCATAGTCACAGACAGCGACCTTCTTAGATATCGCTGCCCCTTTAACTTACCATCAACTTGCAGAACGGAACCGAGTCAGCGGATTCGATGACCTTTTACTTCATGAACGACATTAGGAATATGTATCAAATTCCTACTTTTGTGGTTGAAGAGAGCTAGGTAAGTGTTGTGTTATCATTGTCGCGTTTAGATATTTTTACTATTCTGTCAAATGCCATCAGTAGTTTCTCATACTCATCCGTCAGGGTTCAACTTTTTCCGTACATGACAATGGGACTGATCAACGCACCTTGTACAACTTTCGACAGCGAGGTACTAGGACTTTAGCAAAAGATATCAGGCATATAAACCACGATTACCTGGAGCTAAATGCACTTGTATATCCCCTCCAACACAATTATCTTAAAAAACAAGGGATCACTTCATTATATGTGTAGTGCCCACTACTAAAATCAATTGAGTTTTGTCTCTAAAATCTGTAATAATATATTTCCGGTTTTAGACTCATTGATTTTGAGAACAACGCAGGATGAGAATAGTACAAGTGGATCCAGTAGTTCTTTACACCGTTTTCATTACTCAGATATTGTTCAATTACTCAGATATTATCTGCATAAGCTAGGAGCTGGTGGGAGTGACGGTACAAGAGGTCGTCTTAAGGTACAGTCCGATAACTGATTTAAAAAAGTCACGTGATCTGCGCTGATTGCTGAGTTTTGAGAATTCTGCCCTCGGAATGGTTGGCGCTTCCACTTCCTTCATCTTGCAGTCCACAGTGATGAAAGGTCCTTTGTCTTAGTAACAAGCTCTACAACTCGGGCGTTCTCTTCTTCCTCTTCTTGAAATTTATTTTCGTTTATTTGCTTTTTTTAAAGCACATTATATTATTATATTATTATATTATTATATTATTATATTATTATATTATTATATTATTATATTATTATATTATTATATTATTATATTATTATATTATTATATTATTATATTATTATATTATTATATTATTATATTATTATATTATTATATTATTATATTATTATATTATTATATTATTATATTATTATATTATTATATTATTATATTATTATATTATTATATTATTATATTATTATATTATTATATTATTATATTATTATATTATTATATTATTATATTATTATATTATTATATTATTATATTATTATATTATTATATTATTATATTATTATATTATTATATTATTATATTATTATATTATTATATTATTATATTATTATATTATTATATTATTATATTATTATATTATTATATTATTATATTATTATATTATTATATTATTATATTATTATATTATTATATTATTATATTATTATATTATTATATTATTATATTATTATATTATTATATTATTATATTATTATATTATTATATTATTATATTATTATATTATTATATTATTATATTATTATATTATTATTATATTATATTATTATATTATTATATTATTATTATTATTATATTATTATATTATTATATTATTATATTATTATATTATTATATTATTATATTATTATATTATTATATTATTATATTATTATATTATTATATTATTATATTATTATATTATTATATTATTATATTATTATATTATTATATTATTATATTATTATATTATTATATTATTATATTATTATATTATTATATTATTATATTATTATATTATTATATTATTATATTATTATATTATTATATTATTATATTATTATATTATTATATTATTATATTATTATATTATTATATTATTATATTATTATATTATTATATTATTATATTATTATATTATTATATTATTATATTATTATATTATTATATTATTATATTATTATATTATTATATTATTATATTATTATATTATTATATTATTATATTATTATATTATTATATTATTATATTATTATATTATTATATTATTATATTATTATATTATTATATTATTATATTATTATATTATTATATTATTATATTATTATATTATTATATTATTATATTATTATATTATTATATTATTATATTATTATATTATTATATTATTATATTATTATATTATTATATTATTATATTATTATATTATTATATTATTATATTATTATATTATTATATTATTATATTATTATATTATTATATTATTATATTATTATATTATTATATTATTATATTATTATATTATTATATTATTATATTATTATATTATTATATTATTATATTATTATATTATTATATTATTATATTATTATATTATTATATTATTATATTATTATATTATTATATTATTATATTATTATATTATTATATTATTATATTATTATATTATTATATTATTATATTATTATATTATTATATTATTATATTATTATATTATTATATTATTATATTATTATATTATTATATTATTATATTATTATATTATTATATTATTATATTATTATATTATTATATTATTATATTATTATATTATTATATTATTATATTATTATATTATTATATTATTATATTATTATATTATTATATTATTATATTATTATATTATTATATTATTATATTATTATATTATTATATTATTATATTATTATATTATTATATTATTATATTATTATATTATTATATTATTATATTATTATATTATTATATTATTATATTATTATATTATTATATTATTATATTATTATATTATTATATTATTATATTATTATATTATTATATTATTATATTATTATATTATTATATTATTATATTATTATATTATTATATTATTATATTATTATATTATTATATTATTATATTATTATATTATTATATTATTATATTATTATATTATTATATTATTATATTATTATATTATTATATTATTATATTATTATATTATTATATTATTATATTATTATATTATTATATTATTATATTATTATATTATTATATTATTATATTATTATATTATTATATTATTATATTATTATATTATTATATTATTATATTATTATATTATTATATTATTATATTATTATATTATTATATTATTATATTATTATATTATTATATTATTATATTATTATATTATTATATTATTATATTATTATATTATTATATTATTATATTATTATATTATTATATTATTATATTATTATATTATTATATTATTATATTATTATATTATTATATTATTATATTATTATATTATTATATTATTATATTATTATATTATTATATTATTATATTATTATATTATTATATTATTATATTATTATATTATTATATTATTATATTATTATATTATTATATTATTATATTATTATATTATTATATTATTATATTATTATATTATTATATTATTATATTATTATATTATTATATTATTATATTATTATATTATTATATTATTATATTATTATATTATTATATTATTATATTATTATATTATTATATTATTATATTATTATATTATTATATTATTATATTATTATATTATTATATTATTATATTATTATATTATTATATTATTATATTATTATATTATTATATTATTATATTATTATATTATTATATTATTATATTATTATATTATTATATTATTATATTATTATATTATTATATTATTATATTATTATATTATTATATTATTATATTATTATATTATTATATTATTATATTATTATATTATTATATTATTATATTATTATATTATTATATTATTATATTATTATATTATTATATTATTATATTATTATATTATTATATTATTATATTATTATATTATTATATTATTATATTATTATATTATTATATTATTATATTATTATATTATTATATTATTATATTATTATATTATTATATTATTATATTATTATATTATTATATTATTATATTATTATATTATTATATTATTATATTATTATATTATTATATTATTATATTATTATATTATTATATTATTATATTATTATATTATTATATTATTATATTATTATATTATTATATTATTATATTATTATATTATTATATTATTATATTATTATATTATTATATTATTATATTATTATATTATTATATTATTATATTATTATATTATTATATTATTATATTATTATATTATTATATTATTATATTATTATATTATTATATTATTATATTATTATATTATTATATTATTATATTATTATATTATTATATTATTATATTATTATATTATTATATTATTATATTATTATATTATTATATTATTATATTATTATATTATTATATTATTATATTATTATATTATTATATTATTATATTATTATATTATTATATTATTATATTATTATATTATTATATTATTATATTATTATATTATTATATTATTATATTATTATATTATTATATTATTATATTATTATATTATTATATTATTATATTATTATATTATTATATTATTATATTATTATATTATTATATTATTATATTATTATATTATTATATTATTATATTATTATATTATTATATTATTATATTATTATATTATTATATTATTATATTATTATATTATTATATTATTATATTATTATATTATTATATTATTATATTATTATATTATTATATTATTATATTATTATATTATTATATTATTATATTATTATATTATTATATTATTATATTATTATATTATTATATTATTATATTATTATATTATTATATTATTATATTATTATATTATTATATTATTATATTATTATATTATTATATTATTATATTATTATATTATTATATTATTATATTATTATATTATTATATTATTATATTATTATATTATTATATTATTATATTATTATATTATTATATTATTATATTATTATATTATTATATTATTATATTATTATATTATTATATTATTATATTATTATATTATTATATTATTATATTATTATATTATTATATTATTATATTATTATATTATTATATTATTATATTATTATATTATTATATTATTATATTATTATATTATTATATTATTATATTATTATATTATTATATTATTATATTATTATATTATTATATTATTATATTATTATATTATTATATTATTATATTATTATATTATTATATTATTATATTATTATATTATTATATTATTATATTATTATATTATTATATTATTATATTATTATATTATTATATTATTATATTATTATATTATTATATTATTATATTATTATATTATTATATTATTATATTATTATATTATTATATTATTATATTATTATATTATTATATTATTATATTATTATATTATTATATTATTATATTATTATATTATTATATTATTATATTATTATATTATTATATTATTATATTATTATATTATTATATTATTATATTATTATATTATTATATTATTATATTATTATATTATTATATTATTATATTATTATATTATTATATTATTATATTATTATATTATTATATTATTATATTATTATATTATTATATTATTATATTATTATATTATTATATTATTATATTATTATATTATTATATTATTATATTATTATATTATTATATTATTATATTATTATATTATTATATTATTATATTATTATATTATTATATTATTATATTATTATATTATTATATTATTATATTATTATATTATTATATTATTATATTATTATATTATTATATTATTATATTATTATATTATTATATTATTATATTATTATATTATTATATTATTATATTATTATATTATTATATTATTATATTATTATATTATTATATTATTATATTATTATATTATTATATTATTATATTATTATATTATTATATTATTATATTATTATATTATTATATTATTATATTATTATATTATTATATTATTATATTATTATATTATTATATTATTATATTATTATATTATTATATTATTATATTATTATATTATTATATTATTATATTATTATATTATTATATTATTATATTATTATATTATTATATTATTATATTATTATATTATTATATTATTATATTATTATATTATTATATTATTATATTATTATATTATTATATTATTATATTATTATATTATTATATTATTATATTATTATATTATTATATTATTATATTATTATATTATTATATTATTATATTATTATATTATTATATTATTATATTATTATATTATTATATTATTATATTATTATATTATTATATTATTATATTATTATATTATTATATTATTATATTATTATATTATTATATTATTATATTATTATATTATTATATTATTATATTATTATATTATTATATTATTATATTATTATATTATTATATTATTATATTATTATATTATTATATTATTATATTATTATATTATTATATTATTATATTATTATATTATTATATTATTATATTATTATATTATTATATTATTATATTATTATATTATTATATTATTATATTATTATATTATTATATTATTATATTATTATATTATTATATTATTATATTATTATATTATTATATTATTATATTATTATATTATTATATTATTATATTATTATATTATTATATTATTATATTATTATATTATTATATTATTATATTATTATATTATTATATTATTATATTATTATATTATTATATTATTATATTATTATATTATTATATTATTATATTATTATATTATTATATTATTATATTATTATATTATTATATTATTATATTATTATATTATTATATTATTATATTATTATATTATTATATTATTATATTATTATATTATTATATTATTATATTATTATATTATTATATTATTATATTATTATATTATTATATTATTATATTATTATATTATTATATTATTATATTATTATATTATTATATTATTATATTATTATATTATTATATTATTATATTATTATATTATTATATTATTATATTATTATATTATTATATTATTATATTATTATATTATTATATTATTATATTATTATATTATTATATTATTATATTATTATATTATTATATTATTATATTATTATATTATTATATTATTATATTATTATATTATTATATTATTATATTATTATATTATTATATTATTATATTATTATATTATTATATTATTATATTATTATATTATTATATTATTATATTATTATATTATTATATTATTATATTATTATATTATTATATTATTATATTATTATATTATTATATTATTATATTATTATATTATTATATTATTATATTATTATATTATTATATTATTATATTATTATATTATTATATTATTATATTATTATATTATTATATTATTATATTATTATATTATTATATTATTATATTATTATATTATTATATTATTATATTATTATATTATTATATTATTATATTATTATATTATTATATTATTATATTATTATATTATTATATTATTATATTATTATATTATTATATTATTATATTATTATATTATTATATTATTATATTATTATATTATTATATTATTATATTATTATATTATTATATTATTATATTATTATATTATTATATTATTATATTATTATATTATTATATTATTATATTATTATATTATTATATTATTATATTATTATATTATTATATTATTATATTATTATATTATTATATTATTATATTATTATATTATTATATTATTATATTATTATATTATTATATTATTATATTATTATATTATTATATTATTATATTATTATATTATTATATTATTATATTATTATATTATTATATTATTATATTATTATATTATTATATTATTATATTATTATATTATTATATTATTATATTATTATATTATTATATTATTATATTATTATATTATTATATTATTATATTATTATATTATTATATTATTATATTATTATATTATTATATTATTATATTATTATATTATTATATTATTATATTATTATATTATTATATTATTATATTATTATATTATTATATTATTATATTATTATATTATTATATTATTATATTATTATATTATTATATTATTATATTATTATATTATTATATTATTATATTATTATATTATTATATTATTATATTATTATATTATTATATTATTATATTATTATATTATTATATTATTATATTATTATATTATTATATTATTATATTATTATATTATTATATTATTATATTATTATATTATTATATTATTATATTATTATATTATTATATTATTATATTATTATATTATTATATTATTATATTATTATATTATTATATTATTATATTATTATATTATTATATTATTATATTATTATATTATTATATTATTATATTATTATATTATTATATTATTATATTATTATATTATTATATTATTATATTATTATATTATTATATTATTATATTATTATATTATTATATTATTATATTATTATATTATTATATTATTATATTATTATATTATTATATTATTATATTATTATATTATTATATTATTATATTATTATATTATTATATTATTATATTATTATATTATTATATTATTATATTATTATATTATTATATTATTATATTATTATATTATTATATTATTATATTATTATATTATTATATTATTATATTATTATATTATTATATTATTATATTATTATATTATTATATTATTATATTATTATATTATTATATTATTATATTATTATATTATTATATTATTATATTATTATATTATTATATTATTATATTATTATATTATTATATTATTATATTATTATATTATTATATTATTATATTATTATATTATTATATTATTATATTATTATATTATTATATTATTATATTATTATATTATTATATTATTATATTATTATATTATTATATTATTATATTATTATATTATTATATTATTATATTATTATATTATTATATTATTATATTATTATATTATTATATTATTATATTATTATATTATTATATTATTATATTATTATATTATTATATTATTATATTATTATATTATTATATTATTATATTATTATATTATTATATTATTATATTATTATATTATTATATTATTATATTATTATATTATTATATTATTATATTATTATATTATTATATTATTATATTATTATATTATTATATTATTATATTATTATATTATTATATTATTATATTATTATATTATTATATTATTATATTATTATATTATTATATTATTATATTATTATATTATTATATTATTATATTATTATATTATTATATTATTATATTATTATATTATTATATTATTATATTATTATATTATTATATTATTATATTATTATATTATTATATTATTATATTATTATATTATTATATTATTATATTATTATATTATTATATTATTATATTATTATATTATTATATTATTATATTATTATATTATTATATTATTATATTATTATATTATTATATTATTATATTATTATATTATTATATTATTATATTATTATATTATTATATTATTATATTATTATATTATTATATTATTATATTATTATATTATTATATTATTATATTATTATATTATTATATTATTATATTATTATATTATTATATTATTATATTATTATATTATTATATTATTATATTATTATATTATTATATTATTATATTATTATATTATTATATTATTATATTATTATATTATTATATTATTATATTATTATATTATTATATTATTATATTATTATATTATTATATTATTATATTATTATATTATTATATTATTATATTATTATATTATTATATTATTATATTATTATATTATTATATTATTATATTATTATATTATTATATTATTATATTATTATATTATTATATTATTATATTATTATATTATTATATTATTATATTATTATATTATTATATTATTATATTATTATATTATTATATTATTATATTATTATATTATTATATTATTATATTATTATATTATTATATTATTATATTATTATATTATTATATTATTATATTATTATATTATTATATTATTATATTATTATATTATTATATTATTATATTATTATATTATTATATTATTATATTATTATATTATTATATTATTATATTATTATATTATTATATTATTATATTATTATATTATTATATTATTATATTATTATATTATTATATTATTATATTATTATATTATTATATTATTATATTATTATATTATTATATTATTATATTATTATATTATTATATTATTATATTATTATATTATTATATTATTATATTATTATATTATTATATTATTATATTATTATATTATTATATTATTATATTATTATATTATTATATTATTATATTATTATATTATTATATTATTATATTATTATATTATTATATTATTATATTATTATATTATTATATTATTATATTATTATATTATTATATTATTATATTATTATATTATTATATTATTATATTATTATATTATTATATTATTATATTATTATATTATTATATTATTATATTATTATATTATTATATTATTATATTATTATATTATTATATTATTATATTATTATATTATTATATTATTATATTATTATATTATTATATTATTATATTATTATATTATTATATTATTATATTATTATATTATTATATTATTATATTATTATATTATTATATTATTATATTATTATATTATTATATTATTATATTATTATATTATTATATTATTATATTATTATATTATTATATTATTATATTATTATATTATTATATTATTATATTATTATATTATTATATTATTATATTATTATATTATTATATTATTATATTATTATAATCATAGAATTAACAACTATCCACTTAATAATTCTTAGCAACAATTGGATGAATTAATGAATTTGTAATTTTCAGGCTTTTAAAATGAGTCCATTAACAGATTTTTTCAAACCGAAGATGCTGATCATATTAGAATATAATTATTCTATACTAAGCATAAATATATAATACTAGCTAAAGGCCGCCAAAATTTCTGTAACCGAGTCGATATCGATAATATATCTAACTATATTGTCCTATTCTTCCAATTATATGTAAAGTGGGGGTACGGCGGGCTCAGCAACTTTTGGGATATCCTGCTTAAACCTTCGTAATACTCCATACCAATGAATCAATTGTGCTGAAGATGATCTTGATAATAAGAAGAAATGTTCCGGAATCTTTCTAGAGGTAGCCCAACCCTTCTATAAAGTAATGCACCCTAGATTTGAATATAAATTGCACTGGGACTTACCAAAAAATACTTTCAATTTCTAAAATCCTACGTTGCTAACCGATGTTTTCACATTAAATAAGAAGAAAAAAAATTCCAAACTTAAATAAATATCAGCAAAGTTGTACTAAGGTTTTGTTCTGGAACCAGTAAATATTTTTTACTTTATACTAGTGACTTACCTAGTACAAATGAGACAACAATAGCTACTTTCGCAAATGGCACTGCGATTCTATAGAAACCGGAGAAAATGTGCAAAAGGCAACCAACAAACAGCAAAGGACCATGAACCTTGTAAGTAACTGGACTAAACAGTAGCGTATTAATTTAAATGAAGGAAAAATGGAAACTGCAATAATATGTCAATATCAATATGTCAATATGTCAATGATATCTCAAATCCGAAATCGGTAATAAATAAAATTTAGTCCAAATACACACAAAATTCTAAAATGTATATAAATTACGGATTAAAAAAAAATACTTGGCACGAAAATTAATTCAAATAACCGTTATACTGATAATATTCGTCCAGTACTTTGGTTTTACTATAATAAGAAACAAAAAAACGTTCGTCCGTTTTATGGACTTTGTGGAACATTTCAAAAGAGTTCTTTGCCAAATGGTCTAGGAGATGAAGATAATGTTTTCAAAATTTTTCAATCTGACGAAGATGAAGGTGAAGAAGATGGATCAAGTTATTTTGGAAAACTTGGGAAAAATCACAGAAAAACATTTTGTCAAGAGATTGAGTGCATGCAGCTTATGATAATTAATATTCTGAAACAGAATAGGTGATCCTTGGTGATGCTCTGAAAGATGCGACGGTAAACTCATTTACTAGTTTGAATAAAGACTTGTTATGTTTAATACCAACTGCATTAAGCAAAAGACAATCAGTTTCTCCTTGTATGGTTTATGCATCTCCGAAAGCTGGTAAAACGTGGTATCTGAGGATAATTTATTAACTTTGAAATTAAGCAAGGTCACAACCCTAGATGAATTCGATGTACCTAATTAAATGTTGGAATCCTGTTTCTTTTTTTTGATAATTTATCTAAAGCACCAGCCGCTTTCATCACGGAATAGAGACTATTCGAGATAATTTTATTCCGAAAACTTGTCCATTACTAGTAAAAAAATATTTGAAGAACTCACCTCGTAGAACTATGCGGAGAACTAAAATGGATTAATCTTGTATTAGAACAACAAAGTGGGTATAGACAGTTCTGTTGTTGCTTCAGTTTTAACTTTGTTTTAAAGCAGGCGGCTGGTAATAATATTCTCAGCTATAGAATTTAGACTCCAGATTGCAATGCGTTTCTGTGGGTGATATCAAAGCACCAAATAACTGTTGGCGGCCAAAGCAGATAGTTGAGTTTATAACAAAATATGATAATGTTGGTGATGATCTTGTAAAAGTCCCAGAAAAACATTATTGTGCTGGTACTAATTGCAAAATAACTGTGGAATGTAAATAATAATTTCTTCCTGATTTCATCCTGCAATAACTTGTTTGTTAACCTGAATTTTACTAGCAACTTTAATTGTCTCTCTGGATTTAATACTTTTATTAGAATATTTTATTTTTAAAACACTCTTTTTTGTGCAATACCCAGAATAGCCATATAGTAACGAGAGTCCCAGCCCACCCAGGCTAAAATTTTGGAAATTAATTTTTAACATGAATAATGTGGGATGGTATAATTATGGTATAACGATGGCGTATGTGATCGTTATGTAAACTATTCAGAAGTAGGTGGTGTGCGAACGCCAATATTCACTTGATAATCGTTTATTGTAATAGAGATAATGATGATAATGAAGTGGTAAACAACCTGAACCCCCTTCAGGTTGTTTACCACTTGTTTATCATGTGCACACAATTACTTTTGTGGACTAATACGATGAAATGCTTGCGGAATCGTCATATGACCAGGTATGGCCCTTCGCAAGGAGGAGGTTATCCAGTACGTACCTTGTCTACTCTGACAAAACAAACTCACAGTTGTCCAGAGATTTTGGAACAAATACGTGATCCTGTTTATATTGTCGTGTGATTGTTGGTATACGAGTTTTTGTTTTGTTCATTCACATCATTGTTTTTCGTAGATGGTCGATGACTGTAGCTGTGGTTGGATTAGGTGGAAGAGCACTTTAGATCTTCTTTCACTGTTGCTCGAATTCCTAAAATGATTGATATTTTCGAACTCCAATGAAATTTCGTTAACTCTGAGAAAATCTTAGACTTAAATTGCATTCCTTGATCCATTGTAATATAAAGGGGAACGCCAAATCGGGATACGTATAGTTTTATTCACTAATGTCTTGGTAAGGGTAGCTGCTGACATATCTGTCATGCAGTACGCTTCGTGCCAGCGTGTAAAACGACCGACACAGGTTAAGATATGTGTATCCGTTAGATAGAGGAAGTGGTCCTGTACGATGTCTATATATGGTGATGCTCAATTCGACCTGATGGAATATAAAATTGTCCGTGAGGCAATTTTGTATGTCTTTGAACTTTCGATTTTTGGCAGAATAAACAAGATTTTGCCCATCGGGTTGCGTTCTGGTTTTCACTGGGCCAAAAGTAACGAGATATAATCAATTAACGAGTTGCATGGATACTTGGGTGCGAAATCTTGTGCAGAGTGTCAGTTCGACGTAGTTGATATTTCACAATAGATATCCAAGCCAGGATATTTAAAAAGCGCTAGTTTCATATTGGAACTAATGTGACAAACGGAACCAGAAAGTAAATTCTAGATTTCCATAAGTCTGCTTTTTTTGTACTTTAGTAATTGTTGTAAGGTCGAAGTGAGTCTCGACTGAGGCAGTTTCTTGATATGTTGTGTGAGATAGAGTACCAGCGACCACATTTTCTTTGCCTAGGATGTGTTGTTAAACCATGGTAAATTGAGAGATGTAATCCAATTAACTTGATTGTCATGGATTGCGTTCAGTTTTTTACTCAATTGCTATTGGCAGAGGCTTGTGGTTGGTAAAATTGAGAAGTCCTTACCCAGTAAGTCCCTTACCTTACAAAATAAGGGAAATGTTCGATTGCCAGATAAATTGCGAGTAACTTCCGGTTGAATGCCGAGTAGTTCTTTTTGGCATCCGACAACTTTTTAGAATGGGACCCACGGGGGTATGATGCATCATTCAGACTGAATTTTGCATCATTCAGAGGATGTGCCAGAAGGATTAAGTATGATAATTCACTTTTGAGGTGACTGAATGTATTCTGACACTGTTCGGGCTAAGACAAATTCTTGGCTGTTTTAGGATTGATGGTGTCTAATCCTGATCTCTCTTCTTTACTAAATGGAGTGGACAAGATACAGAAGCTGCAGATGGTATGTTAATCCTTAATTCCACCATATGCTGAAACTCTATAAATGTAGCTTTATGACGCACTGGATCTTGTCGGCGTGGTTTTGACACGGGCAAATATCCTTTCGTGGGAATGTGATGTACTACTTTATGTTTTACCAGTAAATTGTATTTCGAGGCTGCTGTTAGTGATAGGAGCATTAACATAAAGCATTGATTGACAGCTGAGTAGTTGGATCAATCAGCTTCTTGTGTTTAATATCGAGGAGACCGGATTTACTGAGAAAATTAGCGCCAATGATTGAACGGTTCACATTTGCTAGAATGAAATCATGAGCATGAGTATTGATTATTGTTCCTTTGGTGGCTAATAAGATTAGATCTGATTTTTTGAGGCATAAGTGATATATACTTGCAGAACAGAATTATAGAAATATCCGCTCCGGTATCAATTAGGAATGTGAGTTTATTTGGTGTATTCGTTATAAATAGGCGGCTGTGTGACCATTTAGTCTTAGAGACTACCGCTAAAACAGTAAGCATTACATGTTTGGGATTTAGTGGATAAAGAGGTAGTCGTATTAACTTTTTTGTAATTACAGGAAATACATTTATGAGCATTTACAACGGAATTGTAGCGGGATCGATTACGCGATGAAGATTGACGGTTTCTTGAATGGCTACGGTTAACGTTGCCGAATCTAAAGAGCTAGGCTTCTATTCGAGGAAATCGCTCCTCTATGGTAGCCATTGATGGTTCTTGACTCCCGCCTGGGGTGTCACATTGTTGAGTGGAATACGACTGACTTACCACTAATGCAATGGGCAGTTCGTTGGACAAACGTCGTATAATTTGTCCACGGTCGTTCCTAGATCTTCAGGTTACAAAGACTCCTCTCAAAAATTAAATTAGGACATGAAGTCCTTACTCATTGTAAATACACCTACAGTCCAAAAAAGGAATTTTTGACATAAAAACCTACATTCAATTATGAGTTGAGATACTCGCACGGGCTTAGCAAATAAATTTCGAATGTCACGTAATTGAAATCAAGGAATTATTTTGCACCTATATACATAACATAATTTTACTCTTTATTATCGTTTATACCACATATGATCGACAGCTGATTTTATACACATTTCATTTTATTTTATGAATGTAATTATCCGAGACAGCATGCAAACACCACTTATGGCACAAAATCATGCATGTCAATTAAGACGAAGTTGCATAATTTTCTAATATACAGTAAAGTATTTTCGCGACTATACAAAAATATAAACACATTTCGATATAATCTGACGTTGAATTGAGATTTGGGTAGGGTGAGAATCTAGCTAAAAAAAATTAAAATCCGCTTAACAATACATTCCGCATAGTCCAGGTGTAAAATAATACTTTAGATCATTAATCTGTGATGACACAAGTTAAAGATGACAAAATCGGAGATTTGTACACAAAAATATTTCAATTTAGGCATCTTATTATAGTTTAGCTATCATCTCGATTGTGTAATACATTTGTATATATTTATTTACATAACATACTCCTAATAAGAATATAACAGTGACTAATCCAAACTAGTTTATGAATAGTGGTTTAGGTATAAATTAATTTACAGGTTTTGCGATTTTTTTTTAGAAGATATCCGTAAACTACTAATGAGATACGATGATTCGGTTATCCATTATGTGCGCTTTGGTAGTAGTAGTAGTCTATTGATTAGATACAGACAATCAAAGCCATAATTGATGAATACTTTCGTAGTAGAAACGGAAAGTTTATTTTATTGTTCAATAAATTCTACACGATTTTCGAAGTCAGACGACCTACTGACCAACTACTGTAAAACCAATTTATTAAAACTCTGGTGGATCATAGTATTACATCGTTCTGATTATCTTGTAGACTTGTCACAGTAGCGAATTTTTCTACCTCTAATTTGACCACTGATCTAACATTTTGATGAAAATGAATTAAAATATTGGATATTAATATAATTTGCTAAAGTCTCTTAATCTTGGTGTCAGATATTCTAGACCCACGGTTAAACATTTAATCACTGTTTTGTATTTCAAAACCAGTCTTCGGTCGTATAGTGATGATTAAGGTGTTGGCTTAAACTAACCGAGGGTCTTGAGTTCTATCCCCACCGCTGACCACAAGCCGTGATCACTTGTGTGTAAAATCGTTCGTTGGCTGACCATCTACAACGTTCACCAATTGTAAAAATATGGTCTGAAAGATCTTGGAAAAGATCTCAGTAAAGTGCAAACTTTGGCCTGTAATGCATTTTAATTTTTTTTATGTATATATATTTCAAAACAGTCGACTATCGCGTGTGTGTCAAACCAGATCCACACAGCAGGGCAACGTTAGCTTGGTAATTGAAAACTTGTATACTCTCATACTTGACGACCGATCATGGAGAAAGTATGATGTATGTAGTTGGCGGATTAGATATCTAATGTATGTTCAATACTCTTATTTGCTAAAAATTGATTCGGACGTCTTGGATAGGTTCATTCGGGTCATTTAGTTGCCTCCCGTTACAACATCACAGGTAGCCTTGGAAAGCGATTACACTAAACGTGTGTTCTATTCTGATGGCTCTTCTTTTCATAACTTAAATCTAGTTCAAATACCACGAACAGAATGTATAAACGCCAAAATAGTATAAACGCACTCATTTTATGGGATAAAACGAACTAATTTAACGCAGTTTTGACATTTCTCAATGTATATGAGGTGACAATAATTGTGGTTATTGTTTTGTGTTCAATTTTGGTTTCAATATTTGGTTTAATAATATTAATAAAAAAATGTTTCATTTTTCGATTGCTCAATTTAAGGAGATTCAAGAACACGGTGCTAATAGGAATAGAGCGGCTGATTTTAAGCGAAAGGTTCAATCCTCTGAGTTTACCTTAAACTCGTTAAGCATTTAACGTTTTATTTTTGTCACATATAAAACGCGAAGAGAAAATTAATAGCTTTAGTAAATCTAGAATATCAAGCGTTATAGGCTATATCGATGGTACACATGCCACAATTAATAGCCCATCAAAAGAACAGGAACATTATGTTAACCACAAAGAATACCATAGTATCAACGCCTTGATAGTAAGTTTATTAAAACAACAATACGTCACAGCATAGTTAGTTAAACCAGATGAACACCTTGTATGGCACAAATTTACACAAGTAAATTCATACTACGCAAATTATTGCAACCGAAATCTAACCAAACGAAAAATAGATGTATATACATAAAAACACATTTCATCCTTTTCTGCTTTTTTTTATTTTTTTGTTTTTGAACCCTGCAATCGATTCTGGGGCCGAAGATTCTGGGGCCTCCCAACTCTTTCGCGGTTAAGTTTTAACGTCCTACCTTACGCCGTCACCAGCCAAATCGAGGACGCACGAATACAGGTTCGATTTTAAATCCATCTGCACATTGCATTGCACCAGTCAGCCTGTACTGACATGGATGATGGTTCGGCCCATGGATTCTGCACTCCAACAGGGGGTCATAGTTGTGTTCTTCGTCATCACCGATCGTAATCAGGTGATGAAAAATCCCTTTTGCAACCCTCCCCCGTTGGGATTCGAACCCGGTACCTTCCGTTTCAAACACCGCAGCTTTAACCACTGCGCGAATTGCTCGTTTTTTTTATTTTAAACACGAGTATTTGATTACATATATAAAAAAATTAAACAAAAATTTTAATTTTTAATTTTTTTTTTTTGTTTTAATTTTCTGGAGCTAAAGCTCACCCAACTCTTTCGAGGTTATTTTAACGTCCTACTTTACGCCAACGAGAGCCAAATCGAGCACGCACGAATAACGGTTCTCGATTTTTAATATCCACCTGTGCAATGCATTGTTTCATGCCAGCCCGTACTGGCATGGACGATGGTTCGGCCCATGAATTCTGCACTACGACAGGGGGTCATAGTTGTGTTGATCGTCATCACCGATCGTAATCAGGTGATGGAAACTCCCTTAAAAATTTTCATGTCTCGTATAATGTGGTTTGGTTTATAGTTTTATTTTTTTATACAATCAAACAGTCGAGCTTAAAAAAAAGAGGATGGAAATATACGTTTTTATATGTACATCTATTTTCTGTTCGGTTAGATTTCGGTTACATTAATTTACGTAGTATGAATTTACTTTTGAAATTTGAGCCATACAAGATATTTATCTGGTATAGTTATATGTGGTTATAGCAAAGAGAATGATTAGTTCACTATGGTTGAAGTTTAAATCTATAATTTTAATTAATGATTTTAATAAATATGTGACCATTCATTGAAAATTTTATCAGTAAATGGGAGGTATGGTGGATCATACCATGAATCTTTTATATATGGTCCAGAAGCTAAAATACTTGAAAAATCCTAATTTGAGCTGGGATCAAAAATCATGGCTTCTAGGTTAAAATTTTAATAAATTTAATTATACTAAGTAAAAAATTTTATTTTACTAAGTAAAAAAAATTTAGGTAAAAGTAAAAATTATAAATGTGTCACCGTAACAGTAATTTTTAGTTATTTTGTTTTTGAGTACATGGTTATTTTATTCTCTTATATAGAGTTTTCCAATAAGAGGTTTCATTTTGATATAAAAAAACGAGTATTTTATAATAGAAATCAATGAATGTTTATTTCATTGTAAAGAGGAAGGTGTGCCATTAACATTTCAAAACGATATCAACCAAATGGCCGCCACGGCTACACTTGCAGCACCATATCCTTTTCATGAAATTTTCCATGACCAATTCGCACATTTGCGGATTTTAACAATTCCAATGCGTTGTTGAAGCATGTATCGTACCATTTTTAGTAATGTCGTAGTTTTTACTTGTCAAATGTCAAAAAATGACAGCTTCAAAATTAGCAGCTGCCCAAATAGCAGGCTGTTCAAAATGAAACTTCTTATTGGGTAACCCTTTATAAACATATTTTGCTTCTATATGTAATAAATAATATTGGTTGTAAATGTTTGTAAATATTCGTAATCGGTTGAAGGATGGTTCGATTGTGAATGGTGTGGTTTGTTAGCGTTGTTTGTTTGGAATTAGGATGGGTCTTCGGATGCTATGTTTTCGGAAAGAGGCAGCCCGATCAAAGTATATAGTACCAATCATTGTCAGGACATTTTTGTTTATATTGTTCTTATAAAATATTTCGTTTCTAACGGAAAACATAAAATATTACAAATCAACAATAATTACAAAATAGCTCAAAATAAGAAAGAAAAAATCACTAAACCTACCTAAAAAAAATGTAATATTTTGAAGCAACAAATTGTTTGAATAAAATGATAGTCGGCCATGATTTTTTCTTATTTTGTTGTTATTTCGAGATAATTCCAACAGAAATGGTGTTCGTTGTTTAGTGTATTTAAATACAATTTGAATTATTCGCACACGATAATCACAAATATATTGTTCATATTTTAGACACTTGACTGACATCTAGCGGCATAATTGATGCACTACGGCATACGTGTAAAACATACCACTTTCCATAAGATGGTAGCACTTTTATTTGTAGTATAATCTTGACAGTCCGACATGATCTATAGGGAAACAATTTTTGTCAAGGATTACTCTACTCAATAGGGATAGTTATATTATATTACATACTAATTGATTACATATAAATATAAATTTAGCTGCGCTATTCATAAACAAAGGAATAATGAAACAAAAGAATAGAAAATAGAGATCGATCGAGTTTATTTTGTTTTTCAAGTTTTTGTTATTAATATTATCGAAATCCGAAATGCCCAAGATTTTTGTTGGTTTGTTAGTGTCTAAGCAATAGGGTATGCTTTTATTATATACGAAATTTAAATTTAAATTTGCAAATAATTGTATGTATTATGTTACATATGAAAAATGTTGAATAATTATACATCGAATAATATTTTCGATTGCTAAAATTCGTATTGCTGTTTCCTCGAGTGAGGAAAATGTTTATCTTTCCTTTGCCACCACTAGTAGCTGTTAGGTTTTATTTTTTGTGTTCTAATTTTTTCTCATGTTATATTTAAAGTAGGGCCAGACTCTCTCCTAACTGTTCTAATGGATGGCCCATGACTGTTTAGTGGAGGGCCTGTTCACGATCCTTCGGTGATAAAATAAATCCTTTCGAGAAATCGGGATGATCTTCCAAAAAATTTACTAGAATGTCGTATTGATTTAACGAAATATTTCGGTTACAGCTGATTCTTAGATTTATGTCTTGTAAGGCGCATTGTGTACTATTTTGTGGTGGTTGCTGTAGTATATGGATAGGGCTTTTAAATATACAAAATTAAAAAAATATAAATATACTCGTAATTATATAAATATAAGGCCATATAAAAAGTTTCCGCGGTTTTCTAGTCACTGAAAAAGTCGATGAAATTTTGTAGAGTGAGACCGGCATGCAAGCTATCAGGAAATAGCGGAGGCATTAAACATCAATCACATGACAGTTTGGAATTATTTGGAAAGAGCAGGCTACACAAAAAAAGATGTATATTTGGATGCTACATGAATTAACGCAAATAAATTTGATTAACCGAATTGACATCAGTGAAATGCAATGAAATCAAACCATTTTAAGCGAATCAATACAGGCGAAAAATGAATGAAATATGAGAATTTCAAACGCAAGTGCTGATGGTCAAAGGCTGGTGACCCTCCTCCAACTTGGTTGGGAAGTTTTGATGCATCCACCGTATAGCCTAGACCTTGCACTATCTGACTACCATTTGTTTCGGTCCGTGCAAAACTCTCTTAATAGTAAAAAAATTGGTAAACCGAAGCGCCGCTGAAAATCATTTTGGCTAATTTTTCGACGGTAAACGACATAATTTCAACATCGATGGAATTATGAAGCTATATCTGCAAAATGGCAAAAGGTCATTTTTTTATATTGACAACCAAAAGAAGTAAAGTGTTTTTTTAACTTCAATTATAAACATTTAACACTATACAAACATTTAAACCAGAGTTTCGGGATTAAAAAATTGCTAACGTAGTAAAAAGAAATCGAAAAGAACCTAGGAACTTATTCTCTACTAGGGTTAGAATATGAAAGTGAGGTGCATCTTGAATTATTGATTCTGTTGCCATCTATAAAGTTTGACTGGACGCACAAATTTAGCAAGATATCATAAACTGATCGCAAACAGATTTAAAATATTCGCTAAGAACTTCAATTTCGATTATTTTATTATGGAAAAAAACTGTAAGTGAATTTTCGTTGAAACATCCTGTATAGACTCGCAATCCTTAGACTCACAACCCCTTTGACACGTAGTCAAACTAAACTACATGGATTATTTTTGGTAGATGTACCATGCAGAAACTTCTATTGCAATCTTATGCTAAAAATTAAGGCGGATATATTATGCAAATTTGCATATAAATATTCATACATAAACATTTGTTTTATACATATAAAGTTGAAGCATATATATATATCTTGAATATGTTGTGTTGTAATATTTTTATAAGCTTATAAGATGGTCTTAAAGATATTTATGCATGTTATTATTATTAACTCATTAAGATATATTAACGAGTCGTGATTAACAAACGTCAAAATTAATTAATTGATTGGTTTTAAATTAGGTTGCTTATGATGTATTGGCGTGTGGTTGTTAATAAATTATAATTCGTCTTCTTCTTCCAGGCATCGGCATCAATTTATTAAGAGTCACTCAAGATTCAGTAAAACTAGTAGCTATGTACTTATATTATATGACTAGATCGCTATATATGTGGAAAAAAAAGATCTAGCTTTAGCTAGACGGCATACAGTGATATATTTCAAACTGATTTATCTTTAATTAACGATTATTTGAAATCAGCAGAGCTGCAGGGTTGGACTGCAACATTTTAAGTAAACGTGGTTTAGCTTACCGTTTGTAATTTTACTGTCGTGTTGACGTCTTAAGTGTCTTAATTGTTTCATGCTGTTTCTGAAATGTTGTCAAATTAAATTGTTGGTTTGTTGACAGCAACCATTAATAGATAGTACCTGTATTAGTACATCAATACCACTGACGATGCATGCATAAAAAGTTGATTTGGTAGCAAACAAATTTAAGGAAAGTATTTCTTCTGCGTTCAACGAGTTAAGTAGAGGTAGCAAAGTAGTCAAGCGAATTTTTCGTTTTCTACTGCTTGATGTAAACGGCATTAAAATTTGATTGTATCAATGATATTCAACTATGCACCTATTAAAAAGCCAATTGTTCATTAAATCACAAATAAAAATCGTCTACCACTTGCTTAAAAATCAGCACAGAGATCTTGACAGCATTTGCCGTCTTTAGGTAAATCAAATATTTTTATTATTTGATTTTATTATTTTATTGAAATTTATTATTTCAGGAATAGGGGCAATGTACTTACCTATTAGGTGCTGGGGTCAGTGCAAATAGATCATCTATATGTTCTTACTCATTGGGCATATCGGTCTAAAATTCAGAATGCCCTTGATTTGGACCAACCATGTTTGCATTTTATCTGGCGTATTTACAGTATTTCTGGTTACTCGATTAAGATGATGGTTGGTCGATTTTATGCAGGGCTTCCATATACCACCAAACTGTGAATCACTAACTGGATTGACCGTAAATTTTATTCCAATCTGTGAATTAAAGTAGGATTTAACTGTGTTGTCATTACTAAGACCGTATCCAAAACCCATGGTAAATATTTGTGAATAAAATTTTTGACATTTATTTGAAAAGTATTCCCCTACATTCCAAATTTTTTATTACGCTGTCCGAAAAGTATAATAATTGATTGCAATATTTCCCCGCCTTATTTGTTTTTGCAATAAATTTTTGTGAAGCCGCTTTCACAGAAAAATTCTGCAGAATTCTTCAGTAATATTTCTTCGGCAAAACATGACGGAATTAAATATTATTTATCTTTTTTAGTAATTTCGTAAAGTGTATACCAACTTAAAAATAATTATATTTGCTTGTCATTATTTTATGTTGTTGCTCAATATTTTTGTTGGCGTTCAAATTTTGAGTTGTTAACACGAGCTTGCAAAAAATAATTTTTTCGTTGTGATTAAAATCAATCTCTTTCCATTTAGTTTTCCATTAATTATTAATAATTCAATTAACAGTTGCATTCTTTATTTTACTTTGTGTGCTTATTTTTGAAGTTAATTTTAAAAATAGTTTTTTCGTTACAATAATTTTGTGTGTTTTTCTTTTTTTTTTTTGTTCATTTCAATTTCTAGTTATAATAATTTTTTGTTCATTTTATTTAAATTTAAAATAATTTGTTTGCTAGTGTTAAAACTATTTAAAATAATTTGGCGTGTTTTGTTAAAAACACAAATAAGTGCTCCAAGAAGAGTACGTCGTTTTGGTGTTAATCCATTAAATCGTAACAGAAGACAACAAGGGTTTCACCATAACCTTGTGAATGAAATGCGATTAAAAGATGAAAGTTATTTTTATAATTTTCATCGTATGTCCCTAGAAGTGTTTGATGAATTGTTGGCAATTGTTGGTCCTTTTATCCAGCCCAATATGGTAGGCAATAGAATCATATCGGCTAGTGAACGGCTATCACTAACACTCAGGTAAAATATATATTCATAATTTTTAATATTAAAATATTTATATTATATTTTAATTTCTAGATATTTAGCTAGTGGAGATAGCATGATATCGGTTGGCCGATATGGATTCAGGATTGGACTATCAACCACATCCCAAATCATTCGCCATCTTGTGGGAAAAATTAAAGGAAATTTCTTTCCCTGAGCCATCCACTGAACTATGGCTATCAGTCGCTGCGGAATTCAACAATAAATGGAATTTCCCAAATTGCTTAGGAGCAATGGATGGAAAACATGTGATTATTCAGGTAATTTTTATAATTTCTAATTTTCTTTTTTTGATAATTTATTATTAATTTAGTTACAGGCATTTGGCAATTCTGGATCACAATACCGGAATTATAAGCATAGCCTTAGTGTAGTGTTATTTGCAGTTTGTGATGCAAATTACAAATTTGTAATGGTAGATATCGGAGCAAGTGGACATAAGGGAGATAGCATGATTTTCCGTACGAGTGATTTTGGAAAAGCTATACCGAATGGTGGTGCTGATATCCAGCTACCTTCACCAGCAGCTTTTCCAAATACTAATGATGTGGTACCGCATGTATTTATTGGCGATGAAGCTTTTCCTCTACTTCCCAACCTCATGCGCCCTTATCCTGGTCGCAATACAAGAGTTTTGTCGAATGATAAAAATGTTTTTAATTATAGACTATCCCGGGCCAGGCGTGTTGTAGAAAATGCTTTTGGTATTTTAGCAAGCAAGTGGCGTATTTAAAGGCGACCAATACTTGCTAGTAAGCCAACA
This sequence comes from Tipula confusa, assembly GCA_963556175.1. Taxonomy (NCBI): domain Eukaryota; kingdom Metazoa; phylum Arthropoda; class Insecta; order Diptera; family Tipulidae; genus Tipula; species Tipula confusa. The sequence goes on from OY744475.1 coordinate 134,823,385, forward strand.
GTTATAAATATTATAAAATCTACTGTTGTGCTTCACAATTGGTTGCGGGATAGACCAAATCTAAATTATATAAGTGGTGATTTAGTAGATCAAGATGGTATTGATGGTATTGTGCGACCGGGAAGTCGGCGTGACATGAGAACCCCGCAAGGGATCGTAGAAGTAGGAAGAATGGGATCAAACAATCCTAGTAGGTCAGCAACGGAAGTACGGGCTAAATATAAGTACTATTTTAGCGAAATTGATCAGCTTCCATGGCAAGATACTACCATACATTAATAATTAAGTATGTTATTTATATTTCATTTTGAATTAGGTATTTATTATAGTAAATAGTTAAAATTATTTAAGTAAATATTTTGGATGTGGATGTATACCAAATATTTTATTTAATATTTTATAAACTTATAAAACGTAAATTATAATTTAAATAATTTTTTTTTTTTAAGATGTATTGCCTGATGATGGAGGTGTACCACAACAAAACATAAACACAACATATAACAAACATGACAAATGGATATATAATTAAAGTACAACTACTCCGTTTTTAAATAAAACATTTATTTTAATTCTGTAAATATTTGATTAAAAAAATAGTTAAATATATATATTTAAATATTTATATAATATATAATATATAATATATATATATATATATATATATATATATATATATATATATATATATATATATATATATATATATATATATATATATATATATATATATATAAAATAAATAATTATTTTGAGAATTAAATTAAATTAACTCTGAAATATATGTTAAATTTATAAAATTAGTTTTTAGTTTAATATTTTTTTTTTTTTATTTCAAATAATATAATATTTAATCTTGATATATATAAATATAATATAAATTACATAGTTATATTAATGCTTGTAAATTTAAAATATTAAAAGAGCGTGTTAAAAAGTTAGTTATATAAAATGATATGTAAAAAAAATGTATGAAAAAAAAATTAATCATATTTTTAAACAAAATTATTAAGTTAAAAAAAATATATACATGTTAATTAAAAAAGAAGAATTTAATATTATTATTTTTTATTTTTTGTCTATGGTTTTGTAAATTTTTTCGAAATTTATTTAATAATTCAAACTAATCTTCTTCAGACCAGTTTATAATTTCGTCTTCAATCCCCATTACAAAATTTAAAATAGGACTTATTTTTACTACGGGCTTATTTGATAGTTCTATCAACTCTTTTGACGCCTCGTAGTGTTTGACCATTTTTTCAAAAAATTTTGCTATTGCTGCCGTTGGATTGAATTCTATTTTTTTTTTTTTGCGGTTCGCTTACCTCAACGACAATACTGTCCACATCTGCGTCTGACAGGTCTGCAGCTGTCGTATCAGAAAGCTGTTGATATGAACAACTGCAGTTGATGAGGGGCCAGGCTCATGCTGCGTGGACGATGGCGCCGTAAAACTAACCACTCATGTTCTAAGAAATATCAATTTAATTTATTTAAAAATTAAATCATTTCTTTCAATTAAATTCCAATTGATTTTTTTAACACATACATATATGTATGTATTTAAAAACGATAATCAATATTTTGAAATTATATTGGAAAAATGAAAATAACTATAATAACTATACAAAACTTGTTATAAAAAATATAATTATATAAATATATTTACTCATCATCGCTATCAGCTTCTATAAAACTCATTTCTCTTAAAAATATTTTTTGTTGTTCGCTGATAGCTCTGTACGCACTGCCGCTTCTGGGATTCTGTTTAGCTTTAATTTTTCCAAGCACTACCTTTAATCTTTTCCAAATTGTCATGCATTGATTTGAGGTAATCCCTAACTTTTTACCAATTTCGGTCCACATTATCCTTCTCAAACTGTTATTTTTATAATTGATATGTTGTATTTGCCACAAAAACTCTCTTCCCTTCTTTTTTAATTCGGAGATTAAATTTAACTCTTGATCTGTTATATTATTCATGCTAAATATAACAAAAAAATGTACAAAATGTTAAATAAAAAATTACAGTTAAGTATGTACATATATCAACAGCATTATAGGCCAGAGTTGACCCTTACTAAGATCTTTTACAAGCTCTTTATGAACATATTTTTACAATTGGGTGATCGCTGTAGGTGGTCAGCCCAACGAACGGTTTTTCACACAATTGGTCACGGCGTTGAAGTCAACGGCAGGATCGAGAACTCATGACCTCAGTGTCTTTAAGCCAACACATTGACCATCACTAAACGACCGGTGACATATGTAGTATGTACATATATATATGTTCATATGTATATGTACATTTATATATGAACATATATAAAATATTTTAAAAAATGTTTATCATTATTATTTAAACATATCGATAATTTTGGAATGTTTTCACAATATTGATTTACAAAAATTTTCACATATTTAAAAATAATTTCACTATTAAATGTACAAAATATAATATACAAAAATACTACACAAATTATCACAAAAAATAATAAATGTATATATTTATAAATAATACTATAATTAATAATAAAAATATATCCTTACATGACTTCAAAAAATATAATTAGCAAATTTTTTTGAATATACAGCTACTTTTTAGCTATATATACAACACACAAAATTATTTTCTTTTCTTTATAAAATAACACTAACAATTATTTTATTAATCGAACAGAAATACGCCAAATTATTTTGAATAGTTAACACTAGCACAAAAAATTATTTTAAATTTAAATAAAATGAACAAAAAATTATTATAACTAGAAATTGAAATGAACAAAAAAAAAGAAAAACACACAAAATTATTGTAACGAAAAAACTATTTTTAAAAATTAACTTCAAAAAATAAACACACAAAGTAAAATAAAGAATGCAACTGTTAATTGAATTATTAATAATTAATGGAAAACTAAATGGAAAGAGATTGATTTTAATCACAACGAAAAAATTATTTTTGCAAGCTCGTGTTAACAACTTAAAATTTGAACGTTAACAAAAATATTGAGCAACAACATAAAATAATGACAAGCAAATATAATTATTTTTAAGTTGGTATACACTTTCGGAATTTACCAAAAAAAGATAAATAATATTTAATTCCGTCATGTTTTGCCGAAGAAATATTACTGAAGAATTCTGCAGAATTTTTCTGTTAAAGCGGCTTGAAATATAAAAATTATGAAAAAAAACTACATTTAATTGTGTGCATTGTTTATTGAAATTGTCATGGCAATGAAAAAGTTCAAATTTTTCTTATATAGTTTTTGATTGGTACTATTACAAAACCAAGTAGTGAATTTTATGTGTTTTATAGTGTATATTCGAGTGTGCTAAGCGATGAATTTGTTTTTTTTTAAACCATAGCAACTGATCGTAATAATTTGGGTGTCTTCGTTTTTATCATGGGTTTCGGACATAGTCTAGGTTTATATTTAAATGAAAAAGTTCAACGATTTCTCTCTTGCTGCTACAGAATTAGTGCCATTGTCTTCGAGTTTCTAAGGGAATGCCTCTTCGTGATGTAAACCGCCAAAGAGCAGTAATGATTGTGTCTGCATATCAAGGCACAATTCAATATGTTAAGGTAGTTAAGATAGTTAAAATAGTTAAGCTACTTAACTATCTTAACTATTTTAACTATCTTAACTATGAACAAAAAAAATTTACAAAAAAATTAATTATATAAAAAAACTTAACTAAATTATTTTCACGTGGTAATCCCGCTCGGTTGCTGCTACTGTTGTTATTGTTGTTGAAGTTAGCTGTACTTTTAATTATCTGTATATTAGCTTTACTCAGCTATGTGTGGTTGCCGTAGTTATGTTTTTGATCAGTAAGTTAGTATACTTTTTACTGCTTCTCGATAACAAATTTTTTTATATATAGTTATATACCACAATTGGATATGCATATACTTTATGCATATACTTAGCATATAATGTAGAACTCACATTTATTTCTCACATTTGTTTTCAATATAGATATAAAATATAAAAATGTAAGTTCTATGTTAGTACGTCACTCTTTTATAATAAATTAATAAATCTTAGACCCTTGACACATATCTGGTTTCGTAATTAGGATTATGAAACTATGGTTTTTGAGATGAGAATAGATGACACACTATAGTTCTCATCTCATTTGACAGTTCGTCATATTTCATTAAAATTCATTAAGTTGATGGTTTTGTTTATAAAACTGTGTCAGAAAACTTTGTGTTGTGAGTGCTATTATTTATAAATGCCGAAAAAAGGACTGTGCTTATCAATTATATGCAACAACTTTCAGCATATAACATTTTAATTAATATAATGGATCGGGAATCCACGCGATTGTGGAAGGAAGCGGCTATGGCGAGGAAAACGTCTATTTACAATTTAGACAAATGTAAACAATATACCTCATTGTTGAAGAATAAAAATCGGGTTGTAAAACATAAACGAAGGCGTTTTTGGTCAATTGTCGAGAAATTACGCTATTGGGAGGAAAAGGTATTAAAGTTTGATGAATTTTAATTTAAAAATACGTTTAGAGTATCGCGAAGAACTTTTAATTTCATTAAAAGTCGTATAGAACACCTCGCTCGACAGGAAACCACATTTCGATCTCCTATCGATATCGATAAAAGATTGGCAATTGCGTTATATTCATTAGGTTCATCAGCGGAGTACAGAACAATAGCCTCATTACTTGGAGTCGGTCGAACAACAGTTGGGGGAAATTGTTCTTGAAATTTCTCGAGAAATTTTCAAACAATTTAAAGCGGAATGCTTTAATATGTAATCCACTCACTCTCGAGAAAATTAAAGAAATATTTTGGGGGTATGAAATTCTCGGGTTTCCTCAATGTTTTGGTGCTTTTGATGGCTGCCATTCACCCAAAGAGCAAGGGGTATTCTGTAATACTGCTGGCTGTTGTAGACTACCGATATAGATTCACTTATTGCAACTTAGGATCTCCAGGAAGGATGAACGAACATGGAATCTTTGAAAGGTCTAAGATGAATGCAGAGCATCTGTGTAACCCATTGTTTCAAAGCAAATATAAATTAATCGAAGAGGTCAAAGTTCCAGTTCTATTGATTGGAGATTCCGCATTTCTAAATTCCAATATTATGATATCCTTATTCAACAACTCAGTCTTACGAGGAAAAATTATTTAATTACCATCTTTCAAAATGCCGCAGAGTTGTTGGCATTTGGCCAATTAAAAGCGAGATTTCGAAGAATCGGAAAAGGGTTAGAAGTACACGTCGACGACGTCAACGTCCTTATAAATGTTTGCTGTATTTTACACAACATTTGTAATGACCACAACGATACGTGTAATCAGTCCTGGTTTAAGGATTTGTCAACTCAATCTGCTAGAATTCAACCACAAACTCGAACAGTGTAGGAGATGGTGTTGAATCAAATGGCAACAGAATTCGCAATGCAATTTGTACATTCTTAGGTATGGTATATTTATTAATATAATTTGCACCTTCGATAAAAATCACATTTAAAAAATTTCAATTTATTAAAATTATAAATTCAAAATGCAAAATAATATTTGCCGTACCATTAATCACATTCCCCGTTATTTTAAATTACACTTATTAAATTAGATTTTGTCATTTTTGAACATTTCCAATAAAGTTTTTTGCAAATCTTTATTAGCATTGACAAAACTGTCTACTAATTTTAATTTTTGATTTTCAATTTTGTTTGCCTCTGCCAATAAATCGTTTGATCGTTTTAATTCATCCGCAACAGTTTGAGATGATTTCTCCATTAGTTTTTTAATTTCTTGGTAATCTTCATTATTTTTCCGTTTTTTAGCTCTTGGGGATGGTGCTGGAGGTGATATCGATGAAGATGATCTTGTTATTGACCCAAACGCAGAAGTAGATGGAGTTGGAGATTCTCCTAATATATCACTTATATCTTAAATCTAAAAGCGCATTGCATTATGTATACTATGGAAAATACTTAACAAACTATCATTTGACATCTTCCCAATGTTTGACCCTGTCAATAAATTTTAGTTAATTATATAAATTATCGATATACGTTGGGTGTACATACCACCAAAAGTTTCCTCCGATAGATTGTATCGGTTCGATTTAAAATATCCAATTATTTGGTGAACTTTGGTATATAAGGGCCAATCAGAAGATGAACCTCCAGATACTCGGGTTTTTTTTCCTGTCTGCAACGAAAATTAATTTCCACTGAAAGAACTATATAAACATATACATATATACATATATATTTCAATTTTTTTGCCGGTATCTTTTAGTCAAATTATTTATTTTATTCAGCACTTCTGTTGTACTGACATTTATATTGTATTCGGCTAGTTGTTGTGCCATTTCCGCCATTATGTGTGTGTTTCGATTGGCCTTTCTCAGCTTTTCAAGGTTCTCGCCCCAAATATCAATAAAGATATTACTTTCCTCTCTGACCATATTTTTCTATTTATATTTTTATTTTCCATTTAACCAGTATTAATTATTTAGGTATTATTATTATTATTTATTTAAAAATATCCGTTAGTTTATTTTGATTTGACAACTGGGATATAAACAATGATTACATGTTTGAAGATGGCTACATGTATCAAAACCAATATTTATAGTTTTAGGTACTCACTAATTGAGCAACTCGGCGCTGTTATCACTAAAATGCTACGGGATGAGAAAAATTATCTCATCCCGAAAATACGTTCAAACCGAGTTGCAAACCATGGTTAGGGGTGACACATTACAACGAAACCATGGTTAACTCGAAACCATAGTTATGAAACCAGTAGTGTTTTAGCAGCACTAGATTATACAATATTATTTCGTTTTTTTTTATTCTATGTTTATTTCATTTTTTCCTTCCAACATACTTTAACTTAAACAAATTTAGTTATCGTTATTGTTCGCACTTAAATATAGTTTTGTGAACGACTTATAAATGCACACTTAATATAATTTGTTTTGGTAAATACTTATTAAGTATTAATTATATTTCAACTCTTCAGAAATTATACAAAATGGCTGCACAATTATTATATTTATTTTGGTGAATACTTAACTATGTGTTGTCACAACGCCGGTCAAAAGAAGAAGAGAAAATTTTATATAATTCTAAAGAAAGTTAAATTGCCTCTAGCGGCTAAGGATATAACTATAAAATACATATTGTGAATACAAACAATATAACTATAAAATACATATTGTGAATTCAAACGATATAACTATGAAATACATATTCATTGGGGCTCAGCTACATACTCCCCTTCGTTAAAATCTGCCATTTTAACGCTCTTGTTCCCATTGGTGGTTGAATCACTTGTTTTAATCTCGTCCTCAATTGGTAATCGAAATAATTTGCTAATTGGACGTTTGAATGTGGAATATTTTGTTCTGACTGTAGCGACCCTTACATGTCCATCCTTGCCTGGGTGAATTTCAATTACTCGCCCGAGTGGCCAATATCCTGGTGGATTATTATCATCTTTAATCAATACCAAGTGATTTACTTCCAGATTACACTGTTTTAATTTAGATGTTGTTCGTTGCTGTAATGTATGGAGATAGTCTCTCGAGTATCGCTGCCAATATGATTGTACGATTTGTTGAACCTGCTGCCATCGAGATAGTCTACATTGTGGAGTGTTCAAAAGTTGTTCGTCTGGTATGTGTGCGTTTGACCCCATGATTAGAAAATGCGCCGGTGTGAGTGCATCAATACATTCTGGATCTTCATTGGCAATTGCGCAGAGAGGACGGGAGTTCAGAATTGATTCGATTTGCGCTAAAACGGTACTCAATTCCTCAAATGTTAAGTGTGAATTGCCAATCACCCTTATTAAATGAGTCTTAACAGACCTAACAGCTCGTTCCCATAATCCGCCAAAATTTGGTGCATACGGTGGAATGAATGACCACTTAATTCGATGGTCAGCTGTATACTTGCTTACTTCTGCCTGACATTCATCAGACTCGAGTAATCTGTAAATATCAGAAATTAAACTTTTAGCACCGCGAAAATTAGAACCATTGTCGGAGAATATTTGAATTGGTACTCCCCTTCGTGCCACGAAACGTCTCAGAGCCCCAATAAATGTTGCAGTCGTCATATCGCTGGCTACCTCAATATGTATTGCCTTAGTGCAGAGGCAGATGAAAATGACGAAGTATCCCTTTACGAGTTTCGAGCCTCGGCCTCGTTTGGATGCCAACATAATTGGACCAGCATAGTCCACACCTGTGTTGCTAAACAGTCTTGCAGGAACCACTCTTTGATACGGCAAATTGTCCATTAACTGTGATGATTTGAGGTTCGCAAACCGAAAACATTTTATGCATTTGTGACAAAGACTACGGGCAGCTTGACATACACCGACGATCCAATATTTCATTCGTGATAGTGATATGAGCAGTGATGGCCCAGGATGAAAATATTTCGTATGTAGGTAATCCAAAATTACCATACTGATCTTATGATTCCTTGGCAAGATTATTGGGTGTTTGGTTTCGTAAGCACAGGTTGAATTCTCCAAACGACCTCCAACTCTTAACATCCCTTGCTCATCAATAAATGGAGACAGAGCTAACAATCGCGAATTAGGTTTTAGCCTTTTGGTATTTCTTAATAGTTTGATTTCGGTATGGAATTCAGTCTGTTGAATATGCTTAATCGTAGCCAGTTCAGCATCATTCAGTTCAGCTCCGGTAAGCCAACCAGCTTGACGGTTCGTCGGATTTCGAGCATTATGTATAAATCTTCGGATGAAAGCTATTATTCGTATTATTTTAGACCATTTTGACATATTATTGATGACCTTATTAAATGCATTGTCATCTTCGTAAATGTTCAACTGCAGTCCAACAAACCTTGAACGTCGCTCTTCATCGGTTTCTTTGACCGTAATTATCTTTGGCCATGGCAAATCGTTTGTATATATCCATTTCGGACCCATCCACCAGAGGTCGTTGGATATTAATTTTGATGATTTGATACCCCTTGTCGCCAAATCTGCCGGATTATCTGTACCGCTAACATGTCTCCAAACTGCAGTTGGAACGAGCCTTTGAATTTCTGCGGTACGATTGGTAACATAAGCCTTCCATTTTTTAGGAGGTCCAGAGTGCAGCCACGATAGGACCACTGTGGAATCAGTCCACAGAAAGATTGGAATATTTTTATATTCGTACGCCTCACACACACTGGTAATCAACTTAGCTAATAAGTGTGCACCACACAGTTCTAAACGCGGAAGACTTATGGGTTGTATTGGTGCCACCTTGGATTTGCTAGTTAACAAATTCGACACGACATTTTGATTGGAAATTACACGCACGTAAACGCACGCAGCGTAGGCTAATTCACTGGCGTCACTGAAACCATGTAACTCAATTTTAATGTTATTGGTAGATACATATACGTACCTTGGAATTTTGATGAGTTTAATCTCATCAAATTGCGATTTTATGCTTCGCCATCGACCTTGTAGTGAATCAGGCAATTGCTCATCCCATGTTACCTTAGCTAGCCACAATTCTTGCAACAACAATTTCATATTTATTACAAATAGTGATAGCCAGCCCAGAGGATCGAAAAGGCGCGACATTATTGACAAAATACTTCTTTTTGTTTGGGCATTTTCATCGGGAACGTTGATCTTAAACCGAAAACTATCTTGTACTGGGTCCCATAGCAAACCTAACGTTTGCGACATACTATTTCCTTCTTGCGAAATAGGGACAGATTCGTTGTGATCAGTCAATGTTTGAAGGTTTGATGTCCATTTTCTTAATGGTAATCCACCATCTTGTAACACTGCTATTAAATCAAGCTTTAATTGAGCTGCTTCTTCTTCAGTTGAAGCACCGGATAGTACGTCGTCCACGTAAAAATTTTGTCTAATAACTCGAGCCACCTTTGGAAATTGTGTTTCGTTTTCGGCCGCAATTTGGAGTAGCACGCGCGTTGAAAGAAATGATGCAGGTGCTGTACCGTATGTCACGGTTCTCAATTCGTAGTGATCGGTTGGTTTGTCTGTTGAATCTCTTCACAGAATTCGTTGGTATCTGGTTTGGTTTTGTTGGACTAGAATTTGCCGATACATTTTCTCCACATCGGCACTACAGGGAATTCTCTAAACCGTAGTAGTATAGTCCATAATGTCGGCTGAACAGTTGGACCAATTCGTAATTTGTCATTAAGCGATATACCGCTAGAGGACGCACACGATCCATCGAATACAACACGTAATTTGGTTGTTTCACTACTATGTTTCCACACGCCATGGTGGGGTAGATAATAAACTTCATCTTGGTATGTTCTTAGTTCCTTTGGTGATAATTTTACCATGTGTCCCAAGCGGGAGTATTTCTCCATAAAGTTGTGATACATTTTTCCAAAAATGGGGTCTCGTTGTATCTTACGTTCCATCGTAAATAGTCGACGTTGAGCTGCCATGAACGTGTCTCCAAGCATTTCCATATTACGTTTGAATGGAAGTTGTACAATGAATCTTCCCGTCTGGTCACGTCGTGTTGTTTTCGTAAAAAGCTCTTCACATTCACGTTCATCTTCCGACTGTATTTTAGCTGCTGGGATCTCCTCTTGTTCCCAAAATTGCTTAAGTGCTTTCTCCAAACTTGTATTGTCCATTATATTAACATTCATACTTGTTAATTCCACATAGGTTTTATCCTGAGTAGTTCTTGGCTGCCCAGAAATCACCCATCCCAATGTAGTTTCATATGCGGTTAATGAATTATTTGAGATTGATATTTTATTATGTTTCAGTATATTAAAAAACTGATCTGCACCAATTAGTACATCGATGTTTTTCTTCTCAAGAAAATTAGGATCAGCTAATTCTAACTCATTAAATTTCTCGATATTCTTAATTCCATTGCATGTATAATCTGATGTAGTGGTGATGCTAGTTAGAATAAATACATTGAGCTTAAGCTTGACTGAATCATCATACCTTGAATGAATTGCAATATCTGTTTTGCCATTGGTTGACATGTTAGATGTAGCGAGTCCACCAACGGTGATAGCTGCTCTCTGTCGCCGAAGCCGCAATCCTTTTAAACACGATTCGGTGATAAATGAGATCTGGGATCCAGAATCTAATAATACGTTACATTTATGTAGACGCCCAAAAGAATCCGCTACGTCTACTAAAGCTGTCGGCAATATTGCGTAGTCTGTGCAAGCCATGTTGGTCCTTGCAATTGAGTTTGGTTGGAAATTAGCTTGACCTGTGTTTAACTGATTAACTCCACTGATGTTATGATTTGAAGTTGCATTAATTGGAATTGATGTATTAATTGGAGTTGGTTTATTATACGTATTGGTTATTATGCCATCATGTAATATGCTATGATGTCTTCGACCACATTTTCTGCACGAACCGAGTGCTCGACATCTATTGACTCTATGTGTTGCGGATAGACAATTAAAGCACACATTTAACTTACGTACTTCGATTGACTTTGAATTGGCATTTAAATCCAAAAACTTATTGCATTCGTATAATTGATGCGACTCATTACATGATGGACACCGTGTTGGCGTTACGATTGAATTCGTTTTTTTAGAAACGATGTTATGTGACCTTGGCAGTGGGAGCTTTATAGCATGTGGCTTAACGGTTTCACAAGGTTCTAACCCATCACATCTATTACTTAGAAATTGCAAAAATTCTTCAAAGGTTGGATTTTCTTTATTCACAGACGAAAATGCCCAAGCTTGTTGTGTATCCGAGTCTGTTTTCCTCAACAAAATATGCAACAGCCAATGATCTCGGGAGCCTGCTTTCGGCCCAAGTGCCTGTAGTCCACGAACTACTTGGTCCGCCACGTTGTGTAGATTTCTCAATTTCTTCGAAGAATTCTCTCTTAAAGGCTGCATGTCAAGAAATGTTTGAATAAAATCACTAATGGCGATTTTTTTTTGTCATACCGGTCACACACCTTAGACCAGGCCACGTTGTAATTGGCATCAGAGATTGGGAGGTGCTTTATGAGCTCTGCAGATTCACCTTTAAGACATCCTCTTAAATATTGGAATTTCTCAGCTTCTGATAGGTAATTCTTATTGTGAACGGAGGCAGTAAACAAGTCCTTAAAGCTCTGAAACTCCTTGTAGTTTCCGTCGAACGTTGGCACTTGTATCCTTGGGAGCCTAGCCGTAAAATGAGGCTGTTCCGACGATTGGTTTAAAACTGATTGATTTAGTGATGTACTGAATTGGTTCGTGAAGTTAGTCAGAAATTCGTTTTGTTGTGCCGTTGTTTTGCTCATAATTTGGTTGAATTGTTCCAAAACTGATATGTTTGTAGTATGACTAGATATTGATTCATTTAATTTGACCTTTAAATTCAAATATTTCACTTCAATATCCACAATTTCCGATGCACAGTCTAAAGCCGTCAATCTTGAGTCAGCTTCTTTAAAATCAGTGAACGCACGCTCCAGTAATTCCAATCGCGAGGACGCTTCATTCATTTTTGTATCCTTACTTAAAGTTTCCACAAATGATGCAATTCTTGTTATAATACCCTTAGCCTGTTCCTTTTTGATGTTCTTGTTGATTTTCCGTTACAAAAATAATTTAACCATATATCATAGTATTATTCAATTATGAACTTAGTTAATTAAAGACAAGATTTTTCTATTGAAGAGATGTTCAACTGTAAAACGGAAAATGGCCTAAGGGAATTTTTCAAGAACTGTTGAAAACAAGCATAAACACTGGGACTCCAATATATTACCTAGCGATCACGGGGGCCACTGTTTATTGGGTTAAGCTAATCAAATATATCCTAACACATAAGATGGTGATTGAAATTTTGCACTATTAGACTCTCTAGATTATCTAGAGACTGAGAAAGTCTGATAAAGTCTATAGATTTTCAGCAGCTTTTTTTATTATCTTATAGTGACAACATTAGTTAGTGTGGTGGAATCAACATTTTTCTATTATTGCTTTGAGCCTCTAGTGCAACAAACTTTTATATAAATTTACATCTTTGACCTTTTATAGTCGAGTGACGCTTTTTGGTTTTAATTTTTGTTAGACAGTTGAACTAGTTTTAGGAATTAATTTTTTCGATAATAATGTCGTATTCAGAAGAGTTTTGGCGATTAAATTAATTTTGTTCTCTTCGCATTGTTCTAAATAGTCTCTATTCCATATGGATTTAGCATCGGTTTGAAGTCCAAGGTCCATTTTTAAAAGTGTTGACCACTGATAGAAATAATTTTCTGGTAAATTAAAATAATCCCCAATATTTTTAGAAGCACATTGATTTTTAGTTAGCCCATTAAAAACAAAATTAGATTGTTAGAAACCATTGATGACCCTTTTCTGAGAAACTTTACAAGATCTTTTATACTATCAACTGGTGATTGTAGAAAATGGTTTAGCCCAACCAACGAGTATAACTCTACCGTGATAAGCTTAACCAAAGCCATCTTAATAAACTAACCTCCGTGTTCAAATGAACATTTTCTTAGAGTGACAAAAGACATAAAAAAATATTCATATGTTTTATATTTATAAATACTCATATGTTTTATATTGAGAAATATCGCTTAGATTTTATAAGAATTAGTAATAAAATTTAGCTCGGATTTCAGATATTTTTAAACCAATTTATAAAGTAAAGATTGATATCCTTATGACATGAACGATTTTTCTGTAGGTTTTTCCATTTCAACATAAAAACTAAATAAATTAACGCATTTTACTAAATATAAAAGCTCGAAACAAAAATATAAGAACAAACATGAGACCAATATAATGTTACATTATCTCGAAGATTACGTGTAAAACAACGACAAATCGTACACAATAAACATAATTTAAAAAGTAAGACACATGTATGTGCTCTATAATAATATCATACCAAACAAAACGAGGCAACAATATAAAATAATTTGACTATTGCATTTAACGAAACATATGATCGCAATAAAACAAAATTTTATTGAATTTTCTTCAATCATATTGGATGCCATAAATTTGTGAATATCTATTAATAATAAGTCTTATTAAAAGTGTACTGTGCAATTTATTTTATTCAAGTGGTTCTTTAAAGTTGTGTGAAACGAAAATTATATGTACGACAATGCGAAATTCATGTTTTCAATTTAGGTGTCCATTATACCAAAACATATGAAGTGTCCGTCATATTAATTGAATTGAGACATTTTTGTTGATGAATGTGTTGTGGGTGATAAATGATAATTTATTTATTATTTTGAAAAATTTAATGTGTTAAATTTTTTTGTGTTTAAGTTTAGACATATTATGTTTTTCTAGTAAATCCACCTAGTTTAAATATTTAAAGAGAGAAATTAGACCAAATAAGATATACATATCATTAAAGCTCAGTATAAATATAAAAAAATGCAAACAAAATCATAACCTTAAAATTTTAAAAATAAATTTAATATTATTTGATTTATTGTTGAATAAAAAATTGTATATTTAATTAATTAAAAAAATTAAGACCTTTTTTATTAATTTATAACATATATCATGCGGATTTCATGTTGTAAAAATATAAAATACGAGAGAAAATCTATCTGGCTCTTTCTTACATTATACTATTTTATTTGGAGCTTTAATCAAAAATAAAATATGGAAACTATTTTCATTTCAATAATAAAATAAAATGAGAAACCCTACGGAAAAACCATTTAATTCACATGAAACTCAAAGTTTCTACTTTCAGTTGTTGCAAACATAATTTTGTGGTGATTTAAATTTCTGTTATAAATTTTCCAATAAACAAAGTCATGTGACATGTCTATCCATATAAATCATATGAAAAACTATTATTGTTTTACGTTTTTTCTCACTCTAAATAAAGCTCGCCAAAAGATGGCTTTGGATTAACCAACACGATAAAACCGGTGACAAAATTGTCTCTCAAAATTGTTAAAAATTTTAGAATCTTGTAAGAGTTCCTGAAATAAAAAACATTAGTGAGGATATCAACGACCTTTCTCACAAGTGGTGACCAATTAAGATTATAGCTTTCATTGTGACACCCTGTTATTACATCAAGGATCATTTTAACGATTTCATGTAAACACAAAAAAAATTTCTAATTATGTAAATCATAATCGTGTAAAAGAGGCGCGATTGTCATCGTGCTTTCGTTAAATAGTTTTGTACTTGTATATCGTAATTAAAATTTACATCATAATTTTTCCATTACAACAACAAAAATCTATATAAATAGTAATAATCATCGCAATTACTATTATCGTCATGAATTTAATAATTTTTTATTTTTTATTTTTTTCGTTTTAGTTGTAATTCAATTGATGTAATGTAATATATAAATTTAATATCTAAAACATAGTCGTGATCATAAAGTTATATATATATATATATATATATATATATATATATATATATATATATATATATATATATATATATATATATATATATATATATATATATATATATATATATGTATATAGTGTACCGATATTATTATATGTTACTATTATTATTATTATTATTACCATTACTAACATTATTTTGACGATATTAAAATTGAAAGACATTAAAATCGATTATGATCGCAATGAAAATGAATTTTTTTTTTTTAAGATCAGCACATTTAAATATTATTAAACGGAATACAATCGATGAGATGATCGAAAATGATACACATCATCAATTGAATTGAATAATATAATCGTCTGCATACGATCGAACGAACGTGTATATGATGATGATGATTTCAAATTAATAATTTCAATTTCACACATAATTTAATAAATTGATTGACGTGTCTTAATGATATTCATATAATATATGTATAAATAAATACATTGAGTATGGATTAAATGTTTTGGCTTCTAGGTGCATGTGGTGCTTTTCGAGTATGCTAATGTTGAATTTAAATAATGTAATTAGTATGCCAGTATTATATAAATAAACTGTTGCTTAACATTATTTTGCCGGTTTACACCCATCGAGTATACACATATCAAAATAAATAAATGGTAATTTGTGACACTAACATTGAGGATGAAATCTTGTCAAGATTAACTATTGTATTATTACACTATTGGAGCAACTAAGTTACTCGATTCTCAACTTAATATTAAATATTAATTTCCAGTTTTGTTTTGACCTACTAAGATAAAAAAATTATAATATGTATCGGGTCTTACAGGGTACTGCTGGAATTTATCATATCAACAATATGACTCCATCGGTTTCGATCTCGAGTTTACTCTTATTGTTCTGTACAACCTGAAGCAGCCAAGTCATTCTGCACTACGAGGAGCCTTCTTCTCTGACAGTGATATCAGCACCGGCCAAATAATGGCTCTCTTTTCAGAGCTGCTGCTGCATCAGTTTACGGTCGGCTCGCAGAATTTTAAAAGGGCCGGGCTCACTTGGTTGAATAGGGAGGGGATGGTAAGTATTCTCATCGTGCGTCAGGGTCTGGCCCTCACTTATATACTCGACAGCGAGTCTAGTGAATTTCTTTTTGGGTAGCAACCAACTTAGTTCAGTTAGGCTAGTAATTGTAATGGCTTTATTTAAGATTTTTTATTCTATGTGGTAACCTTGCATCTGCATTTGTTTAAGAGATTTGATGCTTTAAATTAAAAAAGAAAAACAAGTAATTTTTCTCAAAATTCCCGTAGAGATTTTTGTTTTACTACATTTTAATTCGCCTTCATATTCTCTACAATCCCCTAATACATTATTTGTACCCACATGCCGCAGTTTTTTACGTATGCCCTTTATTTTCAATCTAATTAGGAGATGTTATTTGAAGATTGTAACAATTTTCATTTGATCATTATACAGTTAGACAGTAGGCGATGATTATCAACTCAATTGTTTAAAATAATTTGTTGAAAAAAACAAAAATTTTCATTAGTTTTGAGAAATTGTCTAGTGTTGTGGCAGTGTTGTTAATCAAAAATTCTAAATAATTTAAGAAAATTAATATTATGATGGCAGTGTTTTGAAGTGAGGATTACATAAAATTCATAGCCATTTTGTTTTCTTAACGCTTCGCGTTTCTGATGCAAGAGATTACAAATGTTCATGGAAGACTGCGAGAATTGTAACAACATTAAATACGCGGACGGAGCCCCGTTTAGTCCCATAAAACCATTTGTTGATTTGTTGATGTCGATGACGGAATAATTTGTAATGTAACAACAAATCCATCTATTAGCATAAGGGGGCTTGCATTACAATTCAAAGTCCCTCGCTACCAAATACAGTAACGCACAATGAGCATCTAAATCCATACCATATAGCAGCCGTTCAATAGCTATTACCTATAGACCACCATAAAAGATTGGAGCTTTATAATTTGATGATTAAAAAGCATTTGAATACTGATAGTTTTGTAAAACATATTCTATGGACGGATTAATCATAACAAACTTACACAATCAAATTATGTGCGTTGCTGAAGACCCTTATTTGACTTAACATCTTTGCAGCACCATTTCAGTGAAACGTAAAAGCCAGTGTAATTGATAAAACTTAAAACAGGATTTGCCACTCCTCCTATTTTAAGATGGTACCCCTAGCACTGCTGTATAAATGTTAATGGTTAAATGAAATTTAGTTCAATTAGTCCAATTACAGTTGACCTGCCCGGGAGAACAAAAACATGCTGTTTGGGAGAAATTAAAGTAAAAAAAATAATTAACATTTAACTAGTCTAAGATTCAATACACTGATACATAATAACACAAATAAATATACTTCTTCATATTTCAACGTGGGCTAGTTTTAAAAATCGACTTAATCAGCGAGCGTTTTCAAAGAGCAGAGAAGTATCCTTCCGAAAATTGTAATTTATTAACATTAATGTGAAGTTTATATAGGGTGTCCCAATAACCGGTTCAGATTTGACATATCGATTATTTTGGCTCTGGCAACACTAATGTCATACTTTCTTTGACAAAATCTCAGTATATTATTTCTAATTGACGAAATGAGTCTCTTAACGCTTCAACAAAAGTGGAAAAGTTGGTTTCATAAACAAACAAAATTGTTACATTTGGGGATCGGAAAATCCACAAGGATATGTGGAGAAGCCAATGTATCCATTGCGTGTTACTATTTGGTGCGGCTTGTGGCATGCCGGCATTATTGGGCCGTATTTATTCGAAGATGAGGCCGGCGCGACCGTTATGGTCAACGGAATCAACTACCGCCACATGTTACCTTTGGTTCCAGCAAGATGGTGCGCCATGCCTCACATCGGACATTACAATAGTGAAATTGCATCACACTGCTTTTACTTGGTGGTAGAGACTGTCAATCGTGGAATAAATATCTCAATACCTACTGATTTACTTGAGGCCCAAGAAGAAATTTAATAGCAAGTTTACTGAGGTCATTATAAAGCAACAAATAGCCTTAGGACTAGGTTTGAAAAAAAGTGGTATCCACTTTTAGCCAGAAAGTTTCTTGGAGAACAAAAAATTCGAAACGAAACACTTCCATAGCTAATATAGTACTATTAAACGTGCCTGATATTCTTAGCAGCTGCATACGTTTCACGTGTCATTTCTAAACCGCATCTCCATAACGTGAGAGAGGGTCCATGTTAAATTTTTGTGGTATCAATTTTTTTTTATATTTGTAACAAGTGTTTGTTTAAGGATGAGGGTTGGCAAACCAGCGATTTAATCTATGTTTTATTAGGCTTCATTTCATGTGTTTTCTGGATTTTGGAATTTTTTTTCGATTTGTGGCATTAACTACCACAACTTATTTATTGACTTGAAAATTATTAAAACTTCTAACAAAATAATTTTCTTCCTGGAATGTATCATCATACCGATAAATAAGACAAATTTTGTTCTCAGCCGCATTGTTCGAGGTGAACGTTCATTTTTCATTTTCATAAGTTTCACACCCATCCCCATAAGCAAGTGGCCTACATATCGAATTGAAAATAAAAATTTTATTTGATCCGAAAGATCCCGGAATTGAATAATATATATGTTTATGTATATATGTATATAACAAATATGTACATATAAACATTAATAAATTTATTTCATAATTCCGAATATTAGCTGTGCTTATAAGCTCGTATGCATACGATATGTGTATGTATTATATATTCGCCCAATTAGATCTAGAATATATGTATGTACAAAGTAAATGCACTACCTTCACATCCCATTGTCTCTATAATATACCGGCACATTACTATTTATCTGTTTGCAATTGTGTAACAATATCTTCGATTTGTTTCAATTTAGAAAAAAAAAATTATTACTAAACAAGAGTAAATTCACACCTTATTTGTTAACATCTTACTAAACTATTCATAATTTTGTTTCGCTTATATGCGCTTCACAGTCTCGTTCACGAAAAACTATAACATAACTATATGTAATATATATATAAATAGTAATAGTAATAACGATAATAACAATAATAATATTAATAATAATTTTACGAAATTTGATATTAAACCTCTCTATGTACATTATTTGATTTTTATTTTCGTTGATATTGATATACCTTTGAAAAAGCCTTTCTAAAAATAATAGCAATAATAAAAAGGTTTTTACGGGCCATTGTTGGCCCGAACCGTTTCAACAATCCACCGGTTGATATTTTAAACTTTTTTTTTGTATTGTTCTCCAGAAACTTATCTTCGTCCACTACACTGCTCTTTTTAGTGTTGGCTACCAGAGACCATGGTGTAAGCTTATGTATTTATTGTTGAGTAAAATTTGAGGAATCTCATCATTCCTCTGATATTGTCCTTGAATAACACATATTAGTTAGTATATGAAATATGTTGGTAAAATGTAGAACTTATGAAAAGTTAAGAATCATTCATTGGTCCCAGCTGTATTCAAATAATTTATTTTCAACAATGACTTTTTCTCGTATTTCACTAGAATATTACAGGTTAATAAACCTGGCTAAGTATACTAAGAACAGTACTAAGAGAATTCATTTTAATGAGACTGAGTCAATCAGAGGCAAACCTTTCATCATTCAGAAGATGCTTGCATATAACTTTCCAAATCATAAGAATTTTGTTATTTAATATATTTGCATGACTTTTTTTACCATTAACTTTATAACATGGTGCAGAGCACGTTGTTCTGAAGTCTGGGTGGCATTAAAATGATCATATACGTTTCGATATGTTTAAGTATTTGCTTAGATATTAGCAACTAAGGTCAAATAGCGAGCCCCAAAATTATTTAATGTTAGTATTCGCAAAATATGATTATGAGGTTATCCACGATTTACCTACCTGTGCTCTGCCCAATAATTGGTTTAATGACATTGTGGATTGCAATACCAGTTAACCGGTTTATCGATGTTTTATGTAGTCGGTATTACTGTTACGTTTAATACAAAAAATCCTTTACTTTTAATTCGGATTTTTTATATTCCAGAATGAAATTCCCATTTATAGTCAAAACTAAAAGAAATATTTTGTGCATATAACTTGGCGATAAAACGAAATCTTTCAACTTCGTTCAGTTTTGCCTCTAGTCGAACATCTGAGAAAAAATTTCGTACTATTGCTTTCGATTATTATATAAAATTTAGTACTATTTTTGTCCATGCGTATAAAGTTAAGTTAAGACTGTGTCCGAAACACATGATAAATATTTGTGAATACAAATTTTTGACATTTATTTGATACAAACGAAGTCACCCAATCGTCACGGTTAGTTGCTATGATAATTTTTGACAAATACCAAAACTTTCTATGATAAAAGCCAAAGTTATCGCGTAGCACACTCGGATATACAGTAAAGCATATACAATTCACTCCTTGGTTTTGTAAGAATACTATTCAAAACCCGTAGAAAAATTTAACCTTTTTCGTTGCTATGTTAATTTCAATAAACAATGCACACAATTAAATGTAATTTTTCTTCATAGTTTTTATACCTCACAAAAATTAAATTTAAACGCAAATAAGGCGGGGAAATATTTTCATCAATTATTTTCGCACAGCGTAATAAAAAATTGGGAATTCGGACACAAATCTAGTATTCCTCACACATTTTAGTACGTCAAACCTCAATAATTGTTGTATAGCTATGTGTGTTCGAAACAAAAAATAATAGTTCGTATTTATTTTTGTATGCTCGTATGTATATTACTGCGAACGTTGATAGTCAAAAATTAGCAATGAGAAAATAGTAGTTTCCAGATATTGATGACAGTCGTTCAGTAACGATAGCGTTCACACCATCGAAACCAATAGCATGCACGAATTTGTTAAAACGTATAACGATGTCGATCGATTTCAATAGTAAGGCTCTAGTATTGTTAATCGCTATTATCATATACTATTCGAACGAGGCAGCTCGATCAAAGTATGTAGTACAAATCATAGCCACATAAGATGATTTTAATTAAAGTGACAGTCGGCTATGCTTTTTTCTTGTTTCAACTGTGCTGTAGTTCAAGGTAATTGCAGTAAATTGGTAATTGGTGGTAAAAAAAATGCATTGCGATTCTAAGCGATTACTCAGTGATTTGAGATTCATTTTTGTTTTATATTTATGATGAAAAGAAGAGACAATTAATTAGTGATTTCGTTTTTGTATTATTTTATTGTTTCCAGAGTGATCCCCTTATCTGATATTGTGTTATCCTACGGATAAAAGACAATTGGACAAAAGTAGATGATCCACTTAAAACAAGTGTGCGGTTTCAGTTTTGTTCTATTTATATTTTTTTCATAGAAACAACAAAAAAAAAACAAAATAAAAATTCCCCTTGGAGTTTTTTTGAACGTTCGTCCGATGGTAATTCTAGAATATGCCAGTTATCAGGATAATTAAAGAAAATTAAAGCGACCGTTAAAAGTACAAGTAGTTTACAAAGTAGTTTTACCAATTCAGATTACAGTAGCAAAAATTAACAAAAATGCCATCCAGGAAAATTAACTAAATATTTCCAGAAAAGAAAAATTCTTCTTTTGAATCAGCCGTGGCCCGTATGTTAGCCGTCGATGTTATTTCTTTTAGTACATTTAGGACTTCGTGTTACTTAAAAAGGCTATTGAAGATATTCAGATATGACGTTCCGAAATCGGATGCCTCAATTAAAGCTATTTTAACTAAATTTGGCGAAACAGTTAAGCGGAAAGTAACCGATGAGCTGATGTGTTTATTGAATTTCGATGATAGATTTAATGCTTCTTTTGATGCGTGATCTTCGGTAAAAAATCGACGCTATCTAAATTTTACTATCCACAGTTTTGAAAAAGTAAGGAATTGGGACTCGTTAGCGTACATGAATCTATGCCAACAAAAAATTGTATTAGTTTTGACTAATAGGGTTCTAGTAATTTTTAAAATTGGGAAATTGCAATCTAAAATTATTCAGCAACTCTGCTACGCGCTCGGAATCTAGTTGGCACTAGTTAAAGCTCTGTACAATCGAAATATTACTACCTCTTTCGTATTTCCTCGGTTTTGATAGTTTATTTTATTTGCATCTTTCTCATTCGACAATCGCTCAACAATTGTTACTATATTTTTAATTATGACAGATCTTGTCATATTAAAAAGCCTGTATTGGCCCGCTTATCTTCTGTTGAATTATTTAAATAAGAGAAAATAGCAAAGTAAATCGTTCGACTCTGTTTTATTTTTGCCAACTCATCTGCAAAAAAGTTTTTCGACTGTGGCTTTTATCGAAAACATTGCTATCGGAAACTGTGGATAGTAAAATTTAGATAGCGTCGATTTTACTAATACTTTAATTAATTTCACAGAAAATGTCTCTAAAAATCTTATACTAAAGCAGAAATTAAGTGTGGAGATATTTAAAAAAGAAATGAAAATGAGCTTTAAATACAAATCGTAACGATTCGAGAGCTAACAGAAAAAATTAAAAATGTAAACGCGAAAAAAGTCCCGATACTAACCTAGAGATGGCATCTTTAAAGAAAATTTTTTATGATTTTTAGAACGTAGCAACCATAACATACTTACATCCCGATTCTGAGTTAAGAGATCTCTTACATCTCTTACATAAGATATTTTTTGAAACAGATTTTTTTTAAGAGGTTTTTTTAATTGCGATTCTGAGTAGTTATCTCTTAAAATATCTCTTCAAAACTCTCCAAATTTTTTTGTAGAGCTGTCAGTTTGTTTTTACGTATTATAAAATGGAGAAGAAACGGAAGCAGCGTACAAGTGTTGAGCAGTTTGAAATTTATTTAAGCTTTCTTGAGGAAAATCCCCAATGCAAAGCAGGTAAAACACACCTGAAAATACTAATTACCTAGAAGAAAAGTGGGCCGAGTTGGAAAATAAATTAAATATATGTAGAGGTCCACTAAAGACTTCAAAGGAATGGAAATGAGTAAGTATCAATTCGTAATGTGTCTGTATAACACTACTGTAATATTTATTTTCATTTTCTGTTGTTGTTGTAGTCGCTAAATCATTAGAAATACCAATTAAAATCGAAAGCCCGCAAAATAAAAGAGGATCAATTGCTAACTGGAGGTGATGGGGCAGCAACGGCAGGATTAACGAGATTAGAAAGACGAGCACGTAATTTATTTTGTATGGTATCTGTAACAGGTGATAACGACATAACTGTCTTAGGAGAAGTTGAAGTAAGAGCTGTTTAATCTTTATTTAATAAATTATATAATATAATTTTGTAATGTATTTTAGATCAGACCACAGGCAATGGTTGAAGCCGGCACGAATGAACGACGCCGCCTTCTAACGGAGGTATCAGTAATAGGCATGCAAAGTATATCCTCCCAACCAATGCAGTTAGCTACAAATAATACGCGCCCAACCATTGTAACAGAAAATTCAATGAATGTAGGGCGGGAACGTAAATCGGCAGTTACCGGTATTGCTGACTGCGCAAAAAAATCAACTAAAAGCTGAGGAACGCGCAATCTACAAACAAAAGTTAGCCGAAAGCGTTTAGTTAGCCGAAAGTGATAGCCAAACAAGTTGAAACAAATAATATTAGAAATATAAATCAAAAAGAAATTATATATGAGCATTTTTTTTACTATACAATTTATTTGTTTTATAAATTATAATGAATTGGCGTACTTATTTCGCATAAGTCAACCCTCAGTCAAATAAATGCTGCTCTTATTATGAACGAGGTCATTTTCCTCTTCCTCATATTCAATTGGTTCGTCTTCATTCTCATTAACCCCAAAATCGATTAGCATATTATGCAGGATCATGCATGTGTAAATAATATAAGCGGCTTTCGCTGGCCTATAATGGAGTGTCCGGGATTTATTCACCTAAATCTACCTTTGAGAACACCAAATGCACGTTCGACTGTGTTTTGCGCTCTAATTTGTAAGCTATTAATAGCTTACTTCTTCCTGTGGAGTAGTGGGTGGAGTGCACAAAAGCTATGACCACTATTCCCAATAAAATGTATTCTTACTGATGTCGTTTGCCAAATTGCCGAATCATGAACACTACCAGGATATTTTGCGTTAACTGCTAAAAACTTAAGGTTTGAATCCACAATCTGTAAAAGTTAAAAATAGATTACAAATTTATTTACATGCATATAAAGCATAGTTTTTAAATTACCGCTTCCACATTAATGCTGTGGTACCCTTTCCTATTCATATAAAACCTTGCTGGTCACTCAGGATCATTTATCGGTGGTGCTACGATACCAATATGGGTACAGTCAATAGCACCTACAACGCCTTTTATGCCAAATTTATTAAAAAATCTGCAATATAATTCTTAAATAGTATTAAACTTATATGTGTATGAGTTGGAGATACGTTTCCACCAAAAAGGGTTGGTTGTTTTTTTTACATCGCACCTCACACGGATAGTATACATTCTTCAAAAATTGCGTCTCAACACAAAATTTATTACCTACACATGCAAACAAAAAACAACCGATTTGTAGAAAAAACAACCGATTTGTACTAATGAAGGGAACTTTTGCTGTTGTTTTTTTTACATTGGTACTAAAATATAAAATTTGCTCTAGGAAATTTTATGGACAACCCTTCATTTATTTGAAAAATGTCATTATCATGTATTTTTGTTGCGATTCAATTTTTAATAAAAGTTATTTATTTCTTTAAAGCACTAATAGCCATTTATTTTTTATTAAACTTTAAACATTTTAGATTTGCAACCATTTACAATAAATTTTTATGAAAAAAATCAACGTTAAAATTCAAATATTTAAATTTATGATTCTAATACATAGAATTCCAATACACATACATAAAAAAAATTAAAATATTTCCCTTTGTAAAAAAAACAACCGATTTTTTGGTCGAAACCAAGAGTTACCATTCTTTAATCCTATTCTTTTCTTCCTGAGTAACACAATATTTTACATGATGTGCCATGTGTGATACCATAAGTTGGCAAATGTATTGTGTATTCCGTGATATACACGATTGGCTCATTGGAAGGAGATAATCAGATGCTATACTTCGTTGGTATGATCCATGTCCCAAAAAATGAAGGGTAGAAAGTACCTACATGAATGAATTTAGAATATTATTTTTAATTTATATGGGTTATCTAAATAAAAACAAACTTTAAATGCAAATGGAATTTCTGATGTTTCAGAGTCATGGCGCTCCAATTCCCTAATCAACCTAATTGCCAAACCTTTTAAAGGCGAAAAAATTTCCGAAATATGTTGTCTTCTACATCGAATGGGTTTGTATTGTCCCGAAGATGCCAAAATTGATGTTTACAATTTTCCCTAAAAAACATACATAATTATTAATAAATGTACTAAATGTAATAAATGTATTATTAATGTATGTATATCATATAGTATTTATTATCAAACAAAATTCCAATTCGCCAAGTAAAAGTTTTTTTTTTTTTTATTGACTTTATTTATTACAATCTAGTCTCCTGGACTAATGAGCAATTTGTTTCTGATTTAATTTACTAAGATAATTATATCTATGACTCCACCCATTGGCGTTTCACAGTTTCTGGTAAGTTGTTGGTTATACCACATCGGTATTGTGGATTTAAATCAGCAAGCCGCTGTTTGCATTAACAATTAAACCAGTTCAAAGGGTTTAGTTCTTTTCAATCTGCGTATAATATTGGTGTTGGTTAACAGCTGAATTGCCTCTATATTCACATGTTGCTGGAGTCTTTCTTCGTGTTTCCTTGCATTTTTTTTAATTTCATTTGAAACGGGATCCACTTTAAGGTCTCTATGTAGATCACTATTCCTGACGTACCATGGTGCATCGACGATGTTCCTTAGTACCCTGTTCTGAAACCTTTGAATGATATTGACGTTGCTGGGTTTTGTACAACCCCAGAGTTCAATACCATAAGTCCATATTGGTTTCAGTATTTGCTTATAAAGTAGCAGCTTATTGTATGATGATAGATAAGAGTGTCTGCCTATCAGCCAATGCATTTTTTTATATTTGAGTTTTAGTTCTTCATTTTTCTTTTTGACGTGGACCTTCCATCTAAGTTTAGCATCCATGGTCATGCCTAGATACTTAGCTGTGTTCGCATGCGGTATTATTTCTCGATTTATGGAAACAGGTATATGTTCAACTCGTTTGTTGGTAAAATTTATGTGAACTAATTTAGTTTCATTTAGCTTAATTCGCCATCTTTTAGTCCATTTATATACTTCGGAGATAGCTGATTGTAATTTTTGTGTTGATTCTTCGTTGCTTTTTCCAACAGCTAGGATCGCAGTGTCATCAGCAAAAGTCGCCACTGTGTTGTTTTCTAATTCAGGTAGATCATACGTGTATAATAAATATAAAATCGGTCCTAATACACTGCCCTGCGGTACACCTGCTTTTATTTCTTTTAATTCAGAATAAGTTTCAGCAAATTTAATTCTAAAGAATCTATCTTTCAAGTATGATTCCAGTATTTTAGCGAATTGCATTGGTAAGAGGTTTCTTAACTTATGATTAAGTCCTTCATGCCAAACCTTGTCAAAAGCTTGCGCCACGTCTAAAAATATCGTGGAGCAGACGTTTTTCTCTTCAAGTGCTTTCTCAATTACATTGATTACTCTGTGTACTTGTTGTATTGTTGAGTGTTGACGACGAAATCCGAACTGATGATTTGGGATTAAGTTATTCCTTTCGATTATCGAATTTAACCTTTTAATCAGTATTTTCTCAAAGAGTTTAGACATGACTGGCAACAACGAAATTGGTCTATAAGATGAAGTTTCGTATGGTGGTTTACCAGGTTTTGATATCATTATTACTTCTGCAATTTTCCACAAACTGGGTACAAATTTGATTCTAAATGCTGCATTGATAATATAAGTAAGCTTAACTAGGGCCTTCCTTGGTAGTTCTTTTAAAATTTCTGTAGTAATAAGATCATAACCAGGAGCTTTTTTCGAATTCATACTGAATTTTATCTCATGCATGACTTCTTTTGGTGAAGTCAATAGAATTTCTTCACTTTCTTTTTCAGATTCCACCGTTATTATTTGAGATTCTAAAGTATGATCATCATGTGGTTGGAATATTTTTTCGAGGTGCTCCGCAAAACATTGAACTTTATCTTCGTTATTTCGAGCCTATTTCCCTCCTTCTATTCTTATTGGAGGGTTCTGCATTGTTGGTCTTTTAATATTTTTGGTTGCTTTCCAAAGTGAATAATCAGTCCTGCTATCATTAGTTAGTTTTTTTAAACAGTTACTGATTGACTCGTCTTTTACTTTTTGAATTTCCCTTCTTAACTGTTGGGTTAAATTGTTTAATTTAGTTTTATATTGAGGAGCTCGTGTTTGTAGTAAAAGTGCCAAGTAAAAGTGTTAACAATTCTAATAAATCATGCATATTCACAATCCGAAGTAAATAATCTGAAAACAAAAATAATATTATAGCAATTAAAAGTTTTATAAAAATACAAAAATATTGTTTAAATTTTTGGAAAAATGATAAACAACAATGATTTATAAAATCTTAACCACATATAACACATAAACGCATAATTTAATAAATTATAATTAGAAATTATTTCACAAAAATAAAATTTACCAGATGTTTAACTATTTAAAATTGTTATTATATTATAATTTAATAAAATAATTTGATAAACACAATTTTCAAATACACTGTTCAACAAACGTCAAAATGATAATGATGCTTATTGCTTTGCTATTCCAATACTACCTATTTCAATGGTATTTAACTTAAGAGATTTTTGAACAGAATGTATTAACAAAGAGATGTCAAGAATCGCAAAATAAGCGAAATCTCTTAACTATGAGATATCTCTTCGTTAATACACATAAGAGATACTCTAGAATCGAGATGTTAGTTACAGTCATTTAAGAGATAATGAAAAAAAAGTTTTTTGTTTTGATAAAACATTGTTTTTAACGGTAAAAATTTAACGGTGTTTTGCAGACCTTGCTCAGCAATGGCTTGAAAAATATTATTCTGGCTATGTTCCATCGAAAATAACTAATTATCGGTCGTATGCTAACAGAAGTTCGGACAGAAATAAATTTGGTCATTAAAAAGCTTTTTTTCAAATTGATGCCGTGTTTGCTCACAATGCAATAACCACAAGATGAGCCTCCGATGATTCAAAACAATGACAATGGATAAAACATGGATTCATCATTTCACTCCGGAATCAAAACGGCAGCTGCTAATTAGTCCGCCGGCAAGGTTATTTCTTTTGTATTTTGGGATGCGCACGGCATAATATTTATCTCCTACCTTGAAAATGGAAAAAACATCAATAGCGAATATTACAGGGCATTTATGGAGCGTTTAAAGGATGAAAATTATGAAAAACGGCCACAAATAAAGAAGAAATATATGATCTTTGAAAACAATGCACCATGTCACAATTTGGCGAAAATAATAGTCAAATTACATGAGTTGGGCTTAGAATGGCTTCGCCATTCACCGTACCCCCAGAGCTAGCACCCCCCCCCACCAAACTGGCTGTCAGTGGCCCTATTCTGGTTTTCCCAGGGAATTGGGAATTTTTGACGTTTTGTAGCAGTTGGGAATTATTTTTTCCTAAAGTGTATTCTGGCGATTGGGAAATTTGTTTTATGGGAAAAAAAAATTCCATCATTATAGCAGTTTTGACATTTTCTCAATTATTTTCGTTGGAAATTCATATTCAAAAGAAATTGTGTGTGTAAACAGCGATTTGCAATTTTGATTAATTAATATAAAATAAATAAAAAACGGTTTACATTATTTACTATGGCTAGTGTGAGCAGAGTAAGTAAACTTTTAAATACATGAAAATGATTAAGTATGTATGTAACAATATTTTTAGGGAAGAAACATAACAAGAGAACAGAAGGAACGTTTAGTGTCAATGATGAACGACGATATTGAACTGGCAAATGACAGGTATTTAACATATATTTTCACTGTCTCCGTAATTATTTGCTTAAAGATTTAAAATTAACAGATTTAGTCAGATTGATGGGAAGCGAGCCAGAAGTGGCAGAGAATTGCCACTGAAATTAATTGTATTGGGGGTGCAATTAAAGATGCAGAAAAATGATGAAGAGCGTGGAATGATATGAAGTATGTGTACAAATTTAAATTGTATTACTATTATCATACTAATTTAGTTTTTAAAATTAGAAAATATGCTAGGAGCCAATGGACAACACTAAAAGAGTACAACAACCGTACTGGGCTAGGGTTGGAGTGTCCCTCAAAGGAGGCCAGCCATATTAAGTACGGTTGATCAACGAATATTAGTCATTTTAAGTCCAGAATCGGTCGCTGGAACGGAAAATCGCAAAGGCGGTATCTTTAAATATTAAAGTTTTAATATTTAAATCGCAAAGGCGGTATATTAAAGTTTTATTTTTTCGTACAGCAAGTGACGACAACTATTACACCATCAACGACAGTTATTACACCGACCAGTTTGGATGATCAGATAAACAAAGCACCCCGAGACGATCAGGACGTAAGGCCTACGCGTACAAAACGGATTAGAGGTAGTTATTACAAAAAAATTAATTTTTTTTATATATGTGTTTATGTATCTAATGCTATTTTACTTTCATCAATATACAGGTTCAGCATATACACGCGACATTTTATTAAAGGAGGCTAATAAACTTGAATACAGAAAAGCTAATGCTCAGCTAAAGAAAGAATGGCTGCAGCTATGGAGAAAAAAAAATGAATTAATACAGCAAATTTTTCTGTCTAGCAAGTGAGTAACAGTTGCAATTTATTTACTAATTTATTTTAGTAATAATTAATTACAACAATAATTTTGAACAATAAAGGATCGATTTACTCGACCGATTAAAAAGTAATCGTTCATCCACAACATTCTCAATAATTTCGTCGTCGTCTGCGATCGCGTTATCTTCTTGATCATCTCGTGCTCGTCATGATAACCGCGCTCTTTTATGAAATTATGCAGAGTGGCACAGGTGTTTATTATAAGCCCCATCATTAACGGGGAATATTTGATGCACCTATCTTTTGCCAAACACCTAAAACATGACTTCAAAACACCATTGAGCCTTTCGATACAATTTCGAATTTTGCGATGTATTGCATTATATCTCTTCTCATTTTCTGTATTGGGATTCTCTATGGGAATCATTAACCAAGGTTGCAATAGATAACCGCTATCACCTGAAATTATTTGTAATTTAAAAATAAATCTTATATTTATATATTTTTTTTTCAGGCACAACAAACATTCCACCCTCCAAAGTAAGGAAATTATGGAACTAATTTTGAAATAGAAAACGATTTTATTTATTTTTTATTATTTATATAATATTATTTATATTTTTGTTATTTATTTTTTTTTATTAATTTGAATTTGTGAAATGAATATTTTAAATGACTGAATAATTTCTTAAATAAAAAATTGCTAACCTAACAAATACGTGTTTTGCAATTTTCCTTCATATATTTATTATGTATAGAAACGCTTTAAAAATAGATTTTCTCCATATGGAAGCGTCATGATTAGATCCTCCATACTTTGCGTTGACATTCAAAGTTCGGAGGTTAGAATCACAAATCTGTAAATCAAACTGAACTTTAGAAAAAAGAATAATAATATTTGTACTCGTATATAGTTTAATATTTACCAATTGCACATTCTTAGAATGATAATGACGCCGATTGAGGTACACATGCTCAATCCTGGTCGCCGGCCTGTACATTGAAATATGTGTACAATCAATGCATCCCATAACCCCGGGTAGGTTAAACTTTTCGGAGTATCTGAAATGGCATAATTAATTATTCATTATTAGTTGAAATTCAAATTGTGTATATATAGAAAATCTTACTGTCTTTTTACGTTAATCATTTCCGAAGCCGTTGTAGAAATTTAATAAATCTCGGCATTAATTTACTATCGATGATAGTATAAACTTCATTGATGCTTCTACAAACAACACTCTATGAGCCATACGTAAAATAATTTACATCGATCTTCTTCTGGAAAAAATTCTATATAAACTGATGAACTCCGTCTCAGGTAAAAATCAAATGGTTCAGATGAAAAACGTAACTGCTTTCGTTGGATTCTTAAATTATACCGCCTATCCTCTTCGTCATATGGCCAAGTAAACGTCGTGCTAGTTTACATATGTAAAATATTCACTAAAAATTAAATAAAGTGCTACACATAAACTAAAAAACTAATACTAATCCTTTTAATTACAATTAACACAACAATTTTTCAAATTAATTTAGTAATAATAATAACACACACGGCTTGGCTTGTATTTTGTATGCATAAATATAACTATATTTATTTTATTTTGTCAAAACACTGACAGCTCCTTTGCGACATTGGTTTTTCTATCGGTTGGTGTTTAAAATAAAAAAAAATCCTTGAGAATTTATTCCCAAGCAACCCAATTACACTTTTAGGAAACCGAGGATAAAAACTTGGGAATTACTGCAGTTGGGAATTATAACAATATTTTTTCCCAATTCCTATTTCCCTAGGAAAACCAGAATAGGGCCACAGTAGACCTCAAAAAGATTCAAAGAAAGTAATGAAGCCATTGCTGAAATAAAGCACTAGGCTGCCTGACGCTTTTCACATGGAATTTGTCGAAATTATTACAAATATGATAAATTAGTATCATTTCGGATGGATGAGTCAGTTTACAACATCGGTATGTGAATGATTTGCACTGAATCAACTATGCAGCCAGTGTTAAACTTAGGTATGAACCTAAGAACCAGAGGTGAAAATGTACTTAAATTAACCTCACATAGCTCTAAAATCTTACATAATGTTATCACTATGAAGATAAAGAAGATATTTGTTATACGAATTTTTTAATGTTTTTGATAATTTAATACTGTACTGACTGTACTGACTCACCCAAAAATTCTTGTTTATATCACTGGCAACATATCACACAACTTGTTTGTAAATAATAAAACTCCTAATTGGCAAAAAAAATAACAGCTTAAGGTAACGATGCTACACGATACTGAAATTAGTCATTAGGTTATCAACATACGGTATTCGGTATTATATAAACTCAAATTTTATCAGATAACACCTTGGATATATTTAAACGTCTGATTCTTCTCTTAATGTAAACTGCGGCAATCTCTCTGTTTCTTTCAATGAACAAATTTCTATTAAAAATACTAATTCATCAGCTTTTGCTGGTTCGAATTTACTCAATATCCCATCTGATGCTTGATTAAAAATCTTTTTATTAGAGGCCCGCCCATTTGATACTTCACTAACAAAGGTCACTATACCTTATGGTGAAACTCCGATTATTATTTTTAAGTTATTTACTTCTTACAGTAAGAATAAGTACCAGTTCAACATGTGAGACAACGGAAGGTGGCGATTCGTATTTCGGTCTAAAATTGTTTTAACATTAAAAAATTCTGTAAAACACGTCTGCAGATTATTTGCGTTTTCCTCTTATTATTGCCAATGAAAATATTTTTTCATTGACTTTGCCGAATGCTGTACTAAATCAGCAAAGTAGTATTTTGCACTTTTATCACTTATTTCAAAATCGAAAACGAGCAATTTTATTTTATCTTATGCATAGTAAGAAGAACGCGGTCTCTCATTGCACAAGTGTCATCCTTTCTAACCGTTTGGCAAACTTCTATCATTACATTTAGTATATCCTGTTTTTGTATTAAATTTTGCTTCAGTATTTCATAAAAAAGCTAAATTTATGAAACCTGTAAGCTCGATTTGATAACCTTTGGCTAAACTATGAGATATACTCTGTATGGCTACGTCAGAAATCCAATGTGGCGTTTGATCATTCATGTCAAAAGATAGTGGTTCGAACTGTCAACTGTTTGAACTGTCAAACAGTTGACAGAACTACTAGAAAAAAGGATATTCGACGGACAATAGTGAGTTGAGTTGAGTTGTATTTTAAAAGCTTAAGAGTAGAGTTATTTTGTATCGCCAAAGTGTTAAGATTAGTTTCATAGCCCCCGCCAGTGGAAGCGGTTAATCCAGTGAAATGAAAAGTGTTATAAGAAGCGAATTATTGATGTTAAAAATAAAGAATTGTTTATTGAATTTCAAATAAAGAATAATTGTGTTTCTGTTGGCTGGAATTATTAATTGTGATTGAAAGTAAACAGTGTTGAAGTGGAAACTGTCGTGTTTGTTAAGTGGTGATTTCTGGACAATAAATATCAGGGGAATTTATTCACAATCCAGTTATACGAACCAGCAATAGGCAAAAACATAACAATATGTTTGTTTTCGGTGATTCCCTAAATGTACGAAATTCTTTTTTTTTTTTGGATTAAGCACTTCGCAAGTAGGCAATATTGCTTTTGTTTGTAGGTTAATAAAATTTCATTTTTAATAGGAATTCGGGAAAATTTGCATGCGAAAGATAAAATTAAATAGAGTGATATTTTATTGAGCTGTAATATGTAATATAAAAAAGATTACCTCAACATTTTCGTAGGAAGGTTCCTTAAAAGACATTAGGCAAAGATGAAGTGTTGTAAGTTCCGTTGGAGAACATGGCAAACCTCCGTTTAGAACGATACACTCGAATACAATAACTATTATTCTTATCGTATTGCTTATTGATTGCATTGGAGTATATCTAAAACGACATCGGATTAAGTCAGGAATATAGTTTAATTCTTCCAGAAAAGAAGGTTTATAATCATTTAAAATTATTAGTTGTGAATCGACGAAATAGTAAAATGTATAAAGAGTAAATTTTTAAACCTATAACAAATTCCAAGATACGTCATACCTACAGTCTAAATTTCGGCGTACGTCACATGATTTTCAGTCATATCACAATGAATTTGTATGGTTTTACACACAATATTTTATAAAATAATTTAATTATAAATAAAAACTTTTTAATAAAACTATAAATAAGTAGAAGAAGCTATATAAATAAAAATGTGTAAGCTCGTAATCAACTGATTTCTTCTAAAAGTAAGCGTCATCCGGAATTAGTGTATTTAATTCATTAAACTCATAACATTTTATTAGAATTTAACCATGGATTCTTTCCAGTCAATGGTCTTTAATCCTGCATTTCCTTCATTAAATTTTAATACTTTCCCGTTATAAAATAGTATTTTACCATGTCACGTGATGGCCCCCTGACCACATAAGCATTTCTAAAAATAATACAAAACATAAAAAATTTTATAAACCAGATCGAGCCAAAGACATTCCCATACACAATTTTTATTTTCTTGCAAATTTCTTTCGTACATTGCAATCAAAAAGAAGATGCTACAGTTGAAATTAATAGAAAATTATGCTATGATGTGAAACTATAAACTATGGTGTGCTAAATTTTCTTAAGGTATTGCACTGTACATGTGCACAAAGACACATTTTCCTTCGTCTCATATCGATGCATTATGATGCAAAATATAAAAAATCGAACTCTCGAATTTAGTTTTTCTAGAATTTATTACGACTAATAATGGTAATAGACGAAAGAATACATAATCGAAAGAGGGCGGTATCCAAATTGTACTTGTGTATATATTATATACGAGTTCGAGTACATAATATTGGATAAAGTACAACAAAACAAGAAAAACTATAAAAATTCGTGATAATTCAAGCCCAAAAAAAAAAAAAACCATCTCAAATCTCTAATGTTGTGGTTTTTTTTGCGCGCTATAAGTCGCGATTGCGTGGGTTGAAAGAAATCATCGACAACTACGAGTACATAAAAATACAAAAAAATTTATGTTTTATGTTTTACTTTTTTGTG
The DNA here is from genome assembly GCA_963556175.1 of Tipula confusa. Taxonomy (NCBI): domain Eukaryota; kingdom Metazoa; phylum Arthropoda; class Insecta; order Diptera; family Tipulidae; genus Tipula; species Tipula confusa. Next base: position 134,858,638 of record OY744475.1, read on the forward strand.
AAAATAATAAAATAATTCTACTTTGTTGTTTTAATTGTTTATTGTGGTGCAACATTTTTTTTTCGATTTATAGAAAGGTGCTGGTGGTGTTGGATTTAACATCAAGAAAACGAAAAATTAAATGATTGCTTTTGTAATATGTATGTACATACATTTTTATGTTGTACAAATAATGTTTGATGGAAACGCAGCTGATTTCTAATGATTTGAAAATTACATGGATGTAACATCAAATTTTTAACAAATTTTGTAATACGAGTATTTATATATCGATATAATCCCAGTGGGAGAAATTTTATTACTAATTGAGGAAAGTGTTACATTAGAAAATTGGTGTCTTGTCACCGATCATATAGTAATGATTAGATATTTATTTTTGTTTTCATATCGTTAAGCAGTTTTTTTTGGGTTGACCACCTAGAACGATATGGGTATCATATAAATTCAATTGATTAAAATATCAAATGATGATTGAGAACCAGCATTTGTCTTAAAGTTACGGCTAATTTACGATATAGGATTTTAATTTCAAATTAAACCATTTAAAGTTCAATCGAAACTTTGTTTAAAACAAACGAAACTATTTCAAAACCAAATAAAACATATTCCAAACCAACTAAAACATTTTCTAATTCAAATGAAACTATATTTCACAAATATAAACTTTTTCAAATTCAAATAAAACTTTTTCAAAATGAAATAAAACCATTTCAAAACCATAAAGAAACAAAAAAAAAATTAATTAAATTTAATGTAAATGCTGGTGGTAATTTCAATCAACTGCTTGTGGAATCAACTGCTTGTGGTAATTTCAATAACATACTTGTGTTGTAGTTATTGCAGTTGTTTTGGGTTACTGTTTGTAGAGCCTCATTTATAATGCTTAACATATCCAGCTGGCCGACATTTTCGCTCATAATTTTTCGATGAGCTAATTTCACCTGAAAAATCATTGAATATTAGCGTTAAATTGTAAAATCATTAAGTGAATAAGTGTAAAATGTTTGCTCGCGGGTATATTTCATACCTTTGAAAAAACCTGTTAAATTGGGTTAAGCATCAGCGAATATGGAGATAGATAAACCAGCTGAGCGGAGCTCAATTCAACAATATTTTAGACTTCAGCAGTTTTACGAATGGCTGCGTTGTCCATGATAAGCCATACATCCTGTAACCCTTGAACCCGTGATTTTTCAAGCAATTCTCGCAGAAATGTGCTAAAATTTTGCGCTATTTTGCAAGTTGAGTGTTATTATATTTCGATGTGTTAAGCCCGACACACTTATTGTGGCAATTAACTTAATATTTCTTCCATGTAATGCAAGAACAATCACATTGGCGCTCGTTCCTACTCGTGACCTAGCACAAGTCCGCCTGATACGGAAATTAAAGCAAAGTGGCTTTAATTTCCGTATTTTCATCAATGAAAATATCTTGTTTCGATTTTCTGGTGCATTATGATAAAATTCAAAGCATACAATCTTCTTAACTCTAGATTGTAGGTTGTTCATTTTTTTATTCTCAATTGAAGCTTTTTTTAAAGTAACTTTAAGCTTTTTTAAGCAATTAGCCACTGTTTGAATGCTTATGTTTAAACTCTCGAACAATTTCTCTTTAATTGTTTTGAGCGTTACACATGGGTTTCGCTCTACCTGACACTCGACAAAGGTCAACACGTTGTCGGTCACTTTTTCCATTCTTTTAGCACCTCTTTGACCAATTAAAATAACGTCATCTTCACTCGTTGTGGTATGTTCACCCATATTAATATATAATTATTTATTTTATATTTTGGAACAATATTTTTTGATATTTTCTATACAACTTGCACCATACTCTAACAAATAACAAATGCAATTGATTTATGAAATTTTATACGAACTGATTTTCATTGTAATCACCACGTCTTAGTCACAGACTTATTGGCTGGTAAATGTACATTTACCAGCCAATAAGTCAATTGTTGGTGTAATTGACCCAAGACTAGTAGCAGGACTGGTATATAAGATTTTAAATCAATCGAATCTCTCACCTCCTTTCCTTATGATAATTTTCTAGTCTAATTTCAGCTTTCAAGAAAATTATCCCAGACAAGCATTCAGGAAGCTAGTGCCCTATCACTTTGTATCACTTTGACCTTGATGTTATTAAGTGTGCGGATGATTTTGATTAATTAAAAAATTTTAGTTCACGTGTAAATTTCCACATTTAGTTTTTAATTTATTTAGCGCAGTTTAAGTTTAATCGTTTAGCTTGCTTGATCAATTTATTCTCTCCTAATGACAAATTATTTATTTAAAAAGATCAACACAAAGTATCCAACAAGTCAACATCATTTTGAAATTAAAATTGATGAATAAAATTAAAGCTTAAGTTCAAAAGTTACAAAGTTCAGCCATAGATGGCAGGGTAATCATTAAAATCTAAACACGATATATTATAATTAGCTTAGTCGATAACACATTTATCTAACTGGGCGTACTCAATATGTCAAGTTCATTTTTCATGTCCCCTTGAAAGTGCGCGTAGTGTGCCCCAGGGTTCCGTACTTGGACCGTTATTATTTCTGATGTTTATTAACGACGTATCAAATATTATTTCTCATTGTAAATATCACTTATATGCCGATGACCTTCAAGTTTTTTTAAGTAGATTACCGACTTCAGTTAATCGTATAGCTTCACAAATTAATGAGGATCTACAAAGTATTAGCAACTAGGCTCAATCCAACAGTCTTTGTTTAAATTCATCAAAATCAAAAGTTCTTAAAATTTATAGAGGTTGATATACCAAAGCCCAGCATTGAAGTAAATAATGACATGATTGCTTATGTTAGTAGTGCACAAACCTATTACAGGCAATGTATTTTTCTTTTTAATGTTATTTGGGGTAATTGTCCTTATTTTCTTAGAGATAAAATAAAAATTGCACAGTCTACGAGGTGCGTAACAATGATTATTCCTAGGCTCAGTACATCATTCCGTTCTAGGTGTTTCTTCGTAAACGGAGCTCAAACTTGGAATAGTGTGCCACTTCACTTAAAACAAATTTCACATCTTCATCAATTCAAAGGAAAATGCATGAACTACTTTTGTTTTTGTTAACTCTGGTACTAGCAGAACACACAATCACCTTCCCATATTTATTTGTTTTTTTCTTTATTATTTTATTTATTTTTTTATATAATTCAAACATTTTAATTTTATTTATAATTTATTTTTATTGTTTTTTTATTTTATTATATTATTTTTTTTATTTTTTTATTATTTTATTTCTTTTTTTTTTATTTATTATTTTTGATTTTTTAACTTGTTACAGTAAAAGCCCGATTATCCGGCATCCAATTAACCGGAATAATCAGTTAACCGAAATTTTAATTTTTCGGATTTTTTTTTGGTTTTTTTCTCTTTCACAAAGGGAATAATTGTTTTATTATTCGGGGATTCACAGAAAATATAATTTCCTTTACTTTACTTCTGTTTTATGCATTATCCTATTTGAATTGAATGTGTAAAGTCGTGTTACATAGTTAGGTTAGTGAAATATATTTATAAGTATTAATTTGACGGTACATATGTAGTTCAGTACCTTTAATAGTACATTGTAAATTAACACTAATTTTAATAAATAAAGAAACAACTAACTTTAATAAAACCATAAATAAATATTACATAATAAGGCTTTGACCAGCAAAGAACCAATAAAGCGAAAAAAAAATGTTTTATCAATCAGTGATAAAATTGAAATTATTAACAGATTAAAAAGAGGTGAATCTCGAGAGGCATTGATCAATTTTTATAATATTGGCAGTTCAACTTTATACAACATAAAAATAATAAAGAAAAATTGTTAGAGTTTGCTTCTAAAATGGAAAATGATAATTTCGCTAAAACTAAGAAAACAATGCATAAAGCTAAACTGGAGCAGCTCGATTCTATTTTATACGAGTGGTTTTTGTGTAAGAGAAGTGAAGGAATGCTAATCATCATAGAAAATATTTCTATGACGCTCTAAAAGTAATTGAGCAGTGTATATTTTCGGACGGTTGGCTAGCACGTTTTAAATCCAGGCACGGTATTCGAAAATTGGATATTTCAGGTGAAAAAAAATCAGCAGATGAAATCGGAGCAAGCGATTACTGCACAAAATTTAAAGAAATTGTAGAGAAATATCATCTCACTCGTGAACAGGTTTATAATGCTGATGAAACGATGCTTACCAAATTTATTTTATACCATCGGTTAAATTGCATTTCACAACCTTAGATGGCACACATAATCAAAAATGTTTGCTATTATTAGACAATTGTAGAGCGCACCCTTCAACAAGTGAGCTAGTATCAGATTGTGGAAATTTTATTGTTTTGTGTTTACCGCCCAATATGACATCTTTAATTCAACTGAGCATAATTTAGAATTTCCAATGTTACTTTAAAAAACAGTTTTTAGGAAAATTGATTGCTGCTGATTCAGTGAAATCGTTTCAGCAATCTTATAACATCAAAGATGCAATATTTAATGCAGCGTTTGCCTTGACTGAAGTAAAATGTTCAACTTTAGCAAATTTCGAAGGAACAAATTTCGAAAATCTTTGAAATCCCAACGCAGCAGAGAACTTAAGCTCAGATGCTGATAAAGACGTACAAGTAGCTGAAAAAGGTATCACTTGGCAAGAAGCAGAAGCTGGTTTGACAACATTTCTCAAATTTGCAGAACACTGCTCGCAGTATTCTGCTCAAGAAGTTATGCAGATTTATGTCATGCAGAACAAATTTCTTGTGAAAAAAAGAAGTCTACCAAACAACAAGATATAATATCGTGGCTTCTAAAAAATCCATGAAGTTTGAGGTCCAATAATGACGAAGTCTGAATTTTTTGATATTTTATTATTAAATTTTATAATTGAATTAATTTATGAATTATTTAAAAGTTTTGGCTACTCGCATGTATATGGGTGTACATACATCATACATATGTATGTATTTATTATTTGCAATAAATTCAATGAACTGATAAATAAAAAAATTTTCTCGTACATAATTTGAAAATAAATAAACGAGAATCCTAAAAAATAATGAAATCAAGCGAAATTCTCGTAGTTCCTAGTTTTAATGAAACATTCAATTATCCGAAATATTCGATTATCCGGATGCTCTCATCCCCAAGCATTCCGGATAACAGGTCTTTTACTGTATTTTTAGAGTTAGTTTTAGTTTTTAAGAATTTTTGAGTTCTATTTTGTATTCTTTGTACACAAATTTATGGGCTGTGATAGCCTGGTGGACCAATAAATAAATATAATAATAATAATAATAAATGACCAAAATAAACTAAATATAAACAATGATGTACTGCCAAATAACTTCTAATGACACTGATTATGATACATATTGGGTAAGTTATGGACTGTTTAGTTCTATGATTTACAATTACAATTCATATTAATACTTGATTCAACTACAGCAAACTATCAAAGGATAATTAGCATAATGAACAGAATGTATAAGATAAGTATAAACAATTCATAAAATTCTAATTTAAAGTTAACATATTCAGTTATTTGACAACATGACCTAATCCATTTTCGCCTGCCATCTTCTTTTGCCTGAAACAGCAATAGTAACAACTAATGGGTTTGCTACCGAAATGCATGCATCTTACACAACGACCAATAACTCCTCGAACTTCACCTTTACATATTAAAATGATATACTTCTGTTTAAATGTAGATATTAACAGTAATGGACACGCATGCTTTATCTCTCACTATCAGAGCTGTCACCAGATTTTTTGCTGGAAGTATAATAGGATGCTTCATCTCGTAAGTCAAATTTGCGTTATTTAAACCTGCCTCCAACTCGTCAATCTGATACAATTTTTACCGAAGTATGTCTTAACATTTTGGTAACAGAGCCTAGTTCATGATAAGGCGTACAACTATTTCATCGAAGAACCAGGAGTAAAAGTGATAAAAGTGAATGAGTGTAGTGCGACACGTGTTGTAGATAACAATTTGCATGTGTAAAAAAATAGTCTCCGGCGTTTTATCGTGTCACATCTTATTAAAATATTTACCTAAGCAATATGAACGACGCAGCCTTGAGAAGAAAACTGGCCACCTTGAAAGTATCAATGACTGATAGCATTTGATAAAACAATAAACGATAAGTCGAACATTGATCAATTAAAGGCTCGTCTTAATTAGGTTGGATGACATGGTGCACAATATCAAGAGTTAGAATCTGATCTTGAACTGAAAACCGAGGAAACGTCTGATTTTCCAAAATTTGAGGAAAACTTTTATTTAACAAAATCTGTTCTTAACACGTGGATACGCAAATTATGTATGGCAGAGGGTGTTAGTCTATCTGATACCATACATAATTCTAATATGATAAACATCTCACAATCAAAGGTTTGGGATCATTCCTATGATTTACAATTTCAATTCATATTGATACTTGATTCAATTACAGCAAACGATAATTAGTATGAAAAACCGGACCTCTGAGATTCTGTCCAAGATTAGGCGACTATGTGGCTGGTCACATGTTTCTACATCACAAAATCTAGCAGACTGTGCTACACGTGGATTAACGTCAAAACAACTGAACGAGTTTGACCTTTGGTGGAAAGGGCCGGAATGGTTAAGCAAAGCATCAGATCATTGATGAGTTCAAAAGGCAAAATATCATTTACCAAACGAATGACTAGGTGTTCGATCAAAATATATCGTTTCACATGTCATCCAAGAACATCAGCTACTTTATCATCAAATGATAAACCGGTACGCTACTTTATTTAAATGCTGTAAAGCTTTAGCAATAATATTTAGTATAACTGCTAACATAACTCCACATTTGTCTTGTTTTTGCATCCATTTTCTGACTAGCAATATAAATCAGCCAAGGGTCCCTACTCTACACTTCTGGACCAAGTGCCTTCAGGTCACGTACAACTTCATTACAGGTATCATACAACCTCGCGATTGATTGTGATGTTGCTTGAGTTAAGGCTGGCTGCTCGAAATAGATTTGGATAAACGGATCTACGATGTATTGCTTCTAATCATACCTTTTGCTTAATTTTTGGTATGCCACAACATAGTTGGCATCTTTAATAGTGAAATGACGAACTTGTGCTAACGCTTCACCTCTTAAAAGCCTTGAAAATATTCAGTTATTTGTTGCAGCTCTTGATGATCCAAAAAATTAAGGGTGGTGATTTTTTTGTTTTTCACAAACATTAATGCCTACGAGTTTTCATCATCACTGAATCTATCTATATAAAACGAATTTACTGGAAGTTCAAACTAACATGCTTAATGATGTCATTTGCCGCAATTTCATCTTATAATTTTAATTTTTCCTGAGCTAATTAAGCAGCTAGCTGGTAATAATTATACATCGAAGTTAACAAAATCGTTGTGGCTCTGAAAGCTACCGAACTTTATTCATATAGCGTTGAAGCAAGGACAACTAACATCGGAAGTGCTCGCAAAAACTGCAGGCAAACTGAGCGAAGCAATGGCCACTCATTCAAATACAGTTCATGCTATATACATGCTTTTAAACCAAAAAACTGACATAACCAAAATCGCACTAGATCATTGACCACAAAGACAACCAACACATTACTAGTATTCAACGTCGAACACCGAATATGATAAGGTTAGAAAATATGTTTAATAATTTTCAACCACAGATCTCTCAGTCGTTCACGAAGCAGACAATTTTTACCACAAATTAGAAACCACTCAAATTCGCAACCCCGCTCAAAGAAAATACGCTCAAATACGTCATATATGACACCCAAAACAAATGCAAACATTTCTGTTCGATACCGTCGTCGACCTTTCTGGATAAAAATCCAGATCTAGTCCTATCGCCCGTTAATGGCACTACAATAAATACTTATGTCAGCAAACTAATTCAGGTAAATATCAGACTTAAACGAAAGTTCTCTCATACGTTCATCTTAGCATCAGTGAATCTTCCGATTATTGGAGTCGATTTGCTAAGTAAATTTGGCCTTCTTGTCGATCTCAAACAATAAAATACTGATTGACCTAACGACTCGATTGTCATTCACTGCTACAATGGTTCGATGATTGTCACTGCAGGTCAGCTACAGTGTTAAAGCCACAAAGGCTAGATCCCATACGTCACAGAGCTGGCTTTACAGAATTCCAACATATGATGGACTTTTGTATATGCCGACCATCGGCATCTCCAGTATTGTGCCCATTGTATGGTAAAAAAGAAAGACCTAGATTGGAGAGCATGTGGAGATTATTGTAGGTCAAACTTGATAACAATTCTCGAGCGTTATCCGATCCCACACATTCAGAATTTTTCTATGCACCTATACGAGGTTGTAGATTTTTTTTAGTAAAATTGTTCTTGTCAGAGCTTATTATATTATTCTAGGAACCTAGTCTTCGTTTTTGTCTACATTGACGATATACTTGTGGCATCACAAACTGAGGAACCACACAAACTGCACTTAGAAGAACTGCTCTATAACGAATTCCCTGCTCCTAATTCAGTCAAACAAATCAAACAATTTGTCGGCATGGTGATACCACCGATTTATACCAAAGTTAGCAGAAATACTAAGACCAATCCATTCACACTTGGGGCCGCACTACTCAAGTTGCCCAAGGCAGCCAACCATTTTTCCTGGCAAAGGCATTTAGTCAATTAAAACATGAATTAGCTAACATACCACTTCTGGCCCATCCTTTGACCTAAAACTTTAGAATTTACTTTCTGGTTCCGTATGTCACAGTAGTTCCCCCAAGAAACTAAAGCTTTTTAAATTACCTAGGTTAAAAATTTATTGCGAAACATAGACCGGGAACAACCACCCTTACATTGCAGAACCGTTACGTTGGATCATCTTCGACACTCTTCATATTCTTGCTCATCTAGATATGCGTACTTATTTTTGACCTAATATAAATCAAGACGTAAACTCACTGAATTGAGGGATTTGATATAAGTCGATTTTTGGACCCATTTGTTTAGATATTGTAGAACCGCTACCTCCATCTAATGGATACAACTATATCTTCTCACTTGTTTCGACCGTTTTACTCGATGGTCTGAAGCGTACTGCATAAAACATATGTCTGCAGCAACCATCGTCACAATATTTGTTCAAAATTACATATCCAGATTTGGGATTCCACCTTAATATAACAACCGACCAAAGAAGGCAATTCAAGTCCAAACTATTTTCAGAACTATAACGAAACTTTTGAGTTCACATCGAATTGACACAACTTGGAAACCACCGCCAATCTAATGGCATGGTCGAACGTTTCCATCAACAGCTCAAATCTGCTCTTATCAGATACTTAGCTCTAACACAATAAACGTCGTATCTATAAGCATGCTACCAATTATGTCTAAATTATTTGAAAAACTAATACTTAAGCGCCGAAAGCCTATATTGCTGGAAAAGAAGCGGATTCCAGACCATCACTTTTGTCTTAAGCCAGAGCACTCAACAATAGAACAAGTAAACAGAACAGTTCAAGTAGTTCAAAAATCCCTGGAAGGAAAAAGATATGTTTCTTCTGTATTCATATGGACATAGCGCAAGCTTTGTGATAAGGTGAGGGTTCACATGCCACACCTACAATACAAAATAAAGCAATGCCTACCATATGACTTCTATCGAATATGAACATCGTATTTAATGGACAGATATTTTATTATAAAACATCAGGATGTTTATACAAACGTCCGTCCAATTAAATTGGTTTAAAAACCATTTTAAACATGAACTGTTTTTAAACCTTCATATACATTCATCTTGGAAATATATCATTTCGGATTTAATGACCCTAGTTAGCTCCCACTTTAAAAGTATCTTTTATTGGTGTTGTTGATCTCTTCAGCATCCGTTGTTTGAGTCTATCCTTTAAAGGCATAGGTTGCTCCATTTCCATTATTGAAGTAAATATTTTCGACATAGATAATTTCGACTTCTTTTTCTTTATCTGAAACAGAGACCAAGTTAGTAGCCAATTCACTCGAAAATCGTTCTACTAGGGTAGCAATTTGTGATATTAGATTTGTGATGGAAATTTGGTTAAAAGTTTCCTAACTATTTGAGATTTTACTATACGAAACTTTGTCAGTCGAAATTTTGTCTTCCATCATAAATTCCAAAGCGATGTCAGCCTTATATATGACAGAATCATTACAGCATAGACTCCCAACTGTTATTTTAAAGCAGATGTTATATTTAAAATATTTTCAGATTATTCATTGGTAAAATGAAAAATAAAATAAACCCTCGAGACAATGATCCTTGCCTTGTGCGCAATCAATTTACAAATTGTATAAAAAGAAATTCTATCACAGACAGTGAACCGAGATATTTTCCTTACAAATTTTAAAATAACTTCGAACGAGAAAGGTAAATGCTTTTCGAGGAAAAGCATTTACTGAGCTTTCTTTCCTCCACCACCTTAAAATTTTATCCGAATCGAATTTCGAAACCATCAAAAGTTTGATCAAATCATCTCTGTACTCTATAGGACGGACCAAGAACTTCGAGAGATCGAAGGTGTGAATTCGAAGGTTTCTCAATTGTTTTATATTGAACAACGAATTAGCAAGTAAGATACGATTAGTTTTTTGAATCGTTCACATAATATTTCTTTGTGGCACTATTCTAGTAATTCTCGGGGAGTGGAAATTTTAAATTTTCTAACTGTTTCATTTCTTTTTCCCCAAAGTGTATTTGGAGTTTGGAAAAAATGTTCATTGGGAGGAAAAAATTCCCAATTATAGCAGTTTTAACATTTATTCTTTCAAACCTATTTTAAGAAAGAATTATGTGGGATAGTTAAGTGTTGAGATAATTTAACGTCTATAATTAAAACCTTTAGGTATGATACATAAAAGTAAACATTTGTATATTACATAAAATATTTAGATGATTACATCTACGTTGACAGTAAGAATTATAAATATTCTTAGTTTTATGAAATAATTGTTTTATAATAATTTGGATGGTCTTTAGCATAACGCTCATAAAGTTGAATTGTATAATTCAATAATAGAATATAATGACGTAAATTTATTGATGCGATATCACTGAAACAATCTGTTGAACGTGACTTTAATAATCGAGAAATAGTTCATCGAATTAACTTTTGCCCAAAATTGCGGTTAAGGTCGATACGCAGCTCAGGCTAAGATACATTTTCCATACTAATTTGACATAAAATTTAGCTAGAAGAGCACAATAAAAAATTTTTGTTCACAATTTCGCTTACCGATACGCAGCAATAGATGGCACTGTTATAAGGTCTCCAATATTTTCGCGTCAATTTACCTGCAAGGTACATTAAATAAATGCGAAATTTTGACATTTCATTATGTTTTATTTTACGCGTTCATGGTTTGCTATGTTTTTTAAATACGATAATATATTTGAGTTAAAATGAAGTATGTCGAAATTGATAATTACAATAATGTACATGATTTCGGCTTACCATAGAAAAGTGAAGAAGAAAATGACCAACCAAGACCAAAAATCATAAAAAACACCAAAATCTAAAAAATTTGAAAGCAAAGCACTATTAAAACCAAAAGACACGTCAAATTAGGCATATCAAAATTTATCTCTACACTTTTTTATTAACTCGATATTTATCTTGTAAATTTGTGGAGACCACATTAAAATTTAGCTTAGTTCGAGATATGGACCTAGCTTTAATTTAAAAACTAGAATCAGCTCTGCGAAAAACATACGGCACACAACAGTTTTAATTTAAACACAATTAAAATTTTAATTTAATTTTTTTTTAATTTTGCATAAAATACGGAGCAAGCCGTGGAATATGTGTAAATGGATCCCAAGTAATGGATCAAATTCAATAATATTTGTTGTTTGAACTTTAGTTTAATATGCAGATGCTTCGAAAACAACTGTTAAAATTTTGTGATGTGATCTATGCTGAAAAATGCAATTATATTTCTAAATCATTGAAGATCACATGTGTACGAATTTATATTTTCTAAATCAGTCCACAAATGTGTCAAAAATGGATGATTTATTTAGATCAATGCTAATCATCAAAGTCTATTGTATAGTTCTGTTGGCGCTTCGATCGTGTATGGAAATATATTTGAAAGTTTTTATTTTTTCGATTCTATTGAATACCAAAATGCTTAGTCAACGGTTTCTAAACAACGTATTATAGTTTTTGTTAATTCTTAACACACAACCATAATTTATATTCTCAATCATAATTAAAATTTTAAAATCCATGACATGATTTCATTTTCAATTAGTCGATATTCAATTAAGTCACACACAAAACTTTCCAATAGGTCAACAACAAAACCCGTCATGCTGTATATGCACACCGCTTATGTTAACAACAACAACAAAAATTTATCTAAATATGTTTTTGTTAATAGTTTTGGCAAGAAGGCTTTCATGTCAATCATGTTTAATTATTTAAGAAAAAAAAATTATTACTATCATCATTTTTATTTTGTTTAAGTACAAAAAATTATTTGTAATATTTTGACGGACAAATTAGACGATCCGACATTTTCTATATTTAAATTAAATTCGTTTCGTCTGACTATAATATAATTCCATTTATGTTGTCTTTAAACTGTCAACTATTCATAAAATGATCATGATAGAGTCATCTTCGTATATTTTTTTACAGCTTACAAAATGATTTTCAAAAGAATGTTAACGTATACCTAACTCGCCTACCTACATACGCTTGTCAATTTCCAATTGCATTTGCGTTCGTACATGACCAATTAAATAGATCTTTGCATTCAATAATGACTCAATTTTATAGTTTTAAGTATTTAACGATAGTGAACAGTTCGATTGATCATGTTAGGAAAATAATGGAAATTCCTATTCAAATGTAGTCAATCGGTACGGCCTTATATGGTTGCGCACATTTTGTAAATTTGTGGCATTCTAAGATTATTATATTTGCGGTATATCAATTATTTACTTTAATCTTTGTTGTGAGTTCTTGAATCATATGTGTTACAAGAATAAGGTGTATGCATGATAATCTAAAAATAGAAATGTGTATACAGGTTTCATTCGAATAACGTGATGAGTTGTTGCATTGCATCTCGTCATTTGACACAACCGACAAGAAATGCTGCCAAGAAATGAAATGTTTTGACAATGTTTATTTTGGTGGATCAGACATTTTGCAACATTTCCACAGCGAAAAACATGCAGAGTGACTTATGTCATTATATTATTATATTATTATATTATTATATTATTATATTATTATATTATTATATTATTATATTATTATATTATTATATTATTATATTATTATATTATTATATTATCATATTATTATATTATTATATTATTATATTATTATATTATTATATTATTATATTATTATATTATTATATTATTATATTATTATATTATTATATTATTATATTATTATATTATTATATTATTATATTATTATATTATTATATTATTATATTATTATATTATTATATTATTATATTATTATATTATTATATTATTATATTATTATATTATTATATTATTATATTATTATATTATTATATTATTATATTATTATATTATTATATTATTATATTATTATATTATTATATTATTATATTATTATATTATTATATTATTATATTATTATATTATTATATTATTATATTATTATATTATTATATTATTATATTATTATATTATTATATTATTATATTATTATATTATTATATTATTATATTATTATATTATTATATTATTATATTATTATATTATTATATTATTATATTATTATATTATTATATTATTATATTATTATATTATTATATTATTATATTATTATATTATTATATTATTATATTATTATATTATTATATTATTATATTATTATATTATTATATTATTATATTATTATATTATTATATTATTATATTATTATATTATTATATTATTATATTATTATATTATTATATTATTATATTATTATATTATTATATTATTATATTATTATATTATTATATTATTATATTATTATATTATTATATTATTATATTATTATATTATTATATTATTATATTATTATATTATTATATTATTATATTATTATATTATTATATTATTATATTATTATATTATTATATTATTATATTATTATATTATTATATTATTATATTATTATATTATTATATTATTATATTATTATATTATTATATTATTATATTATTATATTATTATATTATTATATTATTATATTATTATATTATTATATTATTATATTATTATATTATTATATTATTATATTATTATATTATTATATTATTATATTATTATATTATTATATTATTATATTATTATATTATTATATTATTATATTATTATATTATTATATTATTATATTATTATATTATTATATTATTATATTATTATATTATTATATTATTATATTATTATATTATTATATTATTATATTATTATATTATTATATTATTATATTATTATATTATTATATTATTATATTATTATATTATTATATTATTATATTATTATATTATTATATTATTATATTATTATATTATTATATTATTATATTATTATATTATTATATTATTATATTATTATATTATTATATTATTATATTATTATATTATTATATTATTATATTATTATATTATTATATTATTATATTATTATATTATTATATTATTATATTATTATATTATTATATTATTATATTATTATATTATTATATTATTATATTATTATATTATTATATTATTATATTATTATATTATTATATTATTATATTATTATATTATTATATTATTATATTATTATATTATTATATTATTATATTATTATATTATTATATTATTATATTATTATATTATTATATTATTATATTATTATATTATTATATTATTATATTATTATATTATTATATTATTATATTATTATATTATTATATTATTATATTATTATATTATTATATTATTATATTATTATATTATTATATTATTATATTATTATATTATTATATTATTATATTATTATATTATTATATTATTATATTATTATATTATTATATTATTATATTATTATATTATTATATTATTATATTATTATATTATTATATTATTATATTATTATATTATTATATTATTATATTATTATATTATTATATTATTATATTATTATATTATTATATTATTATATTATTATATTATTATATTATTATATTATTATATTATTATATTATTATATTATTATATTATTATATTATTATATTATTATATTATTATATTATTATATTATTATATTATTATATTATTATATTATTATATTATTATATTATTATATTATTATATTATTATATTATTATATTATTATATTATTATATTATTATATTATTATATTATTATATTATTATATTATTATATTATTATATTATTATATTATTATATTATTATATTATTATATTATTATATTATTATATTATTATATTATTATATTATTATATTATTATATTATTATATTATTATATTATTATATTATTATATTATTATATTATTATATTATTATATTATTATATTATTATATTATTATATTATTATATTATTATATTATTATATTATTATATTATTATATTATTATATTATTATATTATTATATTATTATATTATTATATTATTATATTATTATATTATTATATTATTATATTATTATATTATTATATTATTATATTATTATATTATTATATTATTATATTATTATATTATTATATTATTATATTATTATATTATTATATTATTATATTATTATATTATTATATTATTATATTATTATATTATTATATTATTATATTATTATATTATTATATTATTATATTATTATATTATTATATTATTATATTATTATATTATTATATTATTATATTATTATATTATTATATTATTATATTATTATATTATTATATTATTATATTATTATATTATTATATTATTATATTATTATATTATTATATTATTATATTATTATATTATTATATTATTATATTATTATATTATTATATTATTATATTATTATATTATTATATTATTATATTATTATATTATTATATTATTATATTATTATATTATTATATTATTATATTATTATATTATTATATTATTATATTATTATATTATTATATTATTATATTATTATATTATTATATTATTATATTATTATATTATTATATTATT
Organism: Tipula confusa; assembly: GCA_963556175.1. Classification (NCBI taxonomy): domain Eukaryota; kingdom Metazoa; phylum Arthropoda; class Insecta; order Diptera; family Tipulidae; genus Tipula; species Tipula confusa. The sequence continues at coordinate 134,874,920 of OY744475.1, forward strand.
ATATTATTATATTATTATATTATTATATTATTATATTATTATATTATTATATTATTATATTATTATATTATTATATTATTATATTATTATATTATTATATTATTATATTATTATATTATTATATTATTATATTATTATATTATTATATTATTATATTATTATATTATTATATTATTATATTATTATATTATTATATTATTATATTATTATATTATTATATTATTATATTATTATATTATTATATTATAGTTAACCAATACTCTCTTAATAATTTTTAATGGAATGTATTAGTTGATTTGTAATTTGCAGAGCTGTAAATTGTCTTGTGCTAATAGTAGTTATATTGGCTACCATAAAACCTGACCAGTTATGTCATTAATGACATACCTCTCGTTTTCCTCCCTATAAAAAAAAATAACTTCTATCGCCGTGTCAGTAATCGAGTCAAGTCTCTCATTTCTACCATCCCTACCCAATCCTTTGGTTGTAAAATGTAATTCATCATTCCTAGGCCAAGATATACTTTTTTAATAGCGTGATCGTTAGATGTGGTTTAAATATTAATGCCTATAATGTTGGCCTCCAAGTTGATGCAAAATCAATGCAGTACATCAATTTGACGACAACTTGCTTTAAATTAGGTTAATACTTATAATGCAGACTTAATTTCACCAATAATAGAATGACCGACGAAATTCTTTAGCATATATTGTTAAAGATGATGTTTTAAGATTTAAAAACGCCGTAAAATGAACAAAAAATTTTATAAGGTAATAAAATTTTATTATAATTGAGTGAAAAACTTTTTTTTTTTTTTTTTTTTTTTTTTTTTTTTTTTTTTTTTTTTTTTTTTTTTTTGATAAAATAAATTAAATAAGGTACACACAACAATTGCAGATAATATAGTTGAAGAATTTATAATGTTGTAATTTTACGCATTGGTCTTTTTATATATGCACAATTAAAAGTTAAAAATAGTCGTGCACCTTCTTAAATAAGCACAAATGTGCAAGGTGAATCAGTTAAAGCCAAACAACTGACAAACATGTCAACGTAGCAACTTTAAAATAAAATTAGCCTCACATTGTGATTTGAACCTTTTATGCAAGCATCGAAGATAATTTATAATTTGTTTTTAATTTGAATGTTAATCACCCGCGCATTTACAATGATTTATAAGAAATCGTAATAGTCATCGCTGCTTATGTAAACAAATAGTTTGCAGTTTTGTATGTTTTCAAAATCATAAAATCATAAATTGGAAAATAAACCGATTAATAATTTATGTATTTTTGTGAACTAAAAGAACATTAACACAACACAGGAATAAATATAGTGCCTGTGGCACCACACTTTGTAGTTTTACTCTCACAAGTTACAACCTTTTGAAACTTGTAAACCGTACGTGTGTCACTCAAAAATCCATCCATGTTTGACGGTTTTAATTCACACAAGAAGTATCGGTTAGATAATCGATGGCTACAAAGTGAAAGTTTGGTTCGATGTGAGATTATAACGGTTTGATATCAAATTTACTGTAATAACTTACGATGACAATTTTGTACAAGTCGTGGATCATAGGAAAACATTTGCCATCCACTTTTAGTACAACAGGATTAAAACAGCATACATTAAAAAAGAATCCAAAACAGCACTCACAAAAATAAGGCCGAAGGAACTTAGATGCTTAAAATTTAGTAAAATGCAAAAAAAAAAACTTACAGCTTGCGCAAGAGAAAAAAATCCGATGGTGAACATGGCATTAACGAATTGGCAATGGTGTTTGTTAAAGAGGATGGCGAACCATCAATAGAACGCGACATTCGCATTTATCCAAAAAAAAACACGAGATCCAACCACCCAGTCCATCAATTTGCATATTTTAAGTCCTAACATGGATTCAATATCATATGCTATTTTGTTTCCCTATCGTAAACCAGGTTGGCAACGAAATTAGTAATGTAAAACCTATGAAGGTACTCAATTAAATCGCGGCACCATAACGTGAGCATACTGCAGTTTAAGGCTGTTCTGACAGCAATCTGTAAATTAACCCAGCAGTGGTTGTTTGATTCCTATCTGCAAGTTGAAGAGAGAATCTAAACTTCAGTGGACAGAACCAAATATATGAATTATAGCTGAACAATACCAATACCTAGCTGATCATGTTACAAATGTATGGCAGATTAGTTAAATACAGCAGCATGTGTCGCCGTTATCTTGCCGCCCAGCTTCGAAGGTTCACCAAGAAATCTGCGTTGGTGTGACGCTATATCAATTTTCTGGAAGTAAATTAAACTACACCTACACTTGCTTATCGCCGATGGCATCAAACATGGTATATTTGGACAAGCTACGTTAAAAATAAAAAGATACATGATGAACGGACCCTGTGATGTCGATAATCCCAATGCCCCATTCATGAATGATGGAGAATGTTCTAGATTCTTAAGGCCTTTTGTAGCGATACATTAGCAAACGTTGATGGATACCAACGTACGTAGAGCAACGACATAGCGCGTTTCTATGTAAGAGTGCTGTAACTACATGTGCATGGCCCTACAACAGTCTAGTCGATTCAAACAGTGGACCAATAATGGGATCGATGCCTAACAGACGTTGGTACTTACATAATGCCAAAACAATTTCAGAAAGATGTTGTTAGGCGACAATCGATTATTTGAATGAAAGTTTTTCTTAGTAGGAGGCGATTTCCGACAGACACTTCTAGTTGAACCCAATGGAATACGCACAGATATAGAATAGCCAACTTTGGATACATTACGCAACTAATACTTAATGTAAATATGCAGTATGAAGGCCAATACGAATACAACGAATGGTTCCTGCAGATCGGCATGGGAGATCTACTTCCGGTGTGCTGAAGATAATATTATTCAGATACCGAAGATGATAATATTATTCAGATACCAAAAGAAATAGGTAGCAAATCAAGATATCGGCGATCCTATAAAAACAATCTTTGGCAATAATCAATCATTACCAGTAGGAGTATATCGACACGAGTCACTGTCATCCGAATAATGTCCAGACAACCAACATGAATCGATAAACTATTGGTTTATTACCTTGTGATCCAATAATTTCTTATAATAGTGTCGACGCTGTAGTAAGCGAAGATTCCAACGACTCAATCAATTTTCCGATTGAATCATCGAGGCAATCTGCTTAATTTGTTTTACTTATTTTTAATTTGCCTTGATATTCCTTATAATCCCCTAACATAAATTATTTGTGCCCACGTGTCATAGTATTTAACGTATATCGTTTATTCTCAATCTAATTGAGAAATGTTGTAGTGTTAATATTGTAACAATTTTTTTTATTAGTAAACCAGTAGGCAATGATTATCAACTACTTTGATTAACTCTTGTAAAAACAAAATGTAAATATTTACATTTGTTTTAAAAAATTGTCTAATGTTGTGAATCAAAAATTCTAAATAAATTTAAGAAAATTAATTTGCAGTGGTAATGTTTCACGAGCTCACAATAAATATCTACGCAGATTCCCAAAGAGTTGCGTTCCTAACGCGAGAGTATTTACTAATATTCATAGAAGACTTTCCCCAATCTATCTATATTAGGTTTTAATGTATGAAAACGACGAAGGCGCTTGTATAGCAGCTTAATGCATGAGGGAAGAATTATTCACAATTGAAATAACCAAAGACATATTTAATCGAATATTATCCTGTGTTCAATCACAAGGATATAACCAATATAATATTTAAAAATAAAATGTTAATTTTTTAATCACAATTGTATAGGCGGATTATCGAGAATATCAAGGCGAATTAAAATAAAGTTAACCAAAATCTTACTTCAAATTCTTTCTTTTAAGAAAAACTGAAGCTTATAAAAAAAGAGTATACTTTTTCTGAACCAATGGTTTTAAACACCATCTATCTCAAAGGATATTAAAATTTTGAGCCCCCACCAATAAGATATGATTCTCAGAATGAAATAAGGAACTAACCCTTAACTGATTAGCATTCCAAACTCAGACATCCTACAAATATGCTAGGGTTGAATCAAAAAATATCACATAAGTTGAATTGGGTCAGCAAGAATTGCATACATAAAAATAATGTTGGACACCACAAATGCAGGTACGAAGATTCTAGGGCCTGAAACTTTTGAAACTAGAGAATGAAAATTTAAAAAAAAACTTAGAATTGTAACGGCAGCTACACCTTCGTCCAAGGAGTAAAATTGCATGCAAGGAACTTTACTAAGAGTTTGTAAGATATATGCAAATCAAACAAAAGAAATTTTTTTTTTTTTAAATTACTTATTGAAACTAGTCTTTTCAGACTAACAATCAATTTACATCTAATTTCTTAAAAACTAAACTATAATGAGGTCACTGTTGATCCAGCGATGCTCCAATGCATATTGTTCGTTAATAAGTAGCTGCTCACATACTGACGAGCACGAAGGGTTTGGTTCTCTTTAGTCTTCTAACCCAGTGTTCATTATCCAGTAGCCGAGAGGCTTCCGCATTAACATGTTGCAATAGCCTCGATTCATGCATCATTGCAAATCTTTTTATTTCGTGTTTTACATCCGGTATCGCCAAATATCGATGCAAATCATTATTACGAATGTACCAGGGTGCATTGACTATACTCCGAAGTACCTTATTCTGGAAGTTTTGAATAGGTTTGATGTTCGCATTTTTAGTACAGTCTCAAAGCTGAATACCATATAGAACAGACCGGTTTTAGGATTTGATTGTAAATCAATATTTTGTTGTCTGTGCTTAATTTTGACCTTCGTCCATTAGCCAGTACATATGTCTTTATTTAAGATCAAGCTCCTTTCTTTTCTTCTTCACATGCTCTTTTCATTTGAGCTTAATGTCCAGTGTCATACCCAAGTATTTGGTGGAGTTCGCGTATGGCACCATGACATCGTTTATGCTGATTGGCAGCGGATTAACCAAAAGTTTATTCATAAAGTTGACATGCGCAGATTTTAATTCATCGCTTGGTCCACTGGTGGATTTCTTCACTTGCATATTGAAGCTTATTCGCCGCCTCTTCGACAGTTTGCGCTGTTGCTAGTATCGGTGTCGTCTGCAAACGTTGCTATGTTGTGGTATATCACTTGTATACAGTAGATATAGGAGTGGGCCCAGAACACTGCCTTGTGCGACTCCTGCCCTCACCTCTCTCAGTTCAGAATACTCATCTTCTTGTCTTACTTTGAAAAGTCTTTCAGATAAGTTCGTCTCCAGAAGATCAACATATGATCCCGGAAGCATAACTTTTAGTTTATGTATTAATCCCTCATGCCATACCTTATCGAAAGCTGCTGCCATGTCCAGAAATAAGTTAGGACAAATTGTTTATCTTCTAACGCCTTTTCTATAATGTCTGTAATTCTGTGAACCTGGTCAATTGTTGAATGTTTACATCTGAATCCAAATTGGTGATCCGGTACTAGGTTTCTACTTTCTGTTATTGGTGTCATTCTTCTCAGAAGAAGGCTCTCCATTAGCTTTGAGATGATAGGAAGCAAGGATATCGGACGATATGATTGAGCGTCATTTGGCGGATTACCTGGTTTCGTTAGCACAATAACTTCTGCAACTTTCCAGGCAGAAGTAACATGCCGTAATCTAATAACAGCATTAAACAAATGGGTAAGTTGAACAATATCTTTCTTTGGTAGTTGCTTTAGAGCTTCTCCTGTTAAAAGATCATATCCAGGAGCTTTTCCGGTCTTCAGATTGGATTTTATTTCCTTATTAACTTCTTTCTGGGTTATTAGAGGCATTCTGTTTCCAAAGTCATTTCTTCCATTTTCGATTATAATATCCGATTCGGTCTCATTTGGTTGGAAAATACCAGCCAGGTGATCAGCAAACACTTCAGGGGTTTTCATTCTTTTGGTTGCCTTCCATAATGAGTAGTCTATATTTTTATCAGCCGTCAACTTTCCAAGAAACGAAGAAAACGATTTTTCATTTAGCTTCTGAATTTCTCGCTTAAGCTGCTGTGATTTGTTGTTTAGGATCGTCTTGCCAGATGGACTCCTCTTTTGTTGCCATTTTTACCTAGCTTTCCTTTTTTCTAAGACCAGGTTCCTAATTTCTCTTGGGTAGCTTTTATTAGTAGTTTTGGATGCTGTTTCTTTAGTGTTATTCCACGAGGCTAATTGAATGATATTTGTGAAGTTTTCAACCTCTTCCTCTAGCTCCGTTACCGTTTTTTAACGTGTTTGTAGGTTAATATTGCTTTTTAATTCAGATCTGAAGCTAATCCAGTCAGTTGTTTTATTGACAAGAGTTGGTCTTGTTTCCTTCCTAATTATCTTGTCGCTTATGGTAAGTATCACTGCAGAATGATCAGAGACCATATCTGAATTATCCTCTACTTCAATAAAATTTGATGGAACTTGTTTTGATATAAAGAAATCCAGTAGTTCAGGACTTTTAACTGCGTCCGTAGGCCAATATGGCTTGCCAGTGGAATGTATGTTACATCCCATTTCATTTAATGCATTTTTTAGTTCATTACCTTTGGTTGTTGTAGGCCTAGATCCAAAGTCAACATGTTTTGCATTAAAATCACCACTTAATATAAATCTACCATTGAAATGTTGTAGGATATTCAAGTAGTTTGATTTCTTCAGGTTGTATCGAGGTGGTAAATATACCGCTCCTATCTGAAGGTGTTGCTTGGTAGATGTAATTTCTACTACGGTAAGCTGGGTTTCAGGTGATTGATAATGCTGGTATTCATGGTGTTTAATATAATTTTTTATTATAACATCAGTTCCACCTCTTGCTTGGTTATCCGGATGAATTGTTTCGTAAAGTTGGTAACCCTGAATTTTTAAGTAAGTTCGTCTTGTTGAGTCGGTTTCAGATATTAGACACACATCGGTATTTTGCATTTTTAAAAAGGCTTGAGGTTCATATTTTTTATTTTTAATACCGTTAGCATTCCATGTAGCAATTCTCAATTTTTCTTGGTACATCATTTTGGGGGAAATAATTAGAATCATAAAGCAGAATTGACCTGCTCCAATCTTTGTAGCCTTTCAGAAAGGTTGCTTATGGCATTCAAAACATTCTGCATCATTCCCATCAGAGTATTCGAATGTGTAGGGTTCAACACTGGTCCTGAGCTGACCTTTCCTGTCGCAGCCACCTGTGCATAACATTTACCACCTCTGATATGATGACTAAAGGATTCTGTTGGTTGACTCTTTTGTACATTCATTGGTTTATTTTGATTATTTCTTCTTTTTTGGAGTTCTTTCGCTACCAGACATCCTCGGTAGCTTGCAGGGTGGTCCTGGGTTTCTCACAAGCAATAGTTAAATGTTTCTCAGCACATTTAACACATCTAGGTTCGTGTTGCGGAATTATACGATTACTTCTAACCGCCTCGATCTTTACTCCCTTATGATACATATGTTTTGTTTCGTAAATTTTTCTTATATCTTCTTTGTAATCGAAGGTTAGCATGAATAATAAAGAGGAATTTTTATTTCTTTATCGCCTTTCTTAGACTTTTTAATTTTATTGATGACATCAAGGATTTTAAAACCTCTTTCGCACAGTTCAGTTTTTTTGTATTCTGGGTTGCATGATTGGTGTAAATTTCTAACCATAACCGTTATCGGTCGCGAATGCTTATTTTCATATGAAAGCCAGTGTTGCTGCGAAATATTCTGTTAGATTCCTATAATCTGTCTCGGTGTCTACATTTATTTTCAGTTGACTGTTGTTCATCATTCTAGCTTGAAAATTGATGCTGCTATCTTGTAATGACTTGTTAATGACTGAATAGTTTGTCAAATTGCTAAGTATTACAGGGGGAAGATTTTGCTTGCAAAATTTTTTGGTTCATTAGTTTTTTGAAAAGTTGTATGCTTTCCTGGTGTGTTATTTTTTTCAGGCTGAGATTTTGTTTTTGGATTTAGATGGTTATCCGTTTTGTCTGATGCAGTACCGGCTTGATTACCTTTTTCTGATGAACGCTTCCTTTTTTTGGATTTTCGTAGTAGCCATGCTGTATTTTGTGCTACTATGTCTTGTTCTTCCAAGACAGGTATAGTAGAATCAGGTATAGTATAATCATTTTTGGTGGTTGACTCTGTTCTATCATCAGTTTTAATTTTTGGATCTCATTTCGTGCTTCCTTTAATTCAGCTTGTAATGTTTGGATTATTTTATCATTTGAATCACTCCCAGATATTTGTTGAGAACTACTGTAACTCATCTGCTGAGGATCATTACTTTTTGCTAAATTTTCCACAGAGATATATAAGAGACCTTATTAGCTTGCCTTATAAGAGACCTTATTAGCTTGCCCATTTTGAATGGGTTGTCACTAGTACTTCCGCTCATGAAATTGTCTGAGCCAATGGCATCATGTTTGTTTGCAATGATTGACCCTCCCCAGAATCCATGGAGTCAACCTCCGTAGATGGTGGATTTTCCTGCAGTGCAGGTCTGCCACCAGCGGTATTATTTCCTGATGTTTTTTTGCTGGTTTATTTTAAGGGTGTCCTTCCCATAGCGTTTTTAGTCTACGGACAAACTTTAAATACTGCCGACCGATTTGGGGCAGACGCAGAACGAGAAGCCGCTCATTGTAAGACAGACGCTTCCTGAATTTATTTTATTATGCATGTTTGGCTGCCATAGCTGTCCAGGGCGCACCGCGAGGGTATTATTCAATTAAATATTTAATTTATAATTTTCCTCTACGGGGAGGTGACAGTCAGACTCTACGCCCTAAATAAAATAAAAATCGTGGCATCCTTTTAAGTGTAAAAAAAAGCTGATGAGAATCGAAAGAAAAATTATACATTTTGGGTCGAAATGTGACATGATGGTAAATACACTTTTCGGCTTTTAGAATGAGTCTTAAGTGGGGCTTAAACGGATGAAAGCTATATTACTTATCTTTACAGATTAACATCTAAATAATGCAACTTGGACTACTTATTGAGCATCAGACGCTCCTATACTTACTATGTTATGCTAATTAACATAAAACCACCTACTAAACAAACAATACACCAAATTTTAATATTAATAACCAAATATTATGTTGTAAAGACATAACTGGGCGACCATCCTTTAAAATAATAATAAAAAATTGGTACGAGGAAATGAATTCACTTAATTAATTTTCAATTCATTTCATATAAAAAATAAATAATCGTAATTTATGGTTAAATTCTATATTTTTGCTCTTAAACTATAAAAAACTAAAAAAGAGGTATTAAGATCAAAGATATAATTGAGAAAAAAATGTTGTATTGAGAAATATGTAATAAATATAATAATAAAAATTAACCCTCAAGGCTTGTGCACAAGAATATAATGAGGAATATTGAACAACAACAACAACAACATTCATAATTTCTATATTCGATTCGAATTATTATTACCAGCAATGTATCCGAAATATATAAAAAATAATAATTTACCTATTACGATTACCAATCACAATAGATCCTATTATACTTGATATACTCGTTCGTAACTTACTCTCCTATCACATTACTTTCAATCTAATTTTAAATTAAATAAGAAAAAAAAATTAAAAATTTCAATTATTTCCTGTTGAAATCATCATGCTTTTTTACCACGACTTTATACAAAACTAAATATACTAATCATAGTTCAAAATAAGAACGTGTGAAAATTAATTAAACAGTTCAAGTACAATATTGAAACTTATGTACATACACACATACATACATATTAATGTTCGTATAGTTTTGTGATTAAAAATTGAAATTAAATCCACTTCTAGATATTTCCTAATAATTCGTTACATTTCCATCATTGAAACTACAACTATATATACATAATATAGTTAGCTAACTGTCTAACTCCTCGATATATAAAATGACACATAATATACTTCCACGAGATGACTTGAAATAAACATTTCGTTTTTCTTTTCTTTTTTTTTTAAATTAATCCTTCAACTTGATAAGTTCATGAACGTACCAAACTTCAATTCGAACAATATATAATATTGAATTTAAAAACGGAAGACAACAGTGACAACGTGGTCGCCGCGAGTACATACAAAAAAATCACACACGAATTACATTTTAATTGTGTGTTATACATACATCTTTCATGGCTAAATGTATATTATTATGTTCGAGACAAATCCGTTTGCAAAAGGATTTGCAAACACCATCATATTACTGTTGATTTAAGGTCACACGTTTATTGTGTCATTATATAATGCGATGCGATCGAAAGTGTATTGAAACCTAATTAATCGAAATATTCGCGGCAAACTGAAATAAATTATTTCACAATGTTACATTTTAATTTAACAAGAAAATATAACACGAACACAACAACACAGACGTAAAATCTCTTAGAACACATAGCACACAGATGAAGACAAAAAAAAATGTATTGCATTCCAAATCGAACTATCATGAATTGACATTTGAATCCAAAACCTAAATTTTTTTTTTTTTTTTTATGTAGTTTCATCTTTTTTCATTCATTGAAATTTTTCATTTTTACTTTCAATAATACAACAACAATGCTAGATAGTATAGAATTTGAACTCCATGTTCCGTAAGTCTACGATCAAAACAATATATAGACTCGTAGTCGTACACAAGATGATGATTTAACAATAACAATAATAAAAAAAAAAGTAAAAATCGAACAATTTAAAAATAGATGAGAGCACACCTTAAAATTAGAAAAATTATGAAAAGTAATTGTTTCGATTTTAATTTTCTCTCTTTTCTAATACTCAAGTTTAATGGTGAATAATTCATTTAAAACTATCGCGCATGCTCCATCGCACACTTAAGTTTCCGGATCTCAGATCGTAACTATAAAAAATAAAAAAATTATATCATATTTAGATTTGCATTTTGAGATGTGATAAATTGCCCATATTAATTGTAGTATTACACAGATTTATTAACGAGATTCAAGGTTCCATATAGAAAGAGATCTATGTAAGCCGTGGATGCCGCTTACCTTATAGCATATTAAATGTATATTTACTTGAGGAATGCAATTAGTGTATATCATTTAAATTTCAGTAATTTTATCGGATCTTCTTTCACCGTCTAGAAGGTCTTTTAGCTAAATGTGTTTAAATTCGATTCAATATAATTGTCTGCGGCCGTCAGTTTTCCAAATGCGCATGAATACAGATCAACAGAAATGTATATCCCATGTGACTATAGTTGTTTTTGAATGTAATTGTATTTTTAGTGCTACTTTTTAGAGTTACCCGAAATATTCAAATCGGTCAGAAATGTTTTTTTCCATAGCACTGAGGATACTTTACATCTTTAATATGAATATTCTAGCAATAAAAAACACACAGCACTACTAAAAGGTAAAAAGGATTGGTGGGAATAATAAGTTTTCCGTCTTCTAGTTTTTCGCGTTTTGAAATTTATTGGTCCTGGCAAATTTGATTTCTAGATTGTATATGTTCTAAATTACGCGCGGGCCGTAACCAGACATAAATCAAGACAACAATGACCATTAAAGTACTTGTAAAATACGCATATGGCCCCCCATTACGCCTATGAGAAAGAGAATCAAGATTGGATAGTAAATTTCTTGGTTTTGGACTTGATCCAGTGCAGTCAAATGAGTTTTCGGTGCACATGCCCAAATATGAAAATTATACTCAAACCTAGGTGTTATGTAGGTCTTGTTTATTGTAAGTGTTTAGGTGGAATAAAGTAAAACTTACATCGTCGCTAATGTCGAAGACATCTGGCTGGTAAATCTTGCCAGACAAGATATCGAATGGCCGACCGTTCATCCAGAAAAAACACAGGATTGCAATTTGTTGAAATTGAATTCAACCCTGCAGTGGCTTCACCTCATTTAAAAATTGTATTGGAGTTTCGTGTAAGGTGATCTTTCATAGCCGTTCTTCCTGAGAGGATATCGTTTCGCGATGAAGACGAAGGTGAATAGGAAGGAGTAGAAATTGAGCTGTCAATCAGCATAGATGTATATTGGATTAAAAATTGCTGATAGAAGATCGTTGATGTAAATGGAAAAAGGGTCGAAGAAAGGATGGATCTCTGAGCGACACCTGCGTTTATAAAATGTGGGTTGGAGGTTACGCCATTTACTGTCACTTGGAATTTGCAGCAAAGAAGAAAATCCATGATATTAACGAACTGTAAAAGCCAACTTTCTTCAATTTTCACAGGAAACCCTTGTGCCACATGTATTCAAATGAGATCAAATTATAGTTCTCCAGATTTATGAACGCTCCTGTTCCACTGTTCAGTGACAAACTTAATTAAGACATATGCTGACGAAATATCTGGACCGGCAAACTTGTTAGTGTTAAGACAACTGTAGGCCTCAATCTAATGTGGCGCATTGAGAGAGATTTTCCGGGGTATTAAGTTAGAATCAGCTAAATTAGTAGAATGAATGATTTCCTACAATCCAAGAAATTTCCCTCGACTTCACGACCAAAAGACTAAAAGGTCCGCTTGCTATAATCCCGGTTTAAGATTTGCCGCAATTCTTTAACCTTCTTTTCGTAATCTTTTTATGCTTGCCACACCGATCGCGTTGCCAGGTTTATAGCCAACTAAAATTGGCTGTATTTTCATTGTTACCGAAGGCAAAAAAGGGTGCCGTTCGAACTCTTGAAAGAGCTTATTCATTCCTACTCAGCCCCCATTTTTATAGTACCACAATCGACGTTTAAGAGGAATCTTTTCGGTCAGAATTTACTAAGATACTGCAGAGATAGTATTGTATGTACAAAAATTCTTATTTTTATTTTAATCTCGACCGTTCATGACGGCGAACTATCATTACCTGAATAATTATCATTGCTTCACATATTGTTTGCTTTTTCTTCGTCATCATCGTCGTAGCCTTCGACATTTAGTATAAATTGTGTTTGTAGACATGGAGAAGGTAGATTCTCATATACCACACAGCCTTTTCTTACTTCATCATTCCGTATGAGGAACATTACCGTTTCATATAATCAGCTGATGAAGGGGTCCTCGTTGGACCGTCGCTTTTACCTGTTTTTTGTATTTGATTTCGGTGGTTCCTAAATTGTTTAATTATTTGGTAAGGACCAAGAAATTGTGGATGTATTTTCAAACCTTGACCAAATTGCGTTTGTTTTTTTTCAACAAGGTTACCTTCTTTATACTCGATCGCCATCTTCTGTTATTTATTGTAAGTATGTTTGTTCTCACTTTGTATTTATTTTCAACATTCGTCTCGTACATTATTTCTTTCAACCATGAACAATTCCACAAGCTTTTTTTCGACGACTTCTAGTACTCTCAAATTATTTGTATCTATCATTTTGATTTCTATCATTAGTTCAAACGGACTTTTCTCAATGGCTCTATTGAAAGTACTATTTTAATATCGTTGTCCAGTATCGACAAATTTGTACCAATATGTGGGTTGTCAATAATAAGTTTCGTCAAAATTGGTATGATTTTTTTGTTCATTATCTCCACCTGGCCATTTCCTCTTGGAACTCAATATAGTTGAAAGTTTTCTATAACCGGCTGGATCAGGCATTTTACCTTCCAGACGTTGTTGTTTAGCGACAGAAGTGTTTACTCTTTTTTTGTTACTTCTTTCATTAACGCTAAATTTATCGATATGTGTAATATTGATTGATAGTGATGGTTTTTTTTTTCTTGGTCTTGCTGATAGTTGGTAATTGTTTTACCTTTGCTTCCGATGTGTTTACACTGGTGCTTATTTCTGGATACAACTCAGGCTTCCTTTTACTGGAAGAATTTACTTTCTGTGTTTTTTTAAAGCCCCTTTTAATTTTCTCATTATCCAATTGGTTTCTCGTTTAAAATCTTCCTCGTCGGTTTGGTACTCGATTGGATTACCATCTTTCGTTTCTTTTTTATTGTTTTCCTGGCACAGAACTTCAGGACAAGTTTGATAGTCCATCTTTCGGTTATTTTTAAGATTCTCAACTTGTTCTTCAAGAAGTTGAATATGCTGCATGAATTGCTGAATTTAATTCTTTATTTTCTTGTCTAAACTCGGCTAGAGCTTTGATTACTTCCTCAGATTGAGGGTTAGTAATAATTACAAGGTGTTCACTCGCCACTGCCACCGCCGTTTTTAATTGTAGTGTGCAACTACTTACATTTGGAACCTTAAGAGTTGGTGATCTCAACATTAACACGCTCTTAGGGAAGTTGTTCCTTTTATTTGACAATAGTTGGTCCCACTTAGGATCCATGGTATCGGCAACCAAAGGTAATGATTTTTTTGATGCTGTTAGAGACATATCCGTCTCGTTAAATTCCAGTAGAATTTAAAGTGACGTATACTCATTCAAACTGTATCTAGTAGTGCTGTGGTTATGCATAAAGGGACTATTCTTCATATTAATTTGACATCGGAATGTCGGTCTTTTTGGCTTATTCAATTTCCGTTGTCGGATATTATAAAATTTGTTCGAACAAGTATGTTAGCTGATACTATATCCTAAGCAATGTAATCAGTTAGATGGCCACTGAAGATAACTATCTAGTCATTTGGATCGGATTTCGTTTCGACCAAACGTATCAAATTGGAAGAACTAAGCAATTCAATTTTGAATGATATAACCTTTGAAACCAAATCGCAAGATTTATTTCTCTTTTTAAAAAAATATTATTCGAAATATTTTACCATTACTCCGTCGATTGACAGTAGTTGCGTTTTTACCTCGGTGTATATATAAGGGCCCTAAAGGTCATTCAGTGCTCACTAGTGGAATATCTGTTCCAAATTCCAATATGATTTTTTCTGTGGCAGTTCATAACATCAAGTCATCGAGTCATAGTCGTCTCTAAAAAAAGAGGCATTAATACAAGTACCCTCGTTTGTGAAATATTGCGAAATATAACAAAGACAACATTGATACGAAGAATACTCCACTGTAAAAAACAGACTGCTCATCTTCCTTTACGACCATTAACCTTCCTGATATTTACTGTATACATTAAATCCCGAAATATTATTTCTGAGGACAGAAATAACAGTGCTATTAAAAAAATTAAAGAATACTGCATCTACCTATGCAGAACCATCTGTATTACAAGCCGTGTTGTTTGCATAGTATTGCTATACAAAAATGTATATTTTGATTGTATTATATATTTGTATTCGTTAGTACATTTTTGGTTAATACTTTATTTTTTTAGTTTAAAAATGAATTTCCAAAGAAAGGTTGTGTGAGCTGGCACTACCATTGTTGCTCCAATAAAACGTCTCATTTTATTAATACGCTACGTCTCATATTGTTGATTCATTAAAATTTCCTTACATACCACATAGTTCGAAACAGATAGTTATATCATCATTGTTGCACGTGCTACTTACAAACGTACTAACAAGATTTATTTCGAAGAGAGAGAGCGAAAATAAAAGAATTTTACAAACGTACCGTACAATATTTCAAAGCAATTTATTGGTTGATTTTATATTTATCTTCAAGGTATTAGTGAAATGAAAGTATTTTTTTCTGTTTTCTCACAAACACTTTCAAGTATAGATGGACTAAATTAAGAATGTATCTGCATACTCGATGTAACAATCAGGCTTGTAATTCATTTGTGTTGGTTTTGATACTAATCCACAAAACCTTCTTTACTACAAGCCGTATTCATTGCATATTCATGCTATTTAATCATATAAACACGAGAATATATTGTAAGTAAAAAGCGTGTCAATATATGATTTAGAATATAACGTAAAATAAAATAAACATTTCCATACTATAAAACAAAAGAGAGTAAAAATAATAAAAAAAAAATTTAAAAGGCAAAATTGATGTTACTCTTTTCTATACAAAACACAAATAACAAAAAAAGAGATGAACAAATTCTCAATTACCCATACACATTAAATAGTGTGCGTAACTTAGAGATAAAAATGTTAAATAGTGGTAGTAGGAATGAGGAAATTATACATTTTTTGGTATGGATTTTCATAGCACCAATACACTCAATTGTGTATATAGGTTTTGTTTATCTGTGTCAACGAAAGTTACAAGACGGCGTGTAATCAGGGTTGGGCATTTTACATGTAAAAAACATTTTCTCCATTTTACATGTAAATAACGTAAATTACAAAAAAATGTGTATTTTACAAAAATATGTAAATTATATTTAAAAAACGAGAATCCGTCCAAAAATAATTTAAAATATTGAATAAATGATACAAACATTTGTTTATAAGAATAACTTGCATTAGAAAATCCAATTAAACATTTTATTTAAATGGTTAATCATAATTATTTTCAACTTTTAGTTATCTACATTGAGACTATAAAAATCACCTATCCTTCTACAATGCCATCTGTTTACGTCTTAAACTAGTTCTTATATTCGACAAAATAAACAACTATTGACATAGTGCCATCTAGCTACATTTGAATAAACTAAAATAAAATATTTTTAAGAGTGCATATTTCTTTCAATATGTAGCGGAAAACTAATTGCAATTTGACGTTTAATCATAAATAAAATAATTCTCTGCAGTGAAATGAATGAAGTGAATATATACTCGTTTGACTGGGTTTTAAATTTAAATCTTTATTAATTTCAAACAGGACAAAATCAACCAAATTATCACTACCCGTCTCACCCTCATCAAATAAATGTATGCATGAAATTACTAGCCCTTTCTATCCATTCGATAAAATGCCTATGCATTATGCCTTTGATGTCCAGTGTAGTAAAGAGGTAGCGAATATGATTATCGAATTTAAGCGTGGAACTGTAGTAAATTTTATTAATTCAATTTAATTTTTCTTACTCTAATTACAATTAATAATTTTTCATAACCTAAGTTTGCAGCAATACCATTATACTAACTTTACCATAGAATTAATACTAGATAAATTGATTAATACATTAATAATTAAATTTTGGAAAAATATTCTTTTTGAAACCCAGCAGTTACCATTCAAGGAATTCCATATGCTAACTCCTCTCACGAAAAACGAAGCGTTCATCAAATTACATTTATTGATAGTAGGTGTCAAGATTTCATTGTCAAAATATTTCTTATCATAGGAAAGTTGCACTTTATTTTACATTTTTACATATGTACAAATATCACAATAAACAAATACACTACACTGTAATATATAGTCAATTTTTCTTTAATTAAGAGATTTGGTAACAGATGGCGATAATTGTAATGAAAAAGTTGATTTATATTTTACAGTATGTATAAAATAATCGTTTACATTTTACATACATTTTACATGTAAAAAACCCAGTAAATTACATTGTGTAATTTACACGCCCAACTGTGCGTGTAATAAAGAGGGTTTTGCTTATCCATATAAACTTACGGTATTCTTGCGTCAATATGTATTAACAAAAATTTTAATACAGCTTGTAATATAGATGGTTCTGACCATAAAAACTACTCAAAGAAATAACTAAAAACAAACACTAATACTATGTTTACACCAAATAGGACCAAATAGGTACGACTTCAAACGAGTATCGTCAAAACTCACACAAATGGTTATACATGCCATGCTGTAAGTTTCGTAAACAATCCTTCGAGTCATCGCCAGTAAGATCTGGATCAGAACAGCAAGATATTGGAAACTTATCCAATAGTCGGTTAGTAAAATAATTTTTACTTTGTTTTATAAATTACTTTAGTTTATGAATTTTTTTAATTTAGATTGTCTAAATCAATTGTTGCATCGAATCGAAATCTTCTAATTCTGTTAAATCTCAAGATGCCAGTCCACCAAATAAAAAAAAAATATTCACAAAATAATAAATGTGAATGGAAAGTGGAGTTTCACTGGTTGAGGAAAGTTGATGGAAAGGCTTTCTGTTCAGTTTGCTTTACACCGCTTTCAAATAATAAAAGTCATTTAAGCAGACATTTGATAACAAAATCGCATATCAAAAATATTAAAACTAGGAATACCATACCAAATATAGAACAATATTGCCAAAATTCAAAGGAACTATCGATTATAAATAAAAAGAAAGAATCGGAGTTCATGTGTGTAATGTTTTGCATACAGTAAGACTTACTTTTTGTCCAAAAATGGATTCATTACCTGAATTTCTTAAAGCGGATTCCAGATTCTCATATAGCCAAACAATTAAAATGCGGCAGAACTAAAGCCACGGCTATGGTCAATACTATTATTGGGCCGTTCGCAAAGCAATTAATATCAGAAAAACTGAAGCAAACTAGATTTTCCCTCAACATAGATGAGACTACCGATGTGTCCACTGCTTGGATATTGTTGCTAGGTTTTATGATATTTCCAAATCGACTATTTCAGATTGCTTTATGGGCTTGATAGAACTAACAGACTCGACGGCACAAGCAAAGTTTCATATAATTAAGGAACGTTTCGAACAATGTCAAATTCCAATTAACAATGTGATCTCGCTGGGCATAAATTGCACTTCAGTTATGACAGGTCACCCGAATGGAGTTGTGTCGAAATTCCTAGAAATTAATCCTGATTTATTTTTTCTCCGATGCAGTTGTCATTCACTACATTTGTGCTCATCAGCAGCCAGTAAAAATATCAGCAGCCATTTGGAGGTATTTTTTTGCGTTTAGACAAAAAAGTTATGTTGCATGCGCGTGCGTTTACAATTTTTTTATTTTTTTTTTATATTAAGTTTTGATATTTACTAATACATCTAAAGTATATATTTTCACTAACACAGTATTATAAATAAATAGTACTTTTTAAATAATTTTTGAATTATAGATGTTTTCATTTAAAGGAAATCGGTTTTAAGATCCACTAGTTTAATTGTTCCACTAACGATTAAAATGCAGCATCCCAAAACAAGCTTACGTGTAATGGTATTCTATCGACTTATAAGGTTCGTTTTTAGACGAACTCGATAGGTTCTATCAAGAACTAAAATGTTGTCTAAATCCAGTTTACTAATGACGGTCTTATACTGATACGTTACCCACCTAAATTTTGGATCGGGTCGAAGACTGGAAGCATCCACGTTTTCTGACTAAATCAAGTTTAGTTCCTGTACTCGGTCGTAAAATGTACTTTGTGTTTCACGGGTTCAGTTTTAACGCGGGTGATATTTATGATTTTTTAGTTGATCTTTTATTCCTTTCTTATGTTTTAAAACTAGTCAATGATGCTAATAAAATTTTTCAATCGGAAAATACCCAAATACATGTCCTTTATATTAAAATGAAAGAACTTTTTTTAGAATTGATTGATTGATTGATTGATTTTGAATGTGCTGCCAAGCATTAAGCAGGATATCCCGGAAAGCGCCGGGCCCACAGTACTCCCGTTTTTACATATACTTGGAAGGATATGGAAAGATACTAGTTAAATTATTGAGATCGACCCGGTTACAGACACCTTAGCGGCCAATAATTAGTAAATTTTTGTGGGTTAGGGAAAGGAAAAGTATATTAGTTATGACTTAATTGGTCCGATGTCCCGGTATCCAATATTCAAACTACTGTTCGTGTAAGATAATCACATTTTTGTTGTACTGCTCTGCATTCTGCAATCTCTTATCAGCAACTCCAGTGTGCCACCATTCATCTGTAATCTGCAAAGGTTCCCTGAAAACAAAATCTATTAATGACTAATTGCTCTTAGCCATAGGCTGTAAGAAATAGAATTAATTTCAATCTGAAATTATAATTTAATTAATTATAATATTATAAAATTATAATTCTGCAATCCATATGCTGTAATAAATTAGATTAGTTTCCCTTGAAATTTGTTCCGTTGCGTTATTGCTAAAAATTAGGTGTTAATTTAGTACCGTACTATAGTGGTAATATAAATCATAATATAACATACAATAATATAACAATATAAACACCAAAATTCAAATCAGAAACATAAGAATATACAGAATATAAAAATATAAAATATAAAGATATCGAAATTAATTAAATAACATCGGCATTTGTACGCAAATTAAATGCAGCAGCGATACTTGATTCGACACTTATTATTTTATGGCCCTTAAGATCTTCGTTAAAACATGTAATTTGTAAGAGAAGCCGGCATCCATCATCTTCGGGATGATAGCTTTCAACAACGTCACGTATTTGAGCATACGGATATTCATTTGGGTTTAACACAAAATCTTCAGAGCTTTTTTGGTATAGATAAAACTTCATTTTATTAAATAAAATTGATCTTTCAACATATAAATTTTAATTTAAACCCTAAAAGAGACCACCCAAATATTACGCACAGACAAAACCGCTCTACACTCCATCAAAACTAAAAGAACCTAAGAATTACAAATTTTAGCTTAAAAACTAATAAATTTAGAGTAAATATTTTATCTATTTAATATATTTTATTTATTTGTATATAGATTAGAAAAATGTTTGCAAACTACATTTTCCTAATTTATTTGTTGCACTGCCCAAAAATTCTACAAATAGAATTTTATTAAAATAATTTAACAATTGAATTCGATCGAATCCACCGTTTTATAGCAATTACACCGAAAGACCTTTTTTTAGAATTATTAAAAAATTTTATGAAAATTGAATTTGTTAGCACAGAAACGGATTCAAGAATGTTTCATTTTTTCTATCTCCGATTTACATGCATTTTGGCATTAAGTTAAATCAATTTCTTAATACTCAGCAATTTAATGAAGAAAAACTAACAACACTAAAATTAACGCTTACCTTATTCTATGTAGGATTATGTAATCAAATTAAAAGAAGATATTAACTTTAAAAATAGTAAATTGGAACTACTCAAATATCTTAATATCAATGAAATTTCTAGGGATCTGCCCGCAATTATTCCAATATTAAAAGCCTTTCCATTTAATGAGTGCGACGAAGAAATTGTAAATAAACAATTATTTAAAAATTCGTTAGGTGATAATGAATATCACAATATTTGTACTTACATGATTAGACTATGTGCCCTGTCACATAGTACAGCAGCAGCTGAATGGAAATTTTCTAAATTTAATTAAAACCGTTCTTCGGATTAGTTTTAATACTGCAACCGTTGATAGCTTGTTATATGCCAAAGAACTATTAAATAGTTATAAAAGTGGTTGGATACCGTCTGACTCAGACGATCTCTTAAAATTTTCAAATAAATTTGTTTTCGTTGACGGCGAATACAAATTAAAATGAAAATCGGCGAGTCCTACATTTCTTTAGTAAATCGATAAGATGTGAAGTTTTTTTTATTTATTTTATTTTTTAAATATTTCATGTGATATTTTTTTTGAATTGTTATGTTAAGTTTATTAAATATATAATATTTTGTCGATGAATATGAATAATTAAGTATGTTTTGTATTTTATTATATAATAATATATAATATGGAAGTAAACAATATTTATTTTATTTTTACTCCGGTTTTTTACAATCTACTACCTTTTTTATATTTTCTACTCCACGGTTGATTATTAATAGTGGCAACACTTTTTGTAATTATATCAACCAAATAAAAACTCATGCCAAGCAACAACAAAGTTGCCGTTTTTTTATTTTATTTTTGTTGTTTGTGATTTTGGACGTATAGAATGGACTTAGTGTACGTTCCAACCAAAGAATTCGTTGCTATTTTAGCAAAGCAGCTCACACGGATAGTATACATACAAGAAAATTTGTATTTGTACACAAACTTTTTTATACACACATATTAAAAAACAATATAAATAGCCACATAATAGCAACCAAAAAGTACTAATGCCGAGATATTTTTTGGTTGCTATTTTAGCATTAGTACTAAAATATAAAATTTCCTATAGGAAATTTAATATTTGTACATCCCTCCATTCATAAATGACAGTTCTCGTGTTGTATTGTGCTTAATGTATATGTACATAATTTTGCGAACAAAATTATTTTTTCTTTTGGTTTTTTGATTATAATATTAAACTAATTAATTAATTATAATATTAAACTAATTAAAAAAAATTGGAATTTTAAAATAAAATTACATGTAAGTAAATATATCGTTACTCCAATATATTTGAATTTGAAAGCTATTCATAATTTTGTCATTCTAGTATGTCGTCGGACAATGAAGTGGAATTTCTAGATGAAGTAGAGGCTGAAATTGCAAAACTAGATTACCAACCTGAAATCAATCAACCAACGTCCAAAAAGCGAGACAATTTAAAACGGAAAATGAGAAATGATATTTTAGGAACTAACAGATATGAATTTGAAAGTGGCTTATTGGACGCCGTATTCGACCGTCCGGCCCTTTTTGATTATACTCTCCCAATAAAAGATCGATCACCATCGATTTTAGCGGCTCTATGGCAAGAAGTGTGTGACGAACTAAAAAAAAAATTCGAAGATATTAATATTGGGATAGACTTCATTAAAGACATGTACAAAACGCTTCGAAACAATTATACGCGGTACAAAAGTTTACTCCAAAAAGATCAAACAAGCGGATCTTGCTCCAAAATGGTACCAGAACCAAAACACAGCCAAAAATTAAGGCGTCTGGATAGTGTTCTAGTGAAACGAGCGTAAGTTCATATATATGTATATGTATATTTATATAAACAGGAGCATAAATGTTAAAATAAAATTATATTTCGTATTTTAGGCATAAAAGCAATTTGGATGTTGCACCATCTGAAAAGGAGCCATCAAACGAATGTTCCAGCTCCAATTGTGATGCAAATATGCATAGCCAAGGTATAACTGAATTCACACCGATTAAAAGGGCTAGACTAGCAAGTGTTCATTCCAATTGTTCCACAACGCCAGATATTCTAGAACCTCTTAACAGGCTTGTGGATAAGGTTGGTAACAGACCTGCGCCTTTTAATGATATGGAGCAATATTTTGGCGAAAATGTGGCCATATTTTTAAGGGGACTGGATGAAAAAAAAAGTACCAAGCACAAGCGTACTTCATGACTTATATGAACGATGTTGTTCAAAATAAATAATTGAAAAATAATTTTGTAATTTTTTTCTTTTTTTATTTATATTTAAAAAGTTTTAGACAGCTGCCCATTGCCACGGTATCGACCCATCGGTCATAAAATGTTCAGCTAATTCACTTCGCACTTTAATTGCTGTTAAAGTTGAGTTGTAGCTTCCTTGTTTGGAAATCGACGGTAATCCGCCAAATCTCCTCCAATCACCGTCTCGAATTTGGTTGCTTTCAATATTTTCTTGATCCACTAAACTATTTGGACAATATTTTTTTTGGTGAGGAAGTATACCCTCTTCTTCTGCCAAACAAAGAACTATTAGGTCCGTAGTGTCTGTGGATGTCTCCAAACTGGTCCTGAAAATTCTCCAGCGGGCAACTAAAATCCCAAAGGCATTCTCAATAACTCTTCTAGCTCTTGATTGCCGGTAATTAAATATTATTTTTTCGTAATCAAGTTTGCCAGATGATTTACCGGAAAATGGGGTTATTAAGTTGGTTTTTAACCCAAAAGCTTCATCTCCCAATAAATAATAAGGCAAAACTGGACCACCATCAAAAATTTCACCATTAACGGGCACATTTAGTGTATTAGCAGCGAGTCTTTTGCCAATTTCGGAATCTTTTAGGACTCCTCCGTCGCTCTGACGTCCCTGGGATCCAACATCTATCAGGGTAAAACGATACCGGTAGTCACATACAGCCAGTAAAATTATAGAATTTTTTTTTTTATAATTATAATATGCGGATCCAGAATCGGGTGGTGCCTGTAAATAATATAAAAGTAGATAACGCACTAATATACATACTTATATAAATAACATACCTTTATGTTTATATGTTTTCCATCTATTGCACCAATACAATTAGGAAAATTCCAACGGCGGTTGAATCCTTCTGAAATGGACAACCAATCTTCTTGAGTAGGAAGACGCAGGACTACATTTTGAAGACACTGGTAAATTGCTTCTAACGTTTTCGAGATTATGGTACAAGTAGTACTTTTTCCTACCCGAAATGCATATGATAAGGATCTTTGGCTGTTGCCCGTAGCTAAATATCTAAAACATTTAAAAATTCAATTTAAAGAAAGACAAATTATTATAATTATCATATGAACCTTATAGTAAGTGCCAGTCTGGTGGAAGGGTTGATGGATTCCCTGTAGTTAGTATCACTTTTCTGGATAAGTGGGCCAACGAGTTTTAAAAGCTTTTCAAATGACGCTGGTGACATTCTTGTATAATTGAAGATTGATTCGTGATCATTTAATCGCATTTCTTCAAGTAAATTATGATCACCGAAAGTTCTTCTTGACTCTGCGGTGAAGATATTGCGTACCCACCATCTAGGAGTTTTACGTTGCTTCTTCTTTCTAATTGATTCCGCCGCCTCTTTAACTATTATTATAGCCAAAGCAGCAACACATATTTCATCGTCATCCATTTTATGACCCTATTTTATTATTGATTTTATGAAACTTTGTATTATTCAATTATTAAATAATATATATATAATATATATATATATATATATATATATATATATATATATATATATATATATATATATATATATATATATATTTTATTGCAATTTTTAAATAGTTGTGATCCATCAAAGTATGAAACGTCAAACTAATACACTCAGAGAAATATCAAAACAACATACTCACACAAACAAAGCAACGCAAATTTCCCTTTGCTAAAATAGCAACGAATTCTTTGGTCGGAACGTACACTTACACTCTCTCAATTCATATTAAAATAACATTACTGTACTTTTTTATTTCTTTTGACACTAAGTGTACGTTTCTACCAAAAAGTTCGTTGTTTTTTTTTACATCGCACCTCACACGGATAGTATACATTCTCAAAAAAATTGCGTCTCAACACAACATTTATTACCTACACATGCAAACAAAAAACAACCGATTTGTAGAAAAAACAACCGATTTGTACTATTGAAGAGAACTTTTGCTTTTGTTTTTTTTACATTGGTACTAAAATATAAAATTTCCTTTAAGAAATTTTATGGACAACCCTTCATTTATTTGAAAAATGTCATTATCATTTATACATGATAATGACATTTTTCAAATAAATTAAGGGTTGTCCATAAAATTTCCTAGCGAAATTTTTTATTTTAGTACTAATGTAAAAAAAAACAAGAGCAAAAGTTCTTTTCATTAGTACAAATCGGTTGTTTTTTCTACAAATTGATTGTTTTTTGTTTGCATGTGTAGGTAATACATTTTGTGTTGAGACACAATTTTTTTGAGAATGTATACTATCCGTGTGAGGTGCGATGTAAAAAAAACAACCAACTTTTTGGTGGAAACGTACACTAATACACCTCTTAGTATACTTTTGTATATCATATATATAAAAATGCATATGGGCAACGGAAACAACCCATCCCAAAATGTTCAGCTCAGAGGTTTCAAGTGGAATAATAGTGAAATATAAGAGATGCTGAAAGTGGCTGTAGATTTAAACGTAAGTACAAAAAAGTTTACTTCATAATGCATAATATTTAAAGACAATCAATGAAATGTAAATTAATATTCGACTGTTTTAATATTCAATTGCAGGTGAACCAACTTTTTGATTTCCACAGAATGTGTTCAAATAAAATTTACGAAAAAATAAACTCAAAATTTCGAAGTTAGACTTCAAGTTTATTATTTGAAGACTTGTTTTTAGAGTTGAAACCGTAAATCGTATCAAGAAATGGCATAATTATGAGCTCAAAGAAAAAAGTTTACCGTGCCGCAAAACCATGGCTTAGATGTGGTAATGATCCACGATAACCCTGACATCTTTATAGACATGATTGGTAATGACGATAAAATTTTAAATTTACATAATTTTACTTGTGAATTTATTTGTTCATTACAGATTCAGCAAATGGCCAGAACATGCCGCATTGTAGTACATTTATCATAGCTGGACCATCGATATCACAGTGCTTTCTTTCAACGGAAGACCGCAAAAAAAGTTAGTTGGAATTGATACACCTTTTTAAAGAAGAACAAAGACAAATAATGGACGACTTTAAAAAAATGAATGGGGAGGCAGAACAAAGGTCGGGTCTGTCCGTAACTTATTCATAAAGGAATTAAGAGTAATATAAGAAAGACAATATTTGCAGCCTGTTCTCAAGGATGTATAGAGTATTTCTAAATAGATTTGGCATCCACTTCATCGCCATATGTTGATGAGAAATCATTAAGCTTGTTCTTATATGGAGTACTTAGGCAAGAATCAGATGAATAATCTGAAGCATAATGTTATAGCTTTTGAAATATTAAATACTAAATTTGAAATATTTATTTTATTATTTGAGATCATTATGAATATTTTCATATTTGAAATGATAAATCAACTGAATTTAAGTAAATGAAGTTCAACGATGAATTATGTGATAATATTAAATTTTTGATTATGTATTCCTATTATTTAAAAAAATGGAAATCTATTGAATTTAAACAAATATATTTTTAATATTTAATATATTTTTAATTTTCTAACTATTTTCTATTTAATTCAATCTACTTTTAAAGCGGCAGCCCATCTGTAATTACAGGAAGCGTATTCCTGACTACTTCTCCTTGAGTGTTCCTATTACTAGAATGTCTGGCCATATCCTCAATGTGTGGTTGTTCCAATAGGTTTATGTTGTCTTCTACCTCAATAAACTTATCTGCAATTGAATGTTTATAGCTCCGTACTGTATTGTATAGCATACAATATACAATTATCACCTGTGTAATTGAAAATTAATTATTTATTGTTTTTGTAGTTATTTTTGAATATATATTATAATTTACCTTTGGAATAAATTTGAAATCCATTTCATTTATTTTTACTCCCGTCATCTCAATCACAAGCCAATCTAGCAATGGGTACGCTGCATCAAACTAAATAGTAAATTAATTTAGTTTTCTGAACAAAATTTATGCCTCTATTCACAAAATGTAAATTTGCTCTGTAACCGTAAAATTTCCAATAAGTACTAAAATGGTATTCGCAAAATGTAAATATGTTCTGTATCTGTAAATAATACTCTGTAAAGTTACAGCAACAAAATTGGTGTCGTAAGAATATATTTTAATGATATATTTTCTCATGGTTTTAATTATTTTTATCAAAATTAAATATTGTTACAATAATCATATTTGGATGTTTGATTTTCGTGGATTTATAAATAAATACAAATATTATTTATTCTTGGTTTTCAAATCGACCACCGCAAATACTTAGGTTTAAGTCTTTGCTAAATTTTAACTACTCGTAACTGCTCTTGCAAACTAGTAAGAGCAGTTACGAATATTTAAAATTTAGCAAAGTCACACACTTTACTTTTGTTTTACAGTGGCGAATTTATTAAAGTTCATAGTTACGGCGGCGAAAATTTTACAGTTGCAAATTTTTAGTACACTGTAACTTTTTCTATGTAATGAATTTATGTAAAGTTACAGATACAGAATTTTTACATTTTGTGAATCGGGGCAATAGTTTCACGTTAAGTAGAGTTCCAATTTCTAAATACATGTAGTCAACATCCGCAACTGTTGCACATTTAAATATGTTCTCCTTTTTCTATTAAAAAAATCTCCGTGGTCTTCCTTTGGTGCTGAAACTGGTAAGTGCGTACCGTCTACTACTAGCAATATTTGAGGAATGTGACATATCTTTTCAATTGTGCTTGTAATTATTTTAGCTTCCTTCTCCGTGGGCATTTTAATTACATTTGGTTTGTGTTTTAGCATTGAATTGGTGAATAAGCGAACACTTTTATGAACTAATGAATTATATATAAACCTCCATGTTATTTTTGATGACACGGTAATCGGCACACGATGCAAATTTATAAAAAGCTATTGCTACTCTTTGTTCTTCGCTATTAGGTTCACTCGGCTTTAGTTTCGCAGGTTTTAAATGTCGTTAAAACTGTAGAAAATTATTTATCCAGTCTCGATTGTTAAATGTCTTGAATAAGACATCGTTCCACCAACATGAAGTGAGATATTTTGATCATAAACAACGAGTTTTTCGAGCACGCACTTTTTCCTCAAATTTTTGTAAAACAAAATGTTTGCATTTACCATTCTCTGAGCCGGAGACCATCTCTTATGAGATTCGTTATCCGCTTCCATCAATAATTACGCAAGCTCCCCAGATACCAAAGCAAAGCAACTAAACTGTAGCACATTAATTTTTTAGAAATTGCTTAGTTAAAGTAATATTTAATGAATAAAGATACAATTACAATTAGAACAGAACTGTAATTTCCAAATCCCATTCCTTGATTTATAACAACTAGAAGACTGGCCAGTCCCAATAACGAATAAATGGACCGCATCAAGGTAAGCTAGAAGCTTACCTTGATGCGGTCCATTTATTATGGTGACCTTAACTTCTTGAGCACTGGGTGCTCAAAAAATCACATAAAGCTGCCAAAAGATTGAACACTGGTTGGAAAGGTAAATATGCCAAAACTTTTCATTTTTTGTTCTTGACACCTAGTAATTGCCATTGCAAACTTTAATTTACAGAAAATTGTTTTCTACAGAATTGGAAAGAGAGATCGTTTAATTTTGTGGAATTCTGTCCACAGATGACTAAATTTAATTGTTGTTTTCACAACAACCGCCCTTTAAGCTACAGAAAGTTTTTGCCTAAAACTTCTTCCAAGAAGTTTTTACCTTTCCTCCAAACGGTGTGTTCCATTCGTTAAGATAGCTTCATACAATAAACGTAGCTTTGTAGCGGCAAGAGCCCGACAATGTTTTGAAATAGGCGCTATATAAGAGATGACCACTCGTTAATATTAATTTAAAGACCAAATAGGGATTGATAAGTTTTGGTCTAAAAGGTAAAGCAGTTAACTTACTTCTAAGGATGCTGAGAATAGTTTCATAGGTGTAGGTTTTCCGACTCCCCATCAATAACAAAATATTTTGCAATTACGATATTTTGATATTGCATAGCCTCGGTATTGCGGTATAAGCTTCTTTTGTTCGACATTAAGAGATGCTGAGAGCTCATTAGATCTATTTCTATCGTTTTCTACATCAAATAACTCTGGCGTAGTGAATAGCAAATTAGCAGGTGGGATTCTTAGTCCAAAGTCAGTTAATGACTTTCCAAATTGATCCAAGTAGCTCAGCACGTCTTGCAGGGTGTAATATTCGCATTTATTGACACACATTTTTCAAAATAGTTCTATGAGCTCTTGGAAGTGATACAATAATTGTATCTTGCATTATTATGACCCACACGCCATCGTTTTTGACTATAATTGAAGTACTTTGGCAGTTTGTGGGATAGTATCATAAAATAGTAGTATCAACAATTGTAAAATCATCGAAACTTTTTTACAGAACATATCATATTTACAGAATACATTCGACCAAAAACTCTATGACTTCATTTTTTCCTAGACCCCGAGAACCCTCTTTGTGTAAAAACGAAGTATTTTTAGTCAAAAAAAGACTTTTAGTTATCCAAATTACTTTTTAACCAAATACAGCAAACTAAATTACCTTATATTACCAAAGCAATCAAAAAATGTATGCAGCTCTGAGAAAAACTTTACCGATCGAAAAATTATATTCCTATAAATATTATGCTGAAAATTGTAGAAACAGAATGTACAACAATTAGCAGAGAGAATTGCTAATCTGCTAATAAACTAAATCTCTGCTAAATCTGTGCTTAATTCTGTCAAAGTGTATCTGATTATTCAAAAATTACCATTCGATTTAGCTACTAACTCCAAAGTAGCTTCACATATTCGAAACTCCGAACTTATATTTCCTTATCGATACTGGGGCCGATGTCAGCTTGATAAAAAAATTGTCAGTGTGGCCAAACAGGAAGAAAACAGCGTGTTATACTGAGCTCAAATGGAACCAACAAAACCCGGGATCCATGTCTTCTTTTAATCAGTGCCTTTTAAGTAAAATTGATGAAGAAACCAAACAATGGTGGGCACTTGACTACTGAGACATGGAATCCCGAACAGTCGAAAATTTATTAACCTTCCTGAATAAGAGATGTTATGCTTCAGAGATCTGCAAAGCCACGAGTAAAACAGGTTTAACAAGAACCACAACTAAATCATTTGTATCTACGCAATTCAATAATGCATTTCATTGTATAGTTTGGAAACAACAGCACTCGTTATTCAAATGTCCCGAATTCAAAAATTTACTTTGGGTAGGAGAAAAATAGTATCCGAAAACAATTTATGTCGCAATTGTTTAAATAAGGGGCACATAAGCCAAAGTTTTATTCCAGATAATTTTTAATTAGTGCTGCCTAGATACTAGCACTTTTGATTTCCAAAAATAAAAGAATTTATTTATTTTTTCGTAATTTATTTAGTTATTTATGAGTTATTCAACATCCTATTTTGACAACAAACTGAAAACAATATTATAAATTTGTTGGTCTTTATATCTTATTCGATAAACGATAATAAATCCGGTTTTAACCAGAAGTTGTTTTGATTTTATTGTTTATCGTATTCGATTTATGCATAATTGCCAATACATAAAGTCGTTGCATCTGCTATTTTGATGATGCTTATCGATATTTGATCCATGCATAATTAATATGCATAAGATCGTTGCATCTAATTTTTTGAAGTTGCTAATCGATATTTGTTTCCGATTAATCACCAAGTCGATGCATCCCCTGTAGATGTGGCATTTCCTCTGGTTGTTTGTGAGATTATTTACTCGTTTGGTTGTTATTGTTTACCATGGTATGTAATTACCAAGCTTGCTGTGAAATACCCTGTATTATCCTTCAAAGTATATGTAAAAACGAGTGTACGGTGGGCCCGGCACTTTCCGGGATATCCTGCTTAATGCTTGACCATACACACTAAATCAATCAATCAATTATGAATAGCCATCACAACGGATGATTTTCCAATTTCAGCTTGAAGAGCTTCTGAATTGGTATGGAATAACTGGTATCTTCATTCGTTGGAAACATGCCAACTGGAGGTCTGATATGTACAATGGGTCTTACTTTATCGGTTATTCACTATTTTGATGCAAAATCTATGTTCTGTGCATAAACCTGCCTTTTAGTTTTAAAGCAAACATATCCTGAAGGACGCTCAATAATTGCTCCCATTGAAGCAATAGCCAATGAACATTTAAATAATTAAATATGTTTCATGAAATTACCGAAGTGTTCATAGTTGTCATTTACAGGCTGTTAATAGATTTATTAGTAACATCTTTTGAGCAAAAAACTTTAAACATGTTATCTGACGGCCTCATATTTTTGAAATTTATGATCTACAGAGCTCTATATTTGTTGACTCTTCTACATTTCTTTTTGCTAAATCAACTAGAAAAAGTAGCTACCCGATGAGCTATTTTTTCTAGTTGATTTAGCATATTTGCTCTACAATTTCTCATTCTTTGAGCTTCACTTTATTCAAAGACTTGTTTTCTCGATACATCTCTGTTCTGAGTCCACTTCCATTTCTACTATTTATACCCTCTTAGGAGACATTTCGAATATTTATTACTTCACTTCCTTTGATTTAATAGAGCACATTGAGTTAACTGTTGGGCTATTGTAGTTGTATATATAGCTGACAACGCTGACTTGAGAGTGAAAAAACAATTACTGACTAATTATTTCAAATATGTACTTGAACATAAATAATAAAAATTTTGTTGATGACAAAACTGTAAAACGCCGAAGAATGTTTCGAGTTTGATACTCAACTACGACTTACTATTTTTTTATTTTGATTGTTTTATATCACAAATTGTTTTGTTCAAATGCATGCCTACTTGATCGAAAAATGAAACGTATTTCTATAAAGCGTACTACATTACCAAGTTGAAATTTCTTCTACATCACTGTAGACTGTTTGTACTTTTGTTATGATCGCTGTCCAAAAAAATGTTTAACCCTTGTGTTTATACCCAAAAAAGTATACTATATATACCCGACCCACCCGGGTGGCCACGTATATTTTACTCGTTTCTTTATGTAGTCGCAACTCATTTTTGAATTTTATAATTTAAATTGCACAAAAATATGTATATAAAATTGGGATTCCCCGAGTAAATATAGAAAAATGAGACAAAAGAAAAACATATACATTGGTGGATAAAAAATAGAAGTTATTAATTTAGTGATGGAAAGTTATTCGAACTAATAGGTTGTCCGTGTAAAAAAATATTTTATGCTTACATATTTTAAATAAAATGGCGGAACTAAATAACGAACTAACAAACGCAGAATTTCGACGGTAACTATTGATTTGGTAATAATTCTTTTATTAGATTAGTTTATATAATATATTTCCAACAGTTTGTCTTACGAAGAACAACAAGCTTATCTCCTACGTTTGCTAGAAGAATGTGAGGAAGATGAAGTAGATCACGATGTGTATGAATTCTTCGAAAACGATTCAGAAACTGAGTGGCTCCCACCAGCTCCACAAGAAAACAACGAGGATTCCGATATAGAAGACGTAGTTACAGAGAATGTAACAATAAATGTGTCGGATGATGAACATGATAGCGACGAAGAAGACTGTGAAATCGATGAAACTGAAGGCCATGACGAAAACATTTCATCCAGCTATACGGCTAAAGATGGAACACTATGGCGGCGGAACCCTCCCCAAAGACAAACATTGAGACACAATATATTGAGAAATAAAAACAGTGGGCCCTCTCGTTCGACGAATATGTTTTCTATAAAAGACACGTTCAAGTGTATTTTCTCGGACGTAATTTGTAACATTGTAATTAGAGAAACAAATAGGAAGGCGAAAGAGGTTTACGAAGCATATAATCTAAAAAACAGAGACATAACCTCAAAAAAGTGGAAAATATTAAGTAATGAGGAATTTGAAGCATACTTAGCCGTACTTATAAATGCTGGCGTTCATCGTTCGAATAATGAGCACGCGACAGTATTATGGGCAACAACATCTAGTCCCCTATATCGCGCAAGCATGGGGTTGAACCGTTTTCGTGAAATATCCAGATTTCTGAGATTCGATAATCCACATACAAGAGCATCTCGCTTAGAGACCGATAAAACTGCTGCAATAAGTGATATTTTTGAGTTACTGAACGCAAATTTGCGAAATAATTATACTCCGTCCGAATGCTTGGTTGTGGATGAACAACTTTTTCCATTTCGTGGTAAGTATTGTTATGTTCCTTGGTGTTGTGTTTCAATTTATTTTTATTTGATTAATTTCATTATTGTGTAGGTAGAACTAAATTTACACAGTACATGCCTTCTAAGCCCGCCAAATATGGGATCAAAGTTTGGTGGGTTTGTGACGCCTCTAATTCATACCCGATAACAGGGCAAATCTACACTGGCAAACAGCCATCTGGCAGGGAAACGAATCAAGGGGAGCGAGTTGTAAAGGATTGATGCATGCGTTTCAAAGGGTCCGGCAGAAATATCGTTATGGACAATTTTTTTACAACATTACCACTTGCAAGATTATTGATAACTTGGGATTTATCAATTGTCGGGACGTTAAAAAAAAATAAACCTTACATCCCAAGAGAAATGTTGCCATCAAAATCGCGTGAAATATATTCTTCCTTGTTTGGATTCAGTGAAGACAATGTCACCATATGTTCCTACGTCCCGAAAAAAAACAAAAGTGTACTATTGATGTCCACCCAACATTATAGCCAATCAATAATAGGGGATAAAAAGAAACCCGAAATAATTCACTATTATAATAGAAACAAAAGTGGCGTAGATACCATGGATAAATTAGTGACACATTACACAACCAAGAGAAAGACCCTGCGATGGCCTTTAGCCTTTTTTTATAATATTATAGACGTTGCTTGTCTTGCCGCGTTTAAAATTTATGTTGAAAACAATCCAACGAGATCCAAAAATACATCTAGACGCCGAGAGTTTTTGAACGAGTTAGCTTTGCAACTTGCTCTACCACATATTTCTACCCGTTCAACCATACCTAATGTACATAGAAATTTTAACACGCGATCTGGTATTGAGTGCATACTTGGTAAACCTATTACAAATCACGAGAAGACAACTGTTACTGTGCGCAATAGCACTGGACGAATTCCTCAAGCAGGTAAATGCTGGTTGTGTTTATCGTCTGATCCAAAGAGACGCAGGAATACACGAAAGTCGTGTAGTAAATGTAAAAGGCCAATTTGCGTTGAACATACCAACCCAGCGATATAGTGTTCTAGATGTAATTAGGTTATAATTGTTTGAAGCCAAACTATTTCCAAATGAACTATTTTTAATCTTTTATTTATATAATTATATTATTTCTTGTTTTTGTACCTGAACTGTTAATATTTTGTGATAAAATAAAATTTGAACTGTGATGCAACTTGTAATTTTTATGTGTAATTTACAAAAACTATGAAGATTACAAAAAAAAACAATGTTTACATTGTACATGTCATGTATTTCCTCATATTTTGTACTGGCCACCCGGGTAGCCGGGTATATATTATAAGGGTAAAAAAAGATTTTTACCAATAACTCGGCCAAAAAATAGTTAATATTATATATTTGGGTAAAAATGGATAAAATAAGACTAAATCTAGGATGTCACGGAGTTTAATACGCCTAACAATAGATTTGCAACATCTTCAAATATATAAAATTTATATGGCCACCCGGGTGGCTGGGTATACACACAAGGGTTAAGCAAGTTGCTTCGTCATCACAGGTACCTAAACACAAAAACATTGTTTTTTTCTACCTTAACATAACCACAACAAAATTCGCCAATAAGTGTTGTTAACTACATAATTTACCAAGCCAATTTTAGATTTAAGCAAAATACGGCAAAACTAGCACAAAATATCATTACAATTAAACTTTCAATGTCAATCTTAATTAAAATGCATTTAACATTATTATAAATATTTTTCGATCCAACTTAAGTCAATTTTCAGCATCAATTTTAAATAAAAAAAAAATTAAATATTTTCAATCATCACCGGCATCGTTATGTCTTTGTCGTTGTTGTATTTTACCATAAATTGAAAATATTCTCATAATCAAATTGAAAATATTAAAATCAATTTTCATTATGTAATTATTATTTATTTATTTATTTATAAATTTATCGATCGGAGCGATTATTGTTTTGAATTGATCATGATTAGCGCCTCATGATAAATAAATCTCGTAATTACAACTTTTAAGACGAATAAATTTATAAAATAAAAAAAAAAACTATTATACAAAGTTTAATAGTTTAACATAGGTAACAGTAATTGAGGGAATATGAGAAGAATTGATTGTTATGTACTTCGTCGTATACACAGGCAGATATTATATGTTGGTGTATCCATACAGAAATAAATATATCAACATAATTGAATTTATGCTCAAAGGTGAAATTTAATCTTTAAATTGCTGTGTAAAATGTTGATCACAATTTACGAAATCTAGAACCAATTATAAAGTATTGTATCTAGACGTACATTCTGTTTCTGTACTAATTCGGACTGGATAATTGGTATGTGAAACAAAACACGATCAGTTAACAAGGTTCATATGACGTCATATGGTAGCAAAACAATTTGTCATATTTTGCAGATGCAGAAAAGTGTCTAAAGACCAAAAATTGCAGTAACCCTTCTCTACCTAATAACACAACAAAAAAATGGAAACGCGATATTTATTACACAAAATTTAACGTACATTACAATCCATTACTAAATGAAAAGGGTCCATTACACGGTCAGTAATAATGTCATTACCAGTAATGTCATTACCACCATTTATATTCCATCAGTAATTTTTGACATTACACGATCATTCCAGAACATCATTACTTTTATCATTACTGCAAAATTCACAAAGAAATTTAGTTAATAACGAAAATTCATCTTGTAAAGAGTAAAATCTAAACTTGAAACTAAACATAATAAAAATAATAATGGACGCCAAAGAAAAAGCGTGCATCGCTATAATTATAGCGTTAGCTGTTAACAAGAAGAAATCTGTTAGGCAACGACGCTGGATGAAGGACTGGCTCCAAAAACGAAATAATTATTATCATGTGGTCCTTCTAAATGATATAAATACGTCTGAAGAAGCAGACTTCCAAAATTATTTTCGGATGAATAATGAAACTTATAATAAATTGCTGCAATTGGTCGAACCATTTATACGAAGGGAGGATACAAACATGAGGGAATGCATACCAGCGAACGAAAGGTTCGCATTAACGTTGAGGTACTTGGCGACGGGGAGGAATTTTGAGGATTTGAAATTTTCGGCTGTTATGTCACCTGCCACAATAAGCACTGCTATAATAGAAACTTGTGAAGTGCTCATTTACATCCTCAAAGACTACTTAAAAGTAAGTTTACCTAATCGTACTTATTATATTATTAAAACAAAATTTTTTTTTTTTAGTTTCCCAAAACCCCAGATGAATGGGTTAAAATCGCCAACGATTTCGGCCAAACTCATCAATTTTTTAATACGTTGGGGTCAATCGATGGCAAACATATTGCAATTAAAAAACCAGCAAACTCCGGCTCATTATACTACAATTACAAAGGGTTTTACAGCATTGTTTTATTAGCTGTAGTAAATGCCAAGAAAGAATTTGTGATGGTGGACGTCGGAGTGAATGGACGTATATCAGATGGCGGAGTTTTGTATTACTCCAAATTTGGAGAAATGATGCAGAAAGGAGCCCTTAATATACCCAAACCTTTTCCCTTACCAAACACAATCGAAGATTATCCATATGCGTTCGTTGCGGACGAGGCATTTGCACTGAATGTGCATCTATTAAAGCCTTACTCGCAAAAACTAATAAATGAAGCTCGATTTGAGTTCAATAAAAGGCTGTCAAGAGCATGCGTGGTTGTGGAAAACGCGTTTGGTATCCTGGCATCCAGATTTGGCGTTTTCCAAAAACCAATTAACCTGGAACCTCGCAAAGCGGAAACAATAACAATGGCGTGTTGTTATTTGCACAACTTCCTAGCTAAGGAAAATAGTCATACGTACTTTGCGTCCAATGAAACAAGCACAAATAATTTTGTTCATGTGCAAAATACCCTCAGCAGAAATAGCTCATCAGATGCCAAAAGAAGCCGGGATAAATTATGTGCTTACTATAATAATGAAGGGAAATTGGAATAGAAACGCAAGTTAAATTAAAGTTTATTGAAATAAAATACCATATAATTTAAAAAATTTAATTTTATTTTATTTTAAAAAATTATTTTATTTTTGATTAGGCTGAAACGTTTTGAAAAAAACTGAAATCGGGGCGTAATCATCTACTTTCATTTGATTTTGTTGATTTTCATCTTCTTCCACTTGTTGCTGTTCGTACGATGGTGAATATAGCGGTGGTGTTATAATAGACGGATAACTGACAGAAGACTGACGTGATTGTTGCTGTTGGTCCAATGGTGAATATAGCGGTGGTGTTATAATATTCGACCCAAATGAACATTGTGACTTGACTGGTGTTAAGGTTGCCCAAGCCTCTTCATTAATTTTGACGGAGTAACTGTCCAGTTTTCCTAAACGCGCCTCAAACAAGATTTCGTTTATTGCTCGCTCAGCAAAGATTTTCTGCTGAGGATCTAAGGTATTAAGTGTCTCACCCCAAGCAATCGCAATTGTTGGGATATTATCTGTTCTAACAGTCCTACTATTGGACTGTTCTAGATAATGGCACGCCTTATCTAATAATTTCTCTTGTTTTGAGGTTTTAGCTTGTGCAGGGCGTTGAGTTCTTTTAGGTCGCGGTGGTGACATTACACTCGACCGCGAACATCCTGGTTGAATGTCGCCTTGGACCTCAGGAGGGCAATGTGTTCGTTAAGGTGGCGGTGGCGACATTACACTTGACCGCGAACTTCCTGGTTCAATGTTGTATTGATCCTCAGTAGGCTGAAAAAATTATTTAATGAATTAATTTAACAAACTGTATATATTGGAAATATATATTTACTGACCTCTTCTGAATGTTGAATATTTCCTACAGGATTTTCATATCTACATAAAAAATGTAGGGCATGATAAACCCATGAAGTCGGTTGGTACACTTCGTCAGTACCGCGTCCCGACCTCTTCGAATCGCTAATTTTTTTCATCTCCTTCCTATAGTTCGATCGAAGTGTATTTATTTTACGCCGTACATCTTCTCGAGTTGAACCAGCTTTTAATTTTTGATAAATTGGAAGAAGTTGGTCCAGAGCCCTATTTCTTACATCTTTTTTTATATAACCCGGATGTGTGGGGTTCCATAACTGAGGCAGTGTTTCGTAAAGTTCAATTAATGATCCCAAATGGTTTTCTGATACATCTGATGCATCTGTTAAATATGTCACATCTGTTACATTTTGTGATTCTGCCTCGTACGAAAAATCAAAGTTTACATTTTCATCATGAAACTCAGTCATTTTTTTGATTTTTTTATATTATATATTATTATTATTATTATTATATGTATTAATTATATCACTTATATTATATTATATTATTTATATCACTATATTACTTAGATCACTATATGTATTATTTATATCACTTTATAAACATTTAACACTGGTATGGAAACAATTAATTTTTTACACTTTTAAATAAAAAACGTTTGAATTTTGTTTTAACAAGGATGTTAAGTGGACTGTGTTTATTTATCTAAATTACTACTTTTATATATGTAGTATATAAATTACAGGTATAATTAAATCTATTCCATGTTTTTAAAATTAAATGAAAGGGAAGGGGAAGGGAAAAAGATACATATCATAAAACGGTTAATACATATATGTATTAACAAACCAATAAATGGATGCAGGTAAAGATACACTTTAAAATAAGGATATAATTGAGTACATAACGTAAAAAATGTAGGTTTTTTGTATTTTTGGTAATTTTACATCTTGTTCATTACAAATAAGTTCCTAGGAATGAATTATTTAAATACTTATTTGTAAACAAAAATTAGGGTGGCCAGAAGGTCTCTTTTACCTAACACTTCAAAATAATATCCTTGTTTCCGATTATTTATTCAAAATAATTTTGCATAAAAAAAAAATTCATGTTTGACATATAATAATATGTTTTAGCAACAACCAGTTGGAATGATGTAAAAAAATAATGATGAAAACCCTACACGGTCATTATTATTGACATTATTATTGACATTCATCGGTAATGATGCTGCGAAATCAGAAAATCCGGATTTTCATCATTCCGACCATCATTCTTCATTACTTCATGTTACACGATCAGTATTAATGTCATTATCAGTAAGTAATGACATTATTACTGACCGTGTAATGGACCCTAAAAGGAAGCATCATATCTTAAAAATAAGAATATTCATTTTGTAATGGTATTGTGAAAACCCAATCAAAGGAATAAGAAACTTAAAATACAGCAAGTAACATACCAAAACTAAACGATAGTTTGCAATGATGTAACATTACACTTTGAGCTGGTTAAAAATCATACCTGAATCGTAAATTTACGAGTGATTGTTTCACTTCATTATATCCTTTAATCGAAGAGTGCTGGGAAGTGTTTTGTCTGTTAACGTTTATTTCATTTAATTTTCGTGCTAAATAGTTTTTTATTTTTATTTTTTTATTTATAATTCATATGTACATTTTAGAATTTTGTGTGAAAACAGCATTGGGAGTGTCGGAAAGTCATTTTACTGTAATTTTTTATCTGACTCAATTTATTTCAACTATATTTTCTTCTAATTACGCCGAATACGCCAGATGCTATCCAAGATGTGACTCTAGAGCTTGGCCGTACAGTCCAATTAATCAATCAATTAACAAATACATAAACATTCTCAATTGATCGCTTAACTATTACACAAGCATTGCACAATGAGGCTTTACTAAAAATTGATACAAGTCATTTCGTGTCAAGCTTAAGATAGTTCCTACAAAACATTGTTGAACTGTATAGTTAGAATCTTTCGTCATGTTTTACCCTACTTCGTTAAAGGGTACATTAAGCAATTGTTAAATAACAGCTGGGCTATTTTATGGTGCAAATTCTAAAAACTCCCGGTTTGTAAAGGTTCATTCGCTG
This sequence comes from Tipula confusa, assembly GCA_963556175.1. NCBI lineage: Eukaryota > Metazoa > Arthropoda > Insecta > Diptera > Tipulidae > Tipula > Tipula confusa. The sequence goes on from OY744475.1 coordinate 134,914,988, forward strand.
TAAGCTTCACTGACTAATGAGGCTACTTAAGAAATGTGGTGGAAACTGTAATATTTTATAAACTCGTTAAAACTTGGAAGTGGGCATCCACCTTTAGACCATCGTAATATTTGGTAACGAACAAATCTAACAATAAACTATAGATATTCGCAAGGACTTTGCAAACCACAAGATGAATAATGGAACAATTTTTGTGAATATGACACATGAAAGGTTGTCCTCTCAGTCGTTGCTGTGTGTAGTATACATACAGTCGCATAATGAACAATTAAATGATTCGACTTGAGACTATGTAAGAAAAAAAAAATCATCTAATTAAATTACAATTTGGAACAACTAAACCTTGATCATTGATTGGTCCACCGCATTCAAATTATATACATTTGTGTACTAATTTAATTCAGTTAAAATTACAAAAGATATTAATTCCAAAAAAAGCTCGAGGAACATCATTTTTATTAATGTACGCGTATATACCAACTGCGAGGTTGGTCATTTTCTTCATTTCTTCGTTCTTTTGGTTCATTTTTTCCATCGTCTTTTAAATCAATTTATTTGGTTAATTAAAATTAAAAAAAAAAAAACGAAACGAAACATGTATGATTTATAATAGCCGCAATTTTAGTTGCTCGAAGCAATTTTAGCCATTTCAATTCAAATTGAAATTAAAATTAATTTCGATTTTTAAATTGAGTTGTTTTAAAATGTTTATGTATTTTTAAGATGTGTGCGCAGAGGCTATCTGATCTTATACTGGGGACCAACCAACCAATCGAACGCACGTATGCATATACATATTTATGTGCTATGTCAACTGCTTGTAAACTGTAGATATTTTTGGTAGATGTGATATACGTAAGTTTCCCTAGTAAAATGATCTCGCGCATAAGGGCATACTGTTGGTGCGTATGGTATGTGTTTGTCGTATTAAAGTAAGGCAAAAGTGAAAGGATTTTGATGACATTTTACATTATGTATCCATGAGCTGTAATCATATATATTAACATGAAACAATTAATATAAATTAAATCTGAGTTTTTATTAATTTATGTAGACCTATATAGATGTATAAAGTTGTATTTATAGAATTTCGCGTCCTTGCGAAATCCGAGCGTGGAAATTTTTCGGTAGTTTTTGAAATAGTTTATGTGGTTAATGCTTGATTAGTTTTGAATGACTAATAAATACTAAAACAAGAATATCTCTTAGACACTAAGTTAAAATTTATTTTCAACAAAAAGTTACTCTTCTCATTTTGTTGGCTGTGACTGAAATTGGCTGATGATCAAAAAATGGCACCTGTGAATTAGTATTCAAAAAATTAATATAATTGTTGACAGTACAGGTTCGTTCATGATAAACAATTGTGGTGGGTAACGAAGCAGTTCCCAGAAAACGATTCACTACACAAGTGTTTAATTTATCACAACTCACTATGATTTAAAAATATTTAATTTAGATAGCGATTTAAGATATTTAAAACTTAAAACTTTTAATATCTCGAAAAATAAGCACTATACGAAAAAATGCCCTATCATAATTTAATGAATCTGTGGGGAAAATACATTAGGTCTGCAATTAGCGGCACTCCCCTTTCTTGTTTGTCGGGCGGGGTTATCATTGAAATTGCAGATTCTCATTCTACGGCTAAGTGCGCCCGCATGTATGCAAATAACTATACGGATAATTAGTTATCAACAATAAGAAGTTAGTAACAAATTGAAATATCTCAAAAATTCGCCTAATATATCAGTTATTCTAGTGTGCCTTTTACTAATTGTCAATTTATTTGAAATTTAAAACTTCTAATTTGTGCTTTGACCTTGTGCTAACAAATTTGTTTGTTTTTTTTTTCGTGTAAATTTTGAGTTCTTATCGTTTGGTGTAAAAAATAAAAATATCATTATCAACAAATTAATACATCAATACCTAGGTTTGCGTCGGTGTTTGGGTCTGAAAAAGTTGCACGCAAAGTGAAACGACGCAAATCGAAACAATTTATTTCATATAAATGTATGGAAAATACAAAGAACGGGTCTAAATATAATCATAAAATTTATATAAATTGCTAAAAACACGAAAATTGTTCATTGCTTATAATAAAACACATAAAATAAAGTTTAATTTTGTATAAATAAACAATATACCTATCTTTAGTTCAAATTTATTTTATTAATTTGTTCAAATAAATCACTGAAATCGTAAAACTTTATTTTATGTGCAATTTTGACTCGTACTTGGAGAACAATATTGTTCTAATAGTTTGAACTGGAACTGACTTATTTTGAAGGTACATTTTTTTCATATCTTTGGAGATTAATAGAAATGTCTCTGCGAAATTTAGAAAACTCGGCATGATTATGCGAAAATGTGAATAGCTCTACTGATGAGTTTCAACCCTTCCGAAATTTTATTTGAAATTGACAATTAATCTTCTACAACTACCTCTACGTCATCTGTCTCTTCATCTTCATTTACAACCATTGTCATTTCTGACTGTTCAATTAAATTTTTGTTAGAAATTTCTTCAGGGCCGTAAATTACTTCTTTGATGTCTAAAATTTCCATACATTCGTAATTTGGAGCAGGAGCTAGTTCAGCCAAATCTTATCAAACATCGTAACTTTCGTCTATTTCAGTATACTTTCCTGGCACACTTTCATTCCGACATTCTGGCCATATCGCTTTCCAAACGCCAGTCATATATTACCTCATCCCAAGAAGAGGCTATATTTTCCTGCTTTCGTCGTTGTAGCTTTTCCAATACGCTTTCATTGTCACATTGCCTTCTAAATCGGTGATATAAATTAGCTGTTTGAATATTCGCCTTAATCCTTTGAGCCCGAAACAAAATCTGGAAAAATTGCGTTTCCGTCCTACCGGTTAATACATAAAACCACATATAAACATTTTTTCCTTTCTTTCTCAACGATACTGTAGTGTAACCACAGTGCGCATTGTGTTCTCTACACTATGAGCTATGCGCAGACGTAAAGTGTATTTGTTTTTTTTTTATATCTATAGGAAGTCTGAAAAGGGAATCCTATGATCTCAGAAAATTGACTTCTGATGATGTGTATAATATTCCGTCCGATAATGAATCAGAAGTATCGATATCGGATGAAAACGAAGAATTTGAAACGATAAATCAACATGAATTACTCAACATCGAAGATATGGAAGTCATTTTTGAACAAGACGTAGTACCAAATGAACGTGATTTTATTGAATCTGAATGGAATAGTAATGACGATTCCGATGAAGCACCGTCTAATATAGCACCCAATAACAAAAACGATTTTTAGACGAGTGATGTTACGAACTGCACCAAGCCTATTTTATTTGCAGAATCATCAGGGCCATGATGATATACATGAATCTGCTGAATTTCCAGATGATGAGTTTTTACAATTATATCCTTTGGAGTTTCTAGAACATCTTGTGTTCCAAACCATTTTGTATGCCCTACAAAAAAATGGAGGTAACCATTTATACCAACTACTGTTACCGAAATGAAAGCATTTCTCGGTCTGAATATTCTTATGGGCATAAAACAACTTCCGAGCTATAAAGATTATTGGTCATCGCAACTTGAGCTGCGTGATACTTATATAAGCTCAGTCATTCCTAGAGATCGTTTCGTATGGTTTCTTTCTAATCTAAATGTATACGATAATGAGAGGAAACCAAGAAAGAAGTGATCAACATTTTGATAAACTGTCCAAGATTAGATCAATGCTGACCAATTTTAGACCAATTGAGTGAAACATTCCTGCGATCAATGAAACTACACGAAAACCAATCAATCGATGAATCGATGATTCGTTTCAAACTAAGAAGCATCATTCGCCAATACATGCCATTGAAACCGGTGAAGTGCGGCTACAAAGTATGGATTCGTGCAGATTCAACAGGTTACGTATGCGATTTTGAAATTTACACGGGGAAAGTGAATAAAACACGCGAGAAAAATTTAGGGCATCGTGTGATTACAACTCTCACAAGAAATATTGTTGGCAAATATCATAAAGTTTATTTCGACAATTTCTTCAACACGAAACAACTGCAATTAGATTTGCTTGCTAAAGGAATTTACGCATGTGGAACCGTACGAAAACACTGCAAAGGCATTCCTGGTATGAAAGCTGTTAAAATGAATGGAGGGGATTTCGATTGGCTTGTTTCTAAAGGTGGTATAGGTCACATAAAATGGATGGATCGTAAATCTGTACTGTTTCTGGGGAATTTCAATAATCCTATGGAAATCCAAACGGTAGGAAGAAGGGAAAAGAACGGGACCCGAGAAAATATTACGTGCCCAAGCATGGTCAAAGACTACAATTGCCATATGGGTTACGTCAACAAATTCGATATGTTAAAGTCAATTTATGAAATAGATCGAAAATCACAAAAGTGGTAGCACCGAATTTTTTTTATTTCCTGGATGTTGCTACTGTAAAATCTTACATAATCTTTCAGGAAAGTATGGATTCAAATATGAATCTAAAAGCCTTTTGTTTCGCTGTCGCTGTTGGATTGATTGGGGCTGATCCAACTAGAGCGAAACGTAGCAGAAAAAGTAGTGGACATCTCGTAAACGCATTCAAAGTAAAATTAGAAGTGCGTTATGACAAAGTGCACATATGCCTATGCGATCAACATCTGTTAGATGTGCTCTATGTAGCACCAGACGTAAACCACATAGAACATTATAGAAATGTTCGACCTGCAATGTTGGCCTATGTCTAAGTCAAACCAGAAATTGTTTTTCTATGTACCAAACCAAATGATAACTAAAATTAAGATAAAGGAGGCGTACTTTCCTTGTGGTCACTACCCAAAAACCACGTCCTCCAGTCCGTCCGGTATGAATTTAAAAAGTTTTGTATATAGATATGTGTAGAATGAATTATAATAAATATTTTTTTAATTTAAAAACTTATTTTATTTTAAAAAACAAACTCCGGACGCAACGGATTTAAAATTTGTGGTTATTCTCCATAACCACTAGGACTCAAAGGGTTAAGTAGTAAATTTTAAATTTAGAGATAACGCCTTGATCCGTTGACTGTATTAAGGAGGTTGTATTTGGTGGCATAAATAAGAATTTAACTTTGTCTGATAAGTCATTGATATAAATGGGATGACCGAGAGCACTATCGAGCAGTAATAATGCTTTAACATCTATGATTCCCTCCGTGCAATACTTCTTTATCTCTGGAATACAGCAGTTTTTAGCCCATTCTTCGAATAGAGTCGCCGTTATCTGCGCCTTCTTATTCACTCGCCAATGAACTGGAAGATTATTTTTCGAAATATTTTTGAATGTCCTCGGATCTTCCGAATGGTAAATCAGTAGAGAATTGAATTTAAAATTCCCATATGAATTACCTCCAAGTAGTAAGTTAAGCCGTTCTTTATAGCCCTGAGACGATTTTTCAGCCTTTGAATTAAATATCCTAGTTAGTAGCCGCTCCAGAACAAACCGGTCTGGTCGGCGTTGAAAACCTGCTTGGCTGATATTACAATTTTTAGTTCCTCCTTAAATCGCTCGGCAGCAACAAAATCTGCGCTATCAGAAACCGTTGAAACCATCCGCGACTTGCCTCGCACATTTCGAAGTTAGACGCATCACTAGTAAAAGCGGTTTCGCTTTCCGGTAATTTTTTAGCCATGTCTTGGTATAAACTTTTGGTTGTATAATTTTTTGACTTAAAGATTTTAGCTGTTACCACACTGAAAATAAAAATAAAATGAATTTAGCTATAAAAAAATAAACAAAAATTTTCTCGTCCATACACAATTTTGTATGTGTAAGTGTATTTTGCAGCAATTTTCAACCATAAAAAATACTCCGATTTTATATATGTATTTTGTATTTTTTCGTTTTGCTGCCATAATTATGAGTACGTACATCATCTGAGTGAATAACAGCCATTATATGCGAGTAGAATACGATATTTTGTCTACGATATTTTATTTCTGGTGGTGTTGAACAAATATCAATATCCATTTATATTTTTTTTAAGTATTTTGCTTCCTGTTTATATGTATTTCAATTTAATTATAATGAAAATGACATGTTGCTATGATCATTGACTGCTAGACTAATAGTTTAGAAAAGACTACTAGATAAAATTTCAAAAATTAAATTTAAATGAATAATTTACTAATGGTAGTACTGAATAATTAAAGAAGAGACTACTAGATAAAACTTCAATATTGAATAACAGTGATTAATGATTAATCACTGCTAGCAATGAATATTGGATATCATTATAATTGAAGAAACAAAAGAATAATGAGTACTATTATACGATAGTCGTGGACAAACAATTTTTTTATACAGTTATTTTTATAGCAAACTATTATTTTCAAGTTTTGACTGATCATTAAAATAAAAAAAATTTACATATTGTTTGTGCAAGAAGTGATTTTTATTTGTGAACTTCTAAATTTAAAGCTACGATCGGTGATGACGAGGAACACAACTATGATCCTCTGTTGGAGTGTAGAATCCATGGGCCGAACCATCGTCCATGTCACTACAGGCTTGCTGGAGCAATGCAATGCGCGCATAGGTATATAACGCGAATCTGTATTCGCGCGTCCTCAATTTGTCTAGCAACGGCGTAAAGTAGGACGTTAAACAACCGCGAAAGTGTTGGGTTAGCTTCGGCCCCAGAAAAGATTATACATGGATTAAAAAAATTAAAAAAATGTAATGTTCAAATGACGAAGAATTTGGATAATTTAAAAGCAATGAAGGGTTTGAAATCGTTGACTGCTTAACGTTGAAGATTTAGATCCAATGAATATAATATTTTCAAGTAGTAATGAATATAATTCAAAAAGGTATATTCCGCAAAAAAAATATTGGTTACGTCCATTACGCGCTCCAACGAATCTATAGTTTTATCTTGCTTTAAATTTTACTGAGAAAAACATTTTTCATAATCGAATACAGACTTAATAGTAAAACGCAGTGATTTTTCTTTTTAAAATCCACGCAAATCAAATAAAAAAACGCAAAGTGGAAAATGTTGTGATTAAAAATATACGAACGCAGATTGAAACATCGGAAATCGAAACAGCGCAACTGATGTGTTGGTACATTTTGAGAGAGGATATGAATATTGTCAGTGCATTGCTAAATGGGTCACGTTTCTATCAAACGCAAAATACAAATTTACAATGGTTGGATTTGGGGCACCAGGTCACCATATAGGCGACCATATTTCGAAATAGCAATTTTGGAAAAGCTGTCAACAGCGGTGGGGCTAACTTAAACATTCCACCTTCAGAAAATTTACAAAATAATAAAGAATATCCTTTTGCTTTTATTGGAGATGATACATTCACTTTGCTACCAAACCTTATACGTTGATATTCTGAACGGGAATGCTTCCCATTGAATAAAATATTTATATCGGCTACGTCGTGCTAGACGGGTGGAAAATGCGTTTGATATATTAGCAAGTAGATTTTTAAAAAAGCAACGGTTGTACTTCATAATTGGTTCTGCAAAAAAGGGCTGGGAGAACATGTTAGTGCCGATTTAGTCGATAGTTGCGTAGGTGGGACTTACCATCCAGGAAGATGGCGTGATGTAAACTGAAACGGAATGCAAGAAATTAAACGAGTAGGCCCAAATAATCCAGTTAAAACTGCAGCCGAAACGAAAGATCAATTTAAAGATTATTTTAATAGAGTAGATATATTGCCTTAGCAGCATTCATCAATGTATTAGATTTAAATTTGCTATTATTTACAAAATAATTTTTAAGTATTTTATATATTTATGCTTTTTTTAGTTTATACTTTTTATATGTAGTAAAACATGTTTTTACTTTCATTTATAATAAATATATTTCAAAACATAATAGTAATAGCGACCGGTGACATAAAATAATTTAAAACTGTTTAAAAAAATGTTTTAATAAGTGGCATAAGCCACACAAAAAAAAAATAAATTATACAAAATTAATTTCATTAATAATGTAATTATTATTTATTATCACATATTATCACATAACAGTGAGCAATGCAAACTAATCTCGTAAACAAATCGGGACTGTTCGGTTACAGACTACTTCGAATATTCCTTGCTCACATACAGGCCAAATGAGACAAGTGTAGATTCTTCCTTATTCTGCTGTCTATCTATAGCATTTTCTTTTAAATTTATTAACGCTTTTAATATATTTTCTAAACCGTTATCGCTATCACTGTTTTTCTTTTATTTATTTGTTGGCGTATAGTCCCCACTAATCTAGATAGTCCAGGTGTCGGTGCAATTCTTCCAGTAGTTTCTTGTTGCGGTATATCTAGAACGAATGGAACGCTCCCAAAGATTGATGGTTCCCAAATTGTTCGTTTACCAAAATAAATTCGGTAAAATTCGAAAAACATGAGTATTAAATTCACCAAAGATGAAATAAAATCGAAATTGTTAACTCTACGACGGAATAAAAAAAATTCAAAACAACAAAACGAGTGGAATTGGAGCTGATGATTTTTTTCGATAGCGTCGACCATTTCAGCAACGTCGAAAATATAAATATCACAAATAAATTCGACGCCTCCATTTTGTTTTAGCTGTCAAATTGAAATAAGTATTTTTTGAGAACAGTCGGTATTTGTAAAAAATTCAATTGTTAACATTTAATTGTAAAAATTAAATATTCTAAATTTCTTAAATAAATAATTTCCATTTACGAAAAATAAACACATGGTATTTGTCATAAAACGATTAATTCAATTGGTTTGTAATGTCCAATCAATTTTCTTTTTAAATCTAAATTATATTAATTTTAAAGTTTTGTGTCAAATAAAGTGAATATAAACTTGATACTTTGGCTATTTTATTGTTTTATTGTTGCATTATTGTGCTATTGTACATTATTACACTTTTATTTTTTATATTTTTATATTATTGTATTTTCGTATTATTGTATTATCATGTTGTTATATTTTTATATTGGAATATTAATGTGTTTTATTATTGTATTATTTATTATTACATAGAATAATTTTTAGCTTCAATGGGACAAATTAATAAATTTGTATTTTCAGGCGAACACTAATCCAATTTATTACGTAGGCTGTAATTTATTACGTAGGCTTGCAGAAATAAATTATATTATTAATATATTTTATATACTAATTATATTATTATTATATTATGAATTAATTAATTTATAATTTCAGATACAAATTAATCCAATAGATTACAGCCTATAACTAAGAGCGATTAGTTCATGAATAAATTTTGTTTTCAGGGAAACTTTGCAGATTATAAATGAATGGTGACACACTTGAGTTGCTGTAAAAGATGACAGAATGCAGAGCAGCTCAGTAAAATTGTGATTGTCTTATGCTAACAGTAGTTTGAATATTGGCAACCGGAAACTAGATCATTACTGACATACCTTTCATTTCCCTACCCCCCAAAAATGTACTAATTGTTAGCCGCTAAGATATCTGTAGCCGGGTCGATCTCAGTAATTTAAATAATATCCTACCTTATCCTTCCGAGTATATGTAAAAACGGGTGTACGGTCGGCCCGGCGCTTTCCGGGATATCCTGTTTAATGTTGACCGTACATTATAAATGTAAATAAACACTTAATTGGTGTGATCAGAAAATGGAAGCGAGTGTAGTATTTTTTTATGGACAGCAATAAAGATGATTCTGATAATCAAGTAACGCAAGGACATATTCAAAGAAAGGGATTAAAGAGACTACTGCTATAATGTTCTCGATATGTCAAATAAAAGGTACCATTTGTAATAATTAAAAAATTATAAATTTTAGTATAATAAAATTGAATGCTTTTAGATTCACAAAATTATTTCGAGTGTCAAAAAATTTCAACGGTGTGGGTAAAAAGTCTCTTCCCATGTTTTATGGCACAATCTCGGATAACGTCGTCTATCAATTGTATTTCTAGATCATTGTGGATTTCCCTGTTAGTCACAAATTGGTAAGCATTGGTGTGCATTCGCAGAAATTTGTTTTAACTACGTTGTATAATGTCTCTATTGGATTTATAACTACGACCCCATAGCTGAGTACCATACATCCATATTGGTTTGAAGATAGTCTGGAAGACCAGTCTTAATTACTTTCAACTTTTATTTGTAGATCGTATTTAATATCCTTTTAAATCACGGCACTGCCCCTCGTGCATTATTATTAGGATGTACTGCTGAGTGAACTTCGTAGCTATGGAGTTTTATAAGACTCTGAGTAGTAAGGTGTGTTTCAGATAATAAGCATATATCTATTTTTTCTAAATCAAGAAAGAGTTGTATTTCATTTTGTCGTTGCAATATACCATTGCAGTTCCATGCAAGAATTTATAAATTATTTGCCATGTTAATTAGCAAAGAGAGGCTAACTCTGATGCCGTTTGACTTTTTTCAATGCTCTTTCTTGCTTTTATTCTTGTGAACTAAGCCTTTTAAGAATATCTTGTAGTATTTTATTAGTTTGGTTATTATTTGAATCATTAACTGAAGCAGATCTATGTTGCCTTCTCGAACTTTCAATAGTGTGTGCATCAGCATATGTTACATTTGGATTAGTTCTTGATAATTTGCTTAATGTTTCGTGTGTCCTTAACTTTGTGAATATTCTTGTTGAGGCTGAGTTGATTTCTGGCCTAGTACTTACTGAAGTTTCCCTTGTTTTGTTGCGAATTTTTTGCAGCTCTCTTATAACAATACAATCTCTGTAGTTGGCTGAATGTGACTCCCCACAGTTGACACATTTTGGTGGGTGTCTTTTTGTTTCATACATTCAGCCGTACGGTGTTTTCCTATACATTTCACGCATATAGGCTCCTTATTACAAAAGTTTTGCGTTTGTACGTAGACTTGGCACTTTCTGCACTGGGGAAATAGTTTAGATTTTTAACTGCTTCTATTTGCACTTTCATATGGAGTATTTCGCTGATTGCATAAATATTTTTAATGTCTTCTGTTTTTTTCAAAAGATAGCATATATAATGGAAGCGGTGTTTTGTCACCTCTTTTTAACAGCTGTGTAACTTCTTTTATTTTATATTGTTTCTCCAAAAGATCTTTTATCTCTTCTGGTTTGCATGAAGCGTGTAGTTTCTTAACAATGACTTTGGTTTGTCTTGTCAGCTTATCTTCGTATGAATACCATGTTGGGTTTTGTTTTCATTAAGAGCTCCTCTTAAGTTTCGTTAGTTATCACTGTTTGGGACATTTATTTTATTATCACCACTATTTAGAGCTGTAGCTTGAAATTCTATCCGATTGTTGTTAATGATGTTTCTAATACTTTGATAATTATCGCAATTGGATATTATATCTGGAGGTGCCCGTGGCACTTTTTTCTCCAATTGTATATTCTTCCTTCCGGTTGAGAGTTCTTTACTTAATCGTTCCTGTTCCTCAGAAACCTGAGATTTTTCCTACTGTAGTACATTCCTACTTCCGGTTGGAAGCTGGTAAATTGATTGTTTCAGTTCGGGTGAAACTTCTGGTTCTTATTTGTTTTGTTACGATTAAGAATCCATCCCGTTTCTCTGTCCAGCTCTTCCTCGTGTTTCATATATAACCTTTATATGATCGTTGGTATCGTGTTTTTCTTGCAGCTTAGAGGTTTCTTTCTCAGATATTACTGCATTTAGAGCAACTTTTAACTCCTTATTTTCTCGCTGTAAGTTTTCGAGGTCTTTGTTTAGATTTAACGTTAACTTTTCTATTTCGTAAATCGTATTGCGTAGTTCTACGTTATCCCTTACCAAGGTATTCGCTAATGGTGGTGGTAATCTACCCACCCTGGGTTTTTGTCCAAATGGGTTAAGTTTCCTAAGAGGGCTTTTAAACAATGATTGACTCACCCGAGAATCCGTTGAGCCAGCCCCGTTAGAGGGTGGATTTGCCCGCTGCTTAGCTGGGTTACTAACTGGGGTACAATTATCTGAATTAGTTGACCTCATTGCTTATTTTACTGGTCATGGAGCCACTCTGACCAGTTCGAGTTGGTAGTGGATCTGGTTTGAGAACTTCAGTTACTAAGTTATCGATAGTCGGTTATACCGCCGTGTCTCGGCCGCCAGAGCCTAGTTAGTTGCCTAGCAGGGTGCACCACGTGCAGATGAGGATGACATTTGAGCTGTTTCTTATAAGCCAAGATTTCAACCATAATTTCTAATTTTTCTTTTTTAACTTATTTATTACCAGCGATTAAGATATTAAAATCGCCATACGTCGTTTTACCATACTATCGTCGTCCATGATATTATAAATCACAACCCGGGGTTTTAATGTTTTTAATGAACGTGTGCACTCAATTTTCAACTTCACACTTATACAAATAAAATAAACTTTACACAAATAAAATTCATAAATAATTTCATCAAAACCAACACTATTGTATATTATACAAGCCATGAAGCTTGGCTAAGTAAAACATATTATGACTACTATTTGGCTATGGGTTAGTGAATTTGACTACAGTAAAAATCGAAACAAAAAATTATATTTCGCATTGTCCGTACTTCTCTAAATTCAAAGTACATAACATTTCTACAAAAAAAACGAAACAAAAATTATATTATGCACTGTCCATTCTGCTCTAAATTCATAGTATATAGTATAGTATATAAAGAAGTAAATAATAATAACAATACTTCTCTCTCTCGTTAAATAATAAATTTGTTTTTTGCTTTGTCATAAAGAGCGCAACAAACTGTTGTTCCATCATTCGTATTCATTTTTTATTTACATCAAAGCATATAATAAAAGTATATACAAATTATACTACGTCACAACACTAATACTTAGGTATAGTAGTCACTTTTTGGCATAAGTATCGCAACTTCATGGCTTGTATATACATTTGTGTTGGTTTTGAATTTCATCCTTAATTTTGTGATGTAGCACCTTTATTTGGGGATAATTCTTCCTCATTATCAGAATATACCAATTCTAAGCTTTTGCTGTAAACAAAATTAAAATAAAAAAAATTTAATAAATAATATTTATTTTAATAATTATAAGAAATTTAGCTTATATTATTTATTATTTTTATTCAAAGTCCATCTTATCTTGTTTTTGTTTTCTACATTATAATACAACTGAATTCTTCACCACAGTCCTAGTGTTAAGGTGTTCAGCAAATAGGACTGCCAGATCTGCGGATTTACCTTCGGTTTTCGTATTTTTCAATAAATTTCTCAGGTTTTTCATTCTTTATTGAACTATTTATTCATCTAATTTCACAAATAAGTCTATAATTTAAATAAGTCTATAATTTAACCATACATATGTTTTGGTAATTTTATTTTACATTGTTTATTTGTTCCATTTCGAAAAATAGACTTTAGGTTTCGATTGTTTATAATTAATAGGTGATAATTATTTTCAAAATCCAACAACTATTATTGAAACAAAATACAGAGACATTATTATAATCTCGAAATGTTTATTATGTATGTTGGTTGAATTATGAGTAAAACGGTAATTTCGTATCATTCCGTTACAAAGTACAATAAAGTTGAAATAAGGAATACTATAGTTACATTGTAAATCACTGTTGACATTAAACCTTTTAAATGAGAAACCGTTATAAATTTTAAAAGCAGTACAAGTTTTTTTATTTTAATGTATTTACATTTTTACAGCTTAGTGAAAACTTAATCTAAAAAACAAAAACACAAAACTTTTGTTTGTTTTTTAGTTTTTTTTTTTTCAAAAAACAAATGGATTTTAAAGTTTACTAAGTTTTTACAATTATACATTTTTTTGTCCAAACAAGTTGGTTTTGTACCGAACTATTATTTCGTGCAAGTTACAGACTCTTAGACAAAACTTCTAGACGTCATTTAATAAAGAATGGCATACTAAAAATATTGTAATTGGTTAAAACGAAGGAGTAATACAAATGCAAAGTGTGTATATTACCGGAGTTAAATAATTCTAAAATAATATGGTGAATAAGGACTTGCGGAACACTTTGAATCAGAAATACATAAAAAATACGTCACGAGTATGAACAAGGATAAGCTGCTTACTGCTTTCCTCCCACAAACAAAAAATTATGAATAACACAAAATTGAATTGTTATCTATTTATCATGCAGTTACGCACAACTACAGTTATCAAACTATGGAATTGTGTATTAGACAACTACAGTTATCAAACTATGGAATTGTGTATTAGACTAAGCTTGAAACTGTACAGCGAAAATTATTTTATTTTTTATTTTTTGTTTTAATAAAAAATCTCAAAAGTTTTGTGTTCATTGGGTGTGCTCATTGTTCTTTTGCTGATATTTAAGTTTTATGCTTTCTTTGTAATCTTTACTGCTCTTTGACTAGCAGGGTAGATTTTCTCACGATGTACGTTCTAAAAATGTTATCCTTTTAAAACATAAAATTATTTCCAATTTATGTATGTATGTATAAATGTATCACATACATTCCTTTATTTTGACTGATGGTCTGAGTGGAAAATCGATCAGATTTGGGTATATGAGGTAAACACAATTTTTATAAGTTTTTTTTTTTAAACAAAAGTGCAAAAATATAACCCAATGAGAACCCAAATTTATCAATTCCTCAAGAAATTATCTCAAGAAATACTGTATGTGTCAGGTACATACCTGATGACGTTGTTATTATAATCAGAAGATCGAACATCCCTAATGGCGAACTCTATGATCAACTGTTACATAATGGTTTAATACAAAATAAAATGATAGCAAATATTGCATAATGTTAAATCATTTTTCAGGAAACCAATTTGTATGCACAGCTTTTGCATACGATTTTCCAAATTAATTGTCTTCAATCAATGGGAAAATAAAGAGAAAAACAATAAAAATTGAAATTAACAGCGCATTGAAGTTTACACATTGATTAAAAAAAAACTATTAAGTTGCACACATCAGACATCAGGTTATATAAAAATAATTGTATTTATTTATAAAATAAAAAATTGAAATCATTCTCTTGCAGTACGTAGTCGTAGTTTATTAAATTAATTGGCGTACAAGGAACATTAAATTTATTGGTTTTTACTTTTTTTTTATTTTAAGGGAAATTCGTTTTTTTTTTTTTTTTTTTAATTTTATTGCAGTGCAATAAGTAATTGAAGAAAGAAAGTTAAGTTTAATTTTAAGGCAGATATGGTATGATGACTTTGGTTATACTCTTAGTTACAAAATGGTATGTTTTCTAATCAAACAAATGAAAGTGTGTCACATTAATTATAATATGTTGTTTAGACATGTATTTGATTGCGATTTTAATTGTAATGCACGAGAGTACATGAATCGGACATAGAGGAATAATAACGTGGGTGCATAGTTTGATACGTTTTTTAAAATTATCGTTAAATTTCAACCGATAAAAATGTATAACTTGTAGTTTCTAATAATCACAAAAACTACTTTTATGATAAGATTCCTTTTCATAAAAGATTCCTTACTGCAGAAATTTGAAAATGTTTCACATATAGAGATAATTACAACACAAAAAAATGTTTATTTACCCATTTAAACCTTAGTTTATTTGTTGTGATGTACATCTTCGACGTTCTTCGTCATAGGATGAAAATTTTTTTTTTAGCTTTTTGATTTCGAGGAGTTTTCAGATCTTTGTGAATTAGTTACTTATAAACTCGCTCCATGGTCCGTGAGTAAACTATCTGGGAAACCAAATTTCGTCTGTATTTATGTGACCGTATTAAGCTATATAACCTTTCAAAGATGTGTTTGGACGTGGTGGTTAATTTTAAAGGAACTCCGGTGTTTCTATGGATCTTGTTCTGCTTGCATAGTGTGTAATTGTTATTGATTCGGAATATGACCGTTAGCATTTTGAAGTATAATATTCCAATTCTTTTACATGTCCGATATATTCCCGAATGACCACCGAAAGGTGCGTTGTGAAACTCTTTCAGGATTTCCCGTATTTGGCTGGGATTCGTGACCTACTGTGGGTTCTTTTGAAAATTTGGATGTCATGTAGGGTGCGTAGTTACTTTTATTTTGACTTGCTGTTCGGTGCTTGTCTCGTTAAATGTTGTTTCATCCGGTATTGCCACTTTTTCCATTTCACTCATCCGTTGTTGCACTCTAGTCACTATGTTCATGTGTTTGATTAAAGAGAGTGCTACAGCGTTTTTGTCCTTGGATCTGGAGTTGTGTTCAATAGGGAAGTCGTGCTATGCTAGCTTCCTCCACCGAAGAAATCTTAATGAAGGGTTTACAAATTTACGTCCATAGAGGTATATTTGATTGATTGACAGATTAGAATGTACGGCCCAGGACAAATCAGAAACTCCCGGAATGCTGGGCACCACCAGCATATTAACACACGTGTTACATATAACAAAACCGAAGGAGTGGATTGGAATGTTAGTTATGACACACTCGACCAGGTTTCAGACACCTA
Source organism: Tipula confusa (assembly GCA_963556175.1). Classification (NCBI taxonomy): domain Eukaryota; kingdom Metazoa; phylum Arthropoda; class Insecta; order Diptera; family Tipulidae; genus Tipula; species Tipula confusa. Next base: position 134,931,427 of record OY744475.1, read on the forward strand.
AGCGAGCGATAACTAGTATATTTTGTGGGGGGAAAGGAAAGATAAGTCAGTAATGACAGAGTTGGTCCGGTTTCCTGGTAGCCAATATTCTGTTAGTTAGCACAAGACAATCACAGTTATAATAAACTGCTCTGTATTCTGTCATCTCTTATCATCAACTCCAGTGTGCCACCATCCAAGTGTAATCCACAAAGGTTGCCTGAAAACAAAATCTAATTGCTCTAAGCCGTAGACTGTAATAAATAACATTAGTTTTCTTTCGCCTGTAATTTACAAATTAATTATTTCATCCCATTGTTGCTACAATTTTAAAATTGTACGTGTTAATTTTGGTTCAGTACTACTACTATGTATGCTTGAAATTTACAATTAACTTATAAAAATTATAATAAATATAAAATATAACAAATATAAAAATTATTTCAATATAAGAAACGTAAAAAATATAAAAACATTTATATTTTTACATTTACACCTCAAGGCCCGGCAGTATCTCTTCAGCATGACTTAGGATCTCACCATTGATGGATGAAAACGTATAAATGAAAGTTTTGGTTCTAGGACCCACCTAGAACCAAAACTTTCATTTATTCGTTTTCAGTCAGTAGCTCGCTCTACGTTCTAATTTTATTCTTGATGAATCAGCATCTTTCCAGTTCATAACAAATAGGTTTTTACTGTACAGGATGTCGATTTTTAGATTGTTCATCATTTCTCTTTCCATGATACCTTCTTGGTGATTGGGAATGTCATTGTGAACGACGTGGAATTTTTGTGAGGTTTAAATTCCTTTTTAAATTTGATTTCGATGTCATATGAGCCTAACGTTCAGATTGTATCGGTACCTATGTTGTGCAGGTAGATTTGATCTGGCACGATAAGTAAGGTATTCTTGCTTAACTAAAGATACATCTGCATCTGAATTAAGTAGAAGTGTGAGGTTTTGTAGTTTTGTTGCAGAAGATTTGAGTTCGACTGAGTTGTGGCTGGTTATATTGTGTGTATGATATTTGTGGCATATGATATGCCGCACATCTTATTTCGACTTAAATGCTAGGTTGCTTGATTCTACGTTCAAGGATTGGATTTCAAGACTATGATTGTTTGACTAAAATGTTTGATATGTTTTTTTGATGCTTGAATTGGAGTTGTGAAATTTGGAATTTTCTTATTAACTAAATTGTTCGATATTATTCTGATATTTCGGATTGGGACCGCTAAGATTTTTGGTTGTATTGCAACTTTCAGTTTTTTCTAAGAGGATGGGTCATTTTGTTTCTTTGTAAAGTTAAAAGTTAAGTACTCAGGAATCCACAAAACTGGATTATAAAATGTTGAGACATCTGTCAGGAATGTGTTTATTTATTTGGTGAGGGCATTGCTTCATTTGATAGATTAAGACCTGTAAGGATTGTATCATTCCGTGGGAGAAATACATTAGAGCTAAAATAATTACTCTCCTTGCACACATTTTTTCACTTTACGATAGATGGCGTTGTAATAAAAGATGTTTAAATTACAATCCTACTACATAGTACAGTCCTACAGTAAGGAATACTAGTGGAATGTCATGCCCAAGAAGTACCTGCTGACATTGCTTCTAGAGGCAACGGCGGGCCAATAACAAACTGTGGTGACATGAGCCATATTGGTTAGTTGGTGAAGAGCTGAATCGGGTCAGACAAACGAGAAACATAAGAGTACATAAACCACCTTGACCAATACCTTTTTCGACTATTTAATAAAAAGGTTCTCCAACTGTCATATAATGTCAAAGTTATTGCCCTTAGTAGATAGATTTGTAAATATTATTAAAAACAAGGAAGATGCGAAGGAAAACTAGAGAAGAGATCGAAGCCGCTAAAATTATTCTTGTTTTACATATCCACCAATTAGAGTTTCGTATAGAAATGAAGCGTTGAACAATATCAAACTTTACACCGAGGCACCAAATTATTAACATTAAAATGATTAAATCCATTTTTAGATAAGCAAGGCGTAATAAGAGAGGCAGGCCGTATCCAGAAATCGTTCGAGTCGTTCAAAGTTAAGCACCCCCTAAAGTACTTTTCATACCGACGTCTTTCGCCATTGCAAAACATTTAAATTCCACAAATACAAAGCATTGATATATTCATAACGACGGCGTCGACTTTGACTTTGTTTGACAGCTGTCATATTTTGATATCTTATTTGTGAATTGTGAGTTGTATCGTGAACTTGTGTTTGGTTTTAAAAGTATTTTATAAATTAAAAATGAATAAAATTATAAGAAGTCGTAGTAATAATTAGAAGAAGAAAGTTTATCAAAAATAAAAAAATGTATAACTATTTGTTTATATAGTTATATAAAAATCAAAAAAAATCGTAGTTGTTGGGTCCATGAATTTAACAAACAACTCAATAGAGATTTATACGGCTATTATAAAACCACATGCCAACTATTGGAAGAATATCCTACTAAGTAAGAAATTATTAATCTTTTTTATTAGTTGCAAGAATTTGTTAATTTTAAATATTTGTTCTAGATATTTTAACTTGTTTCGAATGGACAAAATACGTTTAACTTGATATTAGAAGGCATAAAAAATAGAATTGAAGGTCCAGGCACACAGTATCGTAAAAGTATCAGTGCCAAAGGAAAACTCTGTATAACTCTAATGTGAGTATATTGCAAAATTTAAATAAATATATTATTATGCTTGAATAAGATAAACATTTATATATAATTTATTGGTGTTCTTTTCGATCTTTGCAGACATTTGGCACACGCAATCTCATTTACAAAGCTAGCTTTAGATTTTCGAATGGGCATTTCTACCATTTGGTTATTCGTTAAACAAGTGTGTGCTGCCACAATAGACAATTTACTACCGATATACATGGCTCCCGAACCACTGAAAATTGGAAGGAAATTAGTAGTGAATTTTATCGATTATGGCGAATGCCAAACTGCCTAGGAGCGCTCGATGGAAAACATATACTAATGTTTAAACCGCAAAATGTGCGCGAAAGGTGCAAAGTATTACTGTTATAAAAAGCACTTTTCAATAGTACTATTAGCAGTTTGCGATGCATACTACCGATTTACGATGGCTCATGTTGGAGGATATGGTTCCAACAGTTATGCAGGCATTTTTGCTGCATCTGAATTTGGAAGAGCATGGTTTGCCAATGATGCGTGGCTTGCAATCCCGGAAGATGGCGTTCTACCTAATAGCACAAAACTTTTTTCATACTTTCTCGTTGCTGATGAGGCATCTCTTATTAAACGCAACTTACTGAGGCCGTACGGAGGAAAAAACCTAACGTATAAAAACAAAATATTTAACTATCGGTAATTAAAACAATTAAGATTTTAATAATTATAATTCTAATACAGTAAAACTTATATATTTATTTATAAACATATTTTAGATTATCTCCAGCCAAACGTATGATCGAAAATACATTCGGAATATTGTGCCACACTTCGAGACAACCAAAATATGCGTTAAATGTGGTTACTTGCTGTGTAGTTTTGCACAATATTTTAAAGTAGGCTCAACGACTCCCACATCGTGAGTTTAACACCACAGGTACATCTGCAACATCAGCAAATGTACTAAAAGTGATCAACAACAGAGAAGAGTTGGCTGAGTGGTTTGTAACCGATGGCAAAGTGGAGTGGCAAGATAAACACATAAATTAATTTTCTATATATCTTTTAATTAATAATTATTAATTATAAATAAACATGTAAAAAAACTAAACTAAAAGGTACTTTTTCATTTCATCACATAACATAAACGTACTAAAATTACAAAACTTAATATGAAAATTACTCTTCGTCTTGCAAATCATACAGAACTTGCTGTATTTTAATCCGTGCAAGGCAATTTTTCCGCTTTGAAAGCTTTCGCAATGGATCAACCAAACTAAGCGCGAAATTTGTATCGCTATCTACTTCGGTTATATCATCTGGTGTTTGGAGATACTTAATTAGGTGATCCTCCAAATCTTGTCGTGTACGCTTATTTTGTCATAGCATTGGTGCTTCAGCTGACTGATGTGAATTGCTAGGACCTTCTGCGTAGTTGCTGAATGCTCTAAATAAATACAAAATTATTACACATAGGTTAAGTATGTAGTTTACACTCAAATTGTTACAGTGTCGATTTGTGATGCGACTGTAGGAATTTAGTTTATGTTTATTTTAATACTTACGGAGCTTGGGAAATGGTGGGGACAAGAAATTTTAGGGCATTATAAAACGGCCAATCATTCTTCTTTTGAGAAGCCTGACTACTGGTTGAAATGATGTCCCTATTATATAGCATTCTTAACCGGTCTCGAAGCGATCTCCAGCGTGTTTTACACTTATAAACTTCATAATGAAAAAATAAACAGAAGTTAAAGAATTTGTTTAAATAAAAGCAATACAAAATTGTTACAAGATGCTTACAGGTTTCCGCTACTTTTAGCCATATAGCATTTTTTTTTTTTATGATAGTCAGTATCTGACAAATCATATAACATAATGTTTAATTGCACCTCAAGGATAAGACAATCGTCAAAATTATTATCACTACTAAAGCTTTCTTCACTTTCCCTAATATTTATATTATTATTTGTATTTTCATTATTGTCATCCTCATAATAATACTTCAAAGAATAGTTGAACATATCATCGGCTGCCATTTTGATCTTTTGTTTATCGAATTATCGATTGACATTTTAAAATGAATGAAGTTGATTTGTACAACTTCAAATTGGCAATTTGACTACCGACTCACTCGCAATTTGATTGCCGTCAAGTAAACATTAAAAAATATAATTAAAATTGATTAAATAAAATAGTTCCTTGTGAATTGCTAATATCAGCTTTTTTTTTTTTAATTAAATTAAAATATGTAAAAATGGTGATCAGAACTCCACCAAAAACACTTATCGCGCCATCACCACCAGTACAACAGCGGACTATGTCCACTGGAGTTTTAATAAATATCACTACGTCATCGTTAGATGTAGGAAAAATCGGCCAATTATCGAATCGCCCAATAACACAACAAAAGTGCTCGAGCAAAATATAACTGTTCTAAATCAAAGAAAAAGAAGCCCAAGATCAGAGGCAAGTGCTAGTGTAAACAAATTTAGTAGAGTGGCCAGTGTCGAGTTACTTCATGAAAACCGTTTTTCTGTCTTGCAAACTAACGAGACTTCTGAAGATCCACCTACAGAAAACAAGGTGAAAACTGAAAAACCTGCCACCAATCTATTTGAGAGAAGAATCAAATAGAGACTTACTAAAAAAAATTGAAGTGCTTACGGAGGGTAACTTTTATGTTTCTTCGATTAAAAGAGGAAACATTAAAGAAACTAAAATTCAACCACTAAACATTGATGCTTACGGAACGCTAATCATCCATTTTAATAAGGCTGGTAAGCGATTCTATACATATCAACTAAAACGCCAAAAAGGTTTAGTCGTTTTAATAAAAGGAATCGATAGTTACGTGGACACTAACGATATTCATGCTGCGCTCGCTGCTGAAGGCTTCTTTGCAAAGGCAATAACCAACATCATCAATCGAGATAAGTTGCCACAGCCAATGTTCCGCATCGAATTAGTATCTGATAACAAACCAGTTAAAGGGAAGCATAGAATATATAACTTAAGATATCTACTGCATCGTCGCATCACTGTCGAAGAACCTAAAAAAGAACCGGTCCAGTACAGTATGTAAAGTGTCAAGAATACGGGCATACTAGAGCTTACTGCACGCTAAATGATGTGTGTGTTATTTGTGGTGAACTTCATAGTTCCAAACAATGCAACAAAACTAAAACTGATGAGTCTGCAAAAAAATGCAGTAACTGCGCTGGAAATCATACGGCAAACTATAGAGGGTGCCCAGTCTATATAGACCTGAAAAGAAGAATCAATCCTAAGCAAAGGGCTGAACAACGCATGTTTAAGCTACATCAAACTAATATTAAAGTGCAACCAGAAGAAGTTTATACTAATAGAAACCATAAGCCGACCGTCAATAGTGCTGTGCATCCAAACTTTTCATATGCAAGTATACTTAAAGGCATATCTCCAAAAGTTCAAACTAATGAAGAAGGAAACATCTCAACTGCGTTAAACAGGCTTACAGATATGTTGAAAAGCTTTATGTCAATGATGGAGAGAACCATGGATCTAATGATGCAAAATATGAACACATTGATGCAGATAGTAGTGAAAAACCAAAAATGACTGTCCTCAAAATAGCCATATGGAATGCAAACGGCCTTGCCCAACACAAAACAGAGGTGCAAGCATTCCTTATCGAGCACAATATTGACATAATGTTAATATCAGAAACACACTTCTCCAAAAAAAACTTTTTCAAAATTAATAGGTATTCAGTATACGACACAAAACATCCTGATGGTAAAGCACACGGTGGTACAGCTGTGTTGATTAAAGAAGACTAAAACACTTTGAACTTGAGAAATATGACAAAAATCATATCCAAGCGACAAATATCTGCCTGGAGGAGTGGTCTGGAAACTGTGTAATATCATCAGTCTATTGCCCACCGAAACACGCAATAAAAAAGAAGCAATTCTTAGATTATTTTAACCATCTGGGAAATAAATTCATTGCGGGAGGTAATTATAATGCAAAACATACTCAATGGGGTTCAAGATTGACGACTCCGAAAGGAAAGCAACTCTATGAAGCTATGGATGAACTTTGTTTAGATTATCTATCAGCGGGGCACCCAACATATTGGCCTACGGATAAAAAGAAAATTCCTGATCTATAAACTTCTGTATAACTAAAGGCATTGCACGTACAAATGCTATGGCAACAGATTGTTACGATTTATCATCCGATCATTCACCAGTAATTATAACAGTGAGTACTGATGCCCTAAAGACTGAAGCACTGAAACGCCTGACAAATAAAAAAACTAAATGGGATCAATACAGTAGACAAATTGAAGAGAATTGCCTACTGGATATTCCTCTTAGCACACCAGCAAATATTGATGCAGCAGAAGCCTACCTCAGAGATCTACTGGAAGTAGCAGCAAAAAAAGTAACACCTAACATCAGTGTTTTTGAAAAAGTTAATAAACTTCCTAAAATCATCCAAGAATTAATACCAGAAAAGCGAAAAATTCGACGGCAGTGGCAGCAGCAAAGATCGATATTAAAATGGAAATTAAATCGAGCAATTAAATCCCTGAAAGTAGCTCTGAGGGAAGAAGAAAATGAAGGTATCCAAAACTATTTAAGTGAACTCTCAGCAACAGAGCTCCTTACAGAAAGCTACTAAAAGTTTTAAGAGGCCGGCAAACTCGTATTCGCCCATTAGACTGCCAAGTGGCAACTGGCAAGAAGTGATGAAGAAAAAGCCAATGCTTTCGCTGTTCATCTAAAAAGCGTATTCTCACCACATGAACAAGTTAACAACTACATGCTACCAAACCAAACGATGAATGATCCAAATTTTAAACCTATAAAGTTCAAGTGGAAGGAAGTTAAGAGCACAATACAAAAACTGCATATGTCTGAAAAAAGCACCAGGACATGATCTTATTACCGGGAAAATGGTTAAAGAATTACCAGACAAATGCATTAAACTAATAACGTACATCTTCAACGCAATAATGCGAATACATAAGTCTGGAAAAGATGAGACACAAATCTCATCATATCGTCCAATAAGCATGCTTTCCACGATATCAAAATTATTTGAAAAATTGTTACTAAGGAAACTGAAACCAGTACTAGAAGAACGGCATATTATACCAGATCACCAATTTGGTTTCCAAAATCAGCACAGCACTATAAAGCAAGTTCACAGGATTGTCAAAGCAATTAAACTCACCTTCGAAGAAAAAAAATATTGTTCTGCTGTCTTCTTGGATATTGCACAAGCCTTCGACAAAGTTTGGCATAGAGGTTTAATATACAAAGTTAAAGAACTTTTGCCGAAGAAGTTCCATGTAGTTCTTGAAAACTATCTTTTTCAAAGGAAATACTTGGTTAAACAAAACGCAGCAACCACTGGTTTAAATGATATTAGCGCAGGTGTTCCACAAGGAAGTGTCTTGGGATCAATTTTATACTTGTTGTATACAGCCAATTTGCTCATTTGCAATGAAGCTATAATATCAACATTTGCTGATGATACAGCCATATTAGTGTCTTGTAAAAATCCTCAAATTGCTTCAACGCAATTGCAAAATCATCTGAATAAAACTGAAAACTGGCTAAAGACTTGGCGAATAAAAGTCAATGAAAATAAATCAACACATGTTACATTCACACTTAACAAACTCATCTGCCCACAAGTTAAATTGAACGGTGTAACTATTTCGCAGCAATCTAGTGTCAAATACTTAGGGTTACATCTGGACAGAAGGTTGACATGAAAAAAGCATATAGAAGCAAAGCGTAATCAAATAAAAATAAAATTTGCTAAGATGTATTGGCTAATAGGAAGAAAATCAAGATTATCACTCGACAATAAAGTTTTACTATATAAAGCGATACTTATGCCCATATGGACATTTGGTATTCAGTTATGGGGTCCACCAGCGCATCAAATAGAGAATTTTTGTAACGTACACAATCAAAAATACTTCGTAGGATCGCGAATGCTCCCTGGTATATTCGATACACCAACATACTAATAATAAGTATTAACATTGGTTAAGACTTATAAAAATAGCAGTAAGGTTAGTTTCTAAGATTCGCATACATCTTGTTAGTTTCTTTTTAGAAAAATTCAAGAATAAAGCCATAGGCAGTTGTAATAAAAAAAAAAAATTGGCAAAGTCGAGATGTGGAACGTATCGCACTTGCTTTGCAACTAACTTCATTACACTGTATTTTTATTTTCTTAGATTTATCACATTAAAACTAATTAATTTTATAACTATTTTGATTTATTTCAATAAAACTTGACAATGTTAATAGATTCAACCTAAGTTTTATAGTTTAAATGCTTTTTAAAAAAATTTCATTTACGAAGTCCAAAGTCGAAGTCGTCGATATGAAAAGTACTTAATTCTAACGATTAAACACCTTGATAAAATGCCTAGTAATAACAGTATTCCATACAAAATAAAAATATTTTGTTTAAAATAAAAAAGAGACAAGAATAAAAAAATCTCTATTTGAGAGAATGTACTTCCGATTTTTTGGTTTTTATTGTGTTGTTATAATTTTAACGTATGTTAACGAAAAATTCAATAAAAACAAAAAAATTGGAAGTACCATTCCCACAAATAGAGAATTTTTTGTTCTTGTCTCTTCTTAATTTGAACAAAAATGTTTCATTTTGCTTGGAATACAAAGGGATGCGCACATCTTACATAACCATGGAAGAGTTAGTTTGCTTACTAGCATTGTTGCTTACTAACATTGTGGATTTTGAATAATTAGAGGGAGAATAATTTCCAGAGAAATCGTACAGAAGTTTATTAAATGTATCAAGGAAAATCCATGACCAGAAAGCCAGCTAATGGGAAATGTGCCGCCAGAACGTGTCAAATATGTTCGTTCTTTTTACAAAGTAGGCATCGATTATTGCAGGCTATTTAGAGTGCAACTAACGCGTCGCAGGGAACAGATACCAATCAAGGTGTACGATAGTATGTTCGTTTATTTGAGCAAAAAGGCAGTTCACATCGAGACTGTAGGTAATCTGACAAAAGAATGTTACGTTCGAGCTCTAAGCCTTTAAATTAATGACAAAAATAGAAGTCATAATGAATTTGAGATAGAGATTGCAGGCAATCGCACGACAGAAAGCTTCTTAGCAGCTCTTACTAGGTTTATTCCAAGTAGAAGGAATTACCACACGGTATGCAGTGAAAATGACACACATTTTGTAGGTGCCAATAATCAACTTCTACAGTTGATAAAATTCTTGAAATCAAGGTATGTTCGGCGCTTCTGTAAAACAAAATAATTTTAAAAGTTCATTCCGCCTCGTGCACCACACAATGAAGGATTATGGCAAGCCGCCGTGAAACAAGCAAAAACATATTTGAAGTGGTCGGCAAAATTACACTTACCATTAAGGAGTTTTCTACATTTCTGATAAAGATAGAGACTATCATGAGTTCAAGGCCGCTACAGAAAGGTATAAAAGTATTCTGGCGGATACTATACTAGTGAAAGTAGAACCAAATCCAACAAAAAGGAAGTCAATTAAAATAAGTTAAGAATCGAGGAATATTGAGCTGTTAATAAACTCATTGCAATAATCCTCGTTTTGTCACTTCGCATGCGCATGCGAGGGTTTCAAACTAAACAACAGAAATTATAACATCTCTTCCAACGATAATATCAAAGGTAGGAAAAAGCGAAAGAAACTAAGCGTTTCTGCAATTAATTTCTTTATCGATGCAAGCCTCCTATAGAAACTGAAACAGGCCGGTGTAAGATCGGAAAAGGGATATTTGAAAACGTATCACATTGCATTAAAATTTGAAGATTGACGACCCAAATAGAAACATTCCTGCACTTATGACCATTGATAACTTTGAAAGTCGATCCTGAAAATTTGAATGTTTTAACTCCTGGACATCGTTTAATAGATAAGCAAATAAAAATTATCACTGATATGAACGATATAACTAAAGAAACGTTGAAAACTAATACAGCTGCTACTACCAAGCACAAAGCTTAGGGCACATAAGACCAATTTTTAGCTGGAGGAAATTTTTAGCTGGAGGCGGCATGCACCACCGGTTTAAATTGCTTGGTTCGTATTGTATTTAAGCTTTACAAACTACCAAATTAAGAGGACAACACTTGGCAACTACAAAAAACAACACAACCAAAGCCCAAGATAAAGATAGTAAATTTGCACACTTTCACAGATTTCCATTCAAATAATTGGGCAAGTGTTTCAAATCGATTTTAGCGCTTTTTTAAGTATCTTATCAGACACGTTATATTGCACGAGTGTGGCAGTTAAACTCTGACGAATGGATACAACGCGTTATAATCGTAACATATCACCGTTAACATTTTATTCACACCAAAACATCTTACTACGCCCAATTTATGTTGTCGTTTCTGTAATCGTCCCCTAAAAAATAAAATTTAATCGCTTAACAATCTTTGGTTTAAATTCATAACATGCATGTATGTCTATATATATGCAAATATCACAAGCAACAACAAAATCCTGTAATACTGTAGCATAATGTTAAATAGTGTTATCATATATTTCTTGTACACCGTGTAAATTTACATGCAAATCGTGTATGTTAACAAAATGTACAAAAAATCTTCTGCATCACAAAACCATTTACAATAAAATAAGAGCAGGAGTACACGTATATACATGGATATGTTTCGTAACACGAATATGTGTATTGATCTGCATAATACGATGATGATCTTGATCAGTATATGATTAACAAATACAGCCACGTTTTACTTTAATGCGCTATTAATGAGAATCATCAGTCACTCAAGTCGCACAAAGTGAATGTTGTTTTGGTGAGCAACCCAACATTAATATTCACACAACGATGGAAACTACACCAAGGATAAATGCTATTCTCTTATTATAATAATCAAATCTATCAAATGTATCAAATCTAAAGATTGTATATCATCTTGTAACATGACCGTCACTATTATTACCGTATAACAGTAATATGTTTGTATAATAGACAAATGGTTTATTTGACAGGTGCTTATTGTTGTCACGGCACTATAATGTTAAATCATATTAAATCGCCATTTTACTGTGTTACCGTCGTACCTTTTACTGGATTAGTAATTAAAGACGTCTTACACTTGTTGAATATTTACTCGGTACATAGACATATGATTGGTTGAATTATTCCTTTCAATTTTTGTTTTTGTTAAGAAATGTTTAAAATTTAAACGACGAAATGAGATTGTCTCTTAGATATGATCACAACGAGAATGTCATTTGAAATCCAATACTCTTGGCGTGTGAGAGCCAGCAGTAAAGATGGAGCACCATCCCTGTTTGTTAGTAGAGCTATTGTGGATTTGAGATGAACAAGTATCGAGTGTTTTATCGAATATGAAGCTTAACTGTGCTGCAGCCTCCCTCCAACGCGTAGTAGACCCGGATCATTCCAAAACGGGTTTAATGATATGCGGTTGCTGATCGTGGCAATCTTCACTTTAATCCTGGTATCCATAATATATTTGTATTTGAAGTGGCCAGGATTCTGATGAGATAACCACGTTGGTTTATTCCACCACATCGCGTGTGACTTGAGTTCAATTGGTGATAAGGCACGAGAAGCGCAATCTGCTGGTTTTTCTGCAGATGGAATGTGTCTCCACTTTTTTCAGGCCTCGGCGTCTAGGAGTACTCCCCAGCCAGTCCAACACAATTTTGGAGTCTGTCCAGGCATATATTTTTTTTTTTTTTGTCAATAATACTGCTGCGCATAGCTCAAGTCTAGGCAAGTTTGTTGCTTTATTGTTGCTACTTTTTTCGATTAAACGAGCCGCACAGAAACCCTATGAATGTTGGTTGTTTTAAAATATACTATGGCGGATTGACACGCATAGCAGAATTCGTGCATTTCAGCCTTAGAACTGCAATCAGAAATATTGGAATAAACATAGTACTAATTAGGTTTAGGTTATCCTCCCTCTCCCACACAACTCTTACCCTTATCCTCCCTCTCCCACACAACTCAGGTTTTCTGTCCAAAGCAGTTGTGGAATTTTAAAGTTGATAATCACCATAATCACCGGAGCGATCCAACCGAGTGGATCAAAAGACAACTGGCTTCTGATAGAAAAGTTCGTTTTGTGTAAGTCATCCGACCTCAGATCTGCGAAGTGAATGGAAACGAATCAATTCGAGGATTCCAATTCATTCCCAACACCTTAACGAAAGCTGTCAGCTGACTGGATTGTTCTTGAATTGTTTTGTTGTCTGCGTCCTGGTGAGCTTCTAGAATATTCTGTAGTTTTGTAATGGCGGTTGGCTTGAAATTTTTGCAATTATAAGCGCTTCGATGTAAAATTCGGGATTTAGTTCTAGTTTGATATGAATTGCCACCAAACCTTTTGATGTCCCGGATTCATTTTGGCCAAGATAAGAAACTCGTTGCTTTGATATACTAAACGGTATATTAAACGGTTTGTGTCGTTATACATTGTAAAGCCCTCCGGTTTTCCAGCTAAATTTTCAGAAGCGACATGACTCTAGAATTCAATTTTTAGATTGGTTCACTTGGGTATATGGGAACCATTAGTTCGAGTGTGTCTATCCTTTGACCCAAGAATATTAAGAATTTGGAAAACTCTAAATTAGCTTTACTTGCTCTTATTTTCTGATCACTCGTCCGTTGTTGTTACACTTCACTGATAAATGAAAAGTGGCCGTGTTGTGTCCTAGCTTTAAAAAGAGAAATCGCTCAAAAACTATCGCGGCATAGCCCCTTTGCATAGTATACAAATTACTATCCTACATAATACTGGAGAGAATCACTCCACTGGTGGAGGAAATTGTAGGTGACTACCAAGGAAGATTTCGTTCTAATCGGTCAGTAACTTATCAAGTTTTCTCGCTGAGGATAATTCTTTAATATTACGAGACATCTCGTGACTTACATCAGGATTTCTTGGATTTCCAACAAGCATATATGACTCAATCCATCGAGATAGCTTATGGTGTGCTTTGCCATGTTGGGGGCAACTTGATAAATATGAGCGTTTATGTAAAATGACAGTAATGCAGTCACATTATTGTGTACAAGTTGAGAACAAGCTATCAACAATTTCCCCGATACTCGTTAATTTCATGTTAGAATTCATCTTTCGTAAAAGTAAATTACCTCAGGACAACATCAGCAGTCCAACCAGATTCTGGCATATGCCGATGATATTCTATATAATTGGATTGAATGAAAACGGTGTCAAAGAACTACTGGATCCACTTGAACGATTCTCTGCTTCAGTTGGTCACAAAATTAATCAGTTCAACACAAAATATCTGTGACCACACATTTAAAGAAGTGACCAGTTTCCGATATCTCGAGTCCCTTATCACTAATAATAACTGTGTGAGAGTGGGTATTAAAGCGGAGCTTGTCACTGATAACCGTGCAAGCTCGCTGCTAACGTCAACATATATTACAAATGCCGATAAGATGTACTTGTACAAGGTGTCGATCAGACAGTCATGTTTTGGTATGAGGGTGGAATCCTGATGGATGAGTATGAAAGATGTTTAACGACATTTGAGAGAAGAATCATGCTCATGATTTATGGCCCAAACGCGATGATGATGACACCTACCGAGTTTTATTTAACTACGAAATCATGAATTTAATAAACAATTCCTGATCTCCTTCCTGAAATAAAAGGACAGCGAGTACGATGGCTCGTTCAAGTTCTGTGGGCCGATCCAATCTCTAGGAGAAGAGCCATCGTTTGGCAGGCGCAGACGTCGTTTTTTGTTTTCTTCTTTGACTTAAACCTTTTCATTTTATCAAGGTGCTTTTTTCTGCTATTTCTAGTTTGTCTTTTAACTGGGATTTTTTTTGTTTTTGGTACAGGTGATTCTGCTACTAAGATGCCGATGGTGGTGTCTAATTTTGTTACTACTTCGCTTGTCGTTTCAATTATTGTTGATTGCTCTGTCACTTTGCGTCTTATTCTGCCTGGCATATATACAACACTTCCAGCTCAAAAAGATCGTTCTTCGACACAATTTTCCGAATTTCGTCATCGAATTCGTGGTGTCAAATTGATGACCCTACGGCGTATAAACCTAGTAAATATTTAATTTCTCCGCCAGACCATTTTATAAGAGTTCGAACATAATTTAATTTAATAGAAAAATTTTTTTAGAAGAATTTTAACTGAATTTATGTTTGCGCCACTGGTACAAATTAGCTGGATGCTACTGATTGAAATTTGATCCTGTAATTCTTCAATACTTTCTATAATCGGAAGTTTCAAATTTAAATAGTTAAATTATAAAACGTGGCCACTTCTGAATATTGTGCGGTAACTTGCAGATTTGTTGTAATATAAAATGTTATTTTTAATAAATAATTAATAATTATCCTTTTTTTCTACTTACTATTTAAACGTTATAAGTTATTTTGATTGATTAATTTTGAATGTATTGCCAAGCATTAAGCAGGATATCCCGGAAAGCGCCGGGCCCACAGTACACCCGTTTTTACATATACTTGGAAGGATATGGAAGGATACTAGTTAAATTATTGAGATCGACCCGGTTACAGACACCTTGGCGGCCAATAGTTAGTAAATTTTTGTGGGTTAGGAAAAGGAAAAGTATATTAGTTATGACTTAATTGGTCCGATTTCGCGGTATCCAATATTCAAACTACTGTTAGTGTAAGACAATCACATTTTTGTTGTACTGCTCCGCACTCTGCCATCTCTTATCAGCAACTCCAGTTTGCCGCCATTCATCTATAATCTGCAATGGTACCCTGAAAACAATATCTATTAATTAATTAATTGCTCTTAGCCGTGAGCTGTAATAAATTGAATTAATTTTTAATCTGAAATTACAAATCCATTTATTCCCAATACAATAACATAATTATACAATAATATAACTCCTACAAGTCATATCCTGTAATAAATTGAATTAGTTTTTGCCTGAAATTTACAATTTATGAAATTTATAGAAATATGAAATTATAAAAATTATAAATAATATAAATTAGATTTTTCAAATTTGATTAAATATTACAAATCAATTGAATTAACCGCTTTACGACAAATAGGTCATATACTCGCCGAAAATCTAATTTATACACCTTATAAATATAAATTTACCTTCTAATATAATAATAAAATAATATAATAATATAGTTATAATAATACAGGTATAAACAGCCTTAAAAATTTGGTGATGTACCAAATTTGGAAATTCAAAATCCTAAAGTGCCTAAAGGAAGGGGGCGTAAAAGAAATACAATAACTAAAGAAGACTACGCTTGTGTAAAGAGACCCTTTGAGTACAGGAAAATCTGTTCTAAGTGAGATAAACAGTATGTAAGAGAAATAAAAATTAGTGTCAAACTGTACTCAGGTGGCTTTGTGAAGCGAATGTAAAAAAAAGGCAGAAGAATAAAAAAAACCGGCTAAACTTTGCTCGTACCTATTTAGCGAAACCTGCCGAGTTTTGGCGGATAATATTATGAAACAACGAATCAATCTTTTCTTTAGATGGAAGCTACGGAGAGAAATATTTTTTGAGCATCTCAGACATAGGCGGAAATAAGGCATGAGTTTGTAAGAACTCAAACTTGTCTTACGACATAATTCTAAGTAAACATAACATAATCACACAAAAGATCATCGAGGAAGCTCATAGCAAGACATTGCATGGCGGCACACAAGTAACGTTGGCACTCCTGAGGAACAAGTACTGGATACTCGATGATAGACGCGCTATGAGCCAAGTAATAAAAAATGTATAACATGTTTTCGCCACAAACAAACCAACATGGAACAGTTGATGAGCGAGCTACCACCATCAAGAGTGAGGCCATTCATATCGAAATAGTAAGCAACTTAACAACAGAAGGGTTTATTGCTGCGTATAAGCGGTTTATAGCCAGGCCAGGATTATGCACAGATATATACTCCGATAATGGGACATATTTTGTTGGAGCTAACGCCAAAATAAAGAAATGCTACTACATGGCCATGGCGTCACTATCAAGTGATATATCAACCATACTCGCCAGTGAAGGAACAACCTAGCATTTTATACCACCGCATACCCCTCACTTTGGAGGCTTATGAGAAGCCGGAATAAAATCGGTGAATTTTCACCTTAAAAAAGTGATAGGAGAAACAACACTCACATTTGAAGAATTATACACCGTCATAAATGAAAAATGGTACAAGATTTTTGGAAACGATGGTCATCAGAATATCTACACCGACTACATCAACGGAATAAGTAGACAAGTATTCAACCTAATTTAATTACCAATGACCTAGTTCTATTAAAAGATGAGCAACTACCTGCCACACGATGGAAGTAAGGACGGGTTCTCCATACTCACGCCGGAACTGATGGTTTAGTGCGAACAGTCACAGTTAAATGTAAGGACGCAATCTACAAGCGGCCAATAGCGGAACTATGCAAGCTGCCAATCAGCGATCGAACCGATAAAACAGAGCCAATACAACCAAGTCATCTGGCGACAGATGTAACACTCAAGAATAGCATACCGAGAACCAGTCGAACCCATAGCACTACGTCTAGACAACGACCATGCCGACGTGCCAAAAACATAGAAAAAAAAACAGAAAAAATGAATCCTTTGCAATAACAATGTTATCAGTTTGTTGTCGCGATGGAGTGGACTTTAGTAATTCAGTACAACATGAGCACTTACTAAAACGAAATCGAGAACATCGAATTAGCTGACAAGGAACTACAGGCACTTTGCAAGGAACTGCCTAGATTGAATTGCAATATTCTAAACCAACTGAAATGGCAATTAAGAAATTTAATGGCAGATAATGAACTTCTGCTAGCTAGTAACAAGGGACGACCACGCGTAAGGCGAGGTCTAGGAGTCACAATGGATGTCATATTAGGGGACATGTTCGGAGTACTCACACAACGAGAGGCCAGCGAATATGAAGATCGGTTCAATAGAATTAACAACAATGAGCACCTTTACTAGCACTAATGAAAAATCAAACATCCCTGATCGATAATACCGTCAAGCTGGTAAAACATAACACAAATCTCACCCTAACGTCAATAAACAGCTTGATAATGGAGCAAAACCATTTACGGCGGGAAATGTCGGAACTCCAGGAATACCAAAGTTATGAGGACAGAGTTCATTCGATAATGCTAAGCAATATCGGATTTGAGTCTAATCCTGAGAAACCTGGCGAAGACACAACAGGCTCTGCTCGACGTGGCTTACGATGCTCATCGGCGAATTATACACCCAGCTATCCTAACACCAACTCAGTTAAGCAGGGTGCTACAGTTAATTCAGCAGCACGTGCCAGTATCATTTACCATCTCGGGACACAACCTCCGGGATCTTTTACATGTGCATCAAAGCATGAAAACACGAAGCAGGGTAACACCACAGTGTATAATTATTAAACTCTCACTACCGCTTTCCTTCAAGTGGGACTACACACTACTAGCAGTGGTTCTCGTTCCAGACATCAACCACGGGACTACCCAGTCGCACATCATCAGAACAACCGAATACCTAGCCGTAGATAAACGATGAGAGCATTTCGCAACATTAACAAA
Source organism: Tipula confusa (assembly GCA_963556175.1). NCBI lineage: Eukaryota > Metazoa > Arthropoda > Insecta > Diptera > Tipulidae > Tipula > Tipula confusa. Next base: position 134,949,716 of record OY744475.1, read on the forward strand.
ATAAGACGTAGGCCGGTGTCAAGTTTTCGAACCAACACAATTTCTATGCAAACTATCGCCAATTGTTACTGCAATTGCCGACCAAGGAAAATTGGAAATAGCCCTATTACAGCGAAGGAAGGAAATCAATACCGTGTGCAGCAGCAGAGCAATAAATGGATCCAACCACTGGATCAAGTTGCACACCCCGAACCAATGGATATACGTCATACCCAACGAAGCTACGGTCGATGTTATCTGTGAATCCACTGCAATCTTGCAGCCATGCAAGTTCCAAGGATTCGGGCTAGTAAAAATAGGCCCAGGGTGCATTCTAAGAGATGCCGAGACACTAATCATAGCCACGGCGACAGTTCACAGCAACATCAGTATAGCATTCAATAATTCGGCGGTCTGCTACACGGGGGAAATCATCTAAGGGAATTCAATGCGCAAATCATAAACAAAACTATAGGACATCAGCAGATCCAGTTGATGACGGCACCAACAACAAGGGAATTAGAAAAACAAATCACAACTCTAGAGCAGAATGAGGTGCTTGCGCCGAATCAAAGCATTCACCACGTTCACCATTATACCATGATTCACACAATATTTTGGAGCGGCATACTGATCGCAGTAACCTGGAGCGCACGACGCCTATATAGAAGAAAATCATCCGCTAGTCACAGGTCCCCCTCTCCACTGCCAACCATAGAAGGAAGCGTTGCCTAGAGATCCTGTAATTTAACCCCTATAGACTTTTCTTTGGAGCTACGTGAAAGATAAGGTCTATGCGAATACTCCACCTTCAATTCAAGACCTTACAAATGAAATTCGTGAAGACACCGAGGACATCGCCGCAAATGCACGAATTGGTCATGGAAAATTTCATAAAAAGGATATGGTGCTGCACGCGTATGTGTGGCGGCCATTTGGCTGATATCGCTTTCAACTTCAATGGCATACCTCTTTACAATGAAATAAACATTAATTGATTTCTCTAAAAAACACTCGTTTTTTAATATCAAAATGAAACCTCTACTATTTAAACGTTATAAGTTATAACACAATATTATTTTCTACCATCAACACTGTTCCTGCCTCATCGGCCATCACCTGCTATTCATTTAAATCAATTTCGACTGTATTTTTTTAATGTAGGATAAATTTGGATGAAAAAGTTTGAAAAAAATTAAACATTTTTGATGTTTGATAGTTGAATATTTTGACAGAAAACACTAACACATGCATACATTAGTACAAAATCAGGGAACTTTGCTAACGAGGAGTAAAAATACAATCGAAAACCACATAATTATTGTGACTATTTAATAATCCTACTGCATTAATAAAAATAAATTAAATAAGAAAAGTATTTATAATAATTGCAAATACCTAGCAAAAGAGAGAAATTTATCAAAGAGAGAAATTCCAAAAGTGATAAATGCAAAGTTCCTAAGTGTTGTGGTGAAACTGGCCCCTGGTCCATGTCATAATAATCACTTTATTTTTCGAATTCCACTAGTTTCATATCAGTCGAATCAAGCTGCTCACCGGACCTGTTTCATTTATGTAACATTTGAGCCACATTTTAATAAAGAGACATTTCAACAATCGTTTTAATTTCAAAACAACGTCAGAAGGTCTTCAAACAAAAAACGCGCCATCAAATTTATCAAATCAATCAATCAATCGATTATCTAATTTATTTAGGACCGCCTCCTCAATATATAAACAAGTACTCGTATTAAATCATTACATGCTCTTAATGTTTTTGTTTTATTTACAAGTTCTGTACTCTCGCAATTATTTTGTTTCTTGTAAATAAATATAATTATGTTTCGGTATTTGTAACACTTTTAATTCTTTTATTAAACAAATTTTTTTTATTTTTAAGTAACGATTTCCTAAAGATGTGTTGTTGCAGTTGTATTTAACATTTTTTTTTTTTTTTTGCTTTAACCGATGTTAATCGTTTTCTTCCTTCCAACATATTATAATATATTGACGGTAAGAAATTTTTAAAATATTTTTTCGAAGTAATACTTTTATAACCTTTTACTTCTTCGATACACTATTATATACGATCTATCGAGATAGAAAAAAAAAATTAAATGTTTGTCATATATATTTTTAACTTATTCAATCTTCAACTAATCGTGCCTAGAAATAATAAAATTAAAATTAAAAATAAATAAATCTATCTAAACAGCATTCAGCAAACTGATCGTGATTATAGGAATCAATAACATAACATCAAAATTCAGTTTTTTGTATTGCATTTTATAATTTTTGTGGCATAATTTAGCTTTTAGACGATGTGAGATGCCATTATTCGCTCTGTTTCAAAATTCGTATTTGTAAATTTAAATTTTTTCGATCGATCGTTGAAATAGTTTTGTAGAGGTGAGGCACCTGTTTATGATTTTAACGATTTCGATTATTCATTTTTTTAGACTACCGCACATAAGGAATGCAATAATAAAATAAATTTATCGAACTAATGGACATTTCATGCTTCCAATAATACTTGTCGAAAATATTTGAAGGACACACTCAAATTCATCATTAAACAGCATTGACATTAAGAGATCAATTGATGGACGTAATTCTTGGTAAAGGTTGAACATGTCCGAGAACTTGAAGTAGTAAAAATATTTAAAGAATTCTGAATTCTTGATATTACGCATTGCTGTTTAAATGAACGTTCCCCCTTACATTGATCACAAACCAGAAAGGTTGAAATATATTATGCAAACTACCAAAACGATCACTAATTATTATTTTAATCATTCTTCAAAAAATCATTAGATCTTTGCAATAACTCCACAGTGATTCCAATTGTTATTCAAAAACGTTGAAAATTTGCATAGATTTGGTTTCTTCAAACAGATGAACCAATATATTGAAAATATCAACAAACTGCAAGAAGACCTCTACATTCTAGTGATTTTGTTTGGTCTCACATTGTCAATCTCAAAGAAAGACATTAGAAATAATGGCAACTAAAGACTAGTATACTACCATCGATCCCGAGATTGTTCTTCGTATTTTTCTATACTTCTGCAACTATATTAAATATGGCATCTCTTTTCCAGACATCGCTGCACTATTCGTGTAGGAGCGATTCGCAGAACGTGACTGAGCCAGCTGTATTTTTATTTAAATAAACTAGATTAGGAATTATCATTAATTTTTCGGAATTTGCAAGGTATTTTGACTTAAGCAGTGGACGTAATGCATACAAAGCACTGTTTCCAGCGACAAGACCCACTTTAATATCCTCCCTTATACAGTTATCATTAGTGACAAAAACTTGCTACTACTTCAAATGTGTAAACCACTACTAAGATCAATTGCGTCTAGGTCTCTTAAACCAGTGATCATATACATGTATCATGTATTTTGTGTTGGTCTCTTACTTAATTTTGAGACCAGCGGAAGCCGATAATCGTGCAAGTCGACTCAGTAGTTCTTTTACCTCATTGCCAATCAATCCAATTACATAGATATCACCTGCATATGCCATAACCTGGTTGGATTGACGGTACAAGATGTTGTCCTGAGGTGTGTTATTTTTACGAAAGGTGAATTTTAACATGAGATTAAAGAGTATCGGGCATAGACCATCTCCTTGCCGTACTCTAGAGCTAAATGGAAAAATGCCTGTTAGCTTGTTCTCAACTTTGACACAACATTATGACTGCATTACTATCATTTTGCATAAACGAATCATTTTGCTTAAACGCACACATTTGTCAGGTATTCCCAGACATCGCAAAGCAAACCACAAGCTATCTCGATCGATTGAGTCATGGACTTGTTGGTAATCCAAGAACACCTAATGTAAGTCACGAACTGTCTTGTAATATTTAAAAATAATCATTTTTAATATAAAAACTTGATCAGTGTCTGACCGATTTGGACGAAATCGTCCTTGGTAATCACCTAGAACTCCTTCTGCATGCGGGGAGTGATTCTCTCCAATAATATGTAAGACAGAAATTGTTATGCTGTGCAAAGGAGAGGTATGCAAAGAATATCCCCTCCAAATATCAAGAGCTCGAAACTAATGCAATCAACCACATGGAAACGGTTTCGTGTTAGTCTCTGCCTGGCCAGTGTGGATTCCTCATAGGATGGGTTTTCTATGCACATCTCCGCAGTCTATATTTGACAACTTTTAAATACAGCATTTGACACATGTTGAACATTAAGTAAATCAGAAAAATGCTCCTTCGAAGTGTCGAGCATTGCTTTGATGTTAACACGTAGGTTTCCATCCTGGTCCCAAATGGCGATAGACATAGGTTCTGGCACGTGGAAATCTTTTGTCAACGCCGACAACATATCTGCCCATCTTGCTGAATTAAAAGCATTCTTCACATCCAGTGTAGCAAGTAACACTAGCTTTCGTGAATACTGATTTTGTTCCTATGCTACCAAAAAGGCTCTCACGATTTCTTCAATAGCGCCTATAGTAGATCACCTTTTCCTGAAGTCGTATTGTTTATTGGAGGACAGGTCTCCTCCTGCCTCAATTGCTGCTATGAGCGGTGGCTTTAGTAATTGTTCTAATAATTTTCCCGCTGCATCCAATATACGCAAGGATCTATATGCCTTCTTTCTATTTACGACTAGCAGTCGCTGGATTTTCCATACCTTTTGAAAGACACCTTCCAAAAGGCAAGGGTTGAACATGTTTAGAAGTACGTCAGGTTGGGATAAAGTTATCACCTTCCACGCTCTCATGGGCACTCTATCTGGATCTCGTGCTGTCTTCTTTTCCGCAGAGAGGAAGCAGCTTGTTGGATTTCTTCTATCGAGGAAGCTGCTTCATCTTCCGGTTTATCGGGGCAAGGTGGCCGGCCGACACTTGAGTAGTCCGGGAAAAGGGAGTTTACGATATGTCATGTTTGATTTGGTTCCATCAAAGTGCTGGGTGCCAATGTTCTTAGTTTGTGCATTACAATTTTATAGCCTAAACCATAAGGTTTACTGTCAACGTCACGTTTCAAGTTCTCCCATTTAATACGCTTGCTTCTGTTTATTTCTAGTTTCAGTGCTTTTCTTGCCAGTTTGTACTCTTCATGCAGGTGCAAGCTTTTTGAGGTTTGCTATTTCATCAGTCCACCAATAGAAACCTGACTTTCTACCCTCTAAGCCCTTTCTTTTAGGCATCGATGCATTGCAAGCTTGTTTTACTAGCCTCATTGTGGCACTACCATTTTCTTCAAAGGCTTCGGTTATTATCATTACTGTTTCTTTTCCTGCATCGATTGTTTCGGAACGTGGCTAAGCTATGTGTTTTTCAACACATAGCTTAGCCACGTTCCAACCTGTTACTCAGCTGGTCACTCGACCGATGCCACTACCAGAGGATCGCAATCGTCTCCGAACAGTGTAGGTGATGTATTAATGCTCGCTTCCAGTGTGTTCTTCAATGACTCGCCAACCAGGAATTTCGTGCGATATGGCATCGGTCAGAAAAGTGATGTCAGGAATAGTTTCATTGTAGCCAGGTCTTCTAAATGCCGATACACCGCCCTCATTCATCCTCATTAAGGGACAGTATACTCTGGCTGCCATGTCCAGAATATACTGTCCCTTAGTGTCTGTGGAACTCATTCCGCACTCCGACGCTTTTGCATTAAAGTCTCCGGCTATAACGAGGCCACAGTTGAAATCTCTCACTTTATCTTCTAAGGTGTCAATTTTCATTCGGAAAGCGTCCATTGGTTCGTTCGGGGTAAAATAGCAACTAACCTATATAATATCCTTAATTTTCACCCATACAAATCCCTCTTCGGTTCCATAACTCTCAGTTGTGATTGGACGCGGTGCCCAGATGGCAGCTGTTCCTAGATTATTGGTGAACCAGTCATCTTCCACTCTATTCCTATATTGCTCACTAAAGAAAAGCATGTCTGCACCTATCTCCACTCTTAGCTGGTTTAAGAGGGCATCTATGATTCTAATTCTATGAAGGAGGTTTCCCTGAAGAATCTTCATCTTATATTTTTATATCTGGAGACAAAATTCACTCCTGTTGGGGCCTTTGCAGTTCACCGTATGGTGCCAGTAACCAAAGCAGACTTAACAACTTACCACTACGGTCGTACGCTGGATTTTGCAATGTAGCTGGCCTATTTTTATGCGAACTATCCTAAGGAGCTCAGATGCTTCACGAGCGCCGATCTCCACAAAGGCCATTCGCTGTTCTCTCAAATTAGGTTTCGTAAGTGGCACCTTCAATTCGTCTTAGGTTTCGTAAGTGGCACTTTAAATTCTTTAAATCCTTTGAGGTCTCGTCTGATGGCATCTTTAACTTCTTCTTCAGAGGAGAGACAATCTAAATCAGTGATTTTGCAGTGTGGTTTTAGGTTGCAAGTTCCATACTGTGACCGTCGCCCCAAGGGCACATCGCAATGCCTCGCAGAAGATCGCTTTGTTGGTCGTATTTGCTCCGAGCTCCAAAAGAACGTCACCTATTCTGGTGCGGCGTACGGACGTAATCTCCATATCCGGAGCTTCCGGGCTAACAGTTTCTCTTATAGTACCTAGCGCTTATGCATAAGACTGGCCTTCGCCTGCTTTAATTAGAAGTGCATCCGGTTTTACCCTTGGTTTTCGGTACCTTTTCTTTCGCCTGTTATTTTTAGGTGGTCGCTTCTATGACTGAACTACAGTCCATGCTTTCGAATCATCACCTTTGCTTTTCTCTTTTACCACGTTCGCTTTAACTGAGCGGGCACAAACATTTCCTTCTTTTTATTAACACTTTCGACCACAGCAGAATTAAAAGCGACCTGTTTGTTTCCACCTCTTGAAGGTGTGGTGGTCATTTTATAGTTTGTGTTTTCTCTTCTGTTTCTTTTTCAGTTATCCTGGCGGAAAACCAGTTCACTTATCGACATATCTGCTACGAAGGCCGACAGTTAGATAGTCTAACTGACTAACCATACTTGGTTTAAATTTCTGGCTATCCTTCCCATAGCTAGTTTTTGGTCCACCCCGAGCATTTGATTTCCTCGGTACCTGCGATATCTTGGCGGGTTTCCCCTATCCGCCATCTGAGGAGGCACTCTATGGCAGAACTAGCAAACCCCACATTAGGTTTGTTGCCTAATGTTCCATATTGTCATTGGGTCAATAAAATTTCTTTATGGGATAAGAGCATCATTTTTCTTCATAGTTTTCACTCTCACTAATACTTTAACAAAATTTGTACAGTCTATACGTATTAGATAAATTCGGCTTTTATTACAGAAGGTTATGCACTTATATAAAACTATTTGTTTTTAAGACTACATGATTTATTTATAAAACATTTTAATATACATTTTAACGTTGGCAATACTTTAAAGTCACAAAGTGTTATACCGAATAGTATTTATCAAAGTGTGTTGACTAATTTTAAATTTGGATAATTTAAAAATTATAAGTGGGTACAATTTATTTATTTATTTATTTGTATTTAGAATTTTGATTTAAGAGGAAAACCACAAATGGAAGCAAATATAAAAACATCAAAACCGACATTTGCTTCCATTAGGCATAAAAACTTCTTACATTTTTTCAAAACAAATTCACCCCATATAGCACACCTCATTTTGAGCTAGAGCTCATTTATAATGAAATGCGCTACACGAGATGAAGTAATAATAATAATAATAAAATAACAAGTAACATAAAATTTTTTTAAAAAAACTACGTATTGCCAATCAGCCACGCCACTCTAAAAATTTTGACTTAAATAATTTGGACGAACCTAGTCTTTTAATTACAAGTGGAATTGAATTCCAGAGAGAAATTTCCCTAACGAAAAAGGATTTGTTTAACGATCTACACAATTTTTTTGGTGGAAGTAACCGTAAGTTAGCCGAATGACACCTACTAAACAACAACTTCCAACAATCGCCACAAGTGAGCATCTACGACGCCATAAGAATATACTTTCAAATATTATGATCATTATCTTTAGCAGTTTTTGCGCTTCGTTGATTCTATGTCAGTCAGCCCTGCTTAATGATTATGTATAAATATAAATAGATATAAAGTTATAAACACTATCACTTTATCTCTAGTATCATAGAGTAGATAAACACTATGTTCGAATTGTGATGATTAAACAGTTAAATTGTGAGGTTATGTATGACTGTTCCATAAAAATTCGAATTAACATTTTTTACTCTTCAAATCAAAAGTGACTTCACGTAATTCGAGATCAAATTATCAATATATAAATAAAAACCGTTATGATATACAAAACATTAAATCATACTCATGTTTGCGCATGTACATATATATAAACGTACCATACATAATATTATGTAGGTACATAAACATTTTAAAATTGTTAAAAGAAAATTAAAATTTGCAATTTTATGTATCGATCAAACATTAACATGGTAAAATGATGAATCGAGCCGAAGTGAAAAGATGAGTCTCACATCATTTTTAGAAAATTCAATCAAATTCATATACAATATACTCGGTACGATCGAAATTGATTTCTAGTGTATGTCGATATGTGTGTGTGTGTGTGTCTGTGTTTACGTGCAGTACATACAACAAAAAAAGTTAAATCAATTATTTTAGTTCCCTCATGATATCTAACACTTTTTGAATATTTCTATCATTATTTCTTGGATGGAGGAGACGAGTACCGAGTATTTTCAATATATTCATTTTAATGACCATCTTTCTTCGTGACTTTGATTTTCTTTCAGCAAATTTATTTTCTATTCATTGAATTATTATATGATGATGATTATTATTATTATTATTATTATTATTATTACTATTACTATTATTATTAATACTATTATTTCTATTGTCTAACTAAAACATAATAACGAAAACTACTTTGATGTATTTATTATGGGCTAGATAATGTTGAGTACATTTTCTCTTTACCTGTACGCTTTTAAGATGCATATAAATTTTGTACCCATCATCGTCATCTCTTCCTTCTTCGGTCTTTTTGGTTTGATTACCTCGATTTTGGTGTACATCTATTATACCTCTCCAAGTCGATATTCTATATACGAAAATTATGTGTTGCATGCAAAATAATGCATTCAAATTATTTCGATTTGAAATGATAATCAACACACTCGAGTCGAAACACAAATACAAAAAAAAAATGAAAATAAGAAGTTGATTGAAAAAAAAGGTAAAAAACTAATCAATTTGAAATATTGGAATAATTTCTAAATTTTATTTAGAAAAAAAAAAATGCTTTCTGAAGATTTATTTATTATGTGAACAGAAATTCATAGCTGTTCGAGTCAAATTAGTTGTGTTATATGTGTATGTATATACAACAACACTGGCTTTAATGATGATTATTGTTATGTGAAATTTAAGTAGACCAATCAATATGTGCGATGGGGTTTTTGTGCATGAGAAAAATTGAAATTTCATCATTTTCTGTATCTCGTAAACGTTTTTTTTTTATTTTGTTTTTATTTTTGATAAATGGGTGAGGTGGAAATTAGAAAATAATGTGGAGTTCTGGGTCATTTATGTTTAATGGTCAAGCAACATGAAGATGAGGGATATCAGGTGGCAACTCTTTAATTTTGTTTAATTTGAACAAAATCTTAACATGTCTTATATATATATATCTATATATGTATATATATATATATATATATATATATATATATATATATATATATATATATATATATATATATATATATATATCAACGGGAGGTTCTTCGTTATATCTTTTTTGCATCGTTTCCGTGAATAATTCAATGAGCAAAATTTTTCCACAGTTAACTAGACTAAATGTTTATAATTTAAATCCACTGGAAACTGGTAGTTAAACGGCTAGCTAGTATAGCAAACTGCATATATAATGCAACTGTTTTATTTACGGTTAATAAGTTGAGCCTGATCTTTTCAAGGTACGTTACCGAAACGATTAATCTTTTTGATTCCACATAGAGAAAAAGGTCGATTTAAAATGGTTTGTTCTACATCAACCTGGGTGTATCTTAGTCGAACATATGTTGCTTTAAACTAAAGCGAATGGAAGCTTTGCTGATAAACGCCACTGGCATTATAAAATTATATATGCAAAATAGCTATAAAGCTAAGAGTCTATAGCCAAAGAAATAATTTTAATATGAATAACTCTATTTTTGATTCCTATCAAGACAATTTAAATGGGGTATTGGAAATTCAAACACAGACAAACGAGTTAAATTCTATAATGGGCCTGCATATGTACTTCCGATGGAGTCAAATAAAATTATCAACGTCTTATTAAACACAAATACTGATGCTTTTCTTTCAATTAATTATTTATATGATCTTTTCAAGAAATATCATTCAAAATCTCTAAACCCAATCTAAGAGAGGAGGACCTATTAATGAGAACGCCGGTTATAATGGGTGGACTATAATTTTGGAGGTTTTTCATAAGCTTGGTACTTTTTTGGATTAAACTCGGCCCTACTAGATCTGCCCCAATGACCTTGTTAATAATATTAAGTCAAAAGTGAAGTACTCATAATCTGTCGAGAGCAAGTTAAATGTGAATGGCATTGCTTTTGGCTGTTAAACTGAATAGAAACTGACCACCAAGTGTAGTAGAAAGCAGCACACAGATAAAATGTTAGGTAGGGTCCAAAATAATAAAACATTCTTGTTAAACAAATTTAAAAAGTAATTAAGAATTTATGAATATCACGTAAATTTCAACTAACAGAATAAACATAACAAATAAATTAAAGATTTAAAAAAAGCAAATTGCAAATTAGATTATTCTAAGACTGTGTCCGACACCCATTATAAATACTTGTGAATAACATTTTTGACATTTATTTGCAAAAATATTCCCCTACATTCCAATTTGTTATTACGCTGTCCGATACTATGTTTCCATGTACCGAGTTAAATCAGGTTTAGGTTCGTTGAGTTAAAAACATGGCGGCGTTAACCGTTATTGTTTCCATGAACATCGGGTAATCGAGTTAATTTGACAGCTGCATGTAAATGTACCAAGTTATCACCATTTATCAAAGCGTTTTATATTTAGTATTTTTTGTTTTTTTTTAATATTTTGTAAATTTATAGTGTTCTAATTTTCTATTGAGTGTATATGTATGTGTAGAAATATCAAAAATAAAATAAAAACAAAATAAAATGGATGTCAACACAAAAATCAACGGTATGTGAGCAGCTCATCTGCAAAGTACTGAAAATCGGTGCACAATTTTAATGACGAATCATGTTTTGAATATGCAGAGAAGGAAAAAGGCATTTTTAAAACGAATACGCAAACGACTTGTCTTCGCAGGAAAGGCATTTCAAGATTTAACAAGAAACAACATGTTAACGGCCTTACGAATGCAACTTCTTCTAAAACGCAAGCCACAAAAAGTATGGAAAAACAAAAAAGTAGTGACTGGTGGGACAATAGTGAATACTTTAGTGAAAAGTTCAGTTTTGATAAGTGGGTGGATAATTTTCGCGTTGATCGGAATACATTTAATTATTTATTTAGCGAGCTAGACGGTGAATTAAGCTCGGATCCTTTTTGTGTCCGAGAGCCGTTGCAGGTAGACAAAACAATTGCAATTGCTTTGTATAAAATGGCCTCTTGTGCAGAATATAGAGTTATCGGGAATCAATTTGTGGTTCATAAAACATCAGTACATCGATGTTTAAAACAGTTTTGCTCAGCAGTAATTAAATTGTTGCTTCCAAAAGAATTAAAAATGCCCTCAATTGAAGAAGCAAAACTAATAGTCCAACAATTTAAAGAAAAAAGCGGCATTAGTCCAATTCTTACTGCTATTAATGGAACACTACCAGAATATGGGTATAGGGATTTTATAAATAGGAAGAGTTGGCCATCAGTTGTTCTCCAAGGTGTAGTGGATGCAAATTATAGGTTAGTTAATATAACTTAACAAACTTCATTTTAAAAATGATTTTCATTTTAATAAATTTTATTTTATTTTATCATTTCAGATTTATTGAAAGATTCGTTATTGTTTTCAAATATTAAAAATTATCCAAGGGCATATTACAAAATGTTTTAAAAATTTACTTTATGTCTATTTACATAAATTTTTGTCTCTATCTTTGAATACAACCATCTGAAATTATTATGGTAAAGAAATAAAAGCGTTTTTAGTTGGACACCTAGTGTATCGATTACAGATCTGGCTACTGAAGGGATATACACCAGCAAGAACTCCAGAAGAAGAGTCATTTGGAGTTAATTTAAACAAGGCCCGAATTGTTGTGGAAAACGCATTTGAATGCCTAAAAAGCAGGTGGCGAATATTACAAAAAAATAGACACAGATATTAGTTTGGTACCTCAAATTGTGGTGACATGTTGTGTGTTGCATATTATAGCAGAAAAGCGCAAATTGCCATGTAATATATATATATTATTTTATAAATCAAAAATATATAAGAGAACAATTTAATTTAAGGGTCGAATTTAATAAATTCATTTAAATCATCAATTAAACTTTCAGTTGGCAGCGAGCTGCTAAAATCCGAGTGGGCTACGCGATGAGTTTGGCTTTTTTTTTATAGAAAGTGATGACATTTGTTAAAAATTATCATAGCATAATTGTGATAATCTGAGTATAATTGTTTTTCAAAAATGTTTATTCACAAATATTTATCGTCGGTCTAAATCGGACTGTGTCCGAATCAGTCTAAATTAAAATATTTGCAGTTCAATTCAATATTAAAAATTATTTTTACTACGTTTATAATCTACGATTATACTGGCGTAGATTTTTACTACGCCAAAATCTAGTTGCCTTGGACGTCAAGCAAAATCTCGTCAAAATTTTATTTTGAAATCTCTTTTCGAAAGAAAAAAAATTTTTAATTACATCTACATCTAAAAATATATTACCACCAAGTATCGGTAGGTATAAAATATCTTATACATCAATTTTTTTAATGAAAATATTTACGGGACACGCGAACTCCTCATTTGTGTGCGTGCCTGAGCAGTATCATCAAAAGAGTGGGTATCACATGATACCAATGAAAAGTATCATTGATATAAATTAAAAATTAGGTAGGCGATAAGGATAAACTTTGCGATACACCAGCATTGATCTCATGCGAATCAAATGAAATGCCGTATAATACTACCTTGGTGTCGCGTCTCTTTAAATAATTCTCTATCCACTCAATAAAAGAACGCCTAATATTCGGCGATCAATATTTTAGTGATCACACATTTATTTCATACTTTATTAAATACTTTTGAAATATCTGTAGTTTCTTGAGATTCATGTCGTATATCACCATACTTTTCTAAACTTTTTCCCAACAATGAGTTAAATATGCAAAAAGATAACCTGAAGCGCGCTTCTTACGAAATTCATATAGCAAATCTAATAAAAGCGCATGCCTTTCGATAAAGTTCATAAGGTGAAAATTCACTATAGATTGCATTACTTTAGATAAGGCCCATAACAAAGCAGGTAGGCCGGTAGTTGGAAGATGAATTTTTGTCACCTTTTTTAAGGAAACGGTTGAATATTATCTGTTTTCCAAATAGAGGGAAAAATGCCAGAGTTCATTGACAATTTAAACAATTTGGCAAGAGGTTTAGCTAGAGATAAATGACAGTTTTTTAGGATAATTAATGATTGGCCCAGTTGATTTATATGGGTTAAAAGTTCTAAGAACTTTAGAAACAACTCGACATCGAAAATAAATGTTCGGCATTGGTGAAGAAACTGTAGTGAATGCTGATGGGGATTGATTAGGGAAAAACTTTTTGAAGGTTGGTTTTTTAATAGTTATTATCATAAAGCAACGTCCTATCTGAGGAATATTTGAAAGTTCGGCTAGTTGGTTTAGAATCTAATATATTTCGTATTTGATTACGAATTGTGAGATCATGGTTTAAATTATACCTGATTATGATTGCATTAGCTTTATTTCGAGCTTGTAAGAATCTTGGTAAATTCTTGGTAAGATTTTCATTAGAAGGATTATTGAGATAATTTAAATGGACAAGAAAATTCATCCCCATAAACAATTCAAACTATTCCCTGTTTGATCTCTTGATTGTGAAAACCCTAACCATGAGTATTTTTTGTTCTTTCCAAATATTTCGGACGATCCGAAACTGACATAAAACGTTTTTTTTTATTCATTTCTTACCTTAAGTTCGCTGTTTTTTTATTTTTTCCATATATTCCGAACGTATTCCTTTCGTACTAGATCAAAAGGTAGTATGAAAGGAATAGTTTAATATGAGATGCCATTTTGTTTTTTGTACCAATTTTAGATTTAAAAAAAAAACATAAATAATAAAAATGGACCCGTTGGATTAATACTAATAAAAGGTAATTAATGCTGAAAACAGATGTGCGGAAAAACGCGCGTTTAAACGCGCGTTTTTTTTTTAGAATACACTACTTTATATGATATGAAATACATGTATTCCGCATAGAATCCGTTTTTCCGCAAGTCGTCTCTAATTCTAAAAAAAACGCAAAAAACGCGAAACGCTAAGTGTTGACAACACAAAAAAAAATAAATAAATTAGTTTATGCCTACTTCACGCTATAATTCAAATATATTGTAATAAAAAAAGGACCGTTTATGATCCTATAGTTTATTTAATGTAAAATTTTAATATTTTATTGTTTTATAATATTGTATATATTTTATAATATTGTATAATATTTTATATATTTCAAATAAACCAAAATAAGTGAATTAATTTCCATTTTATCAATTTTTATTGCGCACAAAAAAGTAAAATGTCAACGTTATACACACAGTAGTTTATATGCAACTAAGCCGTAATCATTTTTTAGTACCAACCAAAAAACACGAAATTAAAAACGCATGTCAAAAAAAAAACGCGCATCTGTTTTAATTGCGTTTCCGCCTGTGTATCCGCGTGCGTTTTTCCGCACATCTGTTTTCAGCATAAAAGTATTTAATTTATAAAAAAAAACTTATATAATTTATTAATTTAAACATTTAAATCAAATTAAAAAAATAATTTTGTCCAAAATCTACTCGTAAGTATTTGCAAGTAGATGAACGACAAAAAATTATGAGCCAAATAAAACATAACCTATAATTAAGTGTACATATGTTTTTATTGATTATTTTAATTTGATAAATATATTCCAATTATAAAATCACTTAATAAAATCAATGAACTGCAATTCAATTTTCCAATAAAACATAAAATTAATTTGTATCATTAATTTGACATTCAAAAACATAAAAAAAAAATTTTATAAATCAAATTTCTATATAAATTATATCTCGAAAAGATACCCATAGCCACCTATTGTCAGGTTTATGCATAAGTGCTTTCGTTTTCTACACCATCGTATGACCATGAGTAGTTGCGAGTAGATACAAGTACTTGTGAGAAGTTTGCTTTCGTCAATGGAACACGCTTATTATAGATCGTTTAGAATATTCTGTAGTCACGTGACCAGTGAAATGAATAAAAAACGCTCCAAGTGTCATTGTAAGTATTAAAAACACCAATTATTTTGTAATCTAAATCGCCAAACAACAGGCTGACTCGACGGACACAAAACTGAATACACAATATTCATTTAGTTATTGTTAATATTTTTATTATCAATTTACAGGCTACGTACTTCGTGCATAGTTATATATAAAGAAAATAAAAACAAAATAAATTAATTTTTTACTATGGTATTACAAAAAACAACGTACCTGTTTTTCCGTTACTAGATGTCTTTTTCGTCTCACTCCTCAACAACACTATAGTGACCATCGCTACATAAACACAAAAATTATTCAGATATTTCGTGCACATTCATATAATTCGCTAACGCTACATGTACACTGTGCATAAATATATATAAAGCGTAAAGTAGCATTTACACATAGCACTCGGTCGGCATGTCGCTCATGATGAGATGGCAATTAATTTTTAACTAAATGCCTCATCAGATCGAAACTGAGCTTTGCTTCGCACAACATCCAAAATCTGAATAATTAAAATAATGACAACATCCGCCGTCGTTATAACACCATCAAAAAATAAAACAACCCAGTAGGAAATTTGTCAACAAGCATATGAATTCAATTTTTGGGAAAGAAATACGTTTTTGTTCGTTCCTTAATTTATCCAATGCATAAGAAAGAGAAAGATTATATTCATATTTCGTAGATTGATAGCATGTTGACTAATAGACAAATTGATGACTTGTCTTATATGAATCTAGTTTGCGTTGCGTTAAGAATTTGCTTTTTTTTTTGTTTCAATACTGCGTTGTTATAATATATAATTATTTACAGTAATATAATCAAAATTATATATATATATATACATATATATTAAAATTAAATTATTTTAGTGATTATTGAGGAAAAGTTATAACGTTTAGAAACAGTTTTACATATATAAATTTCTGTTTATATCCTATTAAAATATAAAATAGACCTTCATTTTGTTTCTGGTGTTTATAAAAAACAAAATATTTATTATTACATAATGTGTACATATATAGCTTTTTTTTTAATAATAAGTGAAATTATAAATTATAAAGTCTAATTAGATTAGCATAATTTAATATGAATACTATCAAAGGATTTTCAAAAAGTAATTATTATAGAAAATTAAAAAACTCGGCAGATTTGGTAAATAAGCAATGGATAGAAAGTAAAATTGAGATTAAAGAATATTTTTGAATTATACTGAATCATAAGTTCATCAAATGATACTATTAGTGTAACTAGGTTTACTGATTTTGAACGAAATATATAAAATAATATTTAAATAAATTAAAATTCTCTTTAATTTCAAGAATCGTATTTTAAATAAACTTAGATATTGAATTATCGAAACGGGTCGCCAAATAATCATATAAGACAAATCACATACAATTCATGTATGAACTGTGCTACCATCGTCAATAATGGCGAGTCACATAGTAATCATTTTTGACTTGTCACATACGATTCTTCTATGAACTGTCACATACGATTCATCTCAAACATGTCTCGCATGAATATTATTCCCGCTCTCTGATAAATTTCTATAGTCGTGTCATGCGGGACAGTCATGCATGAGTCATTTGTCTGTCTCGCATGACTTTCCTGCTGGGAACCAATCCAATTACACGAAGGCGACCACGATTTACAATCCCGTCTCCAATCCAATAAGGAAGTGAGATGGAGTCCAATCGAATCTCAACATCACCCAAGGCAACTATACTTCAGACATTGGACAGATCTGATATATATTATCGATTGAACTCGAAATTATATCAAATTCGTGGCAGGTTCTGTTTATTTTCGAATATACTTTTTCCCTCTTAACGGTTTGGTCCAAAATTTTAGTTAATTTTTTTTCCTGAGATAAGAGATTATGTTGCTTGTGCGAGTACCTGTAATGGTACCAGCAATGGTGCAAATAAGTGCACTCGGTGTTTCGTCTGAGTATGCTGTCCATTGTAATTCTGCACAGCTACAGAAATATGTTTGTCAGCGCTAGGTGCATCATCATCAATGAGATTAGCATGCCGAGTTCGGCCGAGTTGGCGAAAACCAACGACCGGCTGCAGCAGGGGGTCTGTTATGAAACATATTTGGATTCGAAAAATTCGATTTGCGACGAATTGTATTTGCGACGAATTTTTTTTACTTTCGAATAATTCGATATGAATCGAATTTTGCGAAACTGTGACGCCAAAACCCAACAACCCTATAGATGGCGACTAGCGTATTATTCGAAGTGTCAATGATAGTGATTGAATATTTTTCTTGCGTTAAATAAAGCTAATTAAATTGTTTGTCGTTGGTAGCTTGTGTCCGACCCTTCAACCGAAACCTGAATCTATAATTAGTAGCTCAATTAGACGTATGTGAAGTTAGCCCAGAAAATCATCCCAGAAAAAATAAAAAATTTCATCAGGCAACCCTAAAGTTATATATTGTCATCCCAGCCCAGTATTTAATTAAATATAATTAAATTGACAACATAATTATTTCAGACCAAAAATATAAAAATTGATCAAACATAATTAATGAGTACAATAAGCATAACATGATAAATATATTCAGAAATGAGACAATTAAAATTCGGCGATAATTTAATATAAACATTTGTAAATACATATATATATTGGGCCAAATACTAATGAGCCTATAACGCCAATCACAACGGAAGGATTGACTTGAATTTTTTTTGTTGAGTTGTGGTTTTCATTGCGAGGCGATATCAGTTAGTTTGGTTTCCGGAACTCTTAATTTCTGGGAACCACAAAATAAAAACTTCATAGATTGGGCCAAATACTAATACTAATGAGCCTATAACGCCAATCACAACGGAAGGATTGACTTGAATTTTTTTTGTTGAGTTGTGGTCTTTATTGCGAGGCGATATCAGTTGGTTTGGTTTCCGGAACTCTTAATTTTTGGGAACCACAAAATAAACACTTCATAGATTGGGCCAAATACTAATGAGCCTATAACGCCAATCACAACGGAAGGATTGACTTGAATTTTTTTTGTTGAGTTGTGGTCTTTATTGCGAGGTGATATCAGTTGGTTTGGTTTCCGGAACTCTTAATTTTTGGGAACCACAAAATAAACACTTCATAGATTGGGCCAAGTACTAATGAGCCTATAACGCCAATCACAACGGAAGGATTGACTTGAATTTTTTTTGTTGAGTTGTGGTCTTTATTGCGAGGCGATATCAGTTGGTTTGGTTTCCGGAACTCTTAATTTCTAGGAACCACAAAATAAACACTTCATAGATTGGGCCAAATACTAATACTAATGAGCCTATAACGCCAATCACAACGGAAGGATTGACTTGAATTTTTTTTGTTGAGTTTTGGTTTTCATTGCAAGGCGATATCAGTTGGTTTGGTTTCCGGAACTATTAATTTCTGGGAACCACAAAATAAACACTTCATAGATTGGGCCAAGTACTAATGAGCCTATAACGCCAATCACAACGGAAGGATTGACTTGAATTTTTTTTGTTGAGTTGTGGTTTTTATTGCGAGGCGATATCAGTTGGTTTGGTTTCCGGAACTCTTAATTTCTGGGAACCACAAAATAAACACTTCATAGATTGGGCCAAATACTAATACTAATGAGCCTATAACGCCAATCACAACGGAAGGATTGACTTGAATTTTTTTTGTTGAGTTGTGGTTTTCATTGCAAGGCGATATCAGTTTGTTTGGTTTCCGGAACTCTTAATTTCTGGGAACCACAAAATAAACACTTCATAGATTGGGCCAAATACTAATACTAATGAGCCTATAACGCCAATCACAACGGAAGGATTGACTTGAATTTTTTTTGTTGAGTTGTGGTTTTTATTGCGAGGCGATATCAGTTAGTTTGGTTTCCGGAACTCTTAATTTCTGGGAACCACAAAATAAAAACTTCATAGATTGGGCCAAATACTAATACTAATGAGCCTATAACGCCAATCACAACGGAAGGATTGACTTGAATTTTTTTTGTTGAGTTGTGGTTTTTATTGTGAGACGATATCAGTTGGTTTGGTTTCCGGAACTCTTAATTTCTGGGAACCACAAAATAAACACTTCATAGATTGGGCCAAATACTAATACTAATGAGCCTATAACGCCAATCACAACGGAAGGATTGACTTGAATTTTTTTTGTTGAGTTGTGGTCTTTATTGCGAGGCGATATCAGTTAGTTTGGTTTCCGGAACTCTTAATTTCTGGGAACCACAAAATAAAAACTTCATAGATTGGGCCAAATACTAATGAGCCTATAACGCCAATCACAACGGAAGGATTGACTTGAATTTTTTTTGTTGAGTTGTGGTCTCTATTGCGAGGCGATATCAGTTGGTTTGGTTTCCGGAACTCTTAATTTCTGGGAACCACAAAATAAAAACTTCATAGATTGGGCCAAGTACTAATGAGCCTATAACGCCAATCACAACGGAAGGATTGACTTGAATTTTTTTTGTTGAGTTGTGGTCTTTATTGCGAGGCGATATCAGTTGGTTTGGTTTCCGGAACTCTTAATTTTTGGGAACCACAAAATAAACACTTCATAGATTGGGCCAAATACTAATACTAATGAGCCTATAACGCCAATCACAACGGAAGGATTGACTTGAATTTTTTTTGTTGAGTTTTGGTTTTCATTGCAAGGCGATATCAGTTTGTTTGGTTTCCGGAACTCTTAATTTCTGGGAACCACAAAATAAACACTTCATAGATTGGGCCAAATACTAATACTAATGAGCCTATAACGCCAATCACAACGGAAGGATTGACTTGAATTTTTTTTGTTGAGTTTTGGTTTTCATTGCGAGGCGATATCAGTTAGTTTGGTTTCCGGAACTCTTAATTTCTGGGAACCACAAAATAAAAACTTCATAGATTGGGCCAAGTACTAATGAGCCTATAACGCCAATCACAACGGAAGGATTGACTTGAATTTTTTTTGTTGAGTTGTGGTCTTTATTGCGAGGCGATATCAGTTGGTTTGGTTTCCGGAACTCTTAATTTCTGGGAACCACAAAATAAACACTTCATATATTGGGCCAAATACTAATGAGCCCATGAGCGTTAAAATGTATTGTTTAGTATTTTTTATTTTATTATTTATTTATTTATTTACACAACGTATAATTTATTTGCATACAAATATATTGAAAATAAATTTCATGGAGACGGTTAATTAAATTTTTCACTGTTTTACTTGATTTATGGTTGCTTCACGTAAATGAGGAAATGCGGTATAACATAATGGTTTTTGGGAAACTTTATTTTGGGTGAACTGTCCAGTAAATCGTCGTATTTCTGGTTATTCCGATAACAATAACTAGTAATATAGTGTTTGGACTTAGGTACAAAACATACTATACTATTTAATTTGAAAGTGTCTGATATAATTTTAATCTTTAATGGCACATTAATTAATGTAACCTGTTGATTGGGATTGACTGATGGTTCTACATATAAAAATATTACATTGCTTAATAACAAATTTTGTTGGATCATCGGTCCATAACAATTTCGACAGAAAAATTCTATAGGCCCGATACATTGTTGGAGATTTTGAAGCTCTAAAATGTCTAGCTGATTCAAATTGAGTGGAATATATTTTATACAATTTTTTACTGATGTGGTTTTGCAGGTAATACATTTTGTTTGTGCCTCAATACTAAAAACTTTGGTTGTTTTAAATATAAATTCAGACACCTCTGTTATACTTGATGAACAGTTCACGTTTACCTCGTAAAACTTCGTTAAACTATTAAAGCGCGTTTCGTATGCTTTTTCCGTATTACCCAGTTTAAGAAAGTTAATTAATTCACAATATTCACCCCCTATTGAAAAAACAGTATTTTCCAAATTAACTAAGCATTGAATAAATGAATCAAATGCACATGTATGGGTATAATTTTCACCGGTAACTAAATCGTTACGTAAATAGGATAAGTGATCCCTATCTGACGTTTTTAGTAATTTAATACTTTTTGTATTTTTTGAACATTTAGGAGTGTTATAAGGGTTGTATCTTTTGCTCGCCATTAAGCATTTTATAATTGCAGATTTTTATTTTCGTCTTCTAAATTATTAAGGCGCTTCAATGTAGTTGAATTAAAATTCGAACGGGCTACCTTAGCAGGCTGTCCCTTCCAATTTTCTAGTTCATCCATTATATTTACCAAATTTTTCTCTGCACAACTGGTAGTATAACTGGTGTTTTCATCCTTTTCTAAACCTTATTTAGTAAACTTTTTTGGAATGCATAACAATTTTCTTTTTAAAATATATGTGTTCCTTCGGTCCAAATCCTTTAGTTTTCTCCAGGGTTAAACTGCGTTTAGTTCGCTTTTTTACTGTTGCAAAACAGTTTTCTATATGATTATTGCTTTGGGTTTTCTCGTGACAAATATTGGACCAGAGTGGAAACTTTTCTAAGAATAGCGGGTTGTAATATAAATTTACTACATAGGTTTCGATTGAGCAAGTTGCTAAAATTATTGAATCCGAATTTTTTTTAAAATCGTTATAGAATTTTGTTTGCCTATAAATGGTTTCATTCAACTTTCTTGATGAAGATATATCCTTTTTTTCAGTTAGAGAAATGTCAATTTTCATAGATGCACTATGTTCTACTATTATTTGTAAACTAGCTAAAACATTTGGTGTTACATATTTATTTTTTAAGACTACCGACAAGTTACGCCAAATATCTTTAATTAAATCAGTTAATAAATAGATTGAAGCCATGATTTCTTTTAGAACTTTGTTGTTTTTTAAAGTTTTAGTAAAACATTTATTTATAACGGACGTCATATTGTGCATTAAATGAGAAACATAAAGATGCACCTTTACCAAATCAGGTTTATTAGTTTGCGTTATAATGACGTCGTGTGCAAGATTTAAATATTAGACAATGTCCATTTTATTAAAAGCACCTGAAACTGCATTTATACCAGCAAAACTAAAATCAGTGACAACTGTTTCGAATATTGGCCAACATTTAATTTTTTTTTCAATTTCAAAACGATAAGATCTAAGCCAACTACCAATCGTATCCATATTGTGGCTAGAGCTGATCATATCAGTAACTGATCAGAAGATTCACTTGACGTAACGGTAACAGGTACAACCAAAGCGTAATATAAAATTGAGGACTCTATTTTAAATGGGTTTCTGACCTTGGGGTCTAGTTGCATCCAGATACGCCACTAATGTTTCATTTTGTAGCGACTTCGCTACACAAACAAAAACAATTATTCAGATATTTCGTGCACATTCATATAATCCGCTAACGCTACATGTACACTGTAAATAAATATATATAGAGCGTAAGATAGCATTTACACAAAGCACTCGGTCGCCATGGCCTGATGAGATGACAATTAATTTTTAACTAAATTCCTCATCAGATCGAAACTGAGCTTTGCTTTGCACACCATCTACATCTTTGCTTTGCACACCATCTACAAATTAAAATAACGACACGTCACCGCCATCGTTATAATTTTTGGAATTATTCAGTAATAATTCCAACAATTTTATTTGGGTTTGATTATATGTAATTACATAAAATGGTTTATCGAAAAATTTTTGAATTAAATTGTTAGAGAGGGATTCTTTTAAAATATCGATAATATCGTCAGAATCATTATCTTCTTATTGAAGTTTTTCTGAACGAGCTTTCCGCAAAACTTTCAATGATTTCACAATGGTGGTTATTGAGCTTTCAAGATATTTAGGATCTTCTTTATTTACCAGGTTTTCGAACACCTCCGAAGCCGTTTTGTTAATAATTATATCCTTCATTTCTTTTCTTTCCAAGCCTCTCAATTGATGAGAAGGCTGGATTTTTCCAACCACTTTAGTACTTTAGACGATTCATATGAATAATTTTGAAAGTACACATATTTAACCGTTGTTATATTTTTACTGTGTCATAGATAAATTCTGAAAATTACCACGAAAATTAGTAATCAGTGGCCCTACTCAATGAAATAAAATCCAGAGTTGACAAATAAAAGGCTGATTTAGAGTTCCGGAAACTAAACTAACTGATATGGCCTCACAAAAAAAATTCAAGTTGATCCTTCCGTTGTGATTGGCGTTATAGGCTCATTAGTACTTGGCCCAATCTATGAAGTTTTTATTTTGTGGTTCCCAGAAATTAAGAGTTCCGGAAACCAAACCAACTGATATCGCCTCACAATAAAAACCACAACTCAACAAAAAAAATGCAAGTCAATCCTTCCGTTGTGATTGGCGTTATAGGCTCATTAGTACTTGGCCCAATCTATGAAGTTTTTATTTTGTGGTTCCCAGAAATTAAGAGTTCCGGAAACCAAACTAACTGATATCGCCTCGCAATGAAAACCACAACTCAACAAAAAAAATTCAAGTCAATCCTTCCGTTGTGATTGGCGTTATAGGCTCATTAGTATTAGTATTTGGCCCAATCTATGAAGTTTTTATTTTGTGGTTCCCAGAAATTAAGAGTTCCGGAAACCAAACCAACTGATATCGCCTCGCAATAAAGACCACAACTTAACAAAAAAAATTCAAGTCAATCCTTCCGTTGTGATTGGCGTTATAGGCTCATTAGTACTTGGCCCAATCTATGAAGTGTTTATTTTGTGGTTCCCAAAAATTAAGAGTTCCGGAAACCAAACCAACTGATATCACCTCGCAATAAAGACCACAACTCAACAAAAAAAATTCAAGTCAATCCTTCCGTTCTGATTGGCGTTATAGGCTCATTAGTATTTGGCCCAATCTATGAAGTGTTTATTTTGTGGTTCCCAAAAATTAAGAGTTCCGGAAACCAAACCAACTGATATCGCCTCGCAATAAAGACCACAACTCAACAAAAAAAATTCAAGTCAATCCTTCCGTTGTGATTGGCGTTATAGGCTCATTAGTATTAGTATTTGGCCCAATCTATGAAGTTTTTATTTTGTGGTTCCCAGAAATTAAGAGTTCCGGAAACCAAACAAACTGATATCGCCTTGCAATGAAAACCACAACTCAACAAAAAAAATTCAAGTCAATCCTTCCGTTGTGATTGGCGTTATAGGCTCATTAGTATTTGGCCCAATCTATGAAGTTTTTATTTTGTGGTTCCCAGAAATTAAGAGTTCCGGAAACCAAACCAACTGATATCGCCTCGCAATGAAAACCACAACTCAACAAAAAAAATTCAAGTCAATCCTTCCGTTCTGATTGGCGTTATAGGCTCATTAGTATTAGTATTTGGCCCAATCTATGAAGTGTTTATTTTGTGGTTCCCAAAAATTAAGAGTTCCGGAAACCAAACCAACTGATATCACCTCGCAATAAAGACCACAACTCAACAAAAAAAATTCAAGTCAATCCTTCCGTTCTGATTGGCGTTATAGGCTCATTAGTATTTGGCCCAATCTATGAAGTGTTTATTTTGTGGTTCCCAAAAATTAAGAGTTCCGGAAACCAAACCAACTGATATCGCCTCGCAATAAAGACCACAACTCAACAAAAAAAATTCAAGTCAATCCTTCCGTTGTGATTGGCGTTATAGGCTCATTAGTATTAGTATTTGGCCCAATCTATGAAGTTTTTATTTTGTGGTTCCCAGAAATTAAGAGTTCCGGAAACCAAACTAACTGATATCGCCTCGCAATGAAAACCACAACTCAACAAAAAAAATTCAAGTCAATCCTTCCGTTGTGATTGGCGTTATAGGCTCATTAGTATAAGTATTTGGCCCAATCTATGAAGTTTTTATTTTGTGGTTCCCAGAAATTAAGAGTTCCGGAAACCAAACCAACTGATATCGCCTCGCAATAAAGACCACAACTCAACAAAAAAAATTCAAGTCAATCCTTCCGTTGTGATTGGCGTTATAGGCTCATTAGTACTTGGCCCAATCTATGAAGTGTTTATTTTGTGGTTCCCAAAAATTAAGAGTTCCGGAAACCAAACCAACTGATATCACCTCGCAATAAAGACCACAACTCAACAAAAAAAATTCAAGTCAATCCTTCCGTTCTGATTGGCGTTATAGGCTCATTAGTATTTGGCCCAATCTATGAAGTGTTTATTTTGTGGTTCCCAAAAATTAAGAGTTCCGGAAACCAAACCAACTGATATCGCCTCGCAATAAAGACCACAACTCAACAAAAAAAATTCAAGTCAATCCTTCCGTTGTGATTGGCGTTATAGGCTCATTAGTATTAGTATTTGGCCCAATCTATGAAGTTTTTATTTTGTGGTTCCCAGAAATTAAGAGTTCCGGAAACCAAACTAACTGATATCGCCTCGCAATGAAAACCACAACTCAACAAAAAAAATTCAAGTCAATCCTTCCGTTGTGATTGGCGTTATAGGCTCATTAGTATTAGTATTTGGCCCAATCTATGAAGTTTTTATTTTGTGGTTCCCAGAAATTAAGAGTTCCGGAAACCAAACCAACTGATATCGCCTCGCAATAAAGACCACAACTCAACAAAAAAAATTCAAGTCAATCCTTCCGTTGTGATTGGCGTTATAGGCTCATTAGTACTTGGCCCAATCTATGAAGTGTTTATTTTGTGGTTCCCAAAAATTAAGAGTTCCGGAAACCAAACCAACTGATATCACCTCGCAATAAAGACCACAACTCAACAAAAAAAATTCAAGTCAATCCTTCCGTTCTGATTGGCGTTATAGGCTCATTAGTATTTGGCCCAATCTATGAAGTGTTTATTTTGTGGTTCCCAAAAATTAAGAGTTCCGGAAACCAAACCAACTGATATCGCCTCGCAATAAAGACCACAACTCAACAAAAAAAATTCAAGTCAATCCTTCCGTTGTGATTGGCGTTATAGGCTCATTAGTATTAGTATTTGGCCCAATCTATGAAGTTTTTATTTTGTGGTTCCCAGAAATTAAGAGTTCCGGAAACTAAACTAACTGATATCGCCTCGCAATGAAAACCAAAACTCAACAAAACAATTCAAGTCAATCCTTCCGTTGTGATTGGCGTTATAGGCTCATTAGTATTAGTATTTGGCCCAATCTATGAAGTTTTTATTTTGTGGTTCCCAGAAATTAAGAGTTCCGGAAACCAAACCAACTGATATCGCCTCGCAATAAAGACCACAACTCAACAAAAAAAATTCAAGTCAATCCTTCCGTTGCGATTGGCGTTATAGGCTCATTAGTACTTGGCCCAATCTATGAAGTGTTTATTTTGTGGTTCCCAAAAATTAAGAGTTCCGGAAACCAAACCAACTGATATCACCTCGCAATAAAGACCACAACTCAACAAAAAAATTCAAGTCAATCCTTCCGTTCTGATTGGCGTTATAGGCTCATTAGTATTTGGCCCAATCTATGAAGTGTTTATTTTGTGGTTCCCAAAAATTAAGAGTTCCGGAAACCAAACCAACTGATATCGCCTCGCAATAAAGACCACAACTCAACAAAAAAAATTCAAGTCAATCCTTCCGTTGTGATTGGCGTTATAGGCTCATTAGTATTAGTATTTGGCCCAATCTATGAAGTTTTTATTTTGTGGTTCCCAGAAATTAAGAGTTCCGGAAACCAAACTAACTGATATCGCCTCGCAATGAAAACCACAACTCAACAAAAAAAAATTCAAGTCAATCCTTCCGTTGTGATTGGCGTTATAGGCTCATTAGTATTTGGCCCAATATATATATGTATTTACAAATGTTTATATTAAATTATCGCCGAATTTTAATTGTCTCATTTCTGAATATATTTATCATGTTATGCTTATTGTACTCATTAATTATGTTTGATCAATTTTTATATTTTTGGTCTGAAATAATTATGTTGTCAATTTAATTATATTTAATTAAATACTGGGCTGGGATGACAATATATAACTTTAGGGTTGCCTGATGAAATTTTTTATTTTTTCTGGGATGATTTTCTGGGCTAACTTCACATACGTCTCAATTAGTAGCTTCTTGAATCTAATTAGTATCTCAAGCAGTGTCTGTTGAAGAGTCAGTCCGACTTTTAACCCATAGTGATATACCCGTAAGTTATTTTCCCGATGCGTCAAACACCACTTGGAGTTTAGTATAATTGTACACTGGATTCTAACAGGCTGGTGCGATAAATAATAACTGTTGTTGTCTGCTCAATTGTTTTGCTGTGGTGGTACCCGTTCCTTGTGACCGAAGGGTTTGTACTCCTCTAAAATATCTATGGAGACAACAGGACACCAAAATCTCGATTGGCTAACGACAGTTGATTTAGTTGTCTCAATTGGTCGCGATTAACATGTCTTGCAGGTAGTTTTAACGTTATATTTGATGATACGTATACGTCGCGTATTTTTACGATAGCGGTCGGTATTTGTTGCAAATACTGTTGTCGTGGAAAAAGTTGTGGTAAGTTTGGTATCGAGGTAACGTAGTATAAAATGATTTTCTCGATGACTCAGTTTTTGATGTCTCCTTTTACACTAGTGAGATGTCCCCTTGATCGGCCTTTGAAAAACACGTGCCTTTCTGCTACACAATTAAAACATCTTAAGCTGTTGTTGATGTATTTCCTGCGGTGTTCTAACTCCATCTTGAAGAAATTCAGCAATCGCATAATCGATGCTAACTGCTGCATAGTGCTCAATTCGATAGTGGCTTGTTCTCTGGGTTTATATAGAAACTTTTCCAGCTTTTCTCCGAATAATCTTGTTAAGGGAAACAAACAATTTGCCTATTGTATCAGAAGGTGGTAACTTAAACTCCGGTATGATTTTTGAGGATGACAAATTCGGTTTCGGTTTCGTTCAACTTGCGCAGTGGGGTCTGGATTTGCTTTCGCATAATTTTCATAGCATGGATAAACACAAACAATAACTGTCGGTAACTCTATCAATATCTCTATTAATATCTATACACACCATCGTAGGGGTTATATCTCTACTGGATTTAACGTAGGTGGTCAAAAACCGTAAAATGTATAACATTGATAAAAAGTCAATTTTAAGCTAGGCAACTTGTAAAAATAGTTTTCATCGTTATTTATTTTTGATCGATGGTGACGATGAATTTTACTAAGACAACCTCTAGTAAACTAGAAGTAATTGCTACTCTAAGTGAAATTTTTTGTGATTTTAAGACACCTTTCGCTATAAAAGAAGGCCTAATAAAAGCGGTGTGTTAGCTAATATCAGTGGTCAAAAGGCCATTGCCATACTCAAGATGGTCGAAATCACGAGATTTGATATGGCCTAATAAAAGTGAGTTAACCCCAACATCTAGGGTACTTTAACGTTCTTTAACTTTATTATCTTACAGCTATAAAAGATTATCGGTTGGAGTTGATTGACACTACTTCCTTGTTGTGAAGGAAATAATAAGAAACAACACAAATTTAATTTACACGATTGAAATGGCAGCTAAGTTACGACAGTAATAACACCAGCTACAATCAAAAATGTTAGCAGACCAACTTTCATCCTTATCTGAAGTATGACCAGATTTTATGCTAAAATTGCAACAGTCGAAAGTTATTGATACTTCAGTAAAATTGAAATAAAAATGTAGTCTAATGAAATGCAATTTGCTAACAATCTTGATTGAACATTTATTTAGGAAGACTGTCATGTTAGCAACTAACAAAACTATATCGATCAATCGAAGAAAAGAACCATAATGAACCATTAGGAAAGATGTTGTCATCCATCTCCATCACCACTAGTTTTAATAACTTCAACTGGGTCAATAATGCCATTTGTTACTAACCTGAATACAATTTTCCTAATACGACATACGATCATTTGAGACCAAACAATAAAATAATTGAAAGTGATAAATTAAAATAAATCGCGGCATCGTGTTTTCTCACCAAATTGGAAATTTAAAAAAAAAAAATTTAAACCAATATTTATCCAAAATATATGAATAGATTAAATCAAATTTGTTTGAGTTCAAAATTGTTTCTATTTCAAGTTACGATATCAAATCCAATACAAGGTAAGAAAAAAAAATGCTGAATGCGTGAATTTGTATTTTTCATGGAAACACAATTAAGTTCAACGAGAGATCAAATCTTTTCATAAATTTTTTTTATTTTTATTTTTTTATTTTTATATTGAAACATTATCTAATTCTTATTTTATTGTTATAATTTCTCTATGCATTACTATTCCTATTGTTTTGTGTTATGGAGATATATTAGGAAATCGAACGTTTGCTAAAGAAAATTAAATTCAGTCTCGTCTGTCGTTTTATTTAAATTAGCATAGCGCGCAATCCTTTTAAGATGAACACGGAAAATTATGAACACAGACAAATGATGCATGACTGTTAAAATACATTTTCTAAATGAATTAAAGGAATACTTCCTACAGCGGTTCAATATAAATGCGACTCAATTTAATTACCATAGATAAACAATCGACTTCTAAAGGTTTATTACGTCATATTACAGAGTATTCCTGCAATGAGCCTGTATTTCGTGTTTTCACGAACTTTAACCCCAAAAATAAATCTTGTGCTATGGTTCTACAAGGCTACGACTACGCGTTTAGAACTTATTATACAATTACAATTATAATTAAAATTTTGCCTTGAATGGCAACTAACCATTCGAGGTAAAATTGTAATGTCCATGTTAACATCGAGAGGGTACTTAGCACATGACGTGTCAATATTCTGCGGCATAATCAAAGATAGCTTTTCTAATAATATGACAGTTACCATGGCAAAGCGTTTCATGACTATTATAACGAAGGCGCATGTGTGTGTCGATATTTTAATTACTCAGAATTGGATGTTGTGCAAAGCAAAGCTCAGTTTCGATCTGACGAGGAATTTAGTTAAAAATTAACTGTCATCTCATCAGGCTATGGGGACCGAGTGCTATGTGTGAATGCTATTTTATGCTCTATATATATATTTATGTACAGTGTACATGTAGCGTTAGCGAATTATATGAATGTGCACGAAATATCTGTATAATTGTTTTGTGTTTGTGTAGCGATGGTCGCTACACTATCATGAAAGGTTTTGTCGAAACTATAAATAATTGGTTCTTTACCATTTTATAACGTTTGTAAGCTCACTGTTTCTTTCAATGAGCCAATACATTTTTATGAACTTTATATCCAGGTCTTGCCGTTTTTTCTTGACATGCTGTTCCCATTTTAACTTGGCGTCGAGCGTCATACCCAGGTATTTTGCCGTGTTCGCATGTGGTATTTCCTGCTTATTTATGTAAATAGGTAGATGATCTACTTTTAGATAGGTGAAGGTTGTGTGAACTGATTTTAGCTCATTCAATTTTATTCTCCATTTTTGTGTCCAGTGAAAAATGTCATTTACAGTGTGCTGTAATTTGCTGGTTGTCTCTTCAATTGTACTTCGAACCGCCAAAATTGCTGTATCATCCGCAAAGGTTGTAATATCTGTTTCTCCAGTAAAAGGTATGTCAATCGTATAAAACAAATACAACAATGATTCCAGCACGCTCCCTTGTGGTAGTCCTGCTTAAATTCTCTTGAGTGATGAAAACTCTTTTTTATATTTCACTTTGAAATATCTTCCTTCATCGTTTGATTTGTTTTCAAGCGTCTTCTCAATCACGTTAGTGACTCTGTGTACCTGCTCTATAGTGGAGTGTTTCTCTCTGAAACCAAATTGGTGAGATGGTAACAAGTGTCTTTTTCCAATCAGAGGTTTCATCCTTTTGAAGAGTAATTTTTCAAACAGCTTGGATAATGAAGGTAATACAGAAATAGGTCTGTAAGACGTTTCCTCATTAGGTGGCTTATTAGACTTGGGTTTCATAATAAGTTCTGCTATTTTCCACTGCTGAGGAAAATATTTATTCTAAATGCTGCGTAGATTATGTGTAGCAATTTCTTAAAACATTTTTCTGGCAACTTTTTAATAACTTTTCCTGTAATAAGATCGTATCCAGGAGCTTTTTTACATTTAGGTTATGTTTGATTTCATTGTAACTGGTATATCTAACTCGTCTTCTTTTTAAAGACAGACTTAATAAATATTTGTTGAAGCTTACCGCTTTGGTTTCTTGTATTAACTTCTGCAGTTTGTTTTTGAGCTGATTGAAAATAGTTTTGCTCTCTGGTGCTCGATTTCTATGCCAGATTTTGCGAGCTTTCCGCTTTTCTCTGACCATGTTTCTTATGTTCTGTGTATATGTTTCATTCTTGTGAGGTTTTTTAGCAGGAGGAGTGCTGTTTCATGCTGCGATCTGAATATTGTTTATGACCAGCTCTACTTCTTTTTCAAGTTGTGTTTGGTTTTTGATTTGGACTTGAAGATCAATACTTTCCTCAATTAACAGTGCAAAAATTTTTCAATTGGTCTTTCCGCTTGTTAACCTAAGTGGCTTTTCTTTTTAAATTATTGTTTCACTGATCGTAAGTATGGTTGAAGAATGATCCGAAGATAAACCTTCATTATTTTCAATCAGGATATAATTTTCTGAAATACCTTTAGCTATGAAGAAGTCAATCACGTCTAGTATTTTGTTTGTGTCCGTTGGCCAATAAGTAGGAATACCACTGGAATGAAAATTTGTAGGTAAATAAAAAAATTGTATGTGTTGGTATCTTTTTTTCATATTTGCACTTTATTTGAAACATTATTTAAATTTATTTGCACTACGTGACCACTTTACGATACAAATTTAGGTGTTTTCATCATTACAGTCAGCATCTGGTAAAAAATACTAGCCCTTTATAATACTGCCCTTTTATTAAACATTATTTTTATGCTATTTTTTTAGGAATATTACTTCAAACCGCCCAGTGCATTACATAAATATGCGTTTGATACTTTGTATAATAAATAGTACATATAGAAATTGTTCTAGTCGGTTCAGAAGTAAAGGCATATTCACCAGTCGGAAACGCCACCGACGCAGTTCCAAATTTTCAGGTCTTATTTCTTAATTTTTATAATTTTTATTTTATTTATAAATTTGTTAAAATTTGTTTTACAGACGATTCCAACAATTAGCGTGATCTTTAAATTTACAGACAACTATTTAGCCGATAAAATGAGGCTAAATTATTTTCAAAGCCCTTGGGAGACTGTTGAATTGAAATGACAATCAACCTTTGCGGGACGAGGAGCATAAATCGAACTACAATATGTCTTTAAAATTAATTAACAGTAAACTAAATATTTAATTCACTTTTATTTCGCAGGCCGATATGAATTTCCAAAGAATGTTTCCGGCTAAGAGCAAATTTTTAATGATTAAGTGGGAAACATTTTCAAATAAAATATGGTAAATTTTTTTTAAATATATAAAGTACGCAAAGGCGAAAAAGGATATTCCAGCGATCGATAGAGTATCAGTGTTATAATAAAATAAAAAAAATAGTTTTGATCAATTATTAAATAAATTTATATGTATAACTTTTATTCTATATATACAGATTTAAGAAACGTAAAAACTAATTCACTGCGCTTTACCACCGACTTCTAGGATCACCAAATCAACAAATAAATCAATCATTTAGAAACCTTCAATTGCTGATTCAATATCTTCTTTCATATTTGAGATTCGCAGTCACAGTGCGATTGAGGCCAAGCTCCAGCACATTAAACTCAAATATGCTGAGTATAATTTAAATTGGCAACCGCTGGTAATGATTGTTGGGAGACTGATGTGAAGGAGTATATAACAGTATTTGATGGCATTTTATACAAATTTACTAATTTGAAGGCAGTTGTCGATTGCTGTCTTAAAATATTTTTCGTATTCGACATAAAATATCCTTTAGAATTGTCACAAATAGCGATTTATCGGATGCTAAACGTTTATTATTTTTAAACGATTGCGAAGCTATTATTAATTAAATTTTTTTATAATTTATATGTTATAATAGATAATTCTAAAAGTTACAAATGTTTCCATATTAATTTTTTTCTTTTTTATAATATTGGAATTATTTTAAAAATAATTCTAAATTATGTATCAGTGTTTTAAGCGTGGTACTTTATTTTCGACCGTTGACTTGTTGCTTATGATTTTAAAAAATTACCATATGTCTAAGAACGATGGAAATTTAAATGGGTTCAAAATAATTGTCCCGCTGTGTTTACGAAAATGAACTCCTATAAAATTCACATTTAACTACTGACACATTTCATTAAATAATTTAAATGACAGCATTTTAGAAAATACTTTAATATCCATTAATAACAAAGATCTAAAAGAAAATGTTCAATGACCTAATTTAATAACTTTAAGCGAAACTTCAAAAGTAATTACTAACTTTGACGATTCTAAAATACTCATTTCTTCTAAGGCGCTAGAATTTTTTTGTAAGCAATCTGGAAGCAATTACCTGACAAATAAAGCAATGAAACTATAATGAAAGATTTTTCTGAAATACTATTAAGTACTGTGATTCACGAAATCATAAAAGCAACTTTAACTATAACTTTTAACAGTAAATATGTAGATGATTTTCTCTATAGACCCATTTAAAGATATTCGGAATATATGCTAATGAAAACCTTAAGTGAAAAAGGGTTGTATCTAAATTTACAATAAACTCTAAAATTAAAGAAATCATCAAAAAGGGTAAACCCGGATTTCACGCACAATTCTATGTCGGAGTGTTATTACCCATCGAATTTCAAATAAAAAAACTCTTTGAATTACCTGGAATGTTGAACTCCACTATAGAAAATACTAATAAACTGTTAAATAGGTCAGAAAAAATTTTACAATTCCAAAACAAAACCGTCATACCGTACTTTTTATACTACGATGATTTTGAAATTGGTGACCCATTGGGTAGTTCAGCTGGCAATCAATCTATCGGCGGATTTTATTATAGTTTCCCAACAATCCTAGTTCATAGTTCTTCGCTTGAAAATATTTTTATAATGATACTTAAAGACAAAAATTTTAAAATAATACGGCAACAGTAAATGTTTGTATGCATAGGTTGCAACATTACAACAATCCGAAACAGAAGGCAATCAAATTATCGTTGAAGATCATAAGTTGACAGTTTATTTTGTATTAGGTTTGGTAGTTGGAGATATTTTTATTTTAATAACTTTATTTTATGATATGCGAAATCTTTCTCGCATAAGTATTTTTGCAGGTTATGCAAAGTAAATAAAGATGATTTAAATAACTTACATTCTGAAGACCGCACAAAATTACGAAATCAGTTGAATTACAGTAGATATGTTGAATTAAATCGTTAAACTGAAACTGGAATCAAAGAAAGTTCAATTTTTAATTATATTCCAAGCTTTCATGTCACTGAAAATATTGATATTATGCTTAACATGTTTGAAGGTGTAATTATATATGGTCTAATGCCTGCCTTGCAATACTTTATTTTCGACCAGGCATAATTCACTGTCAAAATTTTTGAACTGTGGCATTCAATATTTAACTACATAGAACATGACAGGTTAAATAGAGTGCCAACTTTTAAGGAGGCCTATTTAAAAAAAGGCAAATTAAAATTATCCGCTAGTCAAGCAGTAAATGTATTAAATTATATTTCGTGTAGTTTAGGAAATCTAGTACCTCGTGGGGATAAGTCCTGGAAATATATTAGTTGTTTACATGATATGATACAATCAATGCTTTCACATTTATTTAGAATTGAAGACTTAGAAAATTTAAGAAAGATTGATGTCAGTGAAAACTGTTATACATTTTCAGTTCAGTTTTATATATGTTTATATATCTAAATAAAATATATGTCAAAATTTGAAATAGATTTTTTGTATACACAAATTTATATAAATTTATGTATTATTTTGTAAAATTAAAGCAAATTATTATTATTATTATTATGGTAAAATTAAACATTATTTGCTAAAATTGAAACTACGTAATTGTTTTTTTTTTTTTTTTTTAAATTTAACATTAACAAAATACATACAACACACATATAGAATACACACATATAGAATACATACAATGATACAACACACGAAACACATAAATTTAGGCTCAAAGATAGTTATTTTATCATCGGCGATAAATACTTTTCAGTAACAAAATCGAAATGATAAAATATTTAATATTTTCACCAAATTTGACACAAGTTTATTATTTAACAAAAAAAAGGGAATCGCGATTTGTGTTTTATCGATGATAAGTTTATCAGTTATCATTATCATCGAACCGGAATTGCACCCAAGGGGCACAAAGTTTTAAATTAATAATTACATTTTTTATGAAAACAAAAATAAGGAAAAAAAAATTAAACAAAATAAAACATATTTTAGTTGAAAACAGGGAAGTAATTATAATTGCAAAAAGTATTAAAATAATTAAATTTGACAATCATTACAAAATATTTTTATTGGGAAAAGAATTAGAGGAGTTAAAATTTTTTCATTTAAATGAAGTAATTTTAAAATTAACAACGATGAGAAAAACGCATTGCATATGGAAAACCATATGCAATATACAATATAATATAGTATAATTTATTGTAAGCTTTCTTTTAAAGTTTTTTCAAATATTGTTAAACTAAATAATAATTGTAATAATATTCACTAAAATATTAGCAAGAAATTGTTTGAAAATGGCCAGAAATATCAACCATGGCTTATGGTATCATGACACTGACTAGTTTTTCAAATTAAATAGTGCTATAAATCTAGTAAAACCAAACAGAGACAAACAATTATTTCGGGTGTAACAACGCTATATGTATTTGTTAAATGTCAAACAATTGTTTTCCTATTTTTCATTTATGTTTTGAATTTCAAATTGCCTCATCGCATTATCTTTGGGAAACAAAAACGTCAAACAACACAAAAATTATTTTCTTTTTCAATAGATATGCGTTTAGTTGTAAGAAATGTATGTAAGCTGCCACAATTAAATGTAGATCCGACATAATTGCGAAATTATATGAAATTGAGATCTATAACATTGAACAAGATAATTTAAAAAAATCAAAATGTATTTATCCTTTTAAAGTATAAGAAAATTTCTGTGACACAATTTGTGTCAAAAACATAAAATTTCAAAAAAAAAAAAAATCTATCGTCTTAAAAATAATTACAGTTTAATTATTTTTGCTAGAATTGTGCTCACTGAACTGCAAGAAAAAATGAGATACACTTTTTTGACAATTTTTACTTTTTGTATACACTATGTTGTATGCGCTTACTCCAATAAGTATTTGGTATACTCATTTTTTCTCTCACTTCATTTTACTTTTTTATCCGCTTAAAAAGTTGGAAAACTAGTCAGTGTCATAATACCATTAATGTTAATATTATAGTAAAGTTTAATTTAATTGTTAAGAAAAAAATAGAATTAATTTAGTTGTTTACTTTAATATTATAATAAATGTTTAAGTATATTATCTTTACAAAGCAAAATAATCTAAAAAGCGTCTATGAATTATTAGGATTATATAACTTTTATTAATTAATTTATACAAAATTATTATTTTAAATAAAAATTAAAAGAAATCGTGTATTTTATTTATTATCAATGAGACTTAAATATACATATGGGTACATTTTACATAGAATTAAACGTGGATAAATCGTCCATATTAATCATACATAATACAAGAAAAACTTTAATTGATAATCGTCTTAAAATATGAGTTGTAGTCTCAAATAAAGCCTACCTTTTCATCAAAAGAAATTGTATCTGGTCTCAAATTGTGAATTTTATTCTCCAATATCAGGCACGTTCGTTTATGGCGAATTAAATGAATTGATATTAAGTTACTATTCCGATAATTCAGATAATTAAGCTACTGCAGTGGATTTTGCTACAGTTCAGATCAATGGCAAATAGTGAATAAGTATTTGGTTTGTTTATAATTAAAATTTAAAGTTAACCGACCATTTTCTTGGATCAATTATTTTTGTGTGTCCACATTAGATTTTTACTAAGTCGAAAAATATAATGATAGTTAAAAGATTACTGGTATCACATTATTATGAATCGACGGTTCAAGCATATAGTGATGTCGAATTCAAGGCAAATTTTGATCTAGAAAGGTCAACTTTTAATGCTCTTACGAGTAAGTGTAGGTTGTTTCTATTTACCATAAAAATTTTGGTTATTGACCAAAGAAAATTTATTATATGCTGGTGGACGGAAGAAGATTCCTGTTTATAAGAAGAGTACTTATGACCATTTATTATCTGGCGAATCAAGACTGTTTTAGACAGGTTCCTAATTTATTTGACGTATCCCGAAGTACCGCACATGAAATAGTGAATTATGTGGTACATTTAATTTTCAAACATTCGCCCAAATTCATTTAATAGCCAACTAGAGAGGAAGCAGCCACCAATGGATTACTGTTTATTAATAAAAGAGGACTTAAGAACGTTATGGGATGTATAGATGGTTTACATATTCAAATTTTAAATAAAGAAGGAGACAACGACTACATAAACAGAAAAGGATTTTCGAGTATACTATTGCAAGGTCGTCAATTTCAATTTGCTATTTATTGATGTATATTGCGGTGGGCCTGGGTTCATGCATGACTCAAGAAACCAGAGGTAAACTCATCGTGTATGATGGATATTTTCTTCTTGGCGATTTGGCTTATATGTCAAAAGACCGGCTTGTGCCCCCGTTTAAAGATAATAACAGGTTAATGTCCGAAGAGCGACAATTTAATTTCATTCATTCATCGCTAAGAGCACGGGTCGAACATTTGGTATGTTAAAAGGGCGATTCCGTAGGCTGAGAGATTTCCAGAATGTAAACAGAGAGTTTATCATAAGGGGCAACTGTGGCTGTTATCCTGCTTCATAACTTTGGTATCAGAGAAGATGAAGAAGTAGACGAGTTAATAACTGAAACTCACGATCAACCACAATATGTTGAGTCAGAGGACATTTCTCGAAATACTCGTACCAGTAGACAAGCATTTTTACAGCTCCTTCCGAATTCACATTAATGTGCAAATCTTTATTAAATAATAATTAACAAATCTGTTAAATACTGATAATTATATATTTTTAATTAATTATCACAAAACTTCAGACTTCATGTTTTATTTCTTTATACTAATAGCTACAACTACTACATGTTCTCGACCAATTTATTTAGTAATTCAACTTTTTGCTTCTCAATACTTAAAAGTTCCATTTCGTTTGTCGATTTTTCTTTAAGCCTTTGAATTTTTACTTTATAGTACTCGTTTTTTGCACTAATTTTTCGTTTTCTTGGGTGTGGTGCCTGTTGACAACCCGCTACTGGCCTTGTTGCCTGTTGACAACCCGCTACCGGCCTACTAACAATTCTGTAGAGGCACCAACGCTAACCCCGACACCATTTTCACTATTCCTGGCCTTCGTTCTTAAAATGTTGTCCATTATATCATAAAATTCCAACCTGATAGGCTCTCGTCCGGTTTTATTTATATTGTCCTATATTGTCATATTGTTCGTAAAAGGTTATTCCATTTTAGCGAAAAAATTTTAGCCAATTTCTGAAAATAATAAAAACATTTTACAATTTACGTCATGATTTCCTTACTCGGTCAAATTTTGTAAATTTTAGTCTCAAATCATGAAATATAGCCTCAATTACATCGGTTTTATTCTAAAATCAAATCTTAATGATTCAAATTTTATTATGGTTTATAAGTATTTGTGTCGATATGAATATAGTTATTCTTAATTTAAGTAGAATAATGTATAACTTTGATGGTTAAAAAACATTTGAACAGCTGGTCGGTTGATCACAAAACTAACATAATTACTGAAATATATTTTATATCACACTCAGCTTGCGGAGGGCAAAACACTGATGACGGTGGTACGTTTATACTGATTAAAAGAAGGATAACTCACTATGAAGAGGAATAGATTGGAAACTGTAGTACCAGCAGTATACAAGAATTCATTAAACAAATCTTGGTTTATTTAAAAAACTTAGCAATCAATTGTGTACCCCCAGTAAATGCAACTTATAACAGATTGATAAAAGGTTACGAGTTATGAAGTTATAGAGGAACGGAGTTAGGATTTTTTATCTGCTGGTCGGTTGACCAGCTGATAATTATGTTAGTTTTAATTATGTTTCGGTGAGGAGCGATAAATTTTATCTTTATGTTTAGTCATTTTTAATTTGTTTTGATTGCTATCCATATTTTGCATAGTTAAAATTTCCTCCATCTTATAGCTGAAGAGACGCTCTTCAATTTCTTTAAAGAAATTATCGTATAAAACTCCATAATGCACGCTGCTCTTTAAAATAGCGAGGACCTTGATATATTTGAGCATAAATCCTGATGTCATTTTTCAAGTGGTTCCATGGAACTTTTAGTTTTGGTTAGTAATATTTGAAAAACCACAAATTTCGATTCTTGGTTCTTTCCTCAACAAAATTAGTGTCGATTTTTCTTTTTAGGGAATGTTTTCTTCAACAACATTTTCGGTTTTCTAGTTTATTGAATTGCCCTAATACGACACTAACATGTCTATAGTAAACTTATTCGAACTCGAGCATGCCACTGACCTCGTTTGTTTTGAATATAATATTTTGCAAATATTTTTTCAAAATTGGCGCATCTTTTGGGGTTGCATACATATTTTTATGTACATTTATTATAAACATATAATCTACAAGACTATATGTTTATTCTAACCGGCAAATTGTTCCTCCATTTCACTTTTTTTTTCATAAATTTAATAGGAATCTAAATAGTTTTTACAGTGCAATCTAGTCGTCATAATATTTTATATTCTGCCAATTTTAAAATGTATCGTCGTCTGTTTATAAAAAAAGATTACGATTCACAACCTGAACTATAAAATTTGATATCGACATCCTCATTTTCGGTTCGTTTCTCGGCTTACAGATGTATGTCGATTTTTTTTACAAATGTCGTAACTTCCTTTTTGTACTTAAACAATTTTACAATGTTGCATCTCATGTTTTTTTGCAGATGTCGATTTCGTTTAATCCTTTCAGAATGAATACTAATGGAATCCAATATTTCTGATAGCCTGCTATTGTATGCAGTAGGCTCCACGTCAAAACCGTTAAGGCTGAATTAATCATTCATTTTAACTTTTTTCATTTTAAATTATAGTATTATACTTGAGAACCACTGCTCTGTACTCAATTATTATATTTTTAAAAATATGATGGCTAAATTATTGTGTTAAATTATTCTTTGCTTTATATAGTTTATTCCTGTTCTTTTACTGTTTGTATCAAATAACTTATATTACTATAAGGGAAATCGCGTCGAATTCATGTGCCAACTAGATATAGTTCGTATAAAAATCATAGATGGCACTAGTAGTAGTTGAACGAAATGTTTACATTTTTTATATTCAACGAATTATTAACGAAACAAAAATTTAAAATCTAAAAAAAAATTTAAATTTTATAACCGGAATTGGAAATTATTGAAGTAAATGGGCTTATATCATATATAATAATAAATAAATAAAACAAAATTTATAAACAACAATTTTATTTTATAAAAAAAAAAAATTGTTTGACGCGCCATCTATATTTCTCATTAAAAACGTTTGCTATGCCATCTAGGATTTTTCTACAAATCAAAATTTAACGAAATCATGCTGTCGTTCGCATTTACTATGGAAATGTTTACGATTTTCCTTATAGTAATATAAGTTATTTGGTTTATATTGTCAATTTTATGTTATGTTTTAGTTTATATATGCATGTTGTTCAAAAGCTATGGCTTATGCTCCATTAATAAACTTTATTAATAATAATAATAATAAATACATAAGTTGTTGTCGTTGACATTGGCAATTTTTTTATGAACGATTGCGATTCTTTAAATTATCTACACTAAAACTCACGAAGAAGCGCTTTCAACGAAGTACTATCGTAAATGAAAATGTAACATAATGGCCAAAAACAAAATATTTCAATTATGCAAATGTTGTTTTATTTTATTTTATTTTCCTTTCCAACAATCAAAGTGAAAAATCTGAAAATTCAATGTAATAAAAATAAAATTACGGACATAAGAATAAATTGCAGCTCAGTTAATGTTAAATTAAAAAATTGTTGTTGTATTTTATATTTTAATTTGTAACAAATAAATTTATTTCACTTTCTTGATAATTTATTTAAATGATTTTTATGGTTTCTTCTTCGGCTTCATGGCCGGAATACATTTATGCATATTATGTATGTGTCCATATGTGCTTAATACATGCATATGAAACGAGATTTTGGTACAGAAACACGAAGAATATGAAGATAATGTTTTTTTTTTATGTAATATAAATGTTGTATTTGCTTATCATAAATTTTTTTAATTTTATTTTGTTAAGAATTAATTGATGGGTGTTTCATTTTATATCCTTAATTATATGCTACAGACTATTAAATACTTTATTTAAAATCCATAAAAAATGTTTTCAACTTAATTGTTATTAATACATACATGATTATGGTTTGATTATTCAATTCAATATTTATAGACCGCGAAGTTTTGATTGAAATTTTAGTTCGAAAAAATTGTGTATGGCTTGACATATTTTTGTGGTACTGTAACTCAGAACCCTTAACCTGTGCGGCTTTGATGACCCCATTTGGCAGTTTAGTTTTTTATATGGCATCAGTGGTTGGGACCCACTGTGATTTTCACAGAATCCTATTACATCACCCTTTGCTTGTTGAGTGGGACGATTGTATAGCCTTAAAAATTTATAGAAGTCCGCTTACATAAAGGCCCATTTTATAGAATTAACACGTGAAACGTGCAGGAAAAGAAAACTCTATAGTGAAACGCCTAATCCAAGTCCACCAACCAGGTGTAACCATGTTCACGAAAACGCGACTTGTAAGTTGTAGTAAGATTATGCACAAAAGGCAAGAAGCAGTTTTCATTTGAATTTTCACTGTTTTGTTTTGTTCGACAGTTGTTTATCGATGATGCACAAATCGACAAAAGTAAAAGGTAAAAAAACTGAGCAACTTTGGATTTAGCTGTCAAAGTGTCATTTTGTCTTTAAAACTACTTGATAATTTGCGCTGTGAGTTTAGAGTTTTGTTGTAATGAGTAAATTAATTTTGTTTTGCATTGTGAATAAATTAAATATAAACAAATGCGGTGATTTTTGATAAAAAGAATAATATGAATAATATAGCGGTGAATTAGATCCTTTAAACTTTATCGACTTCCTAAAGGAAAAAGCGTATTTAATATTGCTTTTCGCTTCCTTTGTAGTGTAGAGGGAGTTTGAATGGTGGGTGTTACCTCGACTAAATCGGTAAAATCAAAATCTTCAGCACTTGCTCCAGTAACGACTACCGAGTTATTGTTTCTACCAACAGGCTCATCACTAGAGCAAGTGGTGGGAGGATTAATTTCAGGTCGATTGTCTAACACTTCATCCATCAATTCGAACTATTCCCGCTGCTTGTGCAAATTACCGCTTGTATTGTTATGGTCCTTTATTTTTTTATACATAGCTTTAAGACCCTTCCATTTACCTAAGCATTGGTCCCCATTTTTTTTGTTTCTGACTTTAGATACTCTTTCTGAAAAAATACAAATATGTCTGGTAGCAAAATTTCATTAAACTGTTTAAAATAATTATATATCGCTCCACACTTTTTTTTAGAGAATCTATCGAACATTGCTATTTTTCCGGTATAATTATGAAATAAACAGCGTATATCGCCAGGACTCCATTTAAAATTTTCGACTAAAATTAAAAATAAAACAAACATTAAAAAATACTCTTATATTTGTAATTTTTTAAGAGATTTTGCTCATTACTTATACTTTCGTTCGATTCAATAATATCCATTATTTTTTTTATATTTTCGATATATTTTTAAATTATATTTTTTTTTTATCACATTTATAATTATATTTTTGTTTATTTTAACAGAAGATCGCTCAAATAAAATTGCAGCACTAAAATGGCTGCTTCTATTTTTCTATATATTTTTAAATTATATTTTTTTTAACACAGAAAATTTTATCTCAACAGACTATAATTTTTAAATTATATTTTTTTTATCACATAAATTTTTTAGCTCGTTTAAATTTGATAACAAAAATAAAATGGCGATATACTTTTTTTAATTTTTTTTTTTTTATATTATTCTCAAATTTTGTTCTAAACAGCCACGCTCGCTTAAATCTGAATCACAACAAATAAAATGACTACTTATATTTATAAATATTCCTTTTATTCTACCTTTTCATCTAGTACGATTAGAATACGTTCGGAATATTTAAAATGAATAAAAAAACAACAAAAAATTGGAATAGAAGGAATGGTTTGAATAAAAAAACATTTTTTGTCAGTTTTGGATCGTTTGGAATGTTTGGAATGAATAAAAAAGACGCTCATTATGTACCATACGATACAGCGCCATTTACAAGTATTAGCGGCAGTAAATTACTTTGTCACCGGTGGATATCAAAGACAGGTTGAAATGAATTGTTGATGCAAAGTGCCTCAATGTGTACTAATATTATGCTAATCTATACATATAATAGTACTAATGTTAGTATCGAAAGTTTTGTCCGGTTTCCGACGAAGATGCGTTACAAGTTAGGCATTTAAGTGATATAAGGAAGCTTGTTTAAAGTTTAAAAATAACTAATGGTATTTATATTGGAGTAGACGAGGGAGTCGACCTGGATCTACTGGATAGTTATTGGAGCAATGTTTTATCAAAAATCAACCCAAGATTATTTATTAAATCAGCATAATAAATATTCTTACCATCAACTCTAATTTTAGGATAGTCACGAGTTCAGCGATTACCTAAAGATATAATAATGCTCTGAATTTTATCATTGTGCTATCATATTTACATCTAAGTTTACATTAGCAATAGTGTTCCGTATATCTTTTGGTTTACAAAATTTGTATATTTGCAATTATTTATCTGCAAAAAAATGATACTGGCAATGTACAATCTTAGAATGTTGATCATTCATATACATTATAAATAAGAATTGTATTATGGGACCGTTCCTTGCGGAACACCATAATAGACTGCAAGTGTTAGACATACTCGAATTTAGATTTACTGGCTGTCTTCTATCAACTAGATAGGACCAAATTAAGCGGCATGCTGGGATAGAAATATGATATGCTGATGTAACTTTTTGATA
Organism: Tipula confusa; assembly: GCA_963556175.1. Classification (NCBI taxonomy): domain Eukaryota; kingdom Metazoa; phylum Arthropoda; class Insecta; order Diptera; family Tipulidae; genus Tipula; species Tipula confusa. The sequence continues at coordinate 134,994,291 of OY744475.1, forward strand.
ATTAATGGATGGTTAATTTTATCGAAAGCTTTACTGGAAAATCTATAATAAAACTAAAGTGCAAATTTCGCCATTATCAACGGTTCGCCGAATATCATCACTATAATTTGAAGTATAGTTCATTAGAAGTACTGTGGTGACGACGATAAGCTGGTTGCTGGAAAAAGGCAATAACCTGTATATGGTCAATAATCCGATAAAGCCGTACGATTTTTCTTTTTAGAAATAGGAATGATTTAAAAGTATTTCCAACATGTAGGGAAAATCGAAAATGTTTTTAAACTACAAATATATGTGGTAATAATAATTTAACAAATCTAACTGGTATTTCATCAACACCCGTGGCATTGGACTTAAGGGACTCAAATTTATTGTTGATTATATCATCAGAATCGTCTTTAGCAGAACCATTACTCGATGAAAAATAATTTACAAACCAGTTTGGTGATAATTTAACGGGTAAATTATCTTTAGCATGTGAGAATCTACCTACAGATTTTAAACTTTTCCAAAAGATTTACATCTTTTGATGGCAATCTTGGATTCAAAATTGACAAATATTGCCTCTTGGTATTTTTAAATCGGCGCAAAATAAAATTCTTAAGAGTTGCTTAGGATGTACCAAAATGGTTCTTAATGGAACACATGTTTCATACAAAAATTTAATTAATGAAGCTAGAAAATCAATTGAGAATGTTTTTTTCAGTTTGCAGTCATATGAAAAGAAAAGAGAGTCGTGATCTGTAAAACCCATTGAAATTTGGTTGAAAAATATAATATTATCCTTTTAGTTAGTGATAATCTAGTCCAATAAAGATACAGCGTTTGTAAAATATGTAAGCTCATAACTAATTATTTTTAGACACGAACGATATCCTCAATAAACTTTTTAGTTTCTTCGACTTAGATTTGTTCGCGTCACAGTTAAATTCCCCGCACATTATAATGGCACTGTAGTTAACAACGTAATTTGCAAGAATCGTGTTCAGCCCGTTGTATAAACTCATCCTCGGAGGTTTATAGACCGCAACTAATACATTTTTTAAAATGAGTTCCAAATTAGGTTGACAGTGTTTATAAATGACGCGGATTAATATAATATAAGATTAAGATAAACTCCACCACATCGTTTATGAATGTCAAGTTTCTGATCTAATCTCACCATATTAAATCCAAGAATACCAATTTAAGTGTCTAAAATGGCGTCAAGAAGAAGGCTTTCAGCGAAACAAAGAATGTTATTGACACCATCAATAGGACTAAGTTTTCCACTAAGCTTAGGATATAGACTTCGAATATTTACGAACGAGATATTAAGTTGATGAAACCTATTGAACGATTTCAGTACGATATTGTTGGAAAGTCTTGCAGGATTATATGGAATAACTCCTATGTTATTCATCTAAAACTTTATAAAGTTTCGAAAAGGGCATGAAAATTAGTATGGCATACTTAAAAACCATGCAAATATGAAATTTAATAATAAAAGGACACAAAAATAAGAAGCAAAATTGTACATACACAAAAAAAGTTAAAATTATAGCGCTCTCACTAATACATAATGTTAAATTCATTGAGTTCTATTAATTTGAAATCGAAAGCTGAAAGTCGCTCAAAATATCAAAAAAGCACCTACACCACCAGCAAAACCAGAAGTATTGTTGGTAATACAGAACCATACAACCAAAAGCCACCCGCAACTATCCCACCAAATCACAGCTGGGGATCGCAAAGCCTCGCAATTGTAACATACCCAACCACATCACAACCGCATAGAACAACTTCCCGATAGAAGCAACGCATAGAACAACTTCCTGATAGAAACCTCCAACCAAAGACCGAACTACCACCAAAACGACAAAAACAGAATCCACAAATAATCTCCCTACACTAGGCACCAATCAAATAACAACACGTTCGGTCCCGGCTTAAGGAAAAATTATACAGAAATCAATCCACTAGTCACATTAACAACAACCTGACCCAGAACCCAAATTTACCCTCTAATGCAGAATCCACAGACACCAAAATAAACAAACTTACAAACCACATTCAACCGGTAACAAATTTCGCTTCATCATCGATCCTCAACAAAATTATTTCATACAGCAGACATTCCTCGTGCAGTGCACTTAAAGATCTAGTCACACAACACAGCAAGCGCAAGTAAACTGCATCGCGTACCCCAGATCGAACCTTAGACACCACCTCCCTCAACAATATTCGAACCTGCTATGCAAACAATGTTCAAACCAAACAACCAGTTAAGCATCACCCTTTCACAAAAACAGCCATTAATCAATTTAAACTAAAAATGAAAAGTGAATCCAGTAGAATATTTGTTATGCATAAACTGACACCCTTACAGTCTAAGTTGTACAACGAAGCAAAACAAATTAAAAGACAGCAGAATTTTCGATTTCTCTGGGTCAAAGACGGCGTTATTATGTTGCGGAAAACGGAATCATCTAAAGAGTATTATATACGGTCGTTTAATGACATCAGTAACATCAACAAAACACATCAATCTTAAAAATATTATCACTTATTCCAGTCACTTTATATTATGTACAAATTAATTATAAGTATCATTTTTGTTTAAACTTTTTTAATTTAGTTATTATTATTATGTTTCATGTTTATTTTGATGTCAAATTTGAGTTTGTTACTGTGCAATTTTTTTTGTTGACATTTATTGGAATGTCAAAGAATCAATATGCTTTTAGTTATCCTGCCATCTGCAATAAATTGTGTGATCTAATCTTTTTTTATTTTAATGTGAAATTACAATCATTTGTTAAAGTTAATTTTCCTATAAAAAATTTGAATCCCCTAAATGATTATGATTGGAATTTTATAGTAAATATTTGTATCTATATAGATGCATTACATCTTTTTAGAAGTAAATTTAGTACTAGTTTTCAGTTATACATAATACGTAGTCTCATCAATGAATTTAAAGTGGCATTGTTATATTTACTTAATTATTTGATACATTACATGCTTCTAGATAAATTTGTGCAATCACGTGAACATGGTATTCGTGGAAATGATGATAATGATTCGGTTGTTGATTTGTTGAATGCGAATATGGAAAACACTGCTGACTGTTTGAATATTTGTCATATTAACGCGCGTAGTATACCTGCTCATATTGACGAACTTGCACAGATAATGTCATCCACCAGTTTACATATTGTTGGTGTATCGGAGACATGGCTTCGTGAAGGTATGCCTAAATGCTCATTTGAGATTCCTGGATTTTCATTATTCAGAAATGACCGGGAAAATACTATTACGAGAATGGGAGGCGGAGTGGCCTTTTATATTCGAGAATATCTAAAAGTGAAAATAGTAAACAAAAGTAGTGTGACTCGGTTTGAAGCCCTGTTCGTTGAGATAATGCTATCCAGTGGTAAATTGTTTGTTGGTATTTTATATAATCCTCGTGTGTGTTCCATTATACAGGCTAATGAAATTATTGCATTTATATCAAACTCGGTGAATGAATATCATCGTATTGTAATTATGGGTGATTTCAATTTAAATATGGTCGATCCAGTAGCGGCAGCTAGGCACTTTGCAGATTCAATGATTTCACTCTCTATTGAAATTTTGCCATTTTCCAATACGAGATTGTCCTCCACTTTGGATTTAATGATGGTAGCAAGCATGGATTGGGACCAAATAATTATTCTCGGACAAACTGCTTTACCTGGAATTTCTGATCATGACATGATTTTTATGTGTTATAGATGTCAATATCCACGGCCAAAGGTTAAATATCAGTTCGTCCGTGATTTCTGTAAACTAAATGAGGAATTATTTATTAAAGACAGTTTATCAGAAAATTGGTCAAGCATTTATTTATGTTCTGATGTAAACTGTAAAGTTAAATGTTTCAATAATATTTTTACAAAATTATTAAACCATCACGTCCCTATCAAGCGTAAATTGCAGTATAACAAGGTAGCTCCATGGTTCAATTCTGCTATCTTGGAGTCCATGAAAAAACGTGATGATGCTTTACTAGTGTGGCGTAAAAGTAAAAATAGAGATGACTGGTTATTTCACAAGAAATTACGCAATATGACTACCCGTCTGATTCGTGATTCTAAAAGAAAGTTTTATTTTGAGAATCTACATCCAAACAACCACAATGGTAATATCTGGAGAGTCATAAGACGTTTGGGGATGATGCCCTCTAAAGAGAGTGGTGTTAATTTTACTGCTGAGGAGTTTAATATACAGTTTTCAAGTGTGCCTAGTAAGCCAATTGTACTACCGATGACCCAGGTGGATAATAATTTCAGCAATGAGTTGAATTTTACAACATTTAGTGAAACTGAGGTTGCGATGGCGCTTCTTCAAGTTAAATCTAATGCGACTGGGCATGATAATATAGTACCTAAACTCATAAAAATATTATTACCTGTTATTTTACCTTATTGTACACATATTTTCAATTACATAATTACTTCGTGTATTTTTCCTGAGTCGTGGAAGATAGCAATTGTTATTCCCATACCTAAAGTCTCAACACCTTCACAAACATCTGATTTTCGGCCAATTAGTATTTTACCTTATTTATCTAAAGTATTTGAGATTCTTATATGTCGACAAATGAGGCAATATCTTGATGAAAATAAATTACTAGATCCATTTCAGTCTGGTTATAGATGCAATCACTCTACGACTACGGCTTTAAGTAAAGTGTACTACGATTTATTACATAGTATGAATCAGTCTTATTTTTCTGTTTTGGTACTACTTGATTTTTCTAAAGCATTTGATTGCATTAATCACGTGTTACTGGCACAGAAGCTGAGACTTTACTTTAGATTTTCTAAATTCTCAACCAGACTTATAATTTCTTATTTGAACAGCCGTTTCCAAAAAATCAAACATGAAGGCGTGTTTTCGAAACAGACATTATTATTATCTGGAGCCCCACAGGGCTCTGTCTTAGCTCCCTTATTGTTTTCACTTTATATTAATGATTTACCATTAAGAATATTACACTCAAAATACCATGTTTATGCAGATGATTTCCAACTATATATATCTGGTCCAATGAATAAAATTCATGACATTTTTAATAATTTGAATTATGATTTGGAATCGATTTCTTCTTGGGCTCAATCTAATGGCTTGATTTTAAATGCAAAGAAAACTCAAGTTCTTCCAATTTATAAGCGTAAAATTGATATTAATTTGCCTCCATTACGACTTTCTGGTGAGAACTTAGTTGTTTCTGAGTATGTTCGTAATCTTGGCGTTTTGTTTAATAGCACGTTAACTTGGAATACATATGTCAATCAAATCTGTAAAAAAGTGAACTTTGTATTATACTCGTTAAGGAGATTGAGTAACATAACGCCAACTTCAATCAAGGTATTATTGGTAAAAAGTTTGATAATACCTATATTTACCTATGGAGACATATTTATTTATAATTCAGACTATCATTCTAAATACCGTTTGAAATTGGCCTTTAATTCATGTATTAGATACATTCACTGTCTAAGGAAGTATGATCATATTTCAGAATTTCAAAATTCTATAGTTGGCGTACCTTTATTGACATATCTTCAGATTAGAGTGCTTTGTTTTATATTTAAGCTAGTTTATATTAAACATCCATCGTATTTGTATTCACTGTTATCCTACAGTTCATCATCCAGAGTTTTTCGTATCACATCATTATCATCAAGATTTTCTAGCAACCAATCTGCTTCATCAATTTTTGTACATGGTATTGCTGAATTTAATTCACTGCCTGAAATAATTAAACGTTCCAGTTCCATAAAGCAATTTAAAAAAGAATGTATTGAATTATTTAAAACGAGTTAGGGTATTATGCCATAGTTATTATTAATGTTACTTTACTAATGATGTGTGACTAATTATTGCTATTATTTTGTTATAATATTTATTTAAATTTATTGTTTTTATATATTTAATATTTATATTTTATTACTGTTATTATGATTATTACTTTTATTTTTATTATTTTATTATTGTTATTATTATTAATGATTTGTAACTATTACTATTAAGTTAATATATTGTATTATATTAAGGTAAACATCGAAAAGGCCATTGGCCTTACTTACCTTAATGATTGAATGAAATAAATAAATAAATAAATAAACTAGTTTCTAGCACCAAACAAAGTCAAACACAAAATCTATGTAACAAACATGCATCTCTGATTACCAAAACTAACCCCTTCTTAAAAAAAATCAAAAATTAAATTAACATCGTTCAATAAACAAAAGAAAACCAAACTAAAAAAAAACAAACAAACAATTAACTGATGGATGAGAGCGAGAGACATTACAGATCGAATTAGAATGGATAAAACAATGATAACTTCATTGTACTCGCTTTTTTACTTAATATGTCTAAATAGGTTCTGAAGGACTAAAATGTCGATTGTTACACTCAGGTTTATGACTTTGATGCTGCAGTTGGTTATCTCTACCACTTCATCTATATGTTATGTTTCAACGACAAAAGCCACATCAGTAAATCTAACTAGGTACCAATCTTATTAAATACGCAGCGACCCTGATTCCTAAAGCGCTTATTATAGGCACTGCCATCTAGCCAAATTTATCGTAAGTTTTACATCTAATCAGACCGCGTAGCATATTTATAAAATAATGATTCATACAGGGTCAGTGTGTGCTGTAAGTTTTGCAGATATGCACATTTTTTAGAATCAATTTGCTTCAAATTTCGTCTAGACCTAGTTTCATTATTTTTGGTATTCTTGCTTAACCCTTGGTCGAACATTTTATCAAACAATCAAATTTTTATTTCATATTGCTTATCAGGATTTCTCGGTGATTTCTACGTTTCGGGACAACTTTCCTTTTTTGTAATCTGCAATATGTGGTGATCCTTAATACAGTTTAAAAGGTACTTTAGAAGGACTATCGATATTCTTGTCAGATATAAACTTCAGTTTATAATATCTCAAGATCGTAAGAGAGAGAATACAGATAAGCGGATAATTCACGTTAAGTTGGATTTTGCTTATAGCTGGGTTAAACTCGACCACTAATATGTTTCAATCAATCAATTGGCTGAACTTATGCAATTGGCATATTAGCTTGCAAAGTAGGACGTTAAAATTGAACTCGTTAATCATATCTATCAATTTATCTTGGTTGCGAGTTCAAGCTTACCAACACCATTTCTAAACGATCATTACAGCCACAATAATAAAAATGACAAGCATCTAATTTCTAAGTTCATATAAATATTAATTATTTTTCCAACTATAAGACAAATTAATAAAGATTTTGGTGTTAACCCTGAATTAGACCGGTACATCAACAACCTTGTTATGATTTGCTTTTTATTTCGAAAGAGATTTAGTTTTAGTGTTTCTATATAAATTACCGTAATGTAGACGTGAAAGATAATTAATGAACTGATGTTGATTAGACAACACATAACTAGACATTTCTTACGACTGTATATACGATGTTTTCATTTCAAAGTCATGAAATACTTTATATAAATCTTGTACTCGTATATGTTACCTTGAACTTGTTGTTCGTTTATATTATGTGTATCATAAAAATCCGCGAAATGAATTTTGAACTGAATCAAGTTTCTGACGTCTGTAGTTATATATGAAATTTGTGACATTTTTTCCAAAATTTTAATGATTACATGATTGATTGGCAACAACTTGAGTAATAGATGGTACCGTGCGGCATAAACCAATTAACACTATATTTGTACACATATTTGTACAATGTCATATAGATAATTTAACATTTCAAATTAACAATTATATAAAAACTTATTTATAAATTATTAATATTTACAAATATAAATAGAAATAATAATTGTCATGATTTTGCATTCGATGAAATAAATTACACGAAAAATACTAAAGAAGGTTACCTTACAGTTTTAACACAAATCTATAAAAGCAAAATGCTATTACGAATAAATTTAATGAGACGGAACAAACGTCTTCTAAAATTAAAAAGTGAAATGAAACTGTATGTAAGCTGTAACAAAACTAAAAAGCCAAAACAAGGTTATGAGATTCTAATTGTTGGTCGAATCTTCTTGTGAATAATTTTTTTTTAGATTGTCAGAGTCAGTGTTGTTGTTATTAATATTTCTTTTTAAGGTTATGTATAAAACGGATTTTTATTAATAATAATTTTTATAAGTATTATTTATTGTATTAAGTTTAATCGATTAGTTCTCTTAAAATGTATGAACGTCTTATTGTTTTTTTTTTTTTTTTTTTCAAATTTGATTTTGCCTTTTTAACATCTTCTTCCGCGTTTTTTGACGATGCCGTGTATCTATACAACATTTCATTATTATAATTAAATTTAATGTACTTTTTTTTTTTTGTGTCTTCTTCAATACGAAAAAATGTATAAAAAAACGTATAATTATTATTTTATCTTAATGCAGTTGCGGTACATAAGTTTATATAATTTCAATAACAAATTAACGAAATAAACACTTTGCCGCGGCGCGCGGTAATATATTTTCTCGTTGCGCGACATCACATTAAACACGAAATTCGATTTTCTATTTTATTAAAATGACAAATTTTACTGTTGAATTATAGAGGAAAACAATGATACATACATATAATAAGCATTTTAAGCCATTACTGGCCCTCATTGAAGCAACGAGTTTTCCACATTTTCATTATTTTACTGGATCTAAAGGTTTCTATATTTTGAGTCTTCTACCTGCATTAGTGTCATCCACTAATGCTGCCGAGATGTTCGCTGAATGCGTTTGTGTGTGTATGATTTTAATCTTGGTACAACCTGAAATTTGTTTACCAAAGGTCCATACTGGTTTTAGAATTTGCCGATATAGTAGCAATTTGTTATGCATTATTAGCTAAGAATTTTTGCGTATAAGCTAATACATTTTCCTATATTTGATGTTAAAATCATGTTTTCTTTTGATCATGCTCTCTCTATAACTTGCAGTCGTGGATCATGCTAGATACAGGATTTGAGTATGAGAATGTCCTTAATCTCTTGAATAAAGTTCTACTGGAGTCCAGTTAATTTTCCGGCTTATAAAGTTTAGGTAAACTGATTTTTCTTCGTTAGACTAATGCGCCATTTTTTTGTCCAAAATCTCACTTTTATTACATTTTAAAGTTTGATTGTTGCTTGTGATCTACTTTTTTCAAATGCCAGGATAACTTTTACATCTGCAAATGTCGCTGTGCATGTGCCTTTTGTATTATGTCTATTATTCTATGAATTTGTTTTATCGTAAAGTGATTTTCTCTAAATCCAAATTGATTTAGTGGGGTCAAATTTCGTTTTTTTATTATTGGCTTAAGCCTCCGGAGCAGTAATTTTTCAAATAATTTTAAAATGGCAGGAAGTAGTAAAATCAGCCTATACAATTTTTTATCTTTTGCTGGTTTACCTAGTTTGGAGATCATAATTACTTCTGCAACTTTCCATTGACGTGGGACTTATTTTAGTTTAAACGCTTAGTTGATAATCTGAACCGCATTTTGGAAATTTTTTTCGGGAATGGTCTTTTGCCATTCATATGGCCAAATAATATCCTGGACTATTTGTTATGCTTTCCAGGAATTAAACAGGAACTCCTGTCATGCCTGACACAAACGTCCAATCGTGTTATATATAACAAACCCGAAGGATTGAATAGGAATGTTAATTATGATAAACCCGACCCGGTTACTGACACCAAAGCGATTGATAATTAGTTTTTTTTTGTGAAGGAAGGGAAACGAAATTATTCGCTTATGACATAGTGGTCCAGTTTCTTGGTAACCAATACTCACACTACTATTGGTACAAGACAATCACATTTATAATCAACTGATTTACTATTAGTACAAGACAATCACATTTATAATCAACTGATTTGAATTCTACAATCTCTTATCAGCATCTCCAGTCTGCAACCATTCGTCTGTAATGTACAATGTATGTCTGAAAAACACATTTATTAGTGGACTAATTTCTACAAGCCGTAGGCTATAATAAACAAAATTAGTTTTTACCTGAAAATTACAAATTAATTTGCTATCAATTATTAAGTGGGGTTGTTAATTCTAATAAAATAATATAATAATATAATAATATAATAATATAATAATATAATAATATAATAATATAATAATATAATAATATAATAATATAATAATATAATAATATAATAATATAATAATATAATAATATAATAATATAATAATATAATAATATAATAATATAATAATATAATAATATAATAATATAATAATATAATAATATAATAATATAATAATATAATAATATAATAATATAATAATATAATAATATAATAATATAATAATATAATAATATAATAATATAATAATATAATAATATAATAATATAATAATATAATAATATAATAATATAATAATATAATAATATAATAATATAATAATATAATAATATAATAATATAATAATATAATAATATAATAATATAATAATATAATAATATAATAATATAATAATATAATAATATAATAATATAATAATATAATAATATAATAATATAATAATATAATAATATAATAATATAATAATATAATAATATAATAATATAATAATATAATAATATAATAATATAATAATATAATAATATAATAATATAATAATATAATAATATAATAATATAATAATATAATAATATAATAATATAATAATATAATAATATAATAATATAATAATATAATAATATAATAATATAATAATATAATAATATAATAATATAATAATATAATAATATAATAATATAATAATATAATAATATAATAATATAATAATATAATAATATAATAATATAATAATATAATAATATAATAATATAATAATATAATAATATAATAATATAATAATATAATAATATAATAATATAATAATATAATAATATAATAATATAATAATATAATAATATAATAATATAATAATATAATAATATAATAATATAATAATATAATAATATAATAATATAATAATATAATAATATAATAATATAATAATATAATAATATAATAATATAATAATATAATAATATAATAATATAATAATATAATAATATAATAATATAATAATATAATAATATAATAATATAATAATATAATAATATAATAATATAATAATATAATAATATAATAATATAATAATATAATAATATAATAATATAATAATATAATAATATAATAATATAATAATATAATAATATTATAATATTATAATATAATAATATAATAATATAATAATATTATAATATAATAATATAATAATATAATAATATAATAATATAATAATATTATAATATTATAATATAATAATATAATAATATAATAATATAATAATATAATAATATAATAATATAATAATATAATAATATAATAATATAATAATATAATAATATAATAATATAATAATATAATAATATAATAATATAATAATATAATAATATAATAATATAATAATATAATAATATAATAATATAATAATATAATAATATAATAATATAATAATATAATAATATAATAATATAATAATATAATAATATAATAATATAATAATATAATAATATAATAATATAATAATATAATAATATAATAATATAATAATATAATAATATAATAATATAATAATATAATAATATAATAATATAATAATATAATAATATAATAATATAATAATATAATAATATAATAATATAATAATATAATAATATAATAATATAATAATATAATAATATTATAATATTATAATATAATAATATAATAATATAATAATATTATAATATAATAATATAATAATATAATAATATAATAATATAATAATATAATAATATAATAATATAATAATATAATAATATAATAATATAATAATATAATAATATAATAATATAATAATATAATAATATAATAATATAATAATATAATAATATAATAATATAATAATATTATAATATTATAATATAATAATATAATAATATAATAATATAATAATATAATAATATAATAATATAATAATATAATAATATAATAATATAATAATATAATAATATAATAATATAATAATATAATAATATAATAATATAATAATATAATAATATAATAATATAATAATATAATAATATAATAATATAATAATATGCGGGTGGACTCTCTCCTAGGCAGCATGGCTTTCGGAAAGGTCACTCATCCATCAACGCTATTACTGAAGTAACCAACGCAGTGGAAAGAGCGGAGAAAGCAAATCACCAAGCAAGATCATTGGTATTTCTCGTTACTCTCGACGTTAAGAATGCGTTTAACTCAGCGAGATGGGAGGACATACTAAGGGCGCTTCGGAGGGGTTTTGAGATCCCAAGTTACCTATTGATAATGATGAATGACTACCTGAAGAACAGAAACTTGTTGTACGATACTATGAATGGAGTTAAAAGGAAAGCGATCACCGCTGGAGTAGCACAGGGTTCGATTCTAGGTCCGGATCTGTGGAATGTCCTGTATGACGGCTTGCTGCGGCTTGAAGTACCAGAGGATGTATCCTTGGTGGGTTATGCGGACGACATAGCCATGGTTATTATGGCTCGAGGTGCCGAATTGGCCCAATATAGGCTCAACCAGGCGATGAGGAGAATAAAAACGTGGATTGATGATCATGGATTGAAGCTGGCGATATCTAAAACAGAAATAGTTTTGCTTACCAAGAGGAGAATACCTACAATTATCCCCATGACAGTGGGTACAGAGTTGATTCACACAAGCAGAGCGGCTAGATATCTTGGCGTCACTTTGGACAGTCGTCTAAGCTACGCAGAGCACATTCGAAGGGTCTGCGGCGGTGGTTACGGGCTCTTTGAGTAGGCTGATGGCTAACATGGGAGGACCTCGTTCTAGCAAACGAAGAGTACTTATGTCAGTTACACAGTCGATTCTTTTATATGGTGCTGAGATTTGGGCTGGCGCGATGACCCATCAAAAGTATCGGATGCGAATGGTGGCGACACAGAGAAAAGGAGCACTGAGGGTGGCTTGCGCCTATAGGACGGTATCTGATGTGGCCGCTTTAGCCGTTGCCGGTGTAATACCGATCGACTTGCTAGCTCAAGAGCGTCGTAAGATATTCTTGAGTAGTGCGGGCGATGGAAGAAAGGAGGCTGCAACCAGAGCTCGGAGCGAGACTATGAATATATGGCAGCATAGGTGGGAGACGACGGATAAGGGCCGATGGACGGTCAGATTGATCACTAACCTTCGCCCATGGATTGATCGGGCCCATGGAGAGATAAATTTCTTTATATGCCAATTCCTGACGGGACATGGGTACTTCAGGGCATATCTATATAGGATGGGAAAGGTGAGGTCCCCTCAGTGTTTGTACTGCCCAGAAGAGCGGGATGATGTATATCACACCTTCTTCGGGTGCGATAGATTCGTGATTGAACGAAGACGGCTCACTTCAGCAGTGGGAGAACTAACGCCGGACACAATAGTGGAGGTAATGCTCCGATCGGAAGAGGCATGGAACGTAACATCACGCTATGTAGAGTCAGTTTTGCGACGGAAGAAAGAGGAGTGCGGCTTAGTGGACACTTAGGAGGAAAAAAATAGTAGGAGGGGCATTAGAAAGACGGGCCAGACCGAAGTAATGCGAAAGCGGTTCCGGTTTGGGTCTTCCGTGGCTGATAGGTGATTTTTTAGTGAGTCAAATCTCACACTGTTGGGTGGAGTGTAATCCACTCTTCGCCTTTTGAAGGTTTTTTTCACCTACGCAAAAAAAAAAAAAAAAATATAATAATATAATAATATAATAATATAATAATATAATAATATAATAATATAATAATATAATAATATAATAATATAATAATATAATAATATAATAATATAATAATATAATAATATAATAATATAATAATATAATAATATAATAATATAATAATATAATAATATAATAATATAATAATATAATAATATAATAATATAATAATATAATAATATAATAATATAATAATATAATAATATAATAATATAATAATATAATAATATAATAATATAATAATATAATAATATAATAATATAATAATATAATAATATAATAATATAATAATATAATAATATAATAATATAATAATATAATAATATAATAATATAATAATATAATAATATAATAATATAATAATATAATAATATAATAATATAATAATATAATAATATAATAATATAATAATATAATAATATAATAATATAATAATATAATAATATAATAATATAATAATATAATAATATAATAATATAATAATATAATAATATAATAATATAATAATATAATAATATAATAATATAATAATATAATAATATAATAATATAATAATATAATAATATAATAATATAATAATATAATAATATAATAATATAATAATATAATAATATAATAATATAATAATATAATAATATAATAATATAATAATATAATAATATAATAATATAATAATATAATAATATAATAATATAATAATATAATAATATAATAATATAATAATATAATAATATAATAATATAATAATATAATAATATAATAATATAATAATATAATAATATAATAATATAATAATATAATAATATAATAATATAATAATATAATAATATAATAATATAATAATATAATAATATAATAATATAATAATATAATAATATAATAATATAATAATATAATAATATAATAATATAATAATATAATAATATAATAATATAATAATATAATAATATAATAATATAATAATATAATAATATAATAATATAATAATATAATAATATAATAATATAATAATATAATAATATAATAATATAATAATATAATAATATAATAATATAATAATATAATAATATAATAATATAATAATATAATAATATAATAATATAATAATATAATAATATAATAATATAATAATATAATAATATAATAATATAATAATATAATAATATAATAATATAATAATATAATAATATAATAATATAATAATATAATAATATAATAATATAATAATATAATAATATAATAATATAATAATATAATAATATAATAATATAATAATATAATAATATAATAATATAATAATATAATAATATAATAATATAATAATATAATAATATAATAATATAATAATATAATAATATAATAATATAATAATATAATAATATAATAATATAATAATATAATAATATAATAATATAATAATATAATAATATAATAATATAATAATATAATAATATAATAATATAATAATATAATAATATAATAATATAATAATATAATAATATAATAATATAATAATATAATAATATAATAATATAATAATATAATAATATAATAATATAATATTTGATATTTGATACAATTGACTGTAAGTGATCTTACTTTCATAGCTTAAAAGTTCGTATAGCCTGCAGCAAATAAAAATGTCCATGTAACTTCCGGTTAGAAAATGTTTTTTTTGGGCAAAACCCAACAGAATTCATTTTAAAAAATGCAGTGAGCTTATCATATTTTATATTGATATTGTGATTTCTTGCAATCATGGTTTTCAGCATCGAGTATTCAATTTAATGAACTTCCCTTATATTTTGAAAATGTATTGTATGAAAAACACATTTCATTTCATGACGCATTTTTCGTCAATTTTTTGTTTTTCTTCCACTCCATAAACGAGCGTAAATACACATCAGGACACTTTTTGGGAAGTAAGTTTAAAGCAATTAACTCTGGTTCGTCATTAATTTTAGTTAAATAATCCTGATCGTTCATTTCAATGTTCCATGCAGCCATTATTATTCACAATTATGAAAAACGTATTCATTTACAACAGTGGCAATTAAACAATAAAAGGCCACTTAGATGTACGAAAAAATTCAGAAAAAAAGTAGTGTTTATATTTATGCTTTGTGCTTCATGCCAAAAATTTCGTCTAAATCGCCGACTTTTCTAAATTGTTGATTATTTCGTATCAATGATTCATAGATGACACTAGGTAGTTTTAATATTACAAGATGTGCCTATATTACAAGACTATTCACGATTCTAAATTGTTGACTTTTAAAACTTTAGTTAGTTTAAAAATATTTTATTTTTAACTATGCTTACACATAAATATTACCATTTTAATATGCATATTTGTTTTTAATGTTTGTATTAAATTATTGTTTGTGTAGTTTTAAAACTTCTTAAATACAAATCTGTAAATTTTTAGTTTTATTTCTAAAAATACGTACATAACAATTGACAACTAAAACGAAAAGCAACCTCACGAGCAGGTTAAATGAAAAATTCTGGTGGTTAATAGAATAACTAATGAACAATTAAAAAAAGTCAGCGATTTAGACGAAATTTTCGGCATGAGGCACACAGCATTAGAGTTAAAAAAATTTATTTGTGGATAAAGTAAAAATTAAATAAAGTATCCGACTTGTGTCACTAATGGGTAATAATGGCTAGCGCCTCAGACATTTACCAACATCTCACATTATTACCCATTAAAGCACTAGTTACATAACCTACTATTTTTCATAGTAGGTGTTTTTTGCTTTAAAATAGACAACAATAGTGTAATTGAATCCTAGTAAACTAAGAAGTAAACTTAATCTTCTTTCCTTAGATTAAATCGTGGATGGTATAGGTTATTCCTCATTATTATTAGCTCCAACTTTAATGGTTTTAACGTGAATGTTTTCTTCTTCGATATCAGGTTCTTCAAGGTGTTATACATTCTTTCTTACTATTACTGTTGATCATCCTCTAAATTATGTTTCTGTCAAAAAGCGTTTGTGACGATACCATCATCATGGCGTCTTGTTTTTCTAGGTGCTTAAATAGAGCTTCAAAACCATATTTTTACTTTGCTAGCCATGCATTTATGCTTCAAAATATTGATTGCGATGATTGCTGAATTTGTAAGCAATTTTTTTTCTCTCTGTATCTGTAACTAATGGTCTTAGGTCCGGTTGGGTTTTAGTTGGATTCTTTCTTGTATCTTTAGTATTTTGAGAAAATTGGTAAATTTAATTTCTTGCTCTTTGAAGTTTTTTTGGCTACTCCACATCCTCTATAGTTTGAAGGATGGTGTACATTTTGCAGTAGTGTTTTTCTGCAAATTCTGTCCACTCTCTTACACTGATAAATTATATCCTATTAAGAATATGTCACTGGTTGTATACTGATTGCTTATCATGCCGCCATCTTCAGTTTTATTTCCATTGCTGACTACAATACCGTGATCAATTGTGTGTCAAATGGCTCCTTGGACTGACCACTCACAACGAGCATCAATTGTTAATAAATGGTCTGAACGATCTTTAACTATGGGTTTTAACGGTTTTTTTGTATACTACTACTACTGGCTTTATTAGTAGTTGTATTTCCAATTTTGAATTACGCTTTATCATGTTTTTACCACTTTAATCTTTAGGTCTCTGTGGATGTTGTCATTTCGAATATTCCAAGCAAAATTTGTAGTACTACGAAGTATTTTTGATTGCGTTCGTTTTACAACGTCTATATGATGGATGCGCTGAGAAACCCCCATATTTGAATTCTTTATGTCCATATAGGGGTTAGGATCGCTTTGTCTAGTCGACCTTTGCTGTCTAGGACATTTTTGGTCTTCTTCAAATCAGCCAGTAAATTTTAGGGAGTTTTTTTAATTTCATTTTGATTCAATGTTCTCCAACCTTCCATATGACGAAGAATCAAGTATTTGAAGTTTGTTTGTTGAAGAATGGTGAAATTGTTTAATTTTAGTGATGGACGACTTGTTCGATTGATAAAGTTACAACATGGAAAATGATTCTTCAGAAGGCGCAATCACTGGAGTAGCCATCGCTAATAGATGTTGGACTGGAATAGTAGAACATTAGTTAGTTTATCCGCATTAATTATTTAATTGTTTTATAGCTATGTTTGTTTATTCAGACCAAAAAGGACAACGCAAAAAGAACTGGAGGTGGAAAAAGTATGAAGTGCAAAAGTATTCAATCGATGTTCAATTTTAGGATAAAATAAACTCAAAATTGACTTAAACTAAATTCTAAAACTTTGCACAAATCAAGTTTTTGAGTCGGCGAGTTGTAAACAAATAAATTGGAAATTTTAAAATAAGACCGACAGAAAATTCCTTTTTTAAAATTTATTACACTTTCAACAGTTCTGACAAAATTTTTATAGGAAAACCTATTTTGAGAATATTTTTTTTTTGCAATTTACAAGCATTCTGGAAATCTAGAAGGTTTAATTATTTTTATAAAACGAAAGAGTAATCTATAGCAACCCCAACCACATTGAATTTTACATTGAAAAACGTCCTTTCCAAAGATCGTAATTAAAACCACCACACAAAACCGTATAGGATATACATGCGTCACTAAATTTATTCAATACTTTATTAACTATAAAAGATATTTAAATGACCAAGATTTTACAAGCAGACACCACGGCATCGATTAATTATCTTTCACACATCAAAATTTAAAATCCTAGTATTTATATGATACAATCTGGAATACCTTAGTGCAGAAAACCTACAACATCTTTAATCCCACTTTTTTGTTTAATGTCATTTTTAGTACTACTCGTATATTAGAGTAAATATTCTAGAACATAGTTTATTGAGTTTGCACAATTAAATTAATTTAAATAGTTTGTCAAGTTAATTACAATTAATAAGCCTAGTCCTTAAAATATGTCAGTAAAGACTTTATGTGCCTTTGGTTGGCTGTTTGGTTTTTATGAAACCTTCCTTATACACAAGTATGCCCCGCAACAATGCTTTGGCGTTGCTCGATACCAGTGCCCATGCGCATTTCAGCACTACCCGTCCACAAATTAGTATATGAAATGGCACGTCAACGCTTCCGTTTGTGGAATTCCTGTTTGTGATTTGCTTAGTAATGAAGTCTTTCTACTTGCCAGTAGCATAATTAAAGGAATATTTTGCATCAGCTAGATATATTTAACTAATAAGTAGAACAGTGTTGTGTTAAAAACGTATTTTGAGCCCTTTAAATCTTAGCTGTTATAAGTTTAGTGAACCTTGGTCATTTAGACGTAAGTTTAGCAGAATTTTCATTAGAGTTAACATATTTTTATTAGGTCGGTATGGTTTTAAAACATTAAGTTAAAGTTAATCTTAATAGACCATATGCTTACATTTTTTTAAGTGCAGTTATCGTGCACCGATCTATATGCATAAACAGAGGTACAAAATCATCCAATAAATTAATTGCAAAAAATATTGTAGAGTTACAGAATTGAAAGTATAGGTCGCTTGGTGTTGCCTGTTCTTCCAAAGATGTAAATTTTCATGACATTATAAAGTATATTTACATAAGCTCGAGATTAACTAATCCTTTAGAATTGATACGAGAACATATTTTGTTAGAGATAGAACGTCGATTAAATTCCTGCCATCAGGTATAATTTTGTGTTACTAAGATTATCCCACAATTCCGGTTCGATTTTATTTTGGTAGTTTGTAAATTTAATTTTTATGATCCGATGTATCAATGAAATCAGCCAAAAATTTGTCTCATTCCACGACCATTCAAACACCCTCCACCAACACGGGCTAATAACAATAATACGAATAATAAAATGAAAAAAAAAAACTTTTATTTATAATTTTTACTTTAAGTTAAAGACAACTTATGTCAAATAAGTTATTTATATTAAAAAATAAAAAATAAAAAAAAAGGAAATTAGAATTTTTATTAAATTTAATCAAGTAGAAAACCTTTGGTATTTTAGTACATTTAATCGATAGTTTTAATATCGGTAGTAATTTTGTAAAAGCGTTGCTAATTAATTAATTAAAGTTAAATTATCAACATATTATATGTTTTAATACTAAAACACATAAAATTTATGTGTTTTGGTGCACAATGTTTTTTACTTGATGTATAATCATCGAACGATCAAAATAAATAAACTCTTACTTTTAATATCTCTTAAAACTATAATTTTAAGCACTAAACATATCGTGCCTTTCACATATCACATTTTAGTATTGATATTGAATGTTATCTAATTGGTGTGATCCTACAACCGATAGAAATGACAACCACAACAAGGTATTGTGTCAAAAACTGTAGACGAAAACACTATTCCAAGAAAGACTTGCTCTGGGCATGCAGACACTAAAAAGGGAACGTTCATTTTGCATTAATTTCAGACATTTGATGGCGGAGGTTAGGGTGCAATTTTGCGGATACAGGGTGTTTAGAAAATTTGGTTCAGAGAAAAAAATAAACTGTAACTTCCAAAATATCAACTGTGTGATATTGTAAAAACTATATTCTTTTTTATAAAATTCCGTATTTCTAAAATAAAAGTTATACATTTTTTTTTAGTTATTTTTAATTGGCCCTAATACTCTCTACAATCCCCTAATACGGTTTTTTTAACCCACGTGCCACAGTTTTTACGTATACCGTTTATTCTCAATGTTAATACTGTATAATATTTTTTTTTTGATCCGTAAAACAGTAGGCGATGATTATCAACTCCTTTGTTTAAATGTTGGAAAAACAAAAATTAAATATTTTCATTAGTTTTGAGAAATTTTTTCTAGTGTTGTGGCGGTGTTGGGAACAAAAATTCTAAATAATTTAAGAAAATTAATATTATTAATATTCTCAGGTGAGAAGTATATTGATATCCATTTCGTTTACGGTATTTGCGATAGTAATGCATTACGGGCTTGCAATGAATACCAACGCAGATATCCAATGCGTCTTCTATATATAGAAGACTGCGACATATCGTTATAATGTCAAATACGCGGGCGAAGTCCCATATTCAGTCTCACCAAATCATTTGGATGTCAACGAAGAAACAATTACTAATGTACCAGCAAATCCATCTATTAGTATATGAAGGCCTTTACAATTAAAGACTTCCGAATTTATTAAGTATTGCACTAGCAATATCTTAAGTCATACCATTCAATACGCGTTCAAGAATTATAGACCGATAGATCACCAGAAAAGATTGGAATTTTGTAAAAACCTGATAGCAACAGATTCTATAGACGTGTATACATATGGGCTGATGTAATTGATAAATTAGTTGGACTATTCCAATTATCGAGAAACGATGAAAGCACTTCTTTACTCCAAAGAAATTGAAACTGATGATATTCGGTAATAAGAGGTCAACAAGAACACGTCCGTTTCGTATAATAAGAAAGACCAGAAGAACCCTTTTTTTATTTTTTATATTACATTGTCATTTTACATGCTGGATTGCTCCAGTATCAAACTGACAGATAAAGGTCTATTTACACCAATAGAAACAAAAGAAGAACTAATACAATGAACATGCACCTCACAGATATGGGAAGAGTTGCCGAGAATGGAAATAACTTAAAGCATACTTAAACGAATATTAACCCGTATTCAATCACTAGGACGACATTTTGGGCACCTTTTATATCTCCAAGTTAATTTATTCACCACTTTATAAATCGAGATAAAATCCAAACTAAATCGAGAGTCTCGAGCTAAACTTTACACTGGGTAATTGTAGAGAACATCAAGGCAAATTAAAATTAAGTAAAAAAAAAGTATAACGGTTTTTTAACTGAATTTTATAAAAAAAAAGCAAAATATTTTTTTTTTTTACTTTAAAGGCTCATAAATCTCAAACGGATGCAAGATAACCACATGGATCTTAAATATAGCTATACAATTGCCAGTCACAACTTAGGTTAAGTTGGTTGCCCTTTGTTAAATATTTTGGAAATTGCAGATTAATATTTGTGCGTACTTTTTTCAGAATTAATTTTTCAAACACTCTCAACACTATCTCAAAAGAAATCAAAAATTGTCCGCTCCATTACGGGTTTTTTCTCAGAATGAACCTAGAATCAACCGTTAAAGGATTAGCATTGCAAACCTGAACACCCTGTTATTTCTGCCAAGTTAAACGTTCCAGAGATTTCTAAATATTTTACTGAATTGAATTGTGGTATTTCCTGTTCGCACAATTTTATTGATGGACAAGTTACTCCTTTTATTGTAAATACTACATGTCTGAATTTGCCTTCGACAACTTTTATTCGTCAAACTTGGATATCATTAATATTCTCTTGTTAAACTTATATCGCTAAAAGCCGTTGGCATTAAAGATCGCAACTTTAAGAGATAAATGTTAAAAGATTGTATCTATTTTGGTCATTAAATTTTTCATCATAAATGTTAAGCAATGTTTGGAGGATTATTCAGCTTGTTATATGTATTGTCCGATTTATTTAGAAGTTTGGGTTGCAATTGACTACTTGAGTTTAAGTGCGTATTTTCCCTCAGTACTTAACTTATACGTTGGGGCTAGAATTGGGTTTGTATAGTAAGGTTCCATAACTATTTTTTATCTCAATGGAAGAAATCTGCATATTTTAACTTGTTTGTGTACTCTATAGAGCATGCATTTAACCTATGGGCCCACTACTTCTGATACTTGTACAGTTTACATAGTGGGCATCAATCCTGTTATGGATTGTACAATGAATGTTTTTATTACTGTGACACAAGTTGTAAGTTCAATTTTAAAACGTGTTAATGGTTTTTATGAATCACAGCGCCTATTAGTACTATGATTGGCAAACTTATAATGCAAAGTAGTTAGCCCGTCACGCAATTTATCAGTTCAAATTAATGGATGGAAGTTTACGTTCAATCTGTATTTTTACTTGGCTGGCTCCATTTAAAATTATTTTAAATTATTTTAAGGTTCCAAGGTCAAGCATGCTACCTATGACAATCACATTACCACCATATATTTTCAGCATACTTGAATTTTAGATCCACAGATTTAACACTCCGTTCTTATTTAATAATTTTATCACGTAGGAATATTTGTCTTCTATATATAATTCTAACTGTTCATGAAAAATAAAAAGACCTTTCGGAGGAGTTAATTTTACTATAGTACCAGAACATATCGTTACTATTGATTAACTAGCGTGCACTTGCGGTTTTGTCAACTGGAAAAATATTTACAGCTTAAATGATTTATATGAAAACATAATACGGCCAAATGAAGATAATTGAAAATGTGAGTGATGATAAACGTCGTCAATATATGTTTGAGCGCTTAAAGATTGATGTTACAAGTATATTCGATTATTTTACACAGATGGAATGCAAATTATACAATTTATTAAAAATAAACTAAATTAAAATCTCTATAACATTCCGGAATAATATCGACCCTTGAACAGTATAATTGAATAAAGTAATCGAACATTTATGATCAAAATATCATATATGGCGCTATAAATTATTTATCACATAAAAATTTACTTCCAGTTTTTAGTTAATAAAAGTACCAACTAAAAATAAAAAAAAATAATCGTTTCTCTATTTCAAGATCTAATCTAGATATCAAAAACCAATAGATTTATCTATCTGCTAAATTGATCTCATCGACTTTTTATTTCTGATTTCTATCTTCTCGTTACAAAAATAAAAATAAAATAATCGTATTCGCGATTTTGTCATTAATTATTGCTATTTGTCATTAACCGAAACCATTCCCTAATTCACATCCAAAAGTTAAACAAACATTTTTTTTGTTTGTTTACGGTACAGTGACCGCGCAATTTAGTAGCAAAAATTATTAAATTATTTGGCAGAATGGCAAAATATTCGAACAACATAACAAGATGACAAAATAAAAACATTCTTGATGTTACGTCTCTGGGTGTGTGTGTATGTAAGAAGGAAAATTTTCCGGGTTTTATTTCGAGAGATGAGAGTCAAATTGATTGTGTATCTTTTGAAGTGATTTTTTCGATAATTTATTTTTAGGGATTTTAAATTGGTAAAGTACGAGTATTTGAAATTGTGCGACGTGGGGTCAATATCCGGAAACAAATTTATCGCATCAAACAATTCTTAATTTTGTCTTGCGGTCTATTTTCAATCAAATTTAGACATTGAATTACGCACGTCAAAACATAAAACACTTCTTCCCGATTAGTTAATTAATTTTAAAATTAAATTCATTAGAAAACATTGAACTCGAAATTACAATATACATTTTAATTAAATTAGAATCTAAATTAAATTTAGAAATATATATATATATATATATATATATATATATATATATATATATATATATATATATATATATATATATATATATATTTATACTGTCTATTTGTTTTAATCAAATTCTAAATAAACCTATGCGGCACAAAACACTACATGCGTTATTTATCGCCTATCTAAATTTATGTAAGACAAAAAATTGTTGCATGGTAATCTAATTTTAAATTTTGTGCAATTCATTAAATTAATTCAATGATTTAATTATAAATGCTTGTCTCTTAATTACAGTAATAATAAATTTATGTTGGGTTTTAATAAATTTTATTTTACAAAAATTATTCATCCTCCATCGTATGTATGCAAGATATATAGTACACAGGTGGTCGTCTTGTAAAAAATTAATTATTTGTGTTCGACTAATTGTTAAAATTCTTGAAAGTGACTAATGTTTGTAGACTTACATTCAATGGATCAGTTTTAACTTAACCGAATTTAAATGCGTTCATATTGTCAACCTATGGATTTGATTAACCTAATAAGAAGATTAAAACAAGTCGATCTCTTCCAAGTAATATGATTTTAACACTACTTTAAAGTAGTATTTCATTTCTGTTGATCTACCAAAATGTAAGTTACAACAACCTTATATGATTATTCTAGAGAGTTATTAGGCGCAAAATTTAGTGATAAAAAAAAATCAACAAAATATCTTGTAGTTTGCTAGAAAACGTACGTCCAACAAAATATTCGGGTATTTCAAGCGTCATATTTGTTTTTATAAATTTAATTTTAAATTTTATATAACATATATTAATAAAAGAAGTAAAAACTATTGGTAGTATATCAGACACGCTCCAAAAAATACAGATTCATTTAGAAGTAGTTAGAGGCGTAGAGTCTGACTGTCACCTCCACGTAGAGGAAAATTATAAATTAGATATTTAATTGAATAATATCCTCGCGGTGCACCCTGGACAGCTATAGCAGCCACACGGTCAGGATAGCTATGGAAACATGGTGAACTACTGGCTTAGTAGGTACCTAGTTGACGAACGACAGCAGCATAATAAAATAAAATCCAGGAAGCGTCTGCCTTACAATGAGCGGCTTTTCGGTCTGCGTCTGCACCGAATCGGTCAGCAGTATTTAAAGTTTGGCCGTAGACTAAAAACGCTATAGGAAGGACACCCTTAAAATAAACCAGCAATGAAAAAAACATCAGGAAATAATACCCCAGGTGGCAGACCTGCACTGCAGGAAAATCCACCCTCTACGGAGGTTGACCCCATGGATTCTGGGGAGGGTCAATCATTTCAAAACAAACTTGACGTCATTGGCTCAGACAATTTCATGAGCGAAAGTACTAGTGACAACCCATTCAGAATGGGCAAGTTAATGATGAGATCTTCTATAAGGCCACGAAGTATCTCTGTGGAAAATTTAGCAAAAAGTAATGATCCTCAGCAGATGAGTTACAGTAGTTCTCAACAAATATCTGGGAGTTGAAACATTACAAGCTGAATTAAAGGAAGCACGAAATGAGATCCAAAAATTGAAACTGATGATAGAATAGAGTCAGCCACAAAAAAATGATTATACTATACCTGATTCGAGCGAAGAAGAAGACATAGTAGCACAAGAAACTACATTGCTACTATCAAAATCCAAAAAAAGGAAGCATTCATCAGAAAAAGGTAATCAAGCAGGTACTGCATCAGACAAAACGGATAACCATCTAAATCCCAAAACAAAATCTCAGCCTGAAAAAAATAACACACCAGGAAAACATACAACTTTTCAAAAAACATATAATACTTAGCAATGTAACAAACTATTCAGTCATTAACAAGTCATTACAGCATCAATTTTCAAGCTAGAACGATGAACAACAATCAACTGAAAATAAATGTAGACACCGAGACAGATTATAGAAATCTAACAGAATATCTAAACGGTTCGCAGCAACAGTGGCATTCATATGAAAATAAGCATTCGCGACCGATAAGGGTTATGGTTAAAAATTTCACCAATCATGCAACCCAGAAGACATTAAAAGTGAACTGTGCGAAAGAGGTTTTAAAATCCTTGATGTCGTCAATAAAATTAAAAATCAAAGAAACGGGATGAAGAAATAAGAATTCCTCTTCCATTATTCATGCTCACCTTCGATAACAAAGAAGATATAGGAAAAATTTACGGAATAAAACATATGTGTCATATGAGAGTAAAGATCGAGGCGGTTAGAAGTAATCGTATAATTCCTCCGCAATGTAAACGTTGTCAGCGATATGGCCCCACTCAAAAGTTCTACCAACACGAACCTAGATGTGTTAAATGTGCTGAGTAACAACCTAGATGTGTTAAATGTGCTTATGAGAAACCGTGGAAAAGTGTTTAAACTGTGTTCAAACTGTGCACAGGCCCATCCTGCAAGCTACCGAGGATGTCTGGTAGCGAAAAAACTCCAAAAAAGAAGAAATAATCAAAATAAACCAATGAGTTTACCAAAATAATCAACCAAAAGAATCCTTTAGTCATCATGTCAGCGGTGGTATATCTTGTGGCTGCGAAACGAAAGGTCAGCTCAGGGTCAGTGTTAAACCCTACACATTCGAATACTCTGATGAAAATGATGCAGAATGTTTCGAATGCCATAAGCAACCTTTCTGAAAGGCTACAAAGATTGGAGCAGGGCAATTCTGCTTTATTATTCTAATTATTTCTCCCAAAATGATGTACCAAGAAAAATTGAGAATTGCTACATGGAATGCTAACGGTATTAAAAATAAAAAACATGAACCTCAAGCCTTTTTGAAAATGCAAAATATCGATGAGACTCACTCAACAAGACAATCTTACTTAAAAATTCAGAGTTACCAACTTTACGAAACAATTCATCCGGATAACCAAGCAAGAGGTGGAACCGCTGTTATAATAAAAAACTATATTAAACACCACGAATGCCAGCATTATCAATCGCCTGAAACCCAGCTTCCCGTAGTAGAAATTACATCTCCCAAGCAACGCCTTCAGATAGTAGCGGTATATTTTCCACCTAGATACAACCTTAAGAAAACAAACTACTTGAATATCCTACAACATTTCAATGGTAGATTTATATTAAGAGGTGATTTTAATGCAAAACATGTTGATTTTGGATCTAGGCTTACAACAACAAAGGTAATGAACTAAAAAATGCAATAAATGAAATAGGATGTAACATACATTCCACTGGCAAGCCATATTGGCCTACGGACGCAGTTAAAACTCCTGATCTGATCTACTGGATTTCTTTATATCAAAACAAGTTTCATCAAATTTTATTGAAGTAGAGGATAATTCAGATATGGTCTCTGATCATTCTGTAGTGATACTTACCATAAGCGACAAGATATTTAAAAAGGAAACAAGACCAACTCTTGTCAATAAAACAACTGACTGGGTTAGCTTCAGATCTGAATTAGAAAGCAATATTAACCTACAAACACGATTAAAAACAGTAACGGACCTAGAGGAAGAGGTTGAAAACTTCACAAATATCATTCAATTAGCCGCGTGGAATAACACTAAAGAAACATCATTCAAAACTACTGGTAAAGGCTACCCAAGAGAAATTAAGAACCTGGTCTTAGAAAAAAGGAAAGTTAGGAAAAATGGCAACAAACGATGAGTCCATCTGACAAGATGATCCTAAATAACAAATCACAGCAGCTTAAGCGAGAAATTCAGAAGTTAAATGAAAAATCGTTTTCTTCGTTTCTTGGAAAGTTGACGGCTGATAAAAATAAAGACTACTCATTATGGAAGGCAACCAAATGAATGAAAACCCCAATCATGCAGATCCCTCCTATTAGGCGAAGTGATGCCTCGTGGGCCAGGGATAACAAATCAAAAGCTGAAGTGTTTGCTGATTACCTGGCTGGTATTTTCCAACCGAATGAGACCGAATCGGATATTATAATCGAAAATGAAAGCAACGACTAAGGAGGCCTCTAATAAGCCAGAAAGACGTTAATAGGGAAATAAAATTCAATCTGAAGACCAAAAAGGCTCCTGGATATGATCTTTTAACAGGAGAAATTCTAAAGCGACTACCAAAGAAAGCTATTGTTCAACTAACCCATTTGTTTAATGCTGTTATTAGATTACGGCATGTTCCTTCTGCCTGGAAAGTTGCACAAGTTATTATGCTACCGAAACCAGGTAAACCGCCAAATGAAACTCAATCATATCGTCCGTTATCCCTGCTTCCTATCATCTCAAAGCTAATGGAGAGATTTCTTCTGAGAAGAATGATACCAATAATAGAAAGTAGAAACATAATACCGGATCACCACTTTGGATTCAGATATAAATATTCAACAATTGACCAGATTCACAGAATTACAGACATTATGGAAAAAGCGTTAGAAGAAAAACAAATATGTTCTACCTTATTTCTGGAGGAGGCAGCAGCTTTCGATAAGATATGGCATGAGGGATTAATACATAAACTAAAAGTTATGCTTCCGGGACCATATGTTGACCTTCTGGAGTCGAACTTATCTAAAAGACTTTTCAGAGTAAGACAATAAGATAAGTATTCTGAACTGAGAGAGGTAAGGGCAGGAGTCCCACAAGGCAGTATTCTGGGCCACTCCTATATCTACTTTATACAAGTGATATACCACAGTCCGATCATGAAAGCACAGCAACGTTTGCTGACGACACCGCTATACTAGCAACAGCACAAACTATCGAAGAGCCGGCGAATAAACTTCAATATGCAAGTGAAGAAATTCAACAGTGGACCAAGCGATGGAAAATTAAACTTAATGAATTAAAATCAACAGAACGATTTCATGGTGCCATACGAGAACTCCACCAAATACTTGGGTATGACAATGGACATTAAGCTCAAATGGAAAGAGCATGTGAAGAAGAAAAGAAAGCAGCTTGATCTTAAATATAGACAAATGTACTGGCTAATTGGACGAAGGTCAAAATTAAGCACAGACAACAAAATATTGATTTACAATCAAATCCTAAAACCGGTCTGGCTATATGGTATTCAGCTTTGGGGCTGTACTAAAACTGCTAACATCAAACCTATACAAAACTTCCAGAATAAGGTACTTCGGAGTATATTCAATGCCCCCTGGTACATTAGTAATAAGGATTTGCATCAAGAATTAGGGATACCGGATGTACACACGAAATAAAAACCCTTCAAGCCCGTTAGTATGTGAGCAGCTACATATTAACAAACAGGCATTAGAGCATCGCTGGATCAACAGTGACCTCATTATAGTTTAGTTTTTCAGAATTCAGATGTAAATTGATGGTTAGTCTGAAAAGACTAGTTTCAATAATAAAAAATAAAAATAAAATTTAGTTTTTTTTTTTTTTTTTGGTTTTAAATTCCATTGTGTATTTGTACCTTAATCATTATGAAAAATTCAAATATGTGTCTACTTTTTCAAGATGTTAGCAGTTCTAAATTTCTTGGCAAGCGGTAGTTATCAAAAGCGTGTCGAATAAGTGGAATATGTGTCGAAGATTGTAAAATCTATAATTTTAGTTAAAGGTTTGATTTGATTTTTGGTGTATTTCAGTTGTATTTTGGGAGAACGTAAAATGCATTATTCATTGCTGTGTGACATAACATCCTCACGAATAATGTTCCGTATAATGATGACGATTTAATTGTCCGAGAACGAGGACAAATAGCAGATCGAAATAGCGAGAGAGGGAGAATGTTATTCGCTGCAGAGCGAGAGAATCGCAATTTGGTCGTGACACATTTAAATTCAGAAGTTTAGAAATAAAGCTAAGTATAATGTTTCCAAAGTTAAGTGGTTTAAACAGTTATTTCAAGTTTTTTTTTATTTTATTTCATTTTAGAATCAACCTAAAGTATTAATTTCAAATTAAATGATAAATATAGATTTTTTTTCAATTGTCGCTGTTTATTTTTGGAAACTAAATATTATTCATACTCACAAGAATCGGAAACTCTGCACAGCAGTAGAAATTAGGGGCGGCTGTGGTAGACGTTCATTGATGGATGAAATGGATTAAAATGTAATTTATATTATAAATAAGTTTTATAACAAAACTTTATAAATTTAATAAATAATAATCATACTCACAGGGCTTGTTATAACTGAAAATACCCTAGCTGATGTCGACGGTTGTTTAGAATTTCTCACTGGTGGAGCTAACTAAAATAAACTTTTTTTATATATTGACAAAATATTTTGGTATTTTACTTATTGTTAAATTAAATGCGCCTTCAAGCTCGGAGTGACCATCTTATCCTTCGAGGTGGCAGATATTAATTATGCGCCAATCCAACTCGATAATTTTGATTGCTTCCTTGTCCAACCAGTCACCACCAATTTCTTCGTGGGTTAGTGGTGCCACTCCACTACGGTTTCGATGATTTCGAATGGTTTTTAATTTTTCTTTCACTTTGTATTTTAGTAATACCCACGTCTAAGATATAAAAATGGGTTAAAAACATTAACCGATATATTCATAAAATTCTCATACATACTTTAAGCCATTGCTCGCCAGTCTTAATTAATGGGCCAATCGCATTTACTGTATTGAACACAATTTTATTGTAAATATAGTTAACTTTTTTTGAATAAATTTTTTTAAATGTTTTATCGGTACCTTAATATGTACCGCTAAAAATATTTTTTGTTTTGATTTCATATTCAAATTATTTTATAGCAGTTTGGGTGCGTCTAGTTTATCATTTATAAATGTTTTTTTCTGTTGATTTTTTTTATCACTAAATTTTGCGCTTTATCTTGAATTAGTTTACTAAATTAGTTTACATTTCAATTGTCATTGTACAATAGTGCAACAGTAAAGCGAAAAGAAACTGATTAATATAGTAGACAACATTATTTATGTAAATATTTCGAGTATTTTTTATTTGATCCAGTTAGCCTTGCATTTTTGTATGTTTTTCTAGAAAAAAACAATAATATTGGAAATGAACAGAAACAAAGTAAGAATTTTAAAAAAAATTGATGTCAAAATCAAAAAATAAGTACTCGTATGTCAGGACAAAGAATAAAATGACATTTTTGTATTGCTAGAATTGAGCTTCTCCTTCATTTTTGAAGTTTTGTATTTTTTCCACACCTTCGGTAAATATTCTTATTATTATAAGAGTACTTTTTCAATCACTAGAAAAGTCACACAGAAAAAATAATTTGTAATTCGTAAAACCAAACAAATAGTACCAAAACGTCAAAAATACAGTATACAGTATAAGCTTGGTTTTTTAACCTACTTGTTAACTCATTCATTTTTGTACTATTTACTTTTTTTTTTTTTTTTTTTTTTTTTAATAATGGAACAAAATGTTAGTGTTAGCTGGATAACTTCAAAATTTTCTTCAAAAATTCAAAAGTCAAGTTGGATCTGCCAGCTAGTGCGAAAAGTAATACTATTAAGTATTACTAAACCAGCACTCCAGCAGCAAAATACAGCAACCAAAATAACAATTGGTTGAAACAAAATAAAAGGCTCCTTCGCCAATTTATGTATTCGACAATACCGAATTTGCTAAAATACAATTTATAATAAACTCAGTGATCAACAAGTAAAAGGAGTATAATCTAGTCTCATTAAACAATAAGCCCAATGAGGAAGTTTAAAAATGTTATTCCTGCTGTTATTCTTTTTAGTTCAGAGTATTCAATCTCATACTTTACTCGAAAGTGTCTGTCTGAAATATACGATTTCAATAGCTCATAAATTTGTTTCGGCAGGTCCCGATGCAGTTTAAATGCAAGCTCTTGTGTAAGGTTGAGTAAGATTTCTTGTTTCTATTATTAGTTTCAGTCTTTTCAGAAGTAACTTTTCAAATAATTTCGATAGCGTTAGAAGCAGAGATGTAGGCCTATATGAAGATTTTTCATTCAGCGATTTGCTTGGTTTTAAAATCATAATTACTTTTGCAACCTTCCATTGCCTTGGTACGTATTTTAATCGGATTGCTGCATTCATTATGTGCAATAATTTCTTCCTTCCTTTTTCTGGCAAGATTTTATTTACTTGACCCGTTATTAAGTCATACCCCGGAGTCTTTATTTCCCAATTTATTTCATGCATTGTTATAGGTCTTATTCCGTGCTCATCAATTTTTTTTCAACTGGAGTAATATCTTCCTCTGCTGATTGTCTTGAATATGGTTGAAATGTCTGCTTTAGATGGTTTGCAAACAGATCTGCCTTTTGTTTGTAATTTCTAGCCTAGTATAGGAACCAAGCGTAAATTTTATAGAAAAACATATTCGATAAAGAAAAAAAATTGTTAAATGAAAAATTAAATGCAACCAAAACTGCAATAAAATAATTTTGCGTATGAACCCAACATGAACATAATTGTTATTTAGAGCCAATTTTTAGTCGTAGGTTTTGATGTACACATAAAATAATAATTCGTTTACACACACATTCACTAACATTATTATTTTCCCGTAATTTTTGTTCTCGTAATCTCGTAGTCTCAAAACGGCAACAAAAATTTGTATTCTACATTTCGGTCGATTTCATAGTGGGGTTGAACATTTTATTTTATTTCCTTGTTCTTTATTTTTACTTTTTTTTCTGTGTCTAATTGTGATATAGATTTGTAACTGTATTAATTAGTTTTAATTTTAATTTTAATATTGATTTCAATTTTAATTTATAAGAATAAATCATTTTAGTTTTAATTTAATTTTTAATGTTATTTGTGAGGAACTTATATGTAAATATCTATATAGGCATTCTGAGATACACCTTGAAAATGCCTCTGGCCTTGCTTATCACAGATTTGAACTAAATAATAAATAAAAACATAAATAAAATTTGGCAGCAATCTTAGTTGTGAAGGAGCTGGAATATGATTAATTTGAATTTATGTTTTTATTTCGAATTTATGTCTGAACTCCACAATTTATCAGCTCGACTCGCGAAAGATATAATACGTAAAATGGGCAAAGAGAAAGTCATGCATCGAAATAGTATCGCGTTGCAATGAGGACAAAGTAGGTTTTTTTCTCATGTTTTGTTTTTCATTGAGCCTGTTTAGACGAGTATGCACTACATTGCATCTCTTCCTCCTTTACCGCTTTGTCTATAAACTAATTTTGGAGTGGGGATATTTGTGATGCATTTTTTCCACAAACATTTTTATTGCGCCACGATTTGTTATACACTAATACAATGAAAGGTTTTTAATCGCAAATATAAACATTTTTAGGGTCAGATTTTTTTTGTTTGGTTTACCGGTTTATTCAATTTTTACTATTTGAGGAGCGAACATCCAAAATTTTGTAAAAGAGAAAAATTAAAAAGTTGTGTGCCGTTTTGTTTGTATTAAAAAGAAATTAATTATAATTAATTTAATAAGTATAATTAATTTAATAATTATATATAATTCAATAATTATAATAAGTTGAATAATTTTGGGATTATTTTATTTTGGGAGGTTAAGTTTGAATTTGAAATTTGAATAACACGTGTTAAAAGAAAATGTCGGAAAATATAAATTTAACAGGGTCAGAAAATTTAAAAGATAAATCGTCGTCGGACACATGAAGCAGAGAACATACTTTGATATTAATACAAGCGCTCCGTAATAGTCCTTGCCTTTACAACCCGTTGGACCCTCATTTTCTGAATAAATCAAAGCGCAGTGAAAAATTACAAATAATACTAAATGAGTTAAATAAATCAAAAAATAACTTAACATTGCAATGCATAAAAAATAAAATTCGCACGCTTCAAAGCCAAATATCAAGTAAACCAATCAAAAACCAGTGGAGCAAGTGCTAACGAAGTATACATACCGAAATTATGGTGCTATAATGAACTCTCGTTTTTGCTTCATCGCAATGACTGTGAATCAAGTACTTCAAATATTGATTTTGTAAGTTTACCTACCATGGGTTTATCGAAAATTTATGTTTAAATATGGATTTTTATTTTCAGATTGTAGAAGATGAAATTGAAACCGCTGAAGAAGCTAGTGAATATGAAACACCAAAAGTAAATTTTATATTTCAATTATTTTATTTAAAAAATTCTTCTAAATTTTTATATTGCTCCCTCATTATTGAAGTATTCTAAAAAAGCTGTTCTGACAATTTCGCCAGTTCTGAAATTTTTTTGCTTTAAACGCCCATCTCCCACCTGCTTAGACATGCTATTTTGGTTTTCTTGAATATTTTCTTCGCCATACCATCGACTCCTAGTGATCAAAAAATTGTGCAGTGTACAACAACATTTTACAATAAGTTTTACTTTATCTTGATGAAGTTTGATGGGTTTTTGAAAAATCTGAAACTTATTACTTAGCATTCCAAATTCACGTTCAATTGACTGCCGAGCTCGACTTAGTCTGCGGTTATATGTTTTCTTGTTTTCTTGTATTGTCGTAAAAGGATAAGGTGTCAACATATTTTGTGATAATGGGAAGGCATTATCTGCAATGAAAACATAAGGTAATAACCTTGAATCTCCAATAAACGTTTTTTGTGGCAAATATTTTTCTGGCTGTTGAAAAATATACATAAATTTCGACCTTTGTAATACACCACCATCGCTGATCCTCCCATTACATCCAACATCAATACAAATAAATTTTCCGTGTGCATCTGCAAGGCCAAGTAGCACAATACTATGAAACCCTTTATAATTGTAGAAGAGTGGGGCTTCTTTTTTTGATGGTTGGAACATTATATGCTTGCCATCTAGAGAACCTAAGCAATGTGGAAATTACCATTTATCGTTGTAATCGTTAGCTATTTTTAACCACTCTTCTTTGGTTGTCGGAAACTAAAAAAAAATTTTTGGTTTAGTTTAACTTTTATAAAATTTTTAATGAATCTAAAACAATTAATAATTGTATTTTCAGAAAAGAAAAACCAAAGTTCAAGATGAACTGAGAACCGAGGCCATTAAAATGATTGCACAATCAAAAAATATTTTGGGACAACGTCGAAAACGTTGACAAAAGAAGAAGAATTTTGCCGATATATTTGTAGCGAATTAAAGCGCTTAAAACTAGAAAGCAGTTTTCAAGAAGTCAAATCAAGAATTATTGAATTAGTGAGCTCAAAAATATTAGAGGAGCAAGACATTTTGGATAATGTAAACCAATTTCGCCAAGTTTAGCCGAAGGGGGTATATATAAATACCGAAGCCGGCCAAGCTCAAGTTCAACACAATCTTCCTCCATTTTCTCCTTACCATTCCCGGCCAAACCCAAATGTTTCCAATATTCAACTCCTGAAGAAGATTTTTACGACAACTCCCAAACTTTGTTATCTATCCCATTCTCCTCTAAAATAAATAAAAATAAAAACCTTTTTCAACATTCATCTCCAGAAAATTCATATGACCACTCCCAAAAATGCACATTTATCCCATCCTTCTTTAATATAAATAAGCCAAAACAAACCGTTCCTGAAGAACCACCTCAAAGATCACTATCCTTCGTTCCAGAATACTATCCATCACCAATTAATTCACCAATAATTCCAGAAATAAAACCAAATCAACAGCCAACCATTTTTGAACAATCTTCCTAAACATCAACATTTATCCCATCCTTAAACACATATTTCCCTACAACCCCAACATTGCATAAAATTAAACAATGTAAAATTGAAATTTTAGATAGCAGGATTATAAAACAAGCTGATCAGCAAAAACCATCAACATCGAAAGATATTCTGAGCATGGCGATGGAGGATATCCACAACTATTAAATTTAAAAATATGTTTAATAAATTTAACTTTATATAAATATTAATTTGCTGTTTACCTTTAAAAATTGGTCTTTTAAATGTTTCAATATAGCCTCACACACTTCTAGGATTGCTATTGACAGAAATGTTTTAGATAATTTACTGTTATAATCCAATTCCATAAAGCTTTCTCCTGTAGCTAAAAATCTAAGAGTAATTGCTAATCTTTCCTCTGCAGGTATAGCATTTCTCATGACAGTATCCTGCTTTTCTATGTCCGCTCTGATTGCCGTCAAAATAAAATTAAAATCATCTTCATCCATTCTGATAAAATTTTTAACATCCGCCTTATAAGGAGTTAATTCTTGCATGAGACTTTGAGTGTTGCCAATTGTTTGTCCGGTCTTTCGGTATGGCTTAACCCAACACCTTTTCTTTTTACATTCCTCTTCATCAATTTCATCAGCTAGCAATAAGCAAGAAGCAGCTGATAATTGGTAAGCCATTACTCGAGCATCATCGTCATCATCATCCCTCAAAAATGCAGCATCATCATCATTCGACAGAAATGCCACATCATTATCATAATCATAAACATGCTCAGGAAAGGCATTCGCACCTGATGTTTTAAAATTATAACTCATAATTCCAAATTTTTTAGGTTATACACTTTTTAATGCAAACCAATCACAAAACAAACTATTTATAATATTAATATTTGTTTAAATTTATTTATCAAAATAAAAAAGAAAAATTTATAATTTTTTTTTAAATAAATGTAATGTTAACAACAAATACAATTTTTTCTATAATTAAAATTTCGGAGACTAAGTATTTTTTTGGTTTAGAACGTTTCTTTTCAAAACATCATAATGAAATGAGATAATTTTACACATACATATATAAATTACAATTGGTGTCGATATTTTTATGTTTACGTCTAAACGCGAAATGTGTGTAATGATGCGATGTAGTGCATACCCGTCTAAACAGGCTCATTAGTTCTTTTTTTTTGGAAATATAAAATTATATAAAAATAGTAGCCAGTCGGAATTATAATGTAATCGAAAGAAAGACAAAAAAAAAACAAAATTTTTAGAGAATATATGTTACAAAAAAAAAAATATAAAGGAACGATTTAATTTTTTTTTTTTTTTTTTTGAATTAGTTTTGTAATTATCAATCCACAAAAGGGATAAATCATCAACAGTCACCATTGACCTCACAAATCGCGTCTCTCACTAAAGACTGGTTGATGTTGGAAGTTAGTTCTGAAGGAGGAATTACGGTGGTTATTGCAGATGTATGGGTGGGCTGGCGTTCCAAAAACATTTGCGGGATGATCTCCACTTGAACTTTTTCACAAAGAGCCCAGGTGGCCACATTGAAGATTCCAATGCCTCAGTAAATTGATCATCAGGTAGAATAACCCTGTATGAAACATAGTCATATGTATGGCCATTTACTCCTTTAGGCGTGATATTAATGCACACCGCTTCATTAAGTTTCATTTTATATTTGATGAAACTTTTAAACTGCTCCTTATTAACAGATTTGGATATTCGGCTTACAAATAACCATCGTCGTGGCGCTACGGCTTGTATATCCTGGGAAGATAACTGAATCGTTTCTGCACTGTCATTAGAGGTCGCGGTTTTTGTTTCAACTGATGTAACTTTAGTAGCTTTTGGTATTCCTAATGATTCTGGCTCCGTGACTATACTAGTGTATTTGTTTGTGGAAAATACTCTTCCACGGTAGAAGGGTTAGCTGAAATTTGAACTACACTATCGGTATGAACAGCTGTAAGCGCCCGAGACGATCTTCAGTAACGACAGGCTGTATTGGTTTCTCCGTCGTTTTAATTGTGCTAGTTACATCCTTTTGATGTCACTTATAATAGTATCATATTTTCTGGCTATGTACGTGCTTAATGCTCAAATGCCTTACTAGTCCATGAATATACAAACTCAAACTACATTAATAACAACTTATTTTTTAAAACTCATAACAACATTTTACATCCAAATGTAGGTTATTTCTTTTAGCTGTTGCGTATGAGTAGCAATGTCGTCACATTTGAGTAGCAATGTCGTCACAAGTTTTGTTTGACTTATCAGCACTGACTTGACTTACCAAGAGGCACCCATTAAAACTAAATGCTTTCTCTGAAGACCGTATTAAAGAAAATATACCCACTGCGAGTTGAGATCGTGGTGTAATAATTTCGGTCCTAATACTATGTTAATTAACGCAGTGGTGAAAGATGCGACTTTATCAACGGATATTACCAAGATTCATTTTCAATAGGGAGTGTTGTAAAATAGATTTTGCATCACATGACTGCGGTTTACAATGTCAATGACAATGACAATTTTGACCTGCTGATTACAATGACAATTTTGACCTGCTGATTTGAGTATAAAAACAATGGGTTAAACCTAGTTCCACGCTAGTTTAGGACGGTTAGAGCAACGAAATATAAAAATGGGTTTTAATGGAGCGACCATGTGCTTCTTCGTTTTGGCTGCGCCTTTGGCGTAAATTAGGAAGCTAAAAAAAAGGTAACCAGAAAAAATTGGTTCAACTTTGGTCCAAAACAGAGTGCATGAAACATCCCATAAAAAATTATCAAAGCTATAATTATGTTACAATAAAAAAGTTGTCGGTTACGTAGAAGGAGCAATGTTCTAGCCTCACAAAGCGCTGTTTAACCCAATGCATTAATGGGTAATGAAAACGGATGAGTCCTGTTGCTAACTTTGTTTCATATAAAATGATCCCAATTAATTTAAAGACGTTCACAGCCCCTTAAAATTTATGAATTTTATCAATTTTAAGTTTAACGATTTACGAACAGTTTTGTTTCGTGTTCTGAACTTACAATCAGATTTCCACCTATCGCATATATACATAACAATATAATAGATTTGTGTTTATAATAATCATGGGAAAAAATATTAACATAACAATGATGGTTTTTGAGCAAACCTAACATAATTCCACATACATAACCAAACAATACTCATGTTAACAAATTAAAAATTAAAAGTTTCAATTGTGAAGTGATCAATATCTCGAAGACTTCAATTTTATTTTTTTTATTTCTGATAGATTTATTATGATTGGAAAAGTGGTTTAATTTGATTTTCTTTCTTTACTTGTCAATGCATCTATTTTAAGAGTTTTCCAGTTTCAATGTCTGGATTATGAAATTGAATAAATTGAGTAAAATTTTTAAATTTTTTTTAAGTGATTAAAATCTGACTATACCATTCATCTAGGACCATTTTTTTAGGTTAAAATTTGATTGAATGTGAAACATTCAAACATCAAATAACAATCGTCATGCAACGTCATCATCAAACAAGTACTTGCAACAGTTGTGTCTAAACTGCTATAATAGTTTCGCGATGGTGCTCCCATTGTTAAAATGACGATGAACACCTCGACGATAAAAACGATAACGAACGAAACTTAAAAAGTAATATATGTTTTATTCATGACAGTTTTTTAAGTCTATTTAGCTTAAATTAATCGCTTTTCTATTTGGTTTAAATTAATTATATTTCAGTTTATGTCTTACACTTCAGTTAATGGGAGGAAATGAAATTTAAGGTATCAGAGTCTTGATTAAAACTTCAAAAAAGTAAAAGTTCTGTAAATTTATCTATTCAATAGACGGAATTTTTACAAGTGTATTCTATTTTTTTGTTATGAAATGTGACAATTCTTTGGCTATTTTGGTCATCATAGTTGTCAAAAAGATAGTATTGTTGGTTATTCATCCAAAATATATAGACGAACTAGAAAGGGTTATGTCCTTCCTTAGCCAGAAGGAATAGATTTCGGTTACCAATCCAATTTATAGTATGTTTGATCGAAGCAAAATAAGAAGGAGTTTTGCTGTGTTATAAATAACAGACAAAGTTGACCATCAACAAACTGCTAATCACGACTTTTTCCACCTCTCTCTCTGTTTGGTACCTTCAAAAAAAGTGAACGTTGCTCAGAAAGCTCACGACTCATCGATCGAATCATTTGGTTACCAAAAGGTATACAATATCTGGAAAAAATTCCCGGTAGAACTTTCCATTTCAGCGTTTTGTATGTTTTGCCTTGTAATTTGGATGCAAGCATTGTAATGCTGAATAATAACTTTATGTTGTCTGTGCTCATATTGTGGCCGGTGTTCCGTTCAATGTTATGCTCCATTCCATCAATTTTTATTGATACCAATGGTCCGTGATAAATACATCGAATTTCAGCAGGTCATAATACACTAAACCAAGCTGTTCCCACTAAATATAGACCTTATATTTAGTCTGGCTTAGACCTTTAGTATGCCTACTCAAAAAAACTCTCATTTTAGCTTTGCAGTGATCAGTTAAGATCATTATCAGCGCTTATGAATTTAATCGTCGCCCGATATAACCTAAAATCTAACACACTGGAAAAACACAAGTATATACAATTTGAATTCGGCAGGGAATGTATATTTGTTTGTAACTTTTGTAAATGAAATTTTTTGAAACATCGTTAACAAAAACAAAGTACTTTAACTATTGTCAAACGGTCAATGTCGAGAGTCCGAATAAAGCATTTCCTGTATTCATTTTGAAAAACCTACCCGTGAACGGCTTTTTCCACTTAGAAAATTATGTCAGTGACATAAGCCTTTTGTTACAGTCGTTTCGTGAGTTGGTAGACATGTGGGCTTGGAAGACCATATGAGAGAGGCAAAACTTTTGCGCAGCGACGATTATGATGCCATTAACTATTTTACTAGGGACTAAGTGACATCTCGAATGAAACCCCTAGTGGGCATTCAAAAAAGAAATGGACACCATAATATCCATAGTGTCGAAACATTCTATTTGGGAAACCCATTATAAGTATGCCTGCACGTTTCGATGTAATAGTAGGTTAACAAATCACTACATAGTTAGTACAAAAGAATTGGGAGAGATTTTCGATTCAATCAAAAGCATAAATATTAAAATCATTTTAAAATATTGTTTATAAAATACAAAAAAGTTTACGAAAACAGTCCAAATAGGAAAAATTGTATCTAATTTCAAATTACATATATGAAAATTTAAATTTAATTTATTAAAATTCATAATTATTTTGTTTGTTTTATTCTTAATTTCTAATTAGAATGATTTCGGTTAGACTAACGATTTATAAAACTAATTCTACTTGGTTACAGGATCAAATTGACAGTTTACCAGAAGCAATATTGTTTCACGTAATAATCAATACCCAACCAATCATAGGAGCTCTGAACACCAGTAAATTGACATATTACTTGACTTGCTATCGTAATATCATGCATTGAACCGGGTTCACCACAATATACTTCTATAAAACGTTTAGTAGAATCTACGACGGTTAGCAATACCACGCTATAAAAGCCTTTTCTATTAAAATATAATTTCTGGCTAACCGATGGCCTCTTTATTTTAATGTGGCTCCCATCGATAGCTCCAAGAACACCAGGTATTCTACCCATCACCTCAAAAGCTGTAGTGGTACATTGAATCGAATAAATTGAATGCGGCCATGCAATATATTCATGTGACACGCTAACCAGCCACGATGATACCCTGTTGATTAATGTAAATATAGTAGAATAGGCAAATCCAAAAATGTTACCTATTTGCCTATAAGTTATGGTATTGGCAACATACCATAAAAATATATGGATTTCTTGTTTAGCTCCGACTTTTGGGTGACCTCCATGAATTTGGTGCGGTTATATTTCGGATGATGCATATAAGTCTTAATGTAAATAGAGAATATAAATTTGTGAGCATTTTCGATTATTTGACTTTTATGTCAGTTTCCATAAAATTTATAATTTTAGTTCTTTTAATTTTTTAAAAAATCATCCGAGCCGGAAGAGTCAGATGAAGATGTCGAACTGATCGGACAAGGTAAAAAACCTTCAGTGTAATTACTAATAATAGCCTAGATACAAAACCAAAGATTATTGTTTTATCTTCTAATATTGTGTTCATGTATTCAATATTTTACATACTTGAATTAATAATTTATCGTCTGGTGTTACCATTTTAAAATAATAAATTCCCTTAATAAAAACAATACATAATTTTAATTTTAAAATTTATTAGCATTTTTCAATTTATTTATTAAAAAAAAAGATATAACGGGTTTTCCAATAAGAGGTTTCATTTTAATATTTAAAAAAACGAGTATTTTTTAAGAGAAATCAATGAATGTTTATTTCACTGTAAAGAGGAAGATATGCCATTATCATTTGAAAACGATATCAGCCAAGTGGCCGCCTCGGCTACGCTTTAAGGTCTTGAATCGATTGTAGAGCATTGGCATAGACCTTAACTTTCACGTAGCCCAAAAAAAAAGTCTAAATGTGTTAAATCACAAGATCTCGGTGGCAAATTCGGTGGCCTTTAAGAAATAACACGGGCAGGAAACTTTTCTTGCAAAATTGCGATTGGTTCGTGGCTTGTGTAGCACGTAGCGCCGTCTTGCTGAAAAAAACGTCGTCCACAACAAGATCTTCCAATTTCGACCATAAAAAATCATTAATCATAGCTCGGTAGCGCAATCCATTACAGTTGTATCCGTAACAGTTGCACCAGCCTCATTTTCGAAAAAGTAAGGTCCAATCACACCGCTACCCCAAAAACCGCACCAAACAGTAACAAGTTGAGGATGGAGATGCTTTTCAACAATCATTCTTGAATTTTCTAAGCCCCAAATGCGACTATTCTGCTTATTAACGAAGCCTCCGATGTGAAAATGGGCCTCATCACTGAAGATGATTTTTCGATGAAAATTCGGATCAGTTTGATGCATTTCCCAATCAACGAAGATATGACGTTTATGGTGATCGACCGGCTTGAGTTCTTGTGTTAACTGAACTTTAAAAGTTCAGTTGATTTTGAGTGAAGCACACGGTTTCGTTTCTCCACACATCACTAACTTTTCCCAACAGCTCAAATTTGTCCACTAATTTCACTATTGCCGGCCGAGAAGGTCCTCCACGACGACCAAAAAGAGTTTTAGCTTTGCGAACTGTGACTGCAAAATTTTCGCCATTTTTATAGTGAAATTTAACAATTTCAATGTGTTGTTGAAGCATACCATTTTTAGTAATGGCGTAGTTTTTACTTGTCAAATGTCAAAAGATGACAGCTTCAAAATTGACAGCTGCTCGAATAGCAGGCTATTCAAAATGAAACTTCTAATTGGGTAACCCTGTATTTCTAGATATTTTTGTGATTTGTATTAATTATACATTTCTATAAACGGTAATGGTATTATGACACTGGCTTGAAAAGACAAACTGAACGAGAAAAATAACAGGTTTACAAAAGATACACATGTGTAAGTGAATACAGCGTAGTACATATCAAAAACTTACATGTCAAAAAACTAGCGTAGCCCAATTTTTCTAGCAAATAAAGTGGGCAATTCTAGCAGAAAAGAATTACATTTTAGTTTTTTTTTCTTACATATATGTATACGCACTTTTTATTTGTATTTCGACATTTTGAAATTTTGAATAGCGACATTTTAAAAATAAAATCTAAAATTATATTTAAGATCAATAATCTTCAAAAATAAACAATTAAAAATAATAAAATTTCACAATATGATAGTGATATTGTTAATTTTTATTTTGTTTTGGTTTATGTTTTGTGATGCTGACGCACGAGTCATCCATTATAATAGTGTTGCCTCCTGTTTCTTTCTCTGTCTTGCTAAAATTGATTTGCAGCACTTTATAGCACTGCAAAACTAGCCAGTGTCCTAATACCATTAGCAATTATTTTTAAATGTCAAAAAAGCGAGGTATACGCAATAAATAAATTCGTATATGTGTGGAAAGTCACCAAACACGAAAAAATATTTTTCTTTAAACAAGAATTCGCAATCTTCATACGATAAAATTTATAAATAATTATTTTCATTAATATTTATCATAATTTAATAAAAATAATATTAGATGTTACACATAATGATTAAATTAAGTATTTTATGCATGCATTTTTTATAAAACCTATTTTATTAGCTGAACAATCTGAAAAAAAAATAAAAATCGCATCGCGCGATTAAAAGCTGGGGGAACGCCTGAAGATGAAATAAATTGTTCCTAATTAGAAATTAATATTGAAAAATTAGGCTAACCAAAGTTCCAACCACTTGTGGTCCGTAGTCAATGGGGCATTTTTCACTTATCTGCCACACCTCCACTTTCTCGTCAAACACGAGACTTATCACAGTTAAAATATAAATAGTACTATACAGCATGCATAATATTTAGATAAATATTCACATAAAATTGTTGACGTATATAAACACATTGCTGAATCTAAAATTAACGATAATTTTACGCTTGCATCAATATGCCGAAAATAATAGTCGCGTAACCATGATTGTCATATAAAAATATCGACATGTTTACAACAATAATCACATTAAAAATAGTTATAATACCAAAAAACGTTTAGATCCATCATTTTTCCGTAAACCTCGTGTCGGTATGACGTCACGCTTAGTTTTAACTATATAGACATAATATCTAAAGGAAAATCTCAAATACATTTTAATCTAAAAAAATAAAAAAAAATTCTATATTTTCCGAATGACGTTATCACCCATTTTTGGAAGCAGCAGCAGTAGCAGCGGCAGCAATAAAATAATATGATAAAATTGATTACGGCAACAACAACAAGTAACACGAAAATAGATTAAAAGTAGACAGAAAACGATTTATTTCACGTGA
Organism: Tipula confusa; assembly: GCA_963556175.1. Taxonomy (NCBI): domain Eukaryota; kingdom Metazoa; phylum Arthropoda; class Insecta; order Diptera; family Tipulidae; genus Tipula; species Tipula confusa. Next base: position 135,038,957 of record OY744475.1, read on the forward strand.
TAGAAAAGGTGCATTTAGAAGATACGGTTGTAAGATAAGTGGAAGAAAATGTTTATTGATAGTTTCCTTGGTAATGTAAACGTAAATCAAAGAATTTTTTTTTCGTTTTTTTTTAACATTTTATGAATGAAGAGAATCAATTATGTGGAATGATGGTATTAAGCAATACGGTGTGTTACTAAGAAATTAGTTTTCAGTGAAATTTATCTGAATTATTTATCTACGGTAATATTACAATATATATATATATATATGTATATATATATATATATATATATATATATATATATATATATATATATATATATATATATATATATATATTGTAGTATTTTGATTCTTAATTAAATATTTATGAAAATAATAAGGTGTAGATTTAACTACACCGTCACGTGATTTGATGAATTGATTACAACGATAACACCGATTTTATGTTGTAACATGAAAAAAGGATTATCATTGGTATAAGTGAAAGCTATATCGTCAGTTAAAGCTGATACACCACCACCATGAAATTATTTTAAAATTGAGTTTATATAAATCAAAAATCAAATAGGGCCTAATACAGAGTCTTGATGTACTCCTGAAACTACGACTGTGTTTACTAAAAAACTATTTAGTTTAACTTTTTGTTGCTTTCCCATTAGGTAGAACGGGCCTCGGTCAAGAATTCAGCCGCTGCGCAGTTTATACTGCAAGTCGGTCAAATATTCAGTTTTGCAGCTAATGCAGCACAGTCTCTCGGATTAAAATTCAGCAAAATTAATCAAAATTTACATTGTATGCATCTATTTAAAAAAGGATGCAAAAGCTGCAAATGTATTTTTTTTTGTATAACCTCATTGAATTATTTGGATTAAGTATATTATATAAATTATTTTATTCTAATTCTCATTATTTTGTATAAATTGTGTACCAAATTAGAAATAAAAATATCAAATTTCCCTACAAGCAGGCATCCGGTCGGACAAAAATTCATTCGCAGTTTAACGCATACCAGCTGACTTTATGCAGTGTAAACTGAGCAATGACTGATTTCTTAACCGCACCCCTTTCCTATAAAACCGGTTCGTTTCAAAATTACCGGAAATTCAAAATAGTTGATTTCCTTAAAAATTGATTTTTAATATTTCGATATTTTTTCGTACAAAATAGTAAACGCAAAATTTGTTCGTTACAAAATTTGTAAATAGGATTTCAGCTATACCATACGAATTATATTGTAGTTTTAGTTAATAAATAAAAATTAGTTTTCGTTTTCCTATAGGTAAAGCGTGGTTTCATGTAGGTAATGAACTTGGACGAATCATTTTGGATAATTTTTTAACAAATCCTTTTCTTGAAAAATTATTACAGTATACAATTATTAAAATTTATGTCTTTATTCTTAAACATTCACGACTTATTTGTCGTGTACGCAAACGTTTTTGTAGTGTAAAATGAAATAAGCAATGGTAAAAGTCACCAAAAGTAATATCCCAAGGGCATTGATAATTTCCCGAAATAATTTTACTATATTTTTTCAAAAGCACGTTGCTTGGTAAGTTATTTAATATGCGTACATAATACAGTATTTGCATATTACCTAACATATTTACTTAGTTAAAAACAATTTTAACTTTTTATGAATGAAGAGAATCAATTATGTGGAATGTAATGTGGAATGTAATTATTTATTAAAAACACAACTATAAAATGAACATGATGAAAAAGTAAGTGTAGAATTAGATGCAGAAGATGATGGCGTGTCTGTCCCCTTTCCTAAAGCGGCAGTATATATTTCGCATATTTTCAATAATTTTGTTATGATGCTCACGATCAAGATTTAAATACGTTTTTAGAGAATTCGAGTTATTATGGCTTGTAATTTTCAATAGTGGCTGTTCTGGCACTCCGTTTTTAGCCAATTGACCCACTGCTGTCTCCCTATTAGAGTGATTGGTAATTTTGTTATCTATTATGATTTTTCACTAACCATTTACTGCCAGTGCAGTTCTTCGAGCCTCCTTGACAGGTTTTGCTGAATATAGGGTTGTACTCTAACCGGTTTGTTTCCGAACGATCATTGTTTTTTTTTCATTACAAAAAAAACGCTCCTTTCCAAGCTAACTCCACTGTAGTAATGTGGTACAACTTCCGAAGTGGACCTTCAGAATTGTTTTCATCCCACAAATTCACTATATTATTGAGCTCAGCTGAACTTAATGTTACCGATATAGTTTTTATTTTTGTTGGATCCGCTTAGAGTATTTTACGCTTTACATCTCGTGCAGCCCGAGCTTTTCTAAATATTACGCTCTTAAACAGGTCTACCATCTCTTTAAACTCGTTATAATACTTTTCTTGAAGAATTTTGACTGTAATGTTCCAAATAGTTTTTAAAGTGGTTTCCTTAAATTTCTCACCGTTTCATTTTCGCATGTTTACGGCATAGTCTCTCAATATTATAGCAAGCTCTTCTGCACTACCATTTTCATTTATAGTTTGTAATTTCTGGCATTACAGAATTTGGTAAATCTGTTAAAATTATATTTTTTACTGATTTTTTGGCGTATTTTCCTCAATAATTTGATGTATTGATTTGCCATTGGAATGTTTGTATTAATTTCGACCATCTCATCTAAACCTGAAATACAAAAAAGTAAGTAAAATAATTAGAAATATTTATTTTCAAATTGAACAACTTACGCTATCTTTTAAATTGTAAAATAGTTGGACTTTATATTTTGTCGCATTACTCCTACCAGTATGCAATGCATGTAGTCAGCTGGTACCTGTTACACGTATCCTACATTGATTTGTTCTAATGCAGTTGGCTTAATATTTTTGTGATATTCTAATTGGTTTCTAACAGTACTTTGTGCATCAGTGCTCAGTGGTACATTTATATCTAAAAAGCACATCCTCCTATTTAAATACTCGCCTTTCACTTCGCATTACAAATACTATTACAAAGATAATTGAGTATTTTTTAGTCTCTTAATTTTTTAATAAGAGCAAAACTGTATTGTATTTATTTGTATTGTAAAATTTTTTTCTATTCATTCGTGCACAGAATCATCTAGCAATACATACAAAGAATACGGAATCTGTGGACATTTTGCTTGACTCGGTCTTTGAAACAGCAAACATTGGAAAACCGCTCCAGATTACACCCTATAATTCAAACAATTAAATTTTGTGGCCAGATCATTTCTTTACGAAGACATGAAGATTTAGGAAATCTAACTGAAGTGGTTTTACAATGACGGGAATTTTTGCCCACTTTTTCATTTCAGATTACAATCTGGAGATGAAACATTAAAATCCCATTTATAATTATATGGTAAGAATGCGACATACATAACATCAAAATCAGATTATTAGTGTTTGAACCGCTTACTAATACGTTAGTATCAAGTTAATAATGCCAAAGGTTTTACAGTCTTTGCTGATGAGACAATATATCAAATATCGAGCAGTTTTCTTTATGTGTTCGTTATTTAGATTCTGACCGAATTCGTGAAGTTTTTTGCAGTTTGAACCGGTTACTGACCTAACTGGCAAAGGTCTCACAAATATTTTATTAGAAAATATTGTTAAGCTTGGCATTGATACCCAATACCTCAATGAGTGGAAGTTTTTATTATGCGCAGAAATACTATATAAGAAATGAACATCTTCTAGCGTTATATGTTCATTGAGCATCACACAGCATAAATTTAGCAATGTCGAATGCTTGCAACTTAGATCGATAAATCGACATCGTCGATAGCGACGCAATTACTATCGGTAACAAAAAATGTTGAATTTCAATTGGCCGTTTATGTTATTGCAATATTTTTCTCAGTAACGCATATTCTAAGCCGGTTCCTGCCAACAGAAAACTTTGACTTATAGTTGCTGCCATTAAAGTGGCTATAGTAACGTAGAACGTTTTATCTGATGTGCGTGGCGATAACCACAATTTGTTTGCGGTTATATTTAATGATGTATCTAAAGTCTGTGACGAACATGTCATCAATATTCGCATTCCTCGTTGTGACGGAAAACAAATACAACTGTGTAATATTGCTACTGAAACCCCAGAACAGTATTACAGAATATCAATTTATATCCCATTTCATGACGAGTCCATGTTTGGCCAAATTGATGAACGGCTCAGTGGGCATAAATATTTTTGATCCTTCTAATACTAGTGATCTTTCGCACTAATAATTTGTGATTTTGTGGCAAACTTGAATACTTCTCAGATCAACAACACCGAGCGAGTGGCTCAGTGGTTAGCGCTGTGCCGCTTGAAGCGGGAGGTTCTGTGTTCGTCGAATCCCAACAGGGACAGGATGCAAAAGGGCATTTTTCTCACAAAGATTACCTTCGGTGATATTGATTCCTATTCGTGTGCAGAACTCATGAGGCGATCCGTCTTCCATGTCATCGTGGTAGAGGGTGACATGGAGCTATTCAATGCGCAGATGGTAAAATGTACCTAAAAAAACATTTTTGACATGAGCAGCAATGCTCCGGCCAAATAAAATAAATTAAATAATAAAAAATTTAAAAAAAAATTTTTTAAAAACAACATATCTAATAGTCGAAACCCATGATAAATATTTGTGAATACAAATTTTTGAAAAACGAAGACACCCAAATTATCACGGTCTGTTGCTATGATAAATTTTGACAAACACCAAAACTTTCTATTATAAAAAACAAACTCATCGCGTAGCACACTCGAATCTACAATAAAACATATAAAATTCACTACTTGGTTTTGTAAAAGTACAATTCAAAACCCATATAAGAAAAATTTAATTTTTTTCGTTGCTATGACAATTTTAATAAACAATTCACATAATTAAATGTAATTTTTCGTCATAGTTTTTATACCTCACAAAAAATTAATTTAAAAACAAATAAAGCGGGGAAATATTGCAATCAATTATTATACTTTTCGGACAGCGTAATAAAAAATTGGGGATGTAGGGAAATGTTTTTCAAATAAATGGCAGAAATTTTATACACAAATATTTATCACGGGTTTCGGACACAGTCTAAACCGATTTCCGCACAATAATTACATTATTGACATAGAGGATGATTTACGCTGTAATTGAAAAATTGTTTGGAAATTTATCAAACTTAAGAACACAATAACAGCTTGCTTTGGTTTATGGAATGCAAAGGAGAAAAGTCTAAAAACGAAATCAATCTAAATTGATGTTTTTGCATGATTATACTATATGGTTAAATAAATAAACGAATTTATATCATGCTCTTCAATGAAATTTTTCAATTTTAGCTCGCCGGTCTAGGTCACATCGTTCATGTATTCATTATGTCATGCTACATGCTTCATTTCTTTATAGCAATCTTGCAAATGTTGCTCTTTTCGTCGTTAAATTGTGGTATTTTTTCTTTGTGAATACGTTTCCGTGATATGCTTATGCCAAAACACCGATGAGTGAACTTGTTCTTTTGTGTTTCATCTACAACCGTTTTGGATGTACATGTTATGTTTTCTGGCCATCCTTGCCAAGTTGTTTCCAATAAGTTATTAAACTTTTCTCAACTTGCACATTTAAGTGTACATCAGGAAACCTTGCCTCTAAAGATTCATTGCGATGCGTGTTTCATGTGCACTTCGAAATTTAAAGTCAAGACTATCGCTCGGTGATCCTTTGAAGTTCAGTCATCTTTTACTTTTCAATCGGTCAATTTTCTCAAAAACCCATCAATAAAAAGTGTAACATCAATATGTCATTCACCCTTGTGGCAATAGGTGCTTGGCTGACCTTGTTTGTTTATAACAAAAAAGCATCTTCTTTGTGTCCATATTATGCCATAGTTTAGACTTCGCATTGAAATCGCCAGTTATGATAGTAAGATTTTTGAGGCCCTCCATAGTTTTATCAAGCCTAAATTGATGTAATCATCGGTAAATTTAAAGTAAATACTTTTTATTTACTTCAACACATAAACCATGTGAGTGGCACAATTATGTGAGACTCTAAGTATTTCTAGGCCATTGGTATAGATGCATACAGAGGATTCGTGCTTACAGAGTATATCGATATTCTTATCTTATGCGCATTGTCTCATTTCATGTCCTACAATTTTTGCATTTTGCTTAATATTCTGCTTCTCGAGGAGTTATCAAAGACTTTGTTAGCTACCTCTTAATGACCTACTGGATGACCTTGCTATTTGAAGGCCCCAATTTTTTGAAACCAATCTTAGGTCCCCTTTTGTAAATTCACAAATAGCTTCTTTGATGTCCTACGTAACAATAATTCTGAGTAATTTCTTTCCAAGTAGCGTAACTATATAAATGCCCAGTCTTTCCCAAGTTTATGTTACTCTATAGGTCAAAATTATAATACAATTGCTGACATTACTGACCTTTTCGATGACCTTATCGAAAAGCCGCGGGTTTAATTAACTCCAACACTTTGGAATTAAAATCTTTGGTATTAGCGAAGGCGACCTCTTTACCAACAATGGGTTGACAACACGAGTTGGCTTCCATTAAGTTCACTGGCTGTTGTTCTTGCCGAGAACACTCTGCTCAAGAATCACAACTGGGTTCTTTAGTACCTTGTGTATATGATGCTTTATCATTTTTAGGTTGCTTTTCGGGATTCTTTAGTTTTTCCACCTGTTCTTGTAGTCGACCTTTTAGGCTAACTACTTCGAGGCAAATTGTAATCCAAACATCTCTGATGCTGCGACCGTCGGAAAGCCTATTTTGCTCAGCAATACGGATTTTGCTTAAAGATTTGATTTCAACATTTTGATTCAAGGGCTTTAAATGTATCAGTTAAGCGACTAATCTTACTAACGCTTTATTCTAAGCCCTTATTGTATTTAAGACGGCAATTTGTGATTATCCTCTGAAAGGTAATAACGTCTTAAACGTATTGGTTTGGCACCGGTCATTTAACGATGGTTAAGATACTTGCTTGTCATACCGGGATCCCAAGTTCGATACTCGTCATTGCAATAATAAAATCTTGCAAATGGTCCCAATGATCTCTTTAGAGATGCGGTATGTCAAAAAAATTTCATATTTTTATGATTTTGGAAAAATTGTTAGATATTATATAAATAATTTAGTTTTTTGCCAAAACTAATATGACCACAAGCTTGAAGTCAACTGTTAAACACGAACAGCATTACTAATTAATTAGCTATTCCACATTAAAACTTGAGTCTACATAAAAAACATAAAATATTATGTAATATACTGGAACCTTTCAGTTGGTTTTAGCTTCTACTTTGCATCTATTTAACTTACATGATACATTGTAGTCTAAAACTGTTGATATATGTAATACATGCATAATAAGCATTTCTCGTGATTTACAAAATAGGGCATAGTTATAGGTTTATATGAATACCTTAAACTATCGAAGAAATAAAACTAATGAGTTTCAAGCGCTGGTTTCGAATTAAAGAAACATTAATTTTCAAATCATATCAGTTGGATTTCATAAATCATGAAGATTTTTATTTCCGTGGTGTATATATATAACTCGAGTTTGAATAATTAAATTTATCAAAAGTTTAATCGCGCACAAAACTCTACAAAAAAAATGGAGAATTAGAAACAAAAATTCGTGATTTGAATAATTCACTGAAATTAATTTAATTTTATAATCAAAATTTGTAATCGATTAAACATGTTTTCATTGATTCTACCTATATACAAAAAAAATCAATTACTTATGTTAATATTAACTAATACATTAACCATATAAACACTAGAAAGATTGTTGCAGGCGATCTCCCGTGTGCATTTCCTTTCTCAACCAAAACCCTATTGTAAAGGTATATAATTAGAAATTGAACTGCAATGAATCCAACAAAATTATAAATAAAACAATTTTTGACATCATTATTTAGTTTTATATAGAAAATTATAATTATTATTAATAAATCATAAATAAAAAACATTTTCTAACTTTATCGCTTTTCAAAATCTTGCTAAGCAAAAATTTGATCAGTTTAAGTATTTTGGTCCATAAACAGAAAATAACAATGTTTTTTTTAGAAAAATTCCATGTTTAGTTTCAAATACATTTTTAATCAAACGTCCAATCGATTTAGACATTACTATTATATATTTTAATTAATATATTTCATTAAATATTAATTAACCATGCTTTGCAAAACTCTGTAATCAATATTATTTGCTAAGTGATAATCATTTTTTTTTGCAATAAAACATTTAGCAAATTTGACGTTTAATCAATTTTTTAAAACCTAATTTGTATTTTTTTAATTTTTGTGTCGATTAAAATGTATATAAATTAGATTTTCGGCGGTTACATGACGTAGTGGTCATAAAACGGTTAATTCAATTGATTTGATTGATTTGTAATGTTTGATCAATTTTTTAAAATCTAATTTGTATTAATTTTAAAGTTTTGTGTCAAATAAATTGTATGTTGATTTTTTTGATTTTCTTTGAAAATTCTCTTAATTTCATATTATTTTGAAAATTCTCTTAATATCGTAACTCGTAATTAGATTTGTAATCAAATGATCAAAATTATGTAGAATCATCTGATGTGGATAACACCAACGAAATCGAGAACATCCAGGTTGAAAACAGTAAGAAAATGAAAAAGCATAAACAAAATTTTCGGAAGAACTTGATTGATAAATTTGCGTGGGTCGAGAAAAAAACCGATAATTTAAACGGGATGGATAAACCGTTCTGCAAGTTTTTCAATAAGCCTTTGACGAACAATACAGCTCATTTACAACGACATGAAGATTCAGAGCACCATAAATCTACAATTAGTTCTCTAAAACGTCAACAAGAAATTTTTAAAAGAGACGCGTCCTTTTCTAAAAAAATTGACCAGGCTAAATCGGTGGAATTAAAAATAATTATGTTTCTTCTTGAACATAATTTGACGTTCGTATTAATAAACCCCTTAATCGAAACTGCGGAGGTCAGTACAAAAAAATGCATGGTTCTAGTTGTACGATTTTTTGATTACGCTACTGGTAAAGTCACAGACAAATTTTTTAGACTTGTGCAAATAGAAAATGCAGATGCTAAAAGCATATATGACAAAATTATTAATTACTTTGAGTTGGTCAAGGTTCCCTTGTCAAACATAATAGGTTTTGCTTCTGATAACGCGTCAGCGATAATGGGAAATAAGAGTGGCGTAAAAGCCTTTTTACAAAAAATAAATCCTAATTTATATGTAATGGGTTACAACGGCCTCATCTAAAATGATACCTCACAAAATAGAGCATCTAGCTAAGAATATTTGTTCATATTTTGCTCATAGCTCAGCAGCATGATTATATGCGACAGCATGATTATATGCAGTTTCAAGAATACTTCAACGTTAAAAAAACATAATTTTAAAGACTGCATCAACTAGGTGGCTATCATTCGAGAATGTAGTATCACGAATACTAGAACAGAGGGGCCCATATAGCTTTATTTTGAGATCACTACTTTTGGAAGAAAATTAATATATGGAAATCTTATATTCCCGAATACTAAAAACATTAAAGTCCAGAAAAAAATTATTTCGAAAAAAAAAATCCAGAAAATAAAAATACAGAAAAAAAAAATCCCGAAAAATAATTTTAATGTATTTATTTCATTTAAACGTTTAAATTTTTTATAGCATTGTGTTCCTTGCTAAACTCTTTAAAAATGACATTTTGGACCACCTATCTTTTTTTAAAAGAATTTGTTTAATTTTTTTCTTTTATTTTATACGTCATGCGAATTTTGATCTCTTCTCCCATATGAATGCGTTCGACTCTATCCTTCACAGTCACATGTTCGCGTCCCAAAATTTAAATTAGGTTATAAAGACCTATGTGGGCCTTACCTATGTGGGCCTTACTAGAACATTTAAGCGCCGATGCCATGCCTCAACTGAATTTTAGGTTCTGGGCAAGCTATCTGTAACTAACTCGCTCACATGACCAAACTTCTGGTGTATATTGTAGAAATATAGTATGTAAATGTAGTAGTTAAAAATATAGAAGAAAATCCAGAATAAATCTAGAAATATCTATTTATAAAGTGGCGCGCGCCACTTTATAAATAGAGATTTCTAGATTTATTCTGGATTTTCTTCTACATTTTTATATTCTGCATTTTAAACTTTCGGGCTATTGAGTTTCTAAATATTTTTATTCTATATTTTAATTTTTCGGGATTTTAAAATTCGGTATTTTTTTTTCGGGATTTTAAATTTCTGGATTTCTTTTTTCTATATATAGTAGCCAACCCCTTTATTTTATACCGAATGAATTTGAAACTGAATCTGATTTAGCTAATAATATTTCCCGCGAAATGACAGACGAAAATAAAATATATTTTTATTTTCTTTCATATATATTTAAATTGACCAATCAAATAAACGTTGAATACCAATCAGAAACACCTCGTATCCACCAATTGTTGCCTACCATAAAACCTATAGCGATTATAACTTCCCAGTAAGAAGAGAATAAAAACTCACTATTTAATTTTATAATTTTATTTTTAAAACACGCACTTATTTATTTATATATAGGTAATTACACTTACAGTTTGGGTTTGAACAATTAATGTCCTAATTGTTTTGTGTTTGTTGTTGTTGTTGTTGGTAATGGTGATAGTGATGATGATGATGTTTAGATGATCTTCAATCGAAGTCTTAAATTGGAATGAACGAGTTTTCGTTTTTGGTTTGTCATCTCGTCTTACTTGTGTTGTTGCGCTCCAACCTGTGGTGAACACATCAACCATCATTTACCATATACGCACCTGTTGGTACGCGGTGTTATGGCAAACATATAATTAAGTAAATTATATGTTTGCCTTTTTGTACGGCTGAGTATACTCAACCGCTACAACCTATTATAAAACTATTTTAACAAATTTTATTAAGGCAGATTTTATTAATGGGAATTGTTTGAGTTCAATTTATTTTTCTAATAAAGATTGTTTTCTGGAACATAATCATATTTATAAAGGTGCAAAAGCGGATTTATTAATAAAGGAGGGACAGTACCGGATTATCTAATTGTTGAATTATATAGACAAATCACTAAACGCAATGATTTTGAAGACGAGGTGTTGGTTGGCGTACCCAAAATTTAAATTCCCCACTGTAATTCCTTTAATTAAACGGTTTCCAAACCTCATCGAAGGAAATCGTATTCAAGAATTAGATGACGAATGAAGGATATTACAACATCAGGAGATTATCAATATGAATGAATATTGAGGAATTCTGGTCGGGAATTTTTAATTTGAGAAATGCGACAGGTGATAAAATGTTTCCTTATCTAGGTAGTTTTATAGGAGCAATACTAAGTTTTCCCCATAGCAGTGCTACTGCAGAACGGGTGTTTTCGCAGATAGTTTAATCAAAAATAAACAAAGGAATTCATTAGCTACCTGTATATTGAATTCAATTCTTATGGCAAAAAAAATGCTAAAACAAACTGATGCCAGTAAATGGGTTCCATCCAAAGATCGTTTAGCTAAATATAAAAAATAAAAATTTTTTATAATAGTAATTTAATTCATTTTAGTTTTAGTTTACTTTTTGTGATAATTTTAGTTTTAGTTTACTTTTTGTATAAAATATATTATATACTATTTTAAATATAAGTTTTGCTGAACTTAATTTTTTTAAATACAAAATACGTAAAATTATGTGTTAGATTTGTTTGTACTCCCTAGCGACTTGAAATAATCCCCTGAAAATTTAAAATTTACTCCTAAATTTTTAAAAACGACAGCACTGTAGGTAACAATTAGAAAACAAGTTAGTTCTTAAGTAATATTAAAAGAGTGAAGTTCAAATAAATAGATCTTAAGAAAACAATTAAAAGAGTATAATAAAAGAGTGGCGGTCAAAGTAAATATAAATAAAATAAATGTTGCATTTTTATTGAAGGGTAGAAGCGTAACAATATCATTGTAAATTAAGTATAGGCTACTGAATATATTATGTTAATGATAATTCCTAAAGTTTCATATATTTTCGAACCACTAATTTTCCAACCAATATTTTTTACATGCAATTAATGTAATTGTATATATGTAAAGGTAACAGTAATATATAAATTTAAATGATCATTAAAACATTTAAAACGTCGGTTGTTTCTCAACATGACAGAATGCGAAGCTCTTAGGAGCTCATATCATCATAAAATCCATGGGATCGAGATGTTTTGAAGTTCAACACCATACTGTGGAATATTAAAGAACATGGTACTGTAATAAAATGTTTCCACAATAAATTGTATTTAACATACTAGTACACTACCTATTAGCTCATCAATACCGATCGAGACATTCCCATAAAACACAATTAACATTACCGGTGTAATAAATTTAATTGTACAAATTTGCTCTAATGAAATACTCGTATGAACATAAATGTATCGTTTAATGGGTTTTATATACGTTCAATTTCGATTGGCCAATTGATTTCTTGCACATATCATGTTTGTGTATATTGTTCATAAGCATCTTTTAATATGTAATTTAAATTTTAACATTTTTTTTTTATAATTTACAACAACAACGAGCTGTATACAGAATCTGAGAATCGTAAACAAAGATGTTTTTATGCAAAATTTATATAAAAAAAACTGTTAATTAGAAGCGATTAAATTTAATTTAACTCACGAAATGCGTGCATAGTACAAATTAAAATCTCTCGGCTAAATGTTGTAGAAGTAACAAATGTGATATCTTATTTTACGACATTTTAAAATACGCGACGGTTTCTCGTAACTTTATTTACATACATATTACAGTAAAATAGGTTAGTGTAAAACACATGATATGCAAATAATTTGAATAATTTTATTGCAATCGTGAAATGCGTTGAATATCTTGCTACAATGCATAAATACACAAAGTCTTTGTATAAAAATTCTTAAAGTGTTGGGATACATTGTGTTTAAGAACCAATGTATCTGTGATTAAAAAGCAAGATCCTTAGGCCGTCGATGGTCCAAAAACTACAAAAAACAGACTTTTTAGCAAAAATTATTAAATATTTTCATTCGAATCAGATACAGATATTGCCTCTAGTTTAACCAGTTCAACATAAGAAATACATAAAAAATATGTACAAAAAATCGAAGCTAAAACTAATTTTACCGTCACCGAAATTGAAGACTTGAATAATGCTAGTATAAATGCTTTAGACATTGACAAGATGAAGAAGATGATTGTAATTTGTAATGAATCAGAATGTGAATTTAGGATCGGTATCAACCTTTACAATGCGGGTGAAAAGGCCCGGTTTTAGGCATAGGCGATATAGGCACCGGCTTTGGCCGCCAGACATTTGAGGGCGCCCATTTTCCCAATTTTTTAACTTTTTAACTTATTCTTTTTTTAATTTTATAAAAACAAAATATGGAATCTTGTTTTAATAAAAACAAACAATTCAATATTTCTTGTTTTCGTTGAAGAACAACCTAGAACTTGTAAACAGAATAGAATCAGTTAAAATTCTTCATGGTTCCAGACTGGCCTCTTTTGATATAACGAACATGTATAGTAACATTCCAATAGAAGAAACTATTGGAATCACTTACGACCTCCTCGTGAATCAGGGAGAAACAGAATGTCCAGAGAAAAGTAGCAATCTCTTAAAGGTGATTACTAAATAAAATTACTTCGAACATCAAGACATATTCTATGAACAGCATGAGTAGTCCACCTACTGCCTTCCCCCGTAAAAAGCGCCTAGGACTATATTCGGGTGATCTTCAAAATATAAAATTTTCTAAAAATGGTGAAAATTTTCGAATAGAACGCCCATTTGAATAAAACGCCTAGGCGCTTTAATCGATTTTTTGTTTTTAAAAAAAAAAATTTCGATTGTTATTATAATGACATTTTTGGATGGGTTTTCAACAACGTTCACATGCTCATTAATTTTACAACATTTACTACCGAGGATAACGATTTATGTTCCACTTCTTAACCATCTGATTTTAAAATAATCCTATCATTATCATCAATAAGATTATGGTCAGTAAGAACCATATTTACTTTATCATCGCTAAAGATAAATGGCTCGTGCAAATTAATTATTTTAAATTCTTTAGGAATTAAAAGCCTTGGCTATTTTATCAGCTTCAACGTTGTTTTTTCGAGCCCATTATGACACTATAAAAGTATTAAGCACTTTATCGCCCCCAGTTTTGTCTGCCTATTTGAGTCTGAAAGAGCTTTCGCTATGTATTCATCATAATTGTCATTATATGTTTCCTGGAATGTTTTGTTTATACAGACAACCAAAGACTGGAAGTAAGCCAGTCATTTTAAGCGGTATGATTTCGATAAATACGGTATTTTTCAAAATATTTTAAGCTGGCTACCGTAATGTGTGGCGAAAACGAGTATAAATAATTAAAACTGGTTGTGGTAACAAACTTGTTCGTGAACGTTTCGTTATTACACTGTGGATATATTGCTTAATGATATCGAAGTTCCACATTCCAGTATGGTTTACAACGACAATACGGCCACTACAGATATTAGGAACTACAATGATATGTTTTAAACCTTTTTAAATACATTTTATAGTGTTATAGGTACTTAAAATGTTTATGGTTTGAAAATCGCCAATTATCCTCAAATACTACGACTAGGCGTTTAAAACTAATAGTGCGCCCACTAGGCGTTCTATTCGCTCATTACGCCTAGGCACTTTTTACGGGGGAAGACAGTAGGGGAAGCCCTTTATCGAGTACTTTAGCCAATATTTTCTTAAATCACTTAGAGAGTTCGAAAATATTGAGTAAAGTAACCCTTGTAAGAACTGTGTGGCATACTGGTATATATATATATATATATATATATATATATATATATATATATATGTGGATGATGTACTAACACTGCTTAAAGGAACCAATCGGCAATTGAAACAATTTCACGATTATCTTAACAATATACATAACAACATCAAGTTCATTTTGGAAACTGAAGAAAACAAGTGTATAAATTTCCTGGATCTAACGATTTGGAATGAAAATTATGAACACAAATTTAAAATCTTTAGAAAACCAACACAAACGAACCACACAATCCATAACGACTCACACCATCCACAACAACATAACATTGCGAAATACCTGCACATGATCAACAGACTGAATACGATACCAATGGATCAAGACTATTCAGAGGAACTGAATACTAGTAAACAGATCGCTAGGGCCAACGGGTTCTAACCGGCAAGGATGAACCTATTGAACAGAAAACACAATAGCAAGAAACTCAACGAACAGTATACTTCCAGACAAAGACAACAAATACATTACATATGAAATTTTTATCAACAGCCATTGTCTAAAAAAAATGGATTTGGCAAAGTTTAGGAAGCTAGAGCTTTATTAGATAGTAGCCAGTCAAATTTTATTTTTTCTAATTTTTCAAATAAATTTAAATTCATAAAAACCCAATCAAATCAGTTTGCAATTTCCGGTCTTAACAATAATCTACATTAGTTAATGAACAAATATGTGTTGAGATAAGTTCAAAAATTTTGTCTTATTGTGTAATAAATTTGTCTTATTGTGTAAGTATTGTGTAATTTATTCATTATAACAGTATATTGTATAATTAGGAGGAAAAGTACTGCATTCCAGGACGATAGTGGAAATTGGCAACCACGGGAGTCCCGGAAAGCACTTTTCCTCCGAATTGTACATACTATTTTTTCTCCGATCGGACTTTAAAACGAATATAAACCCAAAATAATTTTTAGTATTATTCATTAATTATCATATTAAGAAATCAAAACGAAGTAAAAAATCGAAAATAACATAAAATTATTGCTTAGTTAGCCACGACATCATAAGACATAAATACATTTTTTTTTTTTTTTCAAGTTTGTGTACCTATTTGATTTATACAAAACGTGTGAACGAAATTATCCGCCGGATATAGTGGAAGCAGCTGATTCAGCTACATGTGATTTACTCCCGCAAAAATCGAAGGAAAAATACGAAAATGCTTATAAACGCTTTATGGATTATCGTTAATCTAAACACATCAAATCATTTTCGGAAAACGTCATTCTGGCGTATTTCGCTGATTTATCTACAAAATTGAAATCATTCACATTATGGTCAAACTACTCAATGATCAAGTCGATGCTAGTGGTTATAAATAATGTGGATATTGCAAAATACCAAAAATTACGTGTCTTCTTGAAACATACAATTTTTGGCTGTATTATAAACGAAAACTATAAAGCAAATTCAGAACAAAACATTCATCTAACAAATCGCCCTACTAAACAGATGGATTACTCCAAGAATCCATTTCAAAATTTTTTAGTTTAGAATCTGTATCAAATTCTCAATTATTATCTATAAAGATGACAAGTTTTGTGAATCTCATTACAAAAATTCCACATATAGAGAAAGTGATAACAGATATGTCGTTTCATTACCTTTGTCTCCAGATGATTTGAATTTAGGTGATTCAAAGGCTCAAGCATTAAAACACTTTAACTACCTTGAACAACGTTTAAATCGTAACCCTGATCTTAAGTACCAATATTTTGATTTCATGAATGAATATTTATTAAATATCTTATATGAAAGTTATCGATGTAAAATTTGATGACTCTAATTCAACCTATTATTATATGCCACACCATAATATCTTAAAACCCACTAGTTAAACTACTAAATTACGCGTATTATATGATGCTTCTGCAAAGACTACTACAAACTGATACGATGTTATGTTAGTTGGTCCGACCGTTCAACAAGAAAAGCTTATAATTCAATCACTTTGGACGTTATAATCTGACTGGGTTACACCTGTTCCTATTGAATTAAAATCATATTGGTTAGAGTACAAGTCGCAATTATACCTTTTAAATAAATCAAGCATACCCCGGTACTTATTTAATTTTACACCGGTCGTTTTAGAACTCCATGGATTTTCTGATTTGTCAGAAAAGGCCGATGGAGCTTGTTTTTTTGATATAAAAACAAATCAGTGGATAAATTTAAAAATACCAATGTTTTCACTTTGTAGTAAATCAAGAGTTTCACCGTTAAAAGAATAACAATTCCACGTTTAGAATTTTGTGCTGCCCACTTGTTAGCAGTTTTACTAAAGCTTGTCCTAGAATCCCTTGAAATTAAATTTGATAAATTATGCCTTTGGTGTGACTCTATGATAGTTTTACATTGGATTAAAATGGAACCTCACCAATTAAAAATATTTGTTGCAAATTGAATTAGCGAAATTCAGGAGTTAACTGAAAACTGTTCATGGCAATATATTAATAGCGTTAACAATCCTGCAGATATCATTTCTCGTGGAGTAATGCCAAATGAATTAGAATCCAATACACTGTGGTGGAAAGGACCCGATATTTTAGTTAATAATACTTGCCTACTTGTTCCAAACACAACAATTGATTCTAATCTACTAGAGTTAAAACCAGACAAATCTCTCCCTAATTTCTTTCAACAAAACATTTTTTTTGTCTTTAATGACCCGCTATAGTTTATTCAAAAAACTTATTCGGATTACAGCATTTTGTAATAGGTTTATCAACAATTGCTAAAGTATTACTAAACAAACCGGAATTCTTACCAGTGAAGAACCAGACAAAGCATTAATTGCAATTGTTAAAAGCATCCAATCAGAATATTTCAAACCTGAATTTTCTTCTATAGTTAAATTTGGAAGAGTATCTGATAAAAGTAATATTTTAAATCTTACTTCATTTTTGGATAAAAATCAAGTGCTTCGAGTCGGTGGTAATATGTAATTTCAAGGACTTCGATATGGAAGCAGAATGGCATTTTTTTGCAATTTGCCATGAAAAAGCAGATTGTGATGCATTAGGAGGAATGCTGGTAGAGCGAGTTTACAAAGACCATTTGAACCCTAAATAATTACGCCACTTAAACTCTATTCATGGGCTGTGGAAAAAGAGTCAAAAGTAAACTATTTATTTTTTTACTAATAAAGATTATAATGTAATAGAAAAACAATTAAAAAATAGATATAGCTCAGTAAAACAAATAGCAGGTACTCATAAATATCATAGATTTTGTCCAATTAATAAGACATCTTTAGATATTAGGAAATTTTCATTTTGCTCAAAGCAAAAACTTTTTTATATTGAATAATAAAGATTATATTAACAACCATTTTAGGGTTTTATTGCATTGCCAAAAGTGTAAGTTAGTGAACAATTCAAGAAAAATTATCAAAGAAAAAGTTTGATAGATTTTTTTGATTTTTGGTTTCAGATCCTGAAATATTCAAAAAATCATATTTTAAAAATGAGAGATAGGACTCCATTTTTTATTTTTTTATTTGTTTGATAAATGAATCAGCTTTGAAAAAAATAAAAAATTGATAACTCGTTGGGGTCGAAAATAACGGGAAATGACATTTTTCAGAAAAACCACATTTTTTATTTAATAAATAATTTTTTAAAAATTGTGAATGTACCGTTATTTATATTTATAAATAACGAAATATTTCCCTTTCATTTGAGATATAAAACACTCAAATCGGTTAAGTGGTTTTTGAGAAAGAGGACTTCAAAAATTAGCATTTTCCAGGAAAAACGTAAAACGGCGTGCGCCACTTTCAAAAAGAACAATGCCGCAAAAAAAAACAAAAATAATTTATCATGTTTTTTAAACAAAGAGAACATTTTTGAAAAGTTTCATCGGATGAAACTTTTCAAAAATGGGTCAGGACCAGATTTCCGTTTTTTTGATCGGTTTATATATATATATATATATATATATATATATATATATATATATATATATATATATATATATATATATAAAAATATATATATATATATATATAAACATATATATATATATATATATATATATATATATATATATGTGTGTTTTTTTTTCATTATCATAGTTTTATTTTATTACAAATTTTACATTTTTTATTTTTTACATATGATTTAACAAACTGACAAGGTAAACCATTGGATCAGATTGATCACGTGACTGGAACACTGATTCTATTTACAAACTAAAATATAATTTACAATTACTGATAACATAATATTAAACTGACGCAAGTAAAATGATAATAATATATAAATTAACAAACCTCTTCGATAAAACATTATAACTAATAAAAAGTGATTAAAGTAGGAATTAACTATTCCTAATATTGTTAAATTGTTTCATTTATTATTAATTTACCTTTTTCGACTACTATTATCATTCTTAACCATCATTTTAATTATTATTGTTTACTTTCATTTAACTTAATTCATTTTCTTTATTAATTTTTTCTTTATTTGGTTGATAATAAACTTTCTGAATAACATACTTATTAAATTAATAATTCAAAAAGGTGGTCAATATTCTTAGTTTCGTGGAGCCATCCTCGCAAGGATTTTGATAAAGTAGAGAAGCTATTGCACATTCGAATGAATATCGGTAAATTATTAAATATTATTGGGGGAATAATATCAATGCAGTTCTTTCTAAAATCTAATCTGAAGTTGGGAACATATTTTTTAAACTGATGATTAATTCTAAGATTATATTCAGCGTGGGATACAAAACTATTTCCGTTTTTGATGTAAAATATTCTAAGTACCTTAAAAACATAAATATGTTTAATGGGAGAATATCTAACTTTTGAAATATAGGCCACGACACTGAATATGAAGGTTTGAAGCTTAGAATTCTCAGCAACTGTTTTTGGCAAACATATATTTGTACTAATGTAGATTTGCATGAACCACTCCAACATGATAGACCGTATTGTAAAACTGACTCTGCTAGGGCAAAATATATCATTCGTAGTAACTATAGCGGAGAATACAACCGCAGAACATACATTTTCCTAGAGACAGCTAAAAGTCTAGATTTCAATCCTTGAATGTGTATTTTCACTATCTATTACAATCCCTAGGTAGCGAAAATCATTGACCGAATTTATTAAGAAGTATTCATTTGACGGGCATTTTAGGTAACCGCGGCATTCAAAGGTATGGTAAGTTGTTTGAAGATTCGTTGATTGATAATCTCTAAAATGCATTAACTTAGTTTTCCCATTCAGAACAAAATTGTGTGCCTTTGCCATTCCGAGAGAATATTTAAATCATGTTCACAACAAGTGATGTTTTCTTCAAAACCGAAGCTAGCGTAGATAAAAGAAAAATCATCAGCAACTGAACATACACTAAAAAAATTAAGGTCCTAGCACTGAACCTTGCGGTACTCCTATATTAACCGGTAGTTCACTGCTTAGATGATTATTAACACGTACAATTTGGGCTCGTACTTTAATGGACGAGCCCAAATTGTACGTGTTAATAATTAAACCATTTATGGATATTGCCTCTGAAGCAACAGCAAAAAAGTTTTTTAAGAAGGGAGTCATGATTAACTCCATCAAATGTCTTCGTTAAATCAATAAAGAGAGAAAACTTTTAGTCCTTTATCAATATTTTTTTAAATAAACACCAAGAATGACAATAGCACTTGTTCAGTATTTCTATTTTTTCTAAAACCAAATTGAACGGGATAGAGTAGATCAGTTTTATTCAAGAAAGAAACCATCCTACTTTTCGTTGCTTTCTCAAATAATTTAGAAAATATCGAAGAAGAGAAATTGGTTGATAGTTGTTAAGAATAGTTTTGTCATTCTTTTTAAATATTGGAACTACTAAAGCTATCTTTAGCGACAAAGGAAAAACCCCAGTTACCAGACTTAAATTAAAAATATAAGCTAACACGTCAACTAGAAAAATACCAATTTTTTTAACAAACGCATTAGAAATGCTGTCCAGACCAGCGGTTCGATTCTGTTTCGATGAAAAGAGAATGAAAAAAAAATGTTATCATTATGTTTTCATTTGCTTTTATAGTTTTATTTTATCATGAACATCGAAAATGCGATTCCGGTTTACCAAATTGATAAAATACATTAGTTCTGAGTTTTTTACGAATGATGTCAGTGTAAACTGTTATACATTTTCAGTTCAGTGTTATATATGTTTATATATCTAAATAAAATATATGTCAAAATTTGAAATAGATATTTTGTATACACAAATTTATATAAATGTATGTCTTATAGAAAAATTGAAGCACATTATTACGATTATTATGGCAAAATTAATTATTATTTAGTAAAATTGAAACTCGTGATTGACTTTTAAAATTTGTCATTAACAGAATACACACAACACACTTATAGAATACACACATATAGAATACATACAACACACGAAACACAAACATTTAGGCGCAAAAAGAATAATTTTATCATCGGCGATAAACTCTTTTCAGCAACAAAATCAGTTTTTCACCAAATTTGACACAAGTTTATCGTTTACCACGAAAAAGGAATCGCGATTTGTGTTTTATCGATGATAACTTTATCAGTTATTATTATCATCGAACCGATGTTTATCGCCGATGATAAAATTATTCTTTTTGCGCCTAAATGTTTATGTTTCGTGTGTTGTATGTATTCTATATGAGTGTATTCTATATGTGTGTATTTTGTTAATCACAAATTTTAAAAGTCAATCACGAATTTTAATTTTACGAAATAATAATTAATTAAGCTATAATAATCGTAATAATGTGCTTCAATTTTTCTATAAGACATAATTTATATAAATTTGTGTATACAAAATATCTATTTCAAATTTTGACATATATTTTATTTAGATATATAAACATATATAACACTGAACTGAAAATGTATAACAGTTTTCACTGACATCATACGTAAAAAACTCAGAACTAATGTATTTTATCAATTTGGTAAACCGGAATCGCATTTTCGATGTTCATGATAAAATAAAACGATAAAAGCAAATGAAAACATATTGATAAAATTTTTTTGTTCATTCTCTTTTCATCGAAACAGAATCGAACCCCAGGTGCTGATTTATTTTTTAGAGAGAGAATAATGAAAAACAATTCACTTGAAGAAATTTCAGGAAAAAACAAAACTATTAGTAGAATTGTAATGTTCTGTAACAATTTTATTCTTTTGCAATTTATTCATTGAAAGCACTATTCGCGACACCAACACTTGTAAAGAATTCATTAAATTCATTTGCGATTTGTAAAGAGTTGTCAATTTTACAACCATTTAGATTAATTATTTCTTTTATTTTTACTGGATCAGTATGCCCACTTGTTAATTCATTGACCGTACTCCAATTGTTCCGAGCATCCTTACCATTTTGGAAAAATTTATGAGAATAGTATTTTTCTTTTATTACAAAAATTTGATAATTTACAGTTTCACATAACGTCAGGCTATAGTTTCTTAACCTTATGTTGTTTCGGTGTTTTTTAGCAAGAAGACAGAATTTATTTCTTTTACGTATAAGTCACCATCAGTCATAGATGGCTTCAGCTTCTTTAATATTAAGTCGCATCTTCCCCTATCTTTCAAAAAAATACAGTCAACCTTTTATCTAATAAAATTCTTCAATTATCTGACCTCTGTTTTCATAAGAAAAATTTCAGTCTTCTCAAATCAACTTTACTTAGAAATAACTATCCCTATTCTTTTTTTAACCCAATAATTAAATTCACTATTTATAAATTTTCAATACAGCGAAATAACTAGTCTGAGGATGCTGCCTCTCAGTTGACAAATGATAGTCAAATCTAAACAATTGCAATTCCATATGACAATGCACTACAACCATCCATCCCATTTGTTACAGAAATTTAATTTCAGAATCGTTGGTAGAGCACATAACAGTTTAGGCAGGTCTCTCTTCTCTTCCATCAAAGATCACACACAGTTAAGCGAAAATACTAATGTTATATATAAAATTGTGTGCGAATGTAGAAAATCGTATATTGGACAAACTCAGCAATTGTTGGGTACACGATTTCACCAGCATGTAAGAGATGCAAAAAATGTCGCTCAAAAAAGTTTAATTAGATCAGACGAGTGCATTATCTACCCATTTGCATAAATCTAATCATGCAATTTGCTTAGATAATGTATAAATTCTAGAGAAGGAACCACGTGTTTGGAAATGATTCACATCAAGATGAATCCTAACTGCCTAAACTAACAATCTGATTGTACGTATCTCCAGAATACATACAATCGTCTGATTGGTAAAGTAAGATATTTTACACTCTTCGTGGATAATAAAATTGATCTGTTACTATGCATTACTAATACATAATATCATCTGATTATTTCGACATAGGTCCGAAATGTCCAAAAAATACAATCTGATTGTACGTATTTCTAGAATATATACAATCATCTGATTGAAAATCAAATACCTCACGCACTACGTGGATAATGCAATTCATCTGTTATTACGTATTACTAATACATAATAACATCTGATTAATTCCATTATAATTCTCGTCCATTTCAGTTAACTTTTTATAATCTAAGGCACATTTAACTGTCTATCTGTATGCTATGTTGCTTTTCACTAAAAAATTTCTAAATTTTTTATGATATCTCTGCCATCTTTACGAAAAAAACTAGACTCTAAAATTTCATTCCATGTCTTTTTCTTTCATTTTTATTGTTATCTGTCTCTTTCTTTTTTTTACGTATATACCGCCAAATCTATTGTCAACATCACTCAAATGTTGAACTTGAAAAATTAAGTATTCATAAATAAAATGACGTGTACACAAAAGGGGAAAGTCCATAAATATTATATTAAATTATTTTCCTATTGGGAAACTTTTGTGTGTGAAATAAATAAAAATATGTTTTTAAGATAAAGACAATTTGTAAGTTTGTTTTTTTTAATCTTTTTAATTTAATTTAAATTATAACAATGTTTTTAAAATCTATATTGTTCTGTATTGTGTTTTTAGTTTTTACTATGTATTTCTGAGGATGAGTGGGAATTCCATTCGTAACGTAAAATGAATAAATAACTTCGTATAAATAAAATAGGCTTCAGAACCAAAAATAATATTAAAATATATATATATATATATATATATATATATATATATATATATATATATATTTCCATCTGGATTTGTAATTTTCATAACATTATATAACTAGTACTTTTTTTGTGTTAGCAATTTCAAGCTTAGTGACTACCAAAGGATTGTATTGCTAGATTGAGTTACTTTCGTTTGAGTTAATTCATTAACAGCATTTTTTAATTTCATCATTAAGTTATCAGCATTCTCGTTTAAGTCTATTCCTGTTTTAAATAGCAGCAATTGATTATCTAAGAGAAAGTTTAGCTTATCCTGAGAATGCCTTTTCCATGATCTTATTTCTACCACTTTGTGCTTTATTGCCTTTGATTTCTTAATGTTAATATTCGCACTTAACATATAATAATCAGTTATTTGTTGATCTAACAGTAGGTCTAACAGACTTTTACTGTTTTGTGTAACTCTAGTTTAATGTGGAACTATTTGCGATAATCTATAATCTTTAATTAGCTGATTTAATTTTCGGCTGTAGAATCTGTTACTTTTTAGATCAATATTACAATCCCCAAATATATACATAATTGGATTTATTGTGATCGATAACTTTTTCAAACCACTCTACATTATTTAGAAATACTGCATTTGTTGTTTAGAATGGTTATATATATATATATATATATATATATATATATATATATATATATATATATATATATATATATATATATATAAAGGATTATGATACATTTCGAGATTAGGCTACTCCTCAGAGATTGCAACGTTATCGGATTCATCAAATCAAATATGGGGAAGCCCATACAATTCGGAACAAAAACTGCGTGATATAGGGTATCGAAACTTGGGGCAATGTGCAATGAAACGAGATGAATAGAGAGGTTGAGTTTGCGGGCTATATGAAAATCCTTTCATATAGAATGTAAAACCAGAGAGAGAGAGAGAGAAATTCAAACAAGATAAAACTAAAAAACTCAACACTTGATTATTTTAAAGACAAATCGTTCTATAACTATTTCATAAACGGTGACTCTCAAAAATTTCCGAATTAAGAAAATTTCCAAATTACCGAAAAAATAGACATTTATGATTTACCTAACATCGAAAACCAATCTTTTAAAACTCTAATATGTTAATATAAGTGGAGACTATTGTACTACACCGATCATCCTTGCAAGCATTAATGAGAGAAGGATTGTTCTGATGCAGGATTTTAGTATAGGAATCCAGCCCAAATTACCTCAGCCGACAAGCATTTCAAAACTACTGCGGTGTTAATCTTTTGATATCATATTTATTATACATAAAAGGTAACTTTTGAGGCTTGTGACTACTAGGTAACATATGTATACAGCTATGAGCTTTCTGCTAAAATCATCTTTAAGATAACAGAAATAACATTTATTATTTGTAATAAAAAATTGGCCTTTTCCCATTTAAATGTTGAAAAAGCAAAACAAAAGACATGTCACTCAAATACAATAGAAAATAATCCTTTAAATCCGTGGAAAACGTTTTGCTGCTCTCTACGCCAAAAATAAATTTCGCTAGAATAGTATACAATAATCATCTTTATTGTAATGTGACGTCATAGCTCTAATAAAAATATATAAGTAATAATAAAAATAAATACCAATTGACGTAAATATGATAATTTCACATGGCTCATCTTTATTAGGTACATATAAACAGATTGTGATTTATATATACAGATATCAAAAATAAATAAAACCAACTTATTTTTATTTCTATCGCTATGGGGGTGATTTAATTTTTTTTATTTTTATTTTTTTATTCTAACAATTTACAAACTTACGATTGATTTTATTGATACACTCATACACGATTAATGTTTTGAAATATCCCAGTTTTAATCTTGTTCGGAATATCGTTTAAACCTAAAATAGATTTAGTATTTATCATTTTTAATGGCTCTAAGCAAAAATCATGTACAGTTTATTTATGGACGGGAGTCGAAAACACCACCGTTCTAAAACCTGCATAATTTTCATAATTCGTTTATATTCTCTTACATTATTACGTTGATATGCAGTTTTTTATTTGTTTTGACGAATCGAGAACCGCATTATTAGTATTTAATAGTCTCATTATCTAAGGGTGGTTTTGTTGTTATATTGGAGAGATCAGGTCAATATTTTAAATGTCATAAAAATGTATCTATATTTTTTTTTTATGTCGAGATATTTACCGGATTTAATTTTGTCTCTCTTGGTAGCATCAATATCTTATGGGTCTGTTCGCCTATATGGTTATGTACTATATTCCAGTGCTGCAACTATTTGCAACCGATTGGTATATTGTGAATCTTTAGTATACCTTTATATGGTTACACCTGGACAACGATATATTTGCGCTGTATTAGTCTGAACTACTAAATGCAAAATTCAATTAACTACCCTAGGTGGTATTAAACGCTATTTGCGGCGCTATTTTAAAGTTTTAATTTGTCTTCACTTCACTTAATAATTAACTAAGAAAATTACAACTTCATTTATTATTCATACAAGAATTTAAATTCTTTGTTATATAATAATAATAACTTTACTGAGTTATAATTTATTAATAATACTTTATAATTTATAATAAAATTTATAATAAGAATTTATATTAGACTTTTTAAACATCACCACGTATCACTGATTCGTTTTTAAACCACTTTTCGACTGGTTACTAACTTTATTATCCTAACCCACAAGACTGCAGTCATTACTATGGCAATAAAAAAGGGACAATAAGAATATCATGATATTCTTATTGTCCCTTTTTTTATTGCCATAGCCAACGAGTGCAATAGAAAAACGGGTAATGCATTTTCTTCTTATTTTCATATTGACCAAACGCATATCAATATGAATGTACACCAATTTTGAAGAGTCACTCTGTTTGACTTTCATTTGTCCGCTGCACAAAATATGGAATTATGTTTTGTTGTTGTAAGATGAGTGGAGACACATAACATAATTATTCTGAATATAGGTGGCAGTGTAGTCACTAATATTGAATGATTTTGTTGCATAGCACAATTGCAATAATATTGCTACGTTCTTGCCTTGTCACTTAAGGTTCGTATCTCTGGATTGTGAATAACTACCCGAACACCACTGTTCACTAACAAATTTCACAAAAACTACACAAGTTCCACTTTAGACACTGTTCACGTTCACAGACAATAATTGCCTCAATAAAACACAATTATTCACAACTTAGTTCTTTTACCAATTCTTTATTTCACAAAAATCACTTAGTACTGTTCACTTTATTTAACAATAAAAAATCACTTACTATCACTTACTATCACTTTCTATCACTTTTTATTTTAACCGCTTGTTACCGCTTTCGTAGTTCAAGTACAACTATCTATCGCATACAACATCGATTCGCTTATATACGCAAATTAAAATATCTCGAACTTTCTACTTCTATCGAGATGTCACTACTACATTTAATTTACTCAATTTTTAGTACTACCAGTACTATCGATACCTAATAGACTTCTCTAGGGTTAAGCCTAGAGAAATCTTCATATATTTACACTTATGCTATCGCACACTAGGTGGTACCGTGACAATATTAATTGTCGCCTAAGTCAATTGAAGTGAAAGTGTTGTGCGGTGTAGAATTATTTAAATATGAATATTTTTGACCGCTACAGTACCCTCTACGCTCGTATGAAAAACTGATGTGGTCATTGATACGAACGGATTTTTTTGTTGGGGACGCTGTAATTCGATCAGCAGAACACAGTATTCCGTACGCAGGTTTTAGGCGATCGATAGACACTGATTTTTATTTTCCTTTTATCAAAATAACAAAGTGCCGTCGTAATTTTATCACTTTATATGGTCCCTCGTACGGAGGTTGAAATTCAGTGCGAATCTTGTCTACTCTTACGAAAACGAAATCGCATTTCTCGAGCGATTTAGGAACAAATATATCGTTATGAGTAGGTTGTCGTGTTGCAAAGGGGAGAAGATTTTGCATAGTGTTGCGTAGTTCGTCGATGACTGAGTCAGTTGATGATTGAGGTGTAAGAAGATTTTCAATAAAGAACTCACCGAGTAGTTTGATAGTTTGACCGTAAACCATTTCGACTGGTGAGTAATTAAGATCTTCTTTAATCGTGGCTTGAATACCAAGTAGAACGATAGGTATTACTGAGCTCCAATGTATTGTATTGCCTCGAACCCAGAAGCTTTAAGCTGTCGATGGAATCGTTCGACCATGCCATTCGCTTGAGGGTGTTAAACGGTTGTTCGTATGCGATAAGATCCCACAAGTTTCGTTAATTCGACGAATAGTTTGGATTCGAATTCGAATCCTTGTTCGGTCGTGATTTCAAGTGGAACGCCGAATCGGGAAATGTAATTGTCTACAAATGTTTTGGCCATGGCCTGTGCTGACATATCGCTCATGCAATATGCTTCGGGCCATCGAGTAAATCTGTCGACACAGGTTAAAAGATATGTATATCCGTTGGACGGTGGAAGAGGTCCCACTATGCCCATGTGAATATGTTCAAATCGATCTGATGGAATTTTGAATTGTCCTAAAGGCGCCTTTGTATGACTTTGGACTTTCAAACTTTGGCAGGATAAACAAGATTGTGTCCAGTGGTTTACGTCCTTATTTATACTAGGCCAGAAGTATCGAGCAGTAATCAGTTTACGAGTTGCGCGGATACCTGGATATTAAGTATTGTGAAAAGATTTAAAGATTGTATGATGGAGCAACTCTGCGATATATGGACGATTGTTTCCTGTTGATGTTTCGCAGTATATCTGAAAGCCAGGCATTTTAAAAAGCTCTAGTTTATAATTGCTTGAACTATAGCGCGACGTTCGGAACCACAAAGTAAACTCTGAAGTTCTAAGTATGCTTTTTGTGCCTGTTGATTGTGTTATAGTCGAAATTTGCTTCAACTGTTTCGATTGTGTTTGTTTGATTGTTGACTGGACCCGCTTCGTTGTCGATCGTGCGGGATAATGTATCCGCCACGACATTGTCTTTACCTTTCACATGCCGAATATCCGTGGTAAACTGACTGATGTAATCCAAATGTCGTGCTTGTCTAGTTATTACGTTCAGTTTTAGACTGAATTGCTCTAGTCAGAGGTTTGTGGTCGGATAGTAAAATCTCGACCTTCTACAAAATATCTAAAGTGTTTTATTGCCAGTTATATAGCCAGTAATTTCCTGTCAAAAGCTGAGTATTTTCGTTCAGCTTCCGTGAGTTTCTTAGAAAAGAATCCAAGTGATTCCCAACTTGTGTTTTTGTATTATTGTAGTACTGATCCGACTGCAGTGTTTGATGCATCGGTTGTGATACTGAACTTAGCGTCGTTCAGCGGATTTACTAACAAGGTTACGTTTTCCAATTTACTTTTGAGATGTGTGAATGCATTTTGGCATTCTTCATTTTGGCACCTATGATCGGACGATTCACATCTGCTAGAATGAAAGCGTGTGTGAACAAACGTTTGAGTCCGAGATTTACCCTGAGATTTACCCTGTGCCGTAAGTATTAATAAGTGTGCCATTAGCAGCTGATAAAATCAGATCATACGATTTTACGTCGAGAAATATGGATTTTGAAAAACGTCGACCAGGGAGCACCGAAAGGTCCGCTCCTGTGTCTATAAGAAATGTTAGGTTGTTTTGTTTATCATGTAAGTGAAGGCGTTGACTTACGTGAGGTTTGATGATGTTGTTTGTTGTTGCAATTGTGCTGTTTAATCGTTTGGTAGGGAGCGGATGAAGAATATTTGCAAGGTGGTGTGCAATTGCGAGGTTTTCTGATATTTGTGTGATACCAGCACACACCTGGTATTACGATGTCAGCCTCGAATGTCATCCAACCGTAATGTATGGAGTTGTCCCATTTTTGTAGATGATATTCTGATTTTCTTTTCTTTTGGCTCTATATCTATTTTATCTTGTCGAAGCCTTTCGGTATCACTCATTTTGTTTATTATCTTTTGTTTCGACCGGTCGAATTAAAGATAAGGGTAATATCAATACCGTTGTTAACAAGAAAAATAAAATAATGAGGTTAGGATGTTTACCTTGTAGTTGATCAGGAGACGGTATGATGACCTTGGTCTCAACTGATCGTGAGGGTTAATGGCAAGTGGACGGAATACCCTCGAAATTTTATTCACCTCACTGAACAAAATTTGGAGGGGTCCATTAAAATGTGTTTTGGTGAGTGAGAGAAAAGGTTGGATATTGAGAGAGTAAAGGTATTTATCAAAGTTTAGCTAGCATCTTTCAAAAGAGCAGAGAAATTAAGGAGTAAGAGCTTCAATTTTACGAACACCAAATTTAGTACAGGTAAAGATGACCATATAGTACAGGTAAAGATGACCATGGCCTCTCAAGAAAATAGTAAAAGCCCTCTCATTTTTTTTAAACATTTTTTTTTTCATTTTAAAAAGATTTTTTACAAAGTAACTAGTCATTTTTGACTAACAGCGTTTGATTCTAACAATATAATAATAAAACCACTCCTATGTATTGTTTCCAAAAAGTGTTGATTTTGCATTATGCGCACTACTCAGGTAACTCAAAAGGTTTTAGTCGTTTGAGTCTTCTTATAATACCCTC
Organism: Tipula confusa; assembly: GCA_963556175.1. Taxonomy (NCBI): domain Eukaryota; kingdom Metazoa; phylum Arthropoda; class Insecta; order Diptera; family Tipulidae; genus Tipula; species Tipula confusa. The sequence goes on from OY744475.1 coordinate 135,069,530, forward strand.
TTGATGAAGTAGTCCTACAACTTCAATATTAGCGTGATGGAGGCTCTCCTGGTATTTTTGAGCACATTTCATTATTTCACTTGCGACTGTGTTTATTCCGAGATCTCTATGAAGGTCACTACATATCACCCCTTGGAGTGTACCAAGGGGCGTTTACAATCCCTCTAAGAACTTTATTTTGGAATCGTTGAAATTTCTGTTGATTGCTGGTTTTGGTGCATCCCCATAGTAGGATACCATAGGTCCAGACCGGCTTGAGCACTTGTTTATAAAGCATAAGTTTATTATATGAATGGATAACTGAGAGTTTCTTCCAATTTACCAGTACATTGTTCTATATTTTAACTGAAGCTCTTCTGCTTTCTTTTTCACATGTACTTTATACTTTAACTTTGCATCAAGGTTCATACCAAGGTATTTTGCTTGATTTGGATGTGGTACAGGGATATTTTATTCAGTTTATGTCACCAACAGCTAGAATTGCCGTATCATCGGGTAACGTGGCGGTAGTTGTATTGCTCGTTTGTGGTAAGTCGCTTGTAGTTGTATTACTCGTCTGTGGTAAGTCGCTTTTATTCCTTCCTGTTTAACTCTAAAGTAGCTTTTTTCAGGTATGACTTTAGCAGTTCGCAATACTCAAATGGCAGAGTTATCTTCAATTTTAATATTAAACCATCTAGCCAGACTTGGTCTAATGCCTGTGCTATATCCAGAAATATGGCTAAACAAATCTTTTTTTCCTCTAAGGATTTTTCTATTAAATCTGTTATTCTATGGACTTGATCGATTGTGGAGTGTTTCTTTCTAACTCCAAACTGTTGGGGCGGAACAGCTCCTGATTTTACAATTTCTGGTCAAATTCCTTTTAATAATAGTCTCTCAAACTGTTTTGACATAATCAGAAGAAGTGATATTGGCCTATACGAGGTTGGTGGCTTACCTGGTTTAGGTATCATTATCACTTCCGCAAATCTCCAAGATAGTGCGACATAACGAAGTCTGAAGGGAGCATTAATCATGTCATTAATCCTGTCAATGTGTTGTTTTCTATCTATACCACATTGACTACAACGGTGGTAGATTCTTCAGGTTCTACACTATTTTCTATGCCAAAAATTTGATCTGGAAAGTTTATTAGATTGTTGATTGGTGGTATTCCCCTTGAAATGCAGTCACCCAGATTTTTTTTTGCGATGGTACATGAAACCATTAATTTCGACTTGTATGCGTGAGTTTCAAACTTTTCCGGTTTCCAATAAAAACCGGCAATGATTTTGGATGGTTGGATAGCCAATTTAGAACTATTTTTGAATCTATGATTCGAACTCCAACAATTTAACCGTTGACTGTAATAATTTAACCAGTAAGCCCGCAGCACACAATTTGCGGCTTTTGAGATTGTTATGGTTTTAATAGGCGCTACCTATTCAAGACAATATTCAAGATACCTTTAGGGAGTTGGTCATCCCATTCTAATTTTTCCAACCATAATTCTAGAAATAGAATCTTTATGGAAACAGTACGGGTGTCAACCATCCCATAGGATCGCAGAGACTCGGAAAGTAGTGGCCTTTTGGTCGTATCACACCCCTCTGACAAATTCACCTTAAATTTGAATACATAGCGCGAATAAGCACAGATAAGCTTAGTTCGTCCTCAGGTGGCAAGTTTTAGTAAATCCGTGTGACTAGCTGACCATTTTCTAAGCTTAAAATGTGCAGACATCATAATTTCTTCCAAATCCTTCTGTATAGTTAACTCTTCGCTTAAACTGTCTGCACCGGACATGAAGTCGTCGACATAACAATCACTCTCAATGATTTTGGCGGATTTTGGGAAGTTGTTATTGCGCCTGATTTGTGATAAGTTCAAATGAGCATGTTGATAAAAATGACAATCTCTTTCAATCTAAAAAAAGAAAACTGTTGGACATTCACGAACTTTAAAACTAGATGCCGCATGGAGTCCGAATGTTCTGTGAATATTAGCGCTATATATTGACTAGCTGACCAATACAGGTTACTTAACTGTTGGAAATTTGGTATCCATTTCACTGAATGCTGAATTTACTTTCAAATATATCTCTTATTTGAAGCCAAATCATAATTCTGGTCCTGATTTACTCCCTGCAGTTTTATTACGCGAGTGTGCTCCCTTACCGTTTTGAAATGATATTCAATCGATCACTGTCTATTGGTTATTTTCCAAACTATTGGAAAACTTTATATCTTGGTTCTGGTTTTTAAAAATGGTAACCGATCTTTAATTGAGACTTACAGACCCATTTCTATATTATACGCTACTCCAAAGGTTTTTGAATGTATGGTTACATTTTGTGATAAATTCAATTGAAGATGGAAATCTGGGTCGTGGAAGAGCGTCAAGCGAAACCACTGTAGTGAAATTGGTGAAGAAAGTTCGTGACAGAGGCGAGATGAAGTTCACGAAGCACGGCAATGCGCATGCTCGAGAATATTGCACCTTCGTGTTGGACAGAATTCATCGACCTCAACTCGATGCCGATCGCAGCAATTGGCCATTATTTGCACCTGCCTGAGGAGAATACATAAGAAAGACCTCGGAGTATTCGCTCGCACCGTCCAGATGACTCAGGCATTGAAAGCAAGTGATCATCCGCTTCGATGTTAGATTTCTGCATGGGCATTAACCAGCTTGATAACGTCGTCGATTTTGGTTAACAAATCATCGTTTCAGACGAAGCGCATTTCTATCTCGGGAACTATTTTAACATGCAAAACTGTCGGATTTTGGGTTTGGAACAGCCACACATAATCGTAGAAAAGCAAATGCATCCATCAAGAGTAACAGTTTTGTGTGAATTTTCAAATGGTGGCATATTTGGCCCGTTTTTCTTCGAAAACGCTGCTGGTAACGCCGTCACCGTCAATAACGACCCTTTCAGAGCCATATTGCGACCTTTGGTTTCAACAAAGTAGCGCCACATGCCATACAAGCCGACAGACAATCGTTCTTTTGCGCACCAAATTTGACAACCGAATAATCAGCCGTTTTTGAGATGTCATTTGGCCATTGCCGAGCTGCGATTTGACCCCGTTGACTTTTTTCTATGAGATTTCGTTAAGGATAGGTGTTATGCGGATAATCCAAAGACAATTCTAGCTTTAAAACAAAACATTATTGTGACTGTTATTCGTGAGATAGACGCCGAAATCATCGAAAAAGTTATTGGAAACTAGACTCACAGAATGGCTTACTGAAAGGCCAGAAGAGGGAGCTATTGCAAACTGGGCTTTTTAAACCAGTGATCATATAATATTTTGCTTTTGCCTTATTGATTTTGAGACCATAACGTAAGCCGAGAATTACAAAGTGGATTCAGTATATAGTTCCTAATACCGTTAACATTAAGTTAAATTGCTCAAATATCTTCAACAAAGGCCATAACCTGGTCGGAATAACTCCAACTTACTACTAAGAAAACTATTTCCTGCTACATTAACCACATCTCCTTTCAAAACGCAAGATGGATTCAGTGTTAGAATTCCTTCCCTTTCGATAAACGTTTGTACTGACTCAATCACTCACTTTCTGTCATTTATGCAAACTAGATTGTAGAGGGCTACATTACGAATATCCATGCGAGTGTACCTGCGCAATGGAATCCATAGAGTGGTTGCGATCATCTTGCTGATATCACAGTTGGCCGGTAGATGATCAGGTTGTTTGATGAGTTGTAACTCATAGTTACATATTTTCGCATTGTATGCGTAAAGTGATTGATGTATATCACAGATATATTCGTCGTTCAGGTGGGTGCAAGTATTGAGCTCATCCATGGTCAGTGTCATTTTTTAATTTTGCTGAATTGCAATCTTAAAGAATATTTGTATACATATACATGGTTATATGTATACATAATCCAGTTGATGAATGGAAAGGACCGATATCAATGATGAAGTCATTCGGGTTTAAATTAAGCCCAAAAAATGTTCTTGAATCGTGAATTAATCATTGCTTTGCCTACACATTTTACAATTAGCATCATTTGCTCAACGTGGCTTTTTACGGGAGTACAATCTAAGATTACTAAATAGTATTTTCTTCTTGACTTTATTAACTTTCGTTTGATCACATTTCACCAGTAATTCCAATATTTAAAAAAAAAATCAGTTATTTTGAACATAAAATTTTTAACTTCTTTCCCGAATGGCTAACGACTGCGACGCAGGAAACTGCAAGACAGAAATAATTCGTTTCAATATTTCTTTAAATCAAGTTTGTGCAGTAGTATCAATCTCATTATTAGTTTTTAACCGCGAGTCAAACTTCTTTTATTCAATTGCATTGTTAAAATATTGGCGAGATGACTCATGTGATTTCATCAGTCAGAATTAAAAGATTTCACGGTTTAATTGCAATTGTGTTGTTCTACAGTGATACTTTTATATCTGGGTAAAACCGTTACGGAAAAAATATAATAGTTATGTCAGTAAAGAGACCATTAATGTAGTAGTCAAAACCGTCCTTAATCTTTTTTAAGAATCCTGCATGTTCCCGTCGTACGCAGATGCATGTTAAAAAATGTAACCTTTGACTGGATTAGTGCGGAAAAAATCCATATGAAAATAATTTTAATTTTGTTTTAAATTGTTTTAAATAGCCCACACTACCATAATTTCATATATATTTGAGCCTTTTATAACACTCGTAGTGAGACCGTATTAATTTATATTCTCTATTTAAAAACAAACAGTTGAAATAATACAAAAAAAAATTACAAGTTCACTCAGTGTTTTTTTTATTTCCTCTTTAGTTTTGTTATTTTTTCTACACTGTATTCACAATCATATCGCTCATACACGATAAAACTGACACATCTTCAAATTTTTTAATTTCTTGTTTTTGCAATAAATGTGATTAATGGTGTGTAAAAAATTGATTCGCGAATCAAGGGGAAACTTATATATTTTTCATACGTAAAATATATAAATTTCCCCTCCTGAGTTGAAATAATTTTAACGTTGGGCACATTTTTCACCGCAAGCATCCAACATAATAAAAAAAAAATAAAAATTATGAGCAATAATTGTGCTCATTATATATAATTTTACTAATTTTTGACATTTCTTATTTTGTTTTTCAAACTTTTTGTGCGAGCTAACAACAAACATTATTTTTTAAAAATCGTTTTACATTTTAATAATTAATATTTCTACTAAAATCATTTTTAATTAAAAATTTTTTTTTGTTATTTTGTTAATTATTTTTAATTTTATTTACATTATAATTTGCCTGAATTAATGTGATATAAACAGTGTGATATTTTTTTTTAACCAATAAAAAATTAAAAATGTTAAATTTGAATGTTAAATTTATTATATTTGCATAACATAAATTTTTATTTTAAAATAACAAATTATTCTGCCAAGGTAGAATATCCACTTCATTGAAGTATACTTTCTAATTGTTTCTAATGTCGACTGCACTTTGGTTTGGATTATTGGATCCTAGCCGTTGTATTGGTGTCATTCCATTCGCACCTTCTTCTCGCCATCTTCCTGCGCGATGTATTCCACTAACATAACTATCAACTAAATCGGCACTCATATACTCTTCGAGTCGCTCTTCGCGTAGCCAGTTATGCAAAACCACTGTTGATTTGATTAGCACATATGATTTGATTTGCTAGCACAGTGGGTTTGCTCGCTAGAATAGGTCGTCGATAAATACGCCACCTATTAGCCAGTATGCCAAAGGCATTTGCAACGACTCGTCGAGCCCAAGATAGCCGATAGTTTAATACATTTTGATCTACGGGAAGTACCGACGCGTTTCTCCCAGGATATGGGCGCATCAAGTTTGGAAGAAGAGGAAACGCCTCATCACCAACAAAAACAAATGGATGCTCTTGATTATCCCGTAGAATGGCAGGCGAGGGAATGTTCCCTGCTGCACTACCACTTAGAACAGCTTTTCCAAAGCTGCTATTCTGAAAAATAGTGCTGTCTCCAACATGACCGGGTGTGCCAACTTCTACAATAGTTAACTTATAATTTAATCTGCTACTGCAAATAGCAGTAGACTACGGCTATGTTTATAATTAAAATAGGTTGATCCCGAATTACCAAAGGCCTAATATTATAAATATATTAATTGATAACAAAATATTATGTATTATATCATATAAAACAAATTTACCTGTATGATAACATGTTTGCCGTCCATCGCTCCTATACAATTTGGGAAATTCCACTTAAGTTCGAAGTCTGGTAATATCCTTCCACATTGAACAGCTTGGGTTTGGAAAAACTTTATGTTTTAATAGTTCCCATAATTTTGTACACAGTTCCCTTATTATTTGTGAGGCAGTGGTTTTCATATATAGGATAATTAATTTTAAATTAATCACAATATATTTATTAAAATAGTTACATGAGAGTTAATGACAACCGCTGACCCGCAGTTATTGACCTTTCCCCAACAGGCAAGCGCTGTATTGAAGGGCCCACGATTGACAACAATTCGTCAAACACTGCAGGCGTCATTCGATGATAATTTGTAAATGTTTCATCATGCAGCCAAAATTTCGATACCGATTGTTGGGTATTATTACGAGTTAATTAAATTCAAAAAATTAAATTACACGAAAATTTAAAATCACCGAAAACAAACAAAAAGAAATTATTACGAAATTAAAATCAACCAATAAAAACAAAATGAAGTTAAATTTAATATTAGAAATTATTATTAAATTATGAAATAACACGAAAAAATTTAAATCACCGATAAAAACAAACAGCAAGAATTTAAAATCATCGATAAGAAATTAAAATTGGAAATCTAATCACAAAAAAAAATCACAAAAATCGCACAAATATTTCGTATACCACAGCCAACAACGATACACAATTAATAATTACATATGTCAAGTAAAATAGGTAATAATTTTTAGCAAAAGCTTTTGTCACTAACTTCATCCTGTCACGAAATTTTTTAATCACGTACATGTACGCACCATAAAAACGTAAAAAGTTTTATTTACCAAATCGTCATATTTGCCTGTTTCCACAAACAAAAAATGTTAAGTTTAATGTTAAATGTATTATGTTGCGCATTACTTAAATCTTTTTTCTATGAAACTTAATTTTTTGAGTTGTGTCACTATTCTCGTATATGACCGATATATAAACGTGACAAAATCTCACAAAGACACTCAATAGGGTACTTTTTTCTCAATTTTTTACAGCTTATGTATGAGTACATTTGGGCTTCCAAAACCTCTTCAAGGGAATGAAGACGGCTTTGGTAGTAGTGCTTTCTACCACTAAATGTGAATTTAGTTGAGACATCGGGCTTTGTAAATATTAGGTTAATGCATTTGCCTGCTTTGATAATGTTATTAATGTTGCCAGCATTTAAAACAAATGCAGAAATATTTTTGTTTTTAGATGTTTGTTATAATAAAAAGAAAAAAAAAATTCGTTATTTTTATTTTGGTACCTATTATTAAATTTTTAAATTTTTTTAAAACATAAACACATATCAAAACTTTATGAAAAATGCGCCCTATTATTATAGATCGGCGCCTGGCGCATCCACGCATTTGCGCCATAGAACCGAATGGCCCTGGCTATATGACCGCAGTGACTAATTAAGTATTTACCTTTGTATTTATCTGTTACCAGATTTTATAAGTGAAAAATAAAATGTCACGTAGGATTTCAAATATTGGTCGTAACTACAAAAAAACAATAATATAAGGGCATGACGTTCAAATGAAACACCAACTGAACATAGATAAAGGGTTGGATGGGTAAAATTGCAAAAATCACAGTCATGTGCAAATTAATCAGCTGAGCAATATGAATTTAGAAATGAATCAAACCGATTTGGAAATAGACAAGCAAGAACAAGTACATACATCAAATACAAATAGGTTATATACAATAAACTTGCTTTTCGTCATGATCATACAATTGATTATAGCTTAAATCTAATTATACGTATGTGAAGATTGTCCTAAACTTTCCTAAACCAACAACAACAATATTTGGTGTTAGAGTGTATGAGTAATAATGTATATTATTTAATTGAATGATAAACATTTAGGCGGAGTTTGAATATTATAAATAATTAAAAATTTTAGAAATACATAAAGTATATGATTTCCATTCACTGTTTGTATATAAAGGAAAAGCTACAATACTTGGGATAACATTTTCATATTGCGATAGATGTTTTCTAATCGAAAAACATAATTTTCTTTTAAAATCTTTAAAATAATATAATAATATAATAATATAATAATATAATAATATAATAATATAATAATATAATAATATAATAATATAATAATATAATAATATAATAATATAATAATATAATAATATAATAATATAATAATATAATAATATAATAATATAATAATATAATAATATAATAATATAATAATATAATAATATAATAATATAATAATATAATAATATAATAATATAATAATATAATAATATAATAATATAATAATATAATAATATAATAATATAATAATATAATAATATAATAATATAATAATATAATAATATAATAATATAATAATATAATAATATAATAATATAATAATATAATAATATAATAATATAATAATATAATAATATAATAATATAATAATATAATAATATAATAATATAATAATATAATAATATAATAATATAATAATATAATAATATAATAATATAATAATATAATAATATAATAATATAATAATATAATAATATAATAATATAATAATATAATAATATAATAATATAATAATATAATAATATAATAATATAATAATATAATAATATAATAATATAATAATATAATAATATAATAATATAATAATATAATAATATAATAATATAATAATATAATAATATAATAATATAATAATATAATAATATAATAATATAATAATATAATAATATAATAATATAATAATATAATAATATAATAATATAATAATATAATAATATAATAATATAATAATATAATAATATAATAATATAATAATATAATAATATAATAATATAATAATATAATAATATAATAATATAATAATATAATAATATAATAATATAATAATATAATAATATAATAATATAATAATATAATAATATAATAATATAATAATATAATAATATAATAATATAATAATATAATAATATAATAATATAATAATATAATAATATAATAATATAATAATATAATAATATAATAATATAATAATATAATAATATAATAATATAATAATATAATAATATAATAATATAATAATATAATAATATAATAATATAATAATATAATAATATAATAATATAATAATATAATAATATAATAATGGATTTGAAACGATTAATCGATCGAGTTCGAACGTTTAATTGTTTTAACAATATTTTAATTGTTTTAACAATATTTGCACTGTGCGTTTCGATTTCTGAGTTTTTCTATTTTTGTGATTTGTTTTCGTTTATTTCGTCAAATAAAAAGTTTTTTTAAAAACTACGACCATTGCATTCTCCTGGACACTCTATAACACTGATTCTAATATTTTTTGTTGTACTAATTACTGTGTTTTTACAATTGTTGTGTATATTATTTATATAACAATTGTTTTTCTTTTTGTTTTTGTTTTGTTTTGTTTTTATGTTTTTTGTTAATTCCTAATATCTAGTTATCTGTTTCTATCTATATTATTTTGATTACATTATTTTCAATTCACATACAGGTTTTTTATTGTTTCATTTTTACTTTGTTTAAAATCCATTACACTATTTTATTTTTCAGTTCAAACACTCAAGTCGCATTTTACAGTTTTTTTAAATATATTTTTAAGAAATAATACAATTTATTGTTTGAATTATTTTAAATAAGAATAATTGAAATTCATTACGATGAAAACCTATTATACAAAAAAGGTTAATAAGAATAAAGTAATTCGAGCTGGAATGGTTACGGCATTGAAAGATTTGTTTGTTAACTGGCCAGATATTCCCCTTTTAAGCCAAAAATCTCCAGTTCTAAATGAAATTTGCCGCAAGTTGAAAATTAAACAAAATAAAGTTAATTTTCAAACTATATTTAATATTTGGCGTAAGATTAAAAATGATATTAATACTACGAATAGTATCCCTAATAAGTTAATTCATGATAGTACTAATATTTCTTTTACTGGCAATGCATCATATAATATTGATGATATTTTATTAGCTGACAAAGAAAAATGTTTAACTGTAGAAAATGTTAGTAACGAACTAGTAGAAGTTGATAATTTTGATATTGAAAACATGGAGGTTATTATGCAAAATCCGAATATCGATGAATGGATGCTAAGAGGATCAATGAATATTTCATTGGATATAACTCAGGTCTGGTCTAACGAACAATTAAGAAATGCTATAATAAATGCCCTTATCGAATCGAAGCATCCTTGTGTTCTCTCTTTTCGATCCATAAATTTTAACAAAAAAATGCAAATAATAAATGCAAATTCGTGCAGAAATAGCCATTTCACATTAGCTGTGGTCGATTTTAAATCATTTTCAATACTAACATACGATCCAATAAATCCGACGCAATGCCTATTTGAACTAGGTAATAAAGTTCAACATTATCTTGATACATTATTCAAGTTCTATGGTGTTTTAATAATATATGCAATAGATTATTTAATTAACGGGGCGTATGAACAAGAAATTCACTCTGAAAGTGATACTCAAAACGCGAGCTCGCTTGAAAGATACAGGATTCACCTCAAAGGTATAATTGCCTCTAATTCGGAATCATTATCGAATAATTGCTTATATTGTTATAGTGAAATAACAAACACCCAATCACTACAATGTGTTACTTGTAAAAGATATATTCATGAAAATTGTAAAGAACACATTAAGATAATCAATAGTGAATGTATATTCTGTATTGAAAATTAATTTGATATACGAGTAATCAGTTAACCAACAAAATGTGCATCCCAAGTGTTGTAACTTTTCCGGATTATCCGGAAAAAATTCATGAAAATCTGATTTTTTGAGTAAACTATGAAAAGATACCATCAGATAGTTGAATACTAGACACTCTGTTCCCCTAGATTTTAAAAGAAAATTATGTTTTTCGATTAGAAAACATCTATCGCAATATGAAAATGTTCATCCCAAGTATTGTAGCTTTTCCTTTATATACAAACAGTGAATGGAAATCATATACTTTATGTATTTCTAAAATTTTTAATTATTTATAATATTCAAACTCCGCCTAAATGTTTATCATTCAATTAAATAATATACATTATTACTCATACACTCTAACACCAAATATTGTTGTTGTTGGTTTAGGAAAGTTTAGGACAATCTTCACATACGTTCTAATTATTGCTATTAGCGGTATAAATAACATTTGTGTACATTGCCAAGCTCTGAAATGTAAAAATAAAACTCATGACAGCTAGTATGTTATAAATAATAACAATCAGTCAAATGGTGTGTATTTTTTAAGCATACAGCTTTGTGTACCCAGTATTAAATAAAAATGTATATACCGTCTCTTCAAACAGGTGCTAGTATACGGAGATAAGATCACAACTATATAGGAAGCTGGTTCGAGATCGGATCCGTCGAATTAAAAAGCCTGCGATTACATGTAAATCTTTCAATCTAATATTCCACACTAATCAATGAGTTCAATATTAATTCCTACAATTACAGTAAACAATAATGTAAGAATTATCATGAAGCATTTTTGTGTCGCTTTGCTTAACATTACACATATATATTAGATACGCGAATTAAACCAATTACCCCCTACAGGTGTATATATTCTACACTATAATTTTCGATAATTTTCACATGTACACTACAATACATGTTACTTCGCAATCGTCAACTCGTTAAAGTCAATAATACATAAATTATGTATTGAATAAAAGAGGTATGAATTATGTATATATGTAATTCCAAATTGATTGAAATCGATTCGAATCCATCCTTTCATTTACTATGTGTGCGGTTTTTTTTTTTTTTTTTTAATTAAATGGGAATCACTGTAAGCAGTACAATTTGGTTGAGCATATCGTACTAAAAAAAATCAATTTAATTATTTATTTTAATTTTTAATGATTTTCTAAATCTTATTAAATTTTTTTAGGTTTGTTTTGATCATGCAATCATAATTATTAATTTTATGTTGTTTTTTTCCTTTTCGTTTTGATTCGGTTATGTTCTACAGTTTTATAGAATTAATATTAGATTTGTAATTGAATTCAATCAACTTGTCGACAAGTTTGATGTTATTCGTTTTTTTATTTTTATTTTTTCGTAACGAAACATAAAATGTAGTATACAGGGTTTTTTAATAGGGACACTCTTGATCATGGATATCATCCTACATAGTGTGTGCATTAAGTACTAAAGTTAAAGATGTGTTTTTATTATTGATGCTGTGACGATAAGTAAGAAAATAAATTTACTCATTGCCAATTTGTCATCGTGACTTCTTATACGAGTATGTCCTTGTTTATAAGTGGGTTTGCCACTTAAAATTTTATAGTATATAGATAAAGTATATAGTTGTTGTTTTATTTCATTTTAATAAAAATCACCCTAAACAGTGTATGCTTTACACAAATATGATGCACGGACAAAAGCGGAATTTCAGAAATTAAGTAATAAATAATTCAAAAGTCGGATATGCTTGCATCGATGGTTTTACGGTTTTGATGGATTTTTGCATCGCGTAAAAAAAAATTGTAAAAAAAAATATCCAATATATGCACAATAGATAATAGATTATGGACATTCAATTTTGGTTACTTATAGTAAAATTGCACGTTTATTTATTAAAATAAATGCATCATTGATTTTTCTGCACTCTGTACAGACTAAGTTATTTTAATTGAGACAAGGGTACAATTCGAAAACAATGTCGAATATTTTAGGGTCTCTTCTTTTTTAATACGAAAGTATTGTTGAGAAACTGCTCTGTAATCTTCTTTTAGTATCCTAATGTGAATGATTTTCGACTTTTGGTGAACAGTGGCGGTTTAAGGTTTTTTAACTTTATTTAGTGTTTTTTAGTTTATTTTAAAAATTAGTAGTCTGCACAAAATGTGTTTGCTTTAAACATTTTAATTTAATAGATCTTGTCGGACTGTCAAGATCATACCGCAAATGAAAATGCTGCCATCTTTTGGAAAGTGGTATGTTTTACACGTATGCCCGAGTGCATTGATTATGCCGCTAGATGTCAGTCAACGTGTCAAAAATTTAAACAATATTGTCACGGTACCACCTAGTGTGCGATAGTATAAGTGTAAATATATGAAGATTTCTCTAGGCTTAACCCTAGAGACATCTATTAGGTATCGATAGTACTGGTAGTACTAAAAATTGAGCAAATTAAATGAAGTAGTGACATCTCGATAGAAGTAGAAAGTTCGAGATATTTCAATTTGTGTATATAAGTGAATCGATGTTGTATGCAAGATATAGTTGTACTTGAACTATGAAAGCGATAACAAGCGGTTAAAATAAAAAGTGATAGAAAGTGATAGTAAGTGATTTTAATTGTTACGTAAAGTGATGTTTGTGAAATAAAGAATTGGTAAAGGAACTAAGTTGTGAATAATTGTGTTTTATTGAGGCAATTATTGTCTGTGAAAGTGAACAGTGTTAAAGTGGAACGTGTGTAGTTTTGTGAAATTTGTTAGTGAACTGTGGTGTTCGTTCACAATCCAGAGATACGAACCTTAAGTGACAAGGCAAGAACGTATCAATTGGTGACAGCGGCGGGATTGTGAATAAAAAAAATAAAATAAATAAATAAATAAATAAAAACAAAAATGAAACTCTACAAGTTAAAAGTTCCAGAATTAAAGAAAGAGTTGGAGAAGCGTGGTTTAGAGACAGACGGCCGTAAAGACGAGTTGATGTTACGATTGCGTGAAGCAATAAAGCGTGATGGTTTAGATCTAGAAAGTCATGAGTTTGATAGAAAGTCATGAATAGAAACGCCGGAGTTACGCATCGAAGCGCCATCTGGAAATTTCGATATTGCGCAGTTGATGGCAGTCATGCAACAGATGATGACAGAACAAACGAAACGTCAAGAAAAAATTCAAGAAGAACAAATTAAACGACAAGAGGAAATTCATGAACAAATTAAACGACAAGAGAAAGTTCAAGAATAACAAATTAAACGACAAGAGAAAATTCAAGAAGATCAAATTAAACGACTAGAAATACTCGTAGTAGAAGGACAAAATAAAATGGAAGAAAAACTTCTCGAATTAACTAGTACTTTCCAAGACGAAGTAGAGAAAGTAAAAGACGAATTTACAACGAAAATTCTAGAAGTTAAAACGGATGTTAAACATGTTGATCAAAAGTTGGACAACAATATTGAATATGTCGAACAAAAATTTCTTCGTCTCGAAAAGGAGCCACCAACGTTTGACGGCACCACATCGTTCGCAATTTTTAAGCTTCAATTTGAAACGGCGTCCACACAAAATCACTGGGACGAAGCGCATAAAGTAGCAGCGTTAATAGTTGCACTTAAGGGAGAAGCAGCCGAGATGTTACAAACAATTCCAGAAAATGAACGCCAAGAATATGGTGAAATAATAAAGGCATTGGAACGCAAATATGGAAGTGACCATAAGCGGGAAATTTATCGAATGGAATTGAAAGGACGGTCACAGAAGGTTGGAGAAACTTTACAAGAATTTGCATCGGCCGTCGAGAGGCTAGCACATCTGGCACATGCAAATACTGCTTCCGATTTCATGGAAAGAATTAAAATGGACGTATTTATTGATGGTATACGAGACCAAGACACACGCAGAGCAGTTATATTATCACCAAAGGCTACTTTCGCGGAAACCATTGCTTGTGCGTTAATGAATGAGACGGCACAAACTCTCATTGGACCAAGAATCAATAAGATACGTCGGGTAGAAATAAGTACCGGCAGTAATATGGAGCAGTCGGCCCCTAGAATTTCGAATGGTGGCAAAATAAAATGCTGGATATGTGACAAATTGGGTCACATCTCACGAGACTGCTATAAAAATAAACGGAAACGTGAAAGATCACCATCTCCAATGGTACGAAGGCCGGAGGGAGGTCAAGTAGTGACCAATCGAGAGGCCCAAGTAACGACCGCGTCGTTAAACCACAACGAGTCAGCTTAAAGGGGCAGAAGCTGACTCCCACAACCGATTGCCCCATAACCTTCATCCCTGTTTCCGGATTGGCACCGGGCAGTTACAATTTAACAGTTCGAGGTGATGTTGATGGAAAGAGCTGTATTATCACTCTAGATACAGGAGCAGCGCGCACCATTGTTCGTGCCGATGTAGTTAAAGGAGGTGGTACAACCAGTGTATGGCCAGAAATTACAAACAGTGACGGGAGATAGTGCAGTTATAAAGGGTAAAAAACTCGTTGATATACGAATAGGGAAAACTCATTATCAACATGAAGTGCTAGTGGCAGATATAGTGAATGAGGTCATCTTGGGAATGGACTTCATGAGAAAGAATGGTTTAATGATGGATGTAGGACAAGGAGTATTATACCAAGGTAATATCGAGTTGCCACTTCAGTTAAACGGCACAGAGGAATTAGCAAGACGAGTGATAGTTGATCATTGGGAGAAGTTGCCACCGAACTCGGAGACAATTGTATGGGGACGATTGGAGGGAGGTTTTGGGTCACCCAGGTTGTGGGTTATAGAAGCCATAGAAGACGAAAAAGGAGCCAGAGAAATAATCATAGGCAAAGCCTTAGTTAAACTGGACAGTGATTATCGAGTTTCAATTAGGACTCTTAATTTATCGGATAAGACGAAAACCATCAAGAAAGGAACCATAATTGGTAAATGTGAAGAGGTATTAACAATAATCAAATGTGAGCAGAAAAGTCCTGTTAGAGAATCCAATGAGGACAGGCAGAAAGAAATTGTTGATAATCTCATGCAGAAATGGACCAATGATCTAACCTTGGCACAGAAAAACTCTGCACAGCAGTTACTCGATCGGTATACGTCCATTTTCTGCAGTACATCCGAAAATAATGGAAGAACCAAGATGGTAAAACACCGGATTAATACAGGAACAGAGATGCCAATTCGTCAACCGCCTAGACGATTGCCAATGGCGAAACAACAGGAAGTGAATCAAATGGTGACGGACATGCAGAAGGCAGGAGTAATTGAATCATCAAACAGTCCGTGGAGTTCACCGGTAGTGTTGGTGGAAAAGAAGGACGGAAGTATGCGATTTTGCATTGATTATCGGAAGCTCAATGCTGTTACCAAAAAGGATAGTTATCCCTTGCCCAGAATCGACGATACATTGGATACATTGTCGGGTGCCACGATGTTTTCCACATTGGATCTGCAAAGCGGATACTGGCAGGTGGAAGTACAGGAAGAAGATCGCGAGAAAACGGCGTTTAGTGTCGGAAACGGATTATGGCAGTGCAACGTTATGCCATTTGGCCTATGTAACGCCCCTGCAACTTTTGAACGATTAATGGAGCGAGTTCTAAAGGGGTTACACTGGAAGACGTGTCTAGTGTATTTAGACGACATCATTGTAATGGGAAAAGATTTTGAGGAGCACTTACAAAATTTAGCGGAGGTATTGGATAGAATACAATCCGCAGGTCTAAAATTAAGTCCAAAGAAGTGCAGTCTATTCAGAACAGAGGTCCAATATTTAGGACACGAGGTAACAGCAAATGGAATCCGCACCAATGAAGAAAAGATTGCAGCGGTTAAGACGTGGCCGAGACCTAAAAATTTACATGAAGTGAGGAGTTTCCTTGGCTTGTGCACATACTATAGACGATTTGTACCGGGATTTGCAAACATCGCAAAGAGTTTGCATGAATTAACAAGGAAAAACAAACCGTTCGAATGGAAGGAGGAACAAGAAAATGCATTCGTGGAATTAAGGAGGAGATTATGTGTAGCAACGGTCCTCGCATACCCGATGCCGAATATGAAATTTATATTGGATACTGATGCCAGTAATGACGGTATAGGCGGAGTTTTATCACAACAAATCGATGGCAAGGAGAGAGTTATAGCTTATTATTCAAAGATCTTATCGAAACCAGAGCGTAACTATTGTGAACCACGTAGGGAATTGTTGGCTATTGTGGAATGCGTCAAACATTTCCACAAATACCTATATGGTCAACAATTCCATTTAAGAACGGACCATGAAGCCTTAAGGTGGCTGCTTCAATTCAAAAATCCAGAGGGACAGGTGGTACGTTGGATTGAACGTTTACAAAGTTACGATTTCCAGATCGAACATCGGAAAGGTACAGTACACGGAAATGCTGACGCATTGTCAAGACGACCGTGTCAGGCAGAATGCAAACATTGTAGTTGTGAAGAGGGGAAGGAGAATATCATTGATGTCAGGCTGATGCAAGTGTTACCTCATGATGAATGGACCAATGAAGCAATCCGAGAGGAACAACATCGAGATCCGAATTTGTCGATAATTTTGGAATATGAGAAGAGGAAGTACCGGCCAACATGGAATGAGATCGCGGACAAAGCCCCCACTGTAAAGGCTTATTGGGCACAATGGCAGAGCCTTAAATTAGAAGGCGGCTGTTTAAAACGAGTGTGGGAAAGCACGGACGGCAACGTTAAACAATCCTTGATCGTGGTACCACAAAGTCGTATTAAGGAAATTCTGAAGGAATATCACGAGGGAACTAGTGGAGGTCACTTAGGAATTAACAAAACGCTAGCTAAGGTACGTCAGCGGTTTTATTGGTCCGGGTGTAGACAGTCGGTGGTTGAATGGTGCCAAAAATGTGATCTATGTGCAGCCGCAAAGGGACCGGCTCGGAAAACTCGAGGAGCTATGCAACAGTATAATGTTGGAGCACCTTTTGAGAGAATTGCCATGGATGTGGCAGGTCCATTTCCCACTACCGATAATGGAAACAAATATGTGCTAGTTATAATGGATTATTTTAGCAAATGGCCGGAGGTGTATCCACTACCAAACCAGGAAACTACTACAATAGCGAATGCCGTTGTTAATAATTGGATTAGTCGTTTTGGAGTACCAATGGAACTTCATACGGATCAAGGAAGAAATTTTGAGTCGGTTGTATTCCAGGAGATTTGTCAGATGCTCGGTATCAACAAAACGCGAACGACGCCTTTGCATCCACAATCGGATGGAATGGTAGAAAGGTTTAACGGAACATTGGAAGAATATCTAAAGAAGGTGATAGATAAAAACCAACGCAACTGGGATCAACATATACCGATGTTTTTGATGGCTTATCGATCAGCAGTACATGACACTACTGGGGTGACGCCAGCAAAGACGCTTTTCGGAAATAATCTTCGCCTGCCTGGAGATTTGAAGTTTGGGGTTGTTCCATCAGCGGCCTTATGCGGACAAGATTATGTAGACCGGATGAAAGAAGAAATTAATTCGATACATCAGTTTGTACGAGACAAAATACGGATAGCAAGTGACAAAGTGAAAGCTCGATATGATATACGAGCAAATAGCAAAGGCTTCGAAGAAGGGCAATTGATATGGCTTCATAACCCGCAACGACGAAAGGGTTTATCACCGAAATTACAGTCAGCATGGGAAGGACCTTACACTATCATCACAAAGATAAACGACGTGATTTATAGGATCAAGAAAGGGCGACGAGGTAAACCAAAAGTGGTGCATCTCGAGCGGATGGCTATTTATAGAGGAGAGATTTTGGATCCTGTTCGGGACGAACAGGTTTAGGTGGGGGTAGTGTCACGGTACCACCTAGTGTGCGATAGCATAAGTGTAAATATATGAAGATTTCTCTAGGCTTAACCCTAGAGACATCTATTAGGTATCGATAGTATTGGTAGTACTAAAAATTGAGCAAATTACATGTAGTAGTGACATCTCGATAGAAGTAGAAAGTTCGAGATATTTTAATTTGTGTATATAAGCGAATCGATGTTGTATGCGGTCGGAATTTAACCGTCATACAGAGAGGTTGTGTTTTTATTGTGTTGTGTAATTATGATCATATGTTTAAAAGTGACAAACTATTTGGTTTCAAGTGATAAAATTTTATTTAATCTAAAGTTTTTTAATTGATAGATTATATTACTTGTTCCTGAATCAGGTATGTTTCGAAATCTGTTAATATATTTTGTGTCATATGTTTAAAAGGCTACATCTATTATTTTTTTATTTTATTTTTAATTTACTATTTATTGGCATATGGCTGGCGATCTTATGTTCAAAATTTACAATAATTATGTACTAAAAACAATAAATTGGATTTCAATTTAAAAACATTGCATGAAAATGTTTAATTTTCTATTCATAATGAAAATAAAATTGAAAATTTTAACATTTCGGACATTTATTATTATGCATATGTCATGATTTTTTATTTATAACAAAACGATTTGTGTTTGACAAATTTTAATTTTAACATTGAAAAAGAGAAAATACATTTTTTCTCTCTCACCAACATTTTTTTTGGCAATATTTATTTGTTTTTTTATCTCATTTTGTTTTTGGGCAATTCTAATATTATTACCGTTAAGAGAGTCATTTGTTTGGTATTATTCTTTATGCATGTTAATAATAAACAGGTGATCATTCACTTACGTCGTACTACCGTAGATGCGTTAACAATTTATTAACGAACAAACCGATATATTTACGTGTATTACGTATCATGTAAGAGTTGTATAGTAAATGGAAAATATAAGGGTGAAAATATAAGGGTCTCATATGAGAGATGACGTTTTTAAATATCTATACGCAGTTTAATCAAAACTTATTGGTCCCGAATAGGTCATTCTACAAGCCCGTAGATTTCCCATTAGTTGTTTGATCATTAGTTTTATTTTAAATCTAAAATATGTAACACATTTATGTATAACTTGTCGTGTAAGTTTTCTGTCATCAATAATCTAGATTTTATTTCGAACACTCTTCAGTGTTCCAGTCCTGTCATACTGCTTAAAGAAAATATTCTATTGTCACAAAAGTAATGTCGAGAATAGTCTCAGTAAAGTCAGTTTTTCGAAATGTCGATACACCATACCTTGATTTATTATCACAAGTCATATTAAAGCTGCCATAACCAGAATAAATTTCTTCTAATGCGTCAATTTTTAATTATCTGACATATATACGCTTTCCTTAACTTTGGCCCATCAAAGTCTCTTTTCGGCTCCATGATCGTCAGTTATAATTGGATGTGTGGCCCAAATTGCAGCTGTCCCATGATTAATAGAAAATCATTAATTTTTCGCTCTTATCCTATATTATTTATTAATCATAACCTGTTCTTGGCTATCTCCACTCTTAGCTATACATCTGGCAATTGCAATTGCATCCTGGTGAGTGTTAACTGGTTCTAGCCAAATTTTATTTTCAACACAGTGAAAACACTTTTGCTTCGCCTTACATTCTATTTTAAAAAATTCTCTCTCTCTCTCTCCACACTGAGGAAAAAGTTCACTCCTGTTGGGGCTCTTGCAGTTTACTTGTTATGGTGACCTTAGTAGCAGGCATTGCATTGTACCCATATCTATCGAGTAAGGTTTTGTAAGTGATACCTTTAATTCGTCATTAGATCCATTAGGGTCTGTCTGACGGCTTGTTTAATTTCCTCTTTAGAGGAAAGACAATGCAAATCCAAAATTTGCCATCTCACAAAGAGCACACCTCAATGCCTCCAGAAGTTTTCTTTGTTGGTCGCGTTAATTCAGTATCAGAGTTGACATTTTTATTTTATTTTATAAAATCATAAAATGTAAAAATGCATAACTCAAATTACTTGAATGGACCTTTTCATATTTATAGGAAACTGCATAATGTTGTATTTAAATGACCCTCTTCATATTGAACATCTTGCGGCGCGTATATAGCAAAGTTTGTTGATGTTGTTTGGTTGCTCACTTGGAGTTTCATTTGTGTCGCTTATTTGTTGCGGCCATGATATATCTTGTTCATTTGGTAGTTTGCATAGTTTGGTGATTGGTCGTTTATAAATGTTATGGTTGCACTTTATTGTCGCAATACGAACCAAGCCATCTGAACCAGTATGCACATCCCGTACTCTTCCCATTTTCCAAAGTGCCGGTTTCAGTGCTTTCTCCTTTTTCAGAACAACATGCCCTACAGCTAAATTGGACTGAAGTTGCTTCCATCTTATGTGTTGTTGTAACTGCTGTAGGTAGTCTCTTGACTATATTTTTCAAAAGTCGTGTACAATTTTTGGTACTAGATGTTAACGAGTTCTGAGCGCGTAAATATCATCATTACTCTCAGGAACTACTATTATTGGTCAGTTTATGAAAAAATGCGCAGGTGTCAATAAATTCAATTTTTCCGAATCGTCGTAAATGATCGTCAATGGTTGAAAGTTTAAGCATGCCACTATTTGGGCCGCCATTGTTGTTGTTTCTTCAAATATCAATGCTGTCTCACCTATGACCTTCATCATATGAGCCTTCCTTTATATAACCAATTTTACCACTGCTTTCCATGTTCCACCAAAGTGTGGTGCAACAGAGGGTATAAAGTGCCAGGTTTTTTCATCTTGTTGAAATAACCTTGCAATATCTGGTTCTAGAGTTACAATCTAGTTGATATCTGTACATAAACCCCTGCGTGACGTGAACGGAGCGTTTAATTGTCTTATTTAAATTTTATTTAAATAAATATTATTTTTAGTTAAGTGAATATAAATAGGAGCTTACTTAATAAATTTTAGCATGGAGTTGAAATATTCAATTTTTAAATGGCCGTCGAAAACTAATGCTTTATATTACAGGGTACGATTAAGAGTAATTAGTTTATTAAATAGTGGTGTTGGATTGTTGTATTTTGTATTATTATATTTCTTAAATTTTATTTTTTGAATGGAACATATTAATAAGTTTGTACTTTCAGGAAAAAACTGATCCAGTTTATTTCAGCCTGCGGCTTGCAGAAATTATCTTATTATATTAATTATATTATTATATTTTGAATTAATTAATTTATAATGGAAGATGAAAATTAATTCAATTTGTTACAGCCTTCGACTAAGAGCAAGTAGTTTTTTAGAATCTTTGCAAATTACAGTTGAATGGTGGCGTTGCTTATATTAATGTTGCTAATAAGAGACGACAGGAAGCAGAGCAGTTCATTAAAATTGTGATTGTCTTGTGCTAACAGTAGTTTGAATATTGGCTACTGGGTAACCGGACCAATTCTGTCATTGCTAACAAACCTTTCCCTTCCCTTTACCACAAAAATACTAATATCGATCGCTTAGGTGTCAGTAACCGGGTCGAGTCTGTCACAACTAACATTCCTTCCATTTCTTCGGTTTTGTTATTTGTAACACGGGTGTACGGTGGTGCCCGGCATTCCGGGAGTTCCTGGTCCGTCCTTGGCCGTACACTCTAATCAATCAATCAATCAATAAGCGAATCGATGTTGTATGCGATAAATAGTTGTACTTGAACTACGAAAGCGATAACAAGCGGTTAAAATAAAAAGTGATATTAAGTGATAGTATAAGTGATTTTAGTTAAGTGATTTTTGTGAAATAAAGAATTGGTAAAAGAACTAAGTTGTGAATAATTGTGTTTTATTGAGGCAATTATTGTCTGTGAACGTGAACAGTGTCTAAAGTGGAACTTGTGTAGTTTTTGTGAAATTTGGTAGTGAACTGTGTTATTCGGGTAGTTATTCACAATCCAGAGATACGAACCTTAAGTGACAAGGCAAGAACGTAGCAATATAATATATAATAATTGAGGTTAAATCAGAACGATAAATAAAATCGTAGGAAATTTTTGGATTACTACGAAAATCGTTTAAAAACATAATATGCTTTCAAATACGTTAAAGATTATACCATTTAAATGAAAAATCGTTCCTTGGCACGACAACATTTAAATAAAGTTATTTTTCCATTAAACTTGTTTAACTTGTTTTCATTAATTTAAAATAAAAATATGCAGTCATTTATTGCAAAACAGAAAATCCGTTTTTTGAAAATTACGCACGATTTTGTATGTGGCATCGCTTTGAAAGTAAATTCCTTCACAGACGGCCAACCTATATTCAAGTTTACAATTAAACAATATTGCAGCTTGCAAATATTTTGCAGGGATATGTTTGGTTGATGATAAAATTGACGAATAGAAAATCCATTCCTTTCATAATGTTATCAACATGCTCGAAAAAATTAAATTTTTCATCCAATGTAACTCTTTCATAGTTATTTAAAGCTGCCTTTACTTTTAATTTTAAGGAAGTTTTGGTTACTTAAGTTTATGGTTCGCCAAAACAGCTCTTTGAATTATAAAGATAAGCAGTGTCATCCGCAAAAACCACAGGAAAACTATGAAGTTCAATTTTAAAAATTTATTTTATATAGATTACAAACAAAATAGGCCTTAATTAACAAAAACAAACGAAGCCTTAATTAAGTATAAATGTATTTGTGTAGTTCATTTTTTACAGGTTTCGGGAGATTATTAAATTTTCTAAACCCACGGTGAATAGCGTTATTTCATGACAAAGAATTAAATTGTTAAAACGATCGTTCAATAAGTCCCAAAATTAACCCAGCGATGGCGCCTTTAATAAAAAATTGTAATACTTTATAGAACCTAGCAGCCATCAAACGATAATAACGTGTCTCAAAATTTCATGACAATCGAAACAAAACATACTGAGTTACAGCACGTTACAGTGATTTAAGTGCCGCCATTTTTGCAATTTTGAAAACAATGGAAAAAACAAAGTATCGTGTTTGATTGTTTTTTAACGGGGAAAAACACTGTTCAAGCTCAGCAATGGCTTTAAAAATTATTTTTCGGATTCTGTTTCGTCGAATCCAACAATTTGTCGTTGGTATGCTGAACGTGTTGTTGCGAAGGAGTACCGGCTATATACTCAATCAATATGGCTGCTTTTGTTAATACATAGCAATAGGCTGTGATTTGGCTGTTTTGAACACGAACCTAAAAATGGTCTTGTAAGTTTCGTTGACACAACCAAACAAAACCGATATGAAAAATTGCGTGTAGTAGTGCTATCGAAATCCATATAAAAATAATGTTTTTTTCTCATATTTTCTGTTTCTATAGTATGCGAATATTTATTTTATTTTACATTATATTTACAAAAACGTCTTTATTACCAAGACCGATTATTCCAAATTTAAAGGGACAAAGCGACTAATGAAATTAGTGTTGGTTATATTCATATACGGCCAAATTTAAAAACAAACCAACTCTTATATAGTTTGTTTTGATTTTTTACTATGAAATATAAATAAAAGAAAACAAAAAATACATAGCAAACAATACAATTTCAATCACGGCAACATGCTATCAAGAATATACAAAAATATAATAACCCACACTAGGAAAATGTATGATTTTCTATAAAATGTAAATAGGTATTGGTATAAAATAAATGAAAATAAATAAAGCAGACATACAGCGTTGCTATTTTCGCATTGAAACCAATACTACAATCAGTAGGCGGATATGTAGAAATATATGTGATGGTCGGCCATTAATCGGTCTTGGTATAAAGACGTT
The DNA here is from genome assembly GCA_963556175.1 of Tipula confusa. Taxonomy (NCBI): domain Eukaryota; kingdom Metazoa; phylum Arthropoda; class Insecta; order Diptera; family Tipulidae; genus Tipula; species Tipula confusa. The sequence continues at coordinate 135,094,160 of OY744475.1, forward strand.
TTTTACTTACAATACATTCTTATGTTCATATGATGAAATAGCATTAGTATGCAATGAATACGGCTTGTAATAAAAAGGGCTTTGCCGTAAACCCCTAACTATTAACAATAATAATTTACGATAGATGGCATTACATCATGCCTGTGGAACTTAACTTCTCCCAAATACACTACTTTTAATTAGACTGTCAATCAAAAATGTAAACAGAAAGTTTGTGTCCAGACGGATTCAACCTTTAAACAAGGTGAAGCGTTTACGAACTATAAACGAAGAAGCTCTTTATACAATAGTTCGAAAACGAATCATTTTTACGGTGTAAAAGCGAACCGTTTACGATGTTCCCGTCACATGATAATTAGAATTTTTAGCGAAGTATCATAAATATGTTGGTAGTTCGCAAACAGTTTACTTTTACCGATACGTAAATGAATCGTTTTTAGCGGTTTGTCAATGAACCGCATTTAGTGATACGCTAATGAACCAATTTTACTAGATACAAATGAACTATTTTATGGTAAATGAAAGCATAATTCAATGTATTATTTGTATATATTTTATTATTTATATATTGCATATAATAAATGTATATTTGTAAAAATGTATTTATCACAATATTTCATATCACGTATGGAAGGAAATTCATTGATTAAAATTAAAAACTAAAGTATCTTAAAAATATTTTTTTTAAATTCGAATTCATGTTAAAAATAAATAAAAAACTTCGTAAACTACAAAATGTTGATGTCAATAATAATAAAAAGTAAAGAAAATCAAATTCAAATTACATAATTAATCAAAACAAATTAAATTATTTAAATAAAATTCATTTTTTAATTTTTTACACGGTCCTTGGCGTACTGAAACCATTCTTTAATAACCTAATTAATTTCAGCACTCTTGCAGGATGTAAATTTCTTTATAGTTAGAAGTTACTATGAAGAAATTTACGTCCTGCAAATTATATTTTATATAATATATATAAAATATATTAACAAAATTTAAAACAATATATTAGTAGTTGACGAGATTGAATTTGCGTCTTATAGAAATACATGCCGTTTATTAAACTCATTAAAAAAAAGTTTTCATTAAAAAAATAATGTAGCATCTTTCTCAACAAAAAAAGGCATCTCTCTATATTGTTTACAAAAATATAAAAATCAACTACCGTTAATTCCGTACATTTGAGTGCAACTTTAAAACATTTTCCTCGCTTAAATACTCCAAACTAGTAAAACACCTATTTACTTTTCTTAATGACAAAACTCGCGACCAATTTTATTGTAGCTATACAATTATCCGCAGAATCTGCTTTCATTCATTTTCTCTTTGCAATGTTTCGGATATTGAAAATCGATGCGAATTTAATGTATCAGGGATAACAGGAAACGTACCAAACTTGTGTATGAACGTTTCAATATACTGTGAAGGTTTGATAAACAAAGATTATATGGGGAGTGCTCTATTGTTATAGAGCATCCGAATAGCCTTAAGAAAAGTGCAAAATCATTTTAAATAATTGCACGGAAGAACAAAACGGTTTTTAATAATAGAAAAGCGAATTTAAAAACTAATTAAAAATTATACATGGTGAAAAACTTAGCAATGAACGAGTTATTGGCATTTATTTATAGGAGTCACCAGGCTGCATCTTTATTGATGCAGTACTCGACTATTGAAAGGAACATTTCTCTGATTTATTGTTCAGCATACAAATCCTATATGTATGTCAAAATTATTTCCATTTTTAGAAGCAATTTAATTTAAACCATGATTATGTAAAAAATAACGGGTCACTGTGCCACATTTACATGGTTAATTACTATTTAAGTCACTAACCAATTTTAATCGGTGAGATAATAGTAATTACTGTTTTAGAGTCCGATACGCAATGAGTTTCAGTAGTGGTCACCACAGAATTAAGAGGCTTTGTCTTACTTTTCTCCAAGCTCTGTTCATTGATTGATTGATTGATTGATTTTGAATGTACTGCCAAGCATTAAGCAGGATATCCCGGAAAGCGCCGGGCCCACAGTACACCCGTTTTTACATATACTTGGAAGGATATGGAAGGATACTAGTTAAATTGTTGAGATCGACCCGGTTACAGACACCTTGGCGGCCAATAGTTAGTAAATTTTTGTGGGTTAGGGAAAGGAAAAGTATGTTAGTTATGACTTAATTAGTCCGATTTCTCGGTATCCAATATTCAAACTACTGTTAGTGTAAGACAATCACATTTTTGTTGTACTGCTCTGCATTCTGCCATATCTTATCAGCAACTCTAGTTTGCCGCCATTCATTTGTAATCTGCAATGGTACCCTGAAAACAATATCTATCAATGAACTAGTTACCCTAGGTTATAATAAATTAAATTAGTTTTTCATCTGAATTTAAAAAAATTAGTTTTTAATATTATAACACCATTATACAATATCAAACCTCCTACAAGCCACAGACTGTAACAAATTGAATTAGTCCCGTCTGAAAATTATAAATTTATTAATTTATACCATCGTTAAATATACATTTATTAATATAGAAACCATATATAACAAGTAAATTGATATAAAAATATAAATAATGTAAAATGTAAAAATAAAAATATAAAGTCACAACATCACAAAAATATAAAGCACAAAATACAAAAATGTAAAATAAGTAAATATATAACATACAAGTGTAAAAATATCAAAATATAAAATAAAATATAACAATATAACAATAAACTAATTTATAAATAAATGAACAATGTAACAGTGGAATAATGAGCGTTATCACCAACAATAGTACGACATACATCCACAAATCATCCCATACTCACCATCGATAGACACCCCAAGTCACACAAACTCCACCACAACCCAAATTAGATTTAAAAATTACTATTTATTTATTCAAACAAATGTTCTCGATCGAAACTAAACCCCCCTTTGCAGAATCCTCCCTCCAGCGACAACCCCACCCATTCTACCCGGCATATCGACTTCAGTAGCGATCCACCTTCCCCAGTACCTTCAACAACTAGATAGTTGTTAAAAGGATCAAGGAAAGCAGACCACCACTGAAATCGACATACCAAACAAAATAAACAAAATTGTCACTAAAAGGAAAATTCTACAACAAAAAATATAGTTAAAATCAAAAACACTTGCTTAAACAAACAAATATTATAATAGTGACAAAAGATAAAAGCAAAACAACAAAAAACGTTAAATAGGATCCACAAAAGAAAATACGTTAAATAGGGTCCACAAAAGAAAAGAGAAGTAGCGTGCACCATCAATGGTGCCGCCAGAACGTCCCTTTCGGAACAAACCTCCCTTGTCAGCAGACAAAAATTCGCCAATCACCAATCTCGCAAGCCCTACCGACACAAACCACACTTAGGCCAAAATTGCCAATTGAGACTTCGTTCAACGTTGACAGTCCAAACGAGAACTAGGAAGACTATCGCACCAACCTGACTCTAGCACTCCTACAAGTGAGCCGGACCACACAGACGTGACGACCCGCACCACACGGAAAAAACATTAGTGAAAAATTGGCCATACCGCCCCTGGAGCGTTCCCCGAAAAGCCACAAGCAGCAATTGCACAAACAAGCAAGCTCACAACCAGAGAACTAAACTTAACTCTAATAAATCCAAGTCACAATTCCTGAGAATCCGGCCGATCCCGGTCATCAACGGCATTACACAAACACAAAAACAAAATAGTCAAATTTAACATATACATATATATTCATATACATACACATATATTACATACACACACAACCCTCTCCATTACAAGCCGCACCCATCGCATACCTATGCTATTAAATCACATACACATGAGAATGCATTGCAAGTAGACAAAACGTGTCTAGATATGGCCTCGAACAGAGCACAAAAAAATACCGCTCGCACAATACAATACAGAAGAATGGTTGAAAATAGAAAAAATCTTCACAATACAAACAAACCGTTACGTTAAACAGCGGTAGCAAGAATGAGAAACTCAAACACCCTTCCATATGGATCCCAATAGCACCAATACACTCAACCATGCACGCAGGTTCTGCTCACATCCACCAACGGAACCTAGAAAACGGCCTGCAATAGAGAGGGCTTTGCACAAGAGAGACTGTACAAACCAAAAATACAGCACCAATCACCATGCACACAATTACACCAACCCTTTATCGTTGGGAAACAATAAACCCTATAATTAATTAATGTAGAGCAAAACCCTCTATATCACGCAAGCCATCCCCCAACCCCCGTTGTCAAAGGTAAACAAAACCTATGTACACAATTGAGCGCATTGGCGCCTCCAAAACCTACACATAAAAACGCCTAACCCTCGCATTCCTACCACCACCATTCAACAGCCCCATCCCAAAACTACGCACACCATCCAATGTGTACATACAACTGAGTATTCCTTTGTCTCTCAACCCTCTAACAAGTGCCAAACTGTACTTCATCTATTTGCACCGCGACCCCCTGTCTGCATTGTTAAACTTCATTCTACTTTCAACCCTTCTGCTGCCCTACATTATGCGAATAATACCCCTCTACACTCATTTCGAAACCACACCCCGACACGCTCGTCACCCACAATACACCCTCACGTGTATATGATCAGACAGCACTAGCATGCGACGAGTATGGCCCGTAACAAAGAGGGCTTTGATGTAGAGTATTAAAAACATATATGAATATACCTAAATAAAGACCTTGAAAAAATAAAATAAAATAAAATAAAAATATCAATATAAATTGTATCATTTGCAAATTACACAATTACACAGTATATACACAATACCATTATTTCAACTACCATTCTATTATTCTGTATGCCTAATGAACAAAAAAATCAACAAAAAGGGGTGGCTTTATAATTGAACGCATAAAAAATCTCATCCATGTAAACATTGTACATTTTGAGACACTTTTCTTTGCCGAGTATTACGTTTTTCCGTGTATTTTTCATGTTTATTTCTATTGTAACAGCATGTTTTTCGCATAGAAAAGTGAACGGAAATCCGTATGAGTTGCATATTGGGTTATAGTGGTTAATATTGGTTATGATCTCCACTCAACATCTATTCCCCTATATACCATGTTAATAGAACTAATTCTATTCTACCTACGAGAATCCCACTAAAATAATATACAAGATCAAACTGTTCGAAAATAACATATGTATTTATTACTACTCTATATACATATACTATGTCTATAAGTACTGCTACACGAGGAGAAAGAAACAGAAAATAAAGAAAAACGTTTGATGTACAATTTTTAGACAAAGATACATATTAAAACAAAAATTATTAACCACTTTTACATAAATGCCAAGAACCATTTCACTAATAACCATTTCCAAACTGCGAAAAAAAAAAAAAAACACACCGCATGAAATTAAAACATGGTAAAAACTTGAAATGGACATTTGCTCTATAAAACTTGACAACACAAATTTATTTAAGTTACATCTCGAACACAATCGACAATTTGTACCTGTACTCTGGGACAAGCGACAGAGTTCCTAAAACTATAAAACTCCACAACACAATCATATCAAAATGTAGAAACATAAATTCACTTCACACCCTTTTATGAAAAATTTATGAAACTACATAAAATTTATGTAACTACATTACAACCACCATTTTTTCAAAAATTTAACACTTATTTATTTTTTTTTTCAATACAAATAAAGGTACGACACAACACAACGTACCACTTTTATTTCTATTTGTTTATATATTTTTTATTTTAATTATTTTTATCTTATAATATATAATATACAACTCTTAAAAAATTTAAAAAAATTTAAATTTGATAGATCGAACGAAACACGTCCGATCTCAATCACAACTCAATCACCACTTTTCTCCAAGCTCTGTTCATTAAGCAAAAATTCGTTCGGAGGTTGCATTGGAATGGGGACAGAATAAATAAGATTTGTGAAAGTAAGGAATGTTTCATCTAGAGCCAATCCCTTCATTTCATATATTTAAATACGCTATCATCAAAATCAAGCTACATCTTAATAACAATTAAGAACCCACTGTCTGGCGATAGAACCATAAAACTCTTCTGTGTATCGACTTTCTAAAGATTCTCAGAATTATGTCAAATGTTCTTAGCCCCATTTCGTCACATGCTTCTAAAGGAGAAATTGAAAATTGGGATACTGCGCAAAAATTCATAATGAATCCTAAATATGCAGATGTCATAGTTTGCAAAACTTACGTTTTATTGAACTGTTGGAGAACATTTGACTTTGACATAAAATATTTCTTCATTGAATTATAATTGATTATAATTGAGACTTAGTCATCTAGTTGACACGAGTCGAAGTAGTTCGCGCCATTCTCATCCCGCTAATTTGAATATTTTGAGGTGACAAATACATCAAATTGGAATAATATGTTTATTTTACTTATGCAGCTCAACCATTATACTTTGTTTTGAGCCAAAGTTAACGTTAACGTGGTCTGCACAAAAAGCTGTAGTTTTGTAACAGCTATTGATTTTGAGAGTTCATTTTCTAGAGCATAAAAAGTAAGGAACCCATTTTAAGTACCAACTAATTGATCAAAATACGTGATTACTAGGGGTATTTTTTTAATTTTACCGTTGTTTGGCATTAATGTCTGTGTCTTTAAATATTACTAGAAAAGGTCTGTGTCTTTAAATATTACTATCTGCTCAATCAGTTACACCATACGATTGCGAAAGCTTGATATGCATGATAAACAAATGCTGATTTTTGGCCCATGTTTACTGACTAAAAACAAAGTCATCTTTGATGTGTTGCATGCTTTCTTACATCATGTTCACCTGCATGACCTGCGGAAGATTCAGTTAAACAAATCACACATCTCTCAATTTGTTTATTTCGGCCAGCAATCAACCAAGTAAAGCTTTTCTTATATTCTACCTTAAATTTTACTAAGAGTTTGTTTTTTATTACAGATTTTGGGCTTCTTCCTTTCCTGCATCTGCAATACATTCAGAAGCTAAGAATTGTGTGGCAGTCTCATAGAACTAACAATATAATAAAATGGTTATACCGAAAAAAATAATAGAATTAATACTAACATAAGAAAATACTTATAGAGCCGGCAGTATTATTTTTTAAGTGGAATGGTTACTACGAAAATAAAATTATAGATTATTTAGAAAAAATTGTTTAAAGCGAGACATCATCAAGCAATCCCGCCAAAAGTGGGACGTTCGGCAGCCCTAGTCTTGACACTGGCAACCAAGTATAACCCTGCGTAGTGCTTTTATATTAAAGTAGTTGTATACTAATTTTTATGTTTTATCTTCAATCGTTAACACTCTAAAGGTATAACCCCTTAAAAAACCATAAAAATATTTTAAAAATAGCTACAATAAAAAACACTCACTAAATAAGAACTTCTGAAAAATGAATAAATGTCTAATGGTAAATAGAAATTTAACTGGTAATCATAACTTTGACATTTGCTTTCAAATAAGCTTTTAAAAATTTTAAAAACTGTTATGTATACAACAAATCATTGGCCTTGGCTGAAAGATTGCTAATTAACGGAATCCTCATTTTGGTAACCGCACTCTTAAAATAGCTAGGAGTTTATCTTATTGTTGTTTACGATATTTTGGTAACTAATACAAAATGATAAAAGTCTTGCCATACCCAAACCGTACTGAGCCGAATGATTCAGTTACCATTAAAAAAACACTCAACTGATTAGAAAAGAAATAGCCAGTGTAAATCGTTTGCACAGTTAAACAATTACACTTCTAACATTTTAATTTTACATTGTTAGCTATACCTTAATCGACTTTTAGTAGCCTTTACCGTACATTTTAAAGCACTATTTACGAATTCTGTGTGCTCGTTAAAGCAGTCAGTAAGTGTAAAATTACACTCAAAACTAGTTTGCTCATTAGTAGTAGGCCATTCTGTTCATTTAAGATTATTAAAAGAACTCATGAGGAAATTTTAGTAATATTTCTTCGGCAAAACGACGAAATTAATAAATATTTTTCATTTTTTTCAGCTATCTTCTTTAAATATTGTTTATCTTTTTTTCCTATATTACTATGCTATTATGGGGCCGAAGCCCACCCCACCCAACTCTTTCGCGGTTACTTTTTAATTTCCTACCTTACGCCGGTACCAGCCAAATCGAGGACGCACGAATACAGTTTCGCTTTGAATCCATCTACATTGTCAGCCTTTACTGGCATGGACGATGGTTCGGCCCATTGATTCGTTACTTCAATCAACAAGGGACATAGTTGTTGTGTTCATCGTCATCACCGATCGAAATCAGATGATGAATAAATCCCCTTTTGCAACCCTCCCCTTTCGGGATTCGAACCCATTACCTCGCGACCCAAGCACCGCAGCTTTAACCACTGCACTATTTGCTCGGTAAAAAAAAAAATTTGTAAAAATTAAAAGGCGAAACCCGAGATCCAAACCCACAAAACTGTTATAAAAAGATGAACTTGATTTTTACAGGACGAAAAGTTTTATCTTTTTGTTGCATTAAAGAATATATATAATACATGTATAAAATTAGTTTAATATACGTTGTTTTGGTCATCCACACAAATAAAAACCAATTGTTATTGCAATTTTTGTTTTTATTTCAATTTTACTAAATTGATTTCAAGATCAACTTCTTCTTCAAAATTTGTATAAATCGGCTATAACTGTCTCAAACTAATACTTTTCTAACACGTTATTTATAAAATTTTATAAATATACATAAATTAAATGTGATTCAAATCTCGGCTTAAAGAAATTTTGTTATACTACAATTTAGTCCATTATTTATTATAACAGTTCTGGTACTACAATTTGTAAACTCACAACAAAACATGTTCTAGTCTGTCAAACAATTTGATAAACTATTTAATGAAGTAACGATCAAAACATTGTGATCATAACAGTAAAACGATTAGCATAATCAAACAAATTTTGAATTAAATATATAAAGTAAAAGGATTAATGATACATTTTAGTAAATTATCGAGTAAATGGAACGGGTAAGTAACTAAAACTGATATAATTTCGGTTACATCCTAATCGATTGCTTTCATCTTCTCGTTTAGACTTGATAAATATGTTGCATCTAATCGTTACGATTTTTCAAACAGTTGTCGATATATTTTACTATATTTTTGTAATAAGTTTTCGGCTCGGAAATCTCATATATAACTTGATCAAATTATTTGCATTCTTTTTGTTCACGGTGTTTGATGCAATTGGGAGGCTGCTCGTTATATTGTATGAGGACTATGCCACATTCTTTTTTGATGTCAACAGTAAACTGGAGGCTATCTTCGCCGGGATTAATTTCACTATTGATATAGTTTTTAAATCAACGTATGAGGCGGGCTTAGTAGCTGTAGATCAATTTACGTATATTTTTACCACAGGACGTGTAAAAATTTCAAACGTGGGTGAAGTTTTAACCGAGCTCAGCAGATGGTTGTTAATTAATATCAAAGTGCTTTTTGTATTGATTGGCAACGGCTGTTGGTTTTTAATCACCCTCTTGCCTAATTTTATACTCTACCTTCTGCATTTATCTAGTCTAGCGTTAAAATTTTTACTGCAAATTTGTGTTTTGTTGTTCATCAATCTTTATAAGGGTTTGTGTCATGGACTTATCGAAATAATCAACTATTTTGCAGATATACCAATCAAATCAGCGATTGGAGTGGTTATAGGTATTTTAATTTATAATAACTTTTCTTTTATATCGCCAATTTTAAAATGGATTGGTCGAATCATGTTAAATCGCTGGATAAGGAGCTGTAGGCAAATTTATCAATGGATTATATCAAAGCTCGTAATAGTATCGAATAGAATAAGGCATGTTCAAGTTCCTAGTTTAACACAATTATTCTCATTGACTCCGAGAGCACCTATAAATATTGCAATAAACCCTCGTGATGATGTGTATCAAACACCACCACCTCGAAACAATGAGAAAACTCCACCTGGACATCAGCACAGCAGTGGTAAAAAATTGTTATGCGTTATTTGCCAGGACCAAGAGAAGTGTATGCTATTGCTACCATGTCGCCATTTATGTGTGTGTTTCGATTGTTCAGGCAAGTCACGATACTATAACAATAAATGTCCAATATGCAGAAGATCGATTAATGATAAAGTTCGAATTTACGTTTAAGAAGTTCAAATAGGAAATATTAAGTAGTGAATTTTTATTTGTGTATATACAGAACCATTTTTATTTTTATACTGTGTGTGGATGCCTGTGTGTTAACAATAAATATGTGTGTAAATTAAAGAGTCGTTTAAATTTCAAGAGCAGCAAAAGTATTTTTCGTTTCCACAGGAATATCATCATGTGAATCCTCTTCGTCTACATCTGATTCCTCTGAACCATCGTCGCCTGATAAAATTTCATCCTCAACGTCCTCATTTTTATTATGAGATTTACCTAACGCCTGAATAGTTAGAATCTCATGGAGTTCTGGATGATTCATCCACATATCCTTGTTTTCAGAAAACATAGGTGGTCTCAAACATAATGAAATTTGTCCGTCCAACGCCATACGAAGAATATGATTTGCGGCACGATACGAATCTGGACGACCTGCTTTTGCCGTTAGAAAGCCTCGTTTAAGTGCCCAGCTTTGACACACCTCCATCGCCGACCACTCTTCATCGTCTCCATCCTCTTGTTTTATATTCAAAATGTGTACAATATCTATCCTTTCAGCCAAATATCTTATGGATGCATAAGGCTCGCGTAATTGAGCTATTGGATAGCTGCCCAGTAAAACCTGCACTGGTCGCGGAGTAGACGAAGGAAAAACAAGTCCTGGACAATCACACAACCGAACATTATTCGTTAAAAAAATCGTCTGAAAATGTTTTGTGTGACCTGGAGTTCGGCTTACACTGACCACTTTATGACCGATCAATGCATTTACAAGAGAAGATTTTCCAACGTTTGGGAACCCGACACAGCCAACTGTTAAAATTCCGTTGCTGTATTTGGTGCGTTCTTTAAAATCAAAATCCAAATTTTCTTCATCGTGATACTTTTCGAACTTCAGACCTGTCGCCTCGTTTTCTGAGCCTTCACTACCCTCATCATTCACTGTTCCGTCTCTGCCATTTATCTCACTCGAGATTTTTTGTTCCCAATCTGTCAAATCGATTTGGCCATTTACAATTTCTTTACACGCTTTCATCACTTGAAAGGCCCCCTCTGCAGCCATTTTAGGTTTACCACGTCGTCTTCGGATCTTTAAACCAGTTTCATTATCGATATTTACATTTCCACGCAAATTATACGTTGGATATGCGGTGAACATGACAATATGGAGTCCAGCGTATTTTTCTTCAAAATACTTTTTCCAAGCAAGGACCAAATGCGCCGGAGCTAAATCTATTTTATTCAGTACCAAGATCATATTTTTACCCGCCTTCTCGGTAATGTATTTAAATAGTGCGGGTGGAAACATTAAACTCGGATATCGAATATCAACTATCATCAAAATCACATCGGAAATTTCGAGAACACGCCACAGCTGGCGCCAAGTCTCTAAATTTAATTCGAAAACATTTAAATTGGTTTTTGGCACTTTAAAAATGTAATCATTAAAATATTGGTTCTCAATATGTTCAAGTTGCTGTTTTGACATGGAGTAGGTCCAACCGGGTCGAGTTGGAAAATCGTATCCAATGAAAAAGTCATCTTTTACTTCTAACGCCGATTCAGGAAGACGTTTTATTTTACGATATGAATCTTCTTTCATAGCACGCATTTCCTTTTCTGTTTCTTGGTGAAATTGAAGCGCATATCGATTCGACTTGTCACGACTTTCTTTTTTAGACTGAACGTTTATCTTTTGGATTCGGTCCAACTGTCCAAGTAGAGTTTCATCCTCTTCTTCGGAATCCCCTGATTTTGAATGTGTTCGCTTTTTGAATACGTTGGGGTTGCTAAAATCTAAAATTAAAAAGTAGTGATTAAATTATCACTTGTAGATACCATTCTCACTGCACAATCGTACTTTTTGTCTGTCGTTTAGCTGCTAACTGCGCCTTTTTTTGTTTACCGCTGTACGGTGCCTTTCGATGCCCTTGTGGCATTTTACTTTGTGAAGATTATCGGATTAAATAAAATTTTACAACTTTTTATCTCGCGAGTAGCAAATAACAGCACTAATTTACATTTATTTGACGTTCTTCCACAAAACAATTTCGAAATGTAACTTTCGCAACAAAAAAAAAGTAGTAAATTCGTAGCGGTAAAGCTATTCGTATACGAGATATATGTTAGAAAAGTGTTATAATTTTGTAATAAATAAAAGGTCTATTAAATTTTTAGAGGTAATCTCAGACGAGTTTTAAATCAAGAAAGTCAAAAATTTTATTCGACGGAGTGTACAAAATAAGATGGAGTCGCTCGCATATTATGAAAGTGAAGACGAACAAGAAATTGAAAATTCAAGCAAAATTAGGGTAAATTTTTATATTTTACTTGTTTTAAATTATAAATTCCAAATAAGGTTTGTAATGTGTGTAAAATAAAATTACATTTATTCGATATTTTTGTGGAGCGTGAAGTATTTTTTGTGATCTCGATCGATATTTTTCGACCCCTAATATAAGACGAGACCAATTTTGTTAATAGTATTACAATTCAAAATTATCGATAAATTATGTAAATTTAATTATAAATAACATTTAATTCCATTTCATAAAGTTACATTTCTGTATTATGTTAACATGTTTTGCATAAACTTAGCCATGCAAATTATTGTGGAGCTTGGTGGGGAACAAGTACACTGTTGTACTTTAATTTGTTGTAACGTTGACTTCCTGTGAAGTTGATGGTCATGGCACTTGTTAAATACATCTTAACAAATATGTTATATACAAAGGCAGTTGAAATTTACATACATAATATGCCCTTATAAATCGCGGTCGAACTGGGAAATTTGAAAATACCACACTGAAATTTTGGTTCCATTAATGTAGAAAATTGTAAAATTTCAATTAATCTTTCAGATATTGCTAAATTTCTGATGTACATTTACCTTTACCTCTGTATCCTCATTCTTGCAGATCTTTGTTGTTTTTTTCAGACTATGTCTAAACCAATAATTGTTTGATACTATGATAGTAGTAAAACTAATTGAGTTAACTATTCCTCTCGGTATTTCAGATTTAATATTTTTAGCCAAGATTGTGGGCTAAACACTGGTAAATCTATAATTGAAAATTTTGTTTATCCCGTAGAGATTACGGTAAGTTAGTTTCATTAACTTTTTTAGTAAAAGTCTAAGATGTCTAGAAATCGTCTATCCAAACAAAACATTCACCAAATAGTTTTGTATTATGAGCACCTTAAAACTTGGGATGCACTGAATTTAATTATATTTGGTTAAAGGTGTAAAATTCATACAAAAAATTAAATAATTCTAAAGTTATTTAGTTTTTTGCTATTATTTATTTTAGTTTTGCTTGTTTTTTTTTTATTCATAATAATAAGACATTAATAGAATCGCGATATCGTCACACAATTTGTGTGGTTTAATTGCTAATTATCGTTATACAATTTATACTTACTGAACTCTATAATTTTCAATTTATCAAATTTGTTCTGTATCTCGTTAACAAGAGGAAATTGGCTTTTGTTAGCCAACGATGCGCTATCTCGCATGAAAAAGCAAAACTAAATAAATAATAATGTGCAGTAATTGGAGTTAAGATAATAACACAATTTGCTGTTTGCATTCCTGAATAGTCGACCATTCTTTAGGATGTATCACCATCACCGATGAACAAACCTCGGATTGAAGAATCATCATTACCGTTATCGAGTCGTGCGGTAGCCACAACAACAACATCTAGTAGCAGAAGAGAGCCTGTAATTTATGAAAGTAAACATATGGATCTAAGCGAGGTAAATGCCAATTTTTATTTTTATTTACTTTAGTCAATTAAATGGTAGTTTCATTCTTTGGTTTAATTTTAAAATTCAATAAAAAAAATCAATCCATGTTCTCTGATATTTGTTTAAATTAAATTTAAAACTCTAAATTTGGTGGTTCTAGTCCTCCACATTCCTCTTGAAAATATATTCATATATTTATTATTAATTAATTAAATATTTACATAATTATTAAATTTAATTTATATATTTTATAAAATACTTATATATAATCTCATTTATTAATACATTGCACTTGTATTACTTATATTAAAAAAAAAAAAATTATAACTCGACCAAAAACGAATTTGATTAGAAATTTGTTAGACTAAAAAATGAGTCCAGAAAATCGAAGAAAAATGAGTAGAGTACCGTAAATAGAAAATAGATATTATCCATTTGTAAACCGCACACGAACATCTTTCGACAATCAGACATGTACTTTGTAAAACCTATCGTATATAAAAATAATTTGAGTGAGAGGTATTACGGAATCACGTGAGTATTATTTTTTTAAATTTAAACAAAAACAAACGATGTGATTTATAATAATTTACATAATTTAATAAATTTATTTTTAATTTTTATTCCAAATTAACATAATTTTTTTTTCTAATTGATTGTTAACATTTTACACTGCGCGCAGTTCTTTTTTGGCCCGCGCGATTTAGGTTAATTTAGATTAACTTTATAGTGGATATTTTTATATTAACATGTTAAAGTGACTTAACTCGATTTAAGTCCACTTAAAACAAGGAATAAAAGATGTACGTCAAAATATAACCAGTACCTGGTCATCCCATTAGTAGTCGCGAAAAAAAAAGTAAGGTTAAAAAGTGGAAACCTTGTGTCTCAAGGCTATATATACATCGTTGAATTTCGTCTGGGCCGACAAATAAGAAAGGATGTTTTTGTTTTCAAAAGAGTCGATAATCATATATGTAAAAGCTAGGTTTACGTATACTTGTATGTAATTGTGGTTGCAAACGATCTAATGGTGACTGGCAAATATTTTAGTCAACATATAACCACACCCGCGTCAGACGCCTTTAAGTCAAATTGAGCATATGTATATTTTTAAAGGGAGGTTTCAGTCGATCGTATTGAACGGCTACCAAATTTGTAGACAATGATCATTTACTAGCTTAAATTTGAACTGAGCACTTCTGATAAATGAAAAAACCCACGCTTAAATCTTGTTAGTAGTAGCAAGGTGACACATATCACCACCCGTTGAATATGTCTCGACTATCATCTTATACAGTGAGTCCAACAACTATTTCACGTGTTATGCAGATGATATTTAAATGGTTGGACTGAATTACAACGATGTAAAACAACTAATAGATCCACAAATACGATTTTTACGTTCCCTGCATTTCGACACTAATACAAAGGAGCAACGGGATTCCGATACATCAGAACCCTTTTTCCTTGTTATTAAGGGAATATTGAAGCTCGTCCGGGCGAAGTTAATCGGACTTTGTATAATATGTTAAGTTCGTTAATAAAAAACACCTTTGCTCTATCTCTAATACGTAAACATTACATTTTACTTTCAAAAAGTTCGAATCAATTATTTTTTAGTTTTAAAATATGTAGTAGTTTTAATATTTGATTTCATATACTATTTTTTCATACTGATCCCTACGCAGGTGACTGAATAACTGACATTAAATTTATCAAATAAAAAAGACTATTATAAGAAATTCGGGTAAATTAACATCTACCTATTATACACCGGAAATCGTCTGAATATAAGATGTAACAATACAATCGATCAACCATAATTCATAAAACTATAATAGTATCCAAGCTTATGAATATTGAGCAATTAATAGACGGCCAATTAACAAATAGACTGAACTCAATTAGAACTTATAAAAATAACATGTCAACCTTTGTTATTAAGGTCACCTAAAATTAAAGAATATTTAAAAATGGCTAGACAATCATTAATGTATTAATCTGTAACTTTACTATATTGTTAATCTAAATTAATTTCAAACGAATAGTTTTATTTAGAACTAGAATTAAAAATATTCGCTTCACACGTGAACTATCCTCAAACTTCGAAATAAATTTTTGTTCGCAGGATTCAGATGCTTCATCTGGAAGCGCAAAACATCGATCACATCACAAAAAATCAGAAAATGTTGAAGTATGGAATTGATTTTGTATTAATTATGTAAAGATTGATAAATATATTTTTGTTGCAGGGTCGAGATAAACGCGCACCATCCGGTCATCGACGAAATAGTGATGAGGAAAAAAAATCAAAGATACGTGAGACGCACAAGGATCGTGGTAGTGATAAAAAAAGCTTCAATAATTCAAATGACAAAGAAAAATTGAGGTAATACGCTTATAATACATAATATGATATTTTTGTTTTGTAAAACTAATTAAAAAATGTCCAGTAAAAACAGATATCGTGACGATAGAGGTACATCAGATCGACATAGACGTGATAATAAATCGGGCCCCGATAAAGAAGAGTCATACCGAGATCGAGATAGAGATCGTAGTGATAAAAACAGAGATCGTGATCGATTTAGAGACCGGAGTGAACGACACCGCGATCGAAGTGATTATGATCGTGACCGTGACCGAGATACACACCGTTCAAACAGAAATCAACCGTATGATAAATATAAAGAACGAGATCGTGGTAGTGAATCAAAAAAACGTGAACGCGAAATACCACAGGTAAACAAAGAAATTATTAAAAGGCGTTCGTTATCACCGCGTGAAGATAAAAAAGAACGAAAAGCATTGGCAGAAACTTGTTTAGCGGTAAAACAAATACCACCTCCACAATTAGCGCCTTCATCAAGCGACGAGTCATCGAAAAGTCTTGTAGTTACGGCACTGCCATTAGATACGACGAGCAATAACATAAATTTGAATTTTATTGAGAGACGCAAAGAAAAAGTTCTGCAACTCGAAAAAATGGGCATCGACATAAAATCGGCGATTTCGATTAAGCCTGGCGTTGAACTTCCAAGCTACTACAATCCGGGAGTTATAAATCCGACAAAATATGCGGATCAGGTGCAGAAGAGAAAACTTCTTTGGTCGCACAAGAAAAATGAACAGGAACAAGCAGCAGCGAAATGGGAAACGGCAAAATTTTCACAGGATCAGGATGGTAAAGTTGCATCTAAATTTATGCGGTTGATGGGGATTAAGGATGGTAATGAAAGTTGTTAATTAAATTTATTTGCTCGTCTTTCATTGTACTTATAAAAATCATTTACATTACAGCACCTCCAAAACCAACAGGCGAATCAAGTAAAACTCAGGATTTAACTAAAAAACAGGAAGAACTATTTTCAACTATGGAGCAGCAGTATGAGGTAGCAAGACAGGTTACACACACAATGCGGGGTGTGGGCCTTGGTTTTGGCTCACAGCCTAGGCCGTTTTAAAAAATACAATAATAAAGTAAATTTCAGTCATATGTGCGTGAATGTTAATTTAAATACGTTAATTTCCTTTTTTTTATATACATACAAACTTCGTTACGATTTAAAATTCATAGCATTTCATCACTTCCCCCTTAAAATACAATCAAATTAATAAGTCAAACTTAAAATACGTGAATAAACTATAAACTTATTATATAAATTGTATGAAATTAATTAAAAATAAAAATTACAATAATGTTTACCTAATTAATTTTAATTTAAGAGACTTAATTATTTTTATGAAATGAGTCACTAGCCAGGAATGTCCAGTTTGTTAGTTGTTTCTTATATCGTGCTTGGTCCGAAGAACATGTAAATACCTAATTGTGAATATAAATGTACGAGATTGATGCTTAAAAAAAGATTAGCACGATTATTATTTAAAATCACTTGTTTACGTAATGCATTTCATAAAAGGACCTCTGACCGATTATTCAGTCTTTCATATATGGGACTAAATAAACATGAAATGCTGTGGTTTTAGTTGGGAATTGAGATACTTGTTTAATTAAAATATACGATATTTTCGATACAACAGTACATCACAATTAATCCAATTGACCATCTTTCCTCGTGCGAGCGTCTACTGTAATTTAAGTCGTCGATCGACTGTTCGGCTGCTAAGCTTGGGAATTGTCTACTTCTTACGTTCGGGTTTATTTATATTCGGCCAAATGTTGTACCAGTTTTTAAGCAATACTAATGGAGTCACGTCTGAATCACAAGTTTAAAAAAAAAAACAAATAAAATAAGTCATTTTGAAGAAATGAAATTTACTGTTAGTAGAATTCTGGATAAAAGATGTTCTACTTTATTTTGAAAGAGACAAAACAGCATTTGACAAATCAAAAAGGACGTTTAAGTTATTTTTTATGTATGATTTTCATTAACTCAAAAATTAGTCAAACAAAAAAGAGAAAGCCAAAATTCTCCAATAATACGATAGAGACAATATACAGTTTTGACATAAAAATTGGGACGTTTAATTTTAATATTTTAATTCAGCACTCGGAAATTGAATGGACCTTTTTCGCCCCGCCATCATGGAAATGCTGCATTCTTGATACGTCGCCGCGCCCCTGCCAGTTTAAACAGTTTTACGACGGATATGCTTTGAAATGTCAAATATTTGACAGGCGTAGCACGCAAACTTGGAAAAAATTAAAAACTATTGCAGCCGCAATATGTTGAAAACAAATGCGGTACTTAAAATCTACCGGCGATTTAAGCATGGCAAAAATCATTGGGTATTTTAAACTAAATTTAACCAATTTCAAAATGACATCTCAACATTTATATTCCAGTCTAATGTCCAAAATAAAAAGGATACCACCGATCGAGCTCTCGATAGTTTCGATGATTTCTATGGGTCAGTTTATGGTACACGATGGAAATCAATTCGAATTGCTCTGTTGACAGAACATAAATACGTAGCTTTAGTAAATAATTTTAGTAATGTGTTCGAAACAATCGAAGAGCTAGAAAATTTGGGCTCGTTTAACGTTCGGCAAATGTACTTTGCCGAAACAAATAATCCACAAGAGAAAAATCTACGTGATTTAACTAAGGCGATCAATAAGCAGGATACAAAAAGTTTAAGTCAATTTGTTCAAGCTAAGGAGGAAAGTGAAATAAGTGCGATTTATCCTAATACAGCTGAAGAAATACCCAATCTAATGTTACGAGATAGTGAGATGGTAGAGTCAAAACCATTAAATCCCCAAATAGGTTATAAAAAATCATTGGATCAAAGTATCAAAGAGGACTCACAAATAGACTATCGGCGTATAGTTGATGGATCTCAGGTTGGGGAGGCTGGATTGCATGAATTTGTCCCAGTCACAAAACTAAAAGGGATGGACGACTGGGTCCTTGAATCTGAACATTACAAATATTACAGTGATCGATTAGATTTCCCGTTGAATCGAAAGATCGAGCAGAATATTCAAATATCTGAAAATTTAAATATTTACTCGTATGAACCAGGCAACATTTCGGAATTTCCAAAACCAAAGATCGGCATGACTGGAGTGCTCTCACATTTTATGATGGATGGCGCTTCCATATTACCACCTATTGTACTAAATGTACAGCCGGGCGATCGAGTACTAGATGCATGTGCGGCACCAGGTGGGAAATCGTTACTCTTATTGCAAACCATGTGGCCAAGTCTTATCGTTTCAAATGATGTACAAGAGAGTCGCGTGAATCGTATCCGTAAAGTGATGAACCAATATCTTTATAGTTTTGATGAGAAGTGGAACAAAAAGCGAATCATGCTAACACAATATGATGCTCGTGTCATAGACACTTACAATAGTTACGATAAAATCTTAGTTGATGTTCCATGCACGGCAGATCGCCATTCCGTCATGAAGAATGATAACAACATTTTTAAGCCAACTCGTATTAAGGAACGCCTACGGTTGCCTGAATTACAAGCTGGAATATTATCAAATTGTTTAAGGTTGCTGAAACCTGGAGGTTCATTAGTGTATTCAACATGCAGTCTAAGTCCGGTGCAGAATGATGGCGTCGTACATATGGCACTGTCGCAAGCTTTCCGTGACCACAACATCACAGTCACAATTAATGATCTATCGAAAATAATCAATCCATTCCGAACAATATTCAGGTTTCAGAATCCAGAGACTCTCAAATATGGCCAACTAGTTCTGCCATTTTTACCATCAAACTTTGGCCCAATGTATTTTAGTAAGATTACGCGTGACACGTAAGTGAGATTATGGCAGTTAGATTCAATAAATTTAGACAAAGTTATTAATGAAACCAAAAATTAATCTGAAATTGACTTTTATTTTACCTACGATTATGGTTTAAGCTTCTTTTTCTTCGTTTTCGTGGCAATTGGTGCTGGTGACTTAAATACAGTGCTAAAAGTAAATCAAAAGTTCGTTAGTATTGCTCAGATAAAAATAAAAAAGTTGATGAATAGACGTACTGGCATGTTGTACAAATCGGACTAAATTTACAAAAAATCGACAGACATACAGAACAGACGTAGCCAATATCTATCATTTCGCGATGACAAAAACATGCTGCCCGATAATCTACCTTGACGGGTGGTGGCAAAACTAATTTGGACCGCATTCCTGGTTCCGGTAAAAATACCCACAGTAAATACTGCAGCAATCCATCCAATTGTGGTAACCGTAAATACTGCCCACCAGTAATATCGCACCCTTGTTGCAGTAACCCGAGTGACTTATCTAGAGCACAAACATCCAGGACAACATTTTTCTTTTGAGCCGTAAAAAATACATTCATATAGGTCATGTATTGTGAAGCACACTCGTTACTTCCTGTTACTACCAGAACTCTGGAATTTATGTTTGTTCCCGGTTGTTTATTTCTAATAATTCGAGCGATATAGCACAGAGCCATTGCAATACTTCCGGCTAGTAGAGATTCAGTCACTGATATCAGTTTAGGTGAATTATTTAGTAAGTTAGCCAATTTGGTTTTAACGGTCTTCTCAACTAGAGTGAATGCTTCGTACTGTCCATCAATTTGCCGAATTTCAAATTGATTGTTTACGGTTGGGAAAAGGAATTCCGTTGTGCTATGATGGCAAGCTATAACGGCCAGTTTATTTTGAGACCTTTGCATTAAATGGGCATTTCCAAATGCTACAATAGAGTCAAGACATTGTGTTAGGTGGTGTGGGTTGTTTCGGATCACCCGCTGGGATGGATTTGTGTCTAGTACGATAACTAGTAAGCTTGGATCTACAATTTAAACTGATTATTATGTTATTTAAGCCAACGTTAATATGTACATACTATTTTCACTTTTATCCATGTTAAATACTCGTCTAGAGAGTTTCACGTTATTTTGTTTTAGAGAACTGTCACTCGTTTTGCTTGAATGAATCTGCCTTGCAAGTCGGCAACGTAGGATAAGTTTTAATTCTGGTTGAAAAGTGATAGATGGAAACACATGACCAAAACATAAATAAATGTAGACTAGCACGTTAGGCAACTGTCAAAAACAGCTGGAAAAAGTTTATTATTGTTTTGCAAGAAATGCACACAAGTTAATTTTATTTTTTAAAACTCAATAAAGTAGCAAGTATAAATATGTCCTATGTGGAACAACGTGATACAAACGGATTGACCCAGCAAAGTGCTTGGTTCAAAGAGCATCGTGATTTGCAGGCAACAGCAATGTCTGTAGACTGGTCCGGTCAATGGGTGCTCTTGGCCGGACGGAGACATTTAGCACTGCAGAGCTTAGACCAATTTGATGATAGAGATGAGGGTTTAATAAAATATCATCGAAATTCAAAATATGAAGTATCGGCGGCCGAATGGGCGATTTGTGAAAATAGCCAAGAATACTGTGCTATTGCGGTATGTAATCAAATTGTAAACATTTCAATACACCATACAATTAAGTTAGTTTTATGTTTTAGACAAGTCAACTTATTGAAGTTGTAACTTGGAGATTTGGCGACCCAACATTGATACACTCGTTGCGAGCACATACACGTGTGGTTACTGATATAGATTGGCATTCCAAAGAGCCACATTTATTGGCTAGCTGTTCGATTGATACATTTACCCACCTTTGGGACTTACGAGATCCACGAAAACCAATTATGTCTCTCAGTGCGGTATGCATGTCGGGTGCCACACAAGTTGGATTTAATCGGGTATCTGGCAATCTATTGGCAACCGCCCATGATGGCGATCTGCGTATCTGGGATCAACGAAAAGGTTCATGCCCCATACAATACATTACTGCCCATTTAGCTCGAATTCACGGTATAAATTGGAGCCATCGCGAGGAAACACATTTAACAACTGCATCACAAGATGGAACAGTAAAATATTTTGATATTTTAAATCCACGGCGAGCTGAAAAAATTATAACAACGCCGTCACCTGTATGGCGAGCCCGATATACACCTTTCGCTGATGGTCTCGTAACCGTCATTGTACCACATCTTGGTCGAGGAGAAAATAGCCTGCTCTTATGGAATAATTCAATACAGAAAAAATCAATTTGTTCCTTTGTTGGACACACCGACGTCATTTTAGATTTCGCGTGGCGCCCAAACCGCAAATCGGATACCACCGATATGGAGTTGGTAACCTGGTCTCGAGATCAAACTCTTCGAATTTGGAGGATCGATGAGAAACTTCAAAAAATGTGTAATAATGAGCGGGACGACGAAGACGATAATTTTCTAATGGATGGAATTGGAAAACATGACGCGGCTGTTAAAGGTGTTAAGTCAATTGAGGCTACAGAAAAGCCCCAAATACCTCCGTCCTATTCGTTGCAACACGAATTTTCTTTGCTCAATACAAATATTCCTCATATCGATGTTGAGGTGCTAGATCCATTAAAACGTAAAGCAATGGTGCGAATATCAGCCAATGGTCATGTAGTAATGCTTCAGATTACATTTCCCTTAGAATATCCAAATCCAGGTACATTACCGGAGTTTATTTATTGTCAAGGTACATCTTTAAATGAGAATTTATCAAGCAGTTTAATGAAAGTACTGAAAACTTGTGCACTACAAAGGATTAAAAAGGGTCGTACATGCTTGGAACAATGTCTGAGGGCTTTAGTGACCGCATTAAAAAAATCAACTTGTGGTGGTGATAAAGGACATCTTCGTTTACAATCACCGCGCCTCGAGGGTGCGTTAAGTAGTGCTTTACATGACGCCTGTGTCCCATTTCCGAAAACGTCAGGAGCTAAATTTAATCAAGAAGGGATGTTGGTTACATTCTCCCGACCACTTAACACAAAACGGATAAGTCTGAAACACCAAAATATCACACCGCGTGCCCTTTCTGCGCTCAGTGTTGGCTATTTAGGAAACGTAATGGGATCACAACCAGTTCTGTATGCGCATCGAGATTCGAACACCTCAGCTTTTTATTTACAAGAACGTGTACGTAAGTCATCTCGAATTCGTGGTGTTGTTACAAAATCTACATCACTCGTGTCCATATACGATTTTGGCAAATTGGAGCTGATTAGTAAAGATTTGGCTTCGAATTACATCATTGATTCGAACAATGTGATTGAAATGTGTAGACACAATCATAAAGTGGCCGAGACATACGGACGAACTGATTTAATGCAATGTTGGTCTATGGCCGAAATGATTGCAACACCGCTGTTGGATTTAGATACAGACGAAAGTTTTTCGCAGAATCCGTTTGCGAAGAGTTTACTCCAGTCGTTGTAAGCATTTTCCTAAATACATATATTATTTATAGGCATTTCGACCAAAAATTACATATATTTACGGTTACAGAATTTTACACTATTTAAAAATTTACGATGTACAAACAGCCGCTATGTTATGTTGCGCTTTTGGACGACATTGTCCTGTATTTGACATATCTCGAAGTTCGAGTAATAGCAGCAAATCGATAAATCCAAGTGTAAGCATTTTTATTTGTAATTACCTAAGTCTATTGCATGTGCAAACCAATTAAATTGTTGGTCAAAAGTAAAAACCGATAGGGTTCGTAAACTATTTTTAAAGCTAACAATTTTTTTTTATTTGTACTCTGTCACTATCACACAACTAATCTTAAGACTGTTTTTTCGAATTGTTGCGTTCTTTATCACATCACGTAACGTAATTCCTTTCAGGGCATTTGATTTGCAGTTCTCCAATATCGCATTCAGCGAAAACACTACACCTTTTCACTTTTTATTTATAAAATGAATGTTTTAAAATTATTTTTTTCTAGGCCATACATTCTTTTTGTAGTGTACTTTCTTAAACCGTTGCTACATTATTGGGCAAACGAAAATAATCGTTATATTAAGTATTTAACATCTGCTAGCTACTAATGCATCCTAAATCATAAAGTTAACAATAGTGTGTGACGGTGTTTCTAATGGTTTGGTTAAACTTCGTAAAACTTTAACTTTTATCGGATGGTAGTTTCACAACCGTATTTGCAGCATGCACAATTCCTTTTTATATATTTTATAAATTAGTAAAACTTTAATAATAATAATAATTTTGTAATTTGTTTTTATAGATTTATATTTAATTTATATATTTTTTTAAATTTTTTTGGGGGTGCTTTTTATTTTTGGTTGGTTGTATAATACAAATAAAATATCTAGCAATTACTAAGCGGCCATCGTAAAATAAAGGTAATATATAAATTAATAGTTAATATTTATATACATTGTTGTGTAATGGTTTGATATTAAAGATAATTAATTATGTAGTTAATATTGTAAAATGATTTACTAATATGTGATTAAATTTTTTATGTTTGCGCATGTTTATATTATTATTGCATGTAAAATTAAGAGCACATTATATATATATATATATATATATATATATATATATATATATATATATATATATATATATATATATATCAATCTAATATCTAATAATAATTACATGATTGCTGGGATCTACTGTATTAATAATCGTGCCCGTTTAAAAAAAAGATCCGACATATCGAACACTTATCACAGCCTCAATTGTGTGATTATAATCATTAAAATCCATTGTTGTAGTATCTGACAGTATTTCATTGGACTGCCGGTAGTCTGAAACATTCACTAGTTTGAAAGACGAATTATTTAAAAAAAAAACTGAAATTTTTTACAGAAGTTTGGCTATCTTTAATTGTCTTAACCCGCGTTAACATGAAAATTGTTCTAAATGAATTTACCAAATTACTTATGCCTGATCGATTTTTAAAGGATACATATTAATAAAGTCCAACAGATCGATCACACGAATAGTTTGAATAGATTGACATTGGCGGCATTTATTCTAAAAATCACAAATTTTTTACTTGAGATTCCAGTATGATTTTTTATCGGAACTAGTTTACCCATATTAACGAAGCCCATATTTATCACTAACCAATTTCAACCATGTATCCAATGAAATTCTGATACTCTGCAATAAGGTTATAGTTTTTGAACTGATATGGTGCTGCCGTTAGTACTGCCAATACTTTAAACCAATTTTGTGTATTGATTAAAAACAATTTGTTTGAAAGTTTAAAACTGTAATAAATTCTTAAATGCAGATCAAACACAAAGTGTCACTTAAAGCAAAAAATTGTTTCGTGGAATCATAGCAATGTTTAACCAATGTTAATTATTTCCTTCAATCGTGCTTTAATAAAATTTTAATACCTTATAATTTTATTTATCTTTTTATTAGCCTAGCGGATCACCATACCATACAATTCTACCAATAGAACCATCATCAAATCAATGGAGCCTAGCATCACAAATAAAACAGTTGCGAAGTAATTCATGGTCCGATTCGGTAGATGTTGGACGGGCGGCTGTCGATTTTAATCGACCTATTTTAGGTGACACACAAAGTCGTTTGTACGATAACATTAAAAAATCATATGCTGAAATTTTGTATCGCTGGGGTTTGCTTGTTATGCGTGCCAAAGTATTGAAATATTTATCGTTTCCAATGGATAAATCGCGTGGTGTCGAATTTGTCACCGAATGCTTATTTTGTAGTCAAACCTCGCGTTCACCATCGTGCCATTATTGTCATAAACCTTTATTTAACTGTGCACTATGCCGGTTACCAGTGCGTGGCTCGGCCAACGCTTGTATTGGATGTGGACATGGTGGTCACACGCAACATATGCAAAGATGGTTTGAAGTATGTGGATTATTCTTTGGCCTAATTTGGGAGTAACAAATACTAATTAACAATTTTTGTATTGTAGAAATTTGATGTTTGCCCGACTGGTTGCGGGTGTAACTGCCTAAAGGAAAGTTCGGCTATTGTGGATTTTTAATACAATTATATGACACCTATTATAATACTGGTTTATAATAAATTAATTTTTTATATTATTTTATTTTAAATATATTCAATTCATTTTTACTTTTGTATTTTGAACGATAAACATTTTTGTCGTAGCTAATTGAAACTTACATTTTGCACTAAAGAACATCATATTTTGCATTATACAATGCAATATGCTTAAGCAATGCTAAACTTGTGTAAATTCTACTCTACACTCTACACAACATTTGAGTAGATTCGGTTTGGTTTGAGCAATATGATCATTGGTTTGGACCTTTGCTATATTATTTTTAACATGCATAAACGTTATTGGAGCAGTGGATAAAGCCGAAGCATTTGGATCGTAACGTATCGAGTTTCCATCACTTGATTCCGATGGGTTCAGCGTGCAGTCACAACTACAACCCACTGAGTGCTGAATCCATTAGTCAGACCAACTTCCATTCCGGATATATGGAACTATTATAATCTGTAAATGAAAAAAGGTCGCGCTTTATTGATTTGACAGGCAATTAGCGTGTAAAGAAGAACGTTAAAAGGGCTTGAAATATTCGACGAATCTTTCTTTTAGATAATTTGTTGGACTCTATACTAAATTTGTCTTTACTAATAAAAATTTGTAATCTAATGTTTTGACGAGAACTACATTTCGAAATGTGAACATGCCATAATCATAATGCAAACTGCATTATTTACATTTTTCTAAGTTTTTTCATGAGATACATCGTTTCATGAGATACTAACTCAAAATTCTTTAACAAACTTATTTATTTAACTTGTAAAATCAATGACAAAAAACGATGTTAAAGCCAAAAACCGATATTTACCGATATTAAATTAAATGCAAAGTGCGGTATTTACACAGGAAAAAATTGGTGCAAAACCAATTATTTACAGTGGTACAATTATTGTTCACACATCGATAAATTTAAGGCGCTTTCGATTAACATGAATCAACAGAATTGAAATTGAGGTACTATTTAGATAATTCATTTTGATAATTGAGCTACTGAAATGAATTAGGTGTTCGAATGGTATTTATCACTTCAGATAAATGTCAAAAATAAATCATTTTAAATTTGGCTTTTGTTTACTCCAGCGAGAATGAAAATAAAAAATAAATACATGCATATATTAAAATTGAACGCGAAACAGAAAAAAATTCAAAAAAAAACAACAACCTATGGAACAAACATCGCGTGCAAAACTAACAAAAAAAAAAAAAAAAAAAAAACCTATGTGAATTAACTCCACGAGCAAAATACACATTCAGTTAATTCAGTTGCTCAATTTTTTTTACTGAATTGACAGGTCCGAATCGCAAAGACAAATCACTTCAGTTGATTCAGTTAATTTTGTTTATTCATGTCAATCGAAAGCGCCTTTAATTACGGTTTGTTTTCCGTTACAATAGTGACGTTCAGTTTAGTTTGACTAATATATTATAGCGACTAGACGTGTTTTGTGATTAATGTTTTTTATGTGCAATTTTATTGGACCATAAATATAAAATAAAGAATAACGAAGAATGGAAAGTTAGGAACACCCTAAAATTATAATTAACAATGAGAAACCAAGAAATAGAGTAGTTACGACAACCAACCGGACTCTGTTCTGAGAAAAACAGAACAGTGGGTCGATTCTGGTTTTCAAAAGCAATAGGGAAAGGAATAAAAATTTGAATTTTTATAGCGGTTTAGAAATAATTTCCTATATGCTTATTGCTGTATGTTTTATCCGATTTTTTTTTCCTATTTACCGCAGTTTTGATGAAAATCCTGAGGATCAGACTTAACTGACATAGTTCACACTATCAATATGTCAGACAAAAGGAAAATAGAATTTCAAACTGAAACTTTAAAAGATCCAATTTTATTAGATTTAATAAACACATTTATTTCAGGATGGAGCAATTGTAAGAATAATATACCCAATTCTCTTCGAATTTATTGGAACAAAAAAGAGGACATTTATGTTGCGGAAAATTTAGTGTACTACAAAGACAGAATAATAGTGCCTACGTCACTTTGTTTAAAAATGATTAAAACCGTACACGAATCACATTTCGGAATCTGCAAGTCAATAGCACGAGCCAAGACCATATCCTACTGGCCAAATATGGAAGCAGATATTGAAAATGAAGTGAAAACATGTCGAGTATGTGAAAAATACCAAAATTCTAATACTAAAGAAAAGATGATATCTCATGAAATGCCAAATTTACCATTTTAATGGGTAGGAGCAGACATATTGGAATTGAGCAACAATTTTTTTTTAGTTTTGGTTAAATATATAGAATTAAAACCAATTAAAAATAAAACAGCTCATGAGATAATCAAAAAATTAAAAGAGATATTCTCTACTCACGGAATCCCACAGACATTTATTAGTGACAATGTCCCATTTAATAGTTTTGAATTCAAAAATTTTTCTAATAAATGGAAATTCAACGTTGTAACCTCGAGCCCTCGATATCCACAGCCAAACGGCCAATTCGAAAAAGCAGTAGGAATCTGCAAAACATGATTAAAAAAATCACCGAATGAAATGTTAATGAGTCGTTTAACACGTTCTCGTAATCCAAATTTCGGACAATGTTTTATACCAAAGGTTGTTGTGTTAGATGTACGAGATAAAATGAAAGCTCGGAAAGTCGTAATCAAAAATTACTATGATAGATCATCTAGAGATCGATTAGATTTGAAAAAAGGGGATAATATAGTATCAAAGAACCAGGAGTTGTTATACGGAAACATGAAACACCATGTTCTTTTGTGATTAAAGATGAAAACGGTCGTATTAAGCGGAGAAACAACAGACATCTTCGTAAATCTGCAAATGATCCGAATTTAAAAGACACGCATTGCAGATATGTACAATGGTAATGATAATTCGAATCTCAATAACGCTAATAATTTGATAAATGTAAATAATAGCAATAATGTAAATCAGAATTCAAATAACGCAAATTATACTAGAGTAATTAAACCTCCCGAAAAATATATTTTGTAAATAATAAAGACGAAGTTAAGGGAAAAAAACCTCCCGAAAAATTGAATTTATAAAGTTTGGTACTAATAATATTTAATAAAAACAATGTTTAGATTTAAGATAAAAGAAACGATGTATGTGATACATGGTGGTATTATTGACAACTAGTAAATAATACATGAGGTAACACCAATGATAGAAATATGAGACATTCTAGCGAGTAATTATTGCTTACGAGCAACACATGGATAGTAAAAATATAAAAAGAAGAACTGGAATAAACAAATAAAAAGATACAAGTTTTTTATTAAAATAAAAGATTTAAAAGAATACAAGAACATAACTATATTAATATAATTTTAAACTTTTAGTTTCGTAACAAGCAGACCGTGATAAAGCCCGAACAGTATCTTCGTATTTACGAAGCGCATGCTATCGTTCTTAATCTTTGAGGTGTTGATTGTCCGGTAAATGATTGGAATACAGAAACGATTAAAGTAATTCGTCACACTACGGGCTGGCACTTCAAGTTTAATGAAGCAAAAAGATTCGCCATTACCAAAATAAATCGGCAAATACTAGTTCGCGGAGAAATCGCTTACAAATCAGATATTAGGGAATTAAAAATCGATAAATAAAAGGGGGAAATATATATCCCAAATAAACCCATTTACGGTAAAACCAAGTATAAGGTTAAAAGAAACGAAGTTGACCGATATTAATAATTTACTACTGAAGCACTTTGGAGAAAGTTAATGTGAAATAGAGGAATTAGGATTTTATAATAACCTAATGAACTCAAATTCTGCGAATCCTATTTTAGATGACCAAAATATTTGTGAAAAGTAAAATGAACATGAAGGACTGCGGTTTTAAAATCTTAAAAAGGAAGAACAGCAACTGAAAATGATACAAAAAAATATAAGCTTATAACCCAAGAAGGGATTTTTTCTGTGATATTATCATTTTGTTATTATTATTATTTTATTTATTATTTACTGAGAGTAATCTTAACCTTATTACCTTCGTTTTAAAATGTGTCTTCCTGATTGACTAAATTATTAATTTAAATTATTACTTAAATAAAATTACTTTTTTAATCTTTGTTATTCAATAATTAATTTCAAAAATTGAACGGCTAATGAAAAATTAACCGAAGAATTCGAGAAAAATATTTTGATCGTTTTTTGCATAATGAAGAGCAAAACTGGCTATAAAATAGAGTTAGTAGCAAAACTCGTTATTTACAATTTTAAAACTGCTCTAACGCCCAACCTAAATCAAATTTAATTATTACGTTTCTGCTAAACGTACACCTTAGTTTAACTAAAACGGATAAGCTACAATAAATACAGCTTTAGGGTTTACGTTGCCCGTTGTAAGTTTATTGCAATTTACCATCTATAATGTAAATAACTTACTTTGCATTTGAACGTCATTTAAGGTAAGAAACATCGTACTGAACGATATGTAATCTCGACAGTGTGGGAAAGTTATTTAAGCGGGTTATTTCGGGATGATAAACGAGGCAGTTATACAGTTTGATGACGGGTAAACTGCAGTATGGCTTCAAAAAAAGATCGGTAACAATTGATGCTATTAACTTGGTTGAAACACAAGCACAGATTGTGACCGCGGGAATAAGATAGAAGAAGAGACATAAGCAGAAATATCGTGCTGGAAGTAAGAAATGCAATTAACATAGCAAGACAGTATTAATTATGCTTGGAGAAATACGCCAAAAAAAATATCTTTATATGATAAAACATTGAAATACGCTAAGACCTGTAGTGCTCCATAGGATTATGTGTTGAGCCTAATGTGGTGGAACATATATGACGGTGTGATTAAGGTCCCACTAGCTCAAGAAGCCAAGATTATCGGCTTCGCAAGATGTAAATAAATTGGTCATTTTAACGGTATCTTTATACAGTTATTATTGCAAATAAAAAAATTCATCTGAAGATTCGATTAAACCATTAAATTACATTAAAATATATTGTTTATAGTCCCAAACAATGAACTCATTAACGTTTCTCCCTAAAATTCACCTATAATAGCAACTTTCAACTGTAATAGCAAAACGACCAAATATTAACAGGTTTTAAAAGGTTCACATAAAGAGGAGGTTCACATTTACAGAATCACAGTGATGGTGACATCTACATGAAGTAAAGTGCACTAATCAGACCAATCGTAAAACGTTGCATTTAAAAACTTATGTGGTATTACCAACTGCTATTTGTTTAACAGTTCAAAAGCCTTCTAGTAAATAGGATGGATGTATAACCCATAACATTTCTTATCACCTTGCACTCTAATATTAAAGTGCTCACTGTTTGAATTGCAAATAAGTACTGCTTTATTAGTTTTTAATTTCATAGTGTTGTTGTTTATGTACTTAAAAATGCATCTTCGAGTACTTTAGCCGTATTATGAAGTTGTTGTCTATTAGACCAACTGTGATATGATATAAAACTTATATTTGATTAGTTAGATCGATAAAACCATTAACCTAGATTACCGCATATTTATAGATTTCAAACAAAGCATATCTCGAGAGTTTTACAAATATTTTTTTAAATTCATAGTTCGGTAAATGCATTTGCAATTATATAATCCAATTAATTTAGATGACGTCATTTTATGACCTATCCACAGAGAAATATTATAACAGAGAAGTAAATCTAATAAGAATCATAGGTATGTAAAATTTTAATTTAATATTTTTGATCAGTAGCACGGAAGTTACACCCGAGAACGAGAGGCTCGTATAATATCTTATATGATATCTTCTCTTTTTAATGTCAAACAGTTTTGTTGAATGAATATTCTAAATAAGTATAATATGTTTTCGAACTTTATTTAATAAATCAAATAATGCGCGTGCATCTACAATTTTTTTTTATTTTTTTCTATGGAGTTTTGATAGTTACTAATACATCAAAAGTATATATTTTCTACTAATACATTTTAAAAATAGATGATAATATGTGTCAACGAAAAAATCAATACGGCTTGTAGTACAGATGGTTTTGGTGGAAATATATACTTTAGATGCGTTAGTAACTTTCAAAATCCATATATAAAAAATTGTAATTTTCTCTTTAAATAACGCACACCATTACCATAATTAAGTATTTTTCACGCACACCATTAACATAATTGAGAATTTTTCTCTCTACTTGTGGTATTAAACGTCAAATTTTATTTTATTTATTTAGTGAATGATGTGAATTGTGAAATTTTCAAGTTAAATTTTTTAATTATTTTTAATTCTATATATATATTATATTGTAATTATTTATTTCTATTAAAATCTATCGTGCGGTGTAATTAGTAATATATACAGTGTATACATAATAAATAACATTAAAGTTGAGGTTATGTAATACAATTTTTACTCTCTTTTCTTAATCTCTTTTCTATTGGTATGTGTTTCTTTGTTTATACTATAATCGCGATCATATCCCAACACGATTTTTACTTACAATACAATCAAAGTATATATTTTTGTATAGCATGAGTATGCACCAAAACCAAAACCCTCTTTACTACAAGCCGTATTGTTTGCATACTCATGCTATACAAAAATATATACTTTGATTGTATTGTAAGTAAAAAATCGTGTCGGGATATGATAGCGAATATCGTGTAAAAGAAATAAACAATAAAATCAAATAATGCGCATGCGTTTACAATTTTTTTTATTAATTCTATATGGAGTTTTGATATTTACCAATACATCTAAAGTATATATTTTCACTAATACATTTTAAAAATACATGACGATGTGTGTCAACGAAAGTTACAAGACGGCTTGTAGTAAAGAGGGTTTTGACCAAAACCGTCTTTATTATACAAGCCCGATTGTCACCAATATTATTTCATTTTCTTGTCCATCTATACTTGAAAGTATTGGTAATCGGCACACTATACAAATCAGTGAGAATTTACATAAAAATTTAAAATTTAAAAAATAAAACAATTGTGCAGAGAAAATATAGTATAGAAAACAGAAATGTAAAAAAAAATGAAATATTCTCTTCAGTTTTTATATATTTGGATACGTTAGTACATTTTTGGTTAATACTTTATTTTTTTAGTTTAATAATGAATTTCCAAAGAAAGGTTGTGTGAGCTGCACTACCATTCTTGCTCCAATAAATCGTCCTATTTTATTAATATGCTATATCATATTGTTGATTCCTTAAAATTTCCTTACATACCACATAGTTCAAAACAGATTCTGGTAGCATCGTTGTTGCAAGTGCTACTTGCAAACGTACTAACAAGATTTATTTCGAAGAGAGTGTGAAAATAAAAGAATTATACAAACGTACCGTACAATATTTCAAACAATTTCATTGGTTGATTTTATATTTTATTTTCAAGGTATTAATGAAATGAAAGTATATTTATTCTATTTTCTCACAAACACTTTCAAGTATAGATGGACAAAATAAGAATGTATCTGCGTACTCGATGCAACAATCAGGCTTGTAATACATTTGTGTTGGTTTTGGTATGAACACAATACGGCTTGTAGTTTAGATGGTTCTGGTTTAAAATAATAAATTTATATTGTTGGTGCATTTAACCTTTTTTAATATTGCAGCGAATTTATTAAGATAAAAATTAAATTTAGGCAATCATAAACGACTTCTCGCATATTTTAAACATAAAAATTATAGAAATAAGTTGTAAATTAAAAAATAAAAAATCAAATTAATAATATGTAAAAATATGATCAATATCTGCATACGTTTAAAATAAATATTTTTATTCGTAGAAAAGAAATGTACCAACTACCTTCTCGATTTTGTATTTTACTTTTATGTGATATTTCAAAACTTTCTATAATATACAAGCCCGATTGTCACCAATATTTTTTCATTTTCTTGTCCATCTATACTTGAAAGTATTGGTAATCGGTACACTATACAA
Organism: Tipula confusa; assembly: GCA_963556175.1. Lineage (NCBI taxonomy): Eukaryota > Metazoa > Arthropoda > Insecta > Diptera > Tipulidae > Tipula > Tipula confusa. Next base: position 135,128,364 of record OY744475.1, read on the forward strand.
TTTTAGTTAAAAAAAAAACAAACAATTTCTATGCTATTTTCGCACCAATACAATCAAATTTAGATGGACAAATGTGAGAGAGTATCTGCGTACTCGATCAGAACCATCTAAACTACAAGCTGTATTGTTTGCATACTCATGCTATACAAAAATATATACTTTGATTGTATTGTAAGTAGAAAATCGTGTCGGAATATGATAGCGAATATTGTGTAAAAGGAATAAACAACTAAATAAAATAATGCGCGTGCGTTTACAATTTTTTTAATTTTTTTTTTATATGGAATTTTGTTAGTTACTAATACATCTAAAGTATATTTTTTCACTAATACATTTTAAAAATTCAATTTAAAAAAAAAACAAACAATTTCTATGCTATTTTCGCACCAATACAATCAAATTTAGATGGACAAATGTGAGAGAGTATCTGCGTACTCGATCAGAACCATCTAAACTACAAGCTGTATTGTTTGCATACTCATGCTATACAAAAATATATACTTTGATTGTTGAGTGTAGAGTGGTTTTGTCTGTGCGTAATATTTGAGTGGTCTCTTTTAGGGTTTAAATTAAAATTTATATGTTGAAAGATCAATTTTATGTAATAAAATGAAGTTATATCTGTACCAGAAAAGCTCTGAAGATTTTGTGTTAAACCCAAATGAATATCGTGTCAACGAATGTTACAAGACGGCTGGTAGTAAAGAGAATTTTGATTCGATGCAACAATCAGGCTTGTAATCAAAACCCTCTTTACTACAAGCCGTCTTGTAACTTTCGTTGACACATATCATCATGGATTTTTAAAATGTATTAGTGAAAATATATACTTTAGATGTATTAGTAAATATCAAAACTCTATATAAAAATTTAAAAAGAAATTGTAAACGCATGCGCATTATTTGATTTTGTTGTTTATTTCTTTTACACAATATTCGCTATCATATCCCGACACGATTTTCTACTTACAATACAATCAAAGTATATATTTTTGTATAGCATGAGTATGCAAACAATACGGCTTGTAGTAAAGAGGGTTTTGCTTGTAATACATTCGTGTTGGTTTTGGATATTTGAAAAACCGTCTTTACTACAAGCCGTATTCATTGCATACTCATGCTATTTAATCATATACACATGAGAATGTATTGATTTGTAAGTTTTCCTAAACCTGGATTGAAGTTATGTTGAATGTCGTTCCATTTAATGATACATAACTTTTGGTATTGTAATAATTTTACTCGTTTTATAGATCTTCCTTTATAGAGTTGTTGTCTGCATGTTGTTTTAAGTGATAGTTCGATTTTAGATTGAACGAAGACATTTTTCTGGTGTTAGTTCCTTAATTTTGTCAAGGATTTTCCTCTGAATTAATGTGCATTGAGTTGGTATATTTTGTATGATGTCTGGTATACGGCATCTTACCTCATTATCGCAAAAAAATATCACAACAAATATATGGCAATACTTTTGTCGCAATACAATAATATCGCAAGCAAAAACAATGTAGCATCAATATTTCGCTTACACAAATATTTTCGAAAAAATATTTAGTCATATGTTTTCTGCATGCTACTATCATCGCAAACAACAAAATCTCAACTCAAAAATATCGCAAACAAATATTTCGCCACAACATTTAATTGTTTGTTTTATAAATTTTACTGTAAATCTGCAAAAAACTCTAAATTCGAAGTTGGAGATCGAAGTCAATTGTTTAATTATTTTAATTAAATTCGATTTGTAGTGTTTTTGGGCAGTGCAACAAATAAATTAGGAAAATGTAGTTTGCAAACATTTTCCTAATCTATATACAAATAAATAAAATATATTAAATAGATAAAATATTTACTCTAAATTTATTAGTTTTTAAGCTAAAATTTGTAATTCTTAGGTTCTTTTAGTTTTGATGGAGTGTAGAGTGGTTTTGTCTGTGCGTAATATTTGAGTGGTCTCTTTTAGGGTTTAAATTAAAATTTATATGTTGAAAGATCAATTTTATGTAATAAAATGAAGTTATATCTGTACCAGAAAAGCTCTGAAGATTTTGTGTTAAACCCAAATGAATATCCGTATGCTCAAATACGTGAAGTTGTTGAAAGCTATCATCCCGAAGATGATGGATGCCGGTTTCTCCTACAAATTACATGTTTTAACGAATATCTTAAGGGTCGTGAAATAATAAGTGACGTATCAAGTATCGCTGCTGTATTTAATTTGCGTACAAATGCCGATGTTATTTAATTAATTTCGATATCTTTATATTTTATATATTTATATTCTGTATATTCTAATGTTTCAGATTTGAATTTTGGTGTTTATATTATTATATTATTGTATGTTATATTATTTCATATCTTTGTACTATTATATTATGATTTATATTACCACTATAGTACGGTACTAAATTAACACCTAATTTTTAGCAAAAACGCAACGGAACAAATTTCAAGGGAAACTAGTCCAATTTATTACAGCATATGGATTGCAGAATTATACATTTATAATATTATAATTAATTAAATTATAATTTCAGATTGAAATTAATTCTATTTCTTACAGCCTATGGCTAAGAGCAATTAGTTCATTAATAGATTTTGTTTTCAGGAAATCTCTGCAGATTACAGATGAATTGTGGCACACTGGAGTTGCTGATAAGAGATGGCAGAATGCAGAGCAGTACAACAAAAATGTGATTGTCTTATACTAACAGAAACCCACAAAAATTTACTAACTATTGGCCGCCAAGGTGTCTGTAACCGGGTCGATCTCAATAATTTAACTAGTATCCTGCCATATCCTTTCAAATATATGTAAAAACGGGTGTACTGTGGCTTTCCGGGATATCCTGCTTAATGCTTGGCAGTACATTCAAAATCAATCAATCATTTAAATCAATCAATTCATATCATTTACAGAAATCCGTCACATTGCGCGGTTAAAAACTACGCGTTTTATTTTCATATTGCGTTGATATATTTTTTAAGAAGGGAGTGAAAAACAAACGTACATAGGTATTTCTTTCAATTTAGGTATTTATGGAGAATGTACATAATGTATCTACAATTATTTCCCTGTTAAACAAAATTCCTCGTTTTTTGTTTAAAGATTTCGACAACAAAAGCCAACCGCGATTTGCGAGAGATTATTGTATATTTTTATGTATATTTTTATGTATATATTTATGTTATGCAGTTATTTTGCCTGTTATAATTTATCTGCAAAATTTTGGTTGCGAAATTTTATTTGCGAAAATACAGTAGGGAGCCCTGGTATACAGCTTTTAATTTTTATAATTTTGTTATTTCGGCAATATTTGATTCCTTCTATGTTAGTGTATTGGTTTATCAAGAAATAATAGTTATGTTCGTTTAGGATTTATACTAGAATTTTTCAATTAAATAGTTATAATTTATAGGTGATGGATATAAATTATAATGGTCATAAATTTCTGAATGAAAGGTGGGTATTTTTACGGAAAATATTAGTTGGGTTTTATTGAAATATGCTTGAATGTGAATAATCTCAAAAATATATTCATCTGATATAAATTGTACGTTATATTTAATTAATTCATTTTTAATAATATCTATTTCCTGATTATTAAGAATATCACGTGAAATTATTGTTTGTTTGGATAAGCCAATTGCACCTATTATATTTAATATGTGCTCATTCATAACCTCTATATTATAATTTATGCTGTCTACATTTTGATTAATTTAAATTATTGATATAACATTATGTGTTTCATTTTCTAAATTTCTAATATTAAATTCTACTTTTCTAGTTTGATCTCCGAAAAATTGTTGAATTTCGTTAAATCTGTCTATCATAACTTTATTTAACGTTATTTGTTTCTCATTTTGTTCTTTTATTAATTCTTCGTTATGACTTATTTTGTGTAAATTTTTGCTTATTTCTTCGTAATCTTCTTGATCTGGTTTTCCAGTGATCGCTTTAATTATGTTTCCTAAACCGTTAACTAAACCTCGTTTTACTCGTGTTTTTATGGGGTTTAGATGAAAGAAACTATCTAAAAGATTTTAAAATTTACTACTGATAATTTTTAGTTGATCTCCAAAAAGATTTGACAATTCGGGTTTGTCTTTTATTTGATTTCTATGAGAATTCATGCTTTTGCCCTTATTTACTGTAGTGGTATTTTATTTGCCAAATTACACTTACAATGCCATATATCCAATTCCAATTTGGAATTCAACCAATTCCATATGATTTACTGGGATTGAAATTCAATTAAAAATTTTTAGTTTCATTGTTCGTTCCTAGATGTCACATAATTAATAATTTGTGTTCTAAATGTTGTACCACCTTCAGTGGTATTTTATTTGCCATGGAATTGAATACCAAATTGGAATTCAATTCATGGTCAAAAGAAACAACCAACCAAGTCTCGAATGGCATTGTTAGTGTAATTTGGCAAATAAAATACCACTGTCAAATTTCAAATTTTAATAACTTGTAATAAAATTAATAACTTTTATTTTTTAATTTAAAATTGAGTTTGAATTAAAATAAATTAGTATCAATTTAAAATACACTACAAACTTTTAAAAACAAAACTCGGGAATTGGTTGGTCATTTTAATTGACTGAATTGAATTCCAATTTGGAACTTGTTCTTTTAAAAATTTTTTTGCTAATTTGTTTCTACGGTTATCTTTAATGTAAACTGTTTGTCCTTCTGTATAGTCGGGTGGTTTAGTCCGTTGGGGATTTCCTTTCCTTAATAATTTGTCTTTAATTCGTGAATTACGATGTTTAATTAAATTTAGAAGTTTATCGTAGTTCTTTTTATGATGTGCGAACTAAAATCTACCTGGTAGTTAAACGGGGTATTTTCATTAATATTTTGATTTGATTATACTTTCGCTCATTATTTGAATCTTTTTTAGAATCTTTAGAATAGATTACTTTATAAATTTCCGTTAGAGTGAAAACGTTCAACGGGTGAATTAACTGTTGAGTTTCTAGCACAAGTGTAATGTACTTTAATGTTATTTAAAACACAGTATTCTTTAAAGATTGTTGTTACAATTTCGATACCATTGTCAGTTACGGTTTTGTCAGGGATTCCGTGATGGGATATGCATACTTGAAATTGTTTTATTACATTTTGGTTGTCTCGTTTAATCAATGGTAGGGCTTGCCCAAATTTGAAAAATTTGTTTAAAATAGTTAGATATGTTTTATTATTTATAGCATATATATATCTATATGTACTATTTGGAAAGGTCGAGAAGGATCTTCAGTCTTTTCGAATTTTATTTTTTGTTGATTTCGATTATATTTCATAGTTTGACAAACTTCACATTTGTTTGCGATTGCACTGACTAATTTTTCATGTTAGCGAAATATGTATATAGTCCTTTTTAAATGTGATACTGTTTCCCAAATGCCTCTATGACTATTTTGTGATGGTAATTAAGACTAAATGTTTTTGTTCTATTTCGTCTTCTATATCCTTAAATAATAGTTTACTTTTAACTAACTTAAATTCTAGTCTATGTAGTCGATTAATTTGTGTAGTTATTACTGGGTTACACATTAGTCCAGCTAATGAATTAGGTCTTATGAATTCATTAAATATATGTCTAAGTATGGTATCGTTAAAATCATTGTGATTATACTGATATTCAGTATCTTTTCTTCAAGTGTAGTAATTTAAATTGAACATCTAGTTGTGTTCTTCTTGAATCGAATTCTAATATAATTTGATGTTTCTCAACGACTCGTTAATACTACTTTTCGTTGTAGGAATTGATCTCTGTTGTTTTCTGATTTTGCTTTGGATATCTTGTGAATTTTGAGAAGATAATGATCCATCCACAGAGTTTGTATTAAGTTCAATCTCTGGGGTAATTCGGGATAATGCATCGGCATTTGTATTTTTAGTTCCCTTTTTATAATTGATTTTGTAGTCAAACTCTTCTAGTTTAAGACGCCAACGAATCAACTTACTATTTGGTTCTTTTAGACTAAAGACCCATGTGAGAGGTTTGAGATCTGTTATGATTTGAAATTTACGTTAGATTAAATATGGACGGATGTATTTACATGCCCAAACTATGGCAAGTAATTCTTTTCCAATGGTTGAATAATTTGGTTCGGTCACCGTTAAGGTCCAAGAAGCATCCTGTCGTACTACGCCTTGGCTTAATACTGCTCCAAATGCTACATTTGACGCATCAGTAGTGAGTATGAATTGCTTTGTGAATTCAGGATATTGTCAAAGGCTTTGTAATATTAGCAAAGACTTTAATGAATTTTCAGTAATAGCCCAATAATCCTAGGAAACTTTTTATTTATTTCTCAGTTTTGGGTATAGGGAAATTTTGAATTGCCTTGATTTTATCTGGATTGGGTATCCAGATAAAATCAAGGCGATTTCTGGGTATCGATACATTGGTTTTTCGTTTACTAATAATTTCTATAGTATGTTTTACTTGATTGGTAAAGGTTAATTGTTGATTTTCCTATTGGAAGAGATGGTTGTATGCATTGCATAGTTAAAGGATTTCTTTCTTTTCTTCTTCGAGATTAAGATGAGATGTTCTATTTAAATTAGAAATAGAATTTGCATTGTTTTCTTCGGAACAAAACGAATGATTTAATTCAATTTTATAATTATTTATTGGTTCAGCTGCTAAAGGTTGTTCAATTACAAATTCCTTTGGCTTATTCGAGAAATTAATTATTTCGATAGGTGATAATCCATTATAAGCATTATAAATTCCCTCGGTAATAATTAAACCTTCCTGAATATTAATTGGTTTAAGATATATTTCACCATTTGAAATATTTACCGGAATATTAAATATTTGCTTACTTGTAGGTCCTATTGAGAATAATTGAGTGGTTATATTGGAGAAATTTAATGGAATAAAGACGTTAGGCATTTCCAACGTTGAATTTTGGAAATTGATTTTCGCGTTAAATTTTTGAAGCCCAATTAAACCATCGAAATATTCATGAAATTTAAACAAGAGAAACTCTAGTTTTAAATTCCATTAACCCATTAAAGGTTATTGCGGTATTTATTTGGTATTCTTTAAACAGTGTTTTGACTTTAATCGCAGGAATGTTTTTTATCCGTTTAAGATGTATGTGCAAAGGATTTATAAAATTTGTATTTACACCAGTGTCGATAAGAAATTTTAGTTTTGTAGGACTAAATTTTATAAAAATAATTGGTAGGGCAGAAATTTGATGTTTATTTGGTTGGATGAATCCAACTGAACCGAGGCTTCTTGCCGAAAATCCTGTTCTTCAATTTCTGGTTCTTGTGAGTAATCGTACTCAATATTTGCTTCTTCGTAGTGATCGAGATTAGGGTAATAATTATCAAGAATCTGTTATTGATTATTATCGGACTCTTAATGTTCGATATTATGCAACACTTGAGACTGGAATCTAGGAGGACCTGAGGGTTGTAAGAAGTTTCGATTGAAATGTGGTTGTTGTTGGAACCGTGTAGGTTGGGTCGGGGTTGAAATGGTTGAAATCGGGGTTGAAATGGTTGTTTAGTGTGGAATAGTCTTGGAGGTAATAAAGGTTGAAAGTTGCGAATTGGCATGGGTGGAATTAATGGCTTTCTTAGAACAATTGTTGAAAAATTTGATACATATTTAAAATCTCGTTGCGGCTTCTCCAAAAATATTATTGCTAATTGCTCTGAGCAAGATTCGAGTATATGGTACACCGCTTATCTCATCGCAAATTTCGAGAATCTCGTTCATATTTTGGATAAATTCAAAAAGTGTGTATCGATTTTCATCGAACTTTGGCATCTGGTATTCTAAGACTATTAAATAAATTATTTATGTTATGTTCTTGCACTCGCCCTTCGCTTTCTTGTGTAAATCTTCTATCCTTGTTTCATTAACCGTGAAACAGGTATTATTTTTATTGTTATCTATACTATTCTCGGAAACCGCGAGATTACTTAACCTATTTCTGATTTTATTTTTTCTGGGATATTCAGTTGGTACGAACATAAATTATTAAAACTTGACTCACCAGATTACTAATATGATGGGATGAATCATCCCTTTGACATGTACTTGTCACGAAATGTTAAATAATTAATGTATGCTGCTTTACACACAATTTTTTTTTATTCGATGTACAAAAATATATAATTTTATATTTTTGTGATTGGCACTTTCACTATATACTGATATTCTCTCAGTATGGAATTTTTATCTATTCCTCGAATAGTACACTATCACTTTTATTACATACTTTTATTTAGCCACACTGTTTGTTGTTGTATGTTGTCTGCGTCAAATTTTGTAATCAATTTTTCGACTACTTCTACAAGTCCAATTGACCTGAAACTTTCCAAACATATACTTTCCCGATGACAATGCACTCTTCTAATACTTTTAGATCATAAAAATATTTTCTTTTATATGGACCGAAAAAAATTGAAATAAACAGCAACATTCGCTCATTTAAATCGTGGCCATAGCAACAATCCCAAATTTATCAACCCCAGCAACTATCCAAAAAATAAATAAACAAACTTTTCATAACATTGTCAAAGAGTGAGTTTTAAAATTTTCATTTTATTTTCTAAAATGTTAAAAACTAAAAAACGAAAACCGGAACTTTATAGTATATATGTGGTGATGAAAGTAAAATACGAACGTGTGAAGTACGGCGAGCGGAATTGAATCATATGTCGAAGGTAATCGAGCCATATTTGAAAAGGAAACAAAATAATAAGTTAATAATTTGCATTTGATAAATGTCCCGGTATATAAGTCGGTTTGCTTTATATGAATTATAACCGCTTAAGTGAAGCCAAAGTAAAATGTAACACCAGTGATCACTAACTTTCCAACCTTGCTAACGTACAGCCACCTAGGCCAATATATGTTGTTTTCGCCGATGAGTCCTGAATGGTATTAAGGCAACTGCTACACAACGGAACAGACGTATCTAAGCGTGCTAGATTAGACAAGCAAAGAAAGCAAAGACAAAAGAAATCCGCTGAACAACGAACAGCACGGTTAGAGATTGATCGTAAACGTCATTTGCAAGAGCTGCTGAAACACCTGTTCAGCATGAACATAGACTACAAGTATTGAGAGAAGATAGAACTTCAGAGACACTTGAGTATCGACAAATACGACTAAATTTACTCCGAGTACACAACTCAAAAATAAGAGCTGCGGAGGCACCCGACCAACATAAACAAAGACTGAGAAGTATACGAGATGCGAGAGCTGCAGAGTCACCTGAGCAACATGAACAGAGAGACTAAGAAGTCTAAGAAAAGCAAGAGCTGGAGAGACAGAGACGAAGCAAAGGTCAACTTGGATAGAGCTGTACCAAAGGACATAGACAAAAGAGCTGGACTTCCGAATGAACTGGAAATATTTGTAGGAGCAAAAGTAATGCTGAGATCAAATTTCAATGTAGCAAAGGGCTTAGTGAATGGCGCAATAGGTTCAACAACTGAGATAATATGACCTCTGTTTCAAAGAGGGCCACTTCATAATTACGACATACCATCAGTCCGTATTGACTTTGGTAGAGGTGGTGTTCATATAATTAAGCTATTATCAAAACAGTTCCCTGCCAACTACAGTTATGGAATCATTGAAAAAAGAATGCTCCCATTAGTACGCTCATGGGCATCTACTGTACACAAGATGCAGGGATGTACAGTAGATTATGCAGTAATCGACCTCGGATCAGATCTGTTTGCAGAAGGACAATCATACGTAGTGCTTAGTCGAGTGAGATCTCTGGACGGAATCCTAATAGAAACCTTGAACTGTGAAAAGTTAACAGACAAGAATCCATGCAATGAAAAGGCCCTTATGGAAATAGAAATGATAAGATCCATAACACGCGACTAAAAAACTAATGTGATATAGCAACGTGACCATCATACCATATGACCATATAATATGACTATATAATAACCTGACCATATAATAACTGGACCATACAATAATTTGAAATAATACGACATAGTGCTCTCGGAGCGCACTTTAAAAGGTCCACTGATATAGACTTGTGATCTATCTTTTTGCAACTTGATCCATAGTCGAAAAATCGATATAAATATTTGACAAGACTAAAAAGTAGAAAATAAAAATATTTAATAAAAAAACTTTTTTTAAAACGCACACTTTTATTTATGCGTAGAAAGTGCACCAACAAGTAGAAAATAATTTTTTTCTTTGCACCTAGAATATGATCCAAAATTTTTACAACTAAAAATAAAAGCGTGGTCTTAATTCGTTTCATTACCGAAAATAAACTCATATACTAGGAACTTCTTTCAAACTCATCAGCGAACCAGTCATTATATAATTCACATTGGTTCAATAATACATTATACTAAAGTGTCATGTAAATTACAAGTGTTATGGATTGTAGTGATAGTACTATATACAGTATTTCTCTTTATGTTTAAATAATCTCCTTACTTAATAAATTAAGGATATGGATATTAAATAGATGCGAAAATAAAACTAGTAATATTCTGGCACGTTATGTTGCCTTTAAAATAAATGCTTCAGGTGCCTCAAAAATAAATAAAACTAATTTAGAAAACATGCAACTGTACACTATCAGTTGTATACACTTTAATACGAAATAATAATAGAGATGTAATTTCAAGTAATTGAATCTAAAACATTGCAACTGTAATTTTCCCTTTTACAAAATGTCTAAGAGTTTGTTAGAATTTTGAAAAAAATTAGAAAAAGAGAATAAGATAAGCGTAATCAATAATAAAATAATTTATCACAGATTAAGATTCTAAAACGTGATTCTGAAACTGAAAGAGGCTTAAAAACATGCGATGTAGAGAATGAATTATGATGAGCACCACAGCTTTTATTTTTAGTCGTAAAAATTTTGGATCATATTCTAAAAAAATTATTTTCTACTTGTTGGTGCACTTTCTACGCATAAATAAAAGTGTGCTTTAAAAAAAAAAAAATTTATTAAATATTTTTTTTGTATTAAAATGAACTTTTATATTATATTCACTTTTATTAATTAAAAATGGTTTCTTATTTATTTATGTTTCACTTATTTTCTTATATATTATATGTGGTTTCGTATTTAGAGCTATTAAAATAAATCCTACTACCGACTGCGCCAATTACGTTCGTTGCAGTTGTGGACTTAATAAAATAAACACTTTTCACTTGTTTTAATCTATTTGAGAACGTATTTAATTTATATTTAGGTAGTATTGGGCAACGACCACTATAGTGTTTTGCACTATAAAACAAGGGCCGGATTAAGGTGTCATGCGAGCCGTGCCGATGATCAACCTGGCTGGGGGACCTTCCAAAAAGCTCAGTCTTGAACGAAGCCTCTGGATACCTGGCGACTTCCAGTTGCTCTTAGCCTTATCCTTGTATTGCGGATCTCTGCAAGGATGGACCCCATATTTCTCCACTACTCGTGGGAAATATTATGGATCCAAAAAATAAGAATAGAGTCTCCGAAACTCTTAAAAAGCCGGAAAATTTTAAGAAGGAGACACGGGTCTTTAAGCCCTCTCTCCCTAAATTTGGGGAAGGGAATACGTGCAAAAATAATGCAGGTCCCTCCAAACCAAATAAGAAGAATCGGGTCTATGGCCCTCTCTTCCTATTAGTAAGGATGTGAATTTATACAATGATAATGCAAGTCCCTCCAAACCATCTTTTAATGCCAGAAAGAAAGCATGGAGAGCCTTAAAAAGGATTGAGGAAATTCCGTCGGAAGTAAGAACGGATAAACACGTAGCGACACATAAATGGGCTACTGAGGTTATTAGGACGATGCCAGGAACTTCATCTGAAGGGTCTATGTCCAATAGACAGAGATCACAGGATGAATCTCCGAAGGCCACAAAAAGAACTAAACTGCAGGTAACAGCAGTTAGGTCTTTTAGTGATGTTCTTAAAGATCAACTAGTAATAGCAGTGATTGATGGAGCACAAGAAGATGGTAGCATCACTTCTTCTAATTGGAGGAAGGTGGAAAAGGCCTTAGCCTCATCTTTCCTCACAGTTAGGAGGGAGAACCCTGGTGTGGCTGCTACTTGTCGAGATGGAGATTGGTACAGGAACCATGTAAAATTGACAGCCTGTACCAATCAGAGATCTCTGGATCTCTATAGGAAGGCGATTAGCAGCCTAGGAGAGGTTTGGCCTGGAGCCAAGGTTAAGGTAATACCATTGGAGGATATTCTCCGTAGGCCGAGAGCTCGAGCATGGGTTCCGGCCGAACCGAGTAATCCAAAAACCATTTTAGAATTGCTGCAAATCAGCAATCGAGAATTACCTGATTTTAAACTTCAAATTGGAAGATAGCCAAGGTGGAGGAAGCAAAAGATGAATAGGCCAGTCGTCATTATTATTAACACCGAATCATTGGATGTACTAGCCAAGACAAGTGGTCTAGTGAGCTATGGATTTAGCGCGGTGACTCTCAAAGTCAACGATCAGATGGCCAATGGACTACAACGGGTATCCGTGGAGCTTCTTTTGGAAACTCATTTTCCGGGTTGTTCTGATTCTCCCCCTATTTGGCCAAAGGCTAATAAGAATACTAGCCTTCCGGGGAAAATTGTCAGTAGAAGAAATATCTTATTGGCAGTTAACAGGTTCTAGGCTTACAAGTCTGCAGGTCTAGACGGTATTATTCCAGCCGATTTTCAGATAACCGAAATCCTGACCTAACTGTTTCCTGGCTTGAGGTGATTTTTAAAAGTAGTCTCGAACTTTGTCGTTGGAAAACGTTCTCATTGCAATCCCAAGGACCTTAGGCCTATTAGTTTATCTTTCTATTTCTTGAAAATTTTAGAAACACAGATAGAGACTTACCTTACGGCTTAGTCGAGCCTGTAAAGCTGTCAACGTTTTAGCATGCTTATTGTAAAGGGAAATCGGTAGAAATCGGCGCTCCATTCCCTATTATGTGCTATAAATAAGTCTCTCGAATATAAGGAGTTCGCTTAAGTGACTTTTTGTGATATTGAGGGGGCCTTTAATAATGTCAAACTAGAGGCAATCACACAAGCACTTTAAAGTTTGGGGGTGGATGGGGCACTTAGAAGTTGGATTGCTCAAATGCTCAAAGGCAGGGTCATAATGGCGAATTTGGGTGGATCATCCATCCTTAAATTTGTAAGTAGGGGTACTCCGCAAGGCAGTGTATTATCCCCCCTTCTCTGGAACTTGGTCATAAATGACTTGCTATTAAACCTGGAAGAGGCTGGCTTCAAAGTGGTGGCTTATGCGGATGATGTTGCTATTGGCACTTTTGGTAAACATCCTTGTATCCTAGAAATGTTATGCAGAATGCTCTTGGAATTCTAACTCAATGGACCAATAGCTGTGGTCTCAGTATTAATCCACTGAGGACTGAAGTGGTTCTTTTTTCCAGGAGGTATAAACTTCCTCTTTTCGACTCTCCAACTCTTAATGGAGTTGTTTTGAACGTCGCAAACAAATAGGAATTCTTAGGTCTTATCTTGGACAGCAAACTAGGAAACTGGAAGCCAAATATTATGGAAAGAGTAAAAAAAGCTACGATAGCACTCTACTCTTGTAAAAATTACATTGGGAAAGGATGGAGGCTTAAGCTCCATATTATACACTGGCTTTACACCTCTGTAGTTAAACCAGTTCTAATGTATGGAGTCACGGTTTGGTGGCCCGCTTTAAGTAGAGTGGCGAACCAAACATTGTTGATGAAAGTACAAAGAACTGCTGCCTTGTGTATTAGTGGTACCACTTAGAAGTACCTCTACTCAAGCATTGGAAATTCTCTTTCATCTCAACCCTCTGGATATCTTGGCCAAACAAATAGTTGCAAGTACAGCTATAAGGCTTAAATCTATTTCTTTGTGGTCCTGTAACATTATGGGCCACTCGTCTATTCTTACGAACAAAGAAATTCCCAAATCTATTGACTATACCATCTCGACATCATACCTTGAAGGTAAATTTTTAGCTGATATTCCTTCCAGAGAGGACTGGGTGAGTGGAACAGTTTTAAAGTCAGGTTTTATTAACTTCTTTACAGATGGATCGAAAATCGATGGAAAGGGTGGTGGTGAAGTTTTCTGCGAAGAACTAAGTGTAAACCTCTCTTTCCGCCTCCCTGATCATTGCAGTATTTTTCAGGCAGAGCTTATAGCAACCAAGAAAGTCATAGACTGATATTCGAGAGATATTCGCATTTTACGGACAGTCAGGCTGCAATTAAAGTTCTACAATCAGGCTATATCACGTCGAAAGTAGCCCGGAACTTTCATCTCTTAACGAGATGACTGAACAGTTCAATATCCATCTTGTTTGGGTGCCAGGGCATTTCAATATTACGGGGAATATAAAAGCCGATGAACTGGCGCGGCAAGGTACTTCTTGCCTCTTATTACCATGCAAGCCGGTCATTGGAGTTCCACTTGCTATGTGCAAACTGCTCCTTAAAGAGGAAGCTTATAAACAGACGGGCAAATGGTACCTCTTGTGTAATTACCAGGCAGATTTGGCCTTATCTGGACTTAAAAAAGTTGAACCAGTTAATGGTTATGCAAAGGTGTAACATTAGCACAATCGTGGGTGTCATTACTGATGTAATGACACCCACATTTGGCGTCTTCTCTCATGATTACTGTCGAAGTTGCAAGGACGAAGAAGAAGAGGAAACAATACATCATTTGTTATGCACCTGTCCTTGTTTGTCTCAAAACAGACTCAATTTTTTTGGAGCTCGTTTCCTAACGGATCTAACTGATCTCAGCAATTTGAGCGTTAAAGATATCCACCGCTTCGTGCGAAGCTCAAACTGATTTCAGTAAGGTAGTGCAAAGAAGAAAATTGTGTGGTAAGGCCACATTTGTCTATGCCCCGTCCTTGTTGGACGGCCACCTAAACCTAACCTAACCATAAGTTTCAGGTTATAAGTTTCAAGTCTAATAATAATCTGTCCTTTACATTATTTTTTAGGACTTTATAATGCAAAATAATATAATTTAATAAAGATAATAAAGACTACAAAGAGAAATGAACAAGTGTTCATTTCGAAAAGAATTTAAAGATGCATTTTCTTCTGCTTATGATATAAAATTATCAGAACATAATGCATAAAGATAATAAAGACTATAAGAGATTGAATTCATAAAGATATGAATTCATAAATGTTATGTCTACAAATTGTTTTCATTTAATATTGAAATTTTGCATAATGATTAATTATTTTAATAATGATTTTGATCGTTCATAAAATTTCTAAGAAAATTTCGCAAGGAATTTGGAAGAGAAAATTGTCCGTCAATTGTAGTTATTTGAAAAACTGTTGCAAAATTTGGGGAAATTGACTTGGTAAAAAAAGAAAAAAGCAAAATATATCATTGATCGGTCAGACAAAAATTGTGCTGTAGGACATAATAAGAGTCCATTGAGATGTTAATTTGTTTAGTATATTTAAAAAACTTTTAACTTTACCCACAAGAAAACAAAAACCGAAAACTAATTTTTAATTATTCACTAAAACTAAATGAAACCGGTTCGTAACCACAATACAGAAAAATAGAACGAAACAATTTTTCGTTTACTTTTTGGTCGAAAAAATATCACAATATTTTACTTTTTTGTTACGAAAAAATAAAAAAGATCAATTGAGGTGTCTATTATCAAAACTGCATATTCGTAGTTAATCTATTTTTTGATAAACTGCAAATTTCATAAATGATAGGTTTTTTTGGGGTTAGAATGTTATTTTATATTTTTTTAATATTTTTGAGGTTCTAAAGACTAAAATTATACAATTTGGCTCGTAAAAAATTATTAATTACGTTGTAGTTCAATTTTTAAAAATCAAAATGGAGAGTTTTGGAAACAATATTATTTTTGGATTGTTTTGGAACAGCTAAAAGTATTTAAAGAAAGTTGTGGAACAATAAATTAGTATAAAATAGTGTTGCAGGCTATTTATTTATTGGAAATTCAGTCTTTATTTTTCGTTTGAAATTTCAGTCTTTGTAATAAAATAAACTAAAATACATACATCAAGATGTAATTACGTATAAATAATTTTAAAAAAATAATTTAAATAATAAAAAAAGCAATAAAAAATTAATTCAGTTAATTTAAACGTGCATGGCATCCTGCTCAATAATATTCGTATGCATTTCATCTTCGTCTAGAACATTAGCTTCACAAGCATCAATGTTATCTATTACATCCTTATAATAGTATAGCGATTGATTTCCTCTCCATTCCAATCCGTAATGTTTGGTCAACAGTTTTTCAACATCATCTAATTTCGCTTTTTTCACTTTTGCTTCTAAGGGCACTTCGGTTGTAGTTATATGGTTTGCAGTTTTAAACCGTTTAAAAATTGATTGAGGGTTTCCTAACTCAACTCTATAATTGGCTCCCGCTTGAATATGAATATTTTCTTTTTTCTGTGAAAAATAAATTTTTTGCTAGGCGCAAATTTAAAACGCCAGCTATTGATTGGTTTAAATGAGATTCCAGCTGAAGATTTCCAATCGTAAACTGGAATATTCTCTAAATTGTAAACATTCCCATGCCTTTTGAATATTTTAATGTATTCTTCGGGCTGCACAATTGTTTCAATTTTCCTAACAATTTTTTCAATTCGTCGTAAACCTCGATCCGGTGGGATAAAAAAATGTCCTGGTACTGGAAAAATATGGTTACTTGCTTAATTTGGGTTGGAGCATTGTTCAGCCATTTAAATATCATCAGGATTATCGAGCAATTTTTATTTTGCCCACCACATCCATCACAAAAAATTTGTATTGAAGTGACTCCTCCATTAAACTCAGTTAGGTTCAACTGGTGATAAACAGCAGAAACAATTTCATTTGAATCTTTGGGTCTCCTTGCCTCATTCCATGTATAACACGAAATATTTTCCGAAGATTGGTTCGATTTTGATGAGCCTTTCCAAATTGTAAAATTGTACTGGTACAATTGCCTGGAAAAATATGTCGACTGGTCTGGCAATTTTGGTAAAACCATATGTTTTTGGCAATCGAAAGAAAATATAATTTTGTGATTGTTTTCCTTGCGCAATTCTTGGTAAAACGCTTTTGCTCTTTACTTGGGTATGTGTAATTCCGTCATTAATCGCCGTTTCTCTACATAATCTACTGTAGTTTTGATAAGTTCTTTAAGGCACAAGCATTTCGAGCATACATCAAAGATGGAGTGGCAAAACTTAAATTAAACTTCTTTGAAAAAATTCGGCGAAAAAATTCATATTTCACTGAGTAAGCGACATTTTCTGACTTAAATTGTTTCCACAATTTGTTGATGTTTAACTCACTGGGCAAATATTGCTTAAGTAAGTTGGCATTATGGCAATAATAGGACTGCAATGATTGGAGATCGCTTATAAATCCAATAACTTTTTCCATATTTTCCTGGTGCTTTTTAATTAAACGTTTACCACCGCGTTTTTCTTTCGGTATTGCGCTTCTGCTTGAACATTTCGGCAAATGCGTTATACTCGGAATCTAGATATTTTTAAAATATCTAGAAAAGCCTTTTGACATATTTTTACGGATTTTTTTTGTGTTTCCGAAAAGTTTTGGAATATAATATTTCGTAGTTACGTTTTTCTTTAATGATTTCTTGATTCTCTTCGGTGCCGAAGTTGCAAAAAATTTGAGTAAATAATGTTCTTGGTCTATTTTTGATTTATTATCATAGAATTTTTGGTAAAATCTTCTGATATCTTGCATAGACAATGAGTTTAATTTATAAATAGAAGATTTTGAATGGTTACAATTAAGTTTCGTTGGCAATGATTTTGCGAAATACCTGATTAATATTACAAAATATTAATAAGAATAATAATTCGGGTTTCGAGTAATAATTTTAACAGAACAATTACATACCTCATTCTTTGCTGCTTTCTCTTCGCCCATTATTCTTTGTTTTGATGTTTTTTTCTGCCTTTTACCAACTCACTTAGTTTGGCCTTCCCATCAATCCGGTTCAACTCTTCTATATCCATAGTTAAATTGATTACGTACACATACAATTATATTAAATAAAATTAAATTCATTTTTAAACACAATACAATTTTCAAAAATTAATAACGTTATTACACAAAAAATGACACAACCGACTGGTAAAATTGAAATCCTAAATGAATAAAATACAATTTACAATTTTTCAAAAGTACTGTTCTTATATCGGTATTACTACAGAAGATTAACAAAATATTACAGTATTACAGTTGATTTACAAAATTTTTTTGGATAGTTTTGACAAATGTCTCTTTGTGTTTTAGAATATAGGTAGATTTGAAACAAAAGAAAATAAATAAATAGAGAGTTTTGGGATGCATACGATAAACAATTTAGAGTTTTAGAAAAGTTCATAGTTTTGTTAACCAATTTTTTGGTATAAAAAGTAGTTTTGGGACCTTTTTTTTATGTTGTGTTGTAGCTCTCGTCGAGACCTTTCATTTGATATATAAATTGTACATTTTTAAAAAATGTCGTTTAGGCAGTTTTGGAAATGGACATCTCAATTTTTAAAGAAATCAAATATTTTTAATATATAATTATTATTATATAATAATTTTAGTTTTTTAAATTAAACAAATTTTGTGATGTAGTTATGAATAATGATAGAAAACTTTCAATAATATATCGATATTTATTTAATGAATTTTCATCATTATGCCATTCATAACTCAGCAGTGTGTCATTCATAAGTGGTTGCAATTTTTTAAATTAAATTATCAGTGAAGTCAAACAATTGTATACTGTTGTGCATTAAATAATTTTGAATTTATAATGTCTCAGTGTGAGAAATGTAAGCAAGTGACAGATTCAAGACAAAGAACCACTTTGCGATGTTTTGGGCGATTCAAAAAGGTGTATCACTACTACACATGCATTGCTAGATTTGTTTGTGCTGAATACCAAAATCATGATGAGGATACCATATATGAATAGTTCAAAAAATAAACAAATTCGTTGAAGAACTAAAACAGCATTTATGTGCAAATAATTCGAAGCTTAATAAACAACTAATAGATATTAATACCCATGTTGAAGAAATCCATAATAAACCTGCTGAGCCGAACACTTTTGCTTCAGTTGTAAAAACCAATCCTACCAAATTAGTACTGTCACAGCCAAAGAAAACAACAGGAGAGTAAAACAACCAAAGAAAATATCGTAAGCCAGATTGATCCGAAAGTATTGCTTCAATGGGATATCGAAATGTTTCGAATGGTTGATTTATACTTCAGTGCGATTCGAATGAAGCAAAAGAAAAACTGAAGAAAATTGCTACAGATAAATTAGGAACTCAATATGAGATTAATTTACCTGCAGAACTCAAGCCTAGAGTGAAGATATTAGGAATGTCAGAACAACTAGAAAGTGATGAAATAATATCAGCGTTGAAGCAACATAATTTGATTTTGGCTAATACCGAAATAAAAGTAGTAACAACCTATTGAAGAAGACATACACATAAAGTAGATACCATCATTGAAGTTAATGCCACTTCTTATAAGAAAACAATGGAGGCTGAAAAGCTAAATATAAATTTTGATAGATGCCATGTAGCTAAGTCCATTGGCTTAACAAGATGTTACAAATGTAATGGTTATTCATACCATGGTGGTAAGTGTACTAGTAAGATAACATGCCCAAAATGTACTGGAGAGCACAAATATATTGAATGTAATAGCACAGAAACAAATGTAGCAACTGCGTTGAAACAAATAAAAAACTCAATCTAAATATTGATGTAAATCATGCTACATGGGGTAGTACTTGCACGGTATATCAACGCAAACTGAAAATACTAAAAAACCAAATAAATTATCAATAGCAGTTTCGCAAACAAGATGCACTATATATACACCAATATCCGAAGTCTATCATCAAATTTCATAGAATTACAAGAAATTGTATCCAGTTATAAACCAGCCTTCTGAACTTATACACTCAGTGAAACCAGAACAACTAAAGAAATGTACGATTCTGAATTTCATATTGATAACTATAAATTTATACGCTGCGATTCGGATAGTCGATATACAGGTGGAGTTGCTATGTATATTTATAACGACGGCGGTGACGTCATTATTTTTAATTATTCAGATTCGGATGTTGTGCGAAGCAAAGCTCAGTTTCGATCTGGTGAGGAATCGTAAATAATTTTGTTAAAAATTATTTGTCATCTCATCAGGCCATGGTGACCGAGTGCTATGTGTAATAGCTACTTTACGCTCTATATATATATATATATATATATATATGTACAGTGTACATGTAGCGTTAGCGAATTATATGGAATTGCACGAAATATCTGAATAATTTTAATTGAGTGTGTAGCGATGGACACTACATATTCAAGAAAACATAAATTTTAAAATAATTTCAAACTGTGAAAAGGATCGCACTTGGTTTTTAGCAATACAAATCATAAAAGGATATCATACGACTGGGATATTTGGAGTAGTATGCAGATCATTTCAAACAACGAGAGCAGTCTTCTTAAATAAATTTGACGAATGGATGGAAAATATCATTAACCATAACAAGAATAATTTTATATTCGGGGATTTTAATATTGATGTCAAATCCAATGAATATTACAGTGTAAAATTTAAGAATTTGATAAGAGATCATAGACTAATGCAGGTGGTTAAAGAATATAGTAGAGTTACAGCAACCAGTGAAAGTTTAATAGATTTATTAATAACTAATTCTAAAATGTGCAATGCGAAATAGTTAAGAAGCAGCAAATTTGTGACCATTATATGTTAAGCGTTAATTTAAATTATGGGAAGACAAAGACAACAGAAAATTGTGAACCGATAGAAATACGTTCGCTAAAAAATTATTCTCCAGAATCACTTAACTATGCTTTAAATCAACAATTGATGGCATGCCAAGAAGTTAACTTAAACGAAAAAAACATTGATTTAAACGAAGCAGCTGATAATTTAGTGTTAAAGCTAAAAACTTGTGTGAATGAATTAACTTGTATAAAGGTTATTAATAAAACAAGTTAGCCATGGTTCTCCGAAAATTTGAAATTACTGAAGCAAGAAAAACTTCGATCTTATGGAATTATGAAAATAATAAATTCAAAGGCGAGCTGGTATAACTACAAAAGAGCCAGAAACATATATAAACAATCTTTAAGGAAGGAGCAGTCTACTTATTTTAAAAACAAATTTGTAGAAAACCAAAACAATCCAAAAGAACTATGGAGAACATTAAAAGCTATGTATAAAACACAGTGGAATATTCAATTTAACAATATAGTATTAACCGACAAATTAGAATTGGCCGAATCTCTAAATAATACGTTTGTATCAAGTGTGATTGACATACATAAAAACATTCCGAATATAAAGAATTTTAATGTATCGAATACGTATCTTTACACAGTTCCATTCTCCTTTCAAAACATTACATGTCAAGACATAACCAAAACTATTAATAGTCTGAAGTCAAACGCTAGGATTGATATGGTATAAATCGCACTATACTGTTGGATGCTATGAACAATGAAATATTCGCATCAAAATTTACTGATTTAATCAATAAAAGTTTAAATGAAGCTAAAATTCCGAGATCATGGAAAATATCAACAGTAATTCCAATTTCGAAAACTTCTAAACCAACCAAACCAGAAGAACTACGTCCGATAACTATGCTACCAACCTATGAAGCTGTGTTAGAACGAGTAATTAAAACTCAACTAGTAAATCACATTAACAACAACAATATATACTAGTCGACCAACAATCTGGGTTTCGAGAATTCCATTCATGTGAAACTGCGTTAAACTTAATGTTGGATGGTTGGAAATCTGAAATAGATGACAAGAAAGTAGTAGTAGCACTCTTTTTAGATTTTAAACGAGCTTTTGAAACAATCGATAGATAAATCTTATTAAACAAATTAAACAAATATGGAATCCAAGGCACAGAATTTGAATGGTTCAATAATTATCTTCACGAAAGACAACAATATACAAAAGTCGATAACTGTATCCACAGGGTTCTACGTTATGACCATTGCTTTTCATCATGTACATTAACGATATAGTGGATGTTATAAAAAATTGTAAAGTGAATATGTTTGCCGATGATACCTTGATTACGATTGCTGCACCAACCCTTATTGAAGCTGTTATTAAAAAATAAACGAAGATTTGAAAGATCTGAGAAAATGGTTAATGTTCCATAAGTTGTCTCTTAACATTTCTAAAACAAAGTACGTGGTTCTGTCAATAAAAACAAAACTAGAACGTAATCAAAATATATTAATTGATAATGAAGTCATTGAACGTGTAAAACAATATAAATACCTTGGTATTATCATAGATGAAAATTTACATTTTAACGATAATTTGGATTATATTGCTAAAAAAATGAATAAAAAGGTCCAGCTTTTTATTCATTTTTTTTAGCAATATAATCCAAATGATCGTTAAATCGATCTTTTATATCTTTTAATAGACTTAAGGATAAAATGCCACGGGAGACAAAAATTATATATTTCAAATCACTTGTTGCACCGCATATTGATTATTGTTCATCAGTGTTATTCATAATAAATCAATCACAACTATATCGTCTCCAAAAAATACAGAACAAATTTAAGCGAGGTATTTTAAAAGCAGAAATAGGACTTTCATAAGTGAAATGCTTGAAGTATTAGGGTGGAAGTCTATAAACCAAAGAATACATTACAATGTCTTGAAGTTAATGTTTCGCCTTGAAAACGGAGATCTACCAAAATACCTAGACTCAATGTTATATTCTAATAGAGAAGTCCATAACTCTAATACCAGAAACACTCATTATAGATTACCAATGTACAGTAAATCTTTTTTACAGCGATCATTAGGGTATAATGGAGTAACATGTGCTGTAGTCGAATAGTCAGGTAAATGGTACTTTTTACTACTTTTTAACAGTGTATAGGGTAAATTCAAATACTGTACTAAATAGATGGGTAAATGAGTTCTTGTTGTTGTGCGTTTGACGTTTAATTATTCTTATACATAAACTGTCTTCGATTCCGTAAAAACTATTTTTTTACTAATTTTGCAATTTCTCTACACATTATTACTCGTATCATTATTAGTTTTTTATTTTTTAAGAAACACAAAATGTTGATAACAAAACTATTTCACGTTTACCAGTAAAATTAACTCTTTAAACCAATATATTTTACCCTATCAGCCGATTTTGACAAATTTATTTACCAAAGAATTTGGACACTACTGGAGGTAAATGTGTACTAAAATTTCAATTTACTGTACTAAACGATTTACCCGACTATTCGGCTACAGCCATTGTATAATTTGCTGAGCAATTACTACACATTGGACGAATTACGCGAATTAAAATGCAATCATTTTGTACGACTATTGAGTGTATTCATTGAAGAAAACATTAGTATTTAGTAAATAATATGTATTAAGAAAAATAATTATGCTCTATTTAATTAATTAAAAAATATTATAATAAAAAAAATGTCAATATTGATAAATAAATAAATAAATAAAAGTCATTCACAAGTCATTTTCAGTAACGTACTGACATATTTTAGTTAATAGGGCATCACTTACTCACATATTTTGTTTGAGAGGGCTTCAGTTTGACATTCCTAAACTTCACGGTTTTTTAGGTTTTTACATTGGAAATTCATGCAGCAATATAGTTTGTCAATAGTTAAATAAATTTGATTATATTGCCTGTAGGCGAATAGTCAAGTAAATGGTACTTTTTACTACTTTTTAACAGTGTATAGGGTAAATTCAAATACTGTACTAAATAGATGGGTAAGTGAGTTATCGTTGTTGTGCGATTGACATTTAATTTTTTTTTATACATAAGCTGTTTTCGATTCCGTAAAAAATATTTTTTTGCTAATTTGGCAATTTCTCCACACATTTTTATCATTAATGCCATATCTATTTTAACTTGAAATGATATTTCACAAACATTATCGTATCGTTATTATTTTCCACTTTTAAACAAACACAAGATGTTTTGCGTTTATCAAAATGTTTTGTGTTGTTTCACTGGTGTGAAATTAACCGTTTAAACCAATATATTTTACCCTACCAGCCGATTTTGACAAATTTATTTACCAAAGAATTCGGACACTACTGGAGGTAAATGTGTACTAAAATTTCAATTTACTGTACTAAACGATATACTCGACTATTCGGCTGCAGCCATTGTTTCCTTTTCCTAATTCCTCGAAGATTTGGAATTTTTTAAAAAAAGGTGCTTGTGTGAAACCAAATGCAAAATGCAATATTTGTTTGAACAAAAAAACTATTATTTTGTTTTAATTAAAATATTAATGCTTATAAAATAATTTGTTTATGTTTATTAACACATAACTAAAATTTACAGGATATGATAACCACGAAAATAACAAGCAACACACTTGGATAATAATTATGCGATAGTAAATAATATTATTTAATAATATTTTTCGTCGAAATGTAACCAGCGTCTAGTCTAAAGCGGCCATTTATGTCTGAGGAGTTTTTAATTCTAAGAATATTTATTGGGGGTCCCGACTAACAACAACCAAAGGAAAGGAACTCTTGAATGCAATTAAAGAAAGCAACTGTGAAGCATTATCAACAAGTAAACCAACGTACTGGCCATCAAACTGAACCAAAATCCCAGAATTAATCGACTTCTTTGTATCGAGGAATATTTCAAAGCATTACATTTCAGTGGAAGAATGCTTCGAAATGAAATCAGATCATTCACCTATCACTTTAAAATTTAGTGAAGTCAAATTACAAAAAAAAAAAAAACAGTCTATTTTTGCAAATAGCACACAGATCGGGACTATTTAGAGTTTGTTTAAATAACAAAATACAACTCATGATACCAGAAAACATAGATGAACTAGATGCTGAAGTTGAGCAATTTGTTAAAAACATTCAGCAATCAGCGTGAGAAAGCACTCCTCATGCTGATAAGGCAAAATTACCCTCATGAAATAACTGATCTATTGCGAAGGAACCGATCAGCGAGAAATGGCATCAAATCAGAACTCCCCAGGATAAAACAGTAGTAAGCAGTGTAACAAAAATTTATCAAGAGAGATACATAAATTTAAAAATAAATCTATAACTACATATGTTTAAAATTTGTCAAACAGCCACTTATCCGCATATTCGTTATGATATACAACCAAAAGTCTAAAAAGACCTATTACCCAACAGTATCAATTAAAAAGTTAGATGGAAATTGGGCAAGACAAGATAAAAAGAAAGCCGATAAGTTTGCCGAACATCTGGAAAGCATATTTAAACCACTAAACAGTCAAAGAAGAGAAACTCTCGATGATAGTTTTAATCAAGAATCTGACAATATCAATAGTGCATCGTGTTCTGAAATTATAGATATAATAAATAAAAAGCTGAAAAATAAAAAAGCACCCGGTTTTGACTTAATAACAAGAGAGCAATTAAATGCAGCATTTAACCTTATATACGTACCCAAATTATAGAAAGCGGATGAAGTTATTATGATTATCAAACCTGGAAAACCACTACAGGAAACAACACCATACAGATCAATATCACTATTGCCAGTAATTTCAAGTAATTTTAAGTATTTGAAAAGTTACTTCTGAAAAGAATTGTGCCCATATTTGAAGAAAAAGCCTGTGTTCCGAATACCAATTTGGATTCAGAAGTAAGCACTCCACTAACGACCAGATGCATAGGAGCACTAATGTTTTTGAATACTAGAGAAAAAGCAGGTCTGCTCCACAGTATTCCTTGATGTCGCACAAGCTTTTGATAAAGTGTGGCTTGAAGGTTTGTACTATAAGCTGCGAACTTTATTACTAAAACAATACAGTGATATATTAGAATCATATACATAACTGAAAGATATTTTAGAATAAAACAACAGCACGAATATTCTAAATTAGGGCGATTATATGAGTTCATAAAACAGTTAATTCAATTGATTTGTAATGTTAAATAATTTTTTTTTAAATGTAATTTATATTAATTTATATTTTCAGGGGAAAACTAATCCAATCTATTACAGCCTATGGCTAAGAGTAATTAGTTTTTTAATAGATTATGTTTTCAAAGAACCTTTGCAGATTTCAGATGAATGGTGGCACACTGGAATTGCTGATAAGAGATCACAGGATGAATATTGGCTACATCAAAACTGTTGCAAGAAGGGACAAAAATAGTTGGCGGGGCTAAGGTATTGACAGTGCAACAAAATTACAAAAAGGAAAAGAATATTTGTTTCAAATGTAATGAAATTGGGCATTATTTTGCAAATAAGTGCAAAGAAAAAAACAATCGGATGGTAATCAAAGTACGTTGTTGTCAGTGCTTAGTGCGAGTGATTTGGGGACAAGGAATGAGTGTATTATTGATTCTGGTGCATCGGCTCATATGACAAATAATTTATTTATTTACTTTACTTTAAACAATTTAGCAATATATATTGCATAGTCCATCTTGAGCATGTGCTCATTCATGATGGACTATGCAATAATATGATTAAACAATAATTTCAAAATAACAATGATAATTAAAATAAAAATAATATATCCTGGTCGCTTTCATCCTTCGACTGATTACAATTTAATTTGGGTCGAAAAATTTTGAAACTAAACGCCTTCTAGCATTGGTAAGATTAAACATTTTTCGTATTTCAATAGATAACTGTGATAACTTTCTTGATTCCAATAGATAACTGTGCTCGTTATGGACTTCTTGCACACGTGAATTTAACTCCTCGTACGTGGTAACAATCTTTGTTTAACCCTTTCTCACCATCTGTTAGGTCGTAGTGTTTTGGCTTTCCATGACGAATCAATTGATTTTTATTATATAAATAACCGTTTGGCATTATGAGGAGTAAAACTGGTATAATCATCCATCGGCATATAATTAATTTGGCTATTATAAAAATGATTAAGAAATATTTTTCATTTACAAGAAAAATAAAAAAATAAAAAATAAAAATGCGATGACAGTGGTTGTAAAATTTTCGATAACCAATCAAATCAGTTGATAGCTACAGCCACACTAGTTGGAGATTTGTATAAATTGGATATGTCAAAAATAAAAAAAAATTGATACCACTTTTCGAGCTGTTGATTTCGATTTGTGGCATCGTCGGGATGGGGCATACAAACTACAAATATTTTCAACAGATTTTCAAAGATACCATGAGCGATAATTAAAAATGTGAAATTAATTTATGAGGTAAACAGCACAAGAATTCATTCCTGTCTTCGACAACGGTATCGAGTGAGAAGTTGGAATTAGTGCATGGTGATTTGTGAGGTCCAATCGAATGTGAATCATTAGGTGGTTCGAGGTATATATTCGTACTTGTAGATGAATACACACATAAAACATTCGTTTCTTTTCTTAAAAGAAAGAGTAAAACTTTTTCTGTATTTGAGAAATTCAACGGGTGTGAAGTTTTCGACAAATAACAAAATCTGTATGTGTATTGGTAATTTATTTTACAGTAGGCCAAAAATTTGTTGTTTCATGTTAATTTCTTTGTTAATTTACCAACTCTAACTATCATTATATATTATATATATTATATATTGTTATATATTATAATATATAATAATTATAATATATAATAATAATATATTATAATATATATTCGTAAACTCAAAAAATGTTCGAAACTTATTATTCCTAAATACAAGTAAAACAAAATCTCTTCTAAAATCAAAAACAATAATAATTCGTAATACTATCCGACAAATAAAAGTTCTTAAGAATATTTAAATACGTCAAATTTAGTGGTTTAGTGGCCAAAGATTGGCCAACTCCCAGAAATTTCCAATAGACTTGACATATACGCAAAGCTAGCTAAGACTTTGAAAACCTGTAGTAAAATAATAGTCAATAGTTATTACGATGGGGTTGAACCTTTTTTTATTGACTGTAAACAGTTGCATATTTCACAAAAATTGGAATTTATTGTTTTAGTTTATTAGAGGCCAGCTCACAGAGTTATCACCGAGATTTGGCTTATGTGAGTTGCATATTAAGGGATGTTCTTTTAAATAAAATTAGCCTCATTCTGATATGATGGATTATAGACCTTGCTATTTAGGTCGATAAATGGTCATTTTTGTTCTTTTTTATATGAATTTAAGTGGTTCACTGTATAAAGGGTTGGCCAAATCGAAAATTACGTTGGTTTTTTGTGTTTTTTTACAAGTGTTTTGTATTGTGATTAGGCTTGCCACCTTTGGAAAATGCCAGAGGAGGACAGTTAAACTTTTGCTTTAAACACTCCAAAACATGTTTGGTAAGTCCAAAACATCCACCAATCTATTTTGGCAAATCACTAATGAAATATCTTGATAAAGCTGGCCAAATAATTATAGTTGTATCTATAGCAGGCAATAAAGACAACCTTCTCGTTGATATGTGCCGAAGAATTTCTTTAAATTCAATTTCAGAGTAGTTCAAAATTCAATCTATTTTTGTCGACGACAAAAACGTCGTAGGGGCGTTAAAAATGTTTCATAAAAATAAACTTTCATTAAAAATCTACCCTCTTTATAGTTCTTTGGTTTCCAGTGTTTACTATCGAACATCTCTTTAACCGCAGCTCGATTTATTTTCTTAACAGCCATTTCTTTTAGTTCGTTGAATTCAGCAATTGGATTTTTGTCTGTAAAGGCGCGAGTAATAATTTGTTTTTCAATATACTCATCGGCTTTTAGGTCAAAACTAAATATCGTGGCAAATTTCCTGTAGTTGACCATTACACTTGGATACTTTTGAAATCCCATTTGTTGTCTTCTTCGCATATAGTAGCCCTTAGCATAGATAGTATTGTGCGGTTATATCTTCTTTCAATTTGTCATTCGCTCTCGGCGTTATGGTTGCGTTCATCTGCTTTATGTCATTGTCTTCGCAAAAGCATTGGAACAACTTACACGTATAAACGTATAAGGAAATGGTCCAAGCTAAAAAATTTTCTGGAGCATCTTTATTGCCTTCTTAATTCTACATATCCTATATAGTCATGATTTAGTTAGGCGAATCTCCACTTGATCATTCTAGGAATGACACATTTTTGCGCCCTGCGTAAGAGTTACAAATAAGTTGATATTTATTCGCCAAATAATCGTGGAGTATTTGTCGTTAATCTGCGATGTGGTCGTTTCAACGTAATAAATATTTCCCTAAGATCTTCGTTCAATGGGTGCATACCATCAATCATCGTGTTCCCAATTAGTCATTTTACAAATATCTAAACTGGCCGGATGCATCAGTTCTTCCGTACCGTTTGTATTTCGACTCACCGCATGCTTTATATGTACTCCTGGCAGATATTCCATGAAAACATCGTAATCTGCAAATTTTAGCCACCAGATTGAAATTTTTAGTATTAAATTTTTTTTGTTGAACAACTTTGTAAAACGATGAAGACTAAGGCTTCCAGTTTGTATGAATGATACTTTCCTTTACATTAGGTGGTCTGTCTATTTAAATAGGCCATATGTATTCTTTTTTATACTGCTAGACTTGCAACAATATTTCAACTAACCCTTTCGATCAAACATCGGTAACCACTTCATGTTCTAAATTAGGGTCATATATTGCTAACGTTTTGCGATTTACTCATTTAGCATATAAACGCGGTATCTCGCTACCATGGTTTGGCAACAATATTAAAGTTTTTCATGTACGTTCGAAAGAATCCCGTCAATTCCATAAACTGTAGTCGTATCTGAGTTCTGTTCTTCGGCTGTACAAAATTTACATCGGCATCTGTTTTTGATCTTCTGAGTCTAACTTATGATCCTACCACTTCATGCCTTAAACATTTTACATTGCGTTTGACAAAAATGCTATTTTCCAGGTTAAGCAACAGACCATGATTACCATTATCTAACAACCCCTCTAATTTTTTCATTCCCTCTACGATCATCTTACTTAGGATTATTATATCATCTAGATATACCACTATTTCCTCATTCGTCTCGTCAACTAATCAATTGAAAATTTAACTGATGTCAATTCAGAAAGTTTAAATATAGAGTGTGAAACCCCTTTAATAGCATCAACTTTACCAGCTGCTGAGCTGGACAAAAAAATCCCGGTGAAAACTCTGTGAGCTGGCCAATCCTCTATACAGTGAACCACTTAAATTCATATAAAAAAGAACAGAAATGACCATTTATCGACCTAAATAACAAGGTCTATAATCCATCATATCAGAATGAGGCTAATTTTATTTAAAAGAACATCCCTTAATATGTTATTGACATAAGTGAAATCCCGGTGAAAACTCTGTGAGCTGGCCAATCCTCTATACAGTGAACCACTTAAATTCATATAAAAAAGAACAGAAATGATCATTTATCGACCTAAATAACAAGGTCTATAATCCATCATATCAGAATGAAGCTAATTTTATTTGAACAAGAATAACAATAAAAAATTTTCATTAATAATTTTGTTTAAATGTTAAATTATTTTAATTTACTCTTCCTTATTTTACAACATTGCTTTTACCGACTGTTTTACTAATACATGTAAATTTTTTTGTTAATTTAACAAATTTCGTATACGTATACGTTTTGTTATTTTTTGTTATTTGTTGAAAACTTCACACCCGTGAAATTCAAGGTTTTGTGGAGAACGAAACCGCTAACAAACTCAAGTTTTTCGTTCGGATAATGGTGGTGAATTCTGCAGTAAAGAATTTGAAAAATTGTTTAATGCGTGTAGCATAAAACATGAAACCGCAGCATACCATATAATCCACAACAAAATTGTTTGGTAGAACAAAAGATCCGAACAATCGTAGAAAAAACTCCTTGCATGTTAATTGATATGGGATTGTAAAATTTCTGGGCTGAAGCGGTAAACACTGTTGTTTATCTAATAAATCGTTGTCCAACGTCATCATTGAATGGTGACATACCAGAGCAGCTATGGACGGGAAAAGATGTGAATTAAAATTTTCTGAAAGTATTTGGTTCGAAGACTATGGTCCACATACCAAAGAATAGAAGGAAGAAATTTGGTCAAGTGGCTGAGCAACAAATAACGGTCTGGTACAGTGACACCCAAAAGAGTTACTGAGTTTACAATATTCATACCGGTGAAGTAAATGTCACCAGAGATGCAGTTTGATGAAACAAATCAAATGGTCAATTCTTCATTGTTCGGCAAGCAATGGAACACTATTTTTATGCCAATGGTAGAAGACACCGATGAAATTGGGAATATAAAAATGAAGGAAGAGATTGTTCCAGTGGGAGAAATTGAACAGTTATTAACGAGCAACAGTGTTGATGAAAGTATCGATTGTGTCCAAGAATTGAGTGAAACACAAGAATATTTGTCTTCTGAATAGTCGAATACGAGTTTAGAATATGATGATGAGGATTACATACCCCATGAAACGATTATATCATCTGAAGATTTAAGACGTTCAGGCCGTAGACCCACACTATTTCAATAATTTCGTTAGGAAATGGATGATTTTATCTATTCTGTCGAAATGTCTTGAATCAGGTGGTCCGATCACTCTGGAGGATGCGTTAAATCGAGGGGACTCGGGTTTTTAGAAAAAGGCTATGTATGAAGAGATAGCTTCAATTATCGGAAACAAAACATAGACATAAATATAGATACTCCGTTAAAATCAAAACCAATGCATTCAAAGTGGGTGTTTAAAACAAAACAGCACCTGGATGGTAGTGTTCACTACAAAACGCGATTGGGGATAAAAGGTTGTGCTCAACGCTATGGAGTTAATTATCAGGAAAAATATGCACCCGTGGTTAAATATATCTCCATTCGTTATTTGTTGGCAATGTCGGTAGAGCATAATATGCATATCAAACAGATGGTTGCTGTGATGGCATTTCAAGGGGAGTTGAAAGAAAATGTCTTGATGTATCAACTACAGCAATAATATGATAACAGTGGTAAATTTTGTAAATTAAATAAAGTAATTTATGGACTTAAACAGGCCGGACGGGCCTGGAATCAAAAATTGGACAAGGCACTAAAAGATTTTGGTTTAACACGATCAAGATACCTATATAAAAAAATCTTGGAACGTTTCAACATGGAAAATAGTAATCCTATCGCTACTCCAGTTGATATTAATTAGATAAGTCTATGCCACCAAAATCAACAGGTAAAATCGAAGAGATGAGAAATATTCCATATAATGAGGCTGTTGGATATTTGTTGTATGCGGCACAAGGCACTAGACACCAGACATTTCTTATGTAGTGAATCTAGTTAGTCGATATTCAAATGAACCAGGAAGACAACATTGGAACACGATTTTTTGACGTATTTGTTGATACCTAAAGAGAACAATTTCTGAGAAGTTGGAATATTATAAATCAGATAACACTGAAGTTATTGGTTATAGTGATTCTGATTGGGCCAGTGATATCGATGTCAACAACTGGTCGAGTCAATAACTGGTACAAACTCAATAAGTCAATAACTGGTTATGTATTTATAAAATGAGGTGGCGCTATTACATGGCCAACAAGAAAGTATCAAACAGTTGCATTGTCGACGACAGAGGCTGAGCAATAATCCAAGACGCTATGTGGATTAAAAAGTTAAATAGAGAATTTGGAGTAAATAATACCATTGACATTTTTTGTAATAATGTGAATGGGGACATTTTGGCCAGAAATGATGTATATCATGCTCGAACCAAGCATATCGATGTGAAACATCACTTTGTACGTGAGCGGATGGAGGCTTTAGATGTGCAAATATCGTATCTATCTTCGGAAGAGATGACAGCAGATGTTTTGACTAAGGGGTTACCTCAGAGTAAGCATCATGCTCATCGACTTGGAATGGGAATTAAAATGTAATTTAAGTGGGAGTGTTGAATAATATATACCTTAATTAATTTTGAATCTGTAACGTAAATGTCAATATGTCAACAATAATTTCTATATGCCATGTACAGTATATATTCTTATCTCTTTTCTTTTTTTTCTACTTGGTAATTGGATATTAATGGAAAACAATGTTATATTTAATGTAATCTATTCTAAACAATTTTTGTTTCGATTCAAGCTGTACCTCAACAGAACGCACATTCGACTCCATCAGTAGACGCGTAATCTGGAGAACACTCTGCAAATTGGGCATTGGAAAGATAATGGAAATATAAGGGAAATGTACGCAGGGATACCGGAAATCGAGTTCAATACAATGGGAAGCAGAGTGACAAATATTACAATATACGAAGGGTCGGACAAGGATGTGGGTTCTCTCCACTATTATTACAAATAGTATTAGATAATATCATGCGAAAATTGGACATCACGTCCCCCAATGGCATTCAGTGGAACCGAATAAAGCGGCACATGATTATGCACTGGATTATGCGGATGATATATATGTCTACTAACGCAGAAATGCAGCAGAAAGCCCAGAAACTACCTGATTTGGTACAAGAAGTCGGTCTCAAAATTAAAATTAGAAAGACAAAGCCCATTAGACTAAACACGAACGCATACATCCACCATCATCAACCAAGAAACTATCGAGGATGTTGAAAAATTCGTGCTTCACAAGATCTGGAATGCATCCATCTTGTCACAAACTACAAAGATACGCATGTTCAATGCCTGTAAGAAACTAGTGCTGTTGTATGGCTGTGAACCGTGGAAACACACGCAGAAGATCATTGGTAGACTCCAGGTTTTTGTCAATAACTGCAATAGGCGTTGAATAAATACAATCACAAATGAGGCACTTCTACGGCAAACCAGATAGATCGAAATTGAGCATAGAATAGAGAAACGAAAATTGAAATGGATAGGACACACACTAAGGAAAGATACAAATGATATAACCCGAATGGAATGGAATCTGCGAGGGAAGAGGAGAGTGGGTACACCAGCAATAACCTGGAAACGAACGGTGCTAGCCGAACAAAACATCTCGGTAAAACATGGGTAAACATTTTATTTAAATAAATAAAATAAAAAAATAAAAATTGGATATAAAGGAAAAAAAATCCTCTCGATCCACTGCGCTAATTGCTCGGTGTGATGCACCGTTTTACGAGTTAGAAGTTCTTTTGTTCGAATTGGTTTTCCCTTTTTAGTAAGGAAATTAAAAATTAAAAGGAACCCAACATTACGTTAATTAAATGGGAAAGCATTCATTTAATTGACGGAAGAGAGTAATCTCTTCGATCAAATCTGGAAACTATGGTACATATTTTAAGCATGTGAAGTTATCCCAGTTTTTCATCCCAGAAAAAACTAAAACTTTCATCAGGCAATACTATCTCATCCCATCCCAGTTTTTTCTATATATACATACAAAATTAAAGAAATTTAATTAATTTTTTTATTTCTGACCAAGTCCATATAAAATGAAATCTAAAAGAGCCGTTCTCCTAGGAATATGGTTTGCCGGAAATGAACTTTAAAGTTTTGTACTAAGAATAGTATGTACTATCTCTGACCAAGTCGTCAGTACTAGCCGTATAGTAGAGAACGGCTCTTTTAGATTTTATTTTATGTGGGCCCATATAGAACTTGGCCGATTTCACGAATCCCACCATACGGCTAGTACTGACGACTTGGTCAGTGATAGTACATATTATTCTCAGTACAAAACATTAAAGTTCATTTCCGGCAAACCATATTCCTAGGAGAACGGCTCTTTTAGATTGTATTTTTATATGGGCCCATATAGAACTTGGCCGATTGCACGAATCCCACCATACGGGTAGTACTGACGACTTGGTCAGTAATAGAACATACTATTCTCAGTACAAAACATTAAAGTTCATTTCCGGCAAACCATATTCCTAGGAGAACGGCTCTTTTAGATTTTATTTTATATGGGCCCAATAGAACTTGGCCGATTGCACGAATCCCACCATACGGCTAGTACTGACGACTTGGTCAGTGATAGTACATATTATTCTCAGTATAAAACATTAAAGTTCATTTCCGGCAAACCATATTCCTAGGAGAACGGCTCTTTTAGATTGTATTTTTATATGGGCCCATATAGAACTTGGCCGATTTCACGAATCCCACCATACGGCTAGTACTGACGACTTGGTCAGTGATAGTACATATTATTCTCAGTACAAAACATTAAAGTTCATTTCCGACAAACCATATTCCTAGGAGAACGGCTCTTTTAGATTGTATTTTTATATGGGCCCATATAGAACTTGGCCGATTGCACGAATCCCACCATACGGGTAGTACTGACGACTTGGTCAGTAATAGAACATACTATTCTCAGTACAAAACATTAAAGTTCATTTCCGGCAAACCATATTCCTAGGAGAACGGCTCTTTTAGATTTTATTTCTATATGGGCCCATATAGAACTTGGCCGATTGCACGAATCCCACCATACGGCTAGTACTGACGACTTGGTCAGAGATAGTCCATACTATTCTCAGTACAAAACATTAAAGTTCATTTCTGGCAAACCATATTCCTAGGAGAACGGCTCTTTTAGATTTCATTTTATATGGACTTGGTCAGAAATAAAAAAATTAATTAAATTTCTTTAATTTTGTATGTATATATAGAAAAAACTGGGATGGGATGAGATAGTATTGCCTGATTTAAAAAAAAAAAGTTTTAGTTTTTTCTGGGATGAAAAACTGGGATAACTTCACATGCTTCATATTTTTATAAAACACAGAATTAATATATTATAAAATATATAATTTAATTAAACGATCGTTTTAGTGACCGTCAGATAAGAAAGCAAAATGTTATAACCATATATTTCTCGCCCCTTACATGTAGCTATGTGATTAGACCCGGAAAATAATTTAATAGCTCTTCACGCAACTTTATTGTATTCTAGTCGTCTTATATGTAAAAATAATTTGCAACTGGATATATATATATACACACACACACATATATATATATATATATATATATATATATATATATATATATATATATATATATATATATATATACACATATATATATATACACACATATATATATATATATATATATATATATATATATATATATATATATATATATATATATATATATATATATAATATATCGACTGCATTTATTTTAAGGACATTATTGTTCCATACACAATTCATAAATAATATATAATACCCATTAAAATTAATTTTATTCCTTATTTTTACTATCCTAACAAATTCATTTCGTTCCACAGTAACCATGCCAACACCAGATGAAATAATGCGCAGACTCAGCGTGGAAAAAAACTTTTCCCGTATTTTTCTTGATAAATGAAAAGTTTTTTTTGCAACATCCCATTCAGTTCTTTTCCTTAATTCAATCACATAAAATGTATATTGACCTTGTGTTTGTTCTTAGTTTGTTCAGTTGATTCAGAAACTATATCCGCACAATTTGGTCAAATAATCCGATGTTCATCTTAGTTATGGCATTTTCTCAATTAATTAATTTAATTTAATTAAGATTTAATTCGCAAAATATTTAACAAAATCGTATTGGTCTGTTAATATTAGAAATGTATTTGTGTTTAAATGATTTATCATATCACACATGTTCCTACTCCATCATCATCATCAGCATCATCATAATCCAATGTCACAAAATAAGGATGAACCATAAAATTATTGCAAAGTTTTATGAAAATAAATTTAATTTAATTTCTAGTGATTTAGTTTAAATATAATTAGTAAAATTATTATTAGAAAAAGTAATAAAAATAATAAAAAAGTGTTTATAGTGTAATAAATGGGATTTCTAAAAAAAATTATTAAATCGGGATTAAAAAAAATTGTATTGTTTTTTTACCAGTGTATATGAACCGAGGTAAGATGCTGATGATGAGTTTTTTTTCGATTTTTTGTTGTTGTTGATTTTACACATTACATATTCCTTTTTTTATGTTCTCTTCACAAATATATACGTCTATCTGACTGTCCTGTTTCTGTACATGTTTAGTTTGAAAAAAAAAAATAAAATAACAAAAATAAATTTCCGGGTGAAATATTACATTTTAAATCGATGTATGTTTGTAGTCGATAATAAAACAAAAAAAAAAAAAAAAAAAGAAAATGGAATAATTTTGCAATAAAAATTTCAAAAACAAGGCTATTAGTATGATTTATTATTGTTAATTAATTAATAACCAACTCCATAAATCGATCTAACGTAATGAATGCGTAAGGTTTTCAATGTGCGAAGTATGCTTTCCAGGGTTCAATTTAAAAACAAAGTCCTGGAAGCAAGATCTCATTTTTAGTTTTAAAACTGTTTGTGTTGAAACACCTTTTTGAAAGAAGGCTTTGAAACTACATAGTTCTTCTTTTAAATTTAATGTAGATTTCCTGCTCTTTCACGTTGTTTAACGTAAAAATGAATGCAAAATTAATTTAGACAGTCGTTGATTTTGATGAACTTTTACGATGTTGGCAAACCATTATATTAAATATAAATTAAATATCTCAAACATCGATGTATGAATGTTAAAAAAAAACTAAATTCGCATCTCACCAACTAAGTGCATCTATGTTTATTTAAATGGTATTAAACATATTCCTATAGTCAAACCTGAAATATCCTTCATTTGCGTGTTTTGCTATTTTTAAATTTATAACTTTACTAAGATATATTTTTAAATATAGTTTTGTAAGTTTTTATCTAGGTTTTTATTGTTTTTATCCTTAATCTTTTGGATCTTGGAAACTTTTGATGAAATCATCCTTTCCAAAATGCTTTGGTCATTATAAGCATATGTTTTTAATGCGTCCTTTAATATAGTACCTCTAAAACCATTAAAAATAACGCAACACCTCCCGAAATCTAATCGAAATTCGTAGGCAGATATTGTCAATAAAATCATCATTAACAAATGATTGGTTTCATGAGAAGTACCATTTTGTTGTCGCAAATCAAAATATAGCATAAAGAAAAAGACAACATCGTGCCACTATCGAACGGAATAAAAATGCAGTAATGACTAGGAGAACTATATTATCGAATTTGTAGAGAAAAATAACGTTAAAGAACTTACTATAGATTACTGCATCATGCCTGCACACCTGAGCGCATTGACATTCGGCTGAATAATTTGGCAATATTTAACCACAGATTTATTATAAGTATATTAAATCTGTGGTTTAACCAACATTTTCAAATACAAAAATATGTATGAGAGTTTTTAATAGTCGGAGAAAACACTTAGTAGAATTGTCTTTTCCACCTTATTCGATTAGTACGTAGCGAACCTTTATCTAGTTGGACTAAATGGAAAACTTTTAAAATAATTATTATTAAATTGGTTCGATTGAATTATTGGTTGGCCACCTATTTACGTTTAAGCAAATGTTTGAGAGGAAGAACACTATGAGTAGGTGACTCGTGAGTGTGACTAAAACTAATAGAACGAGATTATTACCATTGTATGGGCCAGCAATAGCCCGTAAATATACTGTTTATTATTATATAACACGTACTTCACTTTTAATGTAAGCGTAACCAATTTTAATGTCATTTTGTGATAAACTTCAAATAAATATTTTCCACATTTAAGCATTTTTTTTATTATTGTTATATAATTGTATTTTCAAAGTTGCATTTTTTTTTGCATAGAGTTACATTAAAAAAACATTAAAGTTATCATTTAATTTTTTGTTATAAACATTTGAATACAAACTTTCGAATGATACAAACGTTCGAATGAATGCCACTGTGAAAAGCAGTGGTTCGAGACGTATCACAATCAGTTAAATATAAAATATTAAGAGATTTTCAATCATCTGATTTACGATTGGTGATAAAGATAAAACCTCATACTGAACGAAATGATATATGACCTCCTACTAACAGAAATGACTGTAGCTTATATATTGAACATATTGTGTAGTATTGTAGTGCAACCGAATTTGCGGTTACATTGCAAATATTCGGTTGCACTACAATACTACAACAGTGTAAGATTTATATTAAAAAAGAAACTAGAATAAAAATGGCCACTTTAACTTCAGACTCATATCAGAAATCAAAGACAATGTCAATGCTCCCTGTATTAACAGAGAAACACTTATTATTTTGACAAAACTCATGTTTGACCTTCTATTTTGAAATAGAGCTTGTGAATACACAATCAATAATGCAGCGAAAGGTTAACTATTAATAAATATTTTAAAAAATACACGAAATTTCAAGAACTATTTAGATAATAATAATCGGTTTTTACAGGCCATTGCTGGCTCGCATCGAATCAACAACCCTTGTATTTATGAGCTGCTTGCTCTTAATATTGTTCTAGAGAACCAGAAAAAACAAGTCTTTCTCTTCGTTTGGGGCCATATATCAAGCTCATGCCTCTTTTCTCAAATGTCATTAGACATCTTTCATACTTATTCGTCAGCGTCCAACTCTCACAGCCAAACAAAACAACAGGTTTGACCAACACCTTGTGAAACTTCAGCTATAGGCATTTGCAAGGTATTTCAACTTTAGCGGAGTACGAAGGATATACAAAACACGGTTATCAGAGACAAGACGTACTTTCATATCGCCTCCCACACAATTTTCATGAGTGACACACGATTCGAGGTATTCGAGGCCCGTCACCTCTTGTAACGTGTGGTAACCATTACGAAAATCAATTATGTCTCTAAGACCCATTTATCATAAAAAAAATTTTGTTTTAGACTCATTGATTTTGAGACTAACAGATATCACCTGCATATGCCAGAACCTAGTAAAACCTATGTAGTTATAATATTATTTTGTCAATAATAAACTTTCCACGTCATTTCGACTGCAGTCTGCACCTTACTTGCACATCTGGGTGCATTGACATTCGGTAGTAGGATGGAAACCTTATCAATGTTTATCAAAAATTGTCAAATACAAAACAACATAAGAAAGTTTTTGATATTCGGAGAGCACACTTTGTAAAATTATCTTTTCGACCTTATCCTATCAAACCAGGAGCAAAGTAATTAGTTCCAGGAGCAAAGTAATTAAGAGAATCAATTAGTTATTCCACTTCAAAACCCGAATCTTAAATAAGTTTTCTGATCCTGACATGGACATCTAAATATCTAGTTCGAACTCTTAAGAGATCCCTGAAAAAATAGGATTTCATCTGAACTATTATGGTAGCGGGTTTACCAGAGAGAAGTGCTATGATCGTCCAGGCAGCGGTTTGTACAAGAAAAACATTAGACATTATCACCCTATACTCCATTTAGTAGATAATTAAAATACCTTTGTTGCCCTAAACACGAGTATGCATCTCTAAACACGAGTTGCAACAGCCTACGAGAGAATGTGCGTGAGTTTTAAGGCTATGAAATACCGAATGAGCGGAAAGAAAAAGTGTAAACGCAGGAAAAACTTACTAAAAAGCGAAAAGATCAGAAGTGATTGATCGGTTATACAGAGAATTAAAAGGAACAGCTAAACAAGTATTTTAAGCTGAGTAATGCTTCTTTTCAAAAATAGAAACAGAAAATAGATATAGAATTTGAATAAGGATGTTCTACGGAAAGCTCTTGATGGTAGATCACATTGAGCAATAATTCCATAAATGTTATATTTTAGGCAAAAGGCGTAGTAGAACTAAAAGTCCAAATTAGAAAAAACTGTCATTGTCATTGGATTTACATCATTACCCTTTCTACGCTATACCAATGAATAAATTAACACTTCGTCAGAAAACAATGGTGAGGAGAGAAGGGTATAAATGTTCATTGAAAAGTAATGTTTAAATAACGTAATTAACCCTGCAACATTATTCTTTTAGTATATATTTTATTTATGTATATGGAACTATAAGGATATCTTTACCATAACTTTTCGGTATTTACTAACCCTCACGCACAGTTCGCATTCAAAACTCCGAATGAATTTGATTAAAAAGTAATTGTATCAAGCGCAGCATAGCTATCAAAGACTGCCCTATTAACAGAAAAAAAACAAAAGATCGCGATATTTATATATATATATATATATATATATATATATATATATATATATATATATATATATATATATATACATATAAAATATATATATATATATATATATATATATATATATATATATATATATATATATTTGATCGAATCTATACAGTAGCATAACACCTAAACCATTATTCACACCTTAACCATACATGTACCTCCATAGTTATGAAGAGATGTCTTCCTATCCTTTTTAAACAAATTAAAGAATTAAAAAAACAATAGCATATTGCTATTATATAGCATATTGCTATTATATAGCGTATAATATGCTTTTAATATGCAAAACAATAGCATAATATGCAACAGAGACCTAATTAAATAAAACTGATCTAGACTCTGCAGGGGTAAAATTGTTTGCAACTATTTTACTCTTGCTAGAAACCCCATTCATTGGAACAGTCAAAGTTTTTTGTTTAATAAATAAATCTCCAAAATGTCTAAATCATTGATATTTCGCAAATTTTTGAAAATATCAGCTAAGTTTTATGATAGTATGCACCCAAAAGGTGAATCAAGGAATCTATACTAAGGCACTATGAAGTATAATAATAAAGTCAGAAGCATATTATATCATATGTCTAGAAGTATATAGTATATTGCTCACCGAAAAATTCAATTAAAAAGGTGCATTTTGCAAATATGTAATTGCAAAACTTTGAAAGATAAGTTCACTGCAGAAGGTGATAGTGCTACATGTCCTCAATGGGGCTTAAGATTGACATCAACAAAATAAAAACCACTATGGGAATGTATGCAGATCGAAAAACTAGATCTCTTATCTGTGAGTCATCCGATCTACTATGGCTCACCGAAAAATGTCTGACCTTCACACATCCTTAGTTTACAGGAATCTATATTGGAATAATGTTCAGCAACTATTAATGATAAAACGCTCATGATGCAGGAAATAACAACTACAGACAGCACCTTCACTTAAACCTGTGTTTAAACCTAAATTAAATAAAGTCATATATCTCGATTTATTGAAACCGGTATATGTTCAGCTCGTTTGTTGGTAAACTTTATGTGAACTGATTTAGATTCATTTACCTTATTGCGCCATCTTTTAGTTCATTTATGTACTTCAGAGATAGCTGATTGTAATTTTTGTGTTGTTTCTTCGTTTCTTTTTCCAACAGCTAGGATCTCAGTGTCATCAGCAAAAGTTGCCACTGTGTTGTTCATTAATTCATGTAGATCATTATAGTGTATAATAAATATAAAATCGGTCCTAATATACTACCTTACCTAATATACTGCCGTGAGCCAGCTTGTATTTCTTTCAATCCAGAATAGGTTTCATTCAATTTAATTTAGAAGAATCTATTAATCAAAAATGATTCCAGAATTTTAGCGAATTGCATTAGTAAAAGATTTCTTAACTTCTGGTTAAGTCCTTCGTGCCAAACTTTATCAAAAGCTGGTGGAACGCTTAAAAATATCGTTGAATATACTATTTTCTTCTCGAGTTGTATTGTTCAGTGTTGGCTACTGGTGATTTGTGATTAATTTATTCCTTTCGACTATCGAATTTAACTTTTTAATCAATAGTGTTTCAAAGAGGTTAGACATAACTGGCAATAGCGAAATTTGTCTATAAGACGAAGTTTTGTATAGTGGTTTTTCAGGTTTTAGTATCATGACTTCTTCTGCAATTTTACACATTTCCATGCTTTTCTTTTGTTTTTTTACTTTCTACTTCCAACTCCACGCGGAACAATGGTTGAGGCACTTTTTCTCTATTAAACTCATCAATGTCGATCGATTTATCGAACGAATTTGTGACAACCTCAACTTTGCTAAAAATATCTTGGTTTTTGACTACGCGCGCGCTGACGTCAGTTCAATGAATAAATTTTTAATTGATGTTAAATGGTGTAATGTTCTATCAAATATCAATGTTGACCATGCAGTTCATTTTTTCAGCGATCTATTGTATTTCTGTATTAAAAAGTTTGTTCCTAAAATTAAAAAGAAACAGTCGTTGGCTCGTAAGGATCCTTGGTTGATGGTTCACAAAGGATTTTTGAAAAAGCTCGAAATTCAGCGTAACAGAGGCCATACTAAATTTAAGAATACTGGTTCTTTCTTACACCGTTCCCAGTTAGGAAACAATTCAATTGTCTTAACCGTTTTTTATA
Organism: Tipula confusa; assembly: GCA_963556175.1. Lineage (NCBI taxonomy): Eukaryota > Metazoa > Arthropoda > Insecta > Diptera > Tipulidae > Tipula > Tipula confusa. The sequence continues at coordinate 135,171,575 of OY744475.1, forward strand.
CAATAATTATATTATTGATTTAGAGGATGATTTAAGGAGCAATCCGAAGAAGTTTTGGAAATTTGTGAAGTTGAAGAACCAAACTAACGGTTTACCATCAGTTATGACATTTAAGGGTCAAGACTCGAATGAAATGTGTATTTGTCAAAGATTCCAATAATATTCAATGGTCTTTTCAGCTAGAATAAACAGTTCAATCATCACGTTTTCTCAACAAGATGTTATAAATGCGCTTCTTAATCTCGATATCTCCAAGTGCTTTGGACCAGTTGGACTGCCGCCGGCATTGTTGGGGTGTAGTGCTACTGATTTGTCATCTCCCCTTCATTAACTATTTAATAAAAGTTAAAGCCGGGGTAAATTCCCAGATCTGTGGAAATTAGCTTTGCTTACATCGATACACAAAAACGGATCACGCAATGACGTATCAAATTATAGGGGTATTGCAATAATGTCCTGTATCCCAAAGGTGTTTGAATGTATGGTTAAAGAGGTTCTATTTTTCCATAGCAAGCAACTGATCAGCTCACATCAACATGGGTTTTTTCCAGGCCGGTCTACTGTTATTAACTTGGCACTTTTTCAGAGTTACAAAATCCGCAATATTTAAAGTCCCGGTTGTTGTAGTTTATACAAACTTTGCTAAAGCGTTCGATAAACTAAACCACCGTTTATTTTTAGATAAGCTTAGTAAGCTCAATTGCGACTTCATACCGCTGAATTGGCTAAGTTCTTACTTGACTAATCGTAAAATGTATGCTAAAATTGATGACATATCTTCCGATAGCTTCACGGTTTCCTCTGGTGGAAATAGAGGAAACACAGAACCAATTCTTATTGTTTTCTCTAAGAAAATTATCATCTTCAGGAAGGGGTGTTTTGAAACTGTTACCTTATCATGATAGATGTTGTCTTCTGGGTAGTCAGTCACTGTCGTCTAGGCGTAAGTGTGCAAGTGCCACATTTGCGTGTGATATACTTTGTGGTAAGGTCGATTGTCCAGAGCTGCTATCTCTTTTCAATATTTACACTCCTCAACGTGTTTTACGACCACGTAATTTGCTTTTTACTAACTCCGCGTATTTTGATCCTGTAGCGCGTATACAACGCGACTTGAATAGTGTATCAATGTGGTTCGATTTTAATATTTCGCGGGACGCTTTAAAAAAATCAATCTTTTCACTATCGCTTTAAATTGATAATTTATTGTTGTGTTGATGCTCATTGTTAGGAGCGTATTTTATATTATATTTTATGATTATAATTTAATGTTGTACGTTTATGTTATTATATTTTTAAATATTTGTTCATATATATTTTAATATCCGCTGTTATATCATTTTGTAATTTAAATTTTTGGTTACCCAATTGCATATACATAAATAAATAAATAAATAAATAAATAAAAAATAAAAATGTTCGTTATTGTTTTAGCGTGAACCCCTTGATCAATAAGAGCGTTGTTTATTTCGCTTGGATCTACGAAACTCTCAATTCCTTTTATTACCACAACCAATCCTTTCTGGCTCTTTAGTTGGTAAGTAAAGTACCGTTTACCAATTTGGTCGAATTGGGTAATTAATGCTCTGTAAGCATCAATGTTGAGAGATTAGATTTTCATTTCTTTTATATTTTCTTTTTCAACCTCGGAAATGTAAAAGTTTCCACCCGTTATTTTGTTTATTAAATCAGTAAGATTTTTAGAGAATTCTTCTTTCAAATAAATTGGTGGCGGTAGCTCCTTTTATGGAGTATTTTCTTCAGGAACATTCTCGGATTCTAAGATACTATAAAATCGATTGATGTACGTTAATTCTACGCTAACTAGACTAGTGATTTGTTCACGCTTGCACTAGCCGCTGATTTAGGGCTTCTTTTTCGTTTAGGTTGCACAGGTATGTATCTGTTTATACTCGTTTGCACTAAACACTGACCTACATCACTATTTATGTTATTGTCAATTGAAGACGATGCACTTTTATTTTTCATAATGTTTGTCATCGTTGTATTTTTTTCATTTAATATAATGTTAATTTCGTTTTTTGCAACTATTTCATTCTTTTTGAAAAAAATTTTTACTTAATGAAGTATTGGAAAATGGTCCGAGTTTAGGTGTCGACTTTCGTTTACTTGTATATAATTTATAGATATATTTTTGATTATAAAAAAATCAATTAAGTCTGGTATTTTGCTTTGACCTGTAGGCTATAGTATGTTGGTTATACAGTTCACAAGGTTTCAACTGAACAAGTAACAAGGTTACTGTATTTGCTGACAGCTTTAATAAGTTATTTACCTTTAGTCATTGTTAGCATAGAACCTCAGTGTGGACACTTTTTGCATAAAAATCTTCAATTATGTTTCTTTTTCCTAGTTTACTGAAAAATTCGAGATAATCTTTTTCATTTAATGCGTGTTTCGGAGGGCAACAAATACTAACAACAATAATATAACGATTTTTCGTGTTAACATTAACAGCAATTCCTTGTATTTCAACAGTTTCATATGTAAGCCCGGTTGTGAAGTTAAATACTGTAATGCGACTACAACACCAAAACGTTAAATATCTAGGTCTTCACTTATAGATATAGAAAACTTTAACGTGGAAATAACACATTGCGAAACTAAACGAAAACTAATTAAATTAAAATGGTGCTTAAATTGATCTGGAGGTATGGCATTCAGTTATGAGCGTTGGCTTGTTCTCTCAATATACTATAATTGCAACGAATACAATCAACAGTTCTATGATGTATGGTAAATTCGCTATGATATCTATAAATCACAGTTTTCAGTGGTAAATATTAAAGCTCAACTTCTTCACGTTCACAGTTACATTTACGCAAGATATGTTCTTGAACAGGAAAAATCAGAAACAGCGCCGTGGGCAAACAATTTTTTTATATTGACCACCATCAATATGTTTTGTTCACTGTTCTCTTTACACTTTCTTTGGACTGTGGTGAATTTAAGTTCACAGTCAATTCACTGCAGGAAAATTGTTCCATTAATTATTTTAGTAATTAATAAATAATTCTATTTTTCGTTTATTCCAACAAATTATATACAAAAAAATCAAATAATTTCTGAGTTATAAATTAAAAATGTTTGGTTCACGTTTAATTTCACGAGAGGTGTAAACTGAGCTTTAAATCGTCAAACAAAAACAATCAAGAAATACACCGAAATGATCATTAGCGAATAGCGCGGCTATGTATATTCTACTGTTATCTAGGAAGGTATATTAGCTGTGGGTATATTAGTCGCTGACCTCTATAAGGTGCCAAGATAGAAATTAGTATGAATCTATGGATTCAAAGGGAATGGGATAAAAAAAAACTTTCGGACCACCAATCCGAGAAAATAAAATGTGAGTCCCTCTATTGGCTAGCATCACAGTGGAGATGAAACAAATCCCTAATAAATAAATAAAAAATTTTAGTATAATTAAAAAATAAACATAGTCAACAACCTCAACGGGCCACACCAAACTCCCCGAAACGCCAAAACATCGCGTTTCACCTAAAAAGCTTCTTGGAATAAACTAATAATTTGTGTTAGCTATACGGTCATTTACGCTCAACGTAATAAAAATTAGAGTAATGTCTGTTCACAAATTATGCGAAAATTGCATAAATAAATATGCAAACGCAAATACAAAATTTGGATTGTTTTGAACATAACCGTTTCCAAGTGTGCCCAATTATAAAATAAATATAATTGAATTTTTTTGCAATGTACGAAAAATTTAAATTTTTCGATCACCTAATTTATATGAGATGCGTTTTTGGCTGCAGGAATTTTTCGCGGAATGATTTGATCTGAAATTACTTTAGATCAGTTCTTTATCTTTGGTTTACTTATAAAATGAAATCTTTAGCTGTGTTGCTTTCGTAAAGCTAAGCGAGTTTTACTTTAATATCACAAAGCAACAGCTTTTGGCTTTATGCGCATTTTAATTTTTCTGTTTTGGTTATAAAACATTTATGTCAAACTTTTTTATATACATTTATGTAAAAAAAAATTTATATACAAGAATCGTGTGATGTGATGATAGTTTCTATGATTATAAATATGATTTTCAGTAATAAATTTGAAAAAATTAGCTCCTTGTGGTGAACACCATAACCATAAAATGGTTTTATTTCCCCTAAACCTAAAAAATTGTTGGCTTGAGAAATAAAGAAAATTTTCTTAATACAATGCAATTGTTGTTGTAAAATTTTTCGGTTTAGTGAAAGCAACACAGCTAATGATTGGTAATAACAAGAGTAAAAAAATAATAAATTACATTGACTACATAGTTAATGTAGTTTATTGATATCATGTAGTTAATTCGTAGTCAAAGTAGTTTTTAAACGTCGAATTATTTTCTTAAGCTAGGTAAGGTTAAATTCAGGGTTACCATTTTAGTGATTTTGTCGCTAGATCTAGCGACTTTTTAATTAGAGCAGAGAAATTGTATTTCTTCTCGCTATAGCGACATTTTCAACGATTTTTTTTCGCTTTTAATGATTTTCTCAACCAAATTATTAATGTAACACTTACTATATACTATACCTCGACGAGTTAAATTTTATTATTGAAAATAGTTTTGTATTTTTAGTTTTTACCCTTTAAGTGTCATAAATATTATAGGTACTACGTAACTTTATTTATTGTAGAAATGCTTATTTTTTCGAGTATGCCAATAATATCTTTACTAGAGGGCTGAATTATTATAAAGCAATTAGGGATTTCCGTAATATATTTCGATATTCATTTATTTGTTTATTATTTTACTTTTGATTTATCAGTGTCCAGGTGGAACCGCCAATAAAAAAAGGGAATGAAAAAGTTTCTTCATGAAATTTTTTTCATTTTCAATATGACGTAGTCAATTGTAGTTTTGTAGTCAATAGAGTAGTTTATTGAAAATACTGACTACGTAGTTTTTAATTAACTACACGTAGTTTTTGACGTAGTTTATTTACCTTTTAACTACTTACCAACTCTGTTAATAACCTTAAATTCCTCAACAGTACCAATATATTACAACTTCATATTATATGTTTGCAAACGATAAAAACTACATAATATGTATTCAATTCAAATTTGTTTTTAATGAGTGGTTATCGTTTTGAACGTTGTGTGCGATAAGCGCCTGCTACTCTAGATATAATGCTGCAATTTTAATCTTAATCAATCTCTAAAAATCAGCATTCCAATTAGTTGTGCGGAAACGTATATTAAAAACATGTAGTTTGGCAAACAAAAATAAGCTCCGATATGAAAAGTACATGAAATGTATGTAGTGTTATTAAGTAGTAGTAGTAGTAGTGTCAGAGTTATTAAGTAGTTAAAAGCCAAATAAACTTTTTAATGTAACACTTACTACATAAAGTGTTACATTAAAAAGTTGGTTGAAAAAATCATTAAAATGTCGCTATAGCGAGCAGAAATACAATTTCTCTGCTTTAATTAAAAAGTCGCTAGATCTAGCGACAAAATCACTAGAATGGTAACCCTGAATCTAACCTTACCTAGCTTAAGAAAATAATTTAACGTTTATAAACTACATTAACTACTTTAACTACGAATTAACTACATGATATCAATAAACTACATTAACTACGTAGACTACGTAGTTAATATAGTTTATTTTTTTTTTCACGTAGTTTAACAACTTTGAGTGTAGCAAATATATTACGACTTTAAATTTTCGTTAATGTACATTTTAAAATACGCAGCACAGATTACATAAATAAAAAGGAAAATGATTTATCAGACAAAGCTGTACACAATTTTATTTTATGCTACACATTATCACAAACAATATAAATTCTTATCAGTGCAGTTATAGTTTAGATTTTTGTGTAGCAGCAGTGTATAAATAGTGTATGAATGTACAGTTTGAATAGTAGTCGCGAATTTATTTGGGAACTATTAGTATAACACACATTTATACTTTAATTGTCACAAATATGACTTGTATAAATATTTAATTCGAACAAGTGTATTTAAATTAACCGTAAATCCTTGGTTCGAGCTATTTCTTATTGCGAATGTATAAAATGTATAATGTGCAGAAGAAAAAATCCGGATCGCTAAAGTATTCGAAACAGTGTTGTTAAATTTATCAAGTAAAATAAGCTCAGAGATCTTACTTTAAAATATCGTCTCAAATAATATACAAGTGAATATGAAATACTAAAAGATTATCTGGGATAAAATAATCGTTTAGAGTTTAAACAAAAATAAAACTATCGAATACTGAATTATTTGTGTAAGTGAATATTACTTTATTAGATACTTTGAGATCGAATTATTCGCAGGTGCCAAATTATTTAAGTTAAAAAATTATAAAGGGCACAAAGTTATGTGGCACATTGATTTTATAAATCTAAATAATATTAGGATATTAAAATGTTACTATAGTAAAGTGTGTTGTTAAATGTGATTGTCGATAACTTAAAAATATTTGCTTATGAATCCAAATCATTAAAAAGTCATTAATAGTAAAACGGTATCTAGGCTATTGCGAACCCGAACTCGTATCTTGCTCCATTGGACTCGATCCTGAGTTTACTCGCCGTATTTCTTGGCTACAAAACGGCTGAAAGCCCCAACAAAAACTACACCTTCCCCTTTACCTCTTTATAGCTATTATTAGTAACAAGCGGGGATCCGAGGTATCAGAAACCCGTGAATCCCTTAAATGTGTGGTCACCACTACTAAATCCATTGTGATTTAGTCTCTAAAACCTGTTATCATATAATTAGTTTTATACTCATGTATGTTGAGAACAACGGAAGCCGATAATCACATAAGTGAATCCAGTAGTTTTTTTATAACGTTACCATTCAGTGCAATCAAACAGACCTTATAATTGTTGTTCTAATAAATTATATCACTTTTATGGAAATTAATGCCTGCATTACTCTCATTTTATATAAACTCACATATTTTTGATGCATTCTTGAATATCAAACAATCTCAGAAGAGCGGTTTCTTTTCACTCTCTGCTTGGCGAAGGTAAATTCTTCATAATAAGTATCCTTTAGGCACATCCTTACGATCTGCATAAGACAAGTTATATCTACAGAATTTGACACAATAATGTTATACGCTTAGGAACTGTCTATATGTGAACTACGTGCAATGATAAGTTCCAGTAATCTTAAAGCTTCCGTTTCTCTCTATTTATACTTTCGTCTAAAACCTCGCTTAACAATTTTGATTGTAAAATGTATTCGCGCTTCTCTGTATACTTTATCCAGTTGTTCGACAGCAAAAACGCTCTCTTTATCAAACCTCAGTCATTTTTAGATTTAATTTTTACCGTTCCATAGTCTATTATAAATATTTTTCAATTATGTCTTCACTGGGATTATAATGTTATTGAATCTCGCTGGGCTACAGCCAACACAACATGTAAATTTTTTGATTACATTTTCAGTATAATTATCACAAACAATTAATTTAGAGCTATCAGATTATTATATGACTTCGTAATACATTCATCGTCTTGGTTTTTTTGATATTTATTTGGAGGCCAACCTCTTTCGTTAGATCTGAGCAAATTTAATATTAGTGATAATAATACTAATAAGACAAATATAGTAAATGTGTTGGTTCTAGGAATAGATAGTGTGTCCCGACTCAATTTTCGTCATCAGCTTAAAAAATCTTATAAACTACTGATTGATAAATTAGGTGCCATCGAATTCTATGGTTATAATAAGGTTGGGGATAATACATATCCAAATCTAATCCCTGCACTAACTGGATTCGATGTTAAAGAGTTGACAGTCTCGACGATGAGAAGAAATCAACATTTGATAATTTTGATTTTATATGGAAAACCTTTGAGGATTCAGGAAACTACACCACTTTTGCATAAGACATTGGATACCTAGGACTATTTAATTATTTTAGAAGTGGATTTCCGACAGATGGAAATAGACGTAGCTACCCAAAAGAAACTAAATTGAATTACTCCGTTAATCCCCACTGGATGCCGACTATTTTTTTGAGATGTCCATTTCACATAGTGCCTTTTCACATAGTCTATTTCACATAGTATTGTAACAAATGCACGCTTGAAGTTCACAAAGAGTAGTTATAGTGGTGAATTCGATTTATTAGATTGCTCTAATAATAAAGTATGCATACGTCTGTTATTATTGGTGTTAAAGAACTTGCAGTTGTGGGTATGTCCCCTTCGAATGCTGGTATGTTGTTCGTTCCAGAGGCCTTGTTATTCTTTATTTTAGCAATGACACCGCAAACTTTCTGCTCTGTTGGTAGATGGGTTTTGCTAGTTTCGTTAATGGCGCCAGTTGTTAATTCGAAGATTTTTGTATTGTTGATAGTGTTCTCTTCGAAATATTCCTACCATCTTCTTAATTGTACTTCATCTGTTGTTAAGATTTGACGTTTATTTGTGGTAAATTGGTATATATATATTTGCCAGTGTTATATTTCCGTTACATTCGACTTTTGCACTTTCTTCTATAGTGGTCCCAAGCGGTCATCTAAATTTGTACTAACCCAAGTGGCTGCTTGACGCTGGGGAAGAAGGTGTGGTCGTCTTATATATCTCCACAAACCACAAGAAGTAAATCAAGATACTTGTTTACCACGCCGTGGTTCAGTGTTCGATTCTCGCCACTGACCCATATTATATAAATATAATTGTGTGAAAACAAAAATTGGTTGGGGTGACCACCTACAACTTTGACCAATTCGTAACAAGCGGTTAAAATAAGTTCTGTTTAGAGACGTGGTATGCGACGTTTACAGCCTATATATATACCATAGTTTAGTTTTAGTTTGAAACAATATAAAATTTAAATTGTATTTAATTTCTTTCTACTTTCAGGATCAAAAGAATCATCACAACATAATCATGAACCAAAATAAAAATGACTACAGTTACAAATTGTTGTACAATCCAAAAATAATATATTCCAATAAGAAGCATAGATGTAAATATGTATTCATGCTTATATTTCTGATCGGATTCCTTATCTATCTAATGGAATTCTCAACGATAGGCAATTATATACAGCATATAGAATTGTACAGTGGCGAAAGTCGTTACTTTGATGTACACGTACAAAAGTTTGGCGCCGATAATAGTTCCGCGGACAAATCATATTTTGTAAATACTATAGGATGCAAAATGCCAAGTTTTCCAGTGACGAGCACTTTTATAAACTCTTATATCAAGAAAATGACACCAATTGAATGTCGGAAACGGTCTTTAATCGATTCGGATGATCGATCATTTTGGATTATGAAAAATTTGACGGCAATTCAAAAATTGTATAATGTAACCGATATGAATAATTTAAAATGTACGTATCAATCATTCATACGGTATTCGGAGAATCTAAATAAATTTAGCGAGGCTAAAACCATAAATTTTGGAGACACCATATTGAGTAAGAATACCGAGTTTATAAAAGTTTCATGTAACTATGAAAATCATACAAATTTTTTTCAAGATATTTTATTTTTTGTGCCAATCAAAGATAAATTTAATATTAGTGATAATAATACTAATAGTAATAATAAAGTAAATGTGTTGGTTCTGGGAATAGATAGTGTGTCCCGACTCAATTTTCGTCGTCAGCTTAAAAAATCTTATAAACTACTGATTGATAAATTAGGTGCCATCGAATTCTATGGTTATAATAAAGTTGGGGATAATACATATCCAAATCTAATCCCTGCACTAACTGGATTCGATGTTAAAGAGTTGAAAGATTCATGTCTCGACGATGAGAGGAAATCAACATTTGATAATTGTCATTTTATATGGAAAACCTTTGCGGATTCAGGATACTACACCACTTTTGCAGAAGACATTGGATACCTAGGACTATTTAATTATTTTAGAAGTGGATTTGAAAAGCAACCAACGGACTACTATGCACGACCAATTTTCCGACAGATGGAAATGGACATAGCTACCCGAAAGAAACTAAATGTGTTTATGTGCTTGGGAAGTAAGCGCCCGTTCGATGTGCTCATCGATTATGTTAGTAAATTTATAACATCCTTAAAAAATTTACCTTACTTCTCGTTTTTTTGGAGTTCGTCTATGAGCCACGATTTTTTCAATATGCCTTCGTTAATCGATGATGATTTACGGAATTTTTTAAGAAATGTAGAATCGAGTAATAATCTAAGCAACACTATATTATTTTTGATGAGTGATCATGGGATGCGTTGGGGTTCCTTTCGAAACACATATCAGGGTATGATGGAGGAGCGACAACCATTTTTATTTGTTGTACTGCCAAAATCATTTCGTGATAATTATCCACTAGCAGTAGCGCATTTAAAACAAAATCGAAAAAGATTGACCACTCATTATGATTTGTACGAAACATTTCGGGATTTGGTCAATACGACTGTATTACTGCAGAATGCACTTAATCTTCGCACAAAAGAATTAACAAATATGGAGCTGATACCGCGTGGTATAAGTTTGTTTTTGCCCATTCCTCCAACACGAACATGTGAGTCGGCTGGAATCGAGGCACATTGGTGTACATGTCACGAAAAAGAAATACTGTCGACCATCGATCCTAATGTACAAAAGTCTGCACGTTTTTTGGTCAAAGTAATAAATAACATGCTGAACAAATATCCTCAATGCCAAACTCTTTATTTGATGTCGATCAAAGAAGCTACACTGGGCAAAACAAATTTTAATATTACCAAAGACTTGGATAGAAATCATTTCTCCGATATTACGGTACATTTCGTTACGAAACCGGGACTAGGTGCATTCGAAGGTACAGTAAGGCTTCATCCTCGAGGAAATAATACACTGACGGGTACGATTAGCAGGACGAATTTGTATGGCAAGCAAAGTTATTGCATAGACGATTATGCGATGAAACTGTATTGCTTTTGTGGTCGGTAGGGCACAGCTATATAACTTTTTTCTTAAATCTTTAGTGAATTTTATTTATTTTAAATTAAATCCGAAAATGCAATAAAATTAATTTATAAATTTAGTATTTAAGATTTTTTAATTTTGAGATACAAAGTGAGTGAATTATTAGCAAATTAAAATAGCGATTACTTGATTAACAAATCAATATTTTATTAAAAAGTAAATATAAATAATTAAATGTAGCTTATATATACTATTTAAAGACATCCTCTTCAGAGATCAAGCCGAACTTTAAGTACTTTTTTAATAAATCAAATGAATATTTTATCCTCTGTCGGTACAACAAGTTCTTAGCTAATTTGCTCGATTCGTCATCACGTGTCAACGATTGACTTGTGGATTCGTCTAAAATTTCCTTTATTATTTCTTTAGTTGCAGGTAACGAATTCGTTGCTGATTGTAGTCTTGTGTGAGGATTAGCATCTATTATTTTATAAGCCGATGTTGTTATGTTGTTTTGTTCATCGCAAACCATTTCTACTGTTTTCATTTTAAAATAACGTTTATCCTTTAATTTTTCGTATATATTGTAGTGTGTGGCCAAAATAGTTATTGGTATCATGTCGTTACGCGAAATCAAACTTTCTAGCGAGGCGATTAATAAAGCACTACCTTCGTCAACATTTGTTCCTTTACCAAATTCATCCAATAGTATTAAAGAATTTGTGGAACTATTTATAATTGATTTGCTTAATTGTTGCAAGTCCCAAAGAAACGAAGATGTTCCATAATATGTCGACTCAGGCGTATATATGCTGGAATATATTCCATCAAATAGAAATAATTTAGCCTTTTTTGCCGGCACAAAACACCCAACGTGAGCCATGAAAATAACCAAACCTACTGTTTTTATATAAACACTTTTTCCACTCGCATTAGGAGCATTTAAAATCGACAAATAATTATCTTCCGTAATTATAGTGTCAGTTGGTACAAAATTATATAACGTCTCGATTAGTGGATGCCGTGCTTGTAATATTTCAACACATTTTTCGTTTATTATTTCGGGTCGAACATAATCATTTGTCATCGCAACATGTGCCATTGCTATCAGACAATCAAGCTTTGAGCACAGGTCTATCATTCCCTGTAATTCGGATAAATGCTCATAGATTATATTTACCAAACGCGTACATAATCGTTTCTCGTGTTCACAAATATCCAAGTATAAAGCACCATGTTTACTATCCATTTCATAGCATAAGTCAGTTTTAAATACGGCTGTGTCGTTAGTCATAAATATGTAGCTAATATTCTCGTTTTCGTATGATGTTGGATTTAATTCTGATTCCCAGTTTTGGATTTCAACAACAAACTTAAACCCAGGATAATAAACAACCTCTTTATCTTCATAGTGGAATTGGCTAAATTGATTTTGAATTAAATTTGAGTAAGTTCCAGCCACTTCTTCAATTTCGTGTTTTTTACGATCTAATTCATGATCGAGACCGTATTGCACAGTAAACTTATTTTGAACCACTGACTCTTCAATATTACAAACACGATCGATTACGAATAATATTTTATTTAATGTAGCATTGTCATCAATAACGATTTTATAGAGATCATTTAGAATTGTGGCGGTAATCTTTGCTTCATCCAAATCATGTATAACTTCGCATGCTTTACGTACATTATAAAGACACACGAATAATGATTTCCACTCTGATGGTTTACCGTTGTCAATCATGATTTTACGAAAAATTGCGTTTAAATTAACCATTTTTCTAAGGTTTTGCTTTAAACTAATAATTTTAGTTTGATTTTCCATTTGATTGCACCATTCTATAGTGGCGTAGCGTAGGTTAAGTTCATTTAAGTCACGTGTAGGTTTGTCCAACATTAGTTTAAGTGATAAGCGCCCAATATCAGAACAACACTCTCTGCTTAGTAGCGTATATAATGAAAAATCATTCGTCATCCGGTCATTTTTTTTAAATCCAGAAGGATGGTATTTTGACGAGAATATTTGAAGACCATCAAACGTTGTTTTATCGACTACTAGCTGAGATCCCATAACAAATACTCTAATATCAGTGACCACTGGTTTAGACTCACATAACATAATGCGTTTGTAATTAACATCCAAATAGTGAAGCAGATTGCCAATTGAATGTACAACAAGTGTTTGTTTAATTGGGATAACACTTTCTAAAAAATAAGATCTTTCGGAATCCGTCAAATTGCTTTTCATTCCGGATAACTTTAAATCCATGACGCGACAACGATTTTTCAAAATTGATTTTTCATCTCTTGAAAATACCGCTACATTTGATGTAATGTTAAATTTTGTACCAACTTTTGAAAATTCTTTGTCGTCTTCATGTGGAATTTTCATTAGTACAGCTACTTCCTTAATGAACGGCTTTGTCCCCGAAATACAAACATATGTAGGTTGGAATTGACGGAATAAATTATTTAAATATGGAAAATCAGGACGTAAATCAATTCCTTCTTGACTAACTTGCAATTCCATTGTTTCGGTATTGTAAAATGAGGCAGCTAATGTACCTGAATCCCAGGCAAACGATCCAATGTATTGATGGTCGATTATTGACGAATTTTCCAAATTGTTTGTACTAGTTTATAAAATAAAATTAGAATTAATTGACTTATTGGAATATATCATTATTTCTAGATGTGATATAATTAGCCTGAATGTCAAGTTTAACTATAGTTTAACTCACAATATTGTTTGAAAGTGCCAATAAAGAAAATCTACAAAACATACTAAAAGCAATATAGGCCAACGTTTCATACAATTTTAAACTGCTTTTCCAGCCTTTTGTGAACAAGGAAAAATACCACTCAGGATGATTAATATAAATATCTTAAAATGTTAACAAGTGTTCTTACCTCATTATAAATACGTAATGATTGTAATACAAAGTTTTAGATATGTGAATAATTTATTCAAAATGTTGACAACGAATATTGATCGCGATAGCGAAAACCATGTACATATTTAAATGTCAGTTGATACTAGCTCACCTTGTTTTGAGCACCTTAACTAAACTTCGAATCCAAACCCACGATAAAAAAAACAAGCAAGTACATGGGCTAACGGAAAATCTTGAATTTTACAATTTTCAGCCGAATTTTATTCTAGTCATTTGCATTCAATATATGTATAACATAAAAAATTGAATATGGATCTTCTCTCTATGCTTATGTATATATATCAATCACACATTTAGATTTAAATATAAATAAATCATTCATTCAAACAATAGCTTACTGCATTAGCAATAGTTTAGTTACAAATTATTTATACTAATTTAATTAAATTGTTTAAATTTATTCTATAAATATAAATTCAACAATCTCTTTGTAAAACACCTAAATTATTATGAGTCCCGAAGTCCATTATATACCCTATTGTTTGGTTTCTGTGCGAACAATCGTTTAATGTCCTCTTTTTCGGCATCGTTAAAGTCCTGTTTAGGGAATTCCACATCAAATGTGATAAACAAAGTGCCATACAAATTGTTATTGTCATAGTTTGGCATTCCTTCACCCTTCTTGCGGATTCTGGCACCAGGCCACGTTACTTTTTCACGCGACACTGCTACTTTGTGTCCATCCAAATGTGAAATATCCATCAAAAACCCGGTCAGAGCATCCTGAAGTGTAATGGTCACGTTGGTATATAAGTCATCCCCTCGTCTTTCGAAACGTTCATGAGGAGCAGTTTTTACTTTGATGAATAAATCACCTGGTTCACCGTCTAAGTGTGGTTCACCTTCTGCAACAAAGCGTATTTCGTGACCATCTTCCATTCCAGGCTCTACCTCGATTTCTAATAATCGCTCTTCATTTACTAATTTAACATTCGGACATTCATCACAAACAGTCTGTTGCATCATTTGGAAACGGCCTGGTCCTAAATTACGTGTCACCATTTCCTGTCTGCAATTACATTTTCGTGTTCCAGTTGCTGGTTTTAGAACTGGCTTATTGCGGGTAATCTGAAAATTATGTTTGTTTTCTTTTTAAAGTAACTGTTTTCAGCATTTTAGCTCAAAAATTCTCACCTCTACAAAATTTCCCGTATACAATTCCTCTAGTGACACGAACAAATCCATAACAATTTTTGCTCCCTTTGGAGTGTCATGCTGCTGTTGATCATTACCAAAATGAAAACCAAAATCACCGAAAAAACTAGCAAACGGATCGGAATTATCCATCATTCCATCTTTCTTTAAACAATCCTCACCACAGCGATCGTAAACCTTCCGTTTCTCAGCATCCGACAACACTTCGTAAGCAGCCCCTAAATCTTGGAATTTGGTTGACGAATCTGGATCGTTCTTATTTTTATCGGGATGCAATTCTTTTGCCAGCCGACGATATGCTTTTTTCACTTCATTAGGAGTGGCTGATTTTTTAATCCCCAAAATAGCGTAAAAATCTCGTCCCGCTGATGTTATAACGACCACTATCAACAGATTTAGCAAAACCGTGAACCAAATACCGGACCACCACATTTTAATGATGCTGCCCCCCTTTTTCAAGTTTTAATATTTTCAGTCACCAATTTGCTCGTTCGATTCAACGTGCACTATCTGTACTTAATCACAATATTTTTTGTTTTTTCTTTTTAATTAATTATACATTTTAGTTTAACACTCTTAATTAATAAGTTTTTATTTAATTTTATAACAAATTTTATGAAATATTCACGATATATTTGCTGTGTGCACAGAAAAATATTTTGACACAACGTTTTGATGACTATATTTCTCCTTCGATGAAATTTTTACACTGAAAATTAGGTGTTGGGATTTGATTGGTGAATTGCACCACGAGTAATAGATGATATCAAAAGAGGTGGGGATAAATTTAAAATAAAATAAAATCAAAAATAAAACGTGCTACCAACGTAACACAAGATATGACAAATTGACAACTAAAATTTAGGAGAATTTTGACAATAATAAAATGCTGCCAGCATAACAAAAATAAATTAATTTGATTTATTCGGTAAGTACTAAAATAGGTTATTGTCTTGCTGGAAATCGATCTTGCTACATCGAATGTAGTTTTACCACCTTATGGATCGGTGATGACGATGAACATAACTATGCCCCCCCGATTGGAGTGCAGAATCCATGAACCGTACCATCGTCCTTGTTATGTCTGAAGCAGATGGATAATCAAAGCGGACC
The DNA here is from genome assembly GCA_963556175.1 of Tipula confusa. Classification (NCBI taxonomy): domain Eukaryota; kingdom Metazoa; phylum Arthropoda; class Insecta; order Diptera; family Tipulidae; genus Tipula; species Tipula confusa. The sequence goes on from OY744475.1 coordinate 135,187,698, forward strand.
TGTATTCGTGCGTCCTTGATTTGCCTGGCGACGGCGTCGAGTAGGACGTTAAATTAACCACAAAAGAGTTAGGAGAGCTTCGGCTCCAGAACACAGGTGGTATGGTTTAAATATTATAACCGATATGTTATAGAATTTATAAGTAGAATATAACTTATTAAATATATTGTCCTATTTGATTTGCCTAACTTAAACGTAAATCCATGCCAAAATCGTACCTACTTGTTTCATGCTAAAAAAACTATAAACGGAAAATGTTTCTTTAGTCATACTGTCATGCATGAAGCAACAAATATTTATTTAAAGGAAATTTGCCAAATTTTCAACGCGCTTAACTTTTAAATAGTGCATAATAAATTTGAGTATTATCCATTTTGAATATTTGCTTAAGATTTATTGAATTTGTATAGTCAGTATTCGACAGCAGGAGCATGGGAAAAAGAAGGCGCAAAGTATCCGAATATCTACTAAATCCGAATATCTCACATTTAAAAAATGAAAACATAAATATGAAGCTATTATATATGTACTGCTGGCAAATAGCAATATTTTAATATTAGGGCGAACTTGGTTTGCAGGAACATCTAAATACGGCAAAACATATAAATAATATTAAAATCGGTTTATCAAATTTAACAAAGGACAATTTTGTTGTTTTAAATAGGGCTGCTAAATTGATAAGAGCCTATCCTAAATAATTTAAAATAGTGAGTTTTACTGTCCTAGTTTTGTCCTCTTTTCATAATACAGTGGAAGTCCTAGTTTTTACAACTTTTGTTCTAGGTGCCAGCTTCATAATATGGTCACCCTACCCTTTACTGAGATCTTATGCAAGATCTTTCAGACCATATATTTACAATTTGTGAATATATATATATATATATATATATTTATATATATATATATATATTGCAGATTGAAAGCATCAAACAAAGAGGTAAGGATTAGCATAAAGGCTATCCTTAATTAAACCTTAATACAATAAATAGGTGATGTGTTGATGCACAATTTAGAGTTTCGAAGTGTAAAAGAAGAATCCATACGAACCAAATCGTCCATGTACCATGTACTGGTATGGAAGGTGGTTCAGTTCGTATGGGTGATGCATTGACCTATAAATTGTGCAGATTGCAATTACAACCAAAATAGGAATTCATTTTTATGGGTTAAATCATATCTGAAACTGTTATATTATTTTAAAACGAAAATTCGAATTATTTTTTAAAATTTGAATTTTTTTATTTAATTTGGCTAATGCTTGTTGTTTGGGCTTTGTTAAAATAAATCACGAATTTTCGTTTTGAGAATCTATCCTCAGCTCAATTTAAATAGATTTTAGAAAGCACTTAAATATATAACCGAATAAAGTAAATTTGTACTAAACTAAACGAAATTTTTCGATGTTGTGCACTGCCCTTATTTGCGAATCGAAACATATCCAAATTTTTATTCTCTGCATACAAAAAATAAACATAGATACTAAGGCATCATTTTGGCGAGTAAATTTTAGTTTGTATTTATTGGTTGGTAGTCATCATTTAGGGAACGAACCAATACAACATACTTCTATTAACTTTTATATTATGTAGTAATTAGTAAATATAGTTTGACATAAGTTTACTAACACACTTTAAGTAATTATTAGCTTAATATCTATATAGATAGTGTTTTAATCTACCGTGTGTGCACACATTTATTGTTTAGTAATATAAGTAAAAATAATAAAAAATTAACCATTTAACACAGTACTTACAGTAGTGAAAATTGTGTATTTTTTTATGGTGCTTAGTAAGAATTCCGGCGAATAAATTTAAAACTTGAACCATTTTTGAAACACTTGTTTATTGAATTATTGATGATAGAATTATTTTATGAATGTGGTCGAAATCAATTAATATCGAGGTAATTATTAATAATTATTTAGTAAGTCGCATTTTATGTCCTCGGTCGATTAAATCGAGATATTTTATGGTTTCCGTTTCAATTGAGCGTCGTAAATTTTGGAAAAATGGTTTTAGTTAAGATCGATACTTCATCAAATTCTTCAGTTCGATAACTCATGACTAATTTTGCTTTCAAAAATATTTTAAAACCTTGCAAATTTCATCCTTCTGAATATTTTCATCTTCGATCGATATTTGTAACACCACATACCACTTTAATATGTACATACATACATAAATTGGATATGTCTATTTAATTTTATACGAATACGATTGAGAATTGTGGGAAAATAAGAAGTGTTTGAACGATATTTTGTATTTAGAAACTATGGCTTTTATGAGCGGTTTATTTAAATTTAGTGAATTAATTTTTGGATTGGGATTTTGGTCAAGGTTATTTCGTTTCGTTTTGAAATGGTTCAAATTAATCGATTAAATAGGACTATTGTTACTGACCATATACCAACTTGGTTCAGTGAAATTTTATACAATTATCGAATTAAGAATGTACATATAATGTCTTCCTTATGCAAAAAAACTCATCATAAAATATGCACTGATTTTTAAACTGAATAGCCAAAACAACAGTTTGACCAGTTGTGGAATACAGAATTATAGATACTATTGATGTGATGCAAATTTAACGCAAACCTTTTTTATTTTCAGGTGATAGTAATATGTTTTCTGTCGCTAATACCATGGCCGGGCCCAAGTGTTTTCAAAATCACTTGTTCTAGAGAAAGTTCACGAGTCGTACGAAAAATAGTTCAATCAAAATGGATACCGATACTTGAAAAATATCAAGTTAAACTACCGATGGAATGTCCATTTCATCCATTGCGCGATATATTTGGGCCACAGCAATCTGCTAAAAAACAGCATCGGTCCAGTCAATGGACATGTGGCTTTTGTGGTAAAAGTTTTTTTGAAGAAAAATATTTGGATTTACATTTTGAAACAAGGCACAAAACAAAAATCAATATGGTAGTTTGGAATTGTCTTTGAATTTTAAATTATTACTAATTTTTTCAATTACTATTTTAGTAACTACTTTAGTTTTTTTTATTATTATAATTTTATTCTATAAACATACAATAGTCACAAACTAACGTTTAGTATACTTCCATGGCTAATTATAATCGTTGTCTCATACTTAGGCAGAGGATGCTGTTTGCCTTTCAGATTATTGTGATATTATGCGATGCCAGGTGTTGGTAGCGCAAGATTCTACATTGTCGTTTGGGGATTCAAGTATAATTTCAACGGACATTGAAATTTGGAGTGAATCGACTGCTTATCGGACCGCGCTAAGTCCATCAGGGCCGCGTGATCTTGCCAAATTACCTTTAAGGTAAACTTGTTTTTTATGACCGATCAATTTATATAAATGTGTTTCTCAATTTTAGGGGTGCATTTACACCACCGTACTCACGAGAAACAAAAGGTCAACCAATCACTGAAACAATTGTGACTGATGATATTGAAGTTGGATCACAAGCAAGCGACGCGAGTTGCCAACCGAACGAAAATCATTGTGATAAAACAGAACAAGGTTCTGGACATGATCAAGGTGATGCGACTGGTAAGAATATTTTTAAAAATTATCTAAAGTTTATAATTGACTATGATTTTTTTTATAGAAATATCTACTGAAAAATCAGACGATAACAATGACGGTGACGATGAAAATGATAATAACATAACTACGTCTTGTGAAAAGGATCTGGTTGATTCATCATTACCGCCCGTCGATCGGAAACAGCAACGAATATCAGAGCTGCAAAAATTGAAAGCGAATTGCAGGACAGAAGATTTGGATAAGTTAAAAATACGATGTGAAATATTAGTTCGCGATTGTATTGCTGGATTACTGATGCATTTGTCGGAACAGGATTTCCGTGAAATGGAAGGTAAATTATACGACATAAACAATCTCTAGTTGTGTTTTTAATGCGGGTTTTGATTATTTTAAAGACGAATTAAATCGCGCCGTATGCTGGTATCTAACCTGTGACCGATATTGGGAGGACGGACCACCTGAACCTCGATCATTTCCATGGGGACTTGTATTTGTTTTAGTTATGGTATTATCGCTTGGCGTATGTTTCTGTTATTATATAATTTGGGTACTATTTGAGTAAGTAGAAATATTTTAAATTTAATTTCGACCGAAATTCTTAAAAAGAGTTCAAAAAATGTTCAAAAAAGATTATAAATTTATTTTTCTTAACAACCACCATCTTAATTATCACCACTTCCATCACCCACCTCACCACCACACATCAATCAATTACATAAATCACACATTTAGTAGTGGAACTGACGACCAAAGTATACAATCAACAAGCACTCAAGTCACAGCACATTCAAGTCCAACACATACACGACAACAGTCAAATTCATCTGTAACAAATTATTACAATCTTCATCATCATCATCAATCACCACATACATCAGCAGCAATAAACTCAAATATGCAATCGAATATGATCAATCAATCCTTATCGCCGTCATCATCATCTGCAGCAATAATTCAAACGTCTAGTATTAATAATCAACTTGGCGGCAGTGGTAGCAACAATAGTGCCAGTGGAAGTGGAAGTATGATAAATATTGGAAGTCAGCAACAGCAGCAGCAGCAGCATCAACAACAAACGATAAATAATCAACACCATTCATCACAATCGACATCACAACCGAATATTCTCGGATTTCCAGATGAATATTATGCGGCACCAAGTGACTATGGTGATCTTGGACCAAGCGAACATTACATTTATGTTACGTATCCGCCTGAATTAAAACGTCGGTTACTAGAAAGGTACGGAAAGGAACTGTATTTAATGCTATTAAAAAAAGATGCGTGTGATTAGATCGTTCTATTTATTTTTAGATTGTATCTGTTTGGCTTCTTAATTTTTTTTTATTTTTTATTTTAAATTTTTCTATGTACGTTTGTGTCATTTATTTGTTTGTACCTAGGTATTCTTACTTAAAGCATATTAAGTAAGATATAGAGCCGTTTTTAAACTTCGCTTTCCTCTTTTATCTATACATTACTGCACTCTTATGTATTTACATCTGCACAGTATTCAATTTAATAATCATTTCTAATGTCAATACTTTATTTCTAATGTCAATATTTTTGTGGGAGGTACAGGGTTCGAATCCCAACAGGGGAGGGTTGCAAAAGGGATTTTTCATCACCTGATTTCGATCGGTGATGACGATGAACACAACTATGACCCCCTGTTGGAGTGCAGAGTCTATGGGCCGAACCATCGTCCATGTCAGTACAGGCTGGCATGGAGCAATGCATTGCGCAGATGGGATATTCAACAATCGCGAACCTGTATTCGTGCGTCCTCGATTTGGCCCTAGTTGGCGTAAAGTAAGGACGTTAAAATAACCGCGAAAGAATTGGGTGAGCTTCGGCCCCAGAAAAATTGTAGGGATTAAAAAATAAAAAAAAAAAAAAAAAAAAAAAAATACTTCCAATAGATCACCATAAATTTAATACTTTAATAAATTTAATACCATTGTAACTATTGGATGGGTAGGCGAGACAACTTTCTCAAATGTCATCAGTCATCCCTTTAACTCATCTATTTGAAAGATAATTCCATTTTACTCTTGCTAAGAGCAAGAACAGTTGATGTTTTAGATCCTTGATAGATCCCTACAATTTCCATCGTTATAGCAATGAAGAAATGATGAGTCCTTTATGTACATTCAGAGTTCATTCATGATCGCTGACTTCGATCTGCTTTAGTTCATGTTTTCGGCTTACATCTGAGCTCTAAACAAGCACCGTTTTGTTGAAATCCAAAACAGCAAAATAGTTCTAGATCAAATATCGTATGATCAGATATCGTGTGGTCATGATCCGACATCACTCGTAAACATACGAATTGAGTACTAAATAACCGATCACCTAACCACTTTATGCCTTTTAATCTAATCTAATTGTGTACTTTATTTGATGTCTATTAGTTAAATACTTATATATGTATATATTATGTTGCATGATCGTATAGTTGGTATTATTTTTATCATAAACCCTGTATTTGGATAAAATCTTAGTTTTTATCTTTTAATAACTTTTTAAGTCATAAATTAAAGTTTAAGAAAAATCCTTTGTATCATATAACATAACCTCAAAACCAAAACAAAAAATTAATATTAAATACATAACCTTAAATTTTCCACACATATCACAAAATAAGGATTTTATTTAAAATTAATTCATTTTTTCTGTAGCTGCTACAATCGAACAACACGTCTGTGAAAATTCCTTTAAAAAAATTAATAAATAAAAAAAAATTTGATATGTATTATTTTATTAAACCTTTAAAAATATGTAGTTTTTAAGACTAAAACAAAATTAATTATTTTAAAAATATATAATAAATTATAATTAATAGAATATTTTTTATTATGTATTATAATTCTATAAATTAGTTAACAATATTATTTTTATTTCCTATAGATATTTATTATTAGCATATTTAAAAATAAATAAATAAAAACATAATTTAAATTTATAAAATTTAGTAATTAATAAATAGATGAATAGATGATTTATTATTTATTGGTTTGAACGATTTATTTATTTTGTAGTTTTTCTTAAATTTTTTTATTTGTTTTTTGTTAGTTATTTATTATGTCTAATTAAAATACATACAAAATATTAAGATATAAAGATGATGTACCTTTTTGCTATAAATAAATATTAAATAAAACTATTATAGTTTCTATCATTAAATTATAATAATAAAAAAAAATTATATAATTATATTTCATTATATAAATTAATTAAGTCAAAAAACAAATATAAAAATGACAAAACATTTATTTATTAAATTCAATACAAAAAATAACAACAAAAAGACTATTCGAAATTAATAATAAAATAATTAAATAATAAAACACATTCATTAGTTTACATTTACCAACTGCACAATGCATACAGCGTGCAATCTGATAAAAAGTTGGGTTAACCCATGGATTTGGCACTATAGCAATGAAACCCGATCGAAATCAATTTTTGTACGACAACTTCAGATCGAAGGGTTTTAACACACTGTTTTATTTTTAGTATTGTCACAGATAATTATACCAGACGAACATCTTGTATGGCTCAAAAATACACAAGTAAATTCATTCCACGCAAATTAATGCAACCAAAATCTAACCAAACGAAAAAAAGATGTACATATATATAAAGACGCATACTTTTATCATTTTTTTCTGCACGGCTATTTGATTGTATACAAAATAAAACAAAAAAATCAAACCAAAATATACGAAAAACATGAAAATTGTTGTTCTATTTTTTATAAAATAAAATAATCGTTAGCAGATGCGTTTTTATATGTACATCTATTTTACATTTGGTTAGATTTCGGTTGCATTAATATGCGTAGTATGAATTCACTTGTGTAAATTTTACCCATACAAGATATTTATCTGGTGTAATTATCTGTGGCGTTGTCTTAAATCAAAGAAACAAATCGAAAAATCGGTCTTTGAGTTTAAAAGTCAATAAAATTTAGTTTTATCTCTGTCATAAGAAAAGATCGCAATACAAATTTATAAAAGGGTTGTATAGACCATTGCTTGTTTTGATCCCAAGCTAGCTCTTTTTATTATTCTAGACAACCACAAGAAGACAAGTAGGTAGTTCCCAACCTTTAAATTAAATTTAAAGTTTAATTTAATTCGCAAATGCGCCATCGTCGCTTTGGGGCCATATATCATGCGCATGACTCTTCTCTCGAATGTCTTCATACTTGAGTGAGTAGTAAAGGGTCCGAGGCATCGAAAACTCGTCAATTCTTTAAATATGTGTGGTCTCCACTACAGTAGTGATCGCAGTAATTGAAATCCCTTGTCTTGATCCCTAAATCCCGTACAAATTTATTTTGTTTTATAGACTTATTGATTTCGAGACCAAATGGAGCTGAGAATTTTACAAGTTGATCAAGTAGTTCTTTTACATCGTTGCCATTAAATCCAATCATACAGAAATCCAATCTACATATGCCAGAGTTCGGTTGAAGTCTTGAACAGACGGTGCAAGATGTTGTCCTGCGGTATTTCACTATTACGAAAGATAAATTCTAATAAAAGATTAAAAAGTATCAATGACATAGCATTTCCTTGTCATACACCAGAGTTAATTGCAAAAATACCTGATAGCTTGTTCTCAACATTGACACAATATTCTGACTGCATTACTTTCATCTTATATAAACACACATGTTTTTCAGTTCTTCCCAGACATCGCAAAGTAAACTATAAGCTATGCTAATGGATTTAGCCATATATAGGCTTGCGGGAAATCGAGGAATATCTTGATCAAGAGATGTTTCGTAATCTTTAATGATTTTTAATTGATGACTGGATTGCTCTTTTCTTGATTCTATATACTCACCTTCCATATAGCTGTTTTCCATTAAGACGCATTCGAACTAAAATCATAGCTTCCTCCAATGACACTGAATCATCTAGTTGAACGCGATATAGACAAAACCGTTATAGGTTAACTAGCGAGTTGGTAATAAGAAATCCGTATGAAACATTGCGGAACTGAACGAATGTTATTTCTTATAGCAAATTTAACAATTTGCTTTGGTTTGGAGTTGCATATAAAATGATTTGACATTTCCTTCAGTTTGTTCCGTAATTTTCGGTCAGTTAACCTTGTTAAATAACAATTCATTTAAACGAAGCATTTTCGTTCAGTTCTTAAAGAGCTCACTGGTAAGTAACATGCGGGCTCGATCTATCGTAATCTTTCTTAAATTTGTTACTGAGTCGCTGGTTGGCCCATTACTCTTCATCGATTTATGCGGTCTGGTTCACGACGCTGTTGTGACAAAACACAATTCAATTATAAATCTAACAGTTCATAAATACTGCCAGAAGCCTCAATTTAACCTTAATATCTCATTTTGACCCCTTGTATTTGAACTATCAACAACATCACGAGCTTTTGAATCATCATTATCTCTGTTTTTGAATATAGTATTTGCTGTTGTAATCTTATCCTGCACTTCATTGTTATCATCTTCGATTGGATAAACATGATTAGAAAATTGGTAACAATCACCTTATTTTCACAACGTTGATCCTCTAGAAAAACGACATCACGATGACATTCACTCGTAATTTCTTCAAATTAAAATTTCGCATTTACAACTCTCACTGTAACTGATCATAATGTACTCCTGGGATTTCGGATCAAGATGAACAAGGTTGATTCACAAGGTAAGCCGCTGTGTTGACAGCCTCACAAGCTCAACCACCGTTCGATTCATTTCTGTCATGCCGTTTTGTTCTGGAGTATACGGTGCAGTTATTTGATGAAATAATCCCAAATCTCGCAAGAACTTAGAATACTCCTTGTTGCAGTATTCTGTCCCATTATCTGAATGCAACGTTTTCAATTTTTGACCAGGTTGATTTCCCGCATATGCTTTGAACTCTTGAAAAATATTCAATGTGTTTGATTTCTTTTTTATGAAATATACAGTTATTTAGGGGCTAACATCGTTCGAAAAAGTAACAGAATATTGCGAGCCGCCAGATGAATCACTAACATCCAAACGAACTTCTTGGAGTAACATGGTTTTTTATCAAGTCAGCCGAAATTTTTGTGCTAAACCTTTCTGTGAAGTCATATTCATATAGGCTTGTATGCATCATTGAATCCGGCCAAGAACAATGTGCCGACCCACTCATCATATATTTCCATACCACCTTTTATCTTGTGAGCGGTCATAACAATTTTGTTCACGAAAAACTCCATCGAACACCAATTTACCAGTCTAGTTGAAACAAGTTCACGCAAGAGTGCTACACGACAAAGTATAGGTATACCAGAATCTTAAAACGGAAAAATTATCCCAAACTTCTTTAGCGGTACTTGCTTGTTGAATGTACGAAAAAATCATAGTTTTGAAGACATAGACTAACAAAACTGTCGATGCTTTGGGTGTTTATTCTCCAGCATGTTTTTTTACCAGACCTTATTCTTCTGTACATATGCCTTTAACATGATACCAAACACCATTCATCTCAAGATAAGCTTGAGCAGCAAATTTCCATGTCTCGTAGTACGTTGTCTCTGTCTTTCAATTTTTCGGTAGACCCAAACGTAGGCGCTGTTTTATTACCATTTTAAAGCTTTATAACCTTTCTTGTATATTTACGCGAGTCCACTGGGCCCACAACATGATGTTAAATTGGTTTAAAAGGAAATAAACTATGAGACTTGAAAGAAATAGGCATCTTAAATGACAAAAAAAAACATAATAGTTGCCTACCAAGCGCCTAACTCCAAACGAATAAATTAACGGTTTCGAAATTCAACGTCCTATTTATTATGATCGGCACTGGTGTCAGTGATGAACTATAGAATATAAAGGCTTCTATATTCTATAGTTATATCATTTTGAATTTTAAAATGTCAAATATTTTGAATTTTAAATCCGTTTCTAACCAGTAAGCTTAGACTATCTGCTGTTACGACATCCAAAGGATAATTGACCCAGTCACATGGTCACTGTCTTATGATGGTCAGAAAATATAGAACCCATTTGTTGCAAACTTTGACTAAACTTGAGTTATAATTTCTAATCAAAAAACCTCTTATATTAAAAACTGAAACCATTTCGCCAAGTAAATTAAAAAGATGAGCTCTGTCAAAGCACACACCATTCGCATCATCGTAAAGTTTTTTCCGTTGCAGTCTTTCTAACATGGGTGGCTTATTTATCAGTTATATGTATCTAAAAAACAACACTTCTCCCGAGTTCTCTGTCGGACCCTCCCGATTTTGAACCATATTTCGCAGCTTTAACCACTGCTGTAATTGTTCAGTGAATGTGAATTTAATATTCATTGTAGGCAGTACTTTGTATAGCGTAGTAGCGTGCAATGAAAATCTAAATAATTTTACATAATTTTAAAAACCCTGTAAAATAAAGTCAGTCATAAAATAATGAGAATTTCACAAAATAATTTAGTACTTACAATGGATAAATTTAGTACGAACTTTGTTTTTCATCTCAAAACCTAGATGTCGTTACAACCACGCCAATCCAAAAAAATTTACATCACACGTACAACTACAAGCATATATTTATTTATTTTTGTTATCAACGACCAATCGGAATAGAACAAATATTCGGATGTCAGTTTTTACATCATCGGCTGCACACATACATTTTCAACCACCCAATTTTTTTGGTATTTGCTATTTTGAAATCCGACATTTTTTATTTTTTTCTAAAGTTGAGTTGTTAATCGGTTGTGAAAACGTAAAATTAAATACTAAATATTACATATTTGGTTCTATACATTATTGGTATCAAAAAAATTAAAGTGATTTATAGAATTTGTATTTGATTGTACATAAAAGCTAGCTAGCGATTTTGTGTTTCTGTTTTTATTTATTGTTTTTCGTGCTGTGGTTTTTATATTGACGGGAGAGCTACGTCAATTAATTAAAAATGGATATTCCTGTAACAATAATCGTGAAAGCTCCGAATCAACAATTTGAAGATCAAACAATAAAATGTGAATTGTCGTGGACAATCAAAAGGCTAAAAGGATATTTATCAGAGGTCTACCCATGCAAACCTGTAAGTTTATGTGTGATGCAGGACAATAGGCAGGATTGGCTATTGGCTGGTCATGTGACATACAATTTAGATAAGAGCTTGGAGATTTAAATTAAATTAAATTTGATTTATCATGTGAAATGAGTGGTTTGTGTACCTAAATCTAATTGGTACTTATTAGGCATTATCAGTGCAACGCATTGGTACCTCGGAGAAATAACATAAAACAGATTTTTGTTTACATTTCATAATCACAAGAGAAGCGTATTAGATAATGTCTATGACTGCCATCTTTATATATCGATATGTTATGTTGCTAATAGACATAGTGGAATCATGCTCATAGAGTCGGAATTAATCATTACAAGGTCAATTCAATTAGTAAAATTCTATAACATTACGTGTCTTCGTTGTGTTTATATTTCGATAGTTATAATGCTTCAGTTTATGTAACAAATAATTCAATATTTTAGGCAAGTAGTTGTAAAGTAGCAGCTTGTAATAGTTATATTATACAAATTTATATTCGGGGTATTGGCACATTATTCTTTTGGCCAATATAATATATATCTTTAAATGCGGATATACTGTGCTCTCCATTGCCGTATAATCAATTATACAGGTAGTTTTATGTAATTAGTTAGTTTATAAGGTCAAAATGAGATGAACAACTTTTCAGTATACATAACTCAGAATAAACAAATAATTGTCTTTTGTACTTCCATCGACATTCAAATACTTCCTTAAGTTTTAGTTTTAAATTCAACTATATAGAACTGTCAAAAAGAATTGAATTTGTTCAACAAAATCTAGAAATTAATTTACTTGAAGTTGAAAGTAACCGAATCGTTAATCATTCATGTTTTACTTGAAGAGTAAAAGTGTGACCAAATTATCAAAGTGAAAATATTTCGATAAATAGTATCGTTACACATGATTTGTGTTGACAATAGTTCTTTAAAGCTTAAAAAACGTGAAACGATTACGAATTGTACTTTTCAGACAATTATTGCGAACCCAAGTTTTAATAATCATTTCTGACAGCATTAAAAATTAGGAAGGACACTTTGAGTAGAGGATGTCTTGAATTGTTGTTTTGGTACAGTCAGTTTTACAGCCCAAGTTTTTCTGTTTCTGTTGCAACTCCAAAATCGGTTCGTATCTATAACATTCTATTCTAACATAGTTGAACATAAAGATACCGAAACGTGATTTCGCGACAACATGTATAGCCAACTGCGAAGTTCATACTAGTTCTGATTCAACACATAAAAATTGTGTGTGGCCGTTTTGTTAAAACACTTAGGGGTTGTTGATCATACGATGATTTAAATTCATTTTCTATTTCGTCTTCTATTAAAGAAGTTATCATATTATGTCTAGCTGCAATCGGCTAGGCTAGAAATTTGCTTTTAATTGCTTGTCCACTCTAATATCAATTGAATTTACTAAATAATGAGCATTATAAATTTTCCGATTCATTCGATGGGGAGACAACCTTTTTAACCTTAGGCGTTTTAATGCGTTATAGGTATATAATACATTTTTTAAAACATTTAGGTGTGTCTTCAAGTCTTGACTAAACGCGACTGTTAATTAATAATAATTGAAATAATTGTAATAATGCGAAATGGATTTATCGTAAAACAATTTTAAATGCTTATTTCGGAAGTATACATCAGTGTATAAGTACGGGCAAATTTATAATATGTATATGTATTCAAGAAGTCGTGATTTGGTATTGATAAGAAATTTTTATCAACAAATATGGTTACTCGACATGTTTCTAAAGTGTCATATTTGTAAATAAAACAACTTTACGGGACTGATAACACATAATTGTTCAAATGGTTCTCTATTTCTTGTATTTTAAATATTATTTAGTTCGAGTCACAGTCGCGCTCGCCTGATATTAACCTTCGTCCTGTACTGTAAGTAACATTTGTATCTTGGCTGTTGTACAGATTTTTATCATTAAAATATTTGACTTAATGGATCTTCAAGTGCAATAATTTGATTTTTAATTCTATAATATCTAATTAAATATTATCAGTTATTATTACAGTTTTAGTATTGATGATTAAATTTTTTTATTTTAAAGTTGTGAGCTTTTTATATAAAGGCACACAAGTCTACATATAATTTAATTTTTTATTTAATTTTCATTTCTAGAGTACCGATGAACAGAAGCTAATTTATTCAGGCCAACTGTTACATGATGCAATTGTACTGAAAGATGTTCTACGTGCTTATGAGGAAGAAGTAGATGCCCCACAAATTCATACTGTACATTTAGTGTATACACCGAAATACAAACCAAAAAGTACTACATCAACCGATAAAAGTAAACTTAGTGATAAAACAATGCCAGCGATATCAACAACCGATGGTGTACGGCAACGAAATGTTCCATCTACATCTTCGGTGAATAATAATGCCGAAAATCAATCAACTACATCATCGCGAACTTCAGACATTCCAAACTTATCAACGACTAGTAGATTACCAGCAGGATGTGGTACGAATGGTGCCAATAGTAATAATAATATAAATAATTTGAACGGAATGCAAAATTTTATGAATATACCAAATTTATATGATGCTCAACAACAATTCAATCCAAATAATGCGGCACAACAATTAGCCATGCATAATTGGATGCAACAAGCTTATATGCAATATCTCAATCAATATATGAATTTGTAAGTTTATATTTGTATTTAAGTTTAGTAAGTGATTTTAGTTATTGTAGATTGTTTTTATTTTTTGTAGAATGCAAATGGGTGCATCACCAGAAGCAATGTTCTCACAACAAACGAATTTTCCTGTAGTATCGTCGAGCGCGTTTTATCCACAAAATATTGATCCACTCTCTGTGATAAATCAACCCCAATCGTTATCAATACCTACACCACAAGTACAATCCCCACCAGCTCCGGATGTCCAGCCGCCTGAAGTGGATGGTCAAGCAGCAGCACCGATTGTTGATGGAGCAGCTGCTCCTCAACCTCAAAATCAGCCTCCGCCTCAACCCCGATTTCCAAATATTGTGATAGACGATAATCAAGATAATCGAGATTGGCTCGATCGATTCTACACGATTAGTCGGCTGGTTTTATTTATAACTCTTATTTATTTTTACTCATCGCCCGTGCGATGTTTGATCGTATTAATTGTTGGAATTTGTTTATACCTCTATAATGCAGGCATGTTTAGGATGAATGCCGAAATCAACAATAATAATCAGCGTCAGCAACCAATCGTGCAACGACCTGTTGTACAGCAGCAACCTCATGCCGCCGATAACAATAATAATCCATTGGTGGGTGATAATAATAATAATGTGGTTGATCCACAACCTAACGATAGACCCATCGAAGAAAATAATGGCCCCGCAGCGCCTGTTATCCAAAATAATGCTGCAATTTTAGAAAATAGTGCGGAAAATCAAAACAGTTCGGTCGAAGATGTTGAAACACGATCCATATTATCATTTATACGAACGTTTGTCGTGTCATTTTTTACATCGTTGATACCAGAACCACCAGCCTTATAAAAAATAAGTTCTAATACAAATTAACTATTGTTTTGTAAGTTTATTTATATTCTCTAATGTTTGTTTTCAAAAATATTTTTTTTTTGTTTTTCCTGTAATAAAAAGAAAATTAAACTTATAAATACCATATTGTTAGTAGTTGATAAGAAGAAAAAATTACAGTACGATCATCTACTTCAGGGCATCTAACCTAGATCTTAATTTTTGACCCAGAATCACGGTCGCTGTATACTACATGTGTGGATGTTTGTGCGTGGATATATTATATTTCTAAGATACTCAAATTAGTAATCACCAAATTGTTTTATTTTACCCAAAATCATAATTAATTACATAACAAATTTATTAATAAAAAATCAGTCTGTGTTGTAAATTTGTAAGTTTCTAACAAAAAAAAAAAAAAATAAAATAAAAATTAAAACAATCAAATAAGGAAAAAAAATATATATACATTTATCTAAATTTAATTAGAATTTTTATCTCATTCTGATTAGTCTTAGAAAACCTTTATCTATCAATATAATATATAGATATGTATATATATACACACATCTTATAATTAGTTAAAAAGCTTTATCATGTTATATATTTAAATAAATGAGTTTATATTTTAAATTTATTTTTATTTTTTCATATTAGAACAAAATCTCGATTCCAAGTTTCATCGACTCTTCTTTATTTCATTTCTCAAGGCGAAATAACAAAGCTTAATATTAACGCCAAATATGCGTTATCACAGTCACAAACCTTGGAGCACAAAAGCCATTTTGGGAATTCTAATTAGACTTGGTTTGCATACAGAATAAAGACCTTTAACTTAATTATTTCGTGCTTACATGTAGATGTCACTGTAACTGGAAAAGTTATGGTATACAAATATTTTTTATAAGATGGGGTTGAAGCAATTGGCGCAGTGATTAAAGCTGCGGTGTTTGGGACGGAAGGTACCGGGTCGGATCCCAACGGGGGAAAGTTGCAAAATGGATCTTTCATCACCTGATGAAACAATCGGTGATGACGGTACACCAACTATGTTGGAGTACAGAATCCCATGGGCCGAACCATCCATGTCTGTACAGCCTGGCTGGAGCAATGCAATGTGCCGATGGAGTTAAAAGCGAACTTGTATTCGTGTGCCCTCGATTTGGCTGGTGACGGCGTAAATACACGACGTTAAAAATTAACCGCGAAAGAAACGGTTAAGTTTTAACTTCTTCAAGTGTATGCCGCGTCTTTGTTAAGGGATAAAATTTAAAATGCCAAACAATTAAATGTAAGACTTCTAAAAATATTAAAATCATCAATGATTTTAAAAAATGTATGAAAGTTATGCGCGATCTATCGGAAATAAAATACTATGTAAAATATGAGGTTGTTTAGGGTTAGTTCTAGGAGTCAAAGCTTTCTAGGCATGCGCAATTCTCATAAGGCCTTTCTCTTTGTGTAGTTACGCCTCCTCGTGGTTGTAACCTGCAATGCATCATAGAATGTAGTTAAGTAACTGTGGCGTTACGCATCATTTATAACATAACACATTATTGCTTGTTGGGCGATGCGATAAAGAACAAAAGATGGGTGGGTGTGTACATTTTTTGTTTTGTAGTTTGAAAAAATAAAAATAAGAAAGAAAAAGGCGCAAAAAGACTAGTCGCAAAAACACTGTAGTTGATTAAGATCAAAAACGTCTCAATATAGAAAGACCAACTCATTTTTTCGTACACTAATACTACTATATATCCGCCTTAATAAAGTAGTATTGGTAGCAGAACAAATAACAAAGCAAAAATAACATAAAAAAACTAACTATATGAGTGTTAGTAAATATATTTTTTTGTTTTTGTTTTACGCTATATCCGTACACAACCAATACTACATCAAAGAGGCGCTTTGTCCCTTTAAATTTTTGAATAGTTGGTCTTTCTATAGAGACGTTTTTGGTAAGATATAAGCTAAGAAAACAAAAACATAATTCATGAATAAAGATATTATTTCAATAAAAATTTATATTTTATTTGTTAGAAAGTGTAAAATATTTTTTATGTATACAAAGTTAAAGTGTGGAAATTGTGGGATAAAACTTAAAATCTAAATAAAAGTGTTTAATTTTTACTCAATAACAAGCACGTGCTGCATTGAATACTCTCCACTCCATTGTAAATATTTTTTCACATAGAAACGCCCTATAGAGCTCTACATCTCTAATATCCCAAAATAACTTTCACGACCTTGCAATGGTGGTCAATCCATTGCCCCAAGCTTTAGTAGGACAACATACGCCGAGAGCTACGTGGTTAAGGGAGAGCGTAGTCATCAGTATGTGAACTGCAGATACTAGGCGACCTCCGGTTTTAACGTTGCCTTAATTTCCACGGTATACCGATCTCTGCTGTGGATGACCTTTATTTCTCGGTTATTGGTGGGAATTCATATGAGCAAAAAAAAAAATATAAATTTAGAGAGTGATGCATTTTTAAAAGCATCAACTTTGGCAGCTCTTGTGCTGGGTTATACAGATGCCTCAGGGGCCATCTCCATAGATCATCTTGGTGGCCGGACAAGGGAAGAAGAGGAACAGCCTACTTCTCAAATAACGGGCATCATCTGTGATGACAACAACAGTGTCATCTCTCAGACATTGAGCTCCTCAACTATTGGTGTTGGTATTGGGAACATGTTCCTCAACTCCAGGAATGGGTTAAGCTCATCTCCTTCAAAAGAAAGCGTTTAAAAAAGGGGCTCAAGATAAATTTGATGCAGTTACCCAAGGCAGTAGGTCTTGTGGTAAGCTCAAGAGGTCTTTCGAGGTTGCTTTGGGACCCTCTAAACCATCGGCCAAAAAAACTATAAGTGCTCCTTCTCCGGTTAAGGCTTCTTTCAGCCAAGTAGCAGGCATTGTTAGATACTAGGTATTTTAACAAATTACAACACTGAACTAAGGCGTTCCAAACAACTTACGTGGAGGAAAAACTGTGGTAATATCGAGGATATACCTACAGCTGCTAGTCCAACGAGATTGAGCTTTTTCTCAAATCTGATGGTAATTATATACATCAGGTCGCAAAGTCACTTGAAACCTTGCCTCAGGTGCACTTTCCGGGCTGCACTGTTTGCGACACAAATACAATTACTAACCCCATATTTGGTACACAAATGGATGCAACTATTGGGATATAGTTTGGGTTATAGTTTACTTTTTGCTGTACCTTAGGCCACCAAACTATAACCTATTGGGTTATAGTTTGGTGGCCTAAGGTACAGCAAAAAGTTATTATGAACAAGCTAACCTCATTCCAGAGGCTAGCATGTCTCGGAATCACCGTACCTGTCCTACGGTGGCAATGAAAACCCTCATCGGACTCGTTCCACTTCATATCTGCGTCAAAAAGTCAGCTGCTACTCGTGCAGCTAGATTAAAGCTATAGTGAATCAATATAGTCATGATGATCATATGGGTCACCTGGACATTTTGAATGAACTTTCAGGCTTTGATATGTTTATTATAGACCCGGACGTGAAGTCCAAAGAACTCTGCTTTGGCAGGAATTTCATGGTAACAGTCCTTGATAGGAGAGACTGTGGTACTGATGGACCTCCTATAGAATCTAACAGCCTAGTCTCGTTCATGGATGGAACAAAAATGGATAGTGGAGTCGGTGGATAGTGGAATTGGTGTCTTTGGACCCAACCACAAAATATCGAAATCACAGAGAACTTACCCTAGTGTTTTTCTAGCTGAAATTCACGTCATCGATACCTGTGCCTCAACTTTTATGACTAAAGGTCTTAAAGGCGTCTTTATCCACATTGTGTATGATGGCCAAGCAGCATTAAGAGACTGGCTTCTAACTGCCGGACTCTAAGTAGCTTAAAATTTGTTATAATCTGCTACAATCTCTCTCTTGCCATAACAAAGTTCGGTTGTTTTGGGCACCTGGTCACAAGGGCATCACTGAAAATGAGATAGCCACCAAGTTTACACGTCTAAACTCATCGACAACACTCATTGGTCCTGCTTTTCTGTGACATCCCGTTGGGCTTTGCAGCCTACACAATTAGTAAATGGGAAACAATACAGTGCTTGACCTATTGGAACTGTATTCCCGGCCTTAGACAAGGCTAATCTCTGATCAGACCATTTCACTATAAGGACTTGGCGGTCAATTTCAGTAAAGGAAATATCAGGAAACTAGTGAATTTTTGTTCAGGTCCCTGTAACCTGAGATATCATTTGAATAAAATGAACCTGTCCATAGAGACGGAGTGTCGATTCTGTTTGGAAGAGATAAAAACCACAGAGCACAAACTATGTGAGTGTGTTGCTCTATGTACACTGAGGTAGCTTTATTTTGAAAAGTGGTATTTGACTCCGGAGAAATGTAAATTAGGCTCTGCAAGCAGCATTCTCGCCTTTATGAGGAAGGTGGAGAAGCTCTTAGACTAATGAACCCTGTAGCACAAAAGATCTTTTAGGTCGCAATGCTGGTCGTTTGGGCAGGGGAATTATAAAAAATGGAAAATATGAGAAAGAAATAAAACAGTTTAAATTTTTTATGTTTATAGATCCTGCCGATTTGTCAAGATTATACTACAAACTAAAATGATGCTATCTTATCGAAAGTGGTATGTTTTACACGTATGCCGCAGTGCATTAATTATGCCGCTAGTTGTCTCTTAATGTGTCAAAAACAAACCCCTCTTTATTACAAGCCGCAAAACCCCCTCTATTACAAGCCGTCTTCTAACTTTCGTTGACACAGACAAACAAAACCGATATGAAAAATTGCGTGTAGTAGTGCTATCGAAATCCATATAAAACTAATGCTTTTTCCAAAACCCTCTTTACTACAAGCCGTATTCAGTGCATACTCATGCTATTTAATCATATACACATGAGAATGTATTGTAAGTAAAAAACGTGTCGATATATGATTTAAAATATAGTGTAAAATAAAATAAACATTTCCATAGTAAAAACCAAAAGAGAGCAAAAATTTAAAAAAAAATCTCTTTCCTATACAAAACACAAATAACAAAAAGAGAGACAAAAAAATTTTCAATTTTCCATACACATTAAATAGTGTGCGTAACTTAGAGATAAAAATGTTAAATTAATAGTGGTAATAGGAATGAGAAAATTATACATTTTTTGGTATGGATTTTCAAAACCCTCTTTACTACAAGCCGTATTGTTTGCATACTCCTGCTATACAAAAATATATACTTTGATTGTATTGTAAATAAAAATCGTGTTGGGATATGATCGCGATGATAGTATAAAAAAAAGAAACATTCACATACCAATACAAACGAGATTAAGAAAAGAGAGTAATAATTTACAAAAAACAAAACCAAATTACATAACCTGAACTTTTATGTTATTTATTATGTATACACTGTATATTACTAATAACACAGCACGATAGATTTTAATAGAAATAAATAATTACAATATATATTAATATAAAAATAATTAATAAATTTAACTTGAAAATTTCATAATTCACATCATTCACTAAACAAATAAAATAAAATTTGACGTTTAATACCACAAGTAGAGAGAAAAATTCTCAATTATGTTAATGGTGTTCGTGAAAAATACTCAATTATGTTAATGGTGTGCATTATTTAAAGGGAAAATTACAATTTTTTATATATGGATTTTGAAAGTTACTAACGCATCTAAAGTATATATTTCCACTAAAACATTTTAAAAATATATGAGAATATGTGTCAACGAACATTTCAATAAGGCTTGTAGTAAAGAGGGTTTTGTGGATTTTCATAGCACCAATACATTCTATTGTAACACAAAACCTATTTACAAAACATATATTGTTAATCTATCTATTTCAACGAAAGTTACAAGACGGCTTGTATAATAGAGAGGGTTTTGATTGTTATAAAACCTTTAATATTTTTTATTCGTTTATATGAATGTAGTAAAATATTTTGGTTCAAACATTTTTTTAAAACCAAATGAGTGACGAATTTGTTCATATGAAAAACAATTGGATTTTTTGGAATTTGCTTTATTGAATGAATATTTTTGATTTTTTTTTCATATTAACCCTTTGAAACAGTAATTTCATATAACCTTTATTTAGATTAACTTAGTTTTTTAAATATTTTATTTATTACAATTGAACTAAATAAATTCAAAAATTTATATGATATTTTGATAATATGATAAGTTTTGATTATAATTTAGTATTATAATTTTGTTTTAATTAATTCTAGCTTAAAATAATTACAACTAAATTTAATCTCTATATTTCAGCTCAATATAATTCGGACGTCTAGTCTTATGCTGATTTTTGCAAAGTTGGATCAGGTAATATTTTTATACTATATATTATTTTCTATTGCTAGGATATCTCTATTTTATTTTTTATGGGAGAAAGAATACCTTTTGTGTCAACTCAGCAACCAAGGTCATCTAAAGGTAATTTTAATCTTAATTATAAAATGTTTTATTTTTTAATAGTTAATATTATATTTAGTTTATATTTGTATCTCTAGATAATGATTTGCCTGATCCCAGTGGAAGTGGAACTTCGCAACCACAAACAATGGTTGTGAAAAGGCATCAATTGAACCGGTTGGAGACCAAAATGGATATAATTATAAAAGGGCAAAGGGAACTGTTAAATGAAAATCGTTTAAACGCAAAGGGAACTGTTAAAATTAAATCGTTTGGAGTCTAGTTTGTATGAATTTTGGGGTTTTGTGTCAAATAAAGTGTGTAAATTGGTTTTTCGGCGATTGTGACGTGTTTGTTGTAGAGCGGTTAATTCGGTTGGTTTGTGGTGTTTGATTAATTTTTTTTTAAATATTTAGTTTTGTAATTGTGGGGGTTTTGTCAAGTGGGGTGTATATGGGTTGTATTTCGGCGATTGTATGACGTGTTTGTCGTGGGCGGTTGGTGCAGTTGGTTTGTAATGTTTGATCAAGTTTTGTGGGCTCTAATTTGTATTATTTTGTAATTTTTATAGTTTCATGTTTTTGTAGATGTGATAGGTTGATTGATTGTAGGTTTCAGGCATAAACATTCTGTGCCGATCTGAATGAATTTACATACTAATTCTAATCGGCACGATTATTTCCTATTTTTCCATTTCCTTATCCCAAGATAAAACTAAAATAATGTCGCAGCAATCCTTATCTTGAAAAAATGGTTAAAAATTATTGAACATAATTCCTGCTAAATACATAAACCTGCTAGTTAAATGTTTTAAAAATTTCTTGCATTTTTAACTTATTTCAAGAAAATGGGTTACCAATGTGTATGATGTATATTAATGTTATTTATGTTTTGTTTTATTTTAGATTGCGCCTTAAAAAAGTTCCCAATCGGAACCAATACACAATTTGGTGACAACTGCACACAATACTTTTATTATATTAAAGATAAACAAACCAAAATTGTATAGATTAAGTTTATTTTAAAATATGTTTAAGTTTTTTATAATTTTATTTAGTTATTAATTTTTATACATGTAAAATTAAATTTAGAATTAAAATTTGAAATCTGTGGTAATTTATATTAATATTCATTTATATTTTTATAAATATATTTCCATGAATGATAGAAACATATTTTTATACCACAGTTATTTGTGCATACCGTACGCCGTACCAATTAAGAGGCTTGAAATCGGTGTAAGAAAATAATAATAAAATAGATATAAGATTATGGTGGTGGTGAATAAAATTTAAATGGTTTGGATCCTTGCTATTCATATTTGTTTCTATAAACGCAAGGATCGCCCATTTTTTATTTACAATTAACACGGGAATCGCACTACAACATGCCACGAATACCAGAATTTTTTTTTTAAATATATATATATATATTAATTAATCTTTTTTGTTTCAAACAGTAATTAATTTCGAGAATTACTATCCTTCCATCAGGCTGTACTACTTTGAAAAAACTTTTGTAAAGAAGTACAGGCTGATGGAGGGGATATCTTCAATGAAATACCCTTTTACAAGTAATATGTTAGACATTTTTTTTAGATAAAATTTGGATAAGAAATAAATATAAATTTTTTTATTATTACATTAATAGTAAATTATTCAATGAGCATATAATGATAGCTGTTATTTACGATGATCAAATTTACCAACACGAGCCGATAGACGAGTTTCGTAAATCATCTGAGTGAATAACAGGAATTATATGCGAGTAGAACACGATATTTTGTCAACGATATTTTATTTCTGGTGGTGTTGAACAAATATCAATATCCATTTATATTTTTTTTAAAGTATTTTGCTTCCTGTTTATATGTATTTCAATTTAGTTATCATGAAAATGACATATTGCTATTGTCATTGACTGCTAGACTAATAGTTTAGAAAAGACTACTAGATAAAATTTCAAAAATTAAATTAAATGAATAATTTACTAATGGTAGTACTGAATAATTAAAGAAGAGACTACTAGATAAAACTTCAATAATGAATAACAGTGATTAATGATTAATCACTGCTAGCAATGAATATTGGATATCATTATAATTGAAGAAACAATAGTATAATGAGTACTATTATACGATAGTCGAGGACCACATCGATAGATGTGGTGTTAAATTAAATCATATTTTTAATTAATTTAAGCTTGTTAGGTGTTAATTAACTTTTTGATGATTTTGTTTCCTCTACATCATCTGATATAGTGAACTCTTGCAACTCTGATTCTATAATATATCCGTATAGATTCTTAAATTGAGCAGTGAATCGTTATGTAAAATTGTTATGCGATTTTGTTAATTTTTATGCTAATAAATATATTTCTAAATTAACTTTTTATAGCTTGTAAAATAGTAAGTCAGCTGCGTTTAAAAATATTAATAATGATTATTGATAGTAGTACTTCAGTAAATTTAATTAAGGACCTTCTAGTAGACTGAATTGGTTTATTTTAAGATTTAACGAAAATTATAAATAATCACCCCAATCGTGATTGCCGATTCACATGATAATCGACACGCCGCAATTATTATACAAAATAAAAATTGAAAACAGAGAAGGCTATACCGCGTCGTTTTGGTAACGATATATAGTTTTTCAATAAAAGCTGTGTTGCTTTCGTAAAGCTAAGCGAGTTTTACTTTAATATCACAAAGCAACAGCTTTTGGCTTTATGCGCATTTTAATTTTTCTGTTTTGGTTATAAAACATTTATGTCAAACTTTTTTATATACATTTATGTAAAAAAAAATTTATATACAAGAATCGTGTGATGTGATGATAGTTTCTATGATTATAAATATGATTTTCAGTAATAAATTTGAAAAAATTAGCTCCTTGTGGTGAACACCATAACCATAAAATGGTTTTATTTCCCCTAAACCTAAAAAATTGTTGGCTTGAGAAATAAAGAAAATTTTCTTAATACAATGCAATTGTTGTTGTAAAATTTTTCGGTTTAGTGAAAGCAACACAGCTAATGTCTCTATTCCATTATTGTTGCACAACAAATTTTTGTTGGAAAATTTTTATAGTTACATTTGGTAGATAAACTTAGTTAGCTTTGGTTAGCATGTCAATATTATTATTATTTTTTTTATGAAAATTTATTATTTTACAGATAAATTTAGCTCAATCATTACATTTATGCTGTAATCTATACGAGAATACATGTAATTTATTACATTTCTTTAAAAAATAAAAATAAAACATAAATATTATCATTGTGTGTGTGAAACATAGTACTCATCGAGACACAAATTTTACGTATATACTATATATATTAAATGTTGCCATAAAAACTACTCTACTCGATACTTTTGTATAGCTACTTTGTTTACGACAGTGAAAACTCAAATTGCTGAAATACCATAATAAATTATATCTTATATAACATGAATACTTAGCTTAGAGGTGATGGTCCATTTATACAATTTATTTTATAACCTAGAAGAATCAAAATTATTATTATTTGAATGTATAATTTATAGTTATTACTTATCTTTTTTATGAGTGGTGTCTTAGAAATCCAATGTTTACAAATATTGTACTTAGAAAATTAAATTGAGGTTTGCGTAAACACTAAACAATAACACTACGCCACTATTTAGTAATTTGACATATAAAACCTTATAAATGTTATACTTAATTTAGTGCATAATGAATGCATTTAGTAATTTCTATTCCGAAAAATGGCCATCTACCATAAACTTGATCAATTAAAATTTATTTGAAATAATTATTGTAAACATTAAAATATTTCTCTTCTAAAACCAACTTTCAAAGTGAACACATATATAAGCAAAATCAAAAGCATAAATAAAATTGTTATCAAAATTACAACAACAGTTTTATAATACCATTAATTTACGTCAATCGAAGCCACAACTGTCCAACCAAACCCGCAATTGTGGATTAGTACCTATTGGCGTAAACAAACTTGTAGCAACATTTCCCCTACAATTTCATTTCTCCTTTTGATTTTGCTAACAAAATATATTATACGAAAATTTGGCGAACTCATTCTCTCATCCAACGAAACTATACATAATTTGTTTGTCTCGTTCTGGTTCTCCAACAAAAATTTGTTGTACAACAATTTTTCATAATGGAATATGGACTTAATTCGACTTCCTCGATTTGCGGAACTTTTTATATTTTGTTTATCTTACGGTATAAAACTACCCTACTAACCTAAATTTTATTTTTATTTTAATCCTTAAATTTTATTTTAATAATGCTTATTACGCAAATAATATATAACATATCGTGTAACTTCATTTGATTCGTTCCCAACCTTACCTTTTATATTGTTCTAGACAACTAGAAAAAGCCGAGTCGCCTATTTTAGTCGTTTTCTATACCGCGAGGAGCCATGGTCGCCAACAGCGACATTTGCGACTTCCAAATGGTGCCTCTTTTTATACAATGACTATAATTTTATTAAAATCATCTGGTTGTAGCAGATCTAGGATTCCGATCTTATCTGAATACTTTTCAGATCCCACCATGACTGTTCGAACAGACTAACTACTAAGTACTAACAGACTAAGTACTAACTTTTATGAATAATAATTTATGATCTCAATTTATTTATTTTTATTTCGCACAAATCATTATCTGGATCTCGCACTCAAAACATTTTACATACTCATCATATACAAATTAAAGTTCATTTAGTTTGAGAAAGTGAAACGGTTAAGTTAGGATCTTAAAAATAAATAAATTATTTAACGTGAAAAAAAAAACCAAAAGTTTTTGAACAACCGAATCATGTGGTGGAACTTAAAACAATTTAGCAATGTAGTAAAACCAAGTTTAGGATTTCGTTATCGTCACGTAAGATTAAAAATCAGGTTCCTGCATCAATTGAAACGTAATGCTATTTTAATTAAATTTCTTTTGTATTCAGACGGGAAAAATTTTGGCCATACGACGTGAAGATCAATCGGTGTGGGAGCGACGGGCGCCATTTAGTCCAGCAAATGTGAAACGTTTAGTGAAAAATGGGATAAAAGTTATTGTGCAACCGTCAAATCGGCGGGCATATCCAATGCAGGTAGTTTGTGATAAAATTTCTAATGAACTAACTAGTGACGTGAGTTAATATTTTGTGATAAGAATACGAATATAAGACGTCGTTCTTAGCATCGCTGATACACATGAGTCTTGGAATATAATTTTGATAAAACTTCTTTGACTTTTGACTTCTAGTCATCGTTTGGCGATGGCTTTTAGTTTGTTATCATGTACAAATATTATTGTTTTGTAGGATGAACAATAAGTATGGGGTGTGTAAAATAGTGTTTTTTTTTTTTTAAAACCGTTAGGTCAAAATGTTGACGTACTTTGTGAACTAGTTTGTTGTCAACACACAGAGATTTGTATGACAAAACCTTGGCCATTAAGTAAAAGCAATGTTTTTTTTAATTCACGAGCGTATCAAAATATATGTCAATTTATTTTTAGAAAAGCATACGTAATTACCCATATATAGGATCGCTGTTATCAGTTCATTTTACTGTGTAATATCTGCTGCTTCAAATTGGTTGATACGATTACACTCAGTTATGTACGGAACACGATCGTATATATAATGAAAATGAAATCGTCGCAGAAAACCTTAAATTAATCTTAATTAATTTTAATGGCATAAGAAAAGACATTGATGATGCTGCGAGTTGATTATAAAATTTAAAAATGAATTTTATTTAGATTTTGCTTATTTCCATTGTTACAATAATTTTTTATCGTAATTTACTAACATGGTTATTTTCAGTAGTGAATCTTAGAACTATAGAAATATTTCTAAACATAAATGTTGTCATTGGCATACTGTTATAGAATTTTTTATTTCTTGATCATATTGACCTTGCTGGTTTTTAGACAGGTAAACTAGAACATTCGAACAAAACCTCAATAATGGTGCGGATATTGAAACGCAAATAAAAGTTTCAAATAAATGATGGTTACTGTGTGGGCAAAATGTGTGATAAATCCGCAATGGAGTCACACATATTATGCATTCTATCAGTTTACTTACTCCAAATTTGTTAAAATCTCAACTGAAATAAGTAAGATCATTCAAGATAAGGAGAACCTTAATTTTCCGTTCCATATAGCCTCAAATGTATTATAAATTCACGAGGCCGGCTCAACTTATGCTGCCATTATTTTTAATTATTCGCATCCCTGCCGCCTATACTTCTATTTTAGTGTCATAATTTCTTTATGACATAAACCTTACTGGGGTCATCGCGTGCTTGAACTCATAAAGATAAGCACGAAAACATCCATGCTCAGTTAGGAACTGACTCAGTTACAAATCTACCTCTCCATATCTCATACTTGTTTATTTATTCACCAAAAGGTTTGATCGATGAATCCACCGTCTTTTTGGCGAATTATCCTATCGCGTCTGCCGCACTCGTTCACAGTTTCGACATGGATCATAATACGATTTTTCTTCTTGTTCCCATCCCCATGGTGGAAATACATAGTTAGACGCTCCATATAGCTAATATATCCACTGGTGACATTCTCGCTATGAGATACGCTATGAGTACTGCACAATCTGTGTACTTTTAACGCGCTTAACCTATGAACAGATGCCATTTGCATTATAAGTGACCAACGGCATACCACTAGCCCCAATCGGCGCACCATACATCAGACTAGAAGTATAACCACTTTACTAAGTAATAATCTGTGATTGTGGCGAGCATCTTCTAGGTTCGGCATTATTCGCAATAAATCTCTATTCACTCACCCAGCTTTCTCACACACACAGTGATCAAATGGACTAAAATGTTAGTATATGGTCGGTTATTACTCCCAGCACATAATAAAAGGTTTAGTCACAATTTGTTGTCCTCTTACTTTATATATCGGCACTAGTTACGTCTTCGGTTCGGCCAACTGCGCAAGCCAATAGACGATAAACCAATCCCGATTGATTCTTACGCTCTAAGTACATATTGTTTCCCGCTCTTTTCTATGTTCTAGCCACCTCAAAGACAGCTATCATAAATGCCATCATACATAGCGTCCACAAACTCTAGCTCCTACAGTGACCCTTGTGTGCCTTGTTATGTAATGGTCATTTGTACCTACATTGCTCTTCTACTTTAAAGTCTATTTCTAAAGAAATTAGCCACCAGCCAAACCTCTATACTTAGTATTGCGTTTAATCTGCACTTCCACGTAGCTGGATTAAAAGATTTTGTAACATCCAATATTAAATCTGATACTTGCCATTGCCTTGCGCTTTATATCTACCACAAGCATAATCCGAGAATGGTAAAGCGCGCCTTACTGAATCTACATTGATTATCAGATAGGCCAACCTTGTTTTTAATAGCCTCCTGCAGTCTTTCTCTAATATTATATCAGCTTTATCCAGCGAGCAGATTGGGCGGTATTATGATAGATTTTTTAATGCCTTTAAGGAATCTTTTTTCTAGGCAAGTATTATTCAAGCTCCCGGTGTTCTTTTCCACACAATTCTTAAAAGCATCGCGGTTTGCTTGCTTTGATGGAATACTTAAGTTCCGAGTGAGAAGCACAATATCGTAGCCGTAACTCGTATTTCGGGCTTATTAAATTTCCATTCTTTTCGAAACATCTCTTAATTGTTTTTCATCATGCACACAATGGCTTGATGATCGCTGAGTGTGTATAGATTACTTACTTCTCAACTTAATACTTTAGTTAGGAGACACACACTAATCCATGTGAGAGCAATTATCGAGCTAGCACTATCCCTACAAAATGTGAAGGTGTTAGCAACGTTCAGCATTACCACTGGAAGTAACGAAAATGCTTCCAGTAGAGCTATACTTCTATTATTATAACTCGGCTTCCCCATTCAACGACCCAGACATTAAAATCACCCGCAATAAGCAAGGGGTAACAAAGGGCCACTAATCAGACGATTCAGAAAAACTTTGAACTCTTCTATGGTTGCACTGGGATGAGCATAGCAACTATAATATGAAAATCATCGATCTTACATCTTAAAAAACCAGATTTAGCACCGGTAGCATTTTCTTGAAAGGGTAACTTCCCTTAAATCCAGACAGCAGCACAATTTAAGAAATCTACTGCCCAAGTCTTACTATCATATTTCCTGTATTGTTATCATACAATAACAATGTCTGCATCCAAATCACGTACTGTTTGCTGTAACAGGCTTTGCGTAGGTTCACAGTGCTTAAGATTTAGTTGGATCAACCTCATTTTCTTTATTTATTTTGCAGTGCCTTCTGTCATATTGGACGCTTCAAACTACCGCAGCAGAACGTTTGTTCCCTGCAATGGCTTTACCACTATAAATCATGCATTTCGGATCGTTGTTCTATCCTCTAAGTTTAAACTATTACATTATTGAACTTGGCGACCATATTTGAGGCATTTGAAACATTTAAAGGGCTCGTTTATTTCACGAATTCAGCAAATCATCCAACCAATCCTTATGGCCCGATTTCCTCTGGATTTGACAAACTTTGATATTTGGCTTGGAGAAACTGTCATTTGTGTCCCCGATAAGAAGCTTTTAGCGTTTTTATAGAGGCAAGGCAATAACTATTTTTCTCTTCTACCAGCGATTCAAGAACTTAAAGTATTTCATCCTGTGTAGTCACTACATCAATGTCCCTTATTTTTACAAGGGCTTCCTTATCAATGTTTGAACATTACTTTCCTAACCGATACTTTTCTGCAATTGAGATTGGAAACTGCTGTTTGCGGTGAATTCCCAGTGCTTTCCAACTCTAGCTCCTTTCATAGTTTGGCGAATGTAAAAAACTTTTTCCGCCTGACCAGTAAGTTCTAAGCCCGTCTTCTTTAGCAGTTCATCTTACGGCAGAGCTTCTTTTTAAAAAATCAAAAGCGTATCCTGTCAAGGTACTCGTTTTCGATTTCTTCTTCTCTTTTTTGGTGCTACTTTTTACCAGATTAATTTATCTCCTTCCTTTCCTTCTCTTATGCTCTTTCTGGTATTATGAATAGCTCTAGATTTGTCAAAGTACGCGCTTTGTAGTGTGAATTTTTTTGTCCAACTGATGACTATTCTTGGGTGGTAAATCTCTCTTTCTTTTAGCAGTGTCTATACAATAGAAGCTTTTAAGGTTCCGCTTATCCTTTTATTGGACAATCTTCACTATTACGTGTTGATCCGTCTCGAGTTGCCAAACCGCACCAGTACCACCCTTCTTTAGAACCATCTCTGGTATTTCAAATTTTTCACTGATTTGTTTCAACTGCTCTTTCACCTCATCATAGGATAGTTTGATCAACCGAAATACCATCTTTATTTCCCCATGCACATTGTTTCTTTCCTTTACATATTCGAACCGATTGTTTATTTGGTTTTTAAGTGCAGATACTTGAGAAATTGGACTCACTTGTTATACCTTCCACCTGATCCTCATTTAGATCAGCCCCAGATGTATATTTTTCTTTAGGCACTCTCGTGAGCCTTTTACTTTTTTTGTATGGGGTCACTCCACAAGTTAGGGGTCAATTCTCAGAATCAAATTGGAATTCTCCTTAGTTGATGGAATATTGCGGCCATTGAATTTCGACCACTGTGAGCCCACACGCTCACCTTTAAAGCCTGCAGTTTAAGGAAGTTTTAAATCGCTGCACTGTAATTTTATCGTTGCTCTTCTTCATTTTTGTTTTTTTGGGGTTTCTTACCCTAGTATACATAACATTAGGTTTTGTAAAAAAATCAGTCAGGTGATATCAGTTCACTCACTGAGTGACGACCATTGTGTTTAATACTAACAGTAAATGCTACTTAAGTATTTCTTGTATTTGACTAGGAAAACGGTTAAGTCTCAAATGTATTCAAATGAATGCTAGTCTGAATGAATTACTTTGCGTAATGTATTTTTTACCTTCGGTAAACTGTTTAATGAAAAATGTATCAATTTTTTTATTTATTAAAAGGCATATCAAAACGCTGGCGCAACTGTTCAAGAGGATATTAGTGAAGCATCGGTAATATTTGGTGTAAAACAGGTGCCTATTGATCAGCTGATACCGCAAAAAACCTACTGTATATTTTCTCACACAATCAAAGCACAAGAGCTAAATATGCCGCTGCTCGACGCAATTTTAGAAAAAAATATCCGTCTTATCGATTACGAGAAAATTTGTGATGGTAAAGGTCAACGACAAATTGCGTTCGGTAAGTATGCTGGTGTTGCTGGAATGGTTAATATACTACATGGTTTAGGATTAAGGCTACTCGCACTCGGACATCATACACCATTCATGGTTAGTATATAGCATAATGAAACACGTACACGTAAACCGTGTTTTAAACAATGCATGAATTTATTTAGCACATTGGACCCGCACATAATTATAGAAACGCATCGATGGCGCAACAAGCAATACGAGATTGTGGATATGAAATAGCACTTGGCATGATGCCAAAATCAATTGGACCATTGACTTTTGTATTTACCGGGTCTGGAAATGTATCACAAGGTGCACAAGAAATATTTCAGGAGCTTCCTATCGAATATGTCCCACCCGAAATGTTACGCAAGGTGGCTGAACATGGAAGTCAAAAAAAGCTTTATGGCTGTGAAGTCAGCCGATCTGATCATTTGGAGCGACGAGAAGATGGTGGATTTGATTATTTAGAATATGAACAGTTTCCGGAACGATATATTTCAACGTTCAGTCAAAAAATTGCTCCATACGCATCAGTTCTAGTAAACGGAATATATTGGGCGGTCGGTAGCCCAAAACTACTTACGCTTCCTGATGCCAAAAATTTAATTCGACCTGCAAATACCCCATGGCTACCTACGAGTACTGGTGCACCCGGACTTCCACATCGCATGTTAGCGATTTGTGATATATCGGCCGATCCAGGTGGTTCTATCGAATTTATGAATGAGTGTACAACAATTGACACACCATTTTGTTTATACGACGCAGATCGTAATAAAGATACGAAAAGTTTTAAAGGGCCCGGAGTGCTAGTTTGTTCAATTGATAATATGCCGACTCAACTGCCTCGTGAATCGACCGATTTCTTTGGTGATCTATTATATCCAATCGCGATGGATATTTTACAAAGTGATGCGTCTAAACCACTCGAAGAACATAATTTCAGTGATGCTGTATATAACGCTGTGATTGTAAGCAATGGCAGTCTTACGCCAAATTTTGAGTATATTGCTGATATGCGAGAAGCTAATCAGTAAGTATTGTGGTAGGAAGATTAGTTCATCATTTAAGTGTATTAATTTGTTTCTATTCCTTAGTCGTGTCCGTCATAAATTCGAAGGAACTCATAACGCCGGTAGTAAACGAGTATTAGTGCTTGGAGCTGGTTTTGTATCGGCACCTCTTGTTGAATATTTACACCGTGACAAAGAAATTAACATTACAGTTTGTTAGTACTACATTTTTGAATACATTACTCGTGTTTCTTGCTAAAACTGTTATTTATTTGCAGGTTCTCAAGTGAAAGAAGAATCGGATCGATTGGCTAATCGATATTCTGGCGTCAATAGTGTGTATTTAAATGTTACAGAAAATCCGGAACAATTACGAAAATTGGTTGAAGATAGTGATGTGGTTGTATCCCTTTTGCCGTATGGACTTCACGCTTTTGTGGCAAAACACTGTATTGAGGGTGGAACGCATTTGGTGACCGCCAGTTATTTAAACGATGACGTTAAAAAGCTGAACGATGTTGCAAGGAATGCCGGTGTTACTCTACTAAATGAATGTGGATTAGATCCTGGTATCGATCATTTCCTTGCCCTTGAATGTATTCTTGATGTTCAAAATCGTGGTGGACAAATTGAATCGTTTGTCAGCTATTGCGGTGGATTACCTGCACCGGAGTACTCTGATAATGCGCTACGTTATAAATTCTCGTGGTCACCGCGTGGTGCACTAATAAATACGCTTTCGGCTGCCAAATATTTAAGCAAAGGACAAGTAGTCGAGATTTCTGGCGGTGGAGACCTCATGTCGTCTCAAAAAGAATTAAATTTCTTACCCGGGTTTGCGTTAGAAGGTTTTCCAAATCGAGACTCTACAAAATACGCGGAATTCTATGGGTTAGGATCACAAGTTCATACGTTATTACGAGGAACGATTCGTTTCAAAGGGTTCACCGAATGTATTCATGCGCTCCAACTTCTAGGCCTAATAGATACAGCACCACATCCATTATTACACCCAAATGGTCCGGATATAACATGGCGTCAATTGATAACCGATTTACTAGGCTTAGCCGATACCAGTATTTTCTATGAGAATTTGAAACAAAAATTGGCCGAGCGTGTCGGCAACCCAGATTGTATCGAAAGCTTGGGATTATTAGAGGAGATACCGTTATTGAAATTGAGCACACCAATCGACACATTGAGTCACTATTTATCAAAAAAACTAGCATTTGAAGATTATGAACGTGATTTGGTCGTGTTGCGACATGATATTGGCATTCGTTGGAATGATGGACGGCGTGAAGAGCGTGGCATCAATTTTGTATACTATGGACAGCCGGCATCAACTGGCGGACATTCAGCTATGGCCGTAACGGTTGGGTTTCCAGCTGCTATAGCAGCAAAAATGTTACTCGATGGTGAAATTCAACAACGTGGTGTTGTGTTACCGTTTACATCTGACATATTTAGACCAATGTTGCAGCGATTACGGACCGAAGGACTAGTGGCCAACGAGACCACAAGGTTTTTAAATTAATCCGACTATTTTAAGATATTTATAACTAATTTGTAGTACCTTATTGGGAGATCTTGTTTTATGCAATCTCGATGCGAGATAAGTTGGTTCTTAGTATAGTAAGATAATATTATAGTAATTGAGCGAATATGAGCAATCAAAATAAATAAGAAGCCATTCGAAAATTGGAATGTAAATTTTGAATTTTTCTTCCACTATACTGCGAATCAAAATTGTTATACTTATAGAATACAAAATTTAAAAAGACTTTTACAGGCCATTCCTTGCCCTTACTGTATCAACAATCCTGCTCTATTGGATTCAATCTCCAGATATTGTTGTAGATTGCACAAATCTAAGCCGAATATATATTGTGGCCGACAATGTCGACCTCTGTGAATTCTAAATTTTGACTATTCTCTTGTGAGATCAAGCGCTTAGCTAAGCTCGTAGGCTGCTTCAACATCTCACAGAAGATTTATCACTCTGCTTAGAATATTCTTTACACTAGATATGACAATAAACGGCTTTGCACTAATACGTACATAAACACTATTTTAGATCTACTAAATTTATCATCAGAAACCGCCCATGGTTTGCGATTACTGCATAATAATGTATATTTGAATATTTGCCTACAATCAGTACATATCAGTACAGCAGTACATCAGTTCAATCAGTAAGGTACCAGAAAGTACAAAAATTATTAACACAAACCTACAAGCGGCATAATCATGGAATCGGAAGTGTATCTTACTAGAAACCGCTTTAGTGAAAGCATCGTCAGGTAAAGTCAAAATGAATTGATTCGTGTGCTGATAGATCCGGGTCTTAAGCAACCTTCCTTACAGAAAGAAGCCTGTCATAGACTTAATTTAGCAAAGAGCGCAGCGTATGCAGAAATAACAGACTTGGGAAGAATTGAACTTCCAAGCCCCTCGTTACGAAATAACTTTTTCAAAACGAAAATAATTAAAAAATCAATCTTCAAGCAAATCAAACACCCTCATCTAATTTCCGAACCAAACAAACCTCTCACTGAAACTTCAAACCGGCTCCATAGAACCCCAGGCACAATACACGAAATATACGTAATAGTGACACGATTGTCATGAATGATACCTTAATCGAAAGCTCTGCTCAGTGGACCGCAGTGGTTAGCCTTCCAAACAGTGTGGCTGGGAAAGTAATCGAAGTGGTCAAATTTAGAATCTGTTGGGTATCCTATCGAGTTCGGAGGAAATGTGGTGAAGAAGGACATGTTGCTAAGACATGTCAGAAGGAAATAAAGTGCATGCTCTGTGACGAAACAGCCATATAGGTGGTAGCAAACATGCGACTGGTAGTTTTAAATGTCCAGCATACCAGAAACCGCTGCAAATAGAGCGGAAGAAGTGAAAGTCGTTCAAATCAATCTAAATCACTGTGAGGCTGCACAGGACCTGTTACAGCACTCGGTACACACTACTACTCCCATTTGTCCAGTAATGCTGTGTAACATAGTAAATCACCTATTCCTGCAACAACCCGAAAGTGTGCTGGAAGTATCAGGGAACGAGGAGGATGATATTCCACCAGTCACTGAGGAGGAGGTTCTAAAAGCATGTTCCAGAGTAGGAAACAATAAAGCTCCAGGCTTGGACAACGTTCCGAACATAGTGTTGAAGTCAGCAGCTCGAAGATATACAGATTTTTTCATTGAGGTGTACACGGGGTGCTTAGTGTAAGGAATCTTCTCTACTAAATGGAAGGAACAGAGACTAGTGTTATTGCCAAAAAAGGCAAACCTCCAGAAGAGCCCTCTTTTTATCATCCAATCTGCTTGTTGGATTCGGCAGGCAAAATTATATGTAATCGGTTGCAGGCAGCTATCGCTAAGGTAGGAAACTTAGTAGAACAACAGTAAGGTTTTCGCAAAGCACGCTTGACGGTGAACGCGATATGTGGTAGATATGGCACAAGAGGCGACATCTGGTCATAGATGGTTGCGTGGTACCAAAAAATACTGTGCCGTAGTGACATTGGACGTGAAGAATACATTTAACACGGCAAACTGGAGTTGCATATTTGATGCACTTACCCGGATGGATGTACCTAAATACATACTGAGAATAATTGCGAGCTATTTTGATTAGAAGATCCTGAGGTATGAGAACGAAAATGGAACGAACACATACAGAGTAACTGGTGGAGTTTCCCAAGGATCAGCGCTAGGGCCTGCTCTCTGGATTGTAATGTACGATGGTGTGCTTCGACTTCCCATACCAAGTGAAGCTCATGTAGTTGGTTTCGCAGATGACATTGCGGTTGTAATTGTCGCAAAACACAGGAAGGATATCGTCAAAATCTGCAATAGAACGGTAAGACTCATCCAACAGTGGTTAGAGTCTGCTGGTCTACAGCTGGCAGAACACAAAACAGAGGCTGTCCTAATCACTAGCAGGAATATAGTGGAGAACATAACTCTAGAAGTTGGTACCCAAGAAATAGTCACTCAACCATCCATGAGGTACTTGGGAGTATCGTAGACTCCAGGCTGTATAAGACACATCTTGTTGTCTACAGTAAGAGAGCAATCGAAGTGAGAACGTAGTGTTTGAGTGTCCGCGCTTCGAAGCCGAGAGATTGGAACTTTATATTGCCGCTAACGCAAATTTAAGTCCGGACAGCATAGTGGATGAAATGCTTAAATCTCAGCAGACATGGGACGCTTGCTGCGCCACTATAACTACGATTCAGAAGGATTTAAGTCAAATAGAAACGGCTAGAAATTTAAGATAAACACGTGTGAGTTGAAATACTAAGACCGCCCCCCCGAAGTAATACTTTGTGGTGGTTCCGGGAGGAGCACCGGTATGGTGAGAGGAGGTGGTTTTAGTGGGTAAAAATCCCACACGACGGTGAGGTTGATTACCGTGTCTTTCTGAAAATTTCCCCTCCTCGACATAAAAAAAACACACACACACAATATTACGAAAATGTAACAAGCAACTGTGGAAGAGCGTAAACATTTTTAAGTTCTCATTTGATTGTTTTTTTGTAAAATCACCAATTTAAAAAACAGAACAAATCTTCTTCGTGTGTTTACTTCGGTCTATGTTAATTTTTTCTGTGTTTCTAAACTCTACATTGTAAAACATTGTAACAACTGTCATTGTATGATTGTAACAATAATATGGGGTGCCATAATTATTATCGTTTATTATAATTATCATAGCAACGAAAAAATAAAAATTTTAAATTCCTTCTAAACGAATTGTATTGGGATTCAGTATTGGAATTAATTTTAGTTAGAGTATCAAATAACAGGTGCACTACTTCCTATGTGCACATAAGAATAATAAATTTCACATATTACTATGGCATTCAAAACAAAAAAAATTATATAATGTATACTGGTTATTGCATGCCAGTACAAAGCGAAACAATAACATATTTTTAATTATATATTTATCCTTGTTGCACATTATTTTACATTTAAAGATATTTATTATTTTAATTTTTTTTTCCTTTGTCATTACTACCGTAGGGGTCGACGAATGCGGATGTATTCTGATTTAATTATTTTTTTAAACAAGATTGATCATAAAAATAACAAAATTTTGTAAATACATAATGGACATATTATATATATATATATACAGAACAACTCTAAATATTATATCATTGTATGTATTGTATTCATAAAGTGCTAGCCAATTATATGAATTTGCACAAAATATTTGATTCAAAATATAAAGAAAAATGTGTACGTACGAATTAAAAAAACAAACGTCAAAGCAAAAAAATCCATTTAACTACTTTGATCCGCATTCGTTTTTTCTCTACAGTAGTAATGAGAAAGGTAAAACAAAACAAAATAAAAATTTCTTTAAATACAAAATAATGTGCAACAAGCATAGATATCTTTAATATCTATTTATAATAAAAAATACGTTGTTGTTTCGCTTTGTACTGGCATGTAATAATCAATATACATTATATATTTATTTTTTTGTTTTGAATGCCATAGTAGTATACGAAATTTATCATTCTTATGTACTTTTTCTATGACTTTACTTCAAAAATATAAATACAGTAAAACCCCAGTATACGACCTTAATTCGTTCCTAATGTTCCGTCGTATACTGAATTGGTCATATAACGAAGCAACCTTTGCCGTAAGAAGCCATGTAAAATGACTTAATCAGCTCCATTGTGCAAATTTTACCTATATAACTATATTAATGGGTTCAAAAATAATTTGAACATTGTTATAGTATTAATAGTGATAAACGAAATTAATAATGAAATTATGATATGTTTTATTTTAAACAAAAAGAAAACAATTCATATTATTAGAACAAAACAAGTGATATAAAAAATTCTTTAAAACAAAAACAAATGTTACATATCGTATCCTAGCATTCTTAAAGTGATTCTTTTATTTCTCGGCTGATTTGGGTTTGAAAAATCTTTTCAAAGAACATTGTTTTTGTTTACTTTTAAGGATGTTCCTAAAATAAGACATTATCTGGTCTATGCTATTGCGGCTCGTTTGAACCTTATGGGTGGTATTTTTGGTTCTGTACCGAATCTATCGTCGTATACCGAGCAATATTTCCTCAGACAAAAAGGTCGTATACTGAGTTTGTCGTGTACCGGGGTGGCTGTATACCGGGGTTCCTCTGTGTGTATTAAAAAAGTCCTTGATAGTCATATCAATTCTTTCATACTTAAAAAAAAACATAAAAAATTAAACTGTGTCTATATTTTCAATTTGTTTGCTTGAACATTAAATTCCAAAAAGAAAATTTCAAACCTATTTTATTTCAAATCCAATTCCAGTTTCATAATCAAATATAATTACGGCTATTATTTCTACGTATTTTATTTCATTTTAAATTTGAATACCACTAAAATAAACTATTTATTCTGACAACTTAAAGTCTACTATCGAGTAGAATTGAAAATGACATTTGAAACAATATGAAAAATAGTTTATGAACGTAAAAACGCACATTTCTGTTGTCAAAACGCACATGAAAACGATGTGAGTTTAAGAACGATGGAAAACTGTCTTTGTTAACAATATTGTTACAATGAGTTTTGGAACGCACTCCGTGGTAAGTCACAATATAATTACACCATTACGATACACGATCGAACACCGATTAAATTTGAGATAAACGGAATTTACAAATAGATAACTTTTGCATACGTCAGGGCTTGGTTGAACTGACGTTACAAGATGTTGGTCGGACATGTTTTGATCTTCCCTTTTGATGATAGGGTGTACGCAGCTCTTTTCTATTTATTGGCTTCAACTTTGCTTCACCTTGTTAATTGTATTGCGATCCTGAGCCTCACGAACGTTGCTCGGGTTAACAGATTTCTCTGTCGGACGGAGCTGTGGCTACAGCACATTTGCCGGCTAGGTGACAACGGTTGGGGGAGTTCTTTTGCCACAAGTCAAACAGAGATTTATGGGTGCTGTATAATTTTTATAAAAGGTGACCCGAAATTAAATAGTAGCGATATCTATAGAATGTATATGGTTTGATGGAAGGATATGGAACATTTTGAATTGCTGACGAGGAAAATAAATTAAACAATAAATTAACAGATAATATCACCGTTGTTTGATCACTTATTCAGCATGCACACCCAAATATAGACAAACCTGTATACAGGTATATATAGTTAGGAGAGTGGCCTTGGTGTCGACATCCACTCATATCCCCTCCCTACCAGTGCATACCTACTGTATATTTAGAGATATGCCCCTGATTTTCATTCGTGCCGGTATCACTACATTATGGTGGCCAGTTACCACATTACTTCAAATAGATAGATTTCATTTTAAAATAATTAATTCACCAAACAAAAAAGAATAAATAAAGACAAGCTAACATTAATTGTATTATATTTCATGGATTGATCGACAGCAGACAGCAGATCGTAGGAAAAAATTGCAGTTATTATTCGCAACTTAATTAGCCTTAATTAGTTTAATACATAAAAAAATAGTAACCAAAGAAAATTTATAATAATATTTTACAAAAAAACTTACGTCTACCCGGCACCAGCATGCGCTTCCCAAATAATTACAAAAAAATATTTTTAAGTTTGTTGTTGTTGTTGTTGTTGTGTTGTGTTGATGTTATTGGTGATGACATTCCGAATACATCTCGTTTTTTTTGAGTTGTTGCTGTTGTTGTTTATTACACTTGTTTGTTTTTGTTTATCGTGCAAGTGTTGTCACTCCAAATCTACGTTTTTCTTCGTTTATCAAAACCATGCGTTTTTGTTCATCCACAGTTTACACGGTTAATATGAATTAACACAACAGGTTCTTTTTCCTTTTTTTTTTTAACTTAACTATTTTTACTATATTATAATTCTAGTTTATACATATTCTTTTGCCACAACGTTTTATTAATTCAACAATTGTTATCTTATTTTAACTTTTCACACAATATTTATATCTATTATTTCTTTTTTTTTTATCGATATATGTTGTTTGTTTTTTTATCTGGTTTGTTTTTTTCTCCGATCTCTATCGTTCGACAATCTTGACCAAAAAGAACACCCTAAACCCTTATTTCGTTTTTTTCTAAATTTCTTCTTATTTTGTTGGTGTTTCCACCTTCCTATGACGTATCGATTTATTTTTACTAACGACAACACAAAAAAACAATCTACAGTGTGTTCAAAGAAACGCTTCGCTCACGCAACAGATGACTGAGTCGAATGTTACAGTATAAATCCGGATATAAAATTCTTTAAAGTCTCCCGTCTGAATTTCCAGAGCAATAAATTAAAGAAATTATACCCCTATGAAAACGAGCTCCTGTAATCGTCTCTACATTATTAGGGTGAATTTCATTTACGATTGTTCTTCTATCTTTATTGGTGGCTAAGTATGACATTTAGGTTCACAGGATTTGACCTATGTTCAGTAAATCAGAGGATATTTTTTCTAATGTTCGAGTAATGCTTTTTTCTAAAGCATTACTCGAACATTAGAAAATGGGTTGTGCTCATATTTCTAAATGTATATTTTTATAAGTGCACGATGAAGTCGTGCTACGATTTGGATTCAATCAGTTCAACCATAGTGTTGTATAAGGGTTCGTAAACATTGAATATTGATAGGTGGACTAGTCGCATGTCGTATGTGTTAACTTTGAACTTCAAAACAAGCTCTTATTCTGCGGCCCTTGAAGAAAATCAACAGCAAGTATGCCGGGGTCATCCCCACTGTGAAGCAATTACGTATATAGTCTTGCAACGCATAGTCCTTGAAATTCATCCTTCGAGTTTCTTTGAGAGCAACGATTCCAAAAGATATGACCTTCAAGTGAGCCTGGTATCTCAGGGGTTTCATGTTTCATATGCTAAAAGCACACTGTGTGTTCTTTAGGCTGTATTAAATGCACTCAACCATATAGAGGCCAAAAATCTACACTTCAAGTGAACTCTTAAGACTAATTACATTCGACACTAATAACTAAATTAATTCCATTTTGGTTCGGTGCGGCAACAAATAGTTAGACCGCACGCAACGCTATCGCAAATTATATATCAATACTGCAATTATTTTTAATCGTTTCGTTCGGACGAAATTATTTTGTATGCATTTTTATTCAATATTTTGTATTTTACACATTCATTCATAATTTGTATGTCGGTTAATTTGTATTTTTTCATTCATTTTATCGATTCTATGTAATGCAAGTATTTGTTATCCGTACGTTTTGTTAAAGCGCCATTCGCGATCATTGGAATTCAATTGATGTGTGCAATATATCGATCGATCGATACCGTCGCTATATACTTTGAGAAATTTTTCTTTTAGGCGTGCGTGTATTATAATTTACTACACATAAATAAACGGAAACGTATTAACAGTTGATTTAAGAACTTAAGAAGAAAATATATGTAGTAGATATGTATGTACGTGGATGACATGATAAAGAAGAAGATTTTTTTTTAAACTTGTTCTTGGAATTGTTTTTGTATCACTTCCTTGTCATTTCGCTTTGACAAGTTGTTTGTTGTTGGAGGTATGCCTTATTGCTTTGGTCGCATCGTTTGTGGTAAATTATTGTTCTAATCGAGATTTACAATATATAAATATGAATTTTTGGAGAATTTATAACCTTTATCTTAATTCAATTTGATTAATGACTACAATATTAAGTTTTTTTTTAAATTAGAGATCTCTCTAAAATGGTTTATTTATTAGTGATCAACTAGCGAAACTACCTACATAATTTAAATAATTTGCAGATCAGTTTTTTAATATTCAACCAATAATTTCAGCATTACTTGAAAATGTCGCACAACGATAAAATTATAAAATAATTATAAAATAATTCAGAATTTGGTATAGTGTAATTTTTCTACAGTGGAGTGATTTTCTTGAAATCCGACTTTGTGAGCTACCATCAAAGAGCTTTATTCTATTGTGGGTTAGACTTTTTGAGTAGCAACCTTGAAATTTGTTTGAAATAACAGGAAGTATAGTGAAATCAGTCTGTATGTTTTTTATGGTAAGTGGGATATATTTCATTCTGGAAGCTGCGCTATATATTTGAACTAGTTTTTTGGCATTTAAATCAGGTTACATATTTTGTGTCTAAATCATCAATTTTGTGTATTTTTATGAATATCCATTTGTTATTTAAGCTGTTTGCCTTGTGGCCAAAAATTGTTCTAATACCTTTACTGTCTTATTTATTTCATTTTTAATTTACTTAAAAAGTTGTAGTATCTGATTGTAAAGGAAATTTAATAGTTTTCGGCCAATCCTTATCGATAAAGTATCAATGCTATCTAAACTTTTCATCAATTTACACTAAATCTGAACAAATGTATTATTATTCTACAGTTTCTGCAAACCTCTTTCAGAATGAGATTTGTCGTGGACTGTAAGTTTGAATACAATAATGAAACACTTCACTCGGAATTTAAACGCACAAAATTAGTGTTAGTCTAAATGTAAATTATATTGTAATAAATTAAAATAATATTTTTGGTTTAGACTGTAGGTTTTTATTTAACAATGAAACGATTCTCTCAAGATGATTCTCGCAACTAACTAACTAATTAACAAAATAGCCGCCCAAGTTAAACCACAACAAATCGTCTATTCGCACTTGAGGTGGCATTTTATTATTGGTTGATATATTTTTTAGTATATGAATTAAAATCTCGGTAAATTTAATATATTATGTATCTTATATTTTTATATTTTTAAATGGTTTAAATTAGTCTTAACCATAATAACTGACTTTGCTGTGGCTTGTCATCAATAGATGGCGACACGTACAAAGTATTTTACAATAAAATTTGCAACATGGTTTCTTACTGTAATGAATATAAACAAATGTCAACATATTTTAGTCACTGGAAATGTTTAAAATACAATAATTTACAAAATATAAGTTTAAACTATAAGTAATCTACTGATATAAGTGTCTAAAGAATTTATTCTTTTTAGGACGATCGATGCTGCCTTAAATTCCCGTGGTCTGTACCAAATAAGATTAAAACAAATTTATTTAGTATTGCTTTATTAACTTAAGTTCAACTTAAGTATGGTTTCCACGATGGTGAAGCGAAAAAATTTGCCAAATTAAGAAAAGAAAGGAAAAATTCTCCCAAGTGTCTAAAGAATTTATTCTTTTTAGGACGATCGATGCTGCCTTAAATTCCCATGGTCTGTACCAAATAAGATTAAAACAAATTTATTTAGTATTGCTTTATTAACTTAAGTTCAACTTAAGTATGGTTTCCACGACTAAAAGATGAAGTCGGTCGTCTTTTATCGGATTAGCCGCTAAGTTTTTGAATTCACACGTCATTTTGAATAAAAATTACGGAATAAATTAATTTTTAAAATCAAAATTAATTCGAATTTTTATTTATTTTTAAATAAAGACTTGGTGTCCTCAGTGTGTTTAGTTTGGCTAATTTTTTCGCCTCGTCATCGTGGAAACCCCTCTTTAATATATAAAAACACCATACATCATATAATTTGGTTCTTGTTTCTTGGTCGATGTATTCAGACAAAACCAACACAAATGTTGACAAAACCAACACAAAGTACACTGGTTTTGGTCAAAAGAAATAAAAAAGTACAG
The DNA here is from genome assembly GCA_963556175.1 of Tipula confusa. Taxonomy (NCBI): domain Eukaryota; kingdom Metazoa; phylum Arthropoda; class Insecta; order Diptera; family Tipulidae; genus Tipula; species Tipula confusa. Next base: position 135,232,150 of record OY744475.1, read on the forward strand.
TAGAAAGGTGTATTAGTCAAAACCCTCTTTATTACAAGCTTCTAACTTTCGTTGGCACAGACAAACAAAACCGATATGAAAAATTGCGTGTAGAAGTGCTATCGAAATCCATATAAAAATAACGTTTTTTGCTTATATTTTCTATATGTGTTTAAATGGTGATTTTCCATTTTTTAATAATAGCAGACGTTAGAAAAAACAAACAAAATATAATAAAAACAACTGACGAGAAAACAGCGAATATCATCAAAAGTAAATTAAAAAATTAAAGCAGCAAAATAACCAAAGCAGATAAGGGCAATTCAATAGTGATAATGAAAATAGATGAATACAACAACAAAATAAACGAATATAAAAAGAATAATGAAATCATCGAAATAAAATCAGATCCAACCAGCAAATACAACACCAGAATTAAATAAACCATCAACAAATCTATAAATACATTAAGCGATAGAACCATGCGATACACCAAAGCAATAAAGCCGTATGCATCTAGTGTAAAAGGTTTACCAAAAATACATAAAACTAATATGCCATTATTGTTATTTAGTGATGACAATGATGACAATGATGACAATGATGACAATGATGACAATGATGACAATGATGACAATGATGACAATGATGACAATGATGACAATGATGACAATGATGACAATGATGACAATGATGACAATGATGACAATGATGACAATGATGACAATGATGACAATGATGACAATGATGACAATGATGACAATGATGACAATGATGACAATGATGACAATGATGACAATGATGACAATGATGACAATGATGACAATGATGACAATGATGACAATGATGACAATGATGACAATGATGACAATGATGACAATGATGACAATGATGACAATGATGACAATGATGACAATGATGACAATGATGACAATGATGACAATGATGACAATGATGACAATGATGACAATGATGACAATGATGACAATGATGACAATGATGACAATGATGACAATGATGACAATGATGACAATGATGACAATGATATCAATGATGACAATGATGACAATGATGACAATGATGACAATGATGACAATGATGACAATGATGACAATGATGACAATGATGACAATGATGACAATGATGACAATGATGACAATGATGACAATGATGACAATGATGACAATGATGACAATGATGAAAATGATGACAATGATGACAATGATGACAATGATGACAATGATGAAAATGATGAAAATGATGACAATGATGACAATGATGACAATGATGACAATGATGACAATGATGACAATGATGACAATGATGACAATGATGACAATGATGACAATGATGACAATGATGACAATGATGACAATGATGACAATGATGACAATGATGACAATGATGACAATGATGACAATGATGACAATGATGACAATGATGACAATGATGACAATGATGACAATGATGACAATGATGACAATGATGACAATGATGACAATGATGACAATGATGACAATGATGACAATGATGACAATGATGACAATGATGACAATGATGACAATGATGACAATGATGACAATGATGACAATTATGACAATGATGATAATGATGACAATGATGACAATGATGACAATGATGACAATGATGACAATGATGACAATGATGACCATGATGACAATTATGACAATGATGATAATGATGACAATGATGACAATGATGACCATGATGACAATTATGACAATGATGATAATGATGACAATGATGACAATGATGACAATGATGACAATGATGACAATGATGATAATGATGACAATGATGACAATGATGACAATGATGACAATGATGACAATGATGACAATGATGACAATGATGACAATGATGACAATGATGACAATGATGACAATGATGACAATGATGACAATGATGACAATGATGACAATGATGACAATGATGACAATGATGACAATGATGACAATGATGACAATGATGACAATGATGACAATGATGACAATGATGACAATGATGACAATGATGACAATGATGACAATGATGACAATGATGACAATGATGACAATGATGACAATGATGACAATGATGACAATGATGACAATGATGACAATGATGACAATGATGACAATGATGACAATGATGACAATGATGACAATGATGACAATGATGACAATGATGACAATGATGACAATGATGACAATGATGACAATGATGACATATTGACAATGATGACAATGATGACAATGATGACAATGATGACAATGATGACAATGATGACAATGATGACAATGATGACAATGATGACAATGATGACAATGATGACAATGATGACAATGATGACAATGATGACAATGATGACAATGATGACAATGATGACAATGATGACAATGATGACAATGATGACAATGATGACAATGATGACAATGATGACAATGATGACAATGATGACAATGATGACAATGATGACAATGATGACAATGATGACAATGATGACAATGATGACAATGATGACAATGATGACAATGATGACAATGATGACAATGATGACAATGATGACAATGATGACAATGATGACAATGATGACAATGATGACAATGATGACAATGATGACAATGATGACAATGATGACAATGATGACAATGATGACAATGATGACAATGATGACAATGATGACAATGATGACAATGATGACAATGATGACAATGATGACAATGATGACAATGATGACAATGATGACAATGATGACAATGATGACAATGATGACAATGATGACAATGATGACAATGATGACAATGATGACAATGATGACAATGATGACAATGATGACAATGATGACAATGATGACAATGGATGACAATGATGACAATGATGACAATGATGACAATGATGATAATGATGACAATGATGACAATGATGACAATGATGACAATGATGACAATGATGACAATGATGACAATGATGACAATGATGACAATGATGACAATGATGACAATGATGACAATGATGACAATGATGACAATGATGACAATGATGACAATGATGACAATGATGACAATGATGACAATGATGACAATGATGACAATGATGACAATGATGACAATGATGACAATGATGACAATGATGACAATGATGACAATGATGACAATGATGACAATGATGACAATGATGACAATGATGACAATGATGACAATGATGACAATGATGACAATGATGACAATGATGACAATGATGACAATGATGACAATGATGACAATGATGACAATGATGACAATGATGACAATGATGACAATGATGACAATGATGACAATGATGACAATGATGACAATGATGACAATGATGACAATGATGACAATGATGACAATGATGACAATGATGACAATGATGACAATGATGACAATGATGACAATGATGACAATGATGACAATGATGACAATGATGACAATGATGACAATGATGACAATGATGACAATGATGACAATGATGACAATGATGACAATGATGACAATGATGACAATGATGACAATGATGACAATGATGACAATGATGACAATGATGACAATGATGACAATGATGACAATGATGACAATGATGACAATGATGACAATGATGACAATGATGACAATGATGACAATGATGACAATGATGACAATGATGACAATGATGACAATGATGACAATGATGACAATGATGACAATGATGACAATGATGACAATGATGACAATGATGACAATGATGACAATGATGACAATGATGACAATGATGACAATGATGACAATGATGACAATGATGACAATGATGACAATGATGACAATGATGACAATGATGACAATGATGACAATGATGACAATGATGACAATGATGACAATGATGACAATGATGACAATGATGACAATGATGACAATGATGACAATGATGACAATGATGACAATGATGACAATGATGACAATGATGACAATGATGACAATGATGACAATGATGACAATGATGACAATGATGACAATGATGACAATGATGACAATGATGACAATGATGACAATGATGACAATGATGACAATGATGACAATGATGACAATGATGACAATGATGACAATGATGACAATGATGACAATGATGACAATGATGACAATGATGACAATGATGACAATGATGACAATGATGACAATGATGACAATGATGACAATGATGACAATGATGACAATGATGACAATGATGACAATGATGACAATGATGACAATGATGACAATGATGACAATGATGACAATGATGACAATGATGACAATGATGACAATGATGACAATGATGACAATGATGACAATGATGACAATGATGACAATGATGACAATGATGACAATGATGACAATGATGACAATGATGACAATGATGACAATGATGACAATGATGACAATGATGACAATGATGACAATGATGACAATGATGACAATGATGACAATGATGACAATGATGACAATGATGACAATGATGACAATGATGACAATGATGACAATGATGACAATGATGACAATGATGACAATGATGACAATGATGACAATGATGACAATGATGACAATGATGACAATGATGACAATGATGACAATGATGACAATGATGACAATGATGACAATGATGACAATGATGACAATGATGACAATGATGACAATGATGACAATGATGACAATGATGACAATGATGACAATGATGACAATGATGACAATGATGACAATGATGACAATGATGACAATGATGACAATGATGACAATGATGACAATGATGACAATGATGACAATGATGACAATGATGACAATGATGACAATGATGACAATGATGACAATGATGACAATGATGACAATGATGACAATGATGACAATGATGACAATGATGACAATGATGACAATGATGACAATGATGACAATGATGACAATGATGACAATGATGACAATGATGACAATGATGACAATGATGACAATGATGACAATGATGACAATGATGACAATGATGACAATGATGACAATGATGACAATGATGACAATGATGACAATGATGACAATGATGACAATGATGACAATGATGACAATGATGACAATGATGACAATGATGACAATGATGACAATGATGACAATGATGACAATGATGACAATGATGACAATGATGACAATGATGACAATGATGACAATGATGACAATGATGACAATGATGACAATGATGACAATGATGACAATGATGACAATGATGACAATGATGACAATGATGACAATGATGACAATGATGACAATGATGACAATGATGACAATGATGACAATGATGACAATGATGACAATGATGACAATGATGACAATGATGACAATGATGACAATGATGACAATGATGACAATGATGACAATGATGACAATGATGACAATGATGACAATGATGACAATGATGACAATGATGACAATGATGACAATGATGACAATGATGACAATGATGACAATGATGACAATGATGACAATGATGACAATGATGACAATGATGACAATGATGACAATGATGACAATGATGACAATGATGACAATGATGACAATGATGACAATGATGACAATGATGACAATGATGACAATGATGACAATGATGACAATGATGACAATGATGACAATGATGACAATGATGACAATGATGACAATGATGACAATGATGACAATGATGACAATGATGACAATGATGACAATGATGACAATGATGACAATGATGACAATGATGACAATGATGACAATGATGACAATGATGACAATGATGACAATGATGACAATGATGACAATGATGACAATGATGACAATGATGACAATGATGACAATGATGACAATGATGACAATGATGACAATGATGACAATGATGACAATGATGACAATGATGACAATGATGACAATGATGACAATGATGACAATGATGACAATGATGACAATGATGACAATGATGACAATGATGACAATGATGACAATGATGACAATGATGACAATGATGACAATGATGACAATGATGACAATGATGACAATGATGACAATGATGACAATGATGACAATGATGACAATGATGACAATGATGACAATGATGACAATGATGACAATGATGACAATGATGACAATGATGACAATGATGACAATGATGACAATGATGACAATGATGACAATGATGACAATGATGACAATGATGACAATGATGACAATGATGACAATGATGACAATGATGACAATGATGACAATGATGACAATGATGACAATGATGACAATGATGACAATGATGACAATGATGACAATGATGACAATGATGACAATGATGACAATGATGACAATGATGACAATGATGACAATGATGACAATGATGACAATGATGACAATGATGACAATGATGACAATGATGACAATGATGACAATGATGACAATGATGACAATGATGACAATGATGACAATGATGACAATGATGACAATGATGACAATGATGACAATGATGACAATGATGACAATGATGACAATGATGACAATGATGACAATGATGACAATGATGACAATGATGACAATGATGACAATGATGACAATGATGACAATGATGACAATGATGACAATGATGACAATGTGACAATGATGACAATGATGACAATGATGACAATGATGACAATGATGACAATGATGACAATGATGACAATGATGACAATGATGACAATGATGACAATGATGACAATGATGACAATGATGACAATGATGACAATGATGACAATGATGACAATGATGACAATGATGACAATGATGACAATGATGACAATGATGACAATGATGACAATGATGACAATGATGACAATGATGACAATGATGACAATGATGACAATGATGACAATGATGACAATGATGACAATGATGACAATGATGACAATGATGACAATGATGACAATGATGACAATGATGACAATGATGACAATGATGACAATGATGACAATGATGACAATGATGACAATGATGACAATGATGACAATGATGACAATGATGACAATGATGACAATGATGACAATGATGACAATGATGACAATGATGACAATGATGACAATGATGACAATGATGACAATGATGACAATGATGACAATGATGACAATGATGACAATGATGACAATGATGACAATGATGACAATGATGACAATGATGACAATGATGACAATGATGACAATGATGACAATGATGACAATGATGACAATGATGACAATGATGACAATGATGACAATGATGACAATGATGACAATGATGACAATGATGACAATGATGACAATGATGACAATGATGACAATGATGACAATGATGACAATGATGACAATGATGACAATGATGACAATGATGACAATGATGACAATGATGACAATGATGACAATGATGACAATGATGACAATGATGACAATGATGACAATGATGACAATGATGACAATGATGACAATGATGACAATGATGACAATGATGACAATGATGACAATGATGACAATGATGACAATGATGACAATGATGACAATGATGACAATGATGACAATGATGACAATGATGACAATGATGACAATGATGACAATGATGACAATGATGACAATGATGACAATGATGACAATGATGACAATGATGACAATGATGACAATGATGACAATGATGACAATGATGACAATGATGACAATGATGACAATGATGACAATGATGACAATGATGACAATGATGACAATGATGACAATGATGACAATGATGACAATGATGACAATGATGACAATGATGACAATGATGACAATGATGACAATGATGACAATGATGACAATGATGACAATGATGACAATGATGACAATGATGACAATGATGACAATGATGACAATGATGACAATGATGACAATGATGACAATGATGACAATGATGACAATGATGACAATGATGACAATGATGACAATGATGACAATGATGACAATGATGACAATGATGACAATGATGACAATGATGACAATGATGACAATGATGACAATGATGACAATGATGACAATGATGACAATGATGACAATGATGACAATGATGACAATGATGACAATGATGACAATGATGACAATGATGACAATGATGACAATGATGACAATGATGACAATGATGACAATGATGACAATGATGACAATGATGACAATGATGACAATGATGACAATGATGACAATGATGACAATGATGACAATGATGACAATGATGACAATGATGACAATGATGACAATGATGACAATGATGACAATGATGACAATGATGACAATGATGACAATGATGACAATGATGACAATGATGACAATGATGACAATGATGACAATGATGACAATGATGACAATGATGACAATGATGACAATGATGACAATGATGACAATGATGACAATGATGACAATGATGACAATGATGACAATGATGACAATGATGACAATGATGACAATGATGACAATGATGACAATGATGACAATGATGACAATGATGACAATGATGACAATGATGACAATGATGACAATGATGACAATGATGACAATGATGACAATGATGACAATGATGACAATGATGACAATGATGACAATGATGACAATGATGACAATGATGACAATGATGACAATGATGACAATGATGACAATGATGACAATGATGACAATGATGACAATGATGACAATGATGACAATGATGACAATGATGACAATGATGACAATGATGACAATGATGACAATGATGACAATGATGACAATGATGACAATGATGACAATGATGACAATGATGACAATGATGACAATGATGACAATGATGACAATGATGACAATGATGACAATGATGACAATGATGACAATGATGACAATGATGACAATGATGACAATGATGACAATGATGACAATGATGACAATGATGACAATGATGACAATGATGCCAATGATGACAATGATGACAATGATGACAATGATGACAATGATGGCAATGATGCCAATGATGACAATGATGACAATGATGACAATGATGACAATGATGACAATGATGACAATGATGACAATGATGACAATGATGACAATGATGACAATGATGACAATGATGACAATGATGACAATGATGACAATGATGACAATGATGACAATGATGACAATGATGACAATGATGACAATGATGACAATGATGACAATGATGACAATGATGACAATGATGACAATGATGACAATGATGACAATGATGACAATGATGACAATGATGACAATGATGACAATGATGACAATGATGACAATGATGACAATGATGACAATGATGACAATGATGACAATGATGACAATGATGACAATGATGACAATGATGACAATGATGACAATGATGACAATGATGACAATGATGACAATGATGACAATGATGACAATGATGACAATGATGACAATGATGACAATGATGACAATGATGACAATGATGACAATGATGACAATGATGACAATGATGACAATGATGACAATGATGACAATGATGACAATGATGACAATGATGACAATGATGACAATGATGACAATGATGACAATGATGACAATGATGACAATGATGACAATGATGACAATGATGACAATGATGACAATGATGACAATGATGACAATGATGACAATGATGACAATGATGACAATGATGACAATGATGACAATGATGACAATGATGACAATGATGACAATGATGACAATGATGACAATGATGACAATGATGACAATGATGACAATGATGACAATGATGACAATGATGACAATGATGACAATGATGACAATGATGACAATGATGACAATGATGACAATGATGACAATGATGACAATGATGACAATGATGACAATGATGACAATGATGACAATGATGACAATGATGACAATGATGACAATGATGACAATGATGACAATGATGACAATGATGACAATGATGACAATGATGACAATGATGACAATGATGACAATGATGACAATGATGACAATGATGACAATGATGACAATGATGACAATGATGACAATGATGACAATGATGACAATGATGACAATGATGACAATGATGACAATGATGACAATGATGACAATGATGACAATGATGACAATGATGACAATGATGACAATGATGACAATGATGACAATGATGACAATGATGACAATGATGACAATGATGACAATGATGACAATGATGACAATGATGACAATGATGACAATGATGACAATGATGACAATGATGACAATGATGACAATGATGACAATGATGACAATGATGACAATGATGACAATGATGACAATGATGACAATGATGACAATGATGACAATGATGACAATGATGACAATGATGACAATGATGACAATGATGACAATGATGACAATGATGACAATGATGACAATGATGACAATGATGACAATGATGACAATGATGACAATGATGACAATGATGACAATGATGACAATGATGACAATGATGACAATGATGACAATGATGACAATGATGACAATGATGACAATGATGACAATGATGACAATGATGACAATGATGACAATGATGACAATGATGACAATGATGACAATGATGACAATGATGACAATGATGACAATGATGACAATGATGACAATGATGACAATGATGACAATGATGACAATGATGACAATGATGACAATGATGACAATGATGACAATGATGACAATGATGACAATGATGACAATGATGACAATGATGACAATGATGACAATGATGACAATGATGACAATGATGACAATGATGACAATGATGACAATGATGACAATGATGACAATGATGACAATGATGACAATGATGACAATGATGACAATGATGACAATGATGACAATGATGACAATGATGACAATGATGACAATGATGACAATGATGACAATGATGACAATGATGACAATGATGACAATGATGACAATGATGACAATGATGACAATGATGACAATGATGACAATGATGACAATGATGACAATGATGACAATGATGACAATGATGACAATGATGACAATGATGACAATGATGACAATGATGACAATGATGACAATGATGACAATGATGACAATGATGACAATGATGACAATGATGACAATGATGACAATGATGACAATGATGACAATGATGACAATGATGACAATGATGACAATGATGACAATGATGACAATGATGACAATGATGACAATGATGACAATGATGACAATGATGACAATGATGACAATGATGACAATGATGACAATGATGACAATGATGACAATGATGACAATGATGACAATGATGACAATGATGACAATGATGACAATGATGACAATGATGACAATGATGACAATGATGACAATGATGACAATGATGACAATGATGACAATGATGACAATGATGACAATGATGACAATGATGACAATGATGACAATGATGACAATGATGACAATGATGACAATGATGACAATGATGACAATGATGACAATGATGACAATGATGACAATGATGACAATGATGACAATGATGACAATGATGACAATGATGACAATGATGACAATGATGACAATGATGACAATGATGACAATGATGACAATGATGACAATGATGACAATGATGACAATGATGACAATGATGACAGACAATGATGACAATGATGACAATGATGACAATGATGACAATGATGACAATGATGACAATGATGACAATGATGACAATGATGACAATGATGACAATGATGACAATGATGACAATGATGACAATGATGACAATGATGACAATGATGACAATGATGACAATGATGACAATGATGACAATGATGACAATGATGACAATGATGACAATGATGACAATGATGACAATGATGACAATGATGACAATGATGACAATGATGACAATGATGACAATGATGACAATGATGACAATGATGACAATGATGACAATGATGACAATGATGACAATGATGACAATGATGACAATGATGACAATGATGACAATGATGACAATGATGACAATGATGACAATGATGACAATGATGACAATGATGAACAATGATGACAATGATGACAATGATGACAATGATGACAATGATGACAATGATGACAATGATGACAATGATGACAATGATGACAATGATGACAATGATGACAATGATGACAATGATGACAATGATGACAATGATGACAATGATGACAATGATGACAATGATGACAATGATGACAATGATGACAATGATGACAATGATGACAATGATGACAATGATGACAATGATGACAATGATGACAATGATGACAATGATGACAATGATGACAATGATGACAATGATGACAATGATGACAATGATGACAATGATGACAATGATGACAATGATGACAATGATGACAATGATGACAATGATGACAATGATGACAATGATGACAATGATGACAATGATGACAATGATGACAATGATGACAATGATGACAATGATGACAATGATGACAATGATGACAATGATGACAATGATGACAATGATGACAATGATGACAATGATGACAATGATGACAATGATGACAATGATGACAATGATGACAATGATGACAATGATGACAATGATGACAATGATGACAATGATGACAATGATGACAATGATGACAATGATGACAATGATGACAATGATGACAATGATGACAATGATGACAATGATGACAATGATGACAATGATGACAATGATGACAATGATGACAATGATGACAATGATGACAATGATGACAATGATGACAATGATGACAATGATGACAATGATGACAATGATGACAATGATGACAATGATGACAATGATGACAATGATGACAATGATGACAATGATGACAATGATGACAATGATGACAATGATGACAATGATGACAATGATGACAATGATGACAATGATGACAATGATGACAATGATGACAATGATGACAATGATGACAATGATGACAATGATGACAATGATGACAATGATGACAATGATGACAATGATGACAATGATGACAATGATGACAATGATGACAATGATGACAATGATGACAATGATGACAATGATGACAATGATGACAATGATGACAATGATGACAATGATGACAATGATGACAATGATGACAATGATGACAATGATGACAATGATGACAATGATGACAATGATGACAATGATGACAATGATGACAATGATGACAATGATGACAATGATGACAATGATGACAATGATGACAATGATGACAATGATGACAATGATGACAATGATGACAATGATGACAATGATGACAATGATGACAATGATGACAATGATGACAATGATGACAATGATGACAATGATGACAATGATGACAATGATGACAATGATGACAATGATGACAATGATGACAATGATGACAATGATGACAATGATGACAATGATGACAATGATGACAATGATGACAATGATGACAATGATGACAATGATGACAATGATGACAATGATGACAATGATGACAATGATGACAATGATGACAATGATGACAATGATGACAATGATGACAATGATGACAATGATGACAATGATGACAATGATGACAATGATGACAATGATGACAATGATGACAATGATGACAATGATGACAATGATGACAATGATGACAATGATGACAATGATGACAATGATGACAATGATGACAATGATGACAATGATGACAATGATGACAATGATGACAATGATGACAATGATGACAATGATGACAATGATGACAATGATGACAATGATGACAATGATGACAATGATGACAATGATGACAATGATGACAATGATGACAATGATGACAATGATGACAATGATGACAATGATGACAATGATGACAATGATGACAATGATGACAATGATGACAATGATGACAATGATGACAATGATGACAATGATGACAATGATGACAATGATGACAATGATGACAATGATGACAATGATGACAATGATGACAATGATGACAATGATGACAATGATGACAATGATGACAATGATGACAATGATGACAATGATGACAATGATGACAATGATGACAATGATGACAATGATGACAATGATGACAATGATGACAATGATGACAATGATGACAATGATGACAATGATGACAATGATGACAATGATGACAATGATGACAATGATGACAATGATGACAATGATGACAATGATGACAATGATGACAATGATGACAATGAAGACAATGATGACAATGATGACAATGATGACAATGATGACAATGATGACAATGAAGACAATGATGACAATGATGACAATGATGACAATGATTGCAATGATGACAATGATGACAATGATGACAATGATGACAATGATGACAATGATGACAATGATGACAATGATGACAATGATGACAATGATGACAATGATGACAATGATGACAATGATGACAATGATGACAATGATGACAATGATGACAATGATGACAATGATGACAATGATGACAATGATTACAATGATGACAATGATGACAATGATGACAATGATGACAATGATGACAATGATGACAATGATGACAATGATGACAATGATGACAATGATGACAATGATGACAATGATGACAATGATGACAATGATGACAATGATGACAATGATGACAATGATGACAATGATGACAATGATGACAATGATGACAATGATGACAATGATGACAATGATGACAATGATGACAATGATGACAATGATGACAATGATGACAATGATGACAATGATGACAATGATGACAATGATGACAATGATGACAATGATGACAATGATGACAATGATGACAATGATGACAATGATGACAATGATGACAATGATGACAATGATGACAATGATGACAATGATGACAATGATGACAATGATGACAATGATGACAATGATGACAATGATGACAATGATGACAATGATGACAATGATGACAATGATGACAATGATGACAATGATGACAATGATGACAATGATGACAATGATGACAATGATGACAATGATGACAATGATGACAATGATGACAATGATGACAATGATGACAATGATGACAATGATGACAATGATGACAATGAATGACAATGATGACAATGATGACAATGATGACAATGATGACAATGATGACAATGATGACAATGATGACAATGATGACAATGATGACAATGATGACAATGATGACAATGATGACAATGATGACAATGATGACAATGATGACAATGATGACAATGATGACAATGATGACAATGATGACAATGATGGACAATGATGACAATGATGACAATGATGACAATGATGACAATGATGACAATGATGACAATGATGACAATGATGACAATGATGACAATGATGACAATGATGACAATGATGACAATGATGACAATGATGACAATGATGACAATGATGACAATGATGACAATGATGACAATGATGACAATGATGACAATGATGACAATGATGACAATGATGACAATGATGACAATGATGACAATGATGACAATGATGACAATGATGACAATGATGACAATGATGACAATGATGACAATGATGACAATGATGACAATGATGACAATGATGACAATGATGACAATGATGACAATGATGACAATGATGACAATGATGACAATGATGACAATGATGACAATGATGACAATGATGACAATGATGACAATGATGACAATGATGACAATGATGACAATGATGACAATGATGACAATGATGACAATGATGACAATGATGACAATGATGACAATGATGACAATGATGACAATGATGACAATGATGACAATGATGACAATGATGACAATGATGACAATGATGACAATGATGACAATGATGACAATGATGACAATGATGACAATGATGACAATGATGACAATGATGACAATGATGACAATGATGACAATGATGACAATGATGACAATGATGACAATGATGACAATGATGACAATGATGACAATGATGACAATGATGACAATGATGACAATGATGACAATGTTGACAATGATGACAATGATGACAATGATGACAATGATGACAATGATGACAATGATGACAATGATGACAATGATGACAATGATGACAATGATGACAATGATGACAATGATGACAATGATGACAATGATGACAATGATGACAATGATGACAATGATGACAATGATGACAATGATGACAATGATGACAATGATGACAATGATGACAATGATGACAATGATGACAATGATGACAATGATGACAATGATGACAATGATGACAATGATGACAATGATGACAATGATGACAATGATGACAATGATGACAATGATGACAATGATGACAATGATGACAATGATGACAATGATGACAATGATGACAATGATGACAATGATGACAATGATGACAATGATGACAATGATGACAATGATGACAATGATGACAATGATGACAATGATGACAATGATGACAATGATGACAATGATGACAATGATGACAATGATGACAATGATGACAATGATGACAATGATGACAATGATGACAATGATGACAATGATGACAATGATGACAATGATGACAATGATGACAATGATGACAATGATGACAATGATGACAATGATGACAATGATGACAATGATGACAATGATGACAATGATGACAATGATGACAATGATGACAATGATGACAATGATGACAATGATGACAATGATGACAATGATGACAATGATGACAATGATGACAATGATGACAATGATGACAATGATGACGATGACAATGATGACAATGATGACAATGATGACAATGATGACAATGATGACAATGATGACAATGATGACAATGATGACAATGATGACAATGATGACAATGATGACAATGATGACAATGATGACAATGATGACAATGATGACAATGATGACAATGATGACAATGATGACAATGATGACAATGATGACAATGATGACAATGATGACAATGATGACAATGATGACAATGATGACAATGATGACAATGATGACAATGATGACAATGATGACAATGATGACAATGATGACAATGATGACAATGATGACAATGATGACAATGATGACAATGATGACAATGATGACAATGATGACAATGATGACAATGATGACAATGATGACAATGATGACAATGATGACAATGATGACAATGATGACAATGATGACAATGATGACAATGATGACAATGATGACAATGATGACAATGATGACAATGATGACAATGATGACAATGATGACAATGATGACAATGATGACAATGATGACAATGATGACAATGATGACAATGATGACAATGATGACAATGATGACAATGATGACAATGATGACAATGATGACAATGATGACAATGATGACAATGATGACAATGATGACAATGATGACAATGATGACAATGATGACAATGATGACAATGATGACAATGATGACAATGATGACAATGATGACAATGATGACAATGATGACAATGATGACAATGATGACAATGATGACAATGATGACAATGATGACAATGATGACAATGATGACAATGATGACAATGATGACAATGATGACAATGATGACAATGATGACAATGATGACAATGATGACAATGATGACAATGATGACAATGATGACAATGATGACAATGATGACAATGATGACAATGATGACAATGATGACAATGATGACAATGATGACAATGATGACAATGATGACAATGATGACAATGATGACAATGATGACAATGATGACAATGATGACAATGATGACAATGATGACAATGATGACAATGATGACAATGATGACAATGATGACAATGATGACAATGATGACAATGATGACAATGATGACAATGATGATGACAATGATGACAATGATGACAATGATGACAATGATGACAATGATGACAATGATGACAATGATGACAATGATGACAATGATGACAATGATGACAATGATGACAATGATGACAATGATGACAATGATGACAATGATGACAATGATGACAATGATGACAATGATGACAATGATGACAATGATGACAATGATGACAATGATGACAATGATGACAATGATGACAATGATGACAATGATGACAATGATGACAATGATGACAATGATGACAATGATGACAATGATGACAATGATGACAATGATGACAATGATGACAATGATGACAATGATGACAATGATGACAATGATGACAATGATGACAATGATGACAATGATGACAATGATGACAATGATGACAATGATGACAATGATGACAATGATGACAATGATGACAATGATGACAATGATGACAATGATGACAATGATGACAATGATGACAATGATGACAATGATGACAATGATGACAATGATGACAATGATGACAATGATGACAATGATGACAATGATGACAATGATGACAATGATGACAATGATGACAATGATGACAATGATGACAATGATGACAATGATGACAATGATGACAATGATGACAATGATGACAATGATGACAATGATGACAATGATGACAATGATGACAATGATGACAATGATGACAATGATGACAATGATGACAATGATGACAATGATGACAATGATGACAATGATGACAATGATGACAATGATGACAATGATGACAATGATGACAATGATGACAATGATGACAATGATGACAATGATGACAATGATGACAATGATGACAATGATGACAATGATGACAATGATGACAATGATGACAATGATGACAATGATGACAATGATGACAATGATGACAATGATGACAATGATGACAATGATGACAATGATGACAATGATGACAATGATGACAATGATGACAATGATGACAATGATGACAATGATGACAATGATGACAATGATGACAATGATGACAATGATGACAATGATGACAATGATGACAATGATGACAATGATGACAATGATGACAATGATGACAATGATGACAATGATGACAATGATGACAATGATGACAATGATGACAATGATGACAATGATGACAATGATGACAATGATGACAATGATGACAATGATGACAATGATGACAATGATGACAATGATGACAATGATGACAATGATGACAATGATGACAATGATGACAATGATGACAATGATGACAATGATGACAATGATGACAATGATGACAATGATGACAATGATGACAATGATGACAATGATGACAATGATGACAATGATGACAATGATGACAATGATGACAATGATGACAATGATGACAATGATGACAATGATGACAATGATGACAATGATGACAATGATGACAATGATGACAATGATGACAATGATGACAATGATGACAATGATGACAATGATGACAATGATGACAATGATGACAATGATGACAATGATGACAATGATGACAATGATGACAATGATGACAATGATGACAATGATGACAATGATGACAATGATGACAATGATGACAATGATGACAATGATGACAATGATGACAATGATGACAATGATGACAATGATGACAATGATGACAATGATGACAATGATGACAATGATGACAATGATGACAATGATGACAATGATGACAATGATGACAATGATGACAATGATGACAATGATGACAATGATGACAATGATGACAATGATGACAATGATGACAATGATGACAATGATGACAATGATGACAATGATGACAATGATGACAATGATGACAATGATGACAATGATGACAATGATGACAATGATGACAATGATGACAATGATGACAATGATGACAATGATGACAATGATGACAATGATGACAATGATGACAATGATGACAATGATGACAATGATGACAATGATGACAATGATGACAATGATGACAATGATGACAATGATGACAATGATGACAATGATGACAATGATGACAATGATGACAATGATGACAATGATGACAATGATGACAATGATGACAATGATGACAATGATGACAATGATGACAATGATGACAATGATGACAATGATGACAATGATGACAATGATGACAATGATGACAATGATGACAATGATGACAATGATGACAATGATGACAATGATGACAATGATGACAATGATGACAATGATGACAATGATGACAATGATGACAATGATGACAATGATGACAATGATGACAATGATGACAATGATGACAATGATGACAATGATGACAATGATGACAATGATGACAATGATGACAATGATGACAATGATGACAATGATGACAATGATGACAATGATGACAATGATGACAATGATGACAATGATGACAATGATGACAATGATGACAATGATGACAATGATGACAATGATGACAATGATGACAATGATGACAATGATGACAATGATGACAATGATGACAATGATGACAATGATGACAATGATGACAATGATGACAATGATGACAATGATGACAATGATGACAATGATGACAATGATGACAATGATGACAATGATGACAATGATGACAATGATGACAATGATGACAATGATGACAATGATGACAATGATGACAATGATGACAATGATGACAATGATGACAATGATGACAATGATGACAATGATGACAATGATGACAATGATGACAATGATGACAATGATGACAATGATGACAATGATGACAATGATGACAATGATGACAATGATGACAATGATGACAATGATGACAATGATGACAATGATGACAATGATGACAATGATGACAATGATGACAATGATGACAATGATGACAATGATGACAATGATGACAATGATGACAATGATGACAATGATGACAATGATGACAATGATGACAATGATGACAATGATGACAATGATGACAATGATGACAATGATGACAATGATGACAATGATGACAATGATGACAATGATGACAATGATGACAATGATGACAATGATGACAATGATGACAATGATGACAATGATGACAATGATGACAATGATGACAATGATGACAATGATGACAATGATGACAATGATGACAATGATGACAATGATGACAATGATGACAATGATGACAATGATGACAATGATGACAATGATGACAATGATGACAATGATGACAATGATGACAATGATGACAATGATGACAATGATGACAATGATGACAATGATGACAATGATGACAATGATGACAATGATGACAATGATGACAATGATGACAATGATGACAATGATGACAATGATGACAATGATGACAATGATGACAATGATGACAATGATGACAATGATGACAATGATGACAATGATGACAATGATGACAATGATGACAATGATGACAATGATGACAATGATGACAATGATGACAATGATGACAATGATGACAATGATGACAATGATGACAATGATGACAATGATGACAATGATGACAATGATGACAATGATGACAATGATGACAATGATGACAATGATGACAATGATGACAATGATGACAATGATGACAATGATGACAATGATGACAATGATGACAATGATGACAATGATGACAATGATGACAATGATGACAATGATGACAATGATGACAATGATGACAATGATGACAATGATGACAATGATGACAATGATGACAATGATGACAATGATGACAATGATGACAATGATGACAATGATGACAATGATGACAATGATGACAATGATGACAATGATGACAATGATGACAATGATGACAATGATGACAATGATGACAATGATGACAATGATGACAATGATGACAATGATGACAATGATGACAATGATGACAATGATGACAATGATGACAATGATGACAATGATGACAATGATGACAATGATGACAATGATGACAATGATGACAATGATGACAATGATGACAATGATGACAATGATGACAATGATGACAATGATGACAATGATGACAATGATGACAATGATGACAATGATGACAATGATGACAATGATGACAATGATGACAATGATGACAATGATGACAATGATGACAATGATGACAATGATGACAATGATGACAATGATGACAATGATGACAATGATGACAATGATGACAATGATGACAATGATGACAATGATGACAATGATGACAATGATGACAATGATGACAATGATGACAATGATGACAATGATGACAATGATGACAATGATGACAATGATGACAATGATGACAATGATGACAATGATGACAATGATGACAATGATGACAATGATGACAATGATGACAATGATGACAATGATGACAATGATGACAATGATGACAATGATGACAATGATGACAATGATGACAATGATGACAATGATGACAATGATGACAATGATGACAATGATGACAATGATGACAATGATGACAATGATGACAATGATGACAATGATGACAATGATGACAATGATGACAATGATGACAATGATGACAATGATGACAATGATGACAATGATGACAATGATGACAATGATGACAATGATGACAATGATGACAATGATGACAATGATGACAATGATGACAATGATGACAATGATGACAATGATGACAATGATGACAATGATGACAATGATGACAATGATGACAATGATGACAATGATGACAATGATGACAATGATGACAATGATGACAATGATGACAATGATGACAATGATGACAATGATGACAATGATGACAATGATGACAATGATGACAATGATGACAATGATGACAATGATGACAATGATGACAATGATGACAATGATGACAATGATGACAATGATGACAATGATGACAATGATGACAATGATGACAATGATGACAATGATGACAATGATGACAATGATGACAATGATGACAATGATGACAATGATGACAATGATGACAATGATGACAATGATGACAATGATGACAATGATGACAATGATGACAATGATGACAATGATGACAATGATGACAATGATGACAATGATGACAATGATGACAATGATGACAATGATGACAATGATGACAATGATGACAATGATGACAATGATGACAATGATGACAATGATGACAATGATGACAATGATGACAATGATGACAATGATGACAATGATGACAATGATGACAATGATGACAATGATGACAATGATGACAATGATGACAATGATGACAATGATGACAATGATGACAATGATGACAATGATGACAATGATGACAATGATGACAATGATGACAATGATGACAATGATGACAATGATGACAATGATGACAATGATGACAATGATGACAATGATGACAATGATGACAATGATGACAATGATGACAATGATGACAATGATGACAATGATGACAATGATGACAATGATGACAATGATGACAATGATGACAATGATGACAATGATGACAATGATGACAATGATGACAATGATGACAATGATGACAATGATGACAATGATGACAATGATGACAATGATGACAATGATGACAATGATGACAATGATGACAATGATGACAATGATGACAATGATGACAATGATGACAATGATGACAATGATGACAATGATGACAATGATGACAATGATGACAATGATGACAATGATGACAATGATGACAATGATGACAATGATGACAATGATGACAATGATGACAATGATGACAATGATGACAATGATGACAATGATGACAATGATGACAATGATGACAATGATGACAATGATGACAATGATGACAATGATGACAATGATGACAATGATGACAATGATGACAATGATGACAATGATGACAATGATGACAATGATGACAATGATGACAATGATGACAATGATGACAATGATGACAATGATGACAATGATGACAATGATGACAATGATGACAATGATGACAATGATGACAATGATGACAATGATGACAATGATGACAATGATGACAATGATGACAATGATGACAATGATGACAATGATGACAATGATGACAATGATGACAATGATGACAATGATGACAATGATGACAATGATGACAATGATGACAATGATGACAATGATGACAATGATGACAATGATGACAATGATGACAATGATGACAATGATGACAATGATGACAATGATGACAATGATGACAATGATGACAATGATGACAATGATGACAATGATGACAATGATGACAATGATGACAATGATGACAATGATGACAATGATGACAATGATGACAATGATGACAATGATGACAATGATGACAATGATGACAATGATGACAATGATGACAATGATGACAATGATGACAATGATGACAATGATGACAATGATGACAATGATGACAATGATGACAATGATGACAATGATGACAATGATGACAATGATGACAATGATGACAATGATGACAATGATGACAATGATGACAATGATGACAATGATGACAATGATGACAATGATGACAATGATGACAATGATGACAATGATGACAATGATGACAATGATGACAATGATGACAATGATGACAATGATGACAATGATGACAATGATGACAATGATGACAATGATGACAATGATGACAATGATGACAATGATGACAATGATGACAATGATGACAATGATGACAATGATGACAATGATGACAATGATGACAATGATGACAATGATGACAATGATGACAATGATGACAATGATGACAATGATGACAATGATGACAATGATGACAATGATGACAATGATGACAATGATGACAATGATGACAATGATGACAATGATGACAATGATGACAATGATGACAATGATGACAATGATGACAATGATGACAATGATGACAATGATGACAATGATGACAATGATGACAATGATGACAATGATGACAATGATGACAATGATGACAATGATGACAATGATGACAATGATGACAATGATGACAATGATGACAATGATGACAATGATGACAATGATGACAATGATGACAATGATGACAATGATGACAATGATGACAATGATGACAATGATGACAATGATGACAATGATGACAATGATGACAATGATGACAATGATGACAATGATGACAATGATGACAATGATGACAATGATGACAATGATGACAATGATGACAATGATGACAATGATGACAATGATGACAATGATGACAATGATGACAATGATGACAATGATGACAATGATGACAATGATGACAATGATGACAATGATGACAATGATGACAATGATGACAATGATGACAATGATGACAATGATGACAATGATGACAATGATGACAATGATGACAATGATGACAATGATGACAATGATGACAATGATGACAATGATGACAATGATGACAATGATGACAATGATGACAATGATGACAATGATGACAATGATGACAATGATGACAATGATGACAATGATGACAATGATGACAATGATGACAATGATGACAATGATGACAATGATGACAATGATGACAATGATGACAATGATGACAATGATGACAATGATGACAATGATGACAATGATGACAATGATGACAATGATGACAATGATGACAATGATGACAATGATGACAATGATGACAATGATGACAATGATGACAATGATGACAATGATGACAATGATGACAATGATGACAATGATGACAATGATGACAATGATGACAATGATGACAATGATGACAATGATGACAATGATGACAATGATGACAATGATGACAATGATGACAATGATGACAATGATGACAATGATGACAATGATGACAATGATGACAATGATGACAATGATGACAATGATGACAATGATGACAATGATGACAATGATGACAATGATGACAATGATGACAATGATGACAATGATGACAATGATGACAATGATGACAATGATGACAATGATGACAATGATGACAATGATGACAATGATGACAATGATGACAATGATGACAATGATGACAATGATGACAATGATGACAATGATGACAATGATGACAATGATGACAATGATGACAATGATGACAATGATGACAATGATGACAATGATGACAATGATGACAATGATGACAATGATGACAATGATGACAATGATGACAATGATGACAATGATGACAATGATGACAATGATGACAATGATGACAATGATGACAATGATGACAATGATGACAATGATGACAATGATGACAATGATGACAATGATGACAATGATGACAATGATGACAATGATGACAATGATGACAATGATGACAATGATGACAATGATGACAATGATGACAATGATGACAATGATGACAATGATGACAATGATGACAATGATGACAATGATGACAATGATGACAATGATGACAATGATGACAATGATGACAATGATGACAATGATGACAATGATGACAATGATGACAATGATGACAATGATGACAATGATGACAATGATGACAATGATGACAATGATGACAATGATGACAATGATGACAATGATGACAATGATGACAATGATGACAATGATGACAATGATGACAATGATGACAATGATGACAATGATGACAATGATGACAATGATGACAATGATGACAATGATGACAATGATGACAATGATGACAATGATGACAATGATGACAATGATGACAATGATGACAATGATGACAATGATGACAATGATGACAATGATGACAATGATGACAATGATGACAATGATGACAATGATGACAATGATGACAATGATGACAATGATGACAATGATGACAATGATGACAATGATGACAATGATGACAATGATGACAATGATGACAATGATGACAATGATGACAATGATGACAATGATGACAATGATGACAATGATGACAATGATGACAATGATGACAATGATGACAATGATGACAATGATGACAATGATGACAATGATGACAATGATGACAATGATGACAATGATGACAATGATGACAATGATGACAATGATGACAATGATGACAATGATGACAATGATGACAATGATGACAATGATGACAATGATGACAATGATGACAATGATGACAATGATGACAATGATGACAATGATGACAATGATGACAATGATGACAATGATGACAATGATGACAATGATGACAATGATGACAATGATGACAATGATGACAATGATGACAATGATGACAATGATGACAATGATGACAATGATGACAATGATGACAATGATGACAATGATGACAATGATGACAATGATGACAATGATGACAATGATGACAATGATGACAATGATGACAATGATGACAATGATGACAATGATGACAATGATGACAATGATGACAATGATGACAATGATGACAATGATGACAATGATGACAATGATGACAATGATGACAATGATGACAATGATGACAATGATGACAATGATGACAATGATGACAATGATGACAATGATGACAATGATGACAATGATGACAATGATGACAATGATGACAATGATGACAATGATGACAATGATGACAATGATGACAATGATGACAATGATGACAATGATGACAATGATGACAATGATGACAATGATGACAATGATGACAATGATGACAATGATGACAATGATGACAATGATGACAATGATGACAATGATGACAATGATGACAATGATGACAATGATGACAATGATGACAATGATGACAATGATGACAATGATGACAATGATGACAATGATGACAATGATGACAATGATGACAATGATGACAATGATGACAATGATGACAATGATGACAATGATGACAATGATGACAATGATGACAATGATGACAATGATGACAATGATGACAATGATGACAATGATGACAATGATGACAATGATGACAATGATGACAATGATGACAATGATGACAATGATGACAATGATGACAATGATGACAATGATGACAATGATGACAATGATGACAATGATGACAATGATGACAATGATGACAATGATGACAATGATGACAATGATGACAATGATGACAATGATGACAATGATGACAATGATGACAATGATGACAATGATGACAATGATGACAATGATGACAATGATGACAATGATGACAATGATGACAATGATGACAATGATGACAATGATGACAATGATGACAATGATGACAATGATGACAATGATGACAATGATGACAATGATGACAATGATGACAATGATGACAATGATGACAATGATGACAATGATGACAATGATGACAATGATGACAATGATGACAATGATGACAATGATGACAATGATGACAATGATGACAATGATGACAATGATGACAATGATGACAATGATGACAATGATGACAATGATGACAATGATGACAATGATGACAATGATGACAATGATGACAATGATGACAATGATGACAATGATGACAATGATGACAATGATGACAATGATGACAATGATGACAATGATGACAATGATGACAATGATGACAATGATGACAATGATGACAATGATGACAATGATGACAATGATGACAATGATGACAATGATGACAATGATGACAATGATGACAATGATGACAATGATGACAATGATGACAATGATGACAATGATGACAATGATGACAATGATGACAATGATGACAATGATGACAATGATGACAATGATGACAATGATGACAATGATGACAATGATGACAATGATGACAATGATGACAATGATGACAATGATGACAATGATGACAATGATGACAATGATGACAATGATGACAATGATGACAATGATGACAATGATGACAATGATGACAATGATGACAATGATGACAATGATGACAATGATGACAATGATGACAATGATGACAATGATGACAATGATGACAATGATGACAATGATGACAATGATGACAATGATGACAATGATGACAATGATGACAATGATGACAATGATGACAATGATGACAATGATGACAATGATGACAATGATGACAATGATGACAATGATGACAATGATGACAATGATGACAATGATGACAATGATGACAATGATGACAATGATGACAATGATGACAATGATGACAATGATGACAATGATGACAATGATGACAATGATGACAATGATGACAATGATGACAATGATGACAATGATGACAATGATGACAATGATGACAATGATGACAATGATGACAATGATGACAATGATGACAATGATGACAATGATGACAATGATGACAATGATGACAATGATGACAATGATGACAATGATGACAATGATGACAATGATGACAATGATGACAATGATGACAATGATGACAATGATGACAATGATGACAATGATGACAATGATGACAATGATGACAATGATGACAATGATGATGACAATGATGACAATGATGACAATGATGACAATGATGACAATGATGACAATGATGACAATGATGACAATGATGACAATGATGACAATGATGACAATGATGACAATGATGACAATGATGACAATGATGACAATGATGACAATGATGACAATGATGACAATGATGACAATGATGACAATGATGACAATGATGACAATGATGACAATGATGACAATGATGACAATGATGACAATGATGACAATGATGACAATGATGACAATGATGACAATGATGACAATGATGACAATGATGACAATGATGACAATGATGACAATGATGACAATGATGACAATGATGACAATGATGACAATGATGACAATGATGACAATGATGACAATGATGACAATGATGACAATGATGACAATGATGACAATGATGACAATGATGACAATGATGACAATGATGACAATGATGACAATGATGACAATGATGACAATGATGACAATGATGACAATGATGACAATGATGACAATGATGACAATGATGACAATGATGACAATGATGACAATGATGACAATGATGACAATGATGACAATGATGACAATGATGACAATGATGACAATGATGACAATGATGACAATGATGACAATGATGACAATGATGACAATGATGACAATGATGACAATGATGACAATGATGACAATGATGACAATGATGACAATGATGACAATGATGACAATGATGACAATGATGACAATGATGACAATGATGACAATGATGACAATGATGACAATGATGACAATGATGACAATGATGACAATGATGACAATGATGACAATGATGACAATGATGACAATGATGACAATGATGACAATGATGACAATGATGACAATGATGACAATGATGACAATGATGACAATGATGACAATGATGACAATGATGACAATGATGACAATGATGACAATGATGACAATGATGACAATGATGACAATGATGACAATGATGACAATGATGACAATGATGACAATGATGACAATGATGACAATGATGACAATGATGACAATGATGACAATGATGACAATGATGACAATGATGACAATGATGACAATGATGACAATGATGACAATGATGACAATGATGACAATGATGACAATGATGACAATGATGACAATGATGACAATGATGACAATGATGACAATGATGACAATGATGACAATGATGACAATGATGACAATGATGACAATGATGACAATGATGACAATGATGACAATGATGACAATGATGACAATGATGACAATGATGACAATGATGACAATGATGACAATGATGACAATGATGACAATGATGACAATGATGACAATGATGACAATGATGACAATGATGACAATGATGACAATGATGACAATGATGACAATGATGACAATGATGACAATGATGACAATGATGACAATGATGACAATGATGACAATGATGACAATGATGACAATGATGACAATGATGACAATGATGACAATGATGACAATGATGACAATGATGACAATGATGACAATGATGACAATGATGACAATGATGACAATGATGACAATGATGACAATGATGACAATGATGACAATGATGACAATGATGACAATGATGACAATGATGACAATGATGACAATGATGACAATGATGACAATGATGACAATGATGACAATGATGACAATGATGACAATGATGACAATGATGACAATGATGACAATGATGACAATGATGACAATGATGACAATGATGACAATGATGACAATGATGACAATGATGACAATGATGACAATGATGACAATGATGACAATGATGACAATGATGACAATGATGACAATGATGACAATGATGACAATGATGACAATGATGACAATGATGACAATGATGACAATGATGACAATGATGACAATGATGACAATGATGACAATGATGACAATGATGACAATGATGACAATGATGACAATGATGACAATGATGACAATGATGACAATGATGACAATGATGACAATGATGACAATGATGACAATGATGACAATGATGACAATGATGACAATGATGACAATGATGACAATGATGACAATGATGACAATGATGACAATGATGACAATGATGACAATGATGACAATGATGACAATGATGACAATGATGACAATGATGACAATGATGACAATGATGACAATGATGACAATGATGACAATGATGACAATGATGACAATGATGACAATGATGACAATGATGACAATGATGACAATGATGACAATGATGACAATGATGACAATGATGACAATGATGACAATGATGACAATGATGACAATGATGACAATGATGACAATGATGACAATGATGACAATGATGACAATGATGACAATGATGACAATGATGACAATGATGACAATGATGACAATGATGACAATGATGACAATGATGACAATGATGACAATGATGACAATGATGACAATGATGACAATGATGACAATGATGACAATGATGACAATGATGACAATGATGACAATGATGACAATGATGACAATGATGACAATGATGACAATGATGACAATGATGACAATGATGACAATGATGACAATGATGACAATGATGACAATGATGACAATGATGACAATGATGACAATGATGACAATGATGACAATGATGACAATGATGACAATGATGACAATGATGACAATGATGACAATGATGACAATGATGACAATGATGACAATGATGACAATGATGACAATGATGACAATGATGACAATGATGACAATGATGACAATGATGACAATGATGACAATGATGACAATGATGACAATGATGACAATGATGACAATGATGACAATGATGACAATGATGACAATGATGACAATGATGACAATGATGACAATGATGACAATGATGACAATGATGACAATGATGACAATGATGACAATGATGACAATGATGACAATGATGACAATGATGACAATGATGACAATGATGACAATGATGACAATGATGACAATGATGACAATGATGACAATGATGACAATGATGACAATGATGACAATGATGACAATGATGACAATGATGACAATGATGACAATGATGACAATGATGACAATGATGACAATGATGACAATGATGACAATGATGACAATGATGACAATGATGACAATGATGACAATGATGACAATGATGACAATGATGACAATGATGACAATGATGACAATGATGACAATGATGACAATGATGACAATGATGACAATGATGACAATGATGACAATGATGACAATGATGACAATGATGACAATGATGACAATGATGACAATGATGACAATGATGACAATGATGACAATGATGACAATGATGACAATGATGACAATGATGACAATGATGACAATGATGACAATGATGACAATGATGACAATGATGACAATGATGACAATGATGACAATGATGACAATGATGACAATGATGACAATGATGACAATGATGACAATGATGACAATGATGACAATGATGACAATGATGACAATGATGACAATGATGACAATGATGACAATGATGACAATGATGACAATGATGACAATGATGACAATGATGACAATGATGACAATGATGACAATGATGACAATGATGACAATGATGACAATGATGACAATGATGACAATGATGACAATGATGACAATGATGACAATGATGACAATGATGACAATGATGACAATGATGACAATGATGACAATGATGACAATGATGACAATGATGACAATGATGACAATGATGACAATGATGACAATGATGACAATGATGACAATGATGACAATGATGACAATGATGACAATGATGACAATGATGACAATGATGACAATGATGACAATGATGACAATGATGACAATGATGACAATGATGACAATGATGACAATGATGACAATGATGACAATGATGACAATGATGACAATGATGACAATGATGACAATGATGACAATGATGACAATGATGACAATGATGACAATGATGACAATGATGACAATGATGACAATGATGACAATGATGACAATGATGACAATGATGACAATGATGACAATGATGACAATGATGACAATGATGACAATGATGACAATGATGACAATGATGACAATGATGACAATGATGACAATGATGACAATGATGACAATGATGACAATGATGACAATGATGACAATGATGACAATGATGACAATGATGACAATGATGACAATGATGACAATGATGACAATGATGACAATGATGACAATGATGACAATGATGACAATGATGACAATGATGACAATGATGACAATGATGACAATGATGACAATGATGACAATGATGACAATGATGACAATGATGACAATGATGACAATGATGACAATGATGACAATGATGACAATGATGACAATGATGACAATGATGACAATGATGACAATGATGACAATGATGACAATGATGACAATGATGACAATGATGACAATGATGACAATGATGACAATGATGACAATGATGACAATGATGACAATGATGACAATGATGACAATGATGACAATGATGACAATGATGACAATGATGACAATGATGACAATGATGACAATGATGACAATGATGACAATGATGACAATGATGACAATGATGACAATGATGACAATGATGACAATGATGACAATGATGACAATGATGACAATGATGACAATGATGACAATGATGACAATGATGACAATGATGACAATGATGACAATGATGACAATGATGACAATGATGACAATGATGACAATGATGACAATGATGACAATGATGACAATGATGACAATGATGACAATGATGACAATGATGACAATGATGACAATGATGACAATGATGACAATGATGACAATGATGACAATGATGACAATGATGACAATGATGACAATGATGACAATGATGACAATGATGACAATGATGACAATGATGACAATGATGACAATGATGACAATGATGACAATGATGACAATGATGACAATGATGACAATGATGACAATGATGACAATGATGACAATGATGACAATGATGACAATGATGACAATGATGACAATGATGACAATGATGACAATGATGACAATGATGACAATGATGACAATGATGACAATGATGACAATGATGACAATGATGACAATGATGACAATGATGACAATGATGACAATGATGACAATGATGACAATGATGACAATGATGACAATGATGACAATGATGACAATGATGACAATGATGACAATGATGACAATGATGACAATGATGACAATGATGACAATGATGACAATGATGACAATGATGACAATGATGACAATGATGACAATGATGACAATGATGACAATGATGACAATGATGACAATGATGACAATGATGACAATGATGACAATGATGACAATGATGACAATGATGACAATGATGACAATGATGACAATGATGACAATGATGACAATGATGACAATGATGACAATGATGACAATGATGACAATGATGACAATGATGACAATGATGACAATGATGACAATGATGACAATGATGACAATGATGACAATGATGACAATGATGACAATGATGACAATGATGACAATGATGACAATGATGACAATGATGACAATGATGACAATGATGACAATGATGACAATGATGACAATGATGACAATGATGACAATGATGACAATGATGACAATGATGACAATGATGACAATGATGACAATGATGACAATGATGACAATGATGACAATGATGACAATGATGACAATGATGACAATGATGACAATGATGACAATGATGACAATGATGACAATGATGACAATGATGACAATGATGACAATGATGACAATGATGACAATGATGACAATGATGACAATGATGACAATGATGACAATGATGACAATGATGACAATGATGACAATGATGACAATGATGACAATGATGACAATGATGACAATGATGACAATGATGACAATGATGACAATGATGACAATGATGACAATGATGACAATGATGACAATGATGACAATGATGACAATGATGACAATGATGACAATGATGACAATGATGACAATGATGACAATGATGACAATGATGACAATGATGACAATGATGACAATGATGACAATGATGACAATGATGACAATGATGACAATGATGACAATGATGACAATGATGACAATGATGACAATGATGACAATGATGACAATGATGACAATGATGACAATGATGACAATGATGACAATGATGACAATGATGACAATGATGACAATGATGACAATGATGACAATGATGACAATGATGACAATGATGACAATGATGACAATGATGACAATGATGACAATGATGACAATGATGACAATGATGACAATGATGACAATGATGACAATGATGACAATGATGACAATGATGACAATGATGACAATGATGACAATGATGACAATGATGACAATGATGACAATGATGACAATGATGACAATGATGACAATGATGACAATGATGACAATGATGACAATGATGACAATGATGACAATGATGACAATGATGACAATGATGACAATGATGACAATGATGACAATGATGACAATGATGACAATGATGACAATGATGACAATGATGACAATGATGACAATGATGACAATGATGACAATGATGACAATGATGACAATGATGACAATGATGACAATGATGACAATGATGACAATGATGACAATGATGACAATGATGACAATGATGACAATGATGACAATGATGACAATGATGACAATGATGACAATGATGACAATGATGACAATGATGACAATGATGACAATGATGACAATGATGACAATGATGACAATGATGACAATGATGACAATGATGACAATGATGACAATGATGACAATGATGACAATGATGACAATGATGACAATGATGACAATGATGACAATGATGACAATGATGACAATGATGACAATGATGACAATGATGACAATGATGACAATGATGACAATGATGACAATGATGACAATGATGACAATGATGACAATGATGACAATGATGACAATGATGACAATGATGACAATGATGACAATGATGACAATGATGACAATGATGACAATGATGACAATGATGACAATGATGACAATGATGACAATGATGACAATGATGACAATGATGACAATGATGACAATGATGACAATGATGACAATGATGACAATGATGACAATGATGACAATGATGACAATGATGACAATGATGACAATGATGACAATGATGACAATGATGACAATGATGACAATGATGACAATGATGACAATGATGACAATGATGACAATGATGACAATGATGACAATGATGACAATGATGACAATGATGACAATGATGACAATGATGACAATGATGACAATGATGACAATGATGACAATGATGACAATGATGACAATGATGACAATGATGACAATGATGACAATGATGACAATGATGACAATGATGACAATGATGACAATGATGACAATGATGACAATGATGACAATGATGACAATGATGACAATGATGACAATGATGACAATGATGACAATGATGACAATGATGACAATGATGACAATGATGACAATGATGACAATGATGACAATGATGACAATGATGACAATGATGACAATGATGACAATGATGACAATGATGACAATGATGACAATGATGACAATGATGACAATGATGACAATGATGACAATGATGACAATGATGACAATGATGACAATGATGACAATGATGACAATGATGACAATGATGACAATGATGACAATGATGACAATGATGACAATGATGACAATGATGACAATGATGACAATGATGACAATGATGACAATGATGACAATGATGACAATGATGACAATGATGACAATGATGACAATGATGACAATGATGACAATGATGACAATGATGACAATGATGACAATGATGACAATGATGACAATGATGACAATGATGACAATGATGACAATGATGACAATGATGACAATGATGACAATGATGACAATGATGACAATGATGACAATGATGACAATGATGACAATGATGACAATGATGACAATGATGACAATGATGACAATGATGACAATGATGACAATGATGACAATGATGACAATGATGACAATGATGACAATGATGACAATGATGACAATGATGACAATGATGACAATGATGACAATGATGACAATGATGACAATGATGACAATGATGACAATGATGACAATGATGACAATGATGACAATGATGACAATGATGACAATGATGACAATGATGACAATGATGACAATGATGACAATGATGACAATGATGACAATGATGACAATGATGACAATGATGACAATGATGACAATGATGACAATGATGACAATGATGACAATGATGACAATGATGACAATGATGACAATGATGACAATGATGACAATGATGACAATGATGACAATGATGACAATGATGACAATGATGACAATGATGACAATGATGACAATGATGACAATGATGACAATGATGACAATGATGACAATGATGACAATGATGACAATGATGACAATGATGACAATGATGACAATGATGACAATGATGACAATGATGACAATGATGACAATGATGACAATGATGACAATGATGACAATGATGACAATGATGACAATGATGACAATGATGACAATGATGACAATGATGACAATGATGACAATGATGACAATGATGACAATGATGACAATGATGACAATGATGACAATGATGACAATGATGACAATGATGACAATGATGACAATGATGACAATGATGACAATGATGACAATGATGACAATGATGACAATGATGACAATGATGACAATGATGACAATGATGACAATGATGACAATGATGACAATGATGACAATGATGACAATGATGACAATGATGACAATGATGACAATGATGACAATGATGACAATGATGACAATGATGACAATGATGACAATGATGACAATGATGACAATGATGACAATGATGACAATGATGACAATGATGACAATGATGACAATGATGACAATGATGACAATGATGACAATGATGACAATGATGACAATGATGACAATGATGACAATGATGACAATGATGACAATGATGACAATGATGACAATGATGACAATGATGACAATGATGACAATGATGACAATGATGACAATGATGACAATGATGACAATGATGACAATGATGACAATGATGACAATGATGACTAATGATGACAATGATGACAATGATGACAATGATGACAATGATGACAATGATGACAATGATGACAATGATGACAATGATGACAATGATGACAATGATGACAATGATGACAATGATGACAATGATGACAATGATGACAATGATGACAATGATGACAATGATGACAATGATGACAATGATGACAATGATGACAATGATGACAATGATGACAATGATGACAATGATGACAATGATGACAATGATGACAATGATGACAATGATGACAATGATGACAATGATGACAATGATGACAATGATGACAATGATGACAATGATGACAATGATGACAATGATGACAATGATGACAATGATGACAATGATGACAATGATGACAATGATGACAATGATGACAATGATGACAATGATGACAATGATGACAATGATGACAATGATGACAATGATGACAATGATGACAATGATGACAATGATGACAATGATGACAATGATGACAATGATGACAATGATGACAATGATGACAATGATGACAATGATGACAATGATGACAATGATGACAATGATGACAATGATGACAATGATGACAATGATGACAATGATGACAATGATGACAATGATGACAATGATGACAATGATGACAATGATGACAATGATGACAATGATGACAATGATGACAATGATGACAATGATGACAATGATGACAATGATGACAATGATGACAATGATGACAATGATGACAATGATGACAATGATGACAATGATGACAATGATGACAATGATGACAATGATGACAATATGACAATGATGACAATGATGACAATGATGACAATGATGACAATGATGACAATGATGACAATGATGACAATGATGACAATGATGACAATGATGACAATGATGACAATGATGACAATGATGACAATGATGACAATGATGACAATGATGACAATGATGACAATGATGACAATGATGACAATGATGACAATGATGACAATGATGACAATGATGACAATGATGACAATGATGACAATGATGACAATGATGACAATGATGACAATGATGACAATGATGACAATGATGACAATGATGACAATGATGACAATGATGACAATGATGACAATGATGACAATGATGACAATGATGACAATGATGACAATGATGACAATGATGACAATGATGACAATGATGACAATGATGACAATGATGACAATGATGACAATGATGACAATGATGACAATGATGACAATGATGACAATGATGACAATGATGACAATGATGACAATGATGACAATGATGACAATGATGACAATGATGACAATGATGACAATGATGACAATGATGACAATGATGACAATGATGACAATGATGACAATGATGACAATGATGACAATGATGACAATGATGACAATGATGACAATGATGACAATGATGACAATGATGACAATGATGACAATGATGACAATGATGACAATGATGACAATGATGACAATGATGACAATGATGACAATGATGACAATGATGACAATGATGACAATGATGACAATGATGACAATGATGACAATGATGACAATGATGACAATGATGACAATGATGACAATGATGACAATGATGACAATGATGACAATGATGACAATGATGACAATGATGACAATGATGACAATGATGACAATGATGACAATGATGACAATGATGACAATGATGACAATGATGACAATGATGACAATGATGACAATGATGACAATGATGACAATGATGACAATGATGACAATGATGACAATGATGACAATGATGACAATGATGACAATGATGACAATGATGACAATGATGACAATGATGACAATGATGACAATGATGACAATGATGACAATGATGACAATGATGACAATGATGACAATGATGACAATGATGACAATGATGACAATGATGACAATGATGACAATGATGACAATGATGACAATGATGACAATGATGACAATGATGACAATGATGACAATGATGACAATGATGACAATGATGACAATGATGACAATGATGACAATGATGACAATGATGACAATGATGACAATGATGACAATGATGACAATGATGACAATGATGACAATGATGACAATGATGACAATGATGACAATGATGACAATGATGACAATGATGACAATGATGACAATGATGACAATGATGACAATGATGACAATGATGACAATGATGACAATGATGACAATGATGACAATGATGACAATGATGACAATGATGACAATGATGACAATGATGACAATGATGACAATGATGACAATGATGACAATGATGACAATGATGACAATGATGACAATGATGACAATGATGACAATGATGACAATGATGACAATGATGACAATGATGACAATGATGACAATGATGACAATGATGACAATGATGACAATGATGACAATGATGACAATGATGACAATGATGACAATGATGACAATGATGACAATGATGACAATGATGACAATGATGACAATGATGACAATGATGACAATGATGACAATGATGACAATGATGACAATGATGACAATGATGACAATGATGACAATGATGACAATGATGACAATGATGACAATGATGACAATGATGACAATGATGACAATGATGACAATGATGACAATGATGACAATGATGACAATGATGACAATGATGACAATGATGACAATGATGACAATGATGACAATGATGACAATGATGACAATGATGACAATGATGACAATGATGACAATGATGACAATGATGACAATGATGACAATGATGACAATGATGACAATGATGACAATGATGACAATGATGACAATGATGACAATGATGACAATGATGACAATGATGACAATGATGACAATGATGACAATGATGACAATGATGACAATGATGACAATGATGACAATGATGACAATGATGACAATGATGACAATGATGACAATGATGACAATGATGACAATGATGACAATGATGACAATGATGACAATGATGACAATGATGACAATGATGACAATGATGACAATGATGACAATGATGACAATGATGACAATGATGACAATGATGACAATGATGACAATGATGACAATGATGACAATGATGACAATGATGACAATGATGACAATGATGACAATGATGACAATGATGACAATGATGACAATGATGACAATGATGACAATGATGACAATGATGACAATGATGACAATGATGACAATGATGACAATGATGACAATGATGACAATGATGACAATGATGACAATGATGACAATGATGACAATGATGACAATGATGACAATGATGACAATGATGACAATGATGACAATGATGACAATGATGACAATGATGACAATGATGACAATGATGACAATGATGACAATGATGACAATGATGACAATGATGACAATGATGACAATGATGACAATGATGACAATGATGACAATGATGACAATGATGACAATGATGACAATGATGACAATGATGACAATGATGACAATGATGACAATGATGACAATGATGACAATGATGACAATGATGACAATGATGACAATGATGACAATGATGACAATGATGACAATGATGACAATGATGACAATGATGACAATGATGACAATGATGACAATGATGACAATGATGACAATGAGACAATGATGACAATGATGACAATGATGACAATGATGACAATGATGAC
This sequence comes from Tipula confusa, assembly GCA_963556175.1. Lineage (NCBI taxonomy): Eukaryota > Metazoa > Arthropoda > Insecta > Diptera > Tipulidae > Tipula > Tipula confusa. The sequence continues at coordinate 135,274,145 of OY744475.1, forward strand.
AATGATGACAATGATGACAATGATGACAATGATGACAATGATGACAATGATGACAATGATGACAATGATGACAATGATGACAATGATGACAATGATGACAATGATGACAATGATGACAATGATGACAATGATGACAATGATGACAATGATGACAATGATGACAATGATGACAATGATGACAATGATGACAATGATGACATGACAATGATGACAATGAAGACAATGATGACAATGATGACAATGATGACAATGATGACAATGATGACAATGATGACAATGATGACAATGATGACAATGATGACAATGATGACAATGATGACAATGATGACAATGATGACAATGATGACAATGATGACAATGAAGACAATGATGACAATGATGACAATGAAGACAATGATGACAAATGATGACAATGATGACAATGATGACAATGATGACAATGATGACAATGATGACAATGATGACAATGATGACAATGATGACAATGATGACAATGATGACAATGATGACAATGATGACAATGATGACAATGATGACAATGATGACAATGATGACAATGATGACAATGATGACAATGATGACAATGATGACAATGATGACAATGATGACAATGATGACAATGATGACAATGATGACAATGATGACAATGATGACAATGATGACAATGATGACAATGATGACAATGATGACAATGATGACAATGATGACAATGATGACAATGATGACAATGATGACAATGATGACAATGATGACAATGATGACAATGATGACAATGATGACAATGATGACAATGATGACAATGATGACAATGATGACAATGATGACAATGATGACAATGATGACAATGATGACAATGATGACAATGATGACAATGATGACAATGATGACAATGATGACAATGATGACAATGATGACAATGATGACAATGATGACAATGATGACAATGATGACAATGATGACAATGATGACAATGATGACAATGATGACAATGATGACAATGATGACAATGATGACAATGATGACAATGATGACAATGATGACAATGATGACAATGATGACAATGATGACAATGATGACAATGATGACAATGGTGACAATGATGACAATGATGACAATGATGACAATGATGACAATGATGACAATGATGACAATGATGACAATGATGACAATGATGACAATGATGACAATGATGACAATGATGACAATGATGACAATGATGACAATGATGACAATGATGACAATGATGACAATGATGACAATGATGACAATGATGACAATGATGACAATGATGACAATGATGACAATGCTGGCAATGATGACAATGATGACAATAATGACAATGATGACAATGTTGGCAATGATGACAATGATGACAATGATGACAATGATGACAATGATGACAATGATGACAATGATGACAATGATGACAATGATGACAATGATGACAATGATGACAATGATGACAATGATGACAATGATGACAATGATGACAATGATGACAATGATGACAATGATGACAATGATGACAATGATGACAATGATGACAATGATGACAATGATGACAATGATGACAATGATGACAATGATGACAATGATGACAATGATGACAATGATGACAATGATGACAATGATGACAATGATGACAATGATGACAATGATGACAATGATGACAATGATGACAATGATGACAATGATGACAATGATGACAATGATGACAATGATGACAATGATGACAATGATGACAATGATGACAATGATGACAATGATGACAATGATGACAATGATGACAATGATGACAATGATGACAATGATGACAATGATGACAATGATGACAATGATGACAATGATGACAATGATGACAATGATGACAATGATGACAATGATGACAATGATGACAATGATGACAATGATGACAATGATGACAATGATGACAATGATGACAATGATGACAATGATGACAATGATGACAATGATGACAATGATGACAATGATGACAATGATGACAATGATGACAATGATGACAATGATGACAATGATGACAATGATGACAATGATGACAATGATGACAATGATGACAATGATGACAATGATGACAATGATGACAATGATGACAATGATGACAATGATGACAATGATGACAATGATGAAAATGATGACAATGATGACAATGATGACAATGATGACAATGATGACAATGATGACAATGATGACAATGATGACAATGATGACAATGATGACAATGATGACAATGATGACAATGATGACAATGATGACAATGATGACAATGATGACAATGATGACAATGATGACAATGATGACAATGATGACAATGATGACAATGATGATAATGATGACAATGATGACAATGATGACATTGATGACAATGATGACAATGATGACATTGATGACAATGATGACAATGATGACAATGATGACAATGATGACAATGATGACAATGATGACAATGATGACAATGATGACAATGATGACAATGATGACAATGATGACAATGATGACAATGATGACAATGATGACAATGATGACAATGATGACAATGATGACAATGATGACAATGATGACAATGATGACAATGATGACAATGATGACAATGATGACAATGATGACAATGATGACAATGATGACAATGATGACAATGATGACAATGATGACAATGATGACAATGATGACAATGATGACAATGATGACACTGATGACAATGATGACAATGATGACAATGATGACAATGATGACAATGATGACAATGATGACAATGATGACAATGATGACAATGATGACAATGATGACAATGATGACAATGATGACAATGATGACAATGATGACAATGATGACAATGATGACAATGATGACAATGATGACAATGATGACAATGATGACAATGATGACAATGATGACAATGATGACAATGATGACAATGATGACAATGATGACAATGATGACAATGATGACAATGATGACAATGATGACAATGATGACAATGATGACAATGATGACAATGATGACAATGATGACAATGATGACAATGATGACAATGATGACAATGATGACAATGATGACAATGATGACAATGATGACAATGATGACAATGATGACAATGATGACAATGATGACAATGATGACAATGATGACTGTACCAATAGGTAATGGTACAAAGGGTACGATAACAATTCTTTCGTTATATTCAAATGTCGGTTCCACAAATCTAATAAAATTAACAATTTGAATATTTTATGTTTATTTCTTTTTGTATGTAATTTATAATAATTTTGGTTTTCCACTTTACTTCAATGTTGTCTACTTGATAGCTGGTTTGTAAGAGAGAGATTTTTAGTTTACAATGATTAAGCGTTTTTTGACACAATATATTTTGTTTTTATATGATTAGTGCAGATGGCCAAAACTCTACACAACAACATTTTGAGAGTTTACAAATATCATTAAGGTAAGTTTACAAATATCATTAAGGTAAGTTTACAAATATCATTAAGGTAAGTTTACAATTGAAAATTTTTAATTTATTGTAGGTGAAATTTGCTGTGTTCAACATCCCGGCCGCCTTGAATCGGTTGATTCAATTCACTGGACTGGTAATAGACAGAGTTTGTGGATTGGACGTTTGATACAGCCGTGTTTTGTTTTGAGCGTAATTACTCTGACGTTGCCGTCTGTTCCTGAGTGTAATTCCACAACTTTACCCAATAACCATTTCGATGGAGGTAAGTTATTTTCTTTGATTAGTACTACGTCATCAATTTTTACATTATTTTGCTTTGTATGCCATTTACTTCTTTGTTGTAGGTTAGTAAGGTATTCCAGATGCCATCTCTTCCATATATGCTGGTTCATCTGCTGTACCATTTGCCATCGTGACAGTTTGGATAGTTTAACATCTACATGGTCTTCACTGGGAAGTTGGGTTGTTGGTTTACCAATCAGAAAATGGGCTGGCGTCAAATAATCCAGGTCATCGCTCGTGAGAACACAAATAGGTCTTGAGTTCAGTATTGCTTCAATTTCGGTTAAAAGTGTTGCCATCTCTTCTGTTGTGAGAATATGGCCGTCAGTTACTCTTCTTAGATGGTACTTCATACTTTTCACTGCGGCTTCCCATAGTCCTCCAAAGTGTGGTGAGCTCGGTGGTATAAATTTAAATTGTATGTGATCTAACAATAAAAATTTAGAAAATATATTAGAATTTTGTTTTAAAAATTTGAAGAACTCATTTAAATGATTTCTAGCCCCAATGAAATTCGTCCCATTATCACTATGTATCTCGTTGCACATCCCTCTTCGTGCCACAAATCGTCGGAGTGCTGCAATATATGCATCCGTGGTAAGATCGGACACAAGTTCGATATGTACCGCTTTGGTAGCTAGACATACAAAGATGCAAATATAGCTTTTGTAAGTCTTCTGCCCTCTTCCTCTCACTGAGTGCGTTTGTATTGGTCCTGCGTAATCAACTCCAACTTTAAGAAATGGTCGGACTAGTTCTACCCTCGGATTTGGAAGGTCTCCCATGACTTGATTGAGCATTTTTGCTTCGTATTTTGTGCATTTCACGCAGCTGTGTACGACCTTTTTGATTAAATTTCTGCAGCCAATGATCCAGTATTTTTTGCGGAGTGTTGCCATCATTAATGTTGGCCCAGCATGTAAATATTTTTGGTGATGTTCCCTTACGATTAGTTCGACTAGTTTATCTTTTGCTGATAGTATCAATGGGTGTTTGATGTCGTATGTAACTGAAGCATTTCTTATTCTTCCACCCACTCTTAGTAGGCCCGATTTGTCGATGAATGGTTTTAAATATTTTAGAGTACTTGATGGTGGTAATTGCTTTTTGGTTTGAATAGACTTAACTTCGAGTTCAAATCGTTTGTGTTGTAAGTGATGAAAGATGAGAAATTGGGGTTTTTGTAATTCTGAGGTATGAAGATTTGTCGGAACTGAATGTTTTGGAACTAATTTTAGTTTTATGTTAATAAATCGCAGTATAAACGCTATAATTCGCACTATTTTACTGAAGCTGGATATTTTTTCGGTCAGATCATCTATTATGTTTGGTGGAGAGATTTGAATATGTATTGATTGTGCGCGTATTTCTTCAACTGTTGTAGAATGATTGTTTTGAGTTTCTGGCCAATCTTTTTTGTTGGCTAGCCAGGTTGGACCATTCCACCATAAGCTGATATTTTGTAGGTTTTCGGGGTTGACTCCTCTCGATGCAAAATCAGCTGGGTTATCCTCTGATCTCACATGTCGCCATTGAGCTCTACTCAAATTGGTAAGTATTTCACCAGTCCGATTACCAACAAAGGTGTTACATTTTCCGGGATGTGCCGAAAGCCAGTCCAAAACTATCGTGGAGTCAGTCCACGCATTGATCTCCTTCACATTGGCGTTTAATGCTTGTTTAACTGAAATAAGTAGTTTGCTTAACAGCACCGAACCACACAGTTCTAAACGTGGAATAGAAATTTGCTTTACAGGCGCTACTTTGGTTTTTGCTGTTAAAAGCTTGATTTGTGACTCTCCGTTTGGTAGTTTGGTCTCGGTATATATGACGGCTACATAAGCATGTTTTGAAGCATCTGAAAATCCATGTAGACATATCTCATTGTTTGCAGTTGTGCCAATATATCTGTCCACAGTGATGTCTTCTATTTTTATGAGGTTTTCTCGAACTTGGAACCATTCTGCTTTAGAGTCTTCTGGTAATTGATCATCCCATCCTAACTTCTTGAGCCATAACGTCTGAAGGAATATTTTAACACGGACTGTCACCGGCGCAATCCATCCCAAGGGATCAAACAGGCGACAGGCTTCTGACAGAATTTCTCTTTTCGTTGCCGTTGGTTTTGGATTTAAATTCACTACGAATTGGAAACAGTCTGTTCTTGGATTCCAATTTAGCCCTAACACTTTGACTGAGTTTGATTCCTCGATATCTAAAACTGTGCTTTGGTTGTTAGGTTGAGTAAAGTTGTTCAACAATCCTGCGTCATTGGTTAACCATTTTCTGAGCTGGAAACCGGAAAAGGATAATATATGATTTATATCGTGCATTAATTTGTTTGCTTCTTCTATTGAATCGGCTCCTGACATCAAGTCATCTACGTACATGTTGGTTCTTATATGTTGTACTGCTTCTGGAAATTCGTTCATAAATCTTTCGGTGGATTCATTTAGCGCGCGAGTTGCTAGATAAGTAGCACTTGCTGTCCCATATGTAACTGTTTGTATTTCGTAGGTGGTGAATGGTTTATGCGGTGTTTCTCTCCATATGATTCTTTGATATCTTGTGTCTTCTTCTGCTACACGCACTTGTCTAAACATTTTTTCTACGTCAGCTGTAAATGATATCTTAAATTTTCTGAATCTTATTAAGATTTGGTATAACATAGATTGCACGGTCGGTCCTACTGAAAGGCAATCGTTTAAAGAAATTCCCGAGGTTGACTTGGCGGAACCATCAAACACAACCCTCAACTTTGTCGTGCTGCTAGATTCTTTAACGACGCCGTGGTGTGGTAGGTAATATCCGTTAAGTTTTGCATCTGCATCACTTACTGCTCTCATGTGCCCCAAGAATATATATTCTGACATAAAATCTTTGTATCTTTGTGCAAACTCCTTGTCTCTGGTGAATCTTCTTTCAACTGAGTACATTCTTTGTACAGCTTTCGAAAATGAATTTCCTAACCTGCATGGAGATAACTTAAATGGTAAACGTACTTTAAATCGACCGGTGCTGTCTATTGTTGTGTTGGTATTAAAGTGATTTTCACAAAATTCTTCGTCTTTGGATAAGTTAGAGTTCGTTGTGGTAACTGTTTCAACTTCCCAGAATTTTCTTAGTATATGATCTAAGCTTTCTTCATGTTGGCTTAGGTTCATGGTAATTGCCCGCTGTGTATTTGGTTCGTCGTATTGACCGGCAACCAGCCAGCCCAGTAGAGTTTTTTGTAAATGTAACCTTTGTACGGTTAGTTTACCCTCTGATAATATTCCAAAGAACGTGTCAGCTCCAAGAATAATATCAATGTGTGACCCTTTATAAAAATATGGGTCAGCTAACTCGAATTGCTTAAAATGATTTATATCAATATATTGTGAAACTGGTGATTGCTTGGCTGTCAACTTTGGAAAAATAAATGCTTCTATATTGATGCGAGGTTCATTGCCATGCCATGGTGTTACGACTAGCGATACCAAACCCTTTGTGAAACCACTTGATGTTGCGCCTATTCCGGTTATCGCAATTTTAGCCTCGGTTCTACTTAATTGAAGCCTCTGTGCACATCTCTCGGATATAAAGGAACTTTGCGACCCTGAGTCTAAAAGTACTCGGCACAACTGTTTTTTGTTGAATTTATCGGTTACATTGACTAATGCGGTAGGTAAAAGAGAAATGCTTATTCTAGTATTGATTTCACTATTGATTGAGAATGACGACTGGCTCGGTTGGTTAACTGGAACAGCATTACTTGAGTCCGGTTTTTGCGATGAGTTTTCGTGTACCAAGCTGTGGTGTTTTCTATTGCAGTACTTGCATCGATATCTGGACTTGCAATTATAAACATTATGGTTATTATTTAAGCAGTTGAAACAACGGTTTTGTGTTTTCAACAAAGCTCTTCTATTCTCTATGGACATATCTTTGAATTTATCACATTCAAACAGTTTGTGTTGCTTTTCAGAACATATTGAACAACGTGTAATTTCAAACGTTTCAACAGTGTGGCTTTTGATATTATATTTTGGTTGATTCCAATGTGGTTGTGCTCGTCTTGTTGGTACTTTTCTTGATTCTAGCGCATCTATGCGTTTTACAAGGAAATCAAAAAATTGTTTTAGATTTGGGAGCTTATTCTCTGCTGAATCTTGTGCCCATAAACTGTTGGTCTCGTCATCTAGCTTGGTAGTCATGATATGGATCAGCCAATGATCTCTGGTTTCTGCATCTTCTCCCATTGCTTTAAGACCACGGATAATTTCATCTGAGGTATCCAAAAGGTGTTGGACATTTGCACTATTTGGTGTATTGACTGATGGTTGCGACATGAAGTTTCTAATGAACGCGTATATGGTATGCTTTGTTCTGTCATAACGTTCTCTAAGTTTGTTTAATGCTTCCATATAATTTGCGTCTGTGATGTTAAAATGCTTTAGTAAGCCTGCTGCTTCATTCTTCAGGGAGCCCTTTAAATACTGTAATTTTTGTGATGCTGTTAATTTTGGATTGTCGTGTATGGTAGAGCAAAATAAATCAAAAAAGGACTGCCACTCCGTGTAATCGCCGCTAAAAACTGGTATAGATATTTTCGGTAATTTTACTTCCGCATGAATGCCACTGATACTTGTATTTCCAATAGTATCGTTCATTGATACTGTTGTATCCGATTTTACTCTAAGCGCACGATTTAAACCTGCAATGGCTGAATAATAATTCTCTTCGAAGTCTGGATCTAGCTCTTCTCTTTCATCCAGTTCCACTATTTTGTCTTCTACGTTGTTGAATTCTACTCGCATTTTATCAATATGGCAAAGTCGCACCTTAATTTCATCTATTTGAGTGCTGCGTTTATGCCTCTAATGTAATTCAGTAACTTGGTTACATTCCCTTTAATGGTAGCGCGTCTTTTCTTTAATGATGCGAGTTGCGTCATTTTATGATATTCACTCGGTTTAACACTATCACTGTTTATCACGCTATTTAAGCTTAATTTCACTCAAAGTCAACAATTATATCTTATTTATTGGCACGGTAGCTAGCGTTGTGATTATTATATATAGTACGATTAGCTTACTGATTGGTTTTATTTTAGGTTTTAATGAACACTTTATTTTTAATAAATATATTATCGCAACACGTTGGTTTTTGGTAGATATAAATTTTATTTATTTATTTCAAATTGATATAGTTAATAGTAATTAAATTATATTAAATTTTTGATACTTAAGGTTTTGGGTTCCATAGTTGTTCTTTGCAGGTTATGTTGTAAGTTATTAATAATTCCATGCGGTTATGTATTTAACTATGTATTTATGTGTCCAAATTACGATAATAATTGATTATCAGCTTGCTCGTATTATATCCGGCTCGAAGGACCAAAAAATGTACCAATAGGTAATGGTACAAAGGGTACGATAACAATTCTTTCGTTATATTCAAATGTCGGTTCCACAAATCTAATAAAATTAACAATTTGAATATTTTATGTTTATTTCTTTTTGTATGTAATTTATAATAATTTTGGTTTTCCACTTTACTTCAATGTTGTCTACTTGATAGCTGGTTTGTAAGAGAGAGATTTTTAGTTTACAATGATTAAGCGTTTTTTGACACAATATATTTTGTTTTTATATGATTAGTGCAGATGGCCAAAACTCTACACAACAACATTTTGAGAGTTTACAAATATCATTAAGGTAAGTTTACAAATATCATTAAGGTAAGTTTACAAATATCATTAAGGTAAGTTTACAATTGAAAATTTTTAATTTATTGTAGGTGAAATTTGCTGTGTTCAACAATGACAATGATGACAATGATGACAATGATGACAATGATGACAATGATGACAATGATGACAATGATGACAATGATGACAATGATGACAATGATGACAATGATGACAATGATGACAATGATGACAATGATGACAATGATGACAATGATGACAATGATGACAATGATGACAATGATGACAATGATGACAATGATGACAATGATGACAATGATGACAATGATGACAATGATGACAATGATGACAATGATGACAATGATGACAATGATGACAATGATGACAATGATGACAATGATGACAATGATGACAATGATGACAATGATGACAATGATGACAATGATGACAATGATGACAATGATGACAATGATGACAATGATGACAATGATGACAATGATGACAATGATGACAATGATGACAATGATGACAATGATGACAATGATGACAATGATGACAATGATGACAATGATGACAATGATGACAATGATGACAATGATGACAATGATGACAATGATGACAATGATGACAATGATGACAATGATGACAATGATGACAATGATGACAATGATGACAATGATGACAATGATGACAATGATGACAATGATGACAATGATGACAATGATGACAATGATGACAATGATGACAATGATGACAATGATGACAATGATGACAATGATGACAATGATGACAATGATGACAATGATGACAATGATGACAATGATGACAATGATGACAATGATGACAATGATGACAATGATGACAATGATGACAATGATGACAATGATGACAATGATGACAATGATGACAATGATGACAATGATGACAATGATGACAATGATGACAATGATGACAATGATGACAATGATGACAATGATGACAATGATGACAATGATGACAATGATGACAATGATGACAATGATGACAATGATGACAATGATGACAATGATGACAATGATGACAATGATGACAATGATGACAATGATGACAATGATGACAATGATGACAATGATGACAATGATGACAATGATGACAATGATGACAATGATGACAATGATGACAATGATGACAATGATGACAATGATGACAATGATGACAATGATGACAATGATGACAATGATGACAATGATGACAATGATGACAATGATGACAATGATGACAATGATGACAATGATGACAATGATGACAATGATGACAATGATGACAATGATGACAATGATGACAATGATGACAATGATGACAATGATGACAATGATGACAATGATGACAATGATGACAATGATGACAATGATGACAATGATGACAATGATGACAATGATGACAATGATGACAATGATGACAATGATGACAATGATGACAATGATGACAATGATGACAATGATGACAATGATGACAATGATGACAATGATGACAATGATGACAATGATGACAATGATGACAATGATGACAATGATGACAATGATGACAATGATGACAATGATGACAATGATGACAATGATGACAATGATGACAATGATGACAATGATGACAATGATGACAATGATGACAATGATGACAATGATGACAATGATGACAATGATGACAATGATGACAATGATGACAATGATGACAATGATGACAATGATGACAATGATGACAATGATGACAATGATGACAATGATGACAATGATGACAATGATGACAATGATGACAATGATGACAATGATGACAATGATGACAATGATGACAATGATGACAATGATGACAATGATGACAATGATGACAATGATGACAATGATGACAATGATGACAATGATGACAATGATGACAATGATGACAATGATGACAATGATGACAATGATGACAATGATGACAATGATGACAATGATGACAATGATGACAATGATGACAATGATGACAATGATGACAATGATGACAATGATGACAATGATGACAATGATGACAATGATGACAATGATGACAATGATGACAATGATGACAATGATGACAATGATGACAATGATGACAATGATGACAATGATGACAATGATGACAATGATGACAATGATGACAATGATGACAATGATGACAATGATGACAATGATGACAATGATGACAATGATGACAATGATGACAATGATGACAATGATGACAATGATGACAATGATGACAATGATGACAATGATGACAATGATGACAATGATGACAATGATGACAATGATGACAATGATGACAATGATGACAATGATGACAATGATGACAATGATGACAATGATGACAATGATGACAATGATGACAATGATGACAATGATGACAATGATGACAATGATGACAATGATGACAATGATGACAATGATGACAATGATGACAATGATGACAATGATGACAATGATGACAATGATGACAATGATGACAATGATGACAATGATGACAATGATGACAATGATGACAATGATGACAATGATGACAATGATGACAATGATGACAATGATGACAATGATGACAATGATGACAATGATGACAATGATGACAATGATGACAATGATGACAATGATGACAATGATGACAATGATGACAATGATGACAATGATGACAATGATGACAATGATGACAATGATGACAATGATGACAATGATGACAATGATGACAATGATGACAATGATGACAATGATGACAATGATGACAATGATGACAATGATGACAATGATGACAATGATGACAATGATGACAATGATGACAATGATGACAATGATGACAATGATGACAATGATGACAATGATGACAATGATGACAATGATGACAATGATGACAATGATGACAATGATGACAATGATGACAATGATGACAATGATGACAATGATGACAATGATGACAATGATGACAATGATGACAATGATGACAATGATGACAATGATGACAATGATGACAATGATGACAATGATGACAATGATGACAATGATGACAATGATGACAATGATGACAATGATGACAATGATGACAATGATGACAATGATGACAATGATGACAATGATGACAATGATGACAATGATGACAATGATGACAATGATGACAATGATGACAATGATGACAATGATGACAATGATGACAATGATGACAATGATGACAATGATGACAATGATGACAATGATGACAATGATGACAATGATGACAATGATGACAATGATGACAATGATGACAATGATGACAATGATGACAATGATGACAATGATGACAATGATGACAATGATGACAATGATGACAATGATGACAATGATGACAATGATGACAATGATGACAATGATGACAATGATGACAATGATGACAATGATGACAATGATGACAATGATGACAATGATGACAATGATGACAATGATGACAATGATGACAATGATGACAATGATGACAATGATGACAATGATGACAATGATGACAATGATGACAATGATGACAATGATGACAATGATGACAATGATGACAATGATGACAATGATGACAATGATGACAATGATGACAATGATGACAATGATGACAATGATGACAATGATGACAATGATGACAATGATGACAATGATGACAATGATGACAATGATGACAATGATGACAATGATGACAATGATGACAATGATGACAATGATGACAATGATGACAATGATGACAATGATGACAATGATGACAATGATGACAATGATGACAATGATGACAATGATGACAATGATGACAATGATGACAATGATGACAATGATGACAATGATGACAATGATGACAATGATGACAATGATGACAATGATGACAATGATGACAATGATGACAATGATGACAATGATGACAATGATGACAATGATGACAATGATGACAATGATGACAATGATGACAATGATGACAATGATGACAATGATGACAATGATGACAATGATGACAATGATGACAATGATGACAATGATGACAATGATGACAATGATGACAATGATGACAATGATGACAATGATGACAATGATGACAATGATGACAATGATGACAATGATGACAATGATGACAATGATGACAATGATGACAATGATGACAATGATGACAATGATGACAATGATGACAATGATGACAATGATGACAATGATGACAATGATGACAATGATGACAATGATGACAATGATGACAATGATGACAATGATGACAATGATGACAATGATGACAATGATGACAATGATGACAATGATGACAATGATGACAATGATGACAATGATGACAATGATGACAATGATGACAATGATGACAATGATGACAATGATGACAATGATGACAATGATGACAATGATGACAATGATGACAATGATGACAATGATGACAATGATGACAATGATGACAATGATGACAATGATGACAATGATGACAATGATGACAATGATGACAATGATGACAATGATGACAATGATGACAATGATGACAATGATGACAATGATGACAATGATGACAATGATGACAATGATGACAATGATGACAATGATGACAATGATGACAATGATGACAATGATGACAATGATGACAATGATGACAATGATGACAATGATGACAATGATGACAATGATGACAATGATGACAATGATGACAATGATGACAATGATGACAATGATGACAATGATGACAATGATGACAATGATGACAATGATGACAATGATGACAATGATGACAATGATGACAATGATGACAATGATGACAATGATGACAATGATGACAATGATGACAATGATGACAATGATGACAATGATGACAATGATGACAATGATGACAATGATGACAATGATGACAATGATGACAATGATGACAATGATGACAATGATGACAATGATGACAATGATGACAATGATGACAATGATGACAATGATGACAATGATGACAATGATGACAATGATGACAATGATGACAATGATGACAATGATGACAATGATGACAATGATGACAATGATGACAATGATGACAATGATGACAATGATGACAATGATGACAATGATGACAATGATGACAATGATGACAATGATGACAATGATGACAATGATGACAATGATGACAATGATGACAATGATGACAATGATGACAATGATGACAATGATGACAATGATGACAATGATGACAATGATGACAATGATGACAATGATGACAATGATGACAATGATGACAATGATGACAATGATGACAATGATGACAATGATGACAATGATGACAATGATGACAATGATGACAATGATGACAATGATGACAATGATGACAATGATGACAATGATGACAATGATGACAATGATGACAATGATGACAATGATGACAATGATGACAATGATGACAATGATGACAATGATGACAATGATGACAATGATGACAATGATGACAATGATGACAATGATGACAATGATGACAATGATGACAATGATGACAATGATGACAATGATGACAATGATGACAATGATGACAATGATGACAATGATGACAATGATGACAATGATGACAATGATGACAATGATGACAATGATGACAATGATGACAATGATGACAATGATGACAATGATGACAATGATGACAATGATGACAATGATGACAATGATGACAATGATGACAATGATGACAATGATGACAATGATGACAATGATGACAATGATGACAATGATGACAATGATGACAATGATGACAATGATGACAATGATGACAATGATGACAATGATGACAATGATGACAATGATGACAATGATGACAATGATGACAATGATGACAATGATGACAATGATGACAATGATGACAATGATGACAATGATGACAATGATGACAATGATGACAATGATGACAATGATGACAATGATGACAATGATGACAATGATGACAATGATGACAATGATGACAATGATGACAATGATGACAATGATGACAATGATGACAATGATGACAATGATGACAATGATGACAATGATGACAATGATGACAATGATGACAATGATGACAATGATGACAATGATGACAATGATGACAATGATGACAATGATGACAATGATGACAATGATGACAATGATGACAATGATGACAATGATGACAATGATGACAATGATGACAATGATGACAATGATGACAATGATGACAATGATGACAATGATGACAATGATGACAATGATGACAATGATGACAATGATGACAATGATGACAATGATGACAATGATGACAATGATGACAATGATGACAATGATGACAATGATGACAATGATGACAATGATGACAATGATGACAATGATGACAATGATGACAATGATGACAATGATGACAATGATGACAATGATGACAATGATGACAATGATGACAATGATGACAATGATGACAATGATGACAATGATGACAATGATGACAATGATGACAATGATGACAATGATGACAATGATGACAATGATGACAATGATGACAATGATGACAATGATGACAATGATGACAATGATGACAATGATGACAATGATGACAATGATGACAATGATGACAATGATGACAATGATGACAATGATGACAATGATGACAATGATGACAATGATGACAATGATGACAATGATGACAATGATGACAATGATGACAATGATGACAATGATGACAATGATGACAATGATGACAATGATGACAATGATGACAATGATGACAATGATGACAATGATGACAATGATGACAATGATGATGACAATGATGACAATGATGACAATGATGACAATGATGACAATGATGACAATGATGACAATGATGACAATGATGACAATGATGACAATGATGACAATGATGACAATGATGACAATGATGACAATGATGACAATGATGACAATGATGACAATGATGACAATGATGACAATGATGACAATGATGACAATGATGACAATGATGACAATGATGACAATGATGACAATGATGACAATGATGACAATGATGACAATGATGACAATGATGACAATGATGACAATGATGACAATGATGACAATGATGACAATGATGACAATGATGACAATGATGACAATGATGACAATGATGACAATGATGACAATGATGACAATGATGACAATGATGACAATGATGACAATGATGACAATGATGACAATGATGACAATGATGACAATGATGACAATGATGACAATGATGACAATGATGACAATGATGACAATGATGACAATGATGACAATGATGACAATGATGACAATGATGACAATGATGACAATGATGACAATGATGACAATGATGACAATGATGACAATGATGACAATGATGACAATGATGACAATGATGACAATGATGACAATGATGACAATGATGACAATGATGACAATGATGACAATGATGACAATGATGACAATGATGACAATGATGACAATGATGACAATGATGACAATGATGACAATGATGACAATGATGACAATGATGACAATGATGACAATGATGACAATGATGACAATGATGACAATGATGACAATGATGACAATGATGACAATGATGACAATGATGACAATGATGACAATGATGACAATGATGACAATGATGACAATGATGACAATGATGACAATGATGACAATGATGACAATGATGACAATGATGACAATGATGACAATGATGACAATGATGACAATGATGACAATGATGACAATGATGACAATGATGACAATGATGACAATGATGACAATGATGACAATGATGACAATGATGACAATGATGACAATGATGACAATGATGACAATGATGACAATGATGACAATGATGACAATGATGACAATGATGACAATGATGACAATGATGACAATGATGACAATGATGACAATGATGACAATGATGACAATGATGACAATGATGACAATGATGACAATGATGACAATGATGACAATGATGACAATGATGACAATGATGACAATGATGACAATGATGACAATGATGACAATGATGACAATGATGACAATGATGACAATGATGACAATGATGACAATGATGACAATGATGACAATGATGACAATGATGACAATGATGACAATGATGACAATGATGACAATGATGACAATGATGACAATGATGACAATGATGACAATGATGACAATGATGACAATGATGACAATGATGACAATGATGACAATGATGACAATGATGACAATGATGACAATGATGACAATGATGACAATGATGACAATGATGACAATGATGACAATGATGACAATGATGACAATGATGACAATGATGACAATGATGACAATGATGACAATGATGACAATGATGACAATGATGACAATGATGACAATGATGACAATGATGACAATGATGACAATGATGACAATGATGACAATGATGACAATGATGACAATGATGACAATGATGACAATGATGACAATGATGACAATGATGACAATGATGACAATGATGACAATGATGACAATGATGACAATGATGACAATGATGACAATGATGACAATGATGACAATGATGACAATGATGACAATGATGACAATGATGACAATGATGACAATGATGACAATGATGACAATGATGACAATGATGACAATGATGACAATGATGACAATGATGACAATGATGACAATGATGACAATGATGACAATGATGACAATGATGACAATGATGACAATGATGACAATGATGACAATGATGACAATGATGACAATGATGACAATGATGACAATGATGACAATGATGACAATGATGACAATGATGACAATGATGACAATGATGACAATGATGACAATGATGACAATGATGACAATGATGACAATGATGACAATGATGACAATGATGACAATGATGACAATGATGACAATGATGACAATGATGACAATGATGACAATGATGACAATGATGACAATGATGACAATGATGACAATGATGACAATGATGACAATGATGACAATGATGACAATGATGACAATGATGACAATGATGACAATGATGACAATGATGACAATGATGACAATGATGACAATGATGACAATGATGACAATGATGACAATGATGACAATGATGACAATGATGACAATGATGACAATGATGACAATGATGACAATGATGACAATGATGACAATGATGACAATGATGACAATGATGACAATGATGACAATGATGACAATGATGACAATGATGACAATGATGACAATGATGACAATGATGACAATGATGACAATGATGACAATGATGACAATGATGACAATGATGACAATGATGACAATGATGACAATGATGACAATGATGACAATGATGACAATGATGACAATGATGACAATGATGACAATGATGACAATGATGACAATGATGACAATGATGACAATGATGACAATGATGACAATGATGACAATGATGACAATGATGACAATGATGACAATGATGACAATGATGACAATGATGACAATGATGACAATGATGACAATGATGACAATGATGACAATGATGACAATGATGACAATGATGACAATGATGACAATGATGACAATGATGACAATGATGACAATGATGACAATGATGACAATGATGACAATGATGACAATGATGACAATGATGACAATGATGACAATGATGACAATGATGACAATGATGACAATGATGACAATGATGACAATGATGACAATGATGACAATGATGACAATGATGACAATGATGACAATGATGACAATGATGACAATGATGACAATGATGACAATGATGACAATGATGACAATGATGACAATGATGACAATGATGACAATGATGACAATGATGACAATGATGACAATGATGACAATGATGACAATGATGACAATGATGACAATGATGACAATGATGACAATGATGACAATGATGACAATGATGACAATGATGACAATGATGACAATGATGACAATGATGACAATGATGACAATGATGACAATGATGACAATGATGACAATGATGACAATGATGACAATGATGACAATGATGACAATGATGACAATGATGACAATGATGACAATGATGACAATGATGACAATGATGACAATGATGACAATGATGACAATGATGACAATGATGACAATGATGACAATGATGACAATGATGACAATGATGACAATGATGACAATGATGACAATGATGACAATGATGACAATGATGACAATGATGACAATGATGACAATGATGACAATGATGACAATGATGACAATGATGACAATGATGACAATGATGACAATGATGACAATGATGACAATGATGACAATGATGACAATGATGACAATGATGACAATGATGACAATGATGACAATGATGACAATGATGACAATGATGACAATGATGACAATGATGACAATGATGACAATGATGACAATGATGACAATGATGACAATGATGACAATGATGACAATGATGACAATGATGACAATGATGACAATGATGACAATGATGACAATGATGACAATGATGACAATGATGACAATGATGACAATGATGACAATGATGACAATGATGACAATGATGACAATGATGACAATGATGACAATGATGACAATGATGACAATGATGACAATGATGACAATGATGACAATGATGACAATGATGACAATGATGACAATGATGACAATGATGACAATGATGACAATGATGACAATGATGACAATGATGACAATGATGACAATGATGACAATGATGACAATGATGACAATGATGACAATGATGACAATGATGACAATGATGACAATGATGACAATGATGACAATGATGACAATGATGACAATGATGACAATGATGACAATGATGACAATGATGACAATGATGACAATGATGACAATGATGACAATGATGACAATGATGACAATGATGACAATGATGACAATGATGACAATGATGACAATGATGACAATGATGACAATGATGACAATGATGACAATGATGACAATGATGACAATGATGACAATGATGACAATGATGACAATGATGACAATGATGACAATGATGACAATGATGACAATGATGACAATGATGACAATGATGACAATGATGACAATGATGACAATGATGACAATGATGACAATGATGACAATGATGACAATGATGACAATGATGACAATGATGACAATGATGACAATGATGACAATGATGACAATGATGACAATGATGACAATGATGACAATGATGACAATGATGACAATGATGACAATGATGACAATGATGACAATGATGACAATGATGACAATGATGACAATGATGACAATGATGACAATGATGACAATGATGACAATGATGACAATGATGACAATGATGACAATGATGACAATGATGACAATGATGACAATGATGACAATGATGACAATGATGACAATGATGACAATGATGACAATGATGACAATGATGACAATGATGACAATGATGACAATGATGACAATGATGACAATGATGACAATGATGACAATGATGACAATGATGACAATGATGACAATGATGACAATGATGACAATGATGACAATGATGACAATGATGACAATGATGACAATGATGACAATGATGACAATGATGACAATGATGACAATGATGACAATGATGACAATGATGACAATGATGACAATGATGACAATGATGACAATGATGACAATGATGACAATGATGACAATGATGACAATGATGACAATGATGACAATGATGACAATGATGACAATGATGACAATGATGACAATGATGACAATGATGACAATGATGACAATGATGACAATGATGACAATGATGACAATGATGACAATGATGACAATGATGACAATGATGACAATGATGACAATGATGACAATGATGACAATGATGACAATGATGACAATGATGACAATGATGACAATGATGACAATGATGACAATGATGACAATGATGACAATGATGACAATGATGACAATGATGACAATGATGACAATGATGACAATGATGACAATGATGACAATGATGACAATGATGACAATGATGACAATGATGACAATGATGACAATGATGACAATGATGACAATGATGACAATGATGACAATGATGACAATGATGACAATGATGACAATGATGACAATGATGACAATGATGACAATGATGACAATGATGACAATGATGACAATGATGACAATGATGACAATGATGACAATGATGACAATGATGACAATGATGACAATGATGACAATGATGACAATGATGACAATGATGACAATGATGACAATGATGACAATGATGACAATGATGACAATGATGACAATGATGACAATGATGACAATGATGACAATGATGACAATGATGACAATGATGACAATGATGACAATGATGACAATGATGACAATGATGACAATGATGACAATGATGACAATGATGACAATGATGACAATGATGACAATGATGACAATGATGACAATGATGACAATGATGACAATGATGACAATGATGACAATGATGACAATGATGACAATGATGACAATGATGACAATGATGACAATGATGACAATGATGACAATGATGACAATGATGACAATGATGACAATGATGACAATGATGACAATGATGACAATGATGACAATGATGACAATGATGACAATGATGACAATGATGACAATGATGACAATGATGACAATGATGACAATGATGACAATGATGACAATGATGACAATGATGACAATGATGACAATGATGACAATGATGACAATGATGACAATGATGACAATGATGACAATGATGACAATGATGACAATGATGACAATGATGACAATGATGACAATGATGACAATGATGACAATGATGACAATGATGACAATGATGACAATGATGACAATGATGACAATGATGACAATGATGACAATGATGACAATGATGACAATGATGACAATGATGACAATGATGACAATGATGACAATGATGACAATGATGACAATGATGACAATGATGACAATGATGACAATGATGACAATGATGACAATGATGACAATGATGACAATGATGACAATGATGACAATGATGACAATGATGACAATGATGACAATGATGACAATGATGACAATGATGACAATGATGACAATGATGACAATGATGACAATGATGACAATGATGACAATGATGACAATGATGACAATGATGACAATGATGACAATGATGACAATGATGACAATGATGACAATGATGACAATGATGACAATGATGACAATGATGACAATGATGACAATGATGACAATGATGACAATGATGACAATGATGACAATGATGACAATGATGACAATGATGACAATGATGACAATGATGACAATGATGACAATGATGACAATGATGACAATGATGACAATGATGACAATGATGACAATGATGACAATGATGACAATGATGACAATGATGACAATGATGACAATGATGACAATGATGACAATGATGACAATGATGACAATGATGACAATGATGACAATGATGACAATGATGACAATGATGACAATGATGACAATGATGACAATGATGACAATGATGACAATGATGACAATGATGACAATGATGACAATGATGACAATGATGACAATGATGACAATGATGACAATGATGACAATGATGACAATGATGACAATGATGACAATGATGACAATGATGACAATGATGACAATGATGACAATGATGACAATGATGACAATGATGACAATGATGACAATGATGACAATGATGACAATGATGACAATGATGACAATGATGACAATGATGACAATGATGACAATGATGACAATGATGACAATGATGACAATGATGACAATGATGACAATGATGACAATGATGACAATGATGACAATGATGACAATGATGACAATGATGACAATGATGACAATGATGACAATGATGACAATGATGACAATGATGACAATGATGACAATGATGACAATGATGACAATGATGACAATGATGACAATGATGACAATGATGACAATGATGACAATGATGACAATGATGACAATGATGACAATGATGACAATGATGACAATGATGACAATGATGACAATGATGACAATGATGACAATGATGACAATGATGACAATGATGACAATGATGACAATGATGACAATGATGACAATGATGACAATGATGACAATGATGACAATGATGACAATGATGACAATGATGACAATGATGACAATGATGACAATGATGACAATGATGACAATGATGACAATGATGACAATGATGACAATGATGACAATGATGACAATGATGACAATGATGACAATGATGACAATGATGACAATGATGACAATGATGACAATGATGACAATGATGACAATGATGACAATGATGACAATGATGACAATGATGACAATGATGACAATGATGACAATGATGACAATGATGACAATGATGACAATGATGACAATGATGACAATGATGACAATGATGACAATGATGACAATGATGACAATGATGACAATGATGACAATGATGACAATGATGACAATGATGACAATGATGACAATGATGACAATGATGACAATGATGACAATGATGACAATGATGACAATGATGACAATGATGACAATGATGACAATGATGACAATGATGACAATGATGACAATGATGACAATGATGACAATGATGACAATGATGACAATGATGACAATGATGACAATGATGACAATGATGACAATGATGACAATGATGACAATGATGACAATGATGACAATGATGACAATGATGACAATGATGACAATGATGACAATGATGACAATGATGACAATGATGACAATGATGACAATGATGACAATGATGACAATGATGACAATGATGACAATGATGACAATGATGACAATGATGACAATGATGACAATGATGACAATGATGACAATGATGACAATGATGACAATGATGACAATGATGACAATGATGACAATGATGACAATGATGACAATGATGACAATGATGACAATGATGACAATGATGACAATGATGACAATGATGACAATGATGACAATGATGACAATGATGACAATGATGACAATGATGACAATGATGACAATGATGACAATGATGACAATGATGACAATGATGACAATGATGACAATGATGACAATGATGACAATGATGACAATGATGACAATGATGACAATGATGACAATGATGACAATGATGACAATGATGACAATGATGACAATGATGACAATGATGACAATGATGACAATGATGACAATGATGACAATGATGACAATGATGACAATGATGACAATGATGACAATGATGACAATGATGACAATGATGACAATGATGACAATGATGACAATGATGACAATGATGACAATGATGACAATGATGACAATGATGACAATGATGACAATGATGACAATGATGACAATGATGACAATGATGACAATGATGACAATGATGACAATGATGACAATGATGACAATGATGACAATGATGACAATGATGACAATGATGACAATGATGACAATGATGACAATGATGACAATGATGACAATGATGACAATGATGACAATGATGACAATGATGACAATGATGACAATGATGACAATGATGACAATGATGACAATGATGACAATGATGACAATGATGACAATGATGACAATGATGACAATGATGACAATGATGACAATGATGACAATGATGACAATGATGACAATGATGACAATGATGACAATGATGACAATGATGACAATGATGACAATGATGACAATGATGACAATGATGACAATGATGACAATGATGACAATGATGACAATGATGACAATGATGACAATGATGACAATGATGACAATGATGACAATGATGACAATGATGACAATGATGACAATGATGACAATGATGACAATGATGACAATGATGACAATGATGACAATGATGACAATGATGACAATGATGACAATGATGACAATGATGACAATGATGACAATGATGACAATGATGACAATGATGACAATGATGACAATGATGACAATGATGACAATGATGACAATGATGACAATGATGACAATGATGACAATGATGACAATATGATGACAATGATGACAATGATGACAATGATGACAATGATGACAATGATGACAATGATGACAATGATGACAATGATGACAATGATGACAATGATGACAATGATGACAATGATGACAATGATGACAATGATGACAATGATGACAATGATGACAATGATGACAATGATGACAATGATGACAATGATGACAATGATGACAATGATGACAATGATGACAATGATGACAATGATGACAATGATGACAATGATGACAATGATGACAATGATGACAATGATGACAATGATGACAATGATGACAATGATGACAATGATGACAATGATGACAATGATGACAATGATGACAATGATGACAATGATGACAATGATGACAATGATGACAATGATGACAATGATGACAATGATGACAATGATGACAATGATGACAATGATGACAATGATGACAATGATGACAATGATGACAATGATGACAATGATGACAATGATGACAATGATGACAATGATGACAATGATGACAATGATGACAATGATGACAATGATGACAATGATGACAATGATGACAATGATGACAATGATGACAATGATGACAATGATGACAATGATGACAATGATGACAATGATGACAATGATGACAATGATGACAATGATGACAATGATGACAATGATGACAATGATGACAATGATGACAATGATGACAATGATGACAATGATGACAATGATGACAATGATGACAATGATGACAATGATGACAATGATGACAATGATGACAATGATGACAATGATGACAATGATGACAATGATGACAATGATGACAATGA
Organism: Tipula confusa; assembly: GCA_963556175.1. Lineage (NCBI taxonomy): Eukaryota > Metazoa > Arthropoda > Insecta > Diptera > Tipulidae > Tipula > Tipula confusa. The sequence goes on from OY744475.1 coordinate 135,300,457, forward strand.
TGACAATGATGACAATGATGACAATGATGACAATGATGACAATGATGACAATGATGACAATGATGACAATGATGACAATGATGACAATGATGACAATGATGACAATGATGACAATGATGACAATGATGACAATGATGACAATGATGACAATGATGACAATGATGACAATGATGACAATGATGACAATGATGACAATGATGACAATGATGACAATGATGACAATGATGACAATGATGACAATGATGACAATGATGACAATGATGACAATGATGACAATGATGACAATGATGACAATGATGACAATGATGACAATGATGACAATGATGACAATGATGACAATGATGACAATGATGACAATGATGACAATGATGACAATGATGACAATGATGACAATGATGACAATGATGACAATGATGACAATGATGACAATGATGACAATGATGACAATGATGACAATGATGACAATGATGACAATGATGACAATGATGACAATGATGACAATGATGACAATGATGACAATGATGACAATGATGACAATGATGACAATGATGACAATGATGACAATGATGACAATGATGACAATGATGACAATGATGACAATGATGACAATGATGACAATGATGACAATGATGACAATGATGACAATGATGACAATGATGACAATGATGACAATGATGACAATGATGACAATGATGACAATGATGACAATGATGACAATGATGACAATGATGACAATGATGACAATGATGACAATGATGACAATGATGACAATGATGACAATGATGACAATGATGACAATGATGACAATGATGACAATGATGACAATGATGACAATGATGACAATGATGACAATGATGACAATGATGACAATGATGACAATGATGACAATGATGACAATGATGACAATGATGACAATGATGACAATGATGACAATGATGACAATGATGACAATGATGACAATGATGACAATGATGACAATGATGACAATGATGACAATGATGACAATGATGACAATGATGACAATGATGACAATGATGACAATGATGACAATGATGACAATGATGACAATGATGACAATGATGACAATGATGACAATGATGACAATGATGACAATGATGACAATGATGACAATGATGACAATGATGACAATGATGACAATGATGACAATGATGACAATGATGACAATGATGACAATGATGACAATGATGACAATGATGACAATGATGACAATGATGACAATGATGACAATGATGACAATGATGACAATGATGACAATGATGACAATGATGACAATGATGACAATGATGACAATGATGACAATGATGACAATGATGACAATGATGACAATGATGACAATGATGACAATGATGACAATGATGACAATGATGACAATGATGACAATGATGACAATGATGACAATGATGACAATGATGACAATGATGACAATGATGACAATGATGACAATGATGACAATGATGACAATGATGACAATGATGACAATGATGACAATGATGACAATGATGACAATGATGACAATGATGACAATGATGACAATGATGACAATGATGACAATGATGACAATGATGACAATGATGACAATGATGACAATGATGACAATGATGACAATGATGACAATGATGACAATGATGACAATGATGACAATGATGACAATGATGACAATGATGACAATGATGACAATGATGACAATGATGACAATGATGACAATGATGACAATGATGACAATGATGACAATGATGACAATGATGACAATGATGACAATGATGACAATGATGACAATGATGACAATGATGACAATGATGACAATGATGACAATGATGACAATGATGACAATGATGACAATGATGACAATGATGACAATGATGACAATGATGACAATGATGACAATGATGACAATGATGACAATGATGACAATGATGACAATGATGACAATGATGACAATGATGACAATGATGACAATGATGACAATGATGACAATGATGACAATGATGACAATGATGACAATGATGACAATGATGACAATGATGACAATGATGACAATGATGACAATGATGACAATGATGACAATGATGACAATGATGACAATGATGACAATGATGACAATGATGACAATGATGACAATGATGACAATGATGACAATGATGACAATGATGACAATGATGACAATGATGACAATGATGACAATGATGACAATGATGACAATGATGACAATGATGACAATGATGACAATGATGACAATGATGACAATGATGACAATGATGACAATGATGACAATGATGACAATGATGACAATGATGACAATGATGACAATGATGACAATGATGACAATGATGACAATGATGACAATGATGACAATGATGACAATGATGACAATGATGACAATGATGACAATGATGACAATGATGACAATGATGACAATGATGACAATGATGACAATGATGACAATGATGACAATGATGACAATGATGACAATGATGACAATGATGACAATGATGACAATGATGACAATGATGACAATGATGACAATGATGACAATGATGACAATGATGACAATGATGACAATGATGACAATGATGACAATGATGACAATGATGACAATGATGACAATGATGACAATGATGACAATGATGACAATGATGACAATGATGACAATGATGACAATGATGACAATGATGACAATGATGACAATGATGACAATGATGACAATGATGACAATGATGACAATGATGACAATGATGACAATGATGACAATGATGACAATGATGACAATGATGACAATGATGACAATGATGACAATGATGACAATGATGACAATGATGACAATGATGACAATGATGACAATGATGACAATGATGACAATGATGACAATGATGACAATGATGACAATGATGACAATGATGACAATGATGACAATGATGACAATGATGACAATGATGACAATGATGACAATGATGACAATGATGACAATGATGACAATGATGACAATGATGACAATGATGACAATGATGACAATGATGACAATGATGACAATGATGACAATGATGACAATGATGACAATGATGACAATGATGACAATGATGACAATGATGACAATGATGACAATGATGACAATGATGACAATGATGACAATGATGACAATGATGACAATGATGACAATGATGACAATGATGACAATGATGACAATGATGACAATGATGACAATGATGACAATGATGACAATGATGACAATGATGACAATGATGACAATGATGACAATGATGACAATGATGACAATGATGACAATGATGACAATGATGACAATGATGACAATGATGACAATGATGACAATGATGACAATGATGACAATGATGACAATGATGACAATGATGACAATGATGACAATGATGACAATGATGACAATGATGACAATGATGACAATGATGACAATGATGACAATGATGACAATGATGACAATGATGACAATGATGACAATGATGACAATGATGACAATGATGACAATGATGACAATGATGACAATGATGACAATGATGACAATGATGACAATGATGACAATGATGACAATGATGACAATGATGACAATGATGACAATGATGACAATGATGACAATGATGACAATGATGACAATGATGACAATGATGACAATGATGACAATGATGACAATGATGACAATGATGACAATGATGACAATGATGACAATGATGACAATGATGACAATGATGACAATGATGACAATGATGACAATGATGACAATGATGACAATGATGACAATGATGACAATGATGACAATGATGACAATGATGACAATGATGACAATGATGACAATGATGACAATGATGACAATGATGACAATGATGACAATGATGACAATGATGACAATGATGACAATGATGACAATGATGACAATGATGACAATGATGACAATGATGACAATGATGACAATGATGACAATGATGACAATGATGACAATGATGACAATGATGACAATGATGACAATGATGACAATGATGACAATGATGACAATGATGACAATGATGACAATGATGACAATGATGACAATGATGACAATGATGACAATGATGACAATGATGACAATGATGACAATGATGACAATGATGACAATGATGACAATGATGACAATGATGACAATGATGACAATGATGACAATGATGACAATGATGACAATGATGACAATGATGACAATGATGACAATGATGACAATGATGACAATGATGACAATGATGACAATGATGACAATGATGACAATGATGACAATGATGACAATGATGACAATGATGACAATGATGACAATGATGACAATGATGACAATGATGACAATGATGACAATGATGACAATGATGACAATGATGACAATGATGACAATGATGACAATGATGACAATGATGACAATGATGACAATGATGACAATGATGACAATGATGACAATGATGACAATGATGACAATGATGACAATGATGACAATGATGACAATGATGACAATGATGACAATGATGACAATGATGACAATGATGACAATGATGACAATGATGACAATGATGACAATGATGACAATGATGACAATGATGACAATGATGACAATGATGACAATGATGACAATGATGACAATGATGACAATGATGACAATGATGACAATGATGACAATGATGACAATGATGACAATGATGACAATGATGACAATGATGACAATGATGACAATGATGACAATGATGACAATGATGACAATGATGACAATGATGACAATGATGACAATGATGACAATGATGACAATGATGACAATGATGACAATGATGACAATGATGACAATGATGACAATGATGACAATGATGACAATGATGACAATGATGACAATGATGACAATGATGACAATGATGACAATGATGACAATGATGACAATGATGACAATGATGACAATGATGACAATGATGACAATGATGACAATGATGACAATGATGACAATGATGACAATGATGACAATGATGACAATGATGACAATGATGACAATGATGACAATGATGACAATGATGACAATGATGACAATGATGACAATGATGACAATGATGACAATGATGACAATGATGACAATGATGACAATGATGACAATGATGACAATGATGACAATGATGACAATGATGACAATGATGACAATGATGACAATGATGACAATGATGACAATGATGACAATGATGACAATGATGACAATGATGACAATGATGACAATGATGACAATGATGACAATGATGACAATGATGACAATGATGACAATGATGACAATGATGACAATGATGACAATGATGACAATGATGACAATGATGACAATGATGACAATGATGACAATGATGACAATGATGACAATGATGACAATGATGACAATGATGACAATGATGACAATGATGACAATGATGACAATGATGACAATGATGACAATGATGACAATGATGACAATGATGACAATGATGACAATGATGACAATGATGACAATGATGACAATGATGACAATGATGACAATGATGACAATGATGACAATGATGACAATGATGACAATGATGACAATGATGACAATGATGACAATGATGACAATGATGACAATGATGACAATGATGACAATGATGACAATGATGACAATGATGACAATGATGACAATGATGACAATGATGACAATGATGACAATGATGACAATGATGACAATGATGACAATGATGACAATGATGACAATGATGACAATGATGACAATGATGACAATGATGACAATGATGACAATGATGACAATGATGACAATGATGACAATGATGACAATGATGACAATGATGACAATGATGACAATGATGACAATGATGACAATGATGACAATGATGACAATGATGACAATGATGACAATGATGACAATGATGACAATGATGACAATGATGACAATGATGACAATGATGACAATGATGACAATGATGACAATGATGACAATGATGACAATGATGACAATGATGACAATGATGACAATGATGACAATGATGACAATGATGACAATGATGACAATGATGACAATGATGACAATGATGACAATGATGACAATGATGACAATGATGACAATGATGACAATGATGACAATGATGACAATGATGACAATGATGACAATGATGACAATGATGACAATGATGACAATGATGACAATGATGACAATGATGACAATGATGACAATGATGACAATGATGACAATGATGACAATGATGACAATGATGACAATGATGACAATGATGACAATGATGACAATGATGACAATGATGACAATGATGACAATGATGACAATGATGACAATGATGACAATGATGACAATGATGACAATGATGACAATGATGACAATGATGACAATGATGACAATGATGACAATGATGACAATGATGACAATGATGACAATGATGACAATGATGACAATGATGACAATGATGACAATGATGACAATGATGACAATGATGACAATGATGACAATGATGACAATGATGACAATGATGACAATGATGACAATGATGACAATGATGACAATGATGACAATGATGACAATGATGACAATGATGACAATGATGACAATGATGACAATGATGACAATGATGACAATGATGACAATGATGACAATGATGACAATGATGACAATGATGACAATGATGACAATGATGACAATGATGACAATGATGACAATGATGACAATGATGACAATGATGACAATGATGACAATGATGACAATGATGACAATGATGACAATGATGACAATGATGACAATGATGACAATGATGACAATGATGACAATGATGACAATGATGACAATGATGACAATGATGACAATGATGACAATGATGACAATGATGACAATGATGACAATGATGACAATGATGACAATGATGACAATGATGACAATGATGACAATGATGACAATGATGACAATGATGACAATGATGACAATGATGACAATGATGACAATGATGACAATGATGACAATGATGACAATGATGACAATGATGACAATGATGACAATGATGACAATGATGACAATGATGACAATGATGACAATGATGACAATGATGACAATGATGACAATGATGACAATGATGACAATGATGACAATGATGACAATGATGACAATGATGACAATGATGACAATGATGACAATGATGACAATGATGACAATGATGACAATGATGACAATGATGACAATGATGACAATGATGACAATGATGACAATGATGACAATGATGACAATGATGACAATGATGACAATGATGACAATGATGACAATGATGACAATGATGACAATGATGACAATGATGACAATGATGACAATGATGACAATGATGACAATGATGACAATGATGACAATGATGACAATGATGACAATGATGACAATGATGACAATGATGACAATGATGACAATGATGACAATGATGACAATGATGACAATGATGACAATGATGACAATGATGACAATGATGACAATGATGACAATGATGACAATGATGACAATGATGACAATGATGACAATGATGACAATGATGACAATGATGACAATGATGACAATGATGACAATGATGACAATGATGACAATGATGACAATGATGACAATGATGACAATGATGACAATGATGACAATGATGACAATGATGACAATGATGACAATGATGACAATGATGACAATGATGACAATGATGACAATGATGACAATGATGACAATGATGACAATGATGACAATGATGACAATGATGACAATGATGACAATGATGACAATGATGACAATGATGACAATGATGACAATGATGACAATGATGACAATGATGACAATGATGACAATGATGACAATGATGACAATGATGACAATGATGACAATGATGACAATGATGACAATGATGACAATGATGACAATGATGACAATGATGACAATGATGACAATGATGACAATGATGACAATGATGACAATGATGACAATGATGACAATGATGACAATGATGACAATGATGACAATGATGACAATGATGACAATGATGACAATGATGACAATGATGACAATGATGACAATGATGACAATGATGACAATGATGACAATGATGACAATGATGACAATGATGACAATGATGACAATGATGACAATGATGACAATGATGACAATGATGACAATGATGACAATGATGACAATGATGACAATGATGACAATGATGACAATGATGACAATGATGACAATGATGACAATGATGACAATGATGACAATGATGACAATGATGACAATGATGACAATGATGACAATGATGACAATGATGACAATGATGACAATGATGACAATGATGACAATGATGACAATGATGACAATGATGACAATGATGACAATGATGACAATGATGACAATGATGACAATGATGACAATGATGACAATGATGACAATGATGACAATGATGACAATGATGACAATGATGACAATGATGACAATGATGACAATGATGACAATGATGACAATGATGACAATGATGACAATGATGACAATGATGACAATGATGACAATGATGACAATGATGACAATGATGACAATGATGACAATGATGACAATGATGACAATGATGACAATGATGACAATGATGACAATGATGACAATGATGACAATGATGACAATGATGACAATGATGACAATGATGACAATGATGACAATGATGACAATATGATGACAATGATGACAATGATGACAATGATGACAATGATGACAATGATGACAATGATGACAATGATGACAATGATGACAATGATGACAATGATGACAATGATGACAATGATGACAATGATGACAATGATGACAATGATGACAATGATGACAATGATGACAATGATGACAATGATGACAATGATGACAATGATGACAATGATGACAATGATGACAATGATGACAATGATGACAATGATGACAATGATGACAATGATGACAATGATGACAATGATGACAATGATGACAATGATGACAATGATGACAATGATGACAATGATGACAATGATGACAATGATGACAATGATGACAATGATGACAATGATGACAATGATGACAATGATGACAATGATGACAATGATGACAATGATGACAATGATGACAATGATGACAATGATGACAATGATGACAATGATGACAATGATGACAATGATGACAATGATGACAATGATGACAATGATGACAATGATGACAATGATGACAATGATGACAATGATGACAATGATGACAATGATGACAATGATGACAATGATGACAATGATGACAATGATGACAATGATGACAATGATGACAATGATGACAATGATGACAATGATGACAATGATGACAATGATGACAATGATGACAATGATGACAATGATGACAATGATGACAATGATGACAATGATGACAATGATGACAATGATGACAATGATGACAATGATGACAATGATGACAATGATGACAATGATGACAATGATGACAATGATGACAATGATGACAATGATGACAATGATGACAATGATGACAATGATGACAATGATGACAATGATGACAATGATGACAATGATGACAATGATGACAATGATGACAATGATGACAATGATGACAATGATGACAATGATGACAATGATGACAATGATGACAATGATGACAATGATGACAATGATGACAATGATGACAATGATGACAATGATGACAATGATGACAATGATGACAATGATGACAATGATGACAATGATGACAATGATGACAATGATGACAATGATGACAATGATGACAATGATGACAATGATGACAATGATGACAATGATGACAATGATGACAATGATGACAATGATGACAATGATGACAATGATGACAATGATGACAATGATGACAATGATGACAATGATGACAATGATGACAATGATGACAATGATGACAATGATGACAATGATGACAATGATGACAATGATGACAATGATGACAATGATGACAATGATGACAATGATGACAATGATGACAATGATGACAATGATGACAATGATGACAATGATGACAATGATGACAATGATGACAATGATGACAATGATGACAATGATGACAATGATGACAATGATGACAATGATGACAATGATGACAATGATGACAATGATGACAATGATGACAATGATGACAATGATGACAATGATGACAATGATGACAATGATGACAATGATGACAATGATGACAATGATGACAATGATGACAATGATGACAATGATGACAATGATGACAATGATGACAATGATGACAATGATGACAATGATGACAATGATGACAATGATGACAATGATGACAATGATGACAATGATGACAATGATGACAATGATGACAATGATGACAATGATGACAATGATGACAATGATGACAATGATGACAATGATGACAATGATGACAATGATGACAATGATGACAATGATGACAATGATGACAATGATGACAATGATGACAATGATGACAATGATGACAATGATGACAATGATGACAATGATGACAATGATGACAATGATGACAATGATGACAATGATGACAATGATGACAATGATGACAATGATGACAATGATGACAATGATGACAATGATGACAATGATGACAATGATGACAATGATGACAATGATGACAATGATGACAATGATGACAATGATGACAATGATGACAATGATGACAATGATGACAATGATGACAATGATGACAATGATGACAATGATGACAATGATGACAATGATGACAATGATGACAATGATGACAATGATGACAATGATGACAATGATGACAATGATGACAATGATGACAATGATGACAATGATGACAATGATGACAATGATGACAATGATGACAATGATGACAATGATGACAATGATGACAATGATGACAATGATGACAATGATGACAATGATGACAATGATGACAATGATGACAATGATGACAATGATGACAATGATGACAATGATGACAATGATGACAATGATGACAATGATGACAATGATGACAATGATGACAATGATGACAATGATGACAATGATGACAATGATGACAATGATGACAATGATGACAATGATGACAATGATGACAATGATGACAATGATGACAATGATGACAATGATGACAATGATGACAATGATGACAATGATGACAATGATGACAATGATGACAATGATGACAATGATGACAATGATGACAATGATGACAATGATGACAATGATGACAATGATGACAATGATGACAATGATGACAATGATGACAATGATGACAATGATGACAATGATGACAATGATGACAATGATGACAATGATGACAATGATGACAATGATGACAATGATGACAATGATGACAATGATGACAATGATGACAATGATGACAATGATGACAATGATGACAATGATGACAATGATGACAATGATGACAATGATGACAATGATGACAATGATGACAATGATGACAATGATGACAATGATGACAATGATGACAATGATGACAATGATGACAATGATGACAATGATGACAATGATGACAATGATGACAATGATGACAATGATGACAATGATGACAATGATGACAATGATGACAATGATGACAATGATGACAATGATGACAATGATGACAATGATGACAATGATGACAATGATGACAATGATGACAATGATGACAATGATGACAATGATGACAATGATGACAATGATGACAATGATGACAATGATGACAATGATGACAATGATGACAATGATGACAATGATGACAATGATGACAATGATGACAATGATGACAATGATGACAATGATGACAATGATGACAATGATGACAATGATGACAATGATGACAATGATGACAATGATGACAATGATGACAATGATGACAATGATGACAATGATGACAATGATGACAATGATGACAATGATGACAATGATGACAATGATGACAATGATGACAATGATGACAATGATGACAATGATGACAATGATGACAATGATGACAATGATGACAATGATGACAATGATGACAATGATGACAATGATGACAATGATGACAATGATGACAATGATGACAATGATGACAATGATGACAATGATGACAATGATGACAATGATGACAATGATGACAATGATGACAATGATGACAATGATGACAATGATGACAATGATGACAATGATGACAATGATGACAATGATGACAATGATGACAATGATGACAATGATGACAATGATGACAATGATGACAATGATGACAATGATGACAATGATGACAATGATGACAATGATGACAATGATGACAATGATGACAATGATGACAATGATGACAATGATGACAATGATGACAATGATGACAATGATGACAATGATGACAATGATGACAATGATGACAATGATGACAATGATGACAATGATGACAATGATGACAATGATGACAATGATGACAATGATGACAATGATGACAATGATGACAATGATGACAATGATGACAATGATGACAATGATGACAATGATGACAATGATGACAATGATGACAATGATGACAATGATGACAATGATGACAATGATGACAATGATGACAATGATGACAATGATGACAATGATGACAATGATGACAATGATGACAATGATGACAATGATGACAATGATGACAATGATGACAATGATGACAATGATGACAATGATGACAATGATGACAATGATGACAATGATGACAATGATGACAATGATGACAATGATGACAATGATGACAATGATGACAATGATGACAATGATGACAATGATGACAATGATGACAATGATGACAATGATGACAATGATGACAATGATGACAATGATGACAATGATGACAATGATGACAATGATGACAATGATGACAATGATGACAATGATGACAATGATGACAATGATGACAATGATGACAATGATGACAATGATGACAATGATGACAATGATGACAATGATGACAATGATGACAATGATGACAATGATGACAATGATGACAATGATGACAATGATGACAATGATGACAATGATGACAATGATGACAATGATGACAATGATGACAATGATGACAATGATGACAATGATGACAATGATGACAATGATGACAATGATGACAATGATGACAATGATGACAATGATGACAATGATGACAATGATGACAATGATGACAATGATGACAATGATGACAATGATGACAATGATGACAATGATGACAATGATGACAATGATGACAATGATGACAATGATGACAATGATGACAATGATGACAATGATGACAATGATGACAATGATGACAATGATGACAATGATGACAATGATGACAATGATGACAATGATGACAATGATGACAATGATGACAATGATGACAATGATGACAATGATGACAATGATGACAATGATGACAATGATGACAATGATGACAATGATGACAATGATGACAATGATGACAATGATGACAATGATGACAATGATGACAATGATGACAATGATGACAATGATGACAATGATGACAATGATGACAATGATGACAATGATGACAATGATGACAATGATGACAATGATGACAATGATGACAATGATGACAATGATGACAATGATGACAATGATGACAATGATGACAATGATGACAATGATGACAATGATGACAATGATGACAATGATGACAATGATGACAATGATGACAATGATGACAATGATGACAATGATGACAATGATGACAATGATGACAATGATGACAATGATGACAATGATGACAATGATGACAATGATGACAATGATGACAATGATGACAATGATGACAATGATGACAATGATGACAATGATGACAATGATGACAATGATGACAATGATGACAATGATGACAATGATGACAATGATGACAATGATGACAATGATGACAATGATGACAATGATGACAATGATGACAATGATGACAATGATGACAATGATGACAATGATGACAATGATGACAATGATGACAATGATGACAATGATGACAATGATGACAATGATGACAATGATGACAATGATGACAATGATGACAATGATGACAATGATGACAATGATGACAATGATGACAATGATGACAATGATGACAATGATGACAATGATGACAATGATGACAATGATGACAATGATGACAATGATGACAATGATGACAATGATGACAATGATGACAATGATGACAATGATGACAATGATGACAATGATGACAATGATGACAATGATGACAATGATGACAATGATGACAATGATGACAATGATGACAATGATGACAATGATGACAATGATGACAATGATGACAATGATGACAATGATGACAATGATGACAATGATGACAATGATGACAATGATGACAATGATGACAATGATGACAATGATGACAATGATGACAATGATGACAATGATGACAATGATGACAATGATGACAATGATGACAATGATGACAATGATGACAATGATGACAATGATGACAATGATGACAATGATGACAATGATGACAATGATGACAATGATGACAATGATGACAATGATGACAATGATGACAATGATGACAATGATGACAATGATGACAATGATGACAATGATGACAATGATGACAATGATGACAATGATGACAATGATGACAATGATGACAATGATGACAATGATGACAATGATGACAATGATGACAATGATGACAATGATGACAATGATGACAATGATGACAATGATGACAATGATGACAATGATGACAATGATGACAATGATGACAATGATGACAATGATGACAATGATGACAATGATGACAATGATGACAATGATGACAATGATGACAATGATGACAATGATGACAATGATGACAATGATGACAATGATGACAATGATGACAATGATGACAATGATGACAATGATGACAATGATGACAATGATGACAATGATGACAATGATGACAATGATGACAATGATGACAATGATGACAATGATGACAATGATGACAATGATGACAATGATGACAATGATGACAATGATGACAATGATGACAATGATGACAATGATGACAATGATGACAATGATGACAATGATGACAATGATGACAATGATGACAATGATGACAATGATGACAATGATGACAATGATGACAATGATGACAATGATGACAATGATGACAATGATGACAATGATGACAATGATGACAATGATGACAATGATGACAATGATGACAATGATGACAATGATGACAATGATGACAATGATGACAATGATGACAATGATGACAATGATGACAATGATGACAATGATGACAATGATGACAATGATGACAATGATGACAATGATGACAATGATGACAATGATGACAATGATGACAATGATGACAATGATGACAATGATGACAATGATGACAATGATGACAATGATGACAATGATGACAATGATGACAATGATGACAATGATGACAATGATGACAATGATGACAATGATGACAATGATGACAATGATGACAATGATGACAATGATGACAATGATGACAATGATGACAATGATGACAATGATGACAATGATGACAATGATGACAATGATGACAATGATGACAATGATGACAATGATGACAATGATGACAATGATGACAATGATGACAATGATGACAATGATGACAATGATGACAATGATGACAATGATGACAATGATGACAATGATGACAATGATGACAATGATGACAATGATGACAATGATGACAATGATGACAATGATGACAATGATGACAATGATGACAATGATGACAATGATGACAATGATGACAATGATGACAATGATGACAATGATGACAATGATGACAATGATGACAATGATGACAATGATGACAATGATGACAATGATGACAATGATGACAATGATGACAATGATGACAATGATGACAATGATGACAATGATGACAATGATGACAATGATGACAATGATGACAATGATGACAATGATGACAATGATGACAATGATGACAATGATGACAATGATGACAATGATGACAATGATGACAATGATGACAATGATGACAATGATGACAATGATGACAATGATGACAATGATGACAATGATGACAATGATGACAATGATGACAATGATGACAATGATGACAATGATGACAATGATGACAATGATGACAATGATGACAATGATGACAATGATGACAATGATGACAATGATGACAATGATGACAATGATGACAATGATGACAATGATGACAATGATGACAATGATGACAATGATGACAATGATGACAATGATGACAATGATGACAATGATGACAATGATGACAATGATGACAATGATGACAATGATGACAATGATGACAATGATGACAATGATGACAATGATGACAATGATGACAATGATGACAATGATGACAATGATGACAATGATGACAATGATGACAATGATGACAATGATGACAATGATGACAATGATGACAATGATGACAATGATGACAATGATGACAATGATGACAATGATGACAATGATGACAATGATGACAATGATGACAATGATGACAATGATGACAATGATGACAATGATGACAATGATGACAATGATGACAATGATGACAATGATGACAATGATGACAATGATGACAATGATGACAATGATGACAATGATGACAATGATGACAATGATGACAATGATGACAATGATGACAATGATGACAATGATGACAATGATGACAATGATGACAATGATGACAATGATGACAATGATGACAATGATGACAATGATGACAATGATGACAATGATGACAATGATGACAATGATGACAATGATGACAATGATGACAATGATGACAATGATGACAATGATGACAATGATGACAATGATGACAATGATGACAATGATGACAATGATGACAATGATGACAATGATGACAATGATGACAATGATGACAATGATGACAATGATGACAATGATGACAATGATGACAATGATGACAATGATGACAATGATGACAATGATGACAATGATGACAATGATGACAATGATGACAATGATGACAATGATGACAATGATGACAATGATGACAATGATGACAATGATGACAATGATGACAATGATGACAATGATGACAATGATGACAATGATGACAATGATGACAATGATGACAATGATGACAATGATGACAATGATGACAATGATGACAATGATGACAATGATGACAATGATGACAATGATGACAATGATGACAATGATGACAATGATGACAATGATGACAATGATGACAATGATGACAATGATGACAATGATGACAATGATGACAATGATGACAATGATGACAATGATGACAATGATGACAATGATGACAATGATGACAATGATGACAATGATGACAATGATGACAATGATGACAATGATGACAATGATGACAATGATGACAATGATGACAATGATGACAATGATGACAATGATGACAATGATGACAATGATGACAATGATGACAATGATGACAATGATGACAATGATGACAATGATGACAATGATGACAATGATGACAATGATGACAATGATGACAATGATGACAATGATGACAATGATGACAATGATGACAATGATGACAATGATGACAATGATGACAATGATGACAATGATGACAATGATGACAATGATGACAATGATGACAATGATGACAATGATGACAATGATGACAATGATGACAATGATGACAATGATGACAATGATGACAATGATGACAATGATGACAATGATGACAATGATGACAATGATGACAATGATGACAATGATGACAATGATGACAATGATGACAATGATGACAATGATGACAATGATGACAATGATGACAATGATGACAATGATGACAATGATGACAATGATGACAATGATGACAATGATGACAATGATGACAATGATGACAATGATGACAATGATGACAATGATGACAATGATGACAATGATGACAATGATGACAATGATGACAATGATGACAATGATGACAATGATGACAATGATGACAATGATGACAATGATGACAATGATGACAATGATGACAATGATGACAATGATGACAATGATGACAATGATGACAATGATGACAATGATGACAATGATGACAATGATGACAATGATGACAATGATGACAATGATGACAATGATGACAATGATGACAATGATGACAATGATGACAATGATGACAATGATGACAATGATGACAATGATGACAATGATGACAATGATGACAATGATGACAATGATGACAATGATGACAATGATGACAATGATGACAATGATGACAATGATGACAATGATGACAATGATGACAATGATGACAATGATGACAATGATGACAATGATGACAATGATGACAATGATGACAATGATGACAATGATGACAATGATGACAATGATGACAATGATGACAATGATGACAATGATGACAATGATGACAATGATGACAATGATGACAATGATGACAATGATGACAATGATGACAATGATGACAATGATGACAATGATGACAATGATGACAATGATGACAATGATGACAATGATGACAATGATGACAATGATGACAATGATGACAATGATGACAATGATGACAATGATGACAATGATGACAATGATGACAATGATGACAATGATGACAATGATGACAATGATGACAATGATGACAATGATGACAATGATGACAATGATGACAATGATGACAATGATGACAATGATGACAATGATGACAATGATGACAATGATGACAATGATGACAATGATGACAATGATGACAATGATGACAATGATGACAATGATGACAATGATGACAATGATGACAATGATGACAATGATGACAATGATGACAATGATGACAATGATGACAATGATGACAATGATGACAATGATGACAATGATGACAATGATGACAATGATGACAATGATGACAATGATGACAATGATGACAATGATGACAATGATGACAATGATGACAATGATGACAATGATGACAATGATGACAATGATGACAATGATGACAATGATGACAATGATGACAATGATGACAATGATGACAATGATGACAATGATGACAATGATGACAATGATGACAATGATGACAATGATGACAATGATGACAATGATGACAATGATGACAATGATGACAATGATGACAATGATGACAATGATGACAATGATGACAATGATGACAATGATGACAATGATGACAATGATGACAATGATGACAATGATGACAATGATGACAATGATGACAATGATGACAATGATGACAATGATGACAATGATGACAATGATGACAATGATGACAATGATGACAATGATGACAATGATGACAATGATGACAATGATGACAATGATGACAATGATGACAATGATGACAATGATGACAATGATGACAATGATGACAATGATGACAATGATGACAATGATGACAATGATGACAATGATGACAATGATGACAATGATGACAATGATGACAATGATGACAATGATGACAATGATGACAATGATGACAATGATGACAATGATGACAATGATGACAATGATGACAATGATGACAATGATGACAATGATGACAATGATGACAATGATGACAATGATGACAATGATGACAATGATGACAATGATGACAATGATGACAATGATGACAATGATGACAATGATGACAATGATGACAATGATGACAATGATGACAATGATGACAATGATGACAATGATGACAATGATGACAATGATGACAATGATGACAATGATGACAATGATGACAATGATGACAATGATGACAATGATGACAATGATGACAATGATGACAATGATGACAATGATGACAATGATGACAATGATGACAATGATGACAATGATGACAATGATGACAATGATGACAATGATGACAATGATGACAATGATGACAATGATGACAATGATGACAATGATGACAATGATGACAATGATGACAATGATGACAATGATGACAATGATGACAATGATGACAATGATGACAATGATGACAATGATGACAATGATGACAATGATGACAATGATGACAATGATGACAATGATGACAATGATGACAATGATGACAATGATGACAATGATGACAATGATGACAATGATGACAATGATGACAATGATGACAATGATGACAATGATGACAATGATGACAATGATGACAATGATGACAATGATGACAATGATGACAATGATGACAATGATGACAATGATGACAATGATGACAATGATGACAATGATGACAATGATGACAATGATGACAATGATGACAATGATGACAATGATGACAATGATGACAATGATGACAATGATGACAATGATGACAATGATGACAATGATGACAATGATGACAATGATGACAATGATGACAATGATGACAATGATGACAATGATGACAATGATGACAATGATGACAATGATGACAATGATGACAATGATGACAATGATGACAATGATGACAATGATGACAATGATGACAATGATGACAATGATGACAATGATGACAATGATGACAATGATGACAATGATGACAATGATGACAATGATGACAATGATGACAATGATGACAATGATGACAATGATGACAATGATGACAATGATGACAATGATGACAATGATGACAATGATGACAATGATGACAATGATGACAATGATGACAATGATGACAATGATGACAATGATGACAATGATGACAATGATGACAATGATGACAATGATGACAATGATGACAATGATGACAATGATGACAATGATGACAATGATGACAATGATGACAATGATGACAATGATGACAATGATGACAATGATGACAATGATGACAATGATGACAATGATGACAATGATGACAATGATGACAATGATGACAATGATGACAATGATGACAATGATGACAATGATGACAATGATGACAATGATGACAATGATGACAATGATGACAATGATGACAATGATGACAATGATGACAATGATGACAATGATGACAATGATGACAATGATGACAATGATGACAATGATGACAATGATGACAATGATGACAATGATGACAATGATGACAATGATGACAATGATGACAATGATGACAATGATGACAATGATGACAATGATGACAATGATGACAATGACGACAATGACGACAATGATGACAATGATGACAATGATGACAATGATGACAATGATGACAATGATGACAATGATGACAATGATGACAATGATGACAATGATGACAATGATGACAATGATGACAATGATGACAATGATGACAATGATGACAATGATGACAATGATGACAATGATGACAATGATGACAATGATGACAATGATGACAATGATGACAATGATGACAATGATGACAATGATGACAATGATGACAATGATGACAATGATGACAATGATGACAATGATGACAATGATGACAATGATGACAATGATGACAATGATGACAATGATGACAATGATGACAATGATGACAATGATGACAATGATGACAATGATGACAATGATGACAATGATGACAATGATGACAATGATGACAATGATGACAATGATGACAATGATGACAATGATGACAATGATGACAATGATGACAATGATGACAATGATGACAATGATGACAATGATGACAATGATGACAATGATGACAATGATGACAATGATGACAATGATGACAATGATGACAATGATGACAATGATGACAATGATGACAATGATGACAATGACGACAATGACGACAATGATGACAATGATGACAATGATGACAATGATGACAATGATGACAATGATGACAATGATGACAATGATGACAATGATGACAATGATGACAATGATGACAATGATGACAATGATGACAATGATGACAATGATGACAATGATGACAATGATGACAATGATGACAATGATGACAATGATGACAATGATGACAATGATGACAATGATGACAATGATGACAATGATGACAATGATGACAATGATGACAATGATGACAATGATGACAATGATGACAATGATGACAATGATGACAATGATGACAATGATGACAATGATGACAATGATGACAATGATGACAATGATGACAATGATGACAATGATGACAATGATGACAATGATGACAATGATGACAATGATGACAATGATGACAATGATGACAAAAAGTTGACTATGAAATTTTTAAGCCTAAAGCTACTTTCCTTATTGATCTGTTTGAATTATGACGAATATTTTCCTTTACTGTTTTGATCATACTCGATGAACAAGCAGCTTAGCGGTGTACATTTTTTTGATAGTCTTTTAGAGAGCCAGCCAATATTTAAATAATTTTATAAATGGTTTAAAAAATGGAATCTGTCCTGAAGAAAAAGAAAAGTTAAATCACTACAGCATCTGGATTCCCCAGATGCTGTAGTGATTTAACTTTTCTTTTTTCTTCTATTTAAAAAGTTTTGAATAAGGTTTATTATGCCATTCGGCAAGAAAAATTCATACAATTATATTTATACAAAACCTACACCAATTACTATAGAAATCATCACCCACCAGTCACCACCAAACAAGACTTTGTACTCCGCTGTTTTAAATTGCTGCATCCGTTTTTGCACGTACCCGTTGATTTTTTCCTCTCAAAGCTGAATAGAATCGGATTAAACTATTATTTTAAAAGATTTTTAAAAATTTAGTGAACAATGCATTGTTACTTTAATAATGTTAACAATACATGTTTGGCATATAAATGCACCATAATTAAAGTATTGTATGCTTGAATGCCAAATTTTTTGTGCCATTTTTGGTTTAAGGCTATATAAACCCGCAAAATGTAACATTTAAAGCATTAAATATATTATATATTTTTTTATATATTTTTTATTTGCGTCTCACTTTGTTTCCGTGTCGACTCTCCCTTTTCTCCTAATCAATCCCCACCAGCATGTACCACTGTTTCTTTATCTATGCACAAAATTACAATTTATTTTCGATCTCGAGTTGTTTCTAAAGTTGTTTGTCGTTTGAGTCCTTTCTAAACTCTGAGCCCATACAAAGCAACTGACCTTGATGGATTACCATCAATTGTGCTAAAAAACTTTCAGTTATTTCTAGCTAAACCTATTGCCAAATTATTTAAAATGTTAATGAACTCTTGCATTTTTCCCTCTTTTTGGAAAACAGCAAATATTCAACCGGTCAATTCAATTCAGTTCTTATGAGGAAAATATAAAAACCGGAAAAAGTGGAAAACTCACAAGCTATTATGTGAGACTAGGTGGAAAGTATAAAAAAAAAATTCCGTTTCGTTAAACTTGAAATGTTTCGTTAAGTTAGCTTAAGGGAAATCTGTTAAAAAAGCAGATAAGGATTACTAAAATTTTTTTAATTTTGGAATGAAATTTTTTAATCGACATTGATAATTTTCGTTAATTTAGCTTCGTTAAGTTTGATTTTAGATCATTATTGTCTGAATGGCACAAATAAAAAACAATCTTAACTTAAACTGTGAAAACTTATGTATATATATATATATATATATATATATATATATATATATATATATATATATATATATATATATATATATATATATATATATATATATATATATATATATATATATATATATATATATATATAATATATATATATATATATATATATATATATATATATATATATATATATATATATATATATATATATATATATATATATATATATTATATATATATATATATATATATATATATATATATATATAATATATATATATATATATATATATATATATATATATATATATATATATATATATTATATATATATATATATATATATATATATATATATATATATATATATATATATATATATATATATATATATATATATATTTTCAATTTAAATTTTGTTTGAGGCGCCACTTTAGGAAATTACACCATGTAAAATATAGTCTAGTGCCGGCCCTGATCTCGAAAGGTATGCCTTTTATCAGATTTTTAATATGGGTTTCGTAAGAATCGCTCCTCAGGTGATCTTACTGCCAATTTAATTCATTTTTAGGGAAAAAGTATAGAAAAATATGGCGAGTCAAGTGTCGTAACTCTAGATATTTCAAAAACATTTGATAGAGTATGGCATCAATATATGAAGACTAAAATTCGGCCACTGAATCTTGATAGTCCTCTTATGCAAAGAGTAGAGAGTTATTTAATGGGACGATTGATCTTTAGGTAGTAGAAGACGGCTTTTGATCCGACTGGTATGAAATCAGTTCTGGTGTACCGCAAGGTTAATCTTTGTCGCCTACTTTATTTTTGATCTAAAACCATGATATTTTTACATTAGTATATTGTGATATTCATTATTTTGCTGATGATACTACAGTGCCTGCTTATATTGAGTTTAACAGCCAAAAGGACTGCAACCTCCATATTTAACTTACTCTCGTCAAATTATGAATAATTCACTTCTGACTTGCATTGTTAAGGCTATTAAATGGGCCAAATATATTAGGGTAGAATTTAATGAACCGAAGTTCCAAACTTGTCTTTTTTCACAAAAAAGTTCAAAATTATGTTCTAGCCATACTAAACTGCATTCAAATTAGTAGGTCCTCCTCTCTTAGAATGTTGTGTTTAGAAATGTCAAATGATCTTTCTTGGAAAGATTATATATATATATATATATATTTATATATAAGCCCGCATTTATGTTAGGCTCATTATGGAATTAAATTCGTTTGTCAGGGATGGTGCTTCAAAATTTAACCTCAAATATCTTCATAGAATTCAAAATAGGGTTATTCATATTATTATAACGACAAAAATATTACTTTATCAATTGACTCATTAGAGCACAGACGCAAAATAGGTGCTTGATCGCCTTTTTACAAATATTATTTTGGTTACGTTCTTCTGAAATTAAATCTCTAATGCCAGCGGTATTTGCCCAGCAAGCCTGCCACACGTTTTAGTTCGAAGCAACATAGCTTCACCTTAGATTAGAATCACTTCTCTGTAGAATCAAAAAGTTTCGTCGGTCTTTCCCACAATATTTAATTTATAGGTGTTCAAGAGGAACTTAAACGCTTACTTAAAGAAACAAGCAACCCGAGAGATTTAAATATTGTTTTATATTTACTTGTAATGTTTTCTCGGTCAGGGTTTTATGTAGTTTTCCCTGACAATAATGCATTGATAAAACTAGATCAATGCAATCTGTTATTATTAAATTTTTAAACCACCTTAGATGGTTAGATGACAAAATTTTTGAACTTAATTAGACTCCGAAATTTAATTTTTCAACGTTAGAAACGAGCTAAAAGCCAACACCTTTATTATGAATTTAAATTACTTCGAAATAAAATTAGCTCAGCAAAAAAACTAGCCAAAGTAATCTATTTTTCAAAAAACTTGATCCAGCTCTGCCACCAAAAGTGTTTTGGAAAAATCTGAAATCTATTAATTCAATATCTGATAAAAAACAAGAAAGTAATAGCTCTTTTACAGTGGATGAATTAAATGTATTTATCTCAAATACGCATACAAATAATTTAAGTCCAATAATGGATAGCTCCAAACAAGCTATTTCATTTGAAGGTGATTTCAGTTTTAGGAATATTGAAATTCAGGACCTGACATTAGCTTTAAATTCTATTACCTCAAATGCAACAAGTATTGATGAGATTCCAATAAAGTTTGTAAAAATTATTTTTCCATACATTGATTGTTCTTTGCTCCATGTTTTTAATAGGTTAATTATGACTTCCACATTTTCTTCGATATGGAAGCATTCTAAAATTATACCTGTTCCGAAAAAGAAATCTTGTACAGATGTTTCGGATTTCCATCCAATTAGTTTACTTCCTGAATTATCCAAGAATACTGCAAACCCAAATATTGTACTTTCTCGATTCTCGAAACCTACTATCTGATTATCAATCAGCATCTGTTTGCTGTGGCACGTGATTTCAATGTCCACAATGACAAGTGGCTTCCTTATTCTAAGTCCGTAACACCGGCTGGTGAGGCGGCTGAAATGTTTGCAGCTTTAAACCAACTCACACAACTTGTAGATCAGCCTACAAGGATACCAGATCGGGTCAACGATACGGGTACTTACTGGATCTGTTTTTAACTTCTCATGCGGAGAAATACAGTATCTCCGTCAGTTCTCCTTTGGGAAACTCGGACCATCGGCTTATTACAGCGGAATTTCCAATGTCATGGTCATGCCAAATGAATGTTGCGCCTAAACGTCGATTATGGCACTATAAAAATGCGGACTGGGAAGGAATGAACAAGTTCTTTCAAGAGTTTGAATGGTACTCTTGTTTTGCCTTCGGTAATATTGACAAGGCAGCCATTATGGTTTCGACTGTCATTCTCACGGGAATGGAATAGTTCATTCCTTCCAGTCTCTCTAAGCCAAATAAAAAAAAATCTGGCAATCCTTGGTATAATCATGACTGTAGAACAACAATCGCCAATAAAGATGCCTCTCACCGCAAATATGTTAAGAACCCGTCAAATTAAAATTTAGCTATATTTAAGGCGGCTAGAAATCTGGCAACTCAAACAGTGTCCCAAGCTAAAAGAAATTACCAAAAAAAAGTTCGAGAAGAGTTGCGGCAGGTCTTAAACCAGGGCAATAGCAATCGGACCTTTTGGTCCTTTGCCCGCAAAGTAGAGGAAAACTTCTTGAACAGTAGGAAATCATCAATACCACCTCTGAAAGATGGGGATTATATCTTTTCTACAGCTCAAGAAAAATCCAATCTCTTCGCCCGAAAATTTGCAGCAAACTCTAATTTACCTGATTCTAACTTAATACCCCCGATTATCTCTCTAGCCAGTTCATCGATGCGCCGCATTATATCTAGATCTAGAGTTGTCGCTAAAGTCTTTGCAAGCATTAACACCAACAAGTCAGCCGGTCCGGATTGTATTCCCCCAATTGTCCTCAAATATTGCTGTAAATCCTTGTCTAAGCCACTATCATATCTGTTTCACCGATCTATGTCTTCTGGCATTTTCCCTTCCATCTGGAAGACTGCTAACATACATCCTGTGCCAAAAAGGGAAGTAAATCAGACCCTTCAAATTATCGCCCAATCGCTATCGTCTCGGTGCTTTCTAAAGTACTTGAGACCATAATCAACTTCCAGCTGGTGAAATATTTGGAAGCTAATCATCTAATTTCTGATCGTCAGTATGGATTTCGCGGAGGGCGTTCAGCAGGTGATTTAATTAATGTTGTTACTGAACAATGGAACAGAAGCATTCATCAATCTGGTGAATCTCAAGTCATTGCTCTCGATATCTCAAAAGCATTTGATCGCGTGTGGCACAAGGGTTTGCTGTGTAAATTGAGGGCAGTTGGCCTTCACGGTTCGTTAATTTTATGGATTGAGAATTTTCTTTTTTGTCGCAAAATCCAAGTGGTGGTGGATGGTGTGACTTCCGATCAACATCTTATAAACGCTGGTGTTCCTCAGGGATCCGTCCTTTCTCCAACCCTTTTTCTAATTTTCATCAATGATCTTCTATCAGCAACTCTCAATCCAATATACTCCTATGCTGATGACAGCTCACTTTCCACTTCTTACAGTTTACCTTCTTCTTCATCGCGAAACGATGTTCTCGCAGAAAGAATGGCTATGAATGACCGCCTTACGCGAGATCTCAATTCCATTCTTAAATGGGGGGAAGCCAACAGAGTTGAATTTAATCCCAACAAATTTCAAACCTGTGTTTTTTCTGGCCGAACTGATGGTTATTCACCGTCTTTTCTAACTGGTGAATCCAGCTTGGCTACGTCTGACACATTTGAGATTCTCGGTTTAACTATTTCAAAGAGAATATCTTGGGCTGAACAAATAAACAAAGCAGAGATTGGTGCAGCCAAATGTCTTGGATTTCTACGACGATATAAGTTTTACTTTAATCCATCCGAAATACTTACAATATATAAGACCTACATAAGACCCAGGTTGGAGTATAATTCTCATATTTGGGCTGGAGCACCAAAAACTCATTTAACTGCACTCGATCGGGTCCAAAACCGAGAATCTCGAATGATCGAAGACGTAAAATTATTATCTGATCTTGATTCTCTTTTCCATAGGCGTAATGTGGGAGCTTTATGCGTGTTTTACAAGTACTTTCATGGTCATTGTTCATCGGGACTTTATGAATTTATGCCTGGTTTGTCAAAGCCCGCACGTAATTTAAGACGCCTGGTTCACCGATACAATCTGGAAATTAAATTCGCGAAGACCAATAAATTTAAAAATTCATTTTTTGTTAGGAGTACGCGAATGTGGAATAAACTGAACGACGAGACGTTTCCCTTGGAATATAATTTACAGAGATTCAAACTTAATATCAAAAGTAAACAACTAGAAGACTGAAAACCTTTATTCCTTTTATTCCTCTCTTACCTTTTTCCCTCCTAATCCTTCCTTTTACCTTTTGCAGTAGTGCTGTGTGTTTGTTGCTAAAACTTTCATATAAAGGATATACATACATATATCCTAAGTGCTCTGAACATTTATAAAAAAAAAAAAAATCTGTAAGCTGATTAATAATCAGATAGTAGGTTTCGAGTGTAGTGGTTGTACTACATCGTAGGTACAACCACTGCACTGCTTCAAATTACTAATGATATTCGTAGAGCAATTGATGAAAAAAAATTATGTTTGTTAGTTTTGCTAGATTTCAGTTTTCTTTGAATTTGATGATCGCATTGATCGTCAAATTCAAAGAAAAACTTAAAGCAAATTTTATGCTTTCATCATCTGCTTGTGATTTGGTTCGGTCATACCTCTCTTATCGGTCGCAAGTAGTGAGCATGAACCCAGTTGTGTCTAGTTCTCTAAATACTAAATTTGGAGTTTTACAATGATCTATTCTGGGACCCATTTTAGTTATGATAAATATATTAATGATCTTCCCAAAGTGGTAAATCACAGTAACTACCATATGTTCGCAGATGATTATAGATTTGAGATTCTTCTAATTTGATTAATACCATTGATAAAGTAAATATCGACATTAGTTTAGTCGCCAAATGGTCACTGGAAAATAAGCTTTTCTTAAAAAGCGAGAAAAATCAATGCATCTAATACTCAAAGTACTAATGATCAACGGATTACCACTAAAATGGAATAAGCATTGATTATTCTGAAACTGTTAATAATCTGGATGTGATTTTTACAAAACTTTTTGTTGAGGACCTCATGTTCAATCTGTTAGTAAATAATATTTACTTGCTGAGAATGTTTTGATATACAACAAAATGCCTTAAAACTGAGATTAGACTTAAATTTTTCAAATCTTATATTCTTCCACATTTCCTACACGGTGACTTGGTATTGTTTGATTTACAAAAACAATACTTTAACGATCTTTAAATGTTATTTAATAGTTAATAGATATGTAATTAGGTTAAAAAAATATGTTCATAAATAAAATTATGCTAATACTCGTACATTGTTGAGGTTTTCTATTAATAAATTATTCAAATATCGGGCATGTCTGATTATTTTTAAATTGTTAAAATACCAGCAACCAAAATACTTAATTAACAAAATTAAAAAAATCATAGAATCGCTTGCAAATGTATGCATTAAAGCATGCTATCAACAAATTGAGGCTAATGAACTGTTCTCTCTTCGTAAGGTGAATTAGCGTATGGAATAGTTTACATACTTATATATTAATATAAAAAACTCTAGATCAGCAGTTGTTTTTCGAAGGAAGTATTTTGAACAGTTTGCTTAGTTGGTACACTTAAACGTTTAAATTTTAAATTTTTTTTTTGTTTATGAGTTTTGTTTTGTTAATGCATATTATTGGTTATGTGTAGGTTTAATTTATAAATAAATAGCAAATAGAAAAAAAAAAATAAAAAAAACTAATATATTTTTATAACCATGTTACCGTGGGGAGGCTAAAACCCATTACTAAAATTAAGCCATTAAACGAGTTATCCCTAGGCAATATGTTAATTAAAAAAATAAAAATTAGATTGATTCCAAAATGAATTACCAATATACCGAGTGTTTTTTTAAAGCTGAAACTTTCAAATATCTCGGAAAATAAGCATTCTACGACAAAAATTTATGATCAAAATTTAATCATTCCAAGAGGAGCATACATTAGTGCTTAAATTAGAAACCCCTTCCCCTTCTTGTAGGTTTTTTAGTTATTAAATTTAATAATTAAAAAAGAATGAAACTATACCACTATCGTAGTTCAGGAACATGCGACTAAATTTGGTTTCAAATAAATGATTGTGTTCCCCCTTATTATTGAAGGCAAATTGAATGGTCAAATGTACATTTGACATTTTGGAAAATAAACTGCCAACCTTATTTGAAGATGTGAGCTTAGAATAGCCACAGCTGGTCTGGTAAATTAGCCTGCCAGATTACCAGATCTTACTTCGCCAGATTTCTTTTTGTGGAACTATCTCAAAGACAAACTTTACCAACAAATATCGAAGGGAACAGAAAACTACTACGTTTAGTAGTTTTCTGTTCCCTTTGATATTTGTTCCCTTCGAGTCGTTGTTTCTGAGTTACGCTAAATGTAGTTTATTCACCAGCCAATTACATTTCTTCAGATAACAACTTCCCTGTTATTCAGATAATTTTAAAACAAAATACAAAAAAATCATTTATTTGACTAAATAAAATTTAGTCGCAAATTTAGTTCCTGGATTACGATAGTAGTATAGTTTCTTGACCATTTTTCAGTAATTAAAATTTTAACAAATACAATTGTTTAAGACTAATTTCGTGTATTTACATTGAAAACGTGTTAATTTTAATGCAACCATATTGCAGAATCGTATGCATATGTTCTCAGTATAGGAAAAATCAAAAAAAAATTAATATCGTCTATTACAGCGCCATCTATAATGAATCAAAAAAATGTTACAATGAAATCCTACGTTGCAAAACTATCCTTTAGAAATATGAGCAGTTTGCTTTGTAAAATTTGGTTTTTTGGAAATTTTACAAAGCAAACAGCTCATATTTACTGAAATGAAAACGCACAATAATTTTATTACCAACCTTACCAGCCTATAATAACCACACTAAAATGCTTGAATGCTTGCTATACACTATCCTTCTTAGAAGTAATTAAGAAAAATGATGTTTGGATGTACGTTATTTTCTTAACGCACTGTGTTTTTTTGCTTAACTCAAGAACAAGATCTCTGTTTAGCTAAAAAAAGTAAGTCCTGTTCGCGCCTGTATCCCGATTATTCTCAATAGCTATAGAGTGTTGTTTCGTATAACCCAAATTTTAGCTGATATTAGTACCGAAAACCTGGTACAATCTTGGGACATATCGTATATACTGTTACACCATCAGCAACATGAATCGGTAAATGTCCCGAAATATTTTTAGCAATATTTAATTATTTTGCATGATCTGTGTATAATGTTAAAATACCAACTTACAGTCAAAACTATTCGTTTACCTTCACATCATTAATCCCAATTAATTTTACTGTCACCAAAAACATTATATCCACATACATAAATGTAACAATAATTGGTTGAATTCATTGGAACGAGTTAAAATGTATAAAAAAAAATCCAGTGGCATCTAGTTAGAGCATAACCAAGAAGCAAAACAAAAATGTTTTTTTTTTTAATGAGGAATGCAACACCTTTTGATTTATCGCTGTTTTCTTTCGTTATTGTACTCAGGCATAAACATTGTTGATAAATTACAAAGATTATGATTCTAATTAATTAAGGCTACCTAAACATGTACTGTATTCGACGAATGATATTAATTATTATACAAAATACAATGGGGTGGTAATTTGTAAACAAAATCATGGGATTATTGGTGTTTGAATGCTTATCCAATTAATCGGTTGAATCGATAGATTATCGTAAGATATTGTGTTGGTTGAATATTGTTGTTGAAATCGACAAGTAGCAGATCAATTTATTAGATTAGGATTTTTTTTTATTTTTGGAAGTAAGCTATCATGGTAATCCACTGCGGTTAAATGTTAACCGAACAGCTCAAAACTAATAAAATCAACTTTAGGTGAAATGTTACAGTTTAGTCTCAGCATTGCCAGTATAAATTTCACATACGATTAGTGCTAATTTGAGTAGTTTGAATTTGACAAGTTTCATATCTACGGCATTTTTGTAGTCCACTCAAGCAATTCCTTTAAATAAATTAACCAGGGTTTCTTACCGAAAGCATGAGTACTGTGTTAAACTTTGACCGAATATTCACGTTATATTTTTTAAGCAAAAAGAAACATGGTGGAATTGTAAGATTATCATCTATCACGAGAGCTAAGGATGATTCCAAAGATTAATGGCTTCATAAGTTTGCAAAACTCTAATATTATAATGTTGCACTTTAATAATATTGGTCTATGCAATGTTCTTCGTTCAAGAACTTCCTTGGTTTTAGAATCAAATTATTCAATTATTGATATTTTTATTAGATCTTGAAACTTACTGTTGGTTTATAGTTTCTTTCGTTTCTTAAGTCAAATATGCGCTTTAGACGTCTGAATATTGTATATCTACTATACATTTTTCTACTTCTTAGGTAAACAGTCCAAATTGAGTTGCATTTCTTTAGAATTACATTATCATTGAAGGTAAGTATTATTGAAGAGTGATCAGAGCTTGAGTAGATTTGCCATTTTTTACTTAAACTCTTGAAAAACTTAACATAATCGACTTTCATAAATTCATATTGCCTATAAATTATAATATTATAATATTATTATATTATAATAACTAATAGATAATGTTTTGTCTTTTTGTTGACAAAAAAGTGGCTGCCGGTATTTTAATTTATGTTTGGGTAAACAGATATTTCAACAAATTAGTATGCAATATGAGACACACGTTCATAAGTTCAGAATGTTTATTAGTACCTACTTGTAGTTCTTGCTGATACTGTAGTAACCTATTGGAGTACTTAATGTTATATGCTATCGTATATACAACCGTTTTCTAGTTTTATAAGCCTTTAAATTAATTATCTGGAGACTTTCTTTAATTGTTAAGGCTTTCCTGCTTTTGCTGTTTAATTATTTATACAGGTCTGGGATGATATATTCTTAGCAAACGATGCTAATATCTTGATAATTAAATTTTTGAATACTTTCAATTGTTGCTTAAAAGATAGTAAATATCAAAAGTGTAATATTGAAAAAAACTATAAAATGGCACCATAGATGTCTTTCAAGCTTCACTCACTGATGAATTTGAAAAATAAATTATCTAAGAAACTTAGAAAACATCCGTTAAATACTAATCTATTAAAACATTTTAACATTATGAAAAAAAGTGTAAAATGATGATAGATGCTGAACGAACTAATTATTATATGACCCTTTTTGAGAAATGCTCCAATCACTGCAAAATGCAATGGAAGCTAGAAAATTCACTAGTAGGTGAGGATTCTAGCAGAACCGGTATAATATCTTCTATATTAGACAAAAATGATTATTTCATTACAAACCCATTAGATATATATGTAATGTGTTTAATCATCATTTTACAAGTCAATGAGTTGTGATACTCAATACCGCAAGCCCTACATCGCATGGCTATATAAAATGGCAAAATGATTCATTTTATTTTCATGCAATTACTTCTGAAGAAGTATTTTATACAGTCAATGAACAACCAAAACTCTAGTAGGCCTGATCGAATATCCTCTACCGTTTTAAAACAAACTGTTTCAAGCATAAAGTCTTTCTGCTTGCTCCTATTTTTAATCAAAGTGTATCTAATGGTGTATTTCCTGATATTTTTAAATGTGCTAATGTCACCCCTCTATTTAAAAAACATGATAGATTGAAATTAACCAACTACCGTCCAATTTCTGAATTACCAATATTTGCAAAAGTGATTGAAAAATTGATTAAAAGTCGTATAGTAACTTACTTGGTGGCAAACAAAATTTTTTAATGACTGTCAATTTGGCTTTAAGACTGCGCTTTTAGTATTTCTTTCGTCGATATATGATTCATTAAATAATGGTAAAGTCGTTAGTGTGCTTTTTTACTTTTACTAAGTAAATTGTGGCGTATTGGATTCAGAGGGTTCATGTATAACTGGCTTAAATCATATCTACAAAAAAGACTACAAAAAGTTGTAATCGGTTCTTGCTCTAGTGAATTCAATGAAATTATTCCAGGTGCCCTCAAGGTTCGGTTCTTGGTCCTTTACTTTTTTAATCTATATATTAATTCATTTTTTGATTTAAAATTGTACGGTAAAATTGTTGCATTTGCAGATGATCTTGCATTAATTTATTCAGCAGATACCACAGAAGAATTAGAACATCAAATGAATGCCGATTTAGCAATAGCGCGTGTTTGGTTTTTAAATCATCAAATGAAATTAAGTGAAAAATCTAAAGACATGCTATTTAATGTAGGATCAAGAGCGGTTAAAATGTTGAATGTATTTTACCACGATGAAGTGTAATAGCTTTAGTGATTCTATCAATTGCTTAAAATTCCCATTTGTCAATGAATTTAAATACTTGGGAATAACGATCGATAGTAAATTGAACTTTAAGAAACATATCAATAATGTTAAAGCATATCTACTCATTAAGAAACCTGTATTAAGAAACCTGTATTTACTACGATCAATGTGTCCACGACATGTTTTGCTAAAAGTATATTATGGAATTTTCAATTCAAATATTTTAAATAAGTTTTTATTGTATACTTGTTAAATAACTTTATGTTGAATAAAATGTTTAAAAAAAAATAAATAAATAAAAATATTTATAATTGTTTAAAGGATTTGACAAATTTCGTAAGAGTTTACATTCTAATGCTTTCTTGTTGTCATAAGTGTTTGGACAGTAACCCATTTCTTTGAGGTTTTCTCATTTACTTAGCGATAGTTCAAACTCTGAACTTAAAATTCGTCTTTAAAATTCGCTGGAAGTTTTTTGGATTTAGCACATACTTTTGTGAGGTGTTTTATTGCAAACTTTACTTTCGGTATATTTTTGATTGTTCTCTCCAACCGATCATTGTTGTTTGATATTAAATGTGTTTTTTCCATTGACTATTGTACCATATAATAAATTGTAGCTTTATCAAAAATGATTGGTATTTAATTTTGGGCTTGTCAAGGATGACCTGTGTATTCTGTGCAATTATTCCTTTGTCAGAATATTTTATTTTTGTTGTTGTTGCTGTTTAACTAATTCTATTAGCCTTCTCGCTTCTAATCGTTACAGACTAAAAACAATGTTGGAGTTTATATAGTTTCTTGAATTAATTTTGTAATGACAATATTTTGTTTGTTGGGTGAAAGATTTTTTTTTTTTTGTTTTCCTTT
This sequence comes from Tipula confusa, assembly GCA_963556175.1. NCBI lineage: Eukaryota > Metazoa > Arthropoda > Insecta > Diptera > Tipulidae > Tipula > Tipula confusa. Next base: position 135,335,813 of record OY744475.1, read on the forward strand.
ATTTTATAATATATCTGCTTAAGAGACATTCAGTAAATTTTTTGTCTTTTTACATTGTCATAATTCTAGTGTTTTTATCCATTGTGGATGTGCACACATAACTTGTTTGTTTTTGTAAAATACAGTTTTAAGGAAAAACATCAGTTATTTTGTTGTTGTTGGTTATCGAAATAAATTTAAAGGAAATGTTGAAGATGTTGAAGTTCACTGAAAGTGGCGAAGGAATGGTTATATACAGCTCAGGAGAAGTTAAAAATTAGTGGAAGCGTCCCTAAGATTCATGACCATGTGTATCTGGTCCAACAAAGATCAAATGCTTTATTTTTTTTAAAGAAGGCCATTTTATGAGAGCTTGTCCCGATAAAAATAAATCAAACGTAAAGCACTTTTATGGTGATACACATTACAAATATTTTAAATCTGCGGTAGTTTTAGGAAACAAGATCGAATGATATATACATAAACTTAGGAAGCAGTTCCACCATTTTGCGGAGAGATGTAGCTTACAAGTGCAATATTATCTATTACGAAGACATGGATTTGAAAAACTTATAAGTAATGGAGGCGGATGCGTTCAACCCATAGGAATCACTAAATTAAATATAGGCATTGAAAGTGTCAATACCAGAACCCGAGTCTATTGGTGCTTTTTAGAGTGCTGGAAATCAGCTATTAGGCGATGTGGCAGCAAAAAAGCAATATGAAACCGATCTAAAGATATCAAAGTCGTGTGTAGTAGTAGCTCATGTACATGTATCAACAGATTTGAAAAGCAAGACTTTGCAAATCAATTCGAAAATTAGAGAGAACGGAACAATTATACCAAATTGCTTTGTTACCACTAATGATAATAATACGGCGAAGGTACCAGTTGTTTATTATTCTGAAAGTAAAATTTATTGGGAAGAAAGAGCACTTTTGACATTAGCAGCTGTGTGTTAGGAAAATACGTATATGAATAATAATAATACTGGTAATTGTAGTGAAAATATTGAAAGTGTCGAGCAAGACGAAATAGACGAATTGTCACCGACGAGAATGATGAAACCGAATTACATGTTTTGTTGAACGAGTACTAAGATCTCGTTGATCGGTAAATGGATCAAGTTGTTTTTAAGTTAAGGTATACGATGTCTACCAGTAGCGACAAGGGTTTGTCTGAATTTAGAACCCTCTCATAGGGGACCGTATCAGATTCTTAAAGTTTTAGATCGAGACAGGTTCATTGTTAAATATATTGATGGCGTGCTACAGTCTAATCGATTATTTAGTGAATTTATCGCACCCGATTGGATGTGAAAACTTGCTTTCGGGTATGAGATGGTTGACCAAAATTTATTTAATGAAGCAATAACATTTCGTTTGAATTTATTGTTAACTTAGACTGTGTCCGAAACCCCTGATAAATATTTGTGAATACAAATTTTTGAAAACGAAGACACCAAAATTATCACGGTCAGTTGCTATGATAATTTTTCACAAATACATACCAAAATTTTCTATAATAAAAGCCATCTATAATAAAAACTCATCGAGTATTTGGTATTACTTTTAACCCTGCAGAAGTTATTTTCAATAAAAAAAAACAGATACGGATCATAACACCTTTTCCCATAATAAAAAACCAATGTTCCGTTGTTTTCTTACCAAATTTCATCCAAAACATGAATGCTGTAGTTTCTTGTTAATCTTAACCGTCGTATATTATGTTCTCGAGATTAATCTAAAATCATAAGAAAGTTGTACGTGAGATAGTCAGGTGCAGGTTATAATGTCAAAATAGTAATAATTTTATTTCAAAATTTTGTCTTAATTTCATCAAATTTTGTTTCTGTTGTGGTTTTAACGACATTTTCGTATATAGTACGGCATGTAACATTAAAATAATTTTTGATATATATGCTCGTGTTTCCTGATAGTACAACAAGTGAATGTTTCTCTTAACCATTACCAAATTGGAACACTTTTAACCTTCTTAAACTTAACAAATAGATATAATTCATATTTATTATAAATGTAGTTTAAGATGTGTAAAGATACACGGTGACCGACTATTAAAAAGAATTTAAGCGAAAGGTAGATACTACACAAAGGAAGAAAATATGCAGTAGTAATCATAAATCTTATTTCTACCTCATCAAAAAATAAAAAATAAAAATTCTGTGTTGCTTATGATTTTATACGTAAGTTATAACTTAAATGAATAAGATATGTGAAGATTTTCCAAGAAAATTAATTAAAAATAATTAGAATTAAATTAAATTAAAACGAAATCGTGTATATGTGAATCTTTTTCTGTTTTTTTATTACGGTGACTGACAAATCATCATCATCATCATCATTATAATAATAAACGGTTTTGTACAAGCCATCAGTGGCTGGTACCACGCTGCGATTTCTTTGACACCGAATCGAACCTCTTTGTTTACCAAATCGTTATTATCTTCCGGTGTACTCCATAATATAGTTCTACGGTAGTGAATTCTATGAGATGTCTACAACTATGTTTCGTACGAAGCACTTTAAAACTAGACTCAGAATAATTTAAACAATTTGTGATAAAAAAAAGTTATCATGTTAATGTTAACCAAAATAATGTTGCCATCTTTATCTTTAAAGTAAAATAGGTGAGAAAGGCATAGAATCGAATTGTGGAGATAAGTTGTAATATTTCTCAAAGTTGTTCATGCCTAAACCGATTTACGTCGGCTTAAGAACTAGGCTAAACAAGTGTCTATATTTTCTTGCACTTTGTATTTAATGCCGTAAATCAAAATAAGCGTACTCAATTATGCCAAAAATCATCTTCGGTGCCAGCACCGAAGGACTGAGAATTTTCTGCCCACAATGGTTTATTTAATATATTTTAATTGATGTGATCTGGCCAATGATATAACTAAAATGATAATTAGTTGGTATATATCACTCTATCTGTCTTTTTCTATCAAGTAAATATTCTTTAGAATCCCGAAGAAATCCGAATGTAATTATGCATAATTTTGTTGAGAGCCAAGAAGGAACTTAGTCGTTAGTATGTGAACTCCGAATACCAGGCAACTTCCGGTTTAGATTTTGCCTTCCCACAGTATACCGATCTCTGCTGTGGGTGACTTTCATTTTTCGAATACTCGTGGGGCTTACATGAATCCTAAAAATCAAAATATGAAGTGTGACGCCTCTCTAAAATCATCAACTTTGCCAGCTGTTGTGCTGAATTATAATACAGAAAATTATATGGTAGTAGATGCCTCTGGGGCCACCTCCTTAGATCATCTTGATGCTGGCACAATGGAAATAGTGGATCAGTCCACTACTTTTATAGCGGGCACCTTTTGCGATGACAATAATAGTGTCATCTCACAAACATCGGGCATCTCAACCTTTGGGGTTGGTATTGGGGACATGTCCTTCAATTCCGGTGAATGGGTGAAGCTCAACTCCTTCAAAAGAAAGCGTTTTAAAAAAGGGCCCAAGGAAAGCAAAACTAGAGAGGAAACTCTAGCCGCTCCTAAGTCCGGGCTTCCTGCCAAAGCATCCCTGAAATCTGTTGCAACTACCCTGGACATTAGATCTGGTGGTAAACGCGAGAGATCTTTCGAGGTTGCTTTGGAATCTTCTAAACCACCTGCAAAAAAAAACTAAAAGTGGGCGTTCTCCGGTAAAGGCCTCTTTCAGCGAAGTAGCAAGCAGTGTTAGACTAGGTATCTTACCGGATGATCTCAGTGGCAACCCTATGGAGCAAATCACAAACATACAAGAGTGTGTCATTGACCTTATTATTGAAATCCAAGGTCCAACCCATCAGCTTTAATTCCTTGGTTCCTTTCGGAGAACAGGATGGCTTTTCTTCATTTGTTCCAATCATTCCACAGCAGAATAAATGAGGAACAATTTTGACAGGCTAATATCAAAATTTGATCTAAGCATAACATTTGGTAGAAGAAGAAGATTTTCCTCGGCCAAATATAGTTAGGGGTTTCTTCCACAAAGCCTTAGCTTGTCTAGCAAGAAAATTCTCGCCACCATGGCCACGCAGAACAATTCTCTCGCGGCTAATACATGGAAGATACTACAACAGACGACAACTGGCGCACTCGTCCATTTGGTCATGGCCAGGAGATACTTCGATGAAACACTGCGCGAATCCAAGGGGAATCGGGCATACCGCCTCGGCTACATTAGACTCATTTTAAAGAGTGATCCCCTCCACCAACCAAACTGCTGGAGTCAGCTCCAGCAAGGAAAGTTCTCCACGAGCCTCAGAAGGAGTTACAAACGACGAGAGGGCAGCTCAGAGCAGTAGCGCTGTAGAGCATTCTGTTCCGCTGCCTCTTCGTCGGGAGATCATTGTATCTCCCCGTGACTCCAATTTTGGCACCGGTAAAAACAAATAGGGTGACCGTACAAAGGGCTTTCTATAGTAGGCACGCCAAGTCAACGGCAGCAACCTCGAGATTCAAGCCTAGAGGCACTCGAGGGATTACTAGGAAACTTAGCAATAACACGCCTCATCCCGCAAAACATTCGGCTGGTAAGCAGTTAGCAATTAAGCAACCAGGAGCAGAGAGCTCCTTACCCTAATAGGTAAGTATGGCTGGTACTAGTAGGGTACTAAATGCAAATTTGCATCACGTAAAAGGAGCCTCGAATACCTTTTGCAATAGGTTTGTTCAAACACATTTAACCCTTGGCCTCATTTAAGAACCTTGAGTTAGTGGAGGAAAAATCAGTGGCCTCCACCTTAAGTCATGTAAGTTAGTTTATAATCGTAGGGAATCAGTTCCTCGAACAGCAATGTTTGTTTCATCTAATATTAACGTTCTGCCAAAACCAGAGTTCATCACTAAGGATTTAGTTGCAGTAATCCTAGAAGTACCGACTGGCAGAGGAGTGCATGAGATAGTACGTGCCTCTGCGTACTTCCCTGGTGACTTGGTAAGTGTTTCACCTGTAGTTGTACAGGATTTGGTGGATTATTGCAACCTAAAACACAAACAATTTATCATAGGCTGCGATGCAAACGCGTATCATATCATTTGGGGAAGCAGCAACACAAATAGTAGAGGTGAGTCCCTTTTGAATTATCTTATGAGCAGTCACATAGATATTTTAAATAAAGGGTCTAGCCCCACTTTCATTGACATGGTTCGGCAAGAGGGTTTCAAACTCACTCAGTCGAGTCGGTTCATTTCCAACTCTGTCGCAAACTGGCATGTATCTTATTTTACAAACTAGAAGACCTACAGAGATATTTTATTCATCAAAACGGACATGCTACCAACATCTTTGAGTTCAATTAGTGACCTAGAAACTGCAGCCTGTTTTCTAAATGATGTGCTCCTTTCTTCTTACGGAAGGAGCTGTGCGGCGCGTAACGATTAGGTTAATCGCAAAGTTCCAAGGTAAAACTCCGTAAGAGAATTAGGAAATTACTTAATAGGGCAAAGCACTCCAATAAGTGGAATAAATATAGACAAGCCCTAACAAATTACAATGCTGAACTAAGGCGTTTCAAACGCCTTACGTGGAGGAAATACTGTGGTAATATCGACGATATACTTACAGCTGCTCGACTCCATAAAATTCTAGCTAGGCACCAGTCCAACGAGATTGGGTTTCTTTTGGAATCCGATGGTAACTATTCATCGGATCACAAAGGGTCATTCAAAACCTTGCTTCAAGTGCACTTTCCGGGTTGCACTGTTTGCGATACAAATACAATTACTAACCCTATATTTCATACACATATGGGTGCAAATGTGGGTTGAGTTAATAGCTTATTTGGTAAGCTTTTTGCTCCAGTAAAAATTAAATGGGCCATTAACTACATTCAGTCGTTCAAGGCTCCAGGCGAAGATGAAATTTTCCCAGCCCTTCACCAAAGAAGCTTGGATTTGATTATCCCTGCTCTGGTAGCCTTATTTAGAACTAGCTTTAATTTGGTTCACATACCACAGGCTTGGATCCAAGTCAATGTGGTTTTTATCACAAAGCTTATGGCAATCGGCCAAGTGAACTCCCTTAAGTCCCATTGACCTATCAGTCTTACATCATTTATTCTAAAAACTATGGAACGACTGATATATCTTCATATCAGAGACTGGTTAACTGTAAACAGACCCCTGAATCCTAATCATTTTGCCTACAGAAAAGACAAATCCACAGAAGGGGCGCTGAGTCTACTTGTTACCAAGGTTGAAGCGGCTTACCACTCGAAAGAAATTGCGCTGTGGGTTTTTTTGGATATTGATGGAGCTTTCGTCAATACTGGATACGACACAATTGCTAGAGCAATAAGGCGTAGAAATATGGATGATCCAACTAACGACTGAATTAGCTTCATGTTGGCTAGTAGGAAGATTACATCGTAACTAGGTAATGAGTCAGTTACGGTTACAGCAATAAAGGGATGCCCACAAGCTGGTGTCCCCTTTGTTGTGGTCACTCGTAATCGACAAGTTAATTGATGAGCTATATCTACTCGGTTATGACGCCATTGGTTATGCGGACGATCGGGTTATCATAGTCTCTGGCATGAATGTACGATGTCTGCCAGCATGCAACATGCCTTAATTATTATATCGAATTGGTGCACTAAAGGGGGCCTTTCAATAAACCCTAGGGAAGACAACCCTGGTACCGAGTACCAAAAGACGTAAATTGAACTTTGGTTCAGTTAGTTTAAATAATATTACTATCAGATACTCCAATGAAGTCAAATATCTTGGTGTTATCCTAGATAAGAAACTGAATTGGAACTCTCATATCAAATCAACCACTCGCGGTCAGAGCCACGTGGGTCTGTCGGCATATTAAAGGCGCCTCATTCCACATTTTCTCCGACAGTCAAGCAGCATTACAAGCACTGGCTTCTAACTACCTGGATTCTACTTCGGTTAAAAGCTGTTATACACTGCTACAATCTCTCTCTTGTCATAACAAAGTTAGGTTCCATTTCATCATAAAGACTTGGCGGTCAATTTATGTAAAGGAAATTTTAGGAAGCTAGTGAGTTTTCTTTCAGGTCACTGCAACCTGAGATATCATTTGAACAAAATGAACCTGTCCACAGAGACGGAGTGCCGACTCTGTTTGGAAGAGATAAAAACTGAAGAACACATACTATGTGAGTGTGTTGCTCTGTGCACACTGAGGTGGCTTCATTTTGAAGAGAGGTATTTGACCCTAGAGAAATGTAGATTGACCGCTAGAGGCAGCATTCTTGCTCTTTATTAGAAAAGTTGAGAAGCTACTGAACTAACAAATCCCAATAGCACAAAACATCTTTCAGGTCGCACTGCTAGCCGTTCTGGGCAGGGAAAAAACTAAAAATAAAAAATAATTTATCATCGAAAAAACATTCGTCAATCTTACATCCAGTTCTTAATAGTTTGCTTCATACTATTACTGCAATAATTTCTTCATTTTCAAAAAATTAATCTGCCTACAAATTACAGTTTTCCATATACATAGTTAATTTAGATATTTGATATAACCTAATTAAAGTACCATCTTAAGATGACCATTCAGAAAATATCCTGAGTGACGCTGATAACCCTAGCTTTTAGTAATATATACTTTAAAGTGGCTAATACAGTTCCTATCCGTGGTACAGGTAATGTGTTATAAACAATTCCAACAATAACCTAATCCTAATGTCAACCTGGGGTTCGATTCTGCTTTGATGATATGATCATGCAAAAATAATAATTATCATGAAGTTTTCCTTTGCCATTATCGTTTTATTTTATCATCAACATCGGAAACGCAATTCCGGTTTACCAAATTGATAAAATATATTAGTTCTGAGTTTTTTACGCATGATGTCAGTAAAAACTGTTATACATTTTCAGTTCAGTGTTATATATGTTTATATATCTAAATAAAATATATGTAAAAATTTGAAAAACATTTTTTGTATAAACAAATTTATATTAATTTATGTGTTATAGAAAAATTGAAGCACATTATTACGATTATTATGGCTAAATTAATTATTATTTAGTAAAATTGAAATTCGTGGTTGACCTTAAAAATTTGTTTGTAACAGAATACACACAACACACATATAGAATACACACATATAGAATACATACAACAGACGAAACACAAACATTTAGACGCAAAAAGAATAATTTTACCATCGGCGATAAACTCTTTTCAGCGACAAAATCAAATTGATAAAATATCTAAGTTTTTCACCAAATTTGACACAAGTTTATCGTTTACCACGTAAAAAGAATCGCGATTTGTGTTTTATCGATGATAAGTTTATCAGTTATCATTATCATCGAACCGGAATTGCACCCCTGGCGTGCTATTCCATTTCGATGAAATGATAATGGAAAAATAATAATTATGATCAAGTTTTCATTTGCTTTTATCATTTATTTATTTTATTAATATCGAAAACGCGATTCCGATTTACGAAATGAAACGTTATATCAGAATATTTACGCATGATCTCAGTAGACATCTATAAAAATTCTATGTATTTAAACATAGCACATACATTTAGGCGCAAAGAATCTAATTTTATCATAAGTGATTAAACATTTTTAGCTACAAAATCGAAATGAAAACCAACTTTGACGCAAGTTTATCATTTTTCATTATCATTGAACCAGGATCGTACTCTAAGGCTACTGCAATGTTACGGCAATGTTCCTGAATAACAATGGACAATTATAGAGATTATATAGCGAGTTTCTTGACACATCCTAGCTCCGTGATCTAACGTTTTAAACACAACCTATGAGAATACTAATGTGGTAGAGTTTATGTTGGTGCGGTTGTAAGATATAAAGTACAAGGCATTTTAATGCCCTCCGACAACAGTAGTTTATTTTATAATAATCATCTTATAATGTTGAGATGTTAACACAATCATAAAGATAAATCACAGATAAGTTTATTCACAGGTTTTATGCACCAAATTTTTAATTAAACGCTAATTAAAATGGTTGGATATTTATACGTGTGAGTAGCAGAATTTTGATGTGTGGTTACGTTTTTACGGCCAATCTTCATGTTCCTATATATAATGTAAACTGCAAGATCGGATCATGTCCTATTTGTATTTTAATTAATGCTATATATCTACTGTCGATGGTCGGAAAATCCCAAAACAATCAAAATTGTTATAAGATCCACTTGTCATACTAACATAAAATAATCAAAAACAATAGAAACCCACCTAAACCATAACAAACATCATTATCACCTGATTACCATTAATTATAATGGTTAGAAAAAAATGAGACACGTTTTGAAAATTACCAAATTTCATGATTTCTCTGCGCACACTATATGGAACATACCAACCACACTCAATTAATTGGGCAAAATCATATTCATGTCACGCCGGCGAGCGCGATATGCTTTTTGCTTTTTTTTTTTTTTTTGTTAGATTCGTAATTTCAAGTCTCGTATACTCAATTTATGTATGTTCAATGAATATTTTGCAACTGATTACAAAAAAAAACGATATGTCAGGTAAGTGTGTGAAGGAATTTGGAAGATTATTTTCAAGTCAATTTTTTGGTTTGATCGATTGAGATTAATAAACTTGTTGTCATGTTCTAAAGACCTATTAAACAAAAATTAATTTAGGCATGTCTTTAATTCAATGAAAGTGAAATGGTCGTAAAAAGATTTCAACAATTTATAGTGGTGATTGGCCACGAGTTATAAAAATTCGACTGTGTATGTCATATACCATTATTGATCTTGTGTATTATAGTTGACGAGTACGTAGGTGGTGGATATTTACCAGATTTGAAATTAAAAAGAGAAAAGTCATTGAAATTTAGAGTTTAATATTTTTATTGTCGAAAACATCTTTAGGAATGATGATGTTATGCAGGTATCAGAACAAAGGTAATGTATATAAAAAGGTATATATATAGTATATAGTAGAGACTATAAGTTAGTTTTTGATTGAAGGACTATTTTTGATTGAAATGATATTGCAAGTATCTTTATTACATTAGCCGTTGAAACTAGCTCGGCACTTAACGGCGATGTGGGTAAACTAAGACGAATTAAGTTAGTATTATTTCTGCAACGGTATTATTTTCCATAAAAGTCATAAGAAATAGCAAATACAGCTACGTAACTCCAAATTTGTGATAATAAAATATATTTTATCAAATATAGATCAGAACATAATCTTTCAATTTTAAAAATCAAATTGGTGCCTTAGGAAAAATTTAACGATGAAGAATTGAACAATGATTTCGAGGCCAACTAGTATATGGCATTGGTAGGTTTAAATCTTGAATTAAGAAATAAAATGGAATCAACGATTTATTACGATTTAAGAGGATTATTTAAAGCTTAAACAAAGGTTGTAGCCAAATGATCAAATCTACCATGAAATAATTCCTAGCCTATAATATAAAAAGTGATGCCCTCTCCAGTATCCAATCTTGATCAGTAATCAAAATAAATCAGTAATAAATTTCAAAAAAATGCCACTAGTAAACGAAGATCCTTGTTAAAAAGAGACAACCAATGATGGTCTGAGGTAGTATCAGAACTCCCATAAACGAATACATAGCTGCGATTCGATGATTCATCGCATAAAGGGGGATCTGTATTTACAGCGACAGCGGCACCAATTTCAATGAAGTTTGTATCTATTTATACGAATTTTAAAAATTCTTCGAAATTCGATTTCGTCGTATCGAAGAAAAAGGCAAAAATCAAAATCGGCAACATTGTTCTCATTAAGACCTGTTACGAATGGTGGTACCTGAATATTTCTATTTTTATGTTAAACTAAAAATGTTGAGTGTTTCTAATATAAACTGGTAAAAGAACTATTTTTTAATTTAGAGCTTTCTTGATTAAATTGGGGATTTAGTCATTCCTCTCTATTATCGGGTTTAACCTAACCATTTACTAACAATTTAAATATAACGATTTAGATGTGTTGTTTTTCCAAGTATTAGTTTCACTATTAAACTATTTCTTCAATTTTACACGAACAAGGTACAACTTAATTCTAAAGCCTCTAACTGTTGGAGAGTTTAATTGGATTTTTCTTTGGTATAAAGGTTTTTAAAGGTATGTCTAAACGAAATCGTAACCCTGGGCATTTTTCGTATTACCATGTATTACTTCATATGAGTATAAAGTAATAAGTACGGGCCCTTTAAACAATATAGGTTTCGTGATGCTTTTTTCCTCATTTGTGCTCTGCAGATCTTTGAATTTTATATTTTTTTTATAATTTTATATTACTAAATCTTACCTTATCGACAACTCAATTCAACTGGTTTTGATCTTGTGTAAGCTTTTACTATCCTATTTGAGGCTCTGATTTGCACCGATATTTATTTTGTTAGATGTTTGATTTTACATAGTCCTATTTAAGAGTATGCTGTTTAAGAAGTGACACATATTAACAATAGTAAAACCGATAACGGATATAGTACACAATATTGTAACTGAGGGCTTTTTCAAATTGAATTTTAGCTCATAAAATATTTCATTTGATAAGGTTATATCAAAATCCGATTAAAAAGTTAAAATAATTTTACCTCTTATAAGAAGAAATAAACGATTTTTTTTTTATCACATGTCCATATTTTAGTATTTCACTGGGTATAAGCATAGATTAAGATATAAAAAGATGTTCCAATTAGAACAAAAAATAAAAGTAAGTGACTGGTACCTCTAATATGCTGATGGGTAGCACTACTTTGAATAAAAATTTAAAAGCATTTTTTAGTTTACTGTACAAAGAACAAAAATATATATTTTTCAACTACAAAGAACGATTTCATTGTAGAAAAAGGCTACTTGGTTTTATTGTCTATTTTTTCATTGTTGATCACATACTTTACGAACCTTTATTATGCAGTAACCAATAAAATTTGTTCTTCTTATTTTTACTTTCTCTATTATTATTATCTCGAAACAGATTATAAAAAAAAATCGAAAAAAATCGCGAGATTTCGCATCAATACAAATATTTCCCAGACCATTAGCTCTTTAGTGATTTTAAAAATACTCGACTGGAAGATTTTGGCTGTTAATCAAATAACCCTTTCGATATAGGATTATAAACTTTTATATTTTTAACCAACTGGATAAGCTTCTTTTATGTGCAGCGCACAGTGCATTAGTTTGATCGGTTCCGGGTCTATCAATCAAATTGATTTTAGACAAATTGTTTTTAGACAAATCGGGAGAGCGATTCTCAATTTTCTGGGTTGATCAATAATTTGATCAAAACCCGAAAATCCCCGGTATCGTTTGTGAGGTAAATGACAACGAGGAACGTTATGCGTGTAATTACATTTGAGAAATGAAGAACCTTTTAAAAACTGTTACATATTAATATTACTATAATCATAAGCAAACTAAAAAATAAGACTCGTCATGTAGAACAAAAAAATGCAATATGCAAGGATAACTATATATGCATAGTAAAATTTTTGTTTTAGTTTTACCCAATAACATCGATCCTTTTTTAGTTAGTTTATACTATAATTTAACAGAAATTCCTAATTCAAGCCTGTTTAAATATATTATTTATGATTATACATTGCAGCCTTGCAAATGTTTATGTATACCTATACTTATTTGTAACCATGGTCGTACAAAAAGGGATTGCAAAAGAGTTAAAAATCTAGTGTAAAAATCTATTAACCTTAGGTTTAGCACCTAAAGTTTCTACGATTCAAATATATGTCGCACAACAGAATTAATTATAACAAAATGTTTTGGTCGCATTATGATTGTTAAATTTAATTAATGGAATCATGTTGCTAAAGTCAATTTTGTCACTTGATCATAAATTATTCGTATGACATACAACCTTCATATATTTATTCTATAAACAATTTATTTAATTAACTACGTTTAAATTAAAAAATTGTCATACAACAATTTTGTAATTGATAATTATAATTGAGCACTGTATGGTATAGTCAAAGAAGTAGTTACAACAAATTGATGTCGCCTGGGTGTAGTATATACAAAAACATATCAATGTCCATGCGCAAACGACTCTCTAAATTTTAAGTTATTTCGACAACAACAATTGATAATATTTAAATGAGATTTGAATTTTTAATAATAAATCTTTTAAAAAAAAAATTAAAACTTCAATGATAAACGCATAATCATAACATTTATACATATACATAAAATTTAGAAACTCATATGTAAAAATTATTCAAATGCCCTAAAAATCGAATTTTATCGATCATCTACATATTTCGAATATTAGAAATAATCCAATATACACTGTGTGTACGTATTTTATATACTTCGAGTATATCAACACACCTGACTAGCATCTACATTTTGTCTTTGGATTTGGAAAAAAATAAAAAAAATTTTTGGATATTTATTTCGGCCAAATCAAAGGAAGAATACAAAGCGTTAAATTAACACACCTTTTATCGATCGAAGACGATTTAGTTTTGTGGTTGTTGTTGTTAGTTACTAAACATATTATCGAAATATTAAAATTAATTTTTAACAAAATTATTAATGGTTTATAAGTTGAGGGTGGTTAGTAGAAGACCGCAAAGCGATGTAGTCCTACTATTCTCGCACCAAGCGCACGCGTTTTATAACAAAACGATTAATGGATAAATTATGTAATCGAATTAACGATTTTTTTTGTTAGTTAAAAAATACAAAATATAAAATAATTCATTCATGGAATGAAGATGACCACCTTAACATAATGTTTTTAGTATTGTGGGTGTTCAATTTCAATGGAATATTATTAAAATTTTTGATTCCAAGACAATGTGTCGTCGTAATGGATTAGAAATACTTAAGTTGTTGCTGCATTTGTTTCGTTCTTTCGGTAATAAATAGTTTCATTGAACTGCAAATATCATAAACGATTTTTTACATTATAACGATTTAAGAATTCCATAAGCACTTTTAACCTTGATATAATTGTTAAAAGCCAAGGCCTTTTTCGAATATCAAAATTCTGCGTTTTTTTTAAAGGTGCGTTCAATATGGCGACATTCTACTGAGGCAGTACTGAGCAATTATCATCAAACTACAGATTCGAAAAGGCATGCAGGTTTTTGAAACTTATTCCAAACAACGAATTTGCCATGATGGCATTGGATGGCAACAACTTTTTCAACTACCAAATGATGACTCTTCTCTCAGAGATTATTACAGAGTCCATAGAGAACTATTATATATAAATCCAATAATACTGGATGGCTGTAGATGTGCAGAGTACAAATGCTAATCGAAAACAAAAAATGTTAAAAAGTTATGCGTATAAATAGAGGCAAGACGCCCGTTAATATCCATTCTTTAAGAATAATGATGAGTTTTTGTAATTATTTTTTTTTTCAAGAAATCTTTATTTCACTATACATATAATATTATATATTACAATATTGATCTTAGTATTTAACTAGAATCTAGAAGTCTCTCCTGATGGGATGATACATAACGGATGACCCCCGCTCTTCCAGTCATTTATTAGGCTTTGTCCGTTTTAGGCGCTTCGGTCTATTGGTACGATCCTATTTTCAAAGCTGTCTTCAATCTCTTTGAAGAAGCCTGTATGTTCCCGCCGTACGCAGATTCCATATTAAAAATGTAACCTATGTGACTGTATTAGTGCGGAAAAATCCGTATGAAACTTTTTGTTTTAATTTATTTTGTTTTGAATAGGTTTAAATAACCCACACTATACCATAACGTCATATAAATTTGAACATATTCCTAGTGTTGGGTCGGGCATAATCTGATAAAAATTATCATGATATTTTGTAGCACGTTTTGCATAAAACGCATTCATTTATCACAGAAAAAATCAAGATATTTTTTTGATTGTAGCTGTCAAAATTTTTTCGTTTTGTTTACTTTATAAATAGAATATATAAATTATGTAAACGGTTTATGGCCGCATTAATTATAAACTTAAGGATATGAGGAGTATTAGTATGTAGAAAATACCAAACCAAACAGCAAATGTTAAAAATTATTTAATGACAATTAATTGTAATGTATTTCCTGGACAATCTAAATTCGCGTCGCAATGGTTCGTCCTTGAAATTTTCAATTACAATTGCGGAATTCACAACCTTTTGTCTTCTACAATAAGTAATTAGATTTATCAACAATTTCACTATCCTTATATAATCATTCAACTAATATTTAAAAAAAAAAAAATTTTATTAGATTTTTGAGTTTGACGTGTAAAACCAAATTATAATTTCATTTTTCAGAATTGGTTGTTCGGTCGGTCGTTTGACGTAATATATAACGATATGAAGTTAGCGCTGAACCAGTTTGACATAAAGAATCGTGATATTTTTTATCATATTCGCTCGACCGAACATTCTCATTATAACACAAGTAGTGAGTGCGTATTATTTTATTATTCTCTATTTTCCAAATATACAAACAAAAAGTTGAAATAAAACAAAATATAACTACAAATTCGCTCATTTTTTTATTTCCTCTTTAGTTTTCTGTTTTGTTATTTTTTCTATACTGTATTCACAATCGTATATAAACGACGGCATACCGAGCAATTGGCGCAGTGGTTAAAGCTGCGGTGTTTGGGACGGGAGGTACCGACAACTATGACCCCCCGTTGGAGTGCAGAATTCATGGGCCGAACTTTCGTCCATGCCAGTACAGGCTGGCTGGAGCAATGCAACGTGCAGATGGATATTTGAAACGCGAACCTGTATTCGCGCGTCCTCGATTTGGCTAGTATTGGCGTAAAGTAGGACGTTAATTAACCACGAAAGAGTTGGTAGAGCCTCGGCCCCAAACCAGATTGCATTGAAATAAACAAACAAACAAACGACGGCATAATCTCACAAATACATTCAACAGGTTTTTTTTTCCTTCATCTCCAATTTTAGGAGCATAGGGCGTCCACTATTCTGAACCATCTAAGTCTATTTAGGGCTATTGCTTTAATTTCCACCCATGATTTTCCTAGGTGTTTTGCCTCTGCTAGCATCGTTCTCTTCCATGTCATTGCTGGCCTTCCAACCTTTCTTTTTCCTTGTGGATTCCAGTCTAATGACATCCTCGTTATATCAGTTGATGCCTTCCTCAGTGTATGGCCAATCCATCTCCATTTTCGTCACTTTATTTCGGTCTCAATGTCTTACTGACATGTTGTTATGTGCGGATTGATGTTACTAATCGTGTTAGGCCAGAAGCACTTAAGTATTCGTCGAAGGCATTTGTTTACGAATACCTGTAGCTTCTGTATGATTTTTCCTGAATACTTCCATGTCACACATCCATATAGTAGTACCAATTTCACACATGAGTTGAACATTCGTATCTTGGTCTTGCGTAACAGGACACAAGTATTCCAGTCTTTGTGTAGCATGTTGAATGTATATCTGGCTTTATTTATATGTTTGTGTATGTCTTCTTCTGTTCCACCTGCTTTCGTTACTGTGCAACCAAGGTATACGAATTCATTTACATCTTCAATTGTTGATTACATTTTTATATTGTTGATATGCATCGGTGTGGTTATATTTGTGTTAATTGTGTCTCATCGCCTTGGTTTTCTTGATATTAATTTTGAGACCAACTTCATTAGCAAGATCTGATAGCTGTTGCACTTTCTGCTGCATGTCGGAGTATTTCTGCTGCATGTCGGAGTAAGCAAGCATATGTCGTCTGCATAGTCCAATTCATTGAGTTTACCAGTTAACCCCCATTGAATGCCTATAAAGGACTTGTTATCTAGTTTCCGCATTATACTATCTAATACGATTAAGAACAGCATTGATGAGAGTACGCAACCTTGCCTTACTCCTCGAGTATTGTAGTATGTTTCACTTTGTTTGCCTTTGTATTGAATTCGGTTCCCAGCATCCCGATACATTTCTTGTATTAGTTCAATTAATTTCTTAGGGATGTCCATTTCACAAAATGTCTGCCATATTGCGTTCCTGTTTATCGTAACGAATGCGCGTTCGAAATCTACTTACCCCCTACATTCAACAGGTTACATTTCTCTTACGTTTTACAGCTTATGTATGAGTACATTTGGGCTTCCTACAAAACCCTCATTATTACAAGCCATCTTGTAACTTTTATTGACACAGACAAACAAAACCAATATGAAAAATTGCGTGTAGTAGTGCGTTCAAAATCCATATAAAAATAAAGTTGTTTTTCTCATATTTTCTGTTTCTACAGTATGCAAATGTTTGTTTTATTTTACACTATGTTCGACATGTTTTTTACTTACAATACATTCTTATGTTCATATGAAGAGATAGCATTAGTATGCGATGAATAAGGCTTATAATAAAGAGGGCTTTGGCTTCCTATAAAGGATTGAAGATCAAATGAAGAGTGGGAAAAATGGTAAATTATATGTGTTTATGTTATTTTGTATATGTAAGTGTACGTTATTTTGAGATACGAAATACCACTAGCGGTAGTAAGAAACAAAAAATTAAACATTTATTTTATTTAGATGAGCACTAATACACTAATTATATTGATAGCACTAATACATGCAATTTGTCATATAGCTTTTATTTGGCTGTGTCAACAAAGATATTATACAAACCTTTTATATTATACAAGCCTTATTCATTGCATATCAATATATCGTATTGTATGTGTCGGTTTATGATAGCGAATATATAGTGTAAAAAAATAAAATTCGCATACTACAAAATAAACGAGAGGAAAAACTGTCAAAAAACAATAGGTAAAATCAAAGCCCTCTTTATTACAAGCCGTATCAAAACCCTCTTTACTACAAGCCATATTCATTGCATAATCATGCTATTTAATCATATACACATGAGAATGTATTTTAAGGAGAAAACGTGTCGATATATGATTTAGAATATAGTGTAAAATAAAATAAACATTTCCTACTATAAAACAAAAGAGAGTAAAAATTGTAAAAAAAAAATTTAAAAATCAAAATAGATGTTATCTCTTTCCTATTCAAAATACAAATAACAAAAAAAGAGACGAAAAAATTCTCAATTATCCATACACATTAAATAATGTGCGTAACTTAGAGATAAAAATGTTAACTAGTAGGAATGAGAAAATTAAACATTTTTTGGTATGGATTTTCATAGCACCAATACACTCAATTGTGTATATACGTTTTGTTTATCTGTGTCAACGAAAGTTACAAGACAACTTGTATAATAGAGAAGGTTTTGCTGTAATCAAATTGTATATAAACGTGACATAATCTCAGAAATACATTTAACAGGTTGTATTTTTCTACAGCTTATGTATGAGTAGTGTTGGGCTTCCTATAAAGGAATGAAGACGGCTATGGTTACTCTCCATTTTTTTTTACTAAACTAATAGCATTTTGTATTTTCCGTGTTGACCCAAAAATACTAACATCAGTAATCATAACAGCTGTGTCATTAGCAAACGTTGCTATTCTAGTTTCTACTATATTTGGTAGATCATTTGTAAATAATATCGGTATAATAATAAACTAACTAAATAATTTAGTATAATTAAGTTTTGTATTTAGTTTGTTTATGGTATAATACAGGGCTCACACTACCTTATAGTGCATTATTTTTTTTAGTTTTGAGTATTTTCATTTTGTGTCACCCGGAAGTAACGATCATTGATGATTGGAGACTAAAGAAATTTAATATATTACTTTGGCACATCTCGTTGAGTTTAATTCTAGACTATACGGTGGCAAATATTATGTAATGATTTAGCTATACGTCTAAGAATACTGCTGAATATACTTTATTTTTTTCCAGCACCTCTTCAATTGTATCAGTTATCCTATGTATCTGTTCTTTGGTTGAGAGCCTTTCTCGGAACACATATTGATGTGCTGTATAAGCTGTCTGCTCTCTATAGTCGGCTTTAGCCTCTTGAGAAATAGTCTTTTGGAAATTGTTGACGTTGTTGTTAGTAAAAAGATTAGCCTATACGATGTTTTGCCGTTTAGCTGTTTAATAGGTTTTCGAATCATTATGATATCCGCTACTTTCCACTGTCTCAGAACATGACATAGCCTAAAGATAATATTGATTAGGTGATGTAGTACATTAGATATACATTAGGTCGTATCCAGGGTCTTTTCTGTCTTTGAAGTTTTGTATTTCTTGGTTGATTTCTTTCAGAGTAACTGATAGAACAGGTATCTTGTCTATTTTTCTTATGGTTGTTAAATATTCATTGTCCGTTCGGCGAACAGATTAGATTTTCTTTCGGTTGCAATGATACTATCTTTTGTATATTCGCTAGGTCTTACGCTCTAACCTAATTGTTTGACCTCAAGCGAGAAGAATTCTGTTTTTTTTTTTTTTTTTTTGTTTTAACTCTTAATTTTGATTTGCCTTCGTATAAAACTCGTTTCAAACTTCAATTCAACTTCATCCGTTTCATAGGTAGCTATAGAATTTTATTTGATTCTCGTTTTTGATTATAACAGTTTCTTCTTTATGATGTTGGACTTCTTTGGATTGGATTTCTATCATTGATTTGCATTAATTATTCTAGCCATTTCTTTAAATCAATTTTTTCTGGCGAAATCTTAGTGGTTTTATTGGGTGACGTTCTCCATGCGTTCAGCTTTTTCGTTCTCCTGCTGAGTTGTGAAATGCATTTGTCTAGGTGGTGACCTAAACGTTTTGAGCATTGTATGAATGTTGGGATAATGTTTCCTTTCAATGGGTT
The DNA here is from genome assembly GCA_963556175.1 of Tipula confusa. NCBI lineage: Eukaryota > Metazoa > Arthropoda > Insecta > Diptera > Tipulidae > Tipula > Tipula confusa. Next base: position 135,355,490 of record OY744475.1, read on the forward strand.
TTTCAATGAATTGGATTATGCGTTTGAACCGAGGGTAGTATTTTATGTTCTCCTGTCTCCTTTAAAATCCATATAAACTGACGAGCTTTACCTAATCCGCCACTTTAGGGATGCGCTCTCAAGCGGTTATACGCTCTATCGAGAGTTTTAACATGGGAATAAATTTAGAATTTAAATTAATTTAAATCTAAATAAAATGAAACCTATTACCACGTGTGTCAACAAATCTAAAACAACGTCAATATGTGTTGTATCGTTATATGTTGAGCCTGTATCGATTCTAAGTAGAACTGAAAATGAAAATTGTTCACATATTATACATCCGCACTATATTCTGGGACATGTGTCCATTATATTTTTCCACTTCGTTGCCGTCCAGATCAAGAATACTGATATATATATATATATATATATATATATATATATATATATATATATATATATATATATACACATATAGTTATATATATATATATATATATATATATATATATATATATATACATATATATATATATTTATATATATATATATATATATATATATATATATATATATATATATATATATATATATATATATATATATATAAAGCGTGTATATATGTATACTTCCTGGTTAGAAGAAATAATTTCCGGTTTTTCATCTGTAATTGGTACAAACCTACCTACGATATATAGCAAATAAAAAACAGCTAGCCGAAAAATACCTGATGTCTAAAATCTTCCACGGTAATGGTAAATGTTCTGATCTGTCCAAAAAGCCATCATTTTAATTAAGATCATGCTAGAATAGTTATCGCTTTATAAGGAATTTCAATTAGAAGATATGGCTTGTTCAATTTCTAATAGTGGAACGATGAAAAGAGATGCTTTAATGATCGTATGTCTCTTCGTACGAGCAAAATCAAATTTGTACACCATTTGACAATGTCTTCCATTATTTGTCATAATACAGCTAATTACAGAGCTTAAGGTGTATCTTAGTTAACATGTTAGTTTTCAATCGCATGTCACACACAACATGCATAATTCGATGAAGTGAACAACCTCACCATCATATTAATGCAAAGTTGATATTGCCAAATACACGAAAACGATTTCAAGTACATTAAAAATGTGTGACCTAAAATCAAATGTAGTACCACTTACTTTTATGTCGTCACAAAAACCAATCACATGTATGAATATGTAAATTCAATCCGTTTATTAATTTACCAAGAAGTTTAATTTTCTTGGATTTATGCAAAAAAAAACGTAATCGATATGTAAATACATAAGGTGTAATGTGGAAGAAGAATTAGACTAAGCGGAAAAAATTAAAATTTGTGAGATTGTCAATCAAGTTCAGTTCACAAACGTATTACAATAACAACAAAAAAAATGAAAAATATCACTCGTAGGTATAAATCAATAATTAAGATAATCGTTCTATCCTGTCAGGAAGTTGATAATTTCCAATAAGTAAAATACAAAAACAAAATGTGTATATAACTGATCGCGAAATAGCCAATTCACAATGTCACATGCACCAAATGTATGTAGATCGAATACCGTTTTCTTCTTTAATATATCATTTACGTATTGTGTGAATCTTTTAGGTTTGTTTTTATGGGAAAACCCTTAATTGATCATAACTTAATCGAGTTTATGAGTCTTCAGCCGTGTACACGACACAAATAAAATTGAAAAGTATTATTTTTTATTGAACATACGTTACTAAACTACTAAACTGATAATTTACTATAAAAACTGTCAAATATTGTAAAGTGAGAAAATGAAACTTTAAAAATAACAAAGCTATAATAATACCATAGCGATCGTTATATAATGCGGATCGCGATTACAGCATTTTATTTGTTTTTTAATTGAAGGCATAAAATCACGAGGCTACACATAGAGGTGTGTGTGTGTGCACGCACATCATTTACATATGACTAAAGCATATTTTAAATGGTAACCACTATTATATTGAATCATCTGTTATGTGAAAAGTTTGCTCGTATATTTGTATGGCTCATAGTCGTAATAAGGCTACTAGGCTAATACGTTCAAGTAGATTGACCCACAAAAGACATATGTTCATGTCACAACAGTAACTTGTTTGTTTAAAGACTGTTTAAGGTAGTCCAATATCTACGAACCGAATGAGCGATGAATGTGGTACAGAAAATAAAACAGTGATGATCTAGCTTCGACGTTTAACTGATATATGTTAGTTTAAAAAGATCCACTTTTTCTTTTAATATTTCTTTTTAAAAACAAATGATAAAGTTGAAAGAAACCTAAAAAAATTAAGACTCTATTCTCACTGTGAGAACACACATGAACACTGTAATGCATCGAAAATTAAAAAAATATTTATATTGCTGCTTTTTATATTGGCCAACACAACTTTGCTTTGTGTACCAAGTTTATCTCTGCACCATCCAAAACTCTCAGAAGTGAACAAACTAGCTTGCGTAATGGATTTTAATTACGTGAGTACAATCTTTTTAATACAGTCATACATATTGATTGAACGGTAGGACCAAGCTCTAGACTCATCTCATGGATAACAGCAGTTTAACATAAATCAATAGGTGGATAAGCAAAAGAAACATCTACATGTCCGCCCACCGATTCACTTATGACTTATGTATGTATAGGGATAGAACGTTCGGGCTATCGAAACCTTGACGATAGTATAGCACAAGACAACACAATTCTAAACTACTTGGAACTGCTACTTGGTACTGCTCTTAAAGCGTTGCCACATGGACATCTATATAGGTTTTTGATGACACATGAGTAAAACAAAATACAGACGATTTTGCAACCACTATTTTTTTTTCTTGTATTTGACATGAGTTTTGACGTCGAGTTTTGTTTTGTAAATTATATATAGTAAAATAAAAGCCAAAATATTGTGATTTTTGTGTCTAAGGCTGAGTTTTTTTTTATATCGGAGAAATCGGAGAGATCAGTGAGGTTTTTTATCGAATATATCCGATAATTTTTTTCTCCGATTTTATCAAAATCTGTCAGATCGAAAAAATTATTTTTTGTGTTTTTTTTGTATCGGAAATAATAAATTATTTTCTAAATTTCAGTATTAAACTTCCTAAATTAAAGTTTTTTTTTGTCACCTGATAGCTCAACATTAATCGGAGTCGCCATTTTAGAATTTATTAAAAAATATAAAATACAACACACTGCTGTCAAATAATAATCTGTACAGTTTTTCCGAGTAAAAAGATCGTATCCGATAATTATCGGAGCGTAAAAAAAAACGACACAGTGATATAATTTTTTTCTCGGATATTAAAAAAAACGGATTTCTGAAAATTTGACAGTAAATTTATCTCTCCGATTTCTCCGATATCAAAAAAAAACAAATCCTAAATCATTAAAACGTCGAAAATGTTGGGTGAGTTCGGAAAACATTTTTAAGATTATACACAGAAAAAGTTATACAATTTATTGAAAAACCTGTTCCTAGGAACGTCAAAACAGACAAATCTAAATTATTTAAATAAAATTTTTAAATTATTGAAAATGTATTATTTAAACAATCAAAAATGTTTATCTTTTATTATTTTTCATCATTAAAATAAAGAATATGGATTTATGATGCAGAAAATTGAAAATTTTGTCATGTGAAAATGCCATAGAGATGGTTTTTATTTAATAAAAATTAACAACACCACTTATGATGACAATCTAGACTTCTTTTATAACTGGCTTATATCCGATTTTAGGATCTACAGCTTGCTCATCGGGTTTATTAGAGTGTTTTGTTACGATATTACCTACCTAGACACAAACTTTCAGAAAGGTTTTCCAATTCATCTCCATTGACTTTTGTAGCGCACACCCAACCAAAACAATTCGAATACCAAGTTTTTCAATCTGCACCACTTGAATTGAAAGGTACTAAGTTCTAAATTTGTTTAGCAGAGGCTTATAGATACCTCAAATATCAGTAACAACGCAGGGTGTAAATGGCACTTACATACTCCCTTGGTTCTCTTTTGGTGATAAATGATAAACATGCGTTAAACTCATTTTTCATTTCGGTTTTGTGTCTGCAAAGTATTTATCATCGATGATAAAATAAGTTTCCTAGCACCAAATTTAACTGCTTGAAATGGTTTTAGGTCTGGACAACTTTTAACCCTTGACCTTTAATGGTCCGTTGACAAACAATTGTTGATTAACTTAGTTTTCTACATTTTCGAAGGAAACCCTATGTCTAACTGGTTCAGCCAACCTCTTTAAGCAGTGCTTAGAAGGTATTTGTAAAAACCTTGTTGGTTATACCACCTAGAAATTTTAGACTACTTCTTTGTTGGTAATATGTTAATTAGCTATATGTTAATATGTTAACGTGACTTTCGGAAACACTATAGCAATATCAGTAAATAATAATGTTTAAATAATAATGATAGTGATATATTCCTATTCATATATACACTTGAACGTTATATATCATTGAAGTCAATTCGTTTCTAATTTGCTTAGGTGGCATGTTATTTTTTCTCATATTTCACAAGTTCAAATGTTTACAAGCTTCGCATTTGCCATCTAGATGTTAAGAGTCAAATACTAGGTAACCATTTATTTGAAAATAATTTCCTCATTAAAATGGGTTTTTCGTAGTAGGATACTGTCAATATGGTTGTCAAAAATTAAGCTGCACTGATTAAAGTCAAATTTGATTTTTGACGACTGTCTGCATTTATCCTTTTGAAACTTTTGCATTAAAAGCTTCCACTGTGGCGTTGATTGCAAGATGGCTTGCAATTGAGCATCATGCGGAGATGTTGGCAACTCGTAACGTCGTCGTTTAGCGTCAGCTTGATACTGCTGAGCTATGATGCAAGAGATGTTGGTGATTTGTCACTATGCCGTACGTCATCAACTTGACGCTGCTGAGCGACCCGTGGTATGCGTCATGTTGGATATTCTTCACTCCGTTGTTCGTCTCCCGATTGTTCGTGTTGTGTGCTTATAAACGGAATCATATTTTTCGTCGACTCTCAACAAAATTGGGGAGTTTTCTTCTACGTCTACCCCAAAAAGTTCTATATTAAAAAATTCGTTGCTACCAGGTCCTGCCATTTTACTTCAGGTGCTGCAAAGATATATAAACTAAATTTGAATTTGTAGTAATATTCATGGTTTTACTTTTAATTTCTGAAACTTTGAAACTTTGTAAATAAGATGTTTCCTCCCTTATAGAATCTATCGAATAAATTCCAACATTATTAGATTCTATCGGATAGTTAAAAAAATGACCAATATTCTTTAGAACATTTTTTTATACCTATAAAAATTTAATTGGTTAATATTTACATAAATTTTCTTAGTTCAGATTCTTATCCTAAACTTTATCATCTATTATTAATAAGTATTTTAGTATTACATCTATTGTTTTATAAATTTCTTAAGTATTAACATATCCGTAGATGTGTTGGTTTTGAAAAAGGTGTACCTTTACTATTTGTTTTTTAACGATACAAAAATGTTTCGGAAATGAAGAAGATAAGTCAAAAGGAATAAACATGTTTCTTCTTGATTAGATAAGCATTTATCTAAGCTGGCATAAAACTAGGTGTCTTCCGATAAATGACTTTATCGGAAAATACCTCAGGATGAAACAATAGTCAAATCTCACAAACCAGAAAAAGAAAATGGGAATAATATGCATCCGGTAATATTCCTTTTCGTGCTATTATACCGCAGTGTACAACAAAAATATCCTGAAATCTGTTGCTTTCCAGTCTTGATGATTGTTGAATGGCCTTTATTTTCTTCGTCGTATTTCTTTTAAATTAATATTGATAGCTTGTATTTAATTGTCATTTAAAGAAAACGGTTTACCGCTTAATTTTGGTAAGTAAATCAAGAAACTGTCTTGTGACACCTAATATCTAATGACTCCAATGTATTTTTATGTAATGTTCTTTATGAAGTTTTTCTTTAAAACCTATGTTAGTTCTAAGGGTGTTTTCAGTTCCTGGAAAACATACTCTATCGAACAAGTAATTTCCTTTAATCGTTCATTTTGTACAGCTATGATAAATGGAATGCAATTTTATTTCACAAGGGTTTTTAATAAGGCCTTGTTAACGTTCGCACATTATGAGAAAAGTATAAATTATAATTATTAAGAATTTGCAATAGAGCATTACAACATTTCATCGAAACCTTAATTTCAAGTGCAGTTTACTATCGTAACTTACATCATTTACTATCGATTATTTCCTGGAACTAAAAAAATAGAATTTAAAGAATTCCCAAGTTAGAACTGGTTATCGAAGCTTAATTCTTCATGTTCTTCAATATTTTCTATTGAAGGGGATACCTTATCATTTCCTTCGCATACTTGCGAAAAGTTTTATGTTTTCCATTACATAATCATTAAATTTCGCGATTAACCTCGTAACAAAATAAAATATACGTTTAAGTACACTCACTTTTAAAAATAGATATTAGGTGTGTCTCAATAGGGTAGGGGTTGATTGTTTATAGCCATGACTCATGGTTTATATTCCAACTTTGTAACTATGTAGAAACCACCAAATGTGTCTAGTATACCTCCAAGTGGTAACACCCGGGCAACGATGGAATACTCATCGGCTAAATACTAAAGGCGAGTGCAATCAATACACTATAAAAACGCAATGAGTGTAACAAACAAGGAAACAATTACCCCAGGTGGTATACCTGATGCTCAGGGAAATCCACTCTCTTCTGAGATCGGTCTCATGGACTCTGGGGGAGACCAATCATTGCTATACTATAATTATTACAACCAATCCTAAGATATGTTAGGGAAAAATAATAATACTCAACTGAGTACAAAAGAAAAGGATATTTCATATCCATTCCAAAGGAGTCAGAAATTAACTCGATCTCCTACAAAAGTCACTAGCCGATTTTTGGAAGGCAACATCAAATTAGTGCAACAAAAGGAGCAAACCGTCCTGTTAAATAAGGAAACCACGAAAAACGAACTGTTGCAAGAGAAATGCAATCGTCCTTTAATTGAGAAAAAACTGTACAGTGAATTGTACAAAGCCAATAGTGCATTGGTCGATGCAACAAATATAAACAAGCAATTGAATCAAACAATTGCATGGATGCATGAGCGAATAAAAGTTCTAGAAAACGAAGTTAGTACTCTTAAATCAAAGGAAGTCAATAGCCAAAAGACTAATATAATAACAACAGCTGTGCAAGAGTGTCATACAGATGAAGAAGAACCAGCTAGGGAAACGGAGTTTGTAAGAGGTATAAATCGTAGGAACAAAAGGAAACGAAATAATACTCCATCTCCACCTCAATTACAACTGAATGTTCCAAAGGTTTTAACAAAAAAGCCACAAAAACTAGCTCAACCCCCATCAATAGTCATAAATGAAATCAAAGATTATGACTTACTATATGAAAAAATAAAAAAAATAACTGCAACAGATCAGTTTAACGCAAAGGTGATGAATGGAAATAACATCAAAATAAACTTGAAAGATAGTGAAAGTTACCGACAAGTAACAAAAATGCTTAATGAAGGAAAGCACTATTGGCACACGTTTGAAGACAAACAAACTAGACCAATCAGAGTGATGGCTAAAAACCTTCATTACACATGTAAAATAGAAAAAATAATTGATGACTTAAACGCTCAAGGATTTAAAGCTGTTGATGCATCAATTCAATTAAAAAAACGGGATAAAACACCTCTTAATATGTTTATGTTGACCTTCGATGCCGATGAGATAATCGAAAAAATATATATCAAATTAAGTACATCTTAGGATGCAAAGTGATTATACAGCCTTTAAGAAGGTCTAAGCTTATACCACAATGTCATCAATGCGAAGCGTATGGACATACACAAAAGTACTGCAATAAGGAACCAAGATGTGTCAAATGTACTGGAAAACATCATACAAGAGATTGCGAACTACCAAAAAATAGGAAGGCCAAATGCGTTTACTGTGGAAAAAATCATCTCGATAACTATAGAGGATGCAGTGTTGCTATTGAATTGCAAAGCATCAAGTTTAAAAGAATGAATGAAAAAAAATCAAATTTAAGTAGAAAAGCAACCATTCGAAAAAACAAGCCCGAAGTAATACGACGAAAAATATCGGAAATTCCTCGGGAAGAAATGAACAATTTGACTTACGCTCAAGTATTAAGGAGTAAAGAAAATAAAAGAGAAACTACCCAAAGTGAGGATATTAGTCAAACTCTTAAATTGATATTAAGTAAACTTAATACGTTTGATGAGCGATTACACACACTTAAGTATAGAGCTAAGGGAGCTATCCCTAAACAGAAAAATGGCCAATGATCTTAGAATATAGTTGGAGAATTATATGCCAATGAACTAATGCAACATCAACAAGAATTGCAGGTGGTCTTGGAAATAGAAAAAATCGACATATGTCTTATCACGGAAACTCACTTTACTAGACAATCAAATATTAAATTTAAAAATTATCAAGTATATAAAACCAATCACCCAGAAAACACTGCTAAAGGAGGTAGCGTTGTTATAATTAGAAATAATATCCACCATTACGAAGAGCTGAAATATGAAACAGTTTAAATACAAGCAACTGTTGTTAACGTCAAAACAAAATATAATTATGTTAGTGTTGTTAGTGTTTACTGCCTTCCGAAACACGCGCTAAAAGAAAAATATTATCTCGAATTCTTCAGTAAACTAGGAAAAGATACATAATTGGAGGAGATTTTAATGCAAAAAATGTCCATTGGGGTTCTAGGCTAACAACGACTAAAGGTAAAGAAATGCTTAAAGCTGTCAGAAAATGCGGTAGTGAAACCTTGTCAACTGGAAAACCAATCTACTGGCCTACAGATCAAAACAAAATACCAGACTTAATTGATTTTTTTATAATCAAAAATATATCAATGCACTATATACAAGTAGACGAAAGTCGAGACCTAAACTCGGACCATTCTCCTATACTTTTGACATTAAGCGAAAAAATAATTCAAAAAGAAAGAAATCCAAGCCTAATAAATAAACGCACTTGTTGGAAATACTTTAGGCAGTCCTTAGAAGAAAAATTAATCTAAAGGTTCCAAAGCGAAGAGCAAGTAGAAAACGAAGTTCAAAAATTTGTAAATGATATACAACAATCAGCCTGGGAAAGTACCCCAACAATTAAATATAAAATAAAAGGAAACAACTACCCTTAAGAAATTAGAGAACTATTGGCAGAAAAAAGAAGAGCGAGAAGAATATGGCAGCAAACACGAGCTCCTCAATATAAAACTAAATTAAACAATTTAACCCAACAGTTAAGAAGGGAAATCCAAAAAGTAAAAGATGAGTCAATCAGTAACTGTCTAAAAAAACTAACTAATGATAGCAGGACTGATTATTCACTTTGGAAAGCAACCAAAAACATTAAAAGACCAACAATGCAGAACCCTCCAATAAGAATAGAAGGGGGGAAATGGGCTCGAAATAACGAAGATAAAGTTCAATGTTTTGCGGAGCACCTCAAAAAAATATTCCAACCACAGGATGATCAAACTTTAGAATCTCAAATAATAACGGTGGAATCTGAAAAAGAAAGTGAAGAAATTCTATTGACTTCACCAAAAGAAGTCATGCATGAGATAAAATTCAATATGATAATTAGGATTTCGTCGTCAACACTCAACAATACAACAAGTACACAGAGTAATCAATGCAATTAAGAAAGCAATTGAAGAGAAAAATGTCTGCTCCACGATATTTTTAGACGTGGCGCAAGCTTTTGACAAGGTTTGGCATGAAGGACTTAATCATAAGTTAAGAAACCTCTTACCAATGCAATTCGCTAAAATACTGGAATCATACTTGAAAGATAGATTTTTTAGAATTAAATTTGCTGAAACTTATTCTGAATTAAAAGAAATAAAAGCAGGTGTACCGCAGGGCAATGTATTAGGACCGATTTTATATTTACTATACACGTATGATCTACCTGAATTAGAAAACAATGCAGTGGCGAGTTTTGCTGATGACACTGCGATCCTAGCTGTTGGAAAAAGCAACGAAGAATCAACACAAAAATTACAATCCGCTATCTCCGAAGTATATAAATGGACTAAAAGATGGCGAATTAAGCTAAATGAAACTAAATTAGTTCACATAAATTTTACCAACAAACGAGTTGAACATATACCTGTTTCAATAAATCGAAGAAACAATACCGTATGCAAACACAGCTAAGTATCTAGGCATGACCCTGGATGCTAAACTTAGATGGAAGGTCCACATCAAAAAGAAAAATGAAGAACTAAAACTAAAATATAAAAAAATGCATTGGCTGATAGGTAGACACTCTTCTCTATCATCATACAATAAGCTGCTACTTTATAAGCAAATATTGAAACCCATATGGACTTATGGTATTGAACTCAGGGAGTTGTACCAAACCCAGCAACGTCAGTATCATTCAAAGGTTTCAAAACAGGGTACTAAGGAACATCGTCGATGCACCATGGTACGTCAGGAATAGTGATCTACATAGAGACCTTAAAGTGGATCCCGTTTCAATTAAAGTTAAAAAAAATGCAAGGAAACACGAAGAAAGACTCCAGCAACATGTGAATATAGAGGCAATTCACCTGTTAACCAACACCAATATTATACGCAGATTGAAAATAACCAAACCCTTTGAACTGGTTTAATTGTTAATGCAACAGCGGCTTGCTGATTTAAATCCACAATAACGGTGTGGTATAACCAACAACTTACCAGAAACTGTGAAACGCCAATGGGTGGAGTCATAGATATAATTATCTTAGTAAATTAAGTCAGAAACAAATTGCTCATTAGTCCAGGAGACTAGATTGAAATAAAAATAAAATAAATAAAGTCAATTTATTTAAATTAAAAAAAAAATAAAAAAAACTTTTAAAAATGTTAAACTATGTTAAAACACTAAAATTAAATTACACTATATTCTAGAATGTTCCTCACTATAATAAAACCGTAATTATACTAAAAATGTTAATATGTATACACTAAAATTTACTTTTTATCATTTTATATTTATTTATGTTAATTGATTGATTTGATTGATTGATTAGAGTGTACGGCCAAGGACGAACCAGGAACTCCCGGAATGCCGGGCACCACCGTACACCCGTGTTACATATAACAAAACCGAAGGAATGGAAGGAATGTTAGTTGTGACAGACTCAACCCGGTTGCAGACACCTAAGCGATCGATAGTTAGTGTTTTTTTTTGTGGTGTAAGGAAAGGAAAGGCATGTTAGTAATGACAGATTTGACCCGGTTTTCCGGAAACCAATATTCAACTAATGTTAGCACAAGACAATCACAATTTTGATGAGCTGCTCTGCATTATTTCATTTTTTATCATCAACTGCAGTGTGCCCCCATTCGGGTGTATCAGCAAATGTTTCCTAAAAGAAAAATCTATTAATAAAATAACCGCTCTTAGCCTAGGCTGTAATAAATTGAATTAGTTTTCATCTGAAATGATAAATTAATTAATTTGTAATATAATAAACTAATAATATCATAATATAATTTCTGCAAGCCGTAGACTGTAATAAACTGGATTAGTTTTCCCTGAAAATACAAATATATTAATTTGTCTCATACTAATAATATATTAATGTAATATAAATATATCAACACCTAAATACATAAATATTAAAATATATAAATGCATAAATATATATATATATATATATATACATAATAGCAATTACACAAAGCATCAAAATCCACTTTATATTTACTTTAAAACCAAAAACACTACAAATCGAATTTTATTAAAATAATTAAACAATTGAATTCGATCGAATTCACCGTTTTTTAGCAATTACACCATTTTATATTTATTTATGTTAATATACTAAAATTAATTATAACGTAATTATATTAATAACTAAATTCAAATTATGTCCACAGTTGATTTTAAAAATTATTTTAATAAAAAACAAAATGGTTCGATATCTCAACAGTAAATGACGCGAAATTTAAATATATATTAAACCAATACATCTACGATTTATTTTCATCTACATCGATTTTTTTTATTATGCGTTTACCATTATAAAATGTGTAACGTTTACGAAACGTTAAGCTCGGTTTAAAACATCGATACAAATTTACGAGCTCCCGAACTCCCGTGCTCATTTTGTAAAAAGTTAAATATTTTTCAACTCGAGTATGGAAATAAAAGACGAAGTCTTTATCATATGCTGTGTTTTGATTGGTTTGAGGTCGGGAGTTCGGAAATTTGTATCGATGTTATGAACCGAGCTTTAGCAAAGAATTTGTCATGAACAATTCTTCGCTAACGTTACGTTTTAGTGTAGTATAAACGAAACAATTATGTTGTTCCTATCCTATGATAATTACAATTGTTTGCGAACCATCGTAAGTTTATTCAAATGTTATTTAATCCTTTTAATGTAATTGTGTAGAGAAAAAAAATTCATTTATATTACGTTTATGCAACGTGTTTTGCGAATCCGTTAACTTGTTTGACGGGCTGATGCTGCTTTTATGAACAGTTCACTGCTTTGTAAAGTCACTTCCACTGATACCGATGTCTTATTTTCGAATGTTTGATATTACAAGACTGCACACGTCACATTTTTGTTATATGACAATTAAAACGCCAAAACTTCTAAATTTTATGTCGATTACTAGATCAACAAGATTTCTATACATATTGAAACTACATGTATACATTTAAGGATTTTTCTTTTTTAAGTTTATAAAAACGATATAAGGAACCTTGTTTCAATAAAAACAATGTTATCTTTCTCATATGCAAATATCCTAAAGGGATATCTCCGAAAGTTCAATTATGTGAAGAAGGGAACATCTCAACTGCTTTAAACAAGCTTACAGATATGATGCAAAGCTGTATGTCAATGATGGCGAGAGCAATGAACCGAATGATGCATAATATGAACAATTTCATGTGGTACAGATGGTAAATCACATGGTGGTACAGCTGTATTGATCAAAAAAAGACTAAAACGCTACGAAATTGAGAAATATGACAAAAAAATCACATTCAAGCAACAAACATCTTTCTTGAGGAGTAGTTCAGAAACTATATCATCAGTATATTGCCCGCCAAACAACGCAATTAAAAAGTAAGCTCATTGCACGAGGTGATTATAATCCAAAACATGATCAATGGGTTTCAAGATGGAGTCATTATCAAAAGGAACACAACTTTATAAGGTTATGGAGGAAAAGCGTTTGAATTGTCTATCAAGAGAACATCCTACTTACAGGCCTACGGATAGAAAGTAAGTTCGTGATCTAAAAAACTTCTTTATAAATAAAAGTATATTGCTAGTACAAATGCTATGGCAACAGATTGTTTTGATCTATCGTCCAATCATTCACCGATAATAATAACGCGCGTATGATACCCTAAAAAAAAGCTCTGAAACGTTTAACAAATAAAAAACTAAATGGAATCAATACAGTACACAAATTGAAGAGAATTGCCAACTGGATATTCTTCTTACGACACCAGCAAATATTGATTCAGCGGAAGCATACCTCGGAGACATTCTTGTAGAAGCAGGAGAAAAAGCAACGTCTGACATCAGTGATTTTGAAAAAGTGAATAGGCTTTCTGAAAACATCCAACTGTTAACTCAAGCCAATTAATAGCAACAGTAAAGATCGCCAAAATTAAAATAGAAACGAGATCGAGCAATTAAAACTTCGAGTTTTTCTTCTGAGAGAAGAAAAAAGTGTTTGCTGCTCATCTATATTTTCATCACATAAACAAGTACAAGCTACCAAACTAAACAGCGGATGATTCTAATGTTTAACCTATTAAATTCAAGTGGATACGAGTTGAAAACACAAAATAAAACAGCATAAATCCGGCAAAGGCTCCAGAACATGATCTTATTAACAGGAAAATGGTTAAAGATTTACCGGACAAATGCATTAAACTATAATAACGTACATTTTCAACGCAATAAAGTATATTCCTCAAAAGCCATAAGCCAGGAAAAGATAAGACTCGAATTTTGTCATATCGTTTTAAAATCATGCTCTTCGAAATCTTATATCCAGCCTAGGATATATCGTACTAAAAAAGACGAGAGAAGGCGAATAAAAAGATCAAAACCACTTGGACTAATGAATACATAAATTAAGGAAATTGTGCTTACTAATAATAAGTATTAACTTAGGTTAAGACGATCTTTTCAATTTCATTGAATTCAATTTATAGGCAACATTTATATCATGATCATATTATGATCGTAGAAACAAATGTGTCAATTACAAATATACTATATGCATTACTATAAACAAATCTAAAATAATGTATCTATTACTGAGCTACTCGTACTTTCGACACGGGTCGCATAATCTTTTAACACATAGATGTAGTGCTCGCCTGTTTTGATTTGCTGCTGCCTTCTCAGCAGCTTTGAAAATTTTCTCAGTATATTGTCTTCGATCATTCCTTGCCATCTCCTTCGCTGGTACATTTCTAACTTAAATTATCGTAGTCCCTCAATTTTCTTCCGTAATTTGTATCAACACTAATCCAAGGTTTCCGATTATATGCTTGGGCAGCCGAATACTTCCGATTTGAATTTGTTCTTTTACCAGTCGCTGTAAACGCTGAATCCCTCATAGTCATGACATTTTGTAGTGATATGAGAAATTTTTCATGAAAACCTACTGCCACCTTTGTGGTATTTATCTGCCACATTTGTGATACATAAGTCGATGAGTCCTTCTCCAATGTTTTTCGCACAGAACTTGATGCACTTTTTCCCATGATGGTTGCAAGGTCAATGTTGTCTGCTTTTCCAATTTTCAAACTATTCAAACTATTCGTCTAATGACTCTGACCAAGCAAACCATCATATAATTTTATCATTAATTAAAATCTTTGATACATTAAACCATTTTGATAAGTCCTATATCAACCTTTTTAAAACTTAACTTAATTAAAGCTTAAGCTATTTTACCATAGTACTCATGTACCACCACAAAAAGCTGATTAATTGGGCATTCCCAAAATGTCATAAAGTGTAGGTGAGATTATGATGCGTTTCTATTCTCGAACGATCGTTTTAAAGTTGAACATGTTTGAAAAAAAAAAACTAACAACTTTTCGAGAATTTCGACCAACATATGTATAATATGTACCACCAGTGGAAGTGTATGGAATGAAATTCATATAAATCAGAATGAAATAGTGTTTTTCACTTTGGGTGGATTTAATTATATTAAATTAGTTAGATATAAAAAATAAAATAAAATTTTGGTAATTTATTACAAACACATCGAGGAAGAGAGTATTGTTATAACCAACCATAAGATCATCATCTCATGTCTTAGTATATAAAACACGACATTATCCATTAAATACCATCATCATCGCTATTATTTAAACAAAAAAAAAAAAATAAATAAATATCTACTATCGATATTTATGTTATTTATTATTATTTTTATTATCATTTAAAAAATCATAATAGTTTTATTAATCTGAAATCATGGACGTTACTATATATATATATAAACTACTTATATTATAACGATCATATACTAAAATGTTATGACCTTAATCTAAAGGAATGCATGTTGGCGAAAATTTGGGATGGTTTATAGTTAGTTCGGATTGAAATTTTTATTTTATTTTTTGAAATTTTTTGTATTTGAACTGTGATTGGTTGAATGAATCATATCATGCTCGGTTCTTATACTATGAAACGTTTAAAATGCGGTGCTTTGATCAAAAGATGCAGAACCAATTGGCATGTGATGTAAAATTGATTTTCCACTTTATAATTAAGATATGTGACGATATGATGATTACTGTGGTCAGTGCCACCTACACGATAGAATTAAAAATTAAAAAATTAACAAAGGAACATCCTTACAAAACACCTCTCATACTGCCAAGGTCAAAACTTATACCCGCACATGACAACGGGTCTAATCAATACATTGTACAACTTCAGGTTGTCGGCAATCGCAAGGTATTAAACTTTAGCAGTGGGCGTAAGTCATACAATACACGGTTGCCGGTGACAAGGCGTGCTTTTGTATCGCCTTCCATAGAATTATTATGAGTCACAAGGGACCTAAGGTTTCGAAAACTCGCCATTTTCTCCAATATGTGGTCAACACTATAGTAAAATCCATTACGTATTTAAAGCCAGGGATCATAAATTTTGTTTTGAAAATCGTACAAGTACACACAGATCTTACCTGCATATGCCAGAACCGATCTGGACTAACGGTACAAGATGTTAAATTCAACAAGAGATTATAGAGTACCGGGAACAGAACATTTCCTTGCCGTATACCAGAGTTAATCGCAAAAAGTTCTGATAGCTTGTTCTCATTAATCGTTCCATAATTATGCTATAATTGTGCCAAAATCATATCATAATTATTTTGTAATGGTTGTACTATATTCGTTCCATAATCGTGCAACAGTTGTGCCTTAATTGTGCCATAATCGTACTATAATCGTGCAATATTTGGGCCGTAATGGTACCATTATTTTGCCATAATCAGGCCATAATTGTGTCATAGTTTTGCCATAATCGAGCCATAATCATGTCATAATCGTGCCATAATTGTGCCAAAATCGTGGCATAATTGAGCCATAATTGTGCAATAAGTATTTCTAATTGTGTCAAAATTGTGCCATAATCGTTACATAGTTGTGCTATAATCATGCCATAATCATGTCAAAATCGTGCCATAATTATGCTACAATTGTGTGATAATTGTGCTATAATTGGGCAATAATTGTGCCATAATTGCGAAACAATTTGGTATTTGGACCATAACCGTGCCATAATTTTGTTATAACCTTGCCATAATAGTGCAATAATGGTGCCATACTCGTGGCATAGTCATGCTATAATCGTGCTATATATGCGTGCCATAATCATCCCATATTCGTTCCATAATTAGCATCATGATTATGGCATAATTACAACATAACTATTGCACGATTATGGTACAATTATGGCCCAATTAAGGCACAACTACGGTAAGATTATGATACGATTAAGGCAAGGGGCACTATTTAGACGCAATTATGATACGATTATGGGTCGATTATGACACGATTATGGCAAAATTAAGGCACTTTTATGACCCAAACATTGCGCGATTATAGCACGATTATGGCATGATTATGGCACAATTATGGAACGATTAGGAACAAGCTTGGTATGATTATTATCAAATAAAAACACAATTATGGCACAATTATGGCACGATTATGTTATGATTAAGGCATGAATTTTTTTTTTTTTAATAAATATTCAGATCACTTAGGATATAGGTATGTATATCCTTTATATGAAAGTTTTAGCAACAAACACACAGCACTACTGCAAAAGGTAAAAGGAAGGATTAGGAGGGAAAAAGGTAAGAGAGGAATAAAGGTTTTCAGTCTTCTAGTTGTTTACTTTTGATATTAAGTTTGAATCTCTGTAAATTATATTCCAAGGGAAACGTCTCGTCGTTCAGTTTATTCCACATTCGCGTACTCCTAACAAAAAATGAATTTTTAAATTTATTGGTCTTCGCGAATTTAATTACCAGATTGTATCGGTGTACTAGGCGTCTTAAATTACGTGCGGGCTTTGACAAACCAGGCATAAATTCATAAAGTTCCGATGTACAATGACCATGAAAGTACTTGTAAAACACGCATAAGGCTCCCACATTACGCCTATGGGAAAGAGAATCAAGATCAGATAATAATTTTACGTCTTCAATCATTCGAGACGCTCGGTTTTGGACCCGATCGAGTGCAGTTAAATGAGTTTTCGGTGCTCCAGCCCAAATATGAGAATTATACTCCAACCTGGGTCGTATGTAGGTCTTATATATTGTAAGTATTTCGGATGGATTAAAGCAAAACTTACATCGTCGTAGAAATCCAAGACATTTGGCTGCACCAATCGCTGCTTTGTTTATTTGTTCAGCCCAAGATATTCTCTTTGAAATAGTTAAACCAAGAATCTCAAATGTGTCAGACGTAGCCAAGCTGGATTCACCAGTCAGAAAAGACGGTGAATAACATTCAGTTCGGCCAGAAAAAACACAGGTTTGAAATTTGTTGGGATTAAATTCAACTCTGTTGGCTTCACCCCATTTAAGAATGGAATTGAGATCTCGCGTAAGGCGGTCATTCATAGCCATTCTTTCTGCGAGAACATCGTTTCGCGATGAAGCAGAAGGTAAACTGTAAGAGGTGGAAAGTGAGCTGTCATCAGCATAGGAGTATATTGGATTGAGAGTTGCTGATAGAAGATCATTGATGAAAATTAGAAAAAGGGTTGGAGAAAAGACGGATCCCGGAGGAACACCAGCGTTTATAAGATGTTGATCGGAAGTCACACCATCCACCACCACTTGGATTTTGCGACAAAAAAGAAAATTCTCAATCCATAAAATTAACGAATCGTGAAGGCCAACTGCACTCAATTTACACAGCAAATGAAATGGCAGAAATATGGCTCAACTTTGGCAAGATTATGGTACGATACTTACACAATTATGGCACAAGTATGGCACGATTTAAAGCACAATTATAAAATGATTATGGCACAATTATGGCACGATTAAGGCACGATGATAAAACGATTATTAGATAAATATGGTAAAATTGTGACACAATTAAGACACACCTTACGTAGAGCACTGCATCGGATGAGTATATTCGCAAATATCCGTTATCCGGGGATAACGTCGTATGTATCCGCCTAAAAAATTGGCGGATACGGATCGAATGCGGATTTTATTTCTTTATCCGCAAAACCAGATGTATTCGCAATATTCGCGCGAGTAAATCAAAATGCATCCGCATCACAAATGCCAATTAAACATGTTTAAACCAATATTTGTGTATTTTAAATTTTAATTTTTCCTTTTCAACGCTTTTTCCACCTTAAAGCCGGGACATGTTTGGCCACATCACGACCGCAAGACGCTTGCACTGCAAGTCGGTTGATTTTCAGACACTATGATGTGAAATCACATTGGCCGAGCGGCCTGTCTTATAATTGCAATTCATTATTCTTTGAGAATCTTAAGGAGCTGTTTTGTGGTGATAAAATGATTTAAAAATTTACAAACAGACTAAACTATAGTCGGGCACGTTGCAACTTCGGTTTGATGATGTCAGTGCGGTTTCATTGCAACAGAGAGGAGACTACGTGATACTTTTCAGTCACCGTGTGACGTCCGTCGAAACACGGCTTGCTCGGTACGACCATGTGTTTACCTTAACTCGCAATCATATAACGACACTTACAATACAAAAAAAAAGTATATATTTTTTAAAGCATTAGCTTAGACAACATAGTTGATTTTTCATAGATAATTTTTTTATTTTTTAAACGGATTCGGATTGGATGCGGATTTGAAAAAAGACATCCACGCAGGGCTCTAAAACTATGGCACAATTATGTTGCAATTTTGTAACAATGATGGCAGATTTTTGGCACGATTATGGCACAATCATGGCATAACTATGGCACAAATCAGTTGAACGAAATCCTCTTTGGTAGTCACCTACAATTTCCTCCGCCAGGAGAGTGATTCTCTTCAATATTTTATAAGACAGAAATTGATATGCTGTGCAAAGAAAGCCTACGCCACGATAGCTTCGCGTTTTGACCGATCTCCTTATTAAAGGCTAGGGTATAACGCATCCACCTCCCATTCATAAGGCATAGCTTCACTTTGACATACTAATCGAGTAAGGTGAAAAAGATTCCACAAAGTATCTGAATATCGAGAGCACGTAATTAATGCAATTGACCCCAGTGAGCGGTTTCATTTAAGTCTCTGTTTGGCCAGTGTGAGTTTCTTGTAGGATGGGTCTTCTATGGAGATCCCCGCAGTCTGTATTTGACAACTTGGATGACAAAATTGGATGATCTAAAGGGATCCATACCGAACCGAAGATGAGAAAGCACAATATCATAATCTTGTTAGCGGTAGCATTATGTAAACCAACCACTGTTCTGATGTAATGAACGCTCTATTGAAAACATTGGTAGTCAGTGCCTCTCAGGCGACTCTAGGTATGGTAAAAATTAAACTCCAATTGATTGGATTAATGAGAAGTATCGTCTAGCCTCAAGCAACAGAATATTGCATATAAATAACCGCGAATACGTTTTACAATCCCACGGAACAACAAAGCAGTCCTTGCTAGTATAGTGGCCAAACGGATTTGTGGACGAAAAAAGCGTGAATGGTGGAAGGCTAAAATGTTAAGAGTACATCAATCATCAATAAAGTCATGTGCGAAGTTAATACAAATTTGGTTGGTCGCTTGGGAACATCAATAAGGGTCATAAGCATCATAAACTGCCAAAGCTAAACTCACGGAGTGAATTAACAGTCACGTAGTGCAGAAGCCGGAATTGTTTTATGAGTGTAAATTAAGCCCTAATAAATTAGTATATGAGATGTCTGATATTACACGAAGAACAACTGTAATAGCTTACACCAAATTATTTTCATATTATGCAAAAATAAGAAATAGTGGCCTATAAAACTGATTGGAGTATGATTAGTAAATAAAACAAAACCTCAATTTGTGCATCCTTGGTACAATGGTGTACAAATCGAATTCAAAATTTAAATGATAAAGAATTTGGACTATGATGTCCCGAAATCCGATAGCATTGCAAAAATCGATACTTAAATAACCAAATGTACAATCGTTAAAATAAATTAATCCATTGATTTAATGTCGATGCAGTTCTCAATTTGTATAACACCTACAAGTAACTATGCACAACTATAATAATATTTTAAATGCAGCCAGAGCCAGTTATTAAAATCAAAAAAATAAAATTAACGATAAACCAAAAATCCATCCATCCAAAAATACAAAAAAAAAATATTTATTTACTTAAAAAACAAAAGAATTTTTAACACAACAACAATAAAAAAGCATATAAATTTAAGATGAACATAAACCACAACATCAGATAATCATAATATCATAGTACAAAACACTATATGTCTATTATTATCGACGAGAGACAAAACTATCAATGCATGTACATAAATTAAAATCTCATATAACCGTATGGTCGCGCTACACCACAGAGACAAAACGAAAATATTTCGTTGGTTTCTTAAATTTAAACGTAAATAAGGTGTGTTAATTTATGGCGTTAAAAAGGTAATTTAAAATTAATAAAATATCAATAATCTTGTTATAATAATACATAATGTTTAAACCACGTTAAAAAAAACTCTAAGACCGATATTGAGCGGAAACTATTATTTATATAATTTGCTGCGATCTGTTTTTTTTTCAGTTTTTCAAAATTAATCATGAACTATTATAGGGGCTACACTAATTGGCTTATATTTGTTGGCGAAGCCCCGGAAATGTACCACAGCCTTAAGCCTACTGACAAAAATTATTCTTAAACCGTTTTTGCTTCAATAAGTTGATATATGGTTTTGATATATGGTTTTGAGTAACAAAACCTTGCTGAAATTATCACAAGTTTGTAACTGTAACCGAGTAGTATTGATAGAGTAACTAAGTGGTCGATTTATATGTTGTAACCGAATAGGCGCGGTGGATAAAAAAAGAGTTCAAGTACGACTGCAGCAAGGAACGGATCATAAAAAAGAAAATATAACAAGAGACTACATTTTAAAATTGAATACGTTTTAAATAAAAAATATTAAATGTAAAAATTAAATGGTATATTATTATGAATACCAAGAACTTAATTAGAATTGTAAGTTATATTACTAGTATCAGCAAACGATTGCCTAGCCAAACACAATTTAAGTAATAAGGGTATACTAACAGTAACACCAAAGGAATGTAAGAGACAAGAGTTTATCCAATATATTAAGCAGATTCAGCTTGAGGAATTTGTATCCCATTGAGGGACAAACCGCGGTTTGCTACTTCTATACCTTGATGCTAAAAATGCAGTTCAGCATAGTAAAATACATACAGGAAAGGTCTCAATAAGCAATTATGTGGCACTCCTACTACGGCTGGGTAAAAGTTAGAGTAGACTTCCTCATGTGTGATACGCTAAATTTTGATTTGGAGAAATATGACTCGATTTTGTTGCACTAATTTACAAATTTTTAATGTCTCCTTTATGCCACGCTCTTGCAGAGCAATATTTCTTCGTTTCAAATGCTTGTTCTATCTTTGCAGTCGCTTGATGAACTTGATCAATGGTGAAATATTTATTTCTGAATCCAAACTGGGAATCATAGATTTTAATCGTTTCAATAATAGTTTCTCTAACAACTTGGAGATATAAGGTAACTATGAGATCGATCTGTATGACTTTACTTGCTCAGCAGGCTTTTTATGTTTTTCTCCTGATTTTTTGTGCAACAAATCAAGCTTAAATAAATATTTAAACATAATTACTAAGCCTTTGCTATTGAAATCGATCGCCTTCGTTAGGCGTTCATTTTGTCAAATTTATACTATTGGTTTCCATGGCAATCATTACAGAACGACTGTCGTCGATACTTAGCAATTACTATTTTCTGATTATTCATTTTCGACTACCATTGAGTAGTCGATGTTACAGATCTTCTCTAAAACCTTATAGTAGCTTTCCAAAGAAAAACTTTTTTATTAGTATCAGGACCCAGTCCTTTCAGATAATTTTCAGTACTATAGCTTCTTGAAGTTCGTAATTATTGTAATCGGTTAACTTTGTACTCCTAATATTTCTACTCATATGTCATATTCACATTTGTCTACGTTTTTCTCTTACCAGTTCTCGGATTTCTTCGAAATATAGTTGATCTCTTGTTCAAGATTTTATCCTAATAATGATGTGACCTCCTTAACTGTCTCATAGGTAAGAGCCTCATCGCATAGAGCTACTGAAATTGCATGCAGTGCAAGTTCTCATTTAGTTTTAAGACTTACTTTTAGGCTGAATTAGGTTGTTTAGTTTCTCTCTTCTGCTAATTTTATTTGATCAGAAACAAGGCCTTCATACCTTCGATTTCAATGTATAATTTGGGGCAATTCCTTTTGAGTTAGCAGTAAATCAACATTTCGTCGCCTCAGTATTATCTTGTCCTAAGTGCCAAAATGACGATTTTTAGTTTTTAACGTGTATATACTTAGGTTTTTTTTGCTTTTGCCAAAACTGTAATAGATTTTATCGTATGTATTACGGTTTCTGAGTTACAGAGATTTTGTCGTAAGTCCATACAACTTCGAAAAACTTTCATTTTTTGTCGTATCTTCTAATTTTGTGAGATACGACAAAATAGCCAGTATACAATTATTTTATAATTGTTGTATATCCAATTTAAATATATTTTTGTTGTATGTCCGTATTTTATTAATGCATTTCTTTTCGCCGTATGTCACAAAATAAACCAATCAAATCGTTGTTGCCACGTGACTAGAATATATATAAAGGAAAATTTAGTCGCGTGGTAATATTCATTAGGTGTTGATCGTGTTATTTGTATTTAAAATTAATAGGGTTCTTAAAGAATACAGTGCACAAGTAATAAAATACAAGAACGTTTATTTATAAAGGACATTGTATTTAAATAATTTTGAGGTAAACATGATCTTACCAATTCCAGATATACCTCCTAATCTTGAAAGGTAAATAATATAATAAAGTAACAATTATTTGATACGATTTGTAAATCTCTATAAATCAAAATAACTATACTAAACTTTATATTTATATGTATGTACTACGAGTAGCATATTAGATGCTATTTGGTCCGATTCGGAAAACTTCAATTTAACAAAGCTTAGTGAAGACTCTACCAGTAGTCACAGTGTGTTTGATGATTCAGATATGGATCCAGATTTTATAGGTTCTGACACTTCTAACAATTATGAGACTCCTCCAATCAAAAACAGTAAGGCCATAAGGTCAAATTTCATTCTTACATTCATATTTCTATATTTACAGATGCATTAAAACTCGGTTTGTTTTACAGGGAAAACTAAATTAACAAAAACCGAATTTCTTAATTCCCTAGATCTATCACGCCAAAAAAATAGTTCAATTTTAGGATGCAATTCAAAACAATTGAACGATAGCGTTTTAAAAAGCGACAAATCTTCGGCCGCACCAGTATTAAGTTTAGAAAATAACATTAATAAAGAACCAAAAGCCACCACCAAAAAAAGATTAGTCAATCGGGAATTGTGGCAATCAACGATTCGAAAAAAACTT
The DNA here is from genome assembly GCA_963556175.1 of Tipula confusa. Taxonomy (NCBI): domain Eukaryota; kingdom Metazoa; phylum Arthropoda; class Insecta; order Diptera; family Tipulidae; genus Tipula; species Tipula confusa. The sequence continues at coordinate 135,379,750 of OY744475.1, forward strand.
AGAGAGCAGGGTAAACAGTATCAAGATCCAAAAGACAAGTAATATCCAGCAAAATATGTGGTTGGAAAATGCTACTGTAAATATCAATGTTCAACTATTTTCTCTGATTGTGGTCGAACAACGTTGAATGCCACATTTGGGTCTCTGGATGCGACTGGAAAACAACACTTTTACAGTATATTTGTAAAACAACTACCGATTTCAAAAAAACGCACAATAAAAGATGTTTCACGGAGAATGCATACGGAGAATGCGAACATTTGCGGTGTATAATCTTACGGGATTCTGCAACATCAATAAAAAAACGTACTGTTCGGTATGGCATGAATTAGTAAACGGGCGTGAAGGAAATGATATTAGAAAGGGTTGTCTATGAGATACCCATGAAGTGAAAAAAATTATTCTATGGAGTAATTCATGTGTTCCACAGAAGAAAAACCGATTAACATTAGTGAATTTTCTACATTTTATGGCAAAACACCAAAATATTGAGCAAACCATCCAAAAATTTTCTGAACCCGGTTATTCTAACATAAACAAGAAGTGGACGCAGTACACAGCGTAATTGATAAACACCTAAAATACCATTGATATATTATACAGTCCTATTTCTATAATGCGTCAACTTAAGTCTTGTAGTTATCCTAATGTGGCTTTAGACTTATATTAAATGAGGGATTTGATTGATTGATTGATTGATTGATTGATTTACAATGTACGACCAAGCATTAAGCAGGATCTCCTGGAAAGCGCCGGGCCTACCGTACACCCATTTTTACATATACTTGGAAGGATAAGGTAGGATATTAGTTAATTATTAAAATCGACCCGGTTACGCACACCGTGACAGTCAATAGTTAGTAAATTTTTGTGGAGTAGGGAAATAAAAAGTATGTTAGTAATGACGGACTTCCGGTTTCCTGGTAGCCAATATTCAAACTAATGTTAGTATAAGACAATCACAGTTTTATAGAACTGTTCTGCATTCTGTCATCTCTTATCAGCAACTCCAATGTGCCACCATTCATTTATTTAACCATAACACTGGTTTACAAAATCGCCATCCAAAGCATAAAACTTGTATCTTTACAAGAACTAAAAATTAAAATCAACAATAACGTAAGATCAAAAAAATCCTGGATTCTGCATATTTGATCCAATTAAAGGAAAAATAATAAAAACTATGCCCGGAAAAGAATTACGAAGGTTAATTCAAATAACCAATAAAGCGTTCATACACTTAACTATGTTCCACACCAATGGAAAGTGGTGAAAATGAAAATGATGCCAAACCCAAACAAAATATCGTATGTGCTGATTTTTTTGCTTCCAACTATTTCAAAATTATTTTAAAATTGCGGCTTAAGAGACTTAAATCATTCATAGAACAAAGAGATTGAATTCTTTCACACAAAAAAGGTTTTAGATAAAAACATTTCAAGTAAATATCTTCTTGGACGTAGTATCAGTATTTGACAAAGTATGGCAAAGAGGTCTAGAATGTAAATTGATAGCTGACCAACATTTTACCAAATATAACTGAAATTCATACAGCAACATTTGCGGAAGACACTGAAGTCGGAGCAGTTGGTATCAATGTAGAAGAAGCAACTATAGCCAGGGCAAAGAGCCACTAACATATTGAGTAACTGGATAAAGAGAAGGCAAATATAGCTAAATGAAACCAAATCAATTAACTTCACCTACAAAGTGGTCAACTGGATACCAGTGGAAATCAACTCACATCAAATTCCACATGCAAATATCTCACCATACCTCTTGATGATAAGCTTAAGTCGAAAGAGCATGTCAAAATGAAATGAGAAGTGATAGTTAAGGTTTGCTTGATAGCCGCTAACCACATAGCCGTGACCGATAATGTTTATAAAACCGTTCGTTGGACTCATCGCCTACAACAATCGCCAATTGTAAAGAAATCTTCTAAAAGATCTTGTAAAAGATCTCAGTTAAGGGGCTGGACAACAAAATGTACTGTATCGCATGTCTTGTACCTTTTTTTTTAGTTAACGCTGTTGAAGGAAAATTCTAAAACCAATATGAACTTACGGACTAAACGGTATTCAGTTTTAGGAAAATACCAGGAAGGCCACTATGGGAATAATACTATCATTTCAAAACAAAGCTTTAAGTGGCATTGTAAATGCACCAGGGTGCGTAAGAAATTATCATCTCCATAGAGCCTTAAAGATGAAACACTATATCCGGAAAATAAGGAAACACATCTAGCATCCTAATCAACAGAAAATCGACCAAACAATATAACCATTATCACCTACAACAACAAAAATCAGTTGTTAAAGGCCAATTACTTAATAAATTATAATTAATATGTAATAAAATAAATTATAAACGATAACGGTAATTTAAACAGATGGTTTGCTCTATACAATTAGTGCAGTCTCCAGCAATTGCAGTGGCTCGGAAGAGCGATTTGGACCCATAAAAGATCTTTATGCAATAAACCGAAAATAAAACAAAACAATCCTGCAATGGTCTTTCTTTAGCAAAATATGATTTGATAATTGATGAGACGTCTACCTAACGATATAAATGAGGTGACTTACTGCCGTTGCTACAATAGTACGACATAATGCGTTCTACTACATTTATCCACACTATAACCCAAATTTTATTAAAGCTTTTTGGAATGTACCAACACAAACTTCAATTCTTTGTATTTAAAAACTTAAATGAAATTTTTTAGTGTGTTGGTCCACAAAAGAGTAAAAGATGAAACCTAATAAAAAAGATAAAAATATTTATTAAGTGGTAATAAATTTTGAGAGGGTGTTAGGATTATTGTAAAAAACAAAAAAAAATTTAGTTCTTCTTCAATTTCAGGTTATAAAAAAGTTAAATTTTTTTTTTTTTTTTTTTTATTAATGAATGAAAATAGTTTTTTTTTTTTTAAATTTATTTATAAAATATCTTCTTTCTTATTTTATAACAGAAAATATTTAACGCGTTTCGTTATTGATATGGAAATTAGATTGAATTTGATTATAGATAAAATGAGAAGAAGAATACCAACAAAAAATTGTGTCTTGTTATTTATATGTCGAGTGTGCGGAGGTGGCTAAGCCGAATGTTAGTTGTTTTTGTAAATGTTGCGGGTGACATTCTTTGATACAACACATATTGTTTGTTAGTATAGTTATACCGCAAATACGAGTATAAACGTTTACAGGGTTTTCAATAAGAGTGTTCGATCGTAGAAATTTCGCAAACTATTAAAATCTGTTATCATAATAATACATTTATGTAATGAACGTAACAAATACTTTGAGAATTTAGAGAAGGGATTAATCGTCCTTAAGAAAGTTCATCGCCTAAAGTAAATAAATTTGAATTAATTTAAAATATAAGAACTATATATATATATATATATATATATATATATATATATATATATATATATATATATATATATATATATATATATATATATATATATATATATATATATATATATATATATATATATATATATATATATATATATATTTATATATATATATATAAATATATATATATATATATATATATATATATATATATATATATATATATATATATATATATATATAAATATATATATATATATATATATATATATATATATATATATATATATATATATACAGGGTGGCTGAGACCAAATGTTGCTGACTTCACTCTGCTGTCATTTGTGTAGTTGTCATTTTCACGCGTATATTTTTGGACAGATTGAAGTTTGGTTAGTTGTTTACATGTGGTCAACAAATAATTGTTCTAAATTATTATCTCAATAAAAAAATCGTAATGGAATTCAAACGTAATAGTGTGATTGCACTGTATTTAGGTGGAAATTCACAAACAGCAATAGTTCGTCAGCTCCAGCATTTGAATGTGAATAAAATGTTTGTGTATCGAACCATAACTCGATACAACGAAACTGGTAGCATCGCTAAACGCAACAGAGGCGGTCCTAAAAAGACAGCAACATCAAAAAAAATGATACGAAAGGTGAAGAAACGAATCCAACGAAATCGTCGTCAAAGTGCCAATCAATTAGCCGCACGTCTATATGTTTCACGATACAGCATTCAAACCATATGGAAATATGAACTACACTACAAAAAGTTAGCCCTACAAGATACAAAATTTTTAAGATCTTACGGAGGCACAAAAAAAGTTAGGCTTTAAAGAACACGAGCATTAAAGGCCTTGGCCGAACGTGATGAGATTCCAAAAATTGTCTTTTCTGATGAGAAAATTTTCACCATTCAACAGTTTGTGAATAAACAAAATGATCGTGTTTGGTTAGAGCACAAGTCCAACGATAATTTGGACACAAGAGTTGCCATGCGCAAGCAATCACCAACTTATGTTATGGTTTAGGCTGCAGTTACTGCAGATGGACGCACTCCTCTGGTTTTCATCAAACATGGAGTCAAGGTAAACCAAGAGGTGTACCGCTAAAAGTTCCTAAACGATGCTTTGCTACCTTGGGCACGTAAACACTTTGGTACGAATCGTTGGACATTCCAACAGGACTCGGCACCGTCACACAAAGCTCGAGCGACACAGCAATTTTTACAAAATTGCGTTCCGTGGCTGATTTTGTCGAAAGAATGGCCACCATATTCACCAGACTTGAATCCCATGGATTTCTCCATATGGTCCATTTTGGAGAGTAAGGTGTCCACTAAAAAATACGAAAGTGTGATGCATTGAAGTCAGCTCTAGTTTGAGAAAGGAATAAAATTCCGCAGGCCCACGTTCGGTCATCATGCAATGCTTTCTATGGAAGACTGAATCAAATAATCAGAGCCAAAGGAGGTCATATCGTGCAGTAACATGTTTTTCATAAAATGTAATATGTTTTGAACATATTCCACGAAATTTCAATAAAAAATAATCAAAATTAAAAAAATTACAGCGTTTTCATTTGGTAACAGTTGGTCTCAGCCACCCTGTAATATTGGTGTTGGTTAACAGCTGAATTGCCTCTATATTCACATGTTGCTGGAGTCTTTCTTCGTGTTTCCTTGCATTTTTTTTAATTTCAATTGAAACGGGATCCACTTTAAGGTCTCTATGTAGATCACTATTCCTGATGTACCATGGTGCATCGACGATGTTCCTTAGTACCCTGTTCTGTAATCTTTGGATGATATTGACGTTGCTGGGTTTTGTACAACCCCAGAGTTCAATACCATAAGTCCATATTGGTTTCAGTATTTGCTTATAAAGTAGCAGCTTATTGTATGATGATAGAGAAGAGTGTCTGCCTATCAGCCAATGCATTTTTTATATTTTAGTTTTAGTTCTTCATTTTTCTTTTTGACGTGGACCTTCCATCTAAGTTTAGCATCCAGGGTCATGCCTAGATACTTAGCTGTGTTTGCATACGGTATTGTTTCTTCGATTTATTGAAACAGGTATATGTTCAACTCGTTTGTTAGTAAAATTTATGTGAACTGATTTAGTTTCATTTAGCTTAATTCACCATCTTTTAGTCCATTTATATACTTCGGAGGTAGCGGATTGAAATTTTTGTGTTGATTCTTCGTTGCTTTTTCCAACAGCTAGGATCGCAGTGTCATCAGCAAAAGTCGCCACTATGTTGTTTTCTAATTCAGGTGATCATACGTGTATAGTAAATATAAAATCGGTCCTAATACACTGCCCTGCGGTACACCTGCTTTTATTTCTTTTAATTCAGAATAAGTTTCAGCAAATTTAATTCTAAAGAATCTATCTTTCAAGGATGATTCCAGTATTTTAGCGAATTTCATTGGTAAGAGGTTTCTTAACTTATGGTTAAGTCCTTCATGCCAAACCTTGTCAAAAGCTTGCGCCACGTCTAAAAATATCGTGGAGCAAACATTTTTCTCTTCAATTGCTTTCTCAATTGCATTGATTACTCTGTGTACTTGTTGTATTGTTGAGTGTTGACGACGAAATCCGAACTGATGATTTGGGATTAAGTTATTCCTTTCGATTATCGGATTTAACCTTTTAAACAGTATTTTCTCAAAGAGTTTAGACATAACTGGCAACAACGAAATTGGTCTATAAGATGAAGTTTCGTATGGTGGTTTACCAGGTTTTGATATCATTATTACTTCTGCAATTTTCCACAAACTGGGTACAAATTTGATTCTAAATGCTGCATTGATAATATAAGTAAGCTTAACTAGGGCCTTCCTTGGTAGTTCTTTTAAAATTTCTGTAGTAATAAGATCATAACCAGGAGCTTTTTTCGAATTCATATTGAATTTTATTTCATGCATGACTTCTTTCGGTGAAGTCAATAGAATTTCTTCACTTTCTTTTTCAGATTCCACCGTTATTATTTGAGATTCTAAAGTTTGATCATCATGTTGGAATATTTTTTCGATGTGCTCCGCAAAAAATTTAACTTTATCTTCGTTATTTCGAGCCCATTTCCCCCCTTCTATTCTTATTGGAGGGTTCTGCATTGTTGGTCTTTTAATGTTTTTGGTTGCTTTCCAAAGTGAATAATCAGTCCTGCTATCACTCGATTTAACATGTATAGATTTTTTTACATGTTTAACCTTCTTTAATCGGCCCACAACTTCAGAAAATATGAGACAAAGAATTAAAGATATTTTTAAAAATAATATTGCACAAACTGAATTAGAAGCAGTTCATCTAAATTTTGTAGGACGAGTATGAAAATGTTTCGAGTGAAGTGGCGCATATTTTGAACATTTAAAAAATAATAAAAAACAATTTTTTTTCTTGACTTTTTTAGCTAAACCCCTAAAATTGCATAAACCCTTAACACTGTAGAAAATAAACAATTGCATAATAAATTAAAGAACTATATTATCTATTTTTATTTGTTGTTGCAATGTAATACTGTAAAGCTTTGCGAAAATTGCTCAATATAAAACATCTCTCAAAAGTATAGGCTCTAATTTAAAAAAACCTAACTTTGGCCTATATCTCCGAAACTAATGAGGTCAAAGGTCATTCAAGATCATCACTAGAAGTCTTCTTTAATCTTTAACAAAGCAACAGCTAAATATGTAGTTTTATGATTCCTCTATGTTGTTATAGTTTTATAGAGCGTATTTTTTTTTATATTGGAGCAATCGTTGTTACCAAACTAATAAGCAAAACAAAATCATGTGGCGAACATTGTAACTAAAAATTGGATTTAACACGTAAATCCAAAAAAATTTGGATTTTTGCTTAAATCTACTTTGGGTTTAGCATAACTCTCCTTTATAAATCTCTTTCTAATATAGAGGTCGACATTTTTTGCATTTCTTACAAGTCTCTTATAACTACTTTATCTGGATTGTCCGTACAAGTTGTAGGTGGTTACTCCAACGAACGATGGATTAATCACAATTCGGCCACTGGTGCAAGTTGTACTTCAATTTGTTTTTTTTTAGTACATTTTTGGTGATATAAGAGTAGCTCGTGGCAATAGCATAGTAAGTATTTTAACTATCGCTATATGACCAGCGACAATCATTACTGTAATAGTATGAATCAATAAAATAAAAAAGTAAGGAGTTACAACCGGTCAGGTTAACAAATTAAAATCTACCAGTAAATGAAAACAATGAAATGTAAGTTTTCGTTTTTTTGTTTTGTTTTTGATCTATCCAATCTTTTCTGGGGCTCATCCAATTCTTTCGCGGTTATTTAAACGTCCTACTTTACGTCGTCGCCAGCCAAATTGAGGATGCACGAATACATATTCGCTTTGAATATCCATCTGCATCTTGCATTGCTCCTTGCGAGCCTGTACTGGCATAGACGATGGTTCGGTCCATAGATTCTTCACTCTAACAGAGGGTCATAGTTATGTTCATCATAGTTGTCTTCCCCGTTGGGATTCGAACCCGGTACCTCCCGACCCAAACACTGCATCTTTAACCACTACGCCAATTGCTCGGTAAGTTTTCCGTTCAAACTGAAATTCCTAGTATCGATATAATGATGCAACGTTGGATTAGTTACGAGTCAAGTCAACGAGGCATGATTACGGTTTTTTCTAATTATATCCACGTGCGTTTTACTTACGGCAGTGTATCGGTTGTATAATACGTATAAAACACGTTTTCATAAGTGCATCTGCGGACCGTCCGACCATTAGTGACATCATATATTCCACCCATTACTTGATCAATCATACTGTCACAAGTCATTTGACAGTGCTAAGACCACGTAAAATAGATTCAATGCGCCTTAAAGCTGCACTACGTAATTCATATTACTACTTAAAATAATAATTTACCTAAAAACATTATTGTTTTGTTTAATCATGAGAGTTAGATCAACCGTTTCTAAACTTCTCTGTCGTGCACTCATTTGTCGTAATCTATCTTGGCTGCTGGTTGCTGACTATCTCTAATAATGTATCGTGTTAGTTGGTATCTAAAGCAATTAGACTACAGGAACAGAGCATTTGCGTCCGATAGTTTTTTTATATATAGAAACTTTGAGTTGGCTGTCACTTTCTATTCCAAAGCTATTCAGAAGGCTACTTTGGTAGTTTTTTATTTAGGAATTATTCTAAAATGAATATTTCACTGGCAGTCTGTGATAGCTTTAACGAATGTCATTGTAAGAAAATCTACAGAAGCATATTAAATTATAAAATTATTGAACTATTTATCCGAATCTTAGCTCAGATTCTGTAAAGAATATTTTGTGCCTTATTTGTGAAGAGGGAACCGCTTGTAGTGCATACTTTGTACTGCTACTTTGACTTGTAGCGCCAGAATTGTTAAATTAAGTTGTTTCTCTGCGGTCTATTCACTATGAAATATACCGGTGCTTAGAACCTTACTTTAAATATATCAATCACAAATTTTAATTTTATATTTTTTTAAGCTTACAGCAGCTTATATGTACTATATACTATATACTACATTTATACTGTAGCAGCTGGTTCAATTGAAATATTGATGTATTTGGTTGATAGCTTAAATGTAAATTGAATTGTCTTGATTAAATATTATTACATCTGCTTCCTAATTATATCACAGAAAAAAATTATCAATTTAAAAACCACAGACGGACTTTTGTTAATCATTTTTTGAGTAAAACAATATTTTTTTTGTGGAATTAAAAATTTTTTTCATTATAATGACAAAACTCATTTTACTGATTTTTCTGTGATTGTTATTATCAGTTAACCACTTACAATGTAATTCAATACTGCAATTTTACCGAGTTGTATGTAAATCAACAAAAATTTTCCTAAATTTTACAATAAATTTTTTAATGGATAAATTTCAGTAGTGAAATAATAGTTGTTAATTAATTTTTATGATATACATTCACATTTTTGTGAATTTAACAAAGTCTGATGTTAATAAAATAGACATTTATAAATGACTATTTTATTAACATCAGACTTTGTTAAATTTACAAAAATTTGAATGTTTATCACAAAATTTTGTAAATATGGAAATAAAACCTACTGTACCTGCAAAAGGGATTTTTCATCACCTGATTACTATCGGTGATGACGATGAACACAACTATGACCCCCTGTTGGAGTGCAGAATCCATGGGCCAAACCATCGTCCATGTCAGTACAGGCTGGCTGGAGCAATGCAATGTGCAGATGGATTTAAAATCGAACCTGTATTCGTGCGTCCTCGTTTTGGCTGGTGACAGCGTAAAGCAGAACGTTAAAAATTAACCGCGAAAGAGTTGGGAGAGCTTCAACCCCAGAAAAGATTGCAGGGTTTAGAAACAACAACAACGTACCGTACCATAATTAAAACACTTAAAACACGCAAGTAAGATTCATCTTTTAATGTATTATTTGTGTGACTTATTCCACAATTATATATATATTAAAAATAAAATAAAAAAATATATATTAGATATATTAGATATAATAGAAGAGTTGAACATAATCAACTATGGCGCAAGTCAAAATGGATTTAGACCTATAATAATTGATGAAATGAATTTATCATATAAAAAAAATTATGTATTGAAATTATAAAAGATTAAGTTTCATCTAAAAAAATATAAATATATTGCAATGGAATAACACAGCATCAAAAGTTCTAAAGTACAAAAAATATTTCAGAATTATTACTATACAATTGCGTTTAAAATTCAATAAAACCTAGAAACGCAAAGCCTAAGAAAGTATAAATTTTAGATACTGGAGTATTTCAATTGGTTTGTTATGACTGTACTGCATCCTACATAGGACAAATAGGTAGGTCCTTCAGTTAAAAATGTTTAAGAACATGTTCGTGATATTGGTAAAATGTATGCAGCATCAAACTTCAATATACACATCAATACAACACAACATAATTATATAGACATGAATACTAACATGAAAATTCTTTATATGTACAACGAGGAAAGATAATAATATGGACCGAATGAAATAATTATTATTGATCTATAAAAACAAAAGAAATAATAATTTACTTATGCCCGGTTTCACAAAAATTCAACTTACCAGCCGGTTAACTAACGCTTAGTTAACTTTCGTATGTAATTTAGATTATTAATGACAAAAACTTCAAGGCAATCTGATCAAAGATTTCTATGACATAGATCGTGAACTCTAACTATTTTGTTAACTGAACAAAATCGGTCGGCTAAATATTTAAACTACGGTTAAATATGTGCATGTAAAAAAATCTGTTTAATCAGGTTGCATTGAATTTTTTGTCACGAAATAAACAAAATTACATACGAAAGTTAACTAAGCGTTAGTTAACCGGTGGTTAACTTGTATTTTTTGTGAAACCGGGCATTATAATAATAAGGCCAATATGCTTGTAAATAAAATATGCGCCACAATTATTAGAAATTCTTGATCGAGTAGGCTATGACGAAGGGATAAATCAGGTATACAAATGCGACTGAATTAGTAATTGTATTTTCCTTAGTTCGGTAACTGAAGATCAAAATCAATATAATGAAAAAAAATTTCTAAAAGGACCTGTAATTATCAATAAATGTTTTGTGATATTCACAAACACTCAAAATCTATTTATATGCTGTTTTGAAAATTATAAAACTTTTAATGTTAATCACAAAATTGTTTATGGATAACACGTGCAGCATTATGATAAACACAATTTCCTTTTACATTCACTAAAGGCATTGTAATATTCACTAAAAAAATTAGCGTAAAATAAAAAATACTGTTTTATTTTGCGAAGCGTCTTTTTCATTAAAATTGTTGCCTTTGGAATGAAGAACGTGTGTCCATTAAAATAATTGTTTTGATTTTTATCAAATTTTAATATTAATTTCATCAAAGTATTGAAAACTGAGTGAGTGCTTTTTTATAAATAATAAACATTTATAATAATAAAACTGTAAGTACATATAAACACATATTTCAATTAAAAACATTGTGCAATAACTAATACATACTTTTATAATTCATATTTCAGTAGTAGGAAAATTACAATTGGGAATATAATTATTAGTTTATAAAAAAGGTAGTTAGAATAGATTTAAAACAATGACGAGTTTTATATTCCTAGATGTAAGGGATTTTAAGTTTTAAAACTCATTGAAACAATTTTCAATATAATTTATTTCTTGATACTCAAAATACTTAGAAACACGTGTTTAAGCATCTAGAAAATTTTAACTTTTCCGAGAGCAATACACCTTTAGATAATTATTGTGAAGATACAACTCCGTTAAATTTGAAGCCTTAAAAGAATTTTAAGCATTGATAAACAGTTCGATCAGAATTCAGACATAACATTTTGTATAAGGAATGCATGAACAACAACATAAAGTTTAAGCATTTTATACTTCTCCGTTAATTTTGTTAAAAATGAATATGAGTAATAATGAAATCGAACAAAATACAAATAACTGTCTAAAGCGCTCTATCACGCCCGTTTTAACCACCAATAAAGGAATTGCAAATATGTAACACAATTATCATCAATATACCAAATGTACGTGAGGATCAACTAAAAATATAGAACTTATTAAACTTCTGAAATTTAAAGGAACATGATAGTTATTTGGACAGTAAGTATTTGATGTATGTAATTAAAAATGTTGACACTTACTTTATGATATTTTCTAGGTGTCGAAAGAATCTAATTAAATGATTTGAAAACATTAGCGAAATTACATCAAGAATAATATAACAAATTTATTGAAATTTATTTAATAATTCAATTTGGTGATACATTACGTCAGAGGGAGAATGTTTATTGCATCACTTTACCCACAGCGTCTACTGTTTCTGATTAATTAACATATATAGCTGAACAATGTCAGCAACTACTGAATCGCCAGACAATTTAAATATCTTGGATATATTAAACGATACTCGTGAAAGGAAACCACTCTTACACGAAATCTATAACTGTACGATATCTTTCAGAGACTTACTATATTCAAAATGGTTGGGTAATAAGTACCAAAGTGCGCGGAGAAATATTTGAAGAAATAGTATTACTACTTCCAAATGAAGAAAATGTTAGATATTTCAAATTGTAGTAAAAAAAAAAGTTGAAAAGAAATCAAACAAATCACGCAAGATAACTTAGAAAATCAATTGAGAAGTGGCGAGGAATACTGTCAATCGCTATGGGAAGACAAATTAAGTTTGAAGGGATTTATGTTCCATTGGAACAGATATTACACACAATGATTGAAATAATATTACGGATAACCAATCGAAAAATAATTTTGAGCGCTAGCCACAATATAAGGAACCGACGGGGTATATATTGGTAGGATTATTAAACATTTTATTTTTGCTAGTACATCGATTTTAATTACTTTTTGTTTTTATTACTTTTTATATTTCATATAATCTAACAAACTATTGTACAGTATTCAAGAATCGTTTATGTAAGGATGCAGGGTCGAAGCACTTGTTAGAAAATGTACTATCAGATTAATCTATCACAGTATGAATATGTTTTAATATTTTAAAACTTAAATGTATTTAAAGCAATTTTTTCTGTATTCCATTAGATGCCTGCGATTAGCAACTATTTTGACACTTATTCATGCCATTTTAAAAAGCTAAGGATTCGAATTGGTTTAATTACTCTAAATAAAAATATCTATAATGTATAGAGGCCGTGTTGACGGCCTTGCCATATCTCTAAAGATACCTTTTAAACCATTCTTAACTATTTTGAACCATTACTAATTGCGTGTCAACCAAATAAAGCTTTGTTGAGAAATAATTTTGCCAAAATGTCCCAATGCAATGTTCGTGAACTCGCCTGCGTGTTACAAAAAAGTAGCATAATTTCGTTTGCGTTGAGTGTTTTATACGGATCATACTGTATAATATATTGTTTGGTCTAAATACAATGACAAACTGTATTTCAGAATTAGATCCGTTTCAATATTCGCATTCTTGTGTTAGCGGGGGTATATTTATGGACATACTGTGGGGGTGCAGCATTCTTTTGCAGTCAATATGTCACCGCATTTACCATATATACACATCTACACAACCGTTTTCTTTAAACGAGTTCGAGTAAGAACGAATCGCTGTATATAAATTAGCTAATTCTAAATGCGTTATTCAAATTAATTTATTCAATATATAACACAAAAATTATGTGGTTCGAATCAAATAGTTGTCACAAACACCTTCCGAATGTCTATTATCATCTTAATTGTTTATTTAGCTTAATGAATTAGATCATAAAAATTAAATTTAAGAAAACGAAATCGTCTACAAAGCGGGACACCCTCTAATTAATGAATAGAATCAATTATACGAGTAAGACACTGCCGACAAAATGGTTAAATTATTCAGAAATATTCTTTCAAACATTTTGGATTAAATGTAAAATGTTAAATGGCTATGTAGCAGCGGTTAAGATAAAACGGACTGATTATTTCCTAGACATTACATCCACTTGTCTATATAGTTACGGTATTTAACGCAAAAATTGTTATCATTATAGCTATTTACGAATTCCTACTTTGTATGCGGTCGATTAAATGTTATGTGAGGATATCAACATATAAAATAACTTTCTGTTCCAATTAAGCTGAATTGTGGTAATTTGTTGATATAATTTGCGACCCATAATTACATAAAAAAATGAAACAAAAATTTTTTTGTCATTCGTATAGTACATAGATCTACAAGTTATTATGAGAACATATCAATGATCATTTTGACATTGCGTATAACGGTATAGAAACCGATATAATTGCTTAAGAAGCAATCCGATTCATTAGCATTTTTCATCATCCAATTATTAAATGGCAAAATTAATTGTTCGTATACGGTCATAAATCAAATATTTTGGGCTGTGTCTTACAAATTTATTACCATTATTTATTATGCTGCATTTATATTGCCATAATAGCTAACCATAATAAATAATGATTATCGTATAGTAAATGTATATGACGCAATTAAAATTAATTTTATGTTATGACCTCATAATAATAATAAAATGGTTTTTACAAAGCTATTGTTGGCCCCTCCTGGATTTATTAATTCTCCTAGAGTAAATGTGCCTATATGTAAAATCACTCCACTGGGAAGTTATGTATCTGATCAAGAAGCCGTAATAAAAAAAATGAATTTTATTTGAAAATTTTTTTATAGCAAATTTATTTTTAATATTTTATCTTTCAAAATTGATAGCTTATGGTTTGCTTTGCAATGTCTGGGAATACTTGACAAATATATGCTTTTATGTGAAATGACTGAAATGTTAAAGTTGGGAACAAGCTATCAGGAATTTTTCAATTAGCTCTGGAGTACGGCAAGGAGGTGCTCTGTCCCCGATACTATTTTATCTCATGTTATATTTTGCACCGTCAATCCAACCAGGATACACAATATCTGTGTAACTGTATTGAATGGCAATGGTATCAGAGAAATACTGCGGTCCACTTGTACGATTCTTGGCTTACGTTAGTCTTAAAATTAATGAGTACAAAACAAACATATGCTCACTGTTTTTAGAGACCAAGACGCACTAGATTTTAATAGTGGTGACCGGAAGTTTTGAGGTGTGACGAATTTCCAATAACTCGGGTTCTTTGTCACTCAAAATAAGTGTGTGGGAGGGGATATTAAAGCGCGTCTTGACGCTGGCGACGTCCTGTGCTTTGTATACCTTACGCTCGCTGCTAAAGCTAAAATACATTGCAATGACCGACCAGCTGAAGTTGTACAAGGTGTTGATCAGACCCGTTGTCATGCAATGATGTAACGAGTATGACAGATGGTTAATGATATTTGAGGGAAGAACCATGCGCATGATATATGGTATGATGTTCATACCTCTTCTCTCAGAGATCACTGGTTCAGTGATCTCTGAGAGAAGAGGTGCCATTTGGCAGATACAGAGGTCGCCGTATGCGACGATGACTCTTTGGGGTAGAGAACTACATGTCTTCTAATTCGCGTTGTCTAGAAAAATATGAAGAAGCTCGGAATCGAATCCAATGGAGCCAGACTGTTGACTCGGTACGAGCCAGTAATGTTCTATAAAAGCCGTTTTATTATTACTATTATTATTATTATTATAAATTCACAAAATTTGCAAAACTGAACATTGGATTAATTGCCCTAAATTATCCTTTCAATTTAAATTTGAACATAACTGTAAAACATTTGTTTTCTTGTGCATTTTTAGATTTCATGACAAAGTTTATCGGAAATTTAGGCTGTCCACCTGCGATTATATATATATATATATATATATATATATATATATATATATATATATATATATATATATATATATATATATATATATATATATATATATATATATATATATATATATATATATATATATATATATATATATATATATATATATCTTATATATACCATTCATTTTCAAAACAGTTTGATAGTGAAGACTCGCAATTAACATCGTTCTGTCATATTTCTACCATTTATAGTTATACCAAAGAGAATGATTATTTAAATCATTTATTTGTTAAACAATTATTTGTTTTCTATCGTTATACTATCTCGTTATGATTGGATAGTAGGCTGATGGTTTACAATATTATTAAATTTGTTTATTTTAAAAATGGCGTCATTATGTTTTTCACTATAAAGGATTGATTTCTAAATATCAAATTTATCGTATATTGACCACACGCAACGCCATCTTGGATAATTTTGGCACTATGGTCCGTTAATCGTAATGGTACAATTTATGTTAGGTGGAGATGGTGGGTTAGGTGATATAAATATTGACATACTAGATTTATCGTCAATTAATGATATCAATTTATGCATGGCGACTTATGGTCTGGACTCTATTGTAAATCAACCACAGTAACAAAAAATACTTTACCTAGCCCGACTTCTATTGTTCATATTTTATTCAGACAGAACCATAATTCGAAATACCAAGTGCAAGCCTATATAACCAAGTAATCTGAATCTGAGTGATCATCTTGGAATTACTCTAAATAATATTTACCCTTCATCTATAAGTTTATGTTTCGCAACTCCTGAACCAAGTTTTGATAAAATAAATTGTACAAAATTGATGAAAATTCCTATCAGTCGCAGGAATGATGACAATTTGTGCCTAAAACACAAAATCTCAAAATCGTATCACGAAAATCAATGAACTAGGATTTAAGATCATTAATATAATAAGCATAAAACTAATATGTTTAATAGTTTTTTTACACAAACCTTACATATTATTAAAGGTGTAGGTGTAGGTGTAGGTGAATTATAGCCTATTTATTTAACCAAAATGGCTTTTGAAAAAGTCATTTAAAAATTGCATTTTTCCAACGGCATTAAAGATTGTCATCGTAATCCCTATTCATTAGAAAGTGCAGCTAGCTTATTGGACACATCAGTATTCAGATAAGCAGGAATGGCTTTTGAACACCTTCATGAACCGCTCTGGTACAATATAATGCGCTTCGTCTCCAAAACATATTACAGAGAACCCAATAAAAAAAATGTTGTTTGGGTTGACAACTCACATCGAATACTTAAATTTTTTTGTCTTTCAATAATATTGCATATTTTAATTTGCTTCAATTGTTATATAAACAATGTCCAATGATTACGTTCTTAGGGAGAGGTGTACGCTAGTCGTTAGGTTTCAAATATTTAAATATTTAAAGTGTTCAAAGTGTGTTTTTGACGATATACCGCTCAGCTATTTCCACTGTGATCTATCACTGATTCAAACACCTTATTAAGTAGTAAATCTTAATTTTTTGTTTCTTTAGAAACGTAAATATTTTAATTTTATTTTAAATATATTTATTAGAATATTGTTAATAAATTAATAAATAAATAAAAACATAAATTTTAGTTTTGTTTTAATTTATTTAAATTTTGTATAATCTGTGAGTGTTGTTGTTGTTTTTTTATATACTTCTTAGATGCCATGTTTTATATTATAAGAATCTTCATCGGGTTGTGTGTAGGCTTTTGGGTAAATTAAAAATTAAAAAAAAAAATTTTTTGTTAATTTCAATTTAAAAACAATAAATCACCAAATTGTTTTATTTTTTGTTAGTTGTGAATAAATTTTCAAAATGGTCAAAAACATTGACAATTAATGTGTTAATTAATTCTAAAGATTGTGTGATGCGGTCTTTTATGTATAACCTCATAATTATATATACATATTATATACTATAGTTATGGCTATTTCCACTTTGCATAATTTAAGTTAAGATTTATTTTAGTTGTATACATTAATGTGATACGCAACCAACAAATGTCAATAATATGCTACATAACGGAAATGCAATATTTACTGTGTCGTGTGGTTAAACTTGTTGACTCGTGTTGATCTCCCGCATATTAACGAGGCAATATTATTAGCTCCAGTATGGTCGAGTAGTATTCATATCACACTTAAAAGTACTCGAACGAACATAATTCGTTTACTTCTCTGAAAATACATTGGTTATGGTATTGTTGATACATGTTTAAAGCCTCCGAAAGTATAAGAATGACCTATTTATTTAGTTTAGCCCCTTCAGTTGGGGGATACTTCCATGCCTCGTAAAAGATTTATAGCTACGTTTACGAATGCGACTAAACAACCTGTCAATCATTTGTATTAACCGCTCACTGATGTAAGCCACTTCAAAGATATCATTTTACAACAATTGGGATGATCTGATGGGATCTATACCGGATCACGACGTCAGAACTTAAATGCTAGAGCTGGCAAAAATCAGACTGACTTCTTTAAAAATATAAGTCCGTTCTTCCGACACCTATATAGCGACCACTAATGGGAAAAGAATGATTTACTTTGCGATCGAGCACGATCTTACTGTGGCTAGCACGTCCTTTCCTTATAAAATATCCACTTGGAAACATAAACACGTATTCGCATAAGACATCCCGAAATCAAATTGTGTAAATTTCTTAATTAGAATTTCTTAAGTATAAATTACGGTTGTCAGGCGACTCTAGGTTTGGCAAAAAATAAACCTAAAAATGAGTAGTTTGCTGAACAGTGTCGTCTTTGAAGAATTGACACTGGCCAGGCAAAGGCTAAAACTAAACCGTTCCTCTGGGGTTGGTGTATTAATTCCGAGCTCTTGATATTCGGAGAGGATGGATTTTTGGAATTATATGTTTTCGACCATATTCGATTAGTATGGCAAAACGAAGTAATGCATGATGAAAGAAAACTAGCACCATTATGCCATATCGTTAAAAAAAAAGGTCGCTCAAAATGCGAAAACTATCGCGGCATATATCTCTTTTTTGAACAGCATATAACTTATACTGTCTTACATAATACTACCAAGGAGGATTTCGTTCATATTTCGGCCACTCACTGATCACTGATTTTTGTTGAGGATGATTCTTTATAAATAAAGCGAAACATCCCGTGATGTCCATTAGGTGTTCTGGAATTATCGGCAAGCCTGTGTTATAATAGTTGAAAACTAGCTATCAGTATAGTTTTTGCAATTTATAGCTCTGGTGTCAGTCTAACCAGGTTCAGGCATATATGCAGATGATATCTGTATAATTGGACTGTGTGGCAACGGTATGAAAGAACTACTTGATCCGTTTTTACGATTTTCTGCTTCCGTTGGTCTTAAAGTCAATGAGTCATCTTGTCCCTGGTAACCTTGCTTTGTATTCCTTATGCCATTGCCAAAGTCGAAATACGTTACAAATACTAATAAACTGACGTTGTAAAAGTTGTTGATCAGACCCGAGTATATGAGGTTTGGTCACGTTCTGCGAGCCCATCCTAAACGGATGCCTCAGCAATCTCTAAGAAGAGAACCGCTTTTTGAGTGGCGCAGAGGTTGCGGTTGTCAACGATGGTTCCTCAGAGTAGAGAATGGCTTGTCTTCATCGGGTTCAGCAATCTTGTATGAACCATTATTATTATTATTATACAAGATCGATCATGCTTTACTTGTGAAGAAACTTGAGAAGGTCACTTGTAATATTCTCCCTTAATTTCGTTAATTTGTTCGTATTTTCCATAATTTGTTCTGCGTGTTGATCCGGCTGTAAGAAACACAAAGTGTTACAGTGTTGCTTATAGATTCCTATAATTGCGAACGTATATATTCAGGTTTGCAAGAATAATTGATCAGTAAAGCAGACCATGGTCATAGTCGGTTTTCTTCATAATGAAAAGTAATACGTGTTCTTGAATACTTTAAATTCTATCACTATGAACAGCATATTTCGCAATTGGGTACTGACAAAACTATAGTATAAAATGAATAAAATCCTTTGCTTTACGACCTCTTTGGTTCATCGTCTGATTTCATCATAGAATTGGCTTTGAAAATAATTAAATCTATATGTTTGGTAATGGACATGTTGCAAAAAACCGTTAGTCTTAAGTTTTTTATCTCATTCACTCTCTCGATATTATTGCCAGTTATATTATATTCCATATAGTTATTGGTGACTTTTCTATGGAATGACATAATTTTACTTTTATTGATGGTGATGGTGTTGATTCGACTTACACCACTCACTGATTCGATCGATGACGTCTTCTATAGTAAAATTGCATCTTGTAAACTTGCAACGCAGCTGAAGGTCTTTAGATCATCGGTAAATAATAGAAGGACAGTTTAGTTGGTGATAACGTTGATAATAGCCTTGATAAATATTAGGAAAAAGCAAGGTTCATGTGCAAACCTTGTTGAACTCCCGATGAAGCGTTAATAGTACGACGTAAACTTATCAAATTCGGAAACGCGAGGGACCGGATAACATTTCCGCCTTCGGAAATTTCCGTTTCTCTGAAGTTTTATTTCAAATTGTCTCTAAATTAATGTCAAATATCAGGTTTCAACGTATAGTTAGTAAACCGTGTAGTCTAGATCTCTATATAGAGCTATAGTAAAGCTCACTTACAAAGTTCTTCATCATTTTTTTCAGCTCTTACATTTTCAAATAACTAGCAATTTAGCTTGCGACCAGGAGTTAAAATATCAGCCTCGTTTGTTGATTCAGCACTATCGGAGTTGTTTCCTGTTCCTTCTGTCCTTAGAGATAAGGACGCCGAGCTTCTAATCAGCTCATTCAATATTTCATCGATTTTAAAAATTAGGCCTTGATCAACCGCTAAAAAATCCAGCACACTACTGTTGTTATGATCACCTCAATATCATATGGCTTCAATCATATTCATTTCCAATGTTGGAATAGGGTCATCTTTTGCTGTTTCCACAAGTTTGTTCCAAAAAACTCCACATTTTTTTTAAAAAGTTTGTTATTGTTTCTTTTTTGTAGACACAAATAAAGAGGACATTAAACTGATATAGCTGTCATCGCGAGTATCCTTTTTTTAATTAACTTATAATAAGTTAATTAAAAAAAGCAATACAAATACGAGAAATAGGGGAATTAACATTTGAATGGTTTTGTGCGGTATTTCTTTCGTTTTTCCCCTATATCTAGTTTATTTATGAAACATGAAAATGAAACGGTGTACATTGCATTTCGAAATCGATTCCGCCTTACACAAGTACTAAATAATGGGAATTTTAATTTTCGTTCCAAAAAGGTGTTTCAGCTTCCAAGAATGAGAAGTTTCCGGTACATGCAAGTTCAGTTTAAACCCTAAACTTTATTTTGGTACAAAAAATTCCACGTAAAAGAAGTTTCTAGGACAAGTTTTACGTATTTGATTTTACCCTACCAATTTCTATGAATTGATATCTGCCGGTAAGGCATGAACAAAACCATTTGACAAAATCAATAAAAACCCCAAAAGAATGAATATTTTCCAGTGCCTTACAATGGCTGATCCAATTAAAACCTTAACTGAAGTTGGTTCGTAAACTGTATTATATTTGTTAATATTTTTCGATAGCCTCGATAGTACTGCTAGCAAGCTCAATTTCAGAACATCACTTTCGTTTAATTGTTTGTTTTCGCTAATAGTTTGCTTTGAAATGGAGATACATATAACATCGTAAAGTATTTTAAAGATAAATGACTGCCTTAAAGTTATACCAGACTTTCGTCCCAGGAAAATTTAAAATTTCCTCTGACAACACGCGCCTAAAAAATACATCCCAGTCTTTTTTTTCTCAATACAAATAAATGTATCGTATGTGAATAAATAATGTATCGAATTCGAATGTTGCATTAGGATTTCTGCTACATAAATAAATAAATATTTCGAATATTTCGAATTGCACTTTAAGAAAAACATAAGAAAAAAATTCTTCTGGTCAAGATTACAGTAGGCCAGGATTTTTGACATATCGATCTGGTAAGGGTATTCAAACTTGAATTTTCTGTGGTCACCCTGATTGTTCTAAAAAATTTAAATTATCAAATACTGATATTACTCGCGGAAATTTTACAATTTTACTCCGCAGGTTCCTCGAATCATAAAGCACTTGTTCCTAGACAAATCAGAGGCTTAGATCGAGATGTAATGAAAGTTGTGTGTTCTGAAAAACTACAGTGCAAATTTATGAGGACCTTGTGTTTATTTAAGTGATTAGTGCGCCTACCGTGGGTCCGAGCTAGTCTACTAATTCTAAGTAAATGTTTTTTTATTATAAATGAGAAGGGTTAGTTTTTATTATTTTCTAACTTCTATCTACATTATTCTATTTTTATTATCTTATGTATAGTTACTAAACTCGGAAGTAAAAATGAAAGGTGATATGTTTGTATGAATATCGGACAACATACACATAAATGCTGTATCAACATGTTATGTGTTCACATCACTGTGTGAAATTGTGTGAAATAAAAATAAAGTATAAATGTACCATATTAGCAATTTTGTGTTGGAATTGTTTGTTACCAGCTTAGTGGTATAACAGTTTGTACCATCGGAAAGTGGTGAGATGTTGAAAAAATGTAAAACAACAACAGTTAAGTCATTGACTTCAATTCAAAAAGCGCGTTCTGAAATGCTGAAAATCAAAGATAATCATCCTAACGATTTCCTGAATTTTATATCACAAGCATGTTCAAGTGATTCAAAAAATCAACGATTGTCTGTGTTACCGTTTTATGCTGCAACATTTAGTAAGACGCAAATAAAAATTTTAGCATTTTTAAATAAAGACTGCAAAGCAACAGGCACCGATCTTATATTGCGTATTCCAATGGTACAGGTGGACTAGCCAGAGAGTGAATGAAAATGATCCAATGGATTCATTTCCTTTAACGGATATTATAACGGCTAATCACAATACCGAGTCCATGGGAAATTTGCTTCGATCTTACACATTCGAAGTTACAAATCATTTAAGCGTGTGGCTTGTGATAATCGCGGTATTCTCAGACTTTAGCTTTCCGCGGCTTAATGCAGCTTTGTATGCATTCAATAGAATGGATATGGTCCAATACTTGAAATATTTACATAACTCAATTTGTAGGAAACTTGATAATTTAGTTATATTATACTTTGTGTGGCACAAATAATGAAGAATATGACCGCTGATGTCAATGAACATTTTAAAAATAGTCAACAGAAAAAAAATTTTGAAAGACGTATTGGCTGCATTTCACATATTCAAAGATTTTAATGCAGCAAAATACGTATGGAAACTGTTATGCGTCGTTTTGCAAAATCGCTACTTTGATAGAACGGTACGAGATGCATTATCCGAACTAATACAAATTATTGTAGAATTTGAAATGACATTTGAGATGTATAAGAAATATTAATAAACCGGGCCCAGAATAGGCCAAGATATAGCCAATAGAACTCCTTACTATTACGGTATGTCAAAAATCCAGGCTTACTGTAATCTTGACCAGAAGTGTAACATGAAAATTCGACAGATTTATTTATGCGTAGCAGAAATTCAAACGGATAAAGCAAAATATATATTATGCACCAGTTCACCAGGTTTTAGTCACAACTATATAAGGAGGCTAAAACTATCAAAGTTAAATTGAATTACAAATATCTATAGTGCAAAGCAGGACAAATATAATTACGCAAGTCAGACGGATCTGATGTTTATCGAATCCATTCTCTAAATGATATTTTTCGCATTAAAAAAACTGCCCATCCAGATAAGGAAAATGATGAGATTTTAGATGTCCTCTAAGTATTATATATAATATTTTTAGATCTGTTTTTGTTTATATTTTTAAGTTTGTTATTGTTTATGTTGATTTGACAGCTTAAATTTTCTCTGTATTCATATTTTTTTAACGTTGGTAGTATGCAACTTTGAAATTGGACAGTATATCAATATGTTAATGCTTTCCTCGTTTTTTTAATTCTTGGGTTCATAGCATAATATTATTTTTTGTTTTTATATGTACAGAGTTTTATTTTTCTATTTTAATGGAATGGACATTTGGTTTTGTTTTTGTTTTTTAATGATACATTTTAGGTTTTTATTTTTTTCATATTCTAATGCACAGTTTTTTTTTTTTGCTTAATTTATATTTTTTACACTTCACAGTTTTTTATTTATTTATTCGAATATTTTATTTTCTTGTTTTTATTTTTCACATGTAAAGTACAGATATCTATTGTTGATGGCTTTATATTATATACAGTTTCTATAACAGAGCATCCTCAATGCAATAACTTATGATTTTTGCCTTTTGCCTTTTACTTTTAATTGTAAAATAGCATACCCAATGAATGAGGTAAAGTTTAATTACAGCCAATTTCATTTTAATGAATTGTTTATAAAATGATACGTCAAACATTATTTTCGCAAATTAACTGATTTTGAATTATATTATTTATTCATATAATTATGCTATTTTATTTCTAAATTATTAAAAATATTACTAATATTTTTGTTTGACACCAGCCTAAATTTATTATCATATATAAATTACATGTATTACATAAAAAATTAAATTCAAAATCGTTTGTTTACGAAAATAATATTTTGACAATTCAATTGTTAAACAAATAATTTAATTTTGAAATGTAGCTTAGGTACTTCATTCTATTTTTGAATGAGGCAAAAGTTAAAAGATTGTTAACATTTCGAATGAGTCAACCACCAACATAAAGAACACAAATTTTTTTTTTCTCAAATTATTTTCCATACAATCCTGTAAGTGAAAAGTAAAAGTTTTTGCATTGGGGATGCACTGTAACCTATTCATTCACATCCATTACGCGTAAACAATTTAGTATATTGTATCAAAATATTCGCGGCCTCAGAATCAATTTTGATTCATTTAGCACATACATTGCCACCCTAAATCCTCAATCTGATTTTATTTTTGTGTCTGAAACTAGGATGTATTCTCATGAAAGGGACGAGTTTCATCTACCAAACTATAACTTCAATGCATGTTGTAATGATAGCTATTGTTCTGGTGGTGTAAGTGTTCTCATCAATAGAGATTATGCAAATTTCTCTGTCCAACTGTACAACTGGACTTCAGCGGGTCTCCTTATTGTTAATATTCAATTTGATAATCAAGCTTGGACATTTGTGTGTATTTATCGCTTCCATAACAAAGATATTATAGTACATTCTGTAATGGTTTGGAGAATTGGTTTGGAGTTTCCCATATTGATTCATCTAAGGAAACCATTGTTAGTGGACAAAAAAAAGTATTAAAATCATGGATGAATTCTAATCTTTTACGCAAAATATCTAAATTAAAAAAATTCTCTAAAGGTTTTTAAGGTAATTATTACCGAAGTAAGTTTGAGCAAATTGGCACTGATTTCAAGATTGCGTGGGAAATCACAGATGACGTTTTAGGTAGAAACCATCACAGAGATCAAATTACTCAAATTTATAAGCATCAAACAGACACCCAGATATCTTGTCCTATGGATATATCAAATTAATTTAATACATTTTTTACTATCATCTCCTCGTCACCTAACTGTTCTAATTCAGTTCTGGATGATAGAAATCGATTTATTCTTGGTACTCCTAAGAATTTTAGAAGCTCTTGCTTTTTTGAGCCAATTAGTGCACTCGAAATTGTGTATGCGATTATGTGAAGAAAAAAAACAAATCATCCAAGGGTTATGATGAAGTCAGCAAAAATTTTATTATCAAAAACTGCTCTTTGATTTTGGTAGACGTTCTGAAATACCTTTTCAACTTGAGTTTGGAGAGTGGCGTATTTCCAGACGTATTTAAGATTGCTGTTGTTCTACCGGTTTAATGCTGTTGTTCTACCGGTAAAAATATTTGAGAAATTGATTAAACGTAGAGTGGTTTGCTATCTCGACCATATTAAATTTTTAAATGATAAGCAGTTCGGGTTCAGAGAAGAGAAATCTACGGAAGATGCTCTTCTAAATTGTCTGAGTCACATTTATCTTACGTTAAATAAGTCTCTGAAACCTTAAGCACTATTTGTTGACATTTCAGAGGCATTTGACACCGTTGACCATAGCATTCTTCTGGTTAAATTATCAAGTATAGGCTTTCGAGGTAAGGTTATAGACTGGATCGTTGTTAAAATGTTGTTAAAATAAACGGTGTGTTAGTTGTTAAAATAAACGGCAAGTTGTTAAAATAAACGGTGTGGTTAGTGATCCGGGAAATTTGAGCTGTGATCCACCACATTTGCTACTTAGTATTGATGATATCGAGAGGTATTTCTAGATGCATTACTTTAATAATTACTGTGAAATTAAAATTTAAATATATTAGAAAATTTAGATCACCTCTACTCCGCAAATCATGTCTATCCATATTATATACAGTCAATAAAGTCAATCATTTGTAACGATCATCAACAGCCGCATGGCGAATGTTGATGGTCATTTTCAGAATTTATTCTTGCAGAGGCTTCTGAGCGGTGATGTTTAGCTGGCTAGGCTCAGGTAAATGGGTCGTGGAATCCAGAAGCATGCAAGAACCTGTTATACACCGCAGGAAAGGATAATGTTATGAGGAAAACAACCAACTGCCTCACTCTACTCACCTTTACACTATGTACCTACCATAAGTCACCACGCTTGCTATATTCAACTTACTTCATTACAGAGGAAAAAAAAAAAATATCGAATTACTTAAATTAAACAATAGAAATTCAACTTTAATTTGTTTTTAAATGACAAAAAAAAAATAATAAAGGCTTCTACCACCCTAAGATAACTAATTACTAAACTACACTAAAATATGTAATAAAAAAAACAAATATTAAGAAAAAAACCAAACTTAACTAACTTAAAAATAATTTATATAAGAATAAGTATAATAAAAAAAAACACAAAAACTGTACCCACAAACACGCTTCACCACTGTTGATTGCTGTTCCGTTCTTGTTGCTTGATGAGATGATAAAATGACGATAATGATGTAATCATTCACGTGTTTAATTATTATTGATTATTAATATATTAAATTGAAAACCTTATTTATTAATTGTATTTAATTATATATACTATTTAAATGTTTGAAGTTTTTAATTAATAGTTTTAAAGTTGTTTTATTATATTATGTTTGGTTTTTGTTGGTTTTTATGCAATGAAGAGACGAAATTTTTATTGTATTTATTTTAGATGCACGCGCAGGACCCAGCACAATACTGACGACACAAAACTGATACAATTTATATTTTTGTTTATATTTTTTTCCATATATAGATAGTTTTAAATAACTTATAATAATAGGTCTTCTATCATAATAGGACCCAGCACAATACTGACGACACAAAACTGATACAATTTATATTTTTTTTTTTATATTTTTTTTTCATATATAGATAGTTTTTAAATAACTTATTTATAATCGGTATTTTAAATCACTTTATACAATTTATTTCTGTTTCTTTATTTACTTATAATAATATTTTTTTTTTTTTAAAAGCCTTTATAATTTTATAATTAGTATTTCTTGTTTTCTACTCAAAAGTTCATTATCAACTAACTAGTCTTTTTTTGTTTATAAAAAAAAACCTCAACACCGATAAAAAAAAAAATTCTGGAGTATATAATGATTTATGTACTTGATCGATCGTACGATCACCACCCACCAACCGCGTTCATTCGCGCCAAAAACTTGTACTTTGTACATAAGAACCGACATATATACATCTGTACATTACATAAACATTGATTATATAACCATTACATTATATTGACAACCCTTGCTTGGGACGGTGAAAAATAAATAAATTAAAATTTAAACAAAAAAAATCACCGTCACAAATCGTGGGGACGTCCCACAACCCCTGAGAGATGTCTCAAAGCCGGGCACCTTGTATGACACCACCCGAAGACAAAGGAGTTTATGAATTTAAATAGGATGCAGTATTAAGTTTTGATATCCTTTACATGATATGTGCCCATATCAACACCCTTTTTGTCTATTAGTTTGAAAGCTACATTTCCTACAGGTTCCTTAATAAATGCTATTTTAAATTTTGGGGCAAGTTTCGCTGAAAATTTTTGAGCAGCGGCACTCTGACAGAAATTCCTAACATATACCTGCTGGCCAGCAGAAAATTGTCTATCCCGACTTCTTAGGTTGTATGTATGTAACCTTTTATGATGTGATTTGAGTAAGTTATCTAACACTGTTTTCTGAGCAAGAGTTAGCTTGTCGTCATTAGATAACTGAACCTCCTTATCATCTAATCTATGTAATTGTCGAAGAAACTGGTAATGTGTGCCATGTGGAATGTAATGTTGACCAAACACCATAAAGTAGGGGGAACGTCCAGTACTATCATGTGTCACATTACGCAATGCTGACGCTATACAATGGATATTCATATCCCAGGTAGTATGATCTCCCTGAATATAAGAGCGGATGGCTGACAGAATACTACGATTAACGCGTTCGGATGCATTCGCTTGGGGAGAGTATTTGGCTGTCAACATGTGTTTAATGCTATATTTTCGTAAAAAATCTTTAAAAATTTTAGATGTAAACTGCTTTCCGTTGTCACTCATAATTTGTTCGGGCACAGAAAAAACATTCAATACCTGATTCGTTAAATATTTAACAACATTGTTACTAGTAGCATCTCGCATAGGCTGGAGGAGAACGAAGCGACTAAACTGATCGAGAACAATAAATAAATAGGTGTTACCCAATTTTGACCGCGGATATGGCCCCATAAAATCGATGTATAATCGTTGAAAACTCCTACAAGATTCGATGTAGCGACCCATAGTTGGACGTGTTATAGTATTGGATGCCTTACTAGCCTTACATATCGGACAATTGGCTATAAAATCATGAACATCTAATGCCATTTTTGGCCAATGGTAATATCTTCGAAGAACCTCTAACGTTTTTCGTATCCCTAAATGTGCCGACTTTGGTTGCGAATGCGCTCGGTCTAAAAGGATAGGAATAAGTGGGTTAGGGACAGATATTTTCCAAGAAGGGATGTCTGTTGAAAGATCAGATTCAGGTTTAGGAAGGATAAGAATTTTTCCACTGCTGATTCGCAAATTGGATTGGATGTTGGGATTAGATTGGATTAAGGAAATCTGATTAACGTATTCAGGATCTAGGAAATGAATGGAATCGCGGTCATCGTGGAATGGATAGTCATCAGCATTCGTAGACAATGTTACCGATTCGGCCTGACGTGAAAGAGCGTCCGGTACGATGTTATTTTTCCCTTTCCGATACTCAATTCCGAAATTGTATCCTTGAAGCTTAAGACTCCAGCGCGCGAGACGCCCAGAAAGCTCCTTTTGTTCCATTAACCACTTCAAACTTGCGTGATCCGTGATTATGGTAAAAGGGTAGCCTTCTACATATTGCCTGAACTTCCCAACACTTAGTACAGCGGCATAACACTCCAATTCGGTAATACTGTAATTACGCTGCGCTGCATTAAGCTTTTGAGAAATAAATGCAATAGGGCGTTCATCGCCACTGGATGACTTTTGAAATAACACTGCTCCCACGCCAATCATAGATGCATCACATTGAATGTAGAAATGCTGACTCCAATCAGGATTAGCGAGAACAGGAGCGGATGAAAGAGAGAGCTTTAACTTCTCGAAAGAATCCTGAGCCATATCATTCCACTCAAACTTCCGGTTTTTCTTCAATAAATTGGTGAGCGGTGTTGCTAATTCGGAATAACGATGAATAAACCGTCGATACCAACCTGACATGCCCAAAAACCTTCTGAGTTGTCGGACTGTCTTTGGGATAGGATAAGCAGTAATGGCAGATACTTTGGATGGATCTACCTTGAGTACACCATCGCCAACGATGTATCCAAGGTAGCGGATTTCTTTGAGTAAAAATTTACTCTTCTCCAGGTTTATGGTTAGGTTAGCCTTTGATAATAATTCGGCAACTTTTCGTAACAGAGCAATATGTTCGTCGAATGTCTCCCCAGCAATTAAAAGGTCATCTAAATAAACAAATATTTGGGTATGGAGCTCATGGGGTATGACGCGATGCATTAATCGGCACATAGTCTGGGGAGCGTTACAGAGTCCGAAAGGCATGACAGCAAACTGATATAAAGGTCGTCCCGGCACAGTAAAAGCTGTCTTATCCTTCGAC
The DNA here is from genome assembly GCA_963556175.1 of Tipula confusa. Lineage (NCBI taxonomy): Eukaryota > Metazoa > Arthropoda > Insecta > Diptera > Tipulidae > Tipula > Tipula confusa. The sequence goes on from OY744475.1 coordinate 135,409,663, forward strand.
CCCTCATCTAACGGTATTTGCCAAAAGGCGTCTTTTAAGTCAAGGCTAGAAATAAACCTTGTCTTATTGAGACGCCCTAGCAACCCATCGATGAGCGGCAAAGGGTAAGCATCCTTAACCGTGACCGAGTTGACCTTCCTTGCGTCTAAGCACAAACGGACTCTGCCATCTGCCTTACGTACTATCGCCATTGGGGAGCTCCATGAGCTGTTGCTTTCTTCTATTACGCCTAGTGAATACATCCTATCTATTTCTTTGTTCATCTCAGCCTCAACAGCTGGAGATACAGCATAATAACGCTGTTTAATGGGTTTAGCATCACCAACGTCAATAGAGTGTTTTAACAGATGGGTTTTACCCATACCAAGCTTGGCTGAAGATGGGAACAATTGTTTTATTGTCTCTAACTGTTGTTGCTGGATTAAAGTAAGTGAGTGTAAAGGTGGTGTGATCGTATTGCATTCGGTTTCTGATACTGTTCCTGATGAAAATACATTGTGGGATGGTAAATTAAAATCGAAAAGTGATCTTTTGTGAGCAATTTTTAAATTAAATAACCGCCAAAAATCAATGCCAAGATATAGTTCTTGTTGAAGATTTGGAGCTAGATGCAGTGTAATAAAATTTGTTTGGCCTTCAAACATAACAGGAATTTTTATGTGACCTATGATTAGTGCAGTGTTTCCATTTGCGGTTTTAATTGTAGAGGGAAAGTGACGAAAGTGAACGGTTGGGTCTTTGAGAACTTCTTCGCAGTTTTTACCGAGCAATGACACGTTGGCACCACTGTCTAACAACCCTAGCATCTTCTTACCCAACACTGTTATTTCGGCATACGGTCGACCATCGAAATTATCAGCAATTAATGATTCGATTATTTGGTGTTTAATAGATTTTCTCAATTGGAAATATCTAAGAAATCGGGTTGCTGTATTAAATTTAGGTTGAAAGAATTTTGCTTTACTTTGTGAAAATATATGCAAGCTATATTTATCATTTAAGAGCGCTTCAAGATTGAACGATACTCTCCTCTTTGGTGATATCCGGTTTGTGAAGGATCGGGGGTAAATGTCTTCGACTGATTCACCCCCGCCTTCGAGTTTCCCCACACTACGCAACAATGATTACAATTTGTCTTAATCACATCCGGTGCTCCACACCCAAAACAAAAGATGTGACATATACGTTGATCACAGTCTTTAAAAAAATGTCCTGTTTGTTTACAGTTCCAACAATGTTTAATCACATTTGAGTAAGGCATACTGGTGGAAGAAAATGGTGGTTTTAAACGTTGACTATTGTGATTAGCAACCACAGCGTTAATCATTGGTTGACGAAGATTCAAATTAACGTTGTTAGCATAGCTACTAGGTTCTTGATTAGTTAAATGGTTCCTGTTGTCAAAATGCGTATCACCTGGTCTATAATAACCTAATTGTGGTAAAGGTGCCTGACTTTGGTAATGAGGTTGCTCTTGCAAACAATTTGGAGAGATAGGCACAACTGGATTAAGGCTGTTACTGTTTTTATAACACTGTTGTTGTGAACCCGATAAGCATTCGTGAGGATTTAATAAATAGTTATTGGAGGAACTTGCAACTACCGGCGTCTGAATTTCGTGGACAAATCTACGTGATTCGCATATTGCTTCTGGCACAATCCGATTACGTATCCAAGCGTCTTCATATGCAACACATTGACGTACTAGTTCATCAATTGTTGCAAAATGTGTTACGGCTAACCGATCCTGTAACCCCGCATGCATATTTTGAGTTATAATAAAGATCATTTCAGCATCGGGTAACGGATTTTCCATTTGTAAAGACAAAGATAATATGGCGCTATAAAAATCAATAAATTTCTCATTTGGTTTTTGCTTCTTCGTGTCTAGTATCCGGCGTATTTCTAAGTCCGTCCGTCTGTCAGCGAATCTTTTAATTAGTTCAGATTTTAGAAGCACCCAGTCAACTACCCCATACCTTTGAATGAAATCCCAGTACCAGTCAGCGGCTACGCCTTTCAAGAGGTAACTTAAGTCATTTGCAAGTTGCTGGAGATGAACAGCGTTTATCGCAGCCTGATGCTCGACCATTCGTATGAACCTCTTGGCCGGCGTTCCGTGGGGTGTGCCATCAAAGGAAATCGACCATTTTGTTGGATCTCGTTGGAAAGGATAGTATTGAATAGGTATGGGTATTTCCGAGGTTGAAACCTTTGAAGTTTGAGGCTGGTTAGATGGGTTTGTAGAGGTACGTTTTTGGGATTTCGCCATATTATGATGCTCCAATGAAGGTTTTGTTCTTGCCTGTGAAGGGCCAGCTTGGTTACTTATCTCTGCGAGCTTAGGAAAACTACTCCTGCGTATTTTAACCGAAGTTTGAGACTTATCAGATTCCTCTGATGATCCTTCGTCAGAAGTATGAGTGGCATCACTAGTTCGGATTTCTTCGGGAACCGCCAATTCCAAAGTTTTCAGCTCGTTGGTGGATTTGTTCAAGTCATCTGCACCTAAATTGCAATTTTTTACGAATTTGATCAATTGATCGCACTTTTCCGTAAGTTCAGCTACGCTAGATGCAATTACCTTAGAGTATTTCAATCGGTACAACCGACCCTGAATATGAAATAATCTAGCATGATATTTCTCAAATTGTTGTTTAATATTGCATGACTTAACTACTAGCGCATGCTCAATATCAGTGTAAATTTGACGAAGTTTTATCGAAATTTCGTTTACGGCGCGCTTTGGGTTTTTTTGCTCTGAACGGATAGGTCTATTCGGAGCTAACACAGGATGAACCTTCTCATCTTCTAGAACTTTTAACAATTCATTTAATCGAGAAAGAGGATTACCTTCCGTAATGCCCCGCACAGAACATTCTAATTCAAATTCGTCGTTTTCTAACTGATCTGGATTCATATTGTTTAGTTACTTACTGAGTCCGTCACAAGTTAAATTCACAACTTAAGTTTACTAATTTAAATAAATTTCAATGTTTATGTATTAATAGTTATTCTTAACGTTTGTTTTTATACTAAAAAAACATTATTACCAACACAGAAACAATATTCCAACAAATATGAGTGTTTGGTAATTTAAATAATAATAAGGGAGAGAAAAAAAATTAAATAATTAGTTTAAATTGATCAATTATATAATCCAGAATTAAGCGCGGTGAACTCACAGTAGGTACTTCATCTCACATAACCTGAGCATGAAAATAAAACAATAAATGTACGTGAATAGGGTAAACAGCTGGTTGCGTTAGGAAAAGGATAGAACGAAAAATGGGAACTTCTAGGAACAATGGAACTACGAACCCCCCAACTAAAATCAAAACACCCGACGTGGAAATAGTGGCCGTTCGTAATTCCATCGCTCTCAGAAAGGATGTTGCACCAATTTGTGTGAAATCAAAACAGCAAGAGAGCTGGAATCAACACAAATCGGTGCTTTACAAAAGGAAAAGACAAAAAAATAATAATAATAATGAAAATCGAAAAAAAAAACCTAATAAAAAATAATAATAATAACGCAAAAGAAAATAATTAACCCATGCGTGCAAGACATTTGATTCAAAACATACATATTATATGGATACAAATGCGCGAATGGGTTAATTAAAAATAATAAAAATAAACGAAAATTAAATTGGAGAAAAAAAAAACCCGAGAAAAGTTATAGTTAACCCATGCGTGTCAAACATTTAATTCAAAACATATATAATTATATGGATACAAATGCGCGCATGGGTTAACTACAAAAAAAAATAACTGAAAAGCTAAAACAAAAGTTGAAAAAAAAAATTTGATTTGAAAATAAAACCGAGATACGTAATAGCTAACCCATGCGTGCCAAACATTTGATTCAACGTATTTAGAATACGGATGCAAATGCGCGCATGGGCTAGCTAAAAAAAATAAATGTAAATAAAATTTAAAAAAAAATTGTAATCATAACTGAAAATAAATATAATCATAAACGCGGACAAAAATAACAAATTACGGGATTAGGATGGGAACAGAAAAGGTAAATTAGCCATGTGTGAAGTTTGGGCGCCACTGTAACGATCATCAACAGCCGCATGGCGAATGTTGATGGTCATTTTCAGAATTTATTCTTGCAGAGGCTTCTGAGCGGTGATGTTTAGCTGGCTAGGCTCAGGTAAATGGGTCGTGGAATCCAGAAGCATGCAAGAACCTGTTATACACCGCAGGAAAGGATAATGTTATGAGGAAAACAACCAACTGCCTCACTCTACTCACCTTTACACTATGTACCTACCATAAGTCACCACGCTTGCTATATTCAACTTACTTCATTACAGAGGAAAAAAAAAAAATATCGAATTACTTAAATTAAACAATAGAAATTCAACTTTAATTTGTTTTTAAATGACAAAAAAAAAATAATAAAGGCTTCTACCACCCTAAGATAACTAATTACTAAACTACACTAAAATATGTAATAAAAAAAACAAATATTAAGAAAAAAACCAAACTTAACTAACTTAAAAATAATTTATATAAGAATAAGTATAATAAAAAAAAACACAAAAACTGTACCCACAAACACGCTTCACCACTGTTGATTGCTGTTCCGTTCTTGTTGCTTGATGAGATGATAAAATGACGATAATGATGTAATCATTCACGTGTTTAATTATTATTGATTATTAATATATTAAATTGAAAACCTTATTTATTAATTGTATTTAATTATATATACTATTTAAATGTTTGAAGTTTTTAATTAATAGTTTTAAAGTTGTTTTATTATATTATGTTTGGTTTTTGTTGGTTTTTATGCAATGAAGAGACGAAATTTTTATTGTATTTATTTTAGATGCACGCGCAGGACCCAGCACAATACTGACGACACAAAACTGATACAATTTATATTTTTGTTTATATTTTTTTCCATATATAGATAGTTTTAAATAACTTATAATAATAGGTCTTCTATCATAATAGGACCCAGCACAATACTGACGACACAAAACTGATACAATTTATATTTTTTTTTTTATATTTTTTTTTCATATATAGATAGTTTTTAAATAACTTATTTATAATCGGTATTTTAAATCACTTTATACAATTTATTTCTGTTTCTTTATTTACTTATAATAATATTTTTTTTTTTTTAAAAGCCTTTATAATTTTATAATTAGTATTTCTTGTTTTCTACTCAAAAGTTCATTATCAACTAACTAGTCTTTTTTTGTTTATAAAAAAAAACCTCAACACCGATAAAAAAAAAAATTCTGGAGTATATAATGATTTATGTACTTGATCGATCGTACGATCACCACCCACCAACCGCGTTCATTCGCGCCAAAAACTTGTACTTTGTACATAAGAACCGACATATATACATCTGTACATTACATAAACATTGATTATATAACCATTACATTATATTGACAACCCTTGCTTGGGACGGTGAAAAATAAATAAATTAAAATTTAAACAAAAAAAATCACCGTCACACATTTTAGTGTACTTGTAAAATATATGTAATTTATTTTGAGTTGACAAACTGAGCTGTTAAAATGTTGTTTAAAATGTGCAAAAAATAAAAAGTAAGTTCTAAATGTAATGATTTTTGTATGATTGTTTAATATATTTTGTTTTAAGTTTATCTAGGCTCCCACTACAGACCAGTTCTAACGAAGCTGTACTTTATTTCAATCTAGATTTAACTAAATGGTTGTATAACTTTAATTTAAATTATATTAGATGAAATATTTGTATTGTATGATTATATGGAATAAAGAAAGTTAATAATAATAATAATAATAAACCGGCCCAGCATGAACTTAGATATAGCAAATAGAACTATTTACCTTATCGATATATCAAAAATCCAGGCCTACTTTAATCTTGAATGTAGCAGAAATCCTAACAGAAATGTCATCAGTTATTTTTAGTAGCACTGTAGCGCTGTACTGTGCTTACTACTAAAACAGAGCAACAGAAATGTCATCAGTTATTTTTAGTAGCACTGTAGCGCTGTACTGTGCTTACTACTAAAACCAGATAGAAATCTATCCAATACTATTAGCTTCTAAATATCGAACAATTTGATCACATATGACTCTTTCGATAACTTTGCACAACATAGGTAATAAGGTAATAGGTCTTAGGTTCATGAAGTCTTTAGGAATGCAAGTAACTAGCAAAACGCTCAACATTTTCCAAAGAGAAGGAAATCTCGATTCATCTAAGAATATATATTCATATATTAATCAAATAGCAAAGTACTTGTAAAATATATTCTAGAATTAATTTAATAAACTTAAATGGCATATCCCATCATCGCCAATGTAGTTGGACTTTATTCGTAATTTATATTACCGTTTTTTGACCTATCGATATTCTTCGTATTATAATGTTATCAATTTTATCATAATTTAAGATATAGTTTTAGCAAAACAATTTTTGATTGTATTAGCTGAGAAATGAGGAGTTACTACCCCAACATCTTTAGAAAACCTGAGATTACGAAAATATTTGTACGCAAATTTCTAGCTTTTTAACATTACATGTACTACGAGAAAGGCTTAACGATTATCAATAGTTTTATTACGCTTCCAAAGTTTATAGTATTGTTCATTATCAGCAATCGCTATTTTAAGCACTGCACTGAACCATAAAGACGTTGTTTGTTTGGGAATAATAAAAATTTTAATAGGAATATGTTTATCAAACTAGCTAGGAAGCTAGGAAACTTTCTGTACGATTGGGTCGGTCTTAAACATAGAATCTCAATGCATATTTAAGCAGGTTTTAACTGGCCAGAATATTTTTTAACTGGCTGTTGCTCATATGAAAGATCCAACCGTATATTGCAGTTTTTGCTATAAAACAGAGCGACGTACTCAGTATCGAGTGCCTCAATTATGCACTATACATATTGTTAAAGTGAAATTCATCTGAATGCCTATATGTGCTATGAGTAATTATACAAACGTGAAAATAATTTCATGTACAAGTTTTTTATAGCGACAAATTTTCTAATTTAATTAAATCACAAACTGCGAACAACTTTCACCACTCACTAAGCCTTCGCCATCATAAAATTAGCTTTAAGTATAATATATGCATTTATTTAGAGGCCAAAATGAACCTGCTTCTCATGCGTCTTCATGACAACTAATGTGTACTATCGAAATAAAAAATCAGTTCGCGATTAAAACAGTTAAAGCGATCGATGTCATATCCCTACCAATTACATTTTTTTTTATCATTTTTTAAAATCTTTACTCCATCTCTATCTTCTCACCTTGTTACGATCATAAAACGAATGAAAGAAAAATCATAAAACAAAAACTGATTGTGTCTTAACATTTTGTGTTATCTGTTTATTTTTTTATTATTGTATTTACATCCACTCTTCCAACAGTCCACTCATCACCATGATCATCATGATCGTCACCATAATATCATGATCGCGCGCGGTATTTATTATGATCATGATTAAAATTTGTCATTAATGTGTTTCGTTTTTATTTTTTTTACCTCATTTTTATATTGTCGTTTATTCTTCGATCATAAGTTGTGTTTCATCTCGTCGTCTTTGCATTGATCATTTTTCATTAAGATGTGATAGTGATCGTTTCGGAGCTTTTTGTTTTTAAATAGAAGGAAAAAATTGTTTTATTATTTTCGTGCGTTCACGTTATTTATTTTCTAGTTTAAGTATCCGTGTGTGTTTGTGTATAGTGTGTGCAAAGTGAATTAAAATTAATCGCACGTTAACGGCAATATGATGATTAGAAAAATTACCGATTTTAGTATTGATAATATTTTAGGCAATAACAATAATTGTGATCACAGTGATAATCGGAATCATGTTCATAATATGACAACAACGACGACGGCAACAATTGTACGGCCGCTTAATAAAATAATTGCAGGTCCATGGATATCGACGGGACCAATTTTATACAATCCAGAATATTATGCCAATATTTTTAATCAGCAGAAGGGATATTTTCTTCAGCAAAATTTAATTTATGCCAACAAACAAAATTACCAGGGCACTGATTATAAAAGTGGTAGTTTTACAATTGACAGTCTTATCAGTAATAGAAGTGCCAGTAGTAGTAGTAGTGATAGTTTAAAAAATAAGAAGTGTCAAAGTCAATATTTATTTTATGAGAATTACAAAACAATTACAACAAATGGTAATGTTAACCATAAGAATAACTATTCATGTAATTTAATTACAAAACATAGTTACAGTGATTTAGGTGAAACCATTTTTTGCTGTAAAATATGTAATAAAGTGTTTGAATGTTCGGTTACTTTAGAGGTAAGTGCCAGTACCAGCGCGGAAAATATAAATACTTATATACCGTCGTTAGCCTTAAAATAGATGCTATAATGGCAGTAAAAGGAAATTTCCACTGAATTGAATAAGAAGTTTACGTTCTCGTCTGACCCCTAATGATAAGATTTTAAATGTAATAATTTTGAATGACTTTAAAATAATGAAGGCAGTCTATAGTTTTTGTGGATTATAGTGGTAAACTTATGTTTTTTTTTGTGTTTGAACCATGCAATCTTTTCTGAGACCGAAGCTCTTCCAACTCTTTCGCGATTAATTTTTAACATCCTACCTTACCCCGTCACCAGCCAAATCGAGGACGGATGAGTACAAGTTCGCTTTAAATCCATCTGCATATTGCATTGCTCCAGCCAGCCTGTACTAACATTGATGATGGTTCGGTCCATGGATTGCAATCGAACTGGGATCATAGTTGTGTTCACCATCATCACCGATCGAAATCAAATGATGAAAAATCCCTTTCAAGTAAACTCAAGTAAATTGAACAGAAGCCAATTAAATTAGTCAGCAACCATATAAATGTATACATTTAAGTCATGACCATAATTCAATATTGCCAAAACTAAACAAGATATCTTCATATAATATCCATAATAACAAATCAGTAACATATTTAAAAAAGTCAAATCATATCTAAATAATTGAGTTTGGTGGATAAGATTACTCTCTTCGAAGGGTTGTTAATTTTAAATTGATATATAATTTGCATACTTTTAGGTCAATTCAATGAGAAGTGAACGCTATAATACTTGAAATGTTCATCCATATATACAGAACGCATTGATTGTCGTTTTAGAAATAATTAATTTTACTTTTGTGAACTTTATATATCACATTGAAAAGAATAATCAATTTTAATTGACCTACGCAAACAGTAAATTACAGTTATGATAAAAGAAAAGATTTTTCAATTCCTTTAGTCTATGGAATGTTTCCTGAATTGCGTAAATTGTTTAAAGATTATTTAAGCCAATAGTTTAGCAACTTTATTACGCTTTGAGGATTATCGGGACTATCTCACTTCCCTATACTTATTTGAATCAAATATAAAGTATTAATGGAGTCCTCCTAAACTTGAAATGGTTTTTTGTCTGTGCTGTGTATAGTGTGGGTGACAAAATTCAAAAGCTATAAAAGGCTTTAATTTAAGGAACATCCGCAATAAACATCTTAGTACAGTAAAGGCTATACCAGCACAAACCCCTGACATATTTTTTGAGATGTTTAAAGGTATGTCAGTAAAGAAAGAGATTTTTTTCCGATTTAATCGAATTATTTAGGATTTAGGTATGTAATGAAATGTTATATAACTGAAAGTTTGGTAATAATTCTGAAACAATGTCTCATTTTGTTTGAAGATGACCAAAATGTTTATTTAAAAACCAAAGAGTTTCTATTTTTCTTGAAGAAACAAATGGTAAAGTTGAAATCGAATTGAAAATTAACGGCATTGATTGATTTAGTTAATTTTATTATAAAATACTTATTCGCATGTAGTTAGTGGAAGATGTATAAGTCTTACATAAAGATTATTTAAGCCAAGTTTAATGTTACCGATTAAATCAGCATCCAAGAGTAGTAGCCTATTTTCCAGTATGCATCCAGTAAATTTTGCAGCGTACTCCCAGAAATAAGGAATGTAAATACATACAAAGTTCAGTTATCTCTAAACACCATTCGCATGCATTAACACATTTTATTACTTTAATAAAAACACATCCACGGTCCAATAAGTGATATTTTATTTTTGAACACTTAGCACTAAAATACACTTTTAGTCCACTCAAAAAAAAAAGTAGTTAATTTGAATAAAATGGCATCTAAATTAAAGAAAAAGCGTTCAAAATAGGGTCAATGAAGATAGGTAGTTAATTTAATTATATTTTCTTCAAATAAACGAATTACCAAATTATTCCTCTAATTTAATAAAATATCTTTGATTGGAATACAAACCTATTTGTCGATTTGACAATAATTTGTCAATTTATCAAATGATTATCAACAATATTATTATTGAAATGATTAAAATTTCTTTAAATTAAAGAATTTGAGTTTTCAGTTTGATTAAAATATTTCGTTGATTTAAAGATCTTTTTGTCATATTAATTCAATAATTTATTAGAATTCATGATTATATTTATATATATATATATATATATATATATATATATATATATATATATATATATATATATATATATATATATATTTATATATATATATATATATATATATATATATATATATATATATATATATATTTGAGGACTTCCAAGTAAATAATAAAAAAAACATTCATATATCTTTTATTAAATTTTATTTCAAAAATAATTTCCTGCTGGTTTATAAAAAAAATTTAAATTAAATATTTCTTATAAAATTATTAATAAATTATTAAATTATTAAAAAAAAAAATTCGAGGATGAATTATTATGAATTGCTGATCATCAAAAGCTAGTAGTATCATAGAGGAAAACATTTCGTAGTTTTCGATAAGGCTTGTGTAGATCAATAAAGAAGATGAAAATCATTATTTAGCTAGAATGAAATTAACAAATAGTTTTGTTTAGATATATGAACAAAATATAATATGTACATGTATTTTATTTACTCACCAATTTGTAACGTTTTTGTAATGATGCCATTTTTCAAAATTTTCTTGGTGGATTTGCAATTAAAATATGATGCAAACCTGTAACTTCTGTTGTATGACAATGGTGTTCCAATTCCACCACTGCTTAAATATTTTGTTAAGGTGCTTCCAGTTGCTTCATTATATTGGTTTCAGGTAATTCTTATTCTATTAGATAAAAATAAAAATAATTTCATATTATGTAGACAACTTATTTCTAATCGTACAAAATAAAAACATTAAACACAGAAGTTATTTTTTTTTTAAATTTGTTAACAAACTTAAGAACTAAAAAAATATTAAACTTAGGCACAAATACAATTTTTATACTCACATGTTATTCATATTCATTTATATCATACACATAGTTTTTTTTACACTGATTTATTTTTTTATTGATCACTTTTCGTCCATTAAATTACTACTTCTCTTATTGCTACACAAAACTGAACTAAACATATTTACATACATGTTGTTCCATCCACTTTTTTTAATTTTTTTTTAACATATTTTCGGCAAATTGATTCATGTTTTATCAATTGTAAGAAATTTCTTAATAGTGGCAGTTATAATTTTGTTAAATTAAATAAGTTTATTTAATTTAACAAAAATTGGTATTACTTTATGAAAATATTAAATTTTTCTGTAGAATGAAGAATGAAGAAATTTCGTCAAATGGATTAATTAATTCAAAAATTTCATAATTGAAGAAACAAAATGACGACATTCTTTTTTTTATAATAAATTGAATATTTAGTATTTAAATGGATTATGATTTATTGAATTTATCTAAATTACTATCAAATTTAATAAAATCATTTCATTAAATGTCAACGAAATCGTTTAATCAATATGACCTGCGAGATTTTTTTGGGTGCAGGTTGTCAACCGCCTTTAAATATTTTGTTTTGAATATTTTATTAGAATAAAAATCGTTCTCCGCATAAATCAAATTTAAAAGGCTTTATTAATATCTTTGAATCGAACATCCAATCCAATTATTTGGATAATTTTCGTATAAATAAACATTTAAACCGTTCCGTAGGTGCACAAGAAATTTATTAAAAATATAGACACTTTCAAATTTTGCAAATCTTTTTGTAGAGATTATAAACAACATTCACTTTATTTATTATTCATATAGTAATACGAATGGTCCAATTATATACGAGCAATATTTTTTTTATAGTTGAATGACGATTTTCAGAAGCTCTTGCTTGTTTGGTTGTAAAAGTTTATTATTTCATCACATGTTAACTGAGATGTATACACCATAGAATATACGTTTTAAAAATATCATTATCAAAAATCCTTTCCATCAACCAATTACAAAACTCCAATCGTTTAGGGCAAGTGATACTCATTTACAAAGTTAGCCTCCTTAATACGGTAATGAATGGATTTGTTATTATTTCTAAGACATTTTTCACCCTGTAAACAGTTTAAAATTCATATGCAAAATGGATATCATGTGAATGTACTCCTCAGCTGAATTTTATTATAAATTGATTGAATTTTTGATTCACAACACTAACGTCACGGACATTATCTATATAGAGAATTTCTCAAAACTGTAATGAAAAACTTTAAAATTTTTGTTTTTTTTTACAATTAAAAAAAGGAATTCATAATAGTCATCGCCTACTATTTTAGTTTTTACTGATATCGAAAACAAATTGTACTATATACTAGTATTGTCAAATTAAGCGGTTCAAGTAAAAAAACTTGTCACGTTTCATATAGATACAAATATGTATCGTATTTGAGGATTATATATAGAGTATAGAGTTTATTTCGATTATTCCTCTTAACCGATTATTCAATTATCAGCCAAATAAAATTTATTTGATTGCTCTTCGTTGAACATTTTGGAAGTTCTAGTTTATTATTTGTGTCACTTTTGGTAAACCGAATGTTTTAAACATCATTAATCTCAATATGGTTATTAAAAATTGATCCAAGAGTGATATTGAGAAGTGATATATAAATTATTTAGTGAACATTAAATTTGAACTATGAACTTATGACGGAATACGATTCTTACCTGTATATTACTGCAGTGAGAATCGAGGCCAATAATAGATACGGCGCACTAATATACTATATATTATTGAGCTTTCAGATACAAATTTTCATATTTTTCATTCTAAATGTTTTTTAAAATCTGGGATCTCCATAAATTTGTTTATTCTTTTTGAGAGGAATTAAATCTTAATTGATTGAGAAAATTCCCATGTAACATAAAATGTATAGCTATACTAATGTGATATCATTGTTAGTCCGTTTTATATAATCACACGAGTCTAATTTTTATTTTGATAAGTCATATTACTTATACAACCTATATTAAGTTCCGGCCACTTTGTTTTAAACCATATGCATTTCTTTTTGTATCTTCCATACTTTATTTGATGCATATATGTAAAGCCTTCCGGTTGATATATGTAAATTGCATCTCCCCTTGTTAAAATGCAGTAACGGCATCTATTTGGTATTTTCTATATTCATGTCTTGCAGCTAATGCTATTTAAGAAATCAAATGGAAACATATCAAATTACTGGAGAATATACGTTTTACCAAAATCCATTCCAGGCATTTGTGAAAACCTTTTACAACTTAACAAGCTTTAAGCTGATGAATTATAATCCCATTATAGCATCGTTTTGTCTTATAAGCCCAGTTTGTTTTGATACAATTTTTGTATTTATAGGTATCAAGCCATAATTTCCATATTCATTGCATCTTGGTATAAGTTATTGAGCAATTATATATACTTCAGTTGTTGATGCCATATACGCTAAGCAAAAATCCAACTATTTTACTTCTCTTTACCGATTAGAACGTCTGATTTCTGTTTTCTTTATTAACTTGACCACACGCGGTCTATAAAATCAGGATAATTTGTTGTATCGCCGCTTTCGATACCAACCTCAAAACTTCATCTACCAATCTGTGGTCATTATTAGAAAAATTATGGGTTAACTTCTAAATTTAATTATTGCAGTGAACGTCATCTTTGACTCGAGGTTCCTCCAAAACAAAAACACATCGCGGGAATAAAACTTCTTTGATTTTGAGTCCCATTTTTATCTTTGCCATTTTGGAATGTGTATATACTAATGCACATATCCCAAAAATTCTCAATTGGTCATAATTCCGAAGTTCCTCTGATATTTCCATCGTCCGTCTTGCTAATAATCTGGTGATTAAATATACAGCCATATATATGGATTCCGCCCAAATTTCTTTGGTATAGGCCAGCGTCAAAAAATATAAATGGCTATATATACCGGTAAATTATATACCCCATCAATAACCTTTGTTCTGCCTAACAGCTGATTATTTTTAATACAAATTCCTTACTTTTATCAAAAAAAAATACATTGTTTCCACTTTGAGTAAGTTTACATCACCAAACACACTCAACAATAATCATTCTTGCAATAACCGTTATCGATGTATTGCGATGCACCACTTTCCAAAAATCACGAATCTTCCGATTTTCCTCGGCAGGAGCAACTAAAAAAATTATCTAGAAAAATATAATGGAAATGACGACAAAATATAACGGAAAGGACGAAAGATTAGAAAATTACCAAAGGCATATCCGAACAAACCGATTAGAAATTATAAGCATGTAAGTGCGAATATTGGTTCGAATAAAAAGAAATAAAATAAAAAATAAAATTCAAAGTACAATTATTATCGTGTGCACACTAAAACAAAACCAACAAAAATGTCCGTACAAGCCATGTGCAAAGTTTTGCACATTTCCAAATGTATATTAGCAAAGCATTCTATAATTAAAAAGTTAAAATTCATTCAAAGCATTTGCTGTACAGCATTAAATTTTTTTTAATTATTTGAGAGGTATAAAACAAAAACCGTGTATATTATAATAATAATTAGTAGTGGGCGTTATTTATTAAAATTGTCATAGCAACGAAAAAATTCAAAAATTTTTATATGAGTTTTATTACACAAGATTATGGTGATATTACACAAGAATATAGTGAATTTTATGTTTTTTTTATAAATAAGTTTGACTATTATGATAGAAGGTTTTAATATTAGGCTTGAATAGACATTGAACGCATTCAGGTCCGCCAACTGACGGCAACAAGTTGAGTAAAATCAACATGTTGAGTACTGAATGCAGCCGATATATTTGATATAACTGTTGAGCTATATCTATATATTGATGGTGGACCAAAATGCACCCATTGTTTGTGCTTTTCATATTTTCATTTTTTTTTTTGTGTTATCAACACAGCTGCCCCGCTTTTTTTAGAAATAGAGTCAACTTGCGGAAAAACGCATACTATATGCAGAATACACGTATCTCATTTCATATATAAAGTATAGTGAATTATAATTTAAACGCAACCGTTTTTCCGCACGTCTGTTTCCAGCATTAAGCATATGAAGTCACCGTCATTTTTTAATGCCAAACACTAAAATCTTTTATGGCCAGTTTTTTCACAACCATGATGTTTAATTATCTTTGGGATTTTAGGATGCTTCCTAAAAAGTTTGTGAACAAGTTTCATCGTTTCTAGAAGACATTTCGAATAAAAGTGGTTTAATAGAATCACCATAGTAATTTTGATTGCACTTTATAGAAATAAAGTCCTCCATTCCATCCGAATTTGTAAGGTTTGTTTTTATAATATATATCCTTATTAGCCCAATTCGATGAGTAAGACTCTTATATCTTCGAACACAGAACACAGTTTTGGCATACTAAAACCTACAAAATTACCATAACTATACTTCCACGTCATGATACAAGACTTCCGAAACCCATTTCAAATCTACATATATCATAAAAAAAATCCCTAAAAATAAATTCATTCTACAACCTATATATATAAAATACATACCATCAAACGATCAGCATGAGGTGCTCATAAAATTATCTTATTAATTTTGAGTTGACATCTCATATGAGATCTTGTACACGAGATGTTTAAACCAAAAGAAAAAAATTTTCCAAAAACAATAAAATTTAAATTTATGATCGTCATATACATAATGAAGTTGAGACCACCCAGAATATATTCTAAAATCCATATAATGTTATTATATCGAATTTATAGATTATTTTGATTATTCAATTTTAAATCGAAATGTTGATGCGGTAAAGCCAATCTCATATGAATAAATATTGGACTAGATTTATAGTAAATCATGAGAGCCGCAAATCGTGCCCAAATAGCCGATCTATAGTTGCGTACCTTTATATCTTTATCTAATCTTATATCACATTTCCAATCAATTTCTCTCCTTGTCTGCTAAATCATCGTTAAATATGGTGTTAAATGAAGTGTTATTGTTTTAACACTTAGCTTAAAGTCTTATAAAACCAAAACACTTATCTTAAATGGAAACAAGTTTAACAACAACAACCACATACAAGTTTTTTTGTAATTTATTCCGAAGATTATACCAAACAGATTTAGATAATAATCGTACTAAATATTTATTTTTGGTCCAAGTTGGATATAACTACTTAAATTGGATAATGTGTAGGTGGGTATTTATGACTGGGCACGCCTTAAACGATACACCGTTTCTTATTGGTTTTTATAAATTCTGTCTTATGATTTGTGAACGATCAGCTACTTTTATAATTGGTTGATATATAATATAATATGAACACTATAATGAAAGTAAGATCAAAGATTACAGTGGATGAAAAAAGTTGTTTCTGAGCGATCTACGTTAAATTAATTTGAAATGCGTATCATCTATATAAACTATAATATAGGGGCTTCATTTTATTGAACTGGGGACTTACCTACTTCAGTAAACAAAATTACAGGTAAGTTAATATCTTGCTGACAGATCTTGCGAATAAAATAAAATGCCGGAAGCACATTGATTTATTTGTTTATGTTTTGTATATAAAACATTTATGATTAAATTAATTACAAATTTTCAAGTTTTTCCGGTACTATATAGTGATAGTTAAGGTGTTGGCTTAAACACACCGCGATTTTGAGTTCGATTTTTCACCGCTGACCGCAACGCCGTAACCAGTTGTGTGTAAAATCGTTCGTTGGGGTGACCAATACAATGATTAAACAATTGTAAAGAGGGATGGACTGAAAGATCTTGCAAAAGATCTCAGTAAAGGGTCAACTTTGGCATGTAATGATGTTGATTTTTTTCAAGTTTACTAAATGAAATCAGTTTTTAAAGCTTTTTTCAAGATTAGTATATGTAAACCTTTATATATATTTATATATATATATATATATATATATATATATATATATATATATATATATATATATATATATATATATATATATATATATATTATTAATGATTTTGTTTTGCTTATTTATTAATAATATTATAATAACATGATTAGGTGACATGATTGCTAAGCCAACTATACACCCTATAATAGCAACTAATAAATTTTAATAATTTTGGAGAGAGACTTAAGATAAGCTCCAATTTCCATATGTATGTATATATATAGCAACAAGCAAGATGTTATGTTTTTTGCTTCCATATAAGCAGGGCCGGCGCTTCCATAGATGGTGCAGTAAAACAACCAACCTCAAAACCCTCTTTACTACAAGCCGTATTCTTTGGACACTCATGCTATTTAATCATATACACATGAGAATGTATTGTAAGTAAAAAACGTGTCGATATGTGATTTAGAATATTGTATAAAATAAAATAAACAATTTCATACTACAAAACAAATGAGAGTAAAAATTGTCAAAAAAAAATTTAAAAGGCAAAATTGATGTTGCAGAACACAAATAACAAAAAAAAAACGATAAAATTCTCAATTATCCATACACATTAAATAGTATGCGTAACTTAGAGATGAAAATGTTAGTAAATAGTGGTAGTTGGAATGAGAAAATTATACATTTTTGTATATGGACTTTCATAGCACCAATACACTCAATTGTGTATATAGGTTTTGTTTATCTGTGTCAACTAAAGTTACAAGACGGTTTGTATAATAGAGAGGGTTTTGTGTCGATATATGGTTTCAAATATAGTGTAAAATAACATAAACTCGCATACTATTAAACAAAAGAGAAAAAATCCGTATTGATTTTTATGAACAATTTTGTTTGACTCCAGATGATCTATGAGGTGGTTATAAATTACACGTTTAAGTATTTTACTGAATATACCGGTAAAACAAAAATAGTCTTATATGGTTATTTAAACACGAAGAGCCGCTCAATTTAAAAATTAGTGTGATCCTTTCAAATTTAAGAAAATTCGAAAATATACAATCGTTTATCCAAATATTCACAGTTTAATGAGTATATAGAGGGCATATGAAAATAGTCAATTTTTAACTAGTTTGGGTGGAACATTACCAACACCTTTCGCTGAAGACGATTTCAAATTAATATAATTATATAAGTAGTCATATTTTTGCTCTATACGTTGGTGAAGGAATTAAGTTTTGAATATTACTTGTCTAGGTTATTTACAAAATAAGAACCAATTGCAGGATTACCAAAATCAGCCGATCCAAGATGGTTCAGATGGTCCGACCATTTATTTTTAATTCTGTTATCGTGGATTTGCAGAAGATGAATTATTAGTTAATATTAGAGTTAAATTTTCCACTGTAATAATTCGTTTTTGGTTTATTAATATTAGTGTTGAATTGTTTATTTAAGGACTTAAACGTGTCTGCAAAATAAGCATTACTCGAAGAATTGTTCGCATGCGCTTATAAAACTTGTCACGCACTTTCATTTGTTTGAATAGTTTGTCACTTAACTTCGGTTTTTTATAGTGAGAAATTTTAATTATCCTATAGAAGAATTAACAGTATTTGCTTCAATTTTATCAATTAATGTTTTATGAAAAAAATTCAAATGACAGAAACTGTCGCTTGAAACTGCGCTTAAAATATGACCAGGCAACCAATTAACAAAACAAAACTATGATGATTATGAATTGATAATGTACAGGTTACTTCGTGGTGAAAATTTCTGAACCAGTTGCTTGGACGCCGCTTCCCAGTTGGAAATTTGTCAACATGCATATGAATTCAATTTTTGGGAAAGAAATAAGTTTTCATTTGTTCTTGAATTTCTCCAATGAATAAGAAAGAGAAAGATTATATTCATATTTCGTAAATTGATAACATGTTGACTTATAATAGACTAATTGATGACTTTTCTTATATGATAATCTAGTATCTAGTTTGCGTTGCGTTGAGAATTTGCTGTTTATTGTTTTTAATACTGCGTTGTTATAATATATAATTATTTACGGTAATATAATCAAAATATAATTTTGATATATATATATATATATATATATATATATATATATATATATATATATATATATATATATATATATATATATTAAAATTAAATTATTTTAGTGATTACTGAGGAAAAGTTATAACGTTTAGAAACAGTTTTACACACATAAATTTCTGTTTATTCTATTAAAATATATTATAGTCCTCCAATCTAAATATCCTATTTAAATATATTATAGTCCTCCATTTTGTTTCTGATGTTTATAAAAAACAAAATATTTATTTTTAAATAAAATGTGCAAATTTCGCTTTTTTTTAATAATAAGTGAAATATTATAATATTTTTAAATTATACTGAATCATCAATTCATCAAATGATACTATATTAGTGTAACTAGGTATACTGATTAGAAACGAAATACATAAAATAACATTTAAATAAATTAAAAAATCTCTTTAATTGCAATAACCCTACTTTAAACAACCTTAGATATTGAATTATCGAAACGGGTCGCCAAATAATCATATAAAACCAATCACATACGATTCACGTATGAACTGTCCTACCATCGTCAATAATGGCGAGTCACATAGTAATCATTTTTGACTTGTCACCTACGATTCTTCTATGAACTGCCACTTACGATTCATTTCAGACTTGTCACGCATGAATATTATTCCCGCTCTCTGATAAATTTGTATATACGTGTCATGCGAGACAGTCATACGTGAGTCATTCGTCTGACTCGTATGACTTTTCTGCCGGGTTCAATCAGCAATAACAACGGCATCAATATTTATTTTGTATAAAGTTGATACAAACGATTGCTTGGATACAACAAATTTCAAAAATGGATATCGGTGATCACTTATAAATGAATCACCATTATTGTATATTTTAATTTGACAGGCAACGAGGCTCATGGTTGAAGCTTTTGTGCTGTTTCATGCTGTAGAAGGCATTAATCATATTTGACCAGACTTGGTCTATATACCCAAATTTTGTGTATATGGAACAAAAAACTAGTGCCTTTAAAGAAATATAAAATATATACCTATTAGTTTGGTTCAAACGCTCACTCTAATATTATCTCAACAAAAGTTGTTGTTACTGAAACATATCTGAGCATCAATAATAATACTCAATATTCTGATAGTCAATAACATGAATTTAAAAGATTATACGTCTTTTCATAGTGTTCGTAAAACTAAAACTGGTGACTTTACATTCACTGGTGAAGAATCATGTGATGAAATTCAATGTTAAAATTATTTCCCGCCAACTAAATCTATATTGATCAGGTTTATATACGCCACTCCATTCAGATTTTAATACATTATTTCCTATTAATTACAGTATACAAATTCGCACTTCTAAATCTATTTTATTTTTAAATAATTATTCAGTCATAATTAAAAGACATCAATGAAATATTGGCCACTCGTATTATATGTACCAAGCTTAAAAATATTACTATATAGACCAAATTAAGATTACAAATCATTAAAAAGGCGGAAATGGAACAAACTTAGAAGTCAATATCTCAACAACCGTTTGGATGGGCCCAAACGGATGACGGAGACAGAGAATTTGTCAAATGCTAAAGAGAAAGAATCAACTCATGTGGAATAATTTATGCGATACTTTTGAAAGTAAAAGCGCGACAAAATGAATTTATATAAATATACGTTCAAAAAGCTATCTTGGAATATGATAAAAATAAAAACTTATACAGGGGCCTTACTATTGATTTCGTCAGCGACCATATCGCTTTCGTTTATTATCGTCATTCCTGTACGACCGTCTAAAATTGTCTTACTATTGATTTTGATCATCACCAAAATATTTAGTACTAAATATATCAAGTGTTACCAGCACGAAGTATAACAGTTTAGAATGATTTTTGAGTTAAAACTGTCAAATATTACTTTTATATTCATTTCTATTTGATTCTTGTGTAAACATTTTGTCATTTAAAATTATTATTTATATATAAAAAAACACAAATGATGGATTCAATATACCACAACTTATTTGATAGTGCCAGTAGTGAAAATGAGAATAACTTAAACTTCAAAAGAAGAAATATCAGTTAGTTCTGATATTAATTCATTGAATGAAGTAAGAATTAATTTATGTAAACATAATACAAACAATGTATTTATCCAAATTACAATAACCTTCAGATAGAAGTAGTAATCGTGACTGGGCCTCCTCCTGTTCCTGTTCTTACCAATTTACTGGCCGCTACTTCTAGGTTTATACTTCCAATCCTTTCAAACCTAAATGAATGTTAATGTTACTAAGGATTGTACGAACTATTTAAAAATTGTGGATTTTGCTCCAGAAATTCTAATAACAATTTATATTGTTGTATACTAGTATGTTTACGACTGGACCTAACTCTTGGTTTCGACCAAAAAATCGGTTGTTTTTTTTTTTACAAAGGGAAATATTTTAATTTTTTTTTATGTATGTGTATTGAAATTCTATGGATTAGAATTATAAATTTAAATATTTGAATTTTAACGTTGTTTTTTTTTTCATAAAAATTTATTGTAAATGGTTGCAAATCTAAAATGTTCAAAGTTTAATAAAAAATAAATGGCTATTACTGTTTTAAAGAAATAAATAACTTTTATTTAAATTTGAATCGCAACAAATACACATGATAATGACATTTTTCAAATAAATGAAGGGTTGTCCTTAAAATTTTCTAGAGGAAATTTTATATTTTAGTACCAAAGTAAAAAAAACAACAGTAAAAGTTCTCTTCATTAGTACAAATCGGTTGTTTTTTCTACAAATCGGTTGTTTTTTGTTTGCATGTGTAGGTAATAAATTTTATGTTAAGACGCAATTTTTTTGAGAATGTATACTATCCGTGTGAGGTGCGATGTAAAAAAAACAACCAAGTTTTTGGTGGAAACTTACACTAAGAATACAAACTAAACTATTAACATAACCTAACAATTCCATACTATAGATAATGTAGTTACTATACTTGAATATATGTATATACAATTATTTGTTTACTTACATTTTCACTATTTAATTTATTGTACAAATAAATAATAAATAATTTATTTTGATCAATTTATATAAGTTTTCATAATTTTAATTAATTAAGTATAAGAATCGATCAATTTCGCCTGCTTTGAAACCGATAATACAAATTTATTTAAAGGAACACAAGACGAAGACGATTGAAATCAATAGTAAGGCCCCAGATATTTTTTACAGAGTTGATTGTTCTGTTAGCGAATATAGGAGTGCATGTGGTATGATGTCAAATGATGAACCTTTTTATATTATCCAAAGTATAAATCTGCAGTTATTGTCTTACGAACGTTAAATGAAGCTGAACTATATAACAATATCAGATTCGAAGTCGATTATTTGTAGAAGAACTTAAGAAGAATGATGATGAAAACCCCACCGACCCATCAATATCAGCTGGATTTACGACCGCAGACATGATCAGATGCACTTCGCTCAAATTCGCTATTATAATAGCAACCAGATTGGACATAAAGCAATTAGGTGTCCAAAACCATACAAAAAAGTCTCCTGATGGGCAAACATATAAACTTGCATGTGTGTGAGAAAACGTCTGATGTAGCAGCCAAATCTCCGACACACAAGAAATAAGCTTTCTATAGGATTGTGCCTTTACTGATCATAAATAATGAACAATTATTGTCGGACAAGAAGAAACATATAAGGTTTCCACACCTGGAACATTACCTATATTATCGTTTGGCGAAGAGCGGAAAGTACACGAATTAAACAGCAACAATGTATGTCATGCAACGGAGTTAACGCACAATCCCGCACCTATGGGATGTCAAAAGTATGGAAAATGTCGAAATATAAATGTCGGTTAAGGGAATGTTAAGTGATTTTTGAAATTCCTATGTGGTTTGTTGTATTAAATCGAAACAAGCAAGACAACAGTTGGATAGAAACCTACTAGTTTGTGATACAGTATAGCGAAAGAAACAAGTGAAACTCGTGAATTGAGTTAATTTATAGACTACCCTTATTCCACATTATGTCAAAAAGTCTTTCTATATCCAGAAATGCTGCAATGGTTGAACGACCAGATCGGTTGGCGTTTTTGACGTTTTGTTGTGCCTTAGGATTGCTTAGGTACAGAGTGTCTGGCATGAAAGCTGAACATATATGAATATATCTATATATATATATATATATATATATATATATATATATATATATATATATATATATATATATATATATATATATATATATGCATATATATGTATATATATATATATATATATATATATATATATATATATATATATATATAGATGGGATATTTTAAATTTTTCAATGAACTTTTTTACGATTTATCACATAAAGATGTTTATATTTGCTCCTGCATTTTCAATCGTCGTGACGATTGGTCTTTTGGATATTTTCTCCAATCACTCGCCTTGCCATCTTGTTGACTTAGCTTTCTACACTTTGTTTCGTGCCTCATCTTGGTCGTGCTTTGATGGTACAATAAGAATGATAGTTGTCGGCGTTCCCCATCCTTTTTCTACTTCCCACTTATAGATAATGATATTTAGTTATTCTTCATCTTTGTAAATGATGACTTGCAGTCATTTGTTGAAATTTCGCTAGCAATTTAATGCAATAAATTCTCCATATGGTTTAAGTGTTAGCAAAATGACTAAAATATGTGAATTCACATTCTGTATGATCCCGTATGGCAAAAAATACCAGTCGAAAATTCCCTCAGTTAGTGTATTATTTATTAAAAGTTTAAAAAAAAAATCTATATCCAACTACTTGGAGTATAGGTTTAAGGAGTTATAATTTTAGGGATAAATTTTAGAATGAATGCTGATTTATTGTTAAATTGCGAATGTACTGTTTCTTACTTATACGAGAGAAATAGTTTATGTAATAAATCCCTATAAACGAACTTCTTGAGATGCTGAAATCAAAGTCTTTAGTCCGAGGAAATGAATAAGCGACATGGTCAAAACCGTTGGGAGACCGCTGGAAGACCGCTGTTAATTTGTACTGAATCAATCGATGCATTCCTTCACACCGTCGCAAACAACGTTCCGGAGCGAAGATGATAAATCGGAGCAGTTAATACTATATATAGTTATAGTATAGAATATCATAAATGAAGATTTTTAATGCAAAGTCACGTCGAAAATTTAATGGCTGTAAATTAAACAAATTGCAACGCTATTGATACGGCGGAATAGATTAATTGATCTGCATGTTTGTTCGCTAATCGTCGTAAGGCATATAATAAGAGAAATTGCTTCTGGACACGCTCAATTCTGTTCGAATAAAACTTTCTAGACTGCCGAGGCATACTCTATAATATAGGCTGTACAACTGCCACATATATATAGCGTTTTCATAGAGTAGGTGAAGTAGAGCTGCAAAACTTACAACGTTTTTTTTTATAATAAAAGCCAACATAATGTAACACTTAATAATAGTAATATAAGCAATGAACCTGGTGAAAGTAATGTCAGAGAAAAATATAACACCTATATCTATATCTATATATATCACCTATATATATATATATATATATATATATATATATATATATATATATATATATATATATATATATATATATATATATATATATATATATATATATATATATATATATATATATATATATAGATCAGGCAAAAAATGTATCCCATATATTATAGCGTTGTCATTTCAGAATATTGATGGGTTAATGTGGTGAACATGTGCGGAAAAATAAAATAATCTTACACTTGCTCACATTCAAAAACATCTTGTTTTGTTTTGACCATAGCTACAAAAGCTATAACTATATAGGTCTCTTACTCTTTGTAACAGCCGGCAATAAGACATGTTACAATTCGAGCGAAAATCTTCATATCGGTCAAAACAGAAATCACTTAAGCACTCTGAAAACATTTACCCACACCGCTTTATCGTTTTATTGATGCACGAAAGCAATCGGAAAATCAATCAAATGTTTTAATAGCAGTCTGTCGGAAACGTGGGATAGTATTCACATAATGTTAAACATAATGTTACCGCAGAATGAGACTAAATTTATAACTGATGACCTCTCAGTAAATAATCCTTGTTGCTCAGAGAAATATAAGATCTAAGGTGTAAAGCACATGTACTTATGGGCCATATATTATAAAAGCTTAGATGCAAAGGATGAATTGAGGATTAATTGGCTATACCACGGTATAGTTAAATACCTTGTTCCTTTTGTCCGACTTAAAAACCAGATAATTATTGAAACTTACTCAGAGGTCCAGCAAAATGCCTCTACGAAAAGTTTTTTAGAATATAAAAGAAGTTGGAAAAAACGCAAACTCACCACACTTTGTTCCTGATGAGAACGAATCTATCATCTCCGGCACTCTTAGTACTATAATCATTTAAGTTAACATAAACAATCATATACTTTCTCTACAGTAAAATAAATTTAATTAAAACCCGAAGTCTGAGCTATGAAGGTATTCGATAAGGGATGTAAAATCGGCATTGCTGTAATTGAATAATAAGTTTGTCGCTTTTTTCATAATAAAAAATATTATTATATTTGGAGTGAATATGATGTACACTGGTATAGCCAGTTACACCCTCACAAGATCAGACCTCAGAGAATAATAGTTAATTCGAAAAGACAAAATATTTACGAATTTCCCACGGTTTGTTTGTGTGGTCGATAAGTCTGCACGTACACTTATAGTAATCCAGTATTATGTAGAAATCGCATTTTCATCTGTTGATGATGCTGCACGAAAAACCAATACAATATGTGCGTATTAGAGGCATAACATCTAAAGCAATAAAGCTGATTACCACATTGTAATAGTCGATGGTTGACTCGGAGTGAACATAAACTTTACGATTGCCATTGATATATTGGCAATCTTAACACAAATTCCGTAATGGAATCTCTTATAGCAACTAATACACCTAAGTTTTTAAGACTGGTGTCGAAATCGTATTTATCATTTCTGTGAACAATAAAGTCAAATTGAAAAGACTCTGAGAAGTATAGATTCGCGATGTTAACCAAGTTTCACCAATGATTAAAATGTCATAGTTGCGTTAACAAGAACCCATACGAAAGGTTTTGGCTTTACCTCGGATACTACAGGCATTGTGATAGTATAAGATGATTCTGCGGGGTTTCGATTGTGAAGGGACGTATAGATATGGCAGACGCAGGTCATGGAAAGATGATAAGTTGACAGATTTACTAACGCAGACTTGGAGGACGTACGTTCCAATCTTGTTTTTGATCGTTTTTAAAATAAACCTGCCATAACAATGAAGGGCTCGATCAAACAAACACTCGCCTCACTCGGTCATTTATCTGGCTCAAAGAACTCATAAAATGTATCTTTATTCGCAGTGACTTATTGAATGAGGTAAACTGTTGAGTGTTAATGTTACAATTTTTCGCCACCAGAGGTCAGCTATCGATATCCGTTCCTGGAATATTTAATTTCTGGATTATTTTTAATATTCACAGTTTGCAGGGATACATCTTATAAAATTTAGAATGAGATATAATTCTTGACTCATTTGAACATCTACATTAAATATAACAACTTCTTGGAGTAACTTACTGTTGCATTTTTAGACTGATATAGCCTGTTCTCAAATCAAATTTAACACAACATGGTGACTGCAAAACTGCGCAAGTACTTACAAACATGCCCTTATTTAAAAGGTATTCTCAAGATAGCTAACAACCATATCTATATTAACGCTCTTAATTGTTCGAGTTATTAGTTTGGTGACACTCCAAGAATACTTGATTCACGTCTGGAGATATTCTGTTGTATTTATTTTAAGGACAACCGATTTTTTAAAGAAACTCTTCATTTAGAAACGCTAAAAGTATATCTTGGCATAAACTAGTGGAATGCCGTAGATTCAATGTACAACTGTCAGCTGTGCCGTCATGAGGTCAAAGCAGTGGCAACAATTTTCGCCTTATGGTCTGCTAATGCACAAACAGAAAGAGCATTTACTGAGAAACAGGGCGACACATGGAGGAACTCAAGACAATAGTCTCAAAAATATTCGATAAAATAATCTCGATCATCGGGTTTAAGCACTACCAGTTGACGATAGCCTACACGAATTAGGAAGTTGATCCAAATGATTCTACATCTTGCGAACAAACCAACACCATCCTCAACAAATTGACACAGACAATTTGAGTTGATTTCCAGAGAGTAAGGTCCTATATTTTCACATGTGAGAGTTTATTTATCGACTTCACGTGCAAATCCTATATCGCGGGTACTCGTGCGTGTGAGGTAGTTCGATTATTTTAGGCAGTATAATAATATAACTTAAATATGATTTTAGCACACAACTTTGATCTAAAACTTCACTTGTTATTTTTAATCTCAATTTCAACTAAAACTAAAATGTGGTAAAAGGTCGATACCTTAGGCATAATAAGATCTTTATCGAAATGCTTATAAACCGTAGAATCATTTTTCATGTATTGTGTCCTCATATCTCGATCGCCAAATCTAGCTGTAACTTTATTATTATTTTAGTTGTTGGTGTGAAATGAGTATTGAACTTAAGACCTCACGGTCACAAGCAAGTATTTTAACAAGGGGGGTACGACCGGTAATAATAAAAATTTCGTATATATACACTAAAGCTAGTTTTAAAGTATATAAGGCTAAAATCAAATTTAAAGCATTATATGATCAGAAATATTAGTTTAGACACATGGAATTTCTAGATCGAATCCAATATTGTTGTTGTAAAGTTTTTAATTTATAACATAAAACACATATTATAAACACATATTATTATATGTTTCACATATTATAAAGAATTAATCGTAGGTCGAAATAAAATGTATATCTGCATGTTTGTGATCGTTAGAACAGTAACTGAACGCGCTTTCAATAATTCTGGTGATTAATATACTCATCTGATCTCTTGCGATTTTCAATCTGGTCTCGTTCAATTGCAAGAGCTCGTAAATGTTTAAAAAATTGGTATGTTATTTTAGGCTAAAAAAAACTCCCATCGGTGTTTGTTTGATACGGCTCAATCATTACTTACCGGCGATCAACTCCCACATTTTAGTTAACTTAGAAGGTTAAAAATGTCTACCATTTTATTTATTTTCTTTTTTTTTTTTTATTTGTGTACTTCTAGGCTCATGAAAAAGTTCACAGAACACCCCGATACGAGTGCGAAGAATGTGGTAAAGGATTTTCTCAACTACGAAACTACAAATATCATTTGTCCGTACATCGAGGAACTAAAGAATTTGCGGCCGAATGTCCGGAGTGTGGAAAAATGTTTAACGATAAAGGATACCTGAGCAGTCATTTAAAAATTCATCGAAATCGA
Source organism: Tipula confusa (assembly GCA_963556175.1). Classification (NCBI taxonomy): domain Eukaryota; kingdom Metazoa; phylum Arthropoda; class Insecta; order Diptera; family Tipulidae; genus Tipula; species Tipula confusa. The sequence goes on from OY744475.1 coordinate 135,438,336, forward strand.
AAAGAGTATGCTTGTCCGCACTGTCCGAAATCTTTTAATCAGCGTGTTGCATTCAATATGCATGTACGAATTCATACAGGTAAAGTTACGCAGTTATATCATAGTTCTCGCAGATTCTTAAATTATGTTGTTTACTTCATTTGTATTACAGGTGTGAAACCGCATAAATGTATCGAATGTGGAAAACGGTTTTCTCGTAAAATGCTGCTCAAACAACATTCTCGGACGCACAGTGGTGAGAAACCTTATCAATGTTCCGTGTGTGGTAAAACATTTGCCGACCGCAGTAACATGACGCTACACCATAAACTTCATTCTGGTATAAAACCATTCGCATGCCCAATTTGTCCGAAAGCCTTTACCAAGAAACATCATTTGAAAACACACATTAATTATCATACCGGATGCAAACCATACGTGTGTCCGCATCCAAGTTGTGGCCAAGCCTTTACACAGTCAAGCAATATGAGGACACATGCCAAAAAATGCCAGCTACGGCCCATGATTTGATAAATTAATGTACTATACGATTTTGGATTTGTTTTAAATAAATTTAATAATTTAGTTTTTTAATTGCGCCAGGTGATTTATTAATTACAACAATTTGTAACGTATTGTCGGACGCACGAACAGACTTGACCACGTTTCTTTTCATGGTCCATGCGCAATTTGATCAATTCCAGGTTTTGTTTTTCGATTTCGAATTGGATGTTTTTTAACTGCAAATTACGCTCATGCAGTTCGAGCGCATTACGTATTTCGTTTTCAACTTGCTTTAGTCGTTTGCGTTGAATTAGTATGTTTATGCGACTTGAACCCAAAAGCGACGACTTTCTAAGTCGAGAAGGTAATCTTCGTTTTTTAGATGGAGTTGAGGATACTTCAATTTCGTTCTCATCGAAATTTTCATCAATAATTTCACTGAAAATTAATTTAAATATTAGTACAAGCTGAAAAGGATCAGACCTATATAACGGTAATTACGCAATTTGTATAATTCGGTCTGTGTTCGATTCATTGGATCCGTTTAAACGACCATAGCCCATTTCGCTATTTGTCTCCGATTCATATTCATGTTTGATATTTGATGACTTCGAAATTACAAGATACTCCAGTTCATCTGAATTCGATGGAACTGGTGATGAATTTTCAGCGTCAATATTTTGTTTATTCAGCAGCATTTCCTTTTGTGCAAGTTTATAACGAAAATATTGGGCTTTAAGCTGTTTAACTTCGTAGTTAAAGCCTAACGAGCTCATCACTTTACGAATCTCATCCCAAACTTCAAGTTTCTTCCGAACCATAACGGCAGTGTTCCCTTTATCATCGATCACATTAATTTTCGGTTGGACGAGTTTATATAAGATATTTTTGCCTTCCTGGGTCCAAAAATCACGCTTACGTCGAAATTCCTGCCGATTTTAAAAATATAAATTAGTTCAAATCGAAAACTTGAAATGAAACGGATCTACATTTTAACCTCTTCACTGCATAATATAAAGAAGGACTTCGACACCAGAACACAAGGCAAACAAAACAAATTTATACAATGCAGAAAACGACTTTTATTTTATGCAGTCAAAATTTATAAAATTATAAAAATTTTATAATAGATGGTTGAATAAAGATAGAAATAATTTCATATAAATTTAATTTACTTACATGATTTGATGTATTATTGGATTTAGAAGTCATTTCTTACAAATTCCAGTTTTTAGCTCGAATCGAACCAAGCCAACTCTAAAATAGATTTTTGACATTTGGATTGTCAAATTTACAAATCATAAATTTTAGTACACAATTAAAATTTTTTTTATTTCGGTTCGTTTCTGTGATAGTTTTTTTTTACGTTTCTTAAATAATTGGTTATACCATTTAGTTTGACCGGTTGGTTTTAGCGGTACAAACTTTTTAACAGTATACATCAATTTTCATATGTAGAACTGTCAATGTCAAATAGACGAACAAAACAATTTCGTGTGTTTCGTTGCAGTGGGAGCGAGTAGCCAGGCCGTCCGCAAATCTCGGCAATCAATTTTATTATGCAACGATTTTTGCATTTTGGCCAAATTAAATTGTACGCAAAAAACATTTTTTTAATTAGATGGCATAAATGTTACACAACAAAATCTATGATAATTTATCGGGTAAGTGTGAATGTGGTTAATATGTAACGAATTCAAAATGATCTTCGTTCCTCGACCATGATTATGTAGAAATGTTTTGCTGCGCTGGGATTGCCGGAATCGTCGAGCCAAGAAACTGTACGTGATGCATATATTGATTTAGTGAAAAGATATCATCCCGACAGTGGGTCGGTCGAGGCGTGTAAAGATCGGTTCTTCGAAATTGACACCGCGTTTCGAATCCTACAGAAGAAATTTGCGAAAAATCGTCGCGGTATTGATGACGATGAGCACGAAGTGACCGAAAAAAACTTTGATATTCGACACACAGCCCCGCAACATCGACAATTCTTGAGCTATGGTGGTATAGGGATCGGTAATCTTTTTCAGCGTGAACGACAGTACCAGCAAAGTAAAGTAGTTCAAGCTCAACAACATGTCATGGACCATCGTTTGGAAAAACTTCGTGCCGACGAAGAAAACCTCATTCCGCTAGGCTATTACAAAAAGCATGCAGTAAAAACCAAATATGGAATAGATCGTGTGGTCGAGGATCTAATTCTAGAAGCTATGTCGAAAGGAGAATTTACCAATTTGCCTGGCGTTGGAAAACCATTGAACCTCTGTCAACAGCAAAATCCCTACATCGATTTTATGACCCACAAATTAAACCAAATTCTGTTAGAAGGTGGTTTCACCCCGGAGTGGATTACACTCCAAAAAGAAATTCGTACCGATATTCAAAATTTGAAAGATAATTTAGGCAATGAGCGTAAATTTTTAGGTCCCATACCACTATCGGAAGTCGACCTCAATTTGTGGAAGAAAATATGTTCCAAATTCGAAAACGATTGTCATTCAATTAATAATAAAATCGATAAATTTAACTTAATCGTGCCGATATTAAATAATCAATTATTCCGCATCCGGTATGATAAGTTGGCGGATCAAATTTTAGCAACGGGCATATACGGTCTCTGCCGTCCTGAAGTAATGGCCGATATAGACGGAAGCCTTCGAACGGACGAACACAATCAAAATGAAAATATATTTTCGTTAATGTCGTCGATGTTCACGAAAAACTAACACAGCTTTCTAGTATATTATGGACATTATTATTGTGATATGTAAATAAATTAGTTGAATAAAAAACAATTTTATTATAAAATACTCAAAATATAAGTACTTTATTATTTGAGTTAAGATTTGAACCGCCATAATATATTTAGTACTAAGCTGTGCGCCTTAATCGACCACACTTTATTAAATTATTATAGGAATTCATTATAAATTCTTATTATTTTCGTGTGGCTTATTTCACTTATTAATTGTTTTTATTTTTTTTTTATTTTTATCAAAAATATTGTTATTATTAATATTTTCGATGAATTAATTAAAACAAGTAGTTTAGTTTTTATTATAGTGAAATTATTTTTATTTTTATTATTTATTGTTCATAAATATATTTCCGAAATATATTTATGAACAATAAATAATAAAAATAAAAATAATTTCACTATAATAAAAACTAAACTACTTGTTTTAATTAATTCATCGAAAATATTAATAATAACAATATTTTTGATAAAAATAAAAAAAAAAAAATAAAAACACTTTATTAGTTAGTTCATGCTATTTCTTGATAGATGGAACTACACCAAAGTCGCTAACTGTGCCCAACTTGAAACTAAACAAAACCATTTCATTTTTTAGATGCGGGAACGGTGTTTCTGGAAAATTGTTGTTTATCTTGTAAAAAATCAAACTCATATTAAATTGATAGTAGACAAACAAATACTCTCCCTAATGGTCTAACTAGAGTATTAATTAAAGATCGGAAAAATTTGATTTAGAAGACCAGTCTCAAAGATTTGCCTCTTTTTCAAGTCAAAGACAAAGCGTTTTCAAGTCAAACCATCGATTAACCAGGGCTTAAGAGCTATGACAAAGCCTCTAACTTACAAGGTAGATTTAAGTACTGTTGCTAATACCTTGCTCCACTATTATGATTTAAACAGCTTTCGGGGCTGTATTGATACACTACACAAATTTTGTTCATATTTATTAACGATTTTACAAATTCTAACCAAATGTTTCAGAAGCGAGTTCTTATTAGAACTTTAGTACAAAATAAGAAAACATATCTTGGTAGAAGTAAGTACGAAATCCTTAACGTTGAAGAATAACATGCAGTGATCTGTTTCCCGTTTCCTTTTCGTAAATTTTAGTTATTTCATTTTTTCTAATTTTATAGTAACATGGTGGGCGAAGCAAAGCTCAGTTTCGATCTGACGAGGAATTTAGTTAAAAATTAATTGTCATCTCAACAGACCATGGCGACCGAGTGCTATGTGTAAATTCTATTTTACGCTCTATATATATTTATGTACAGTGTACATGTAGCGTTAGCGAATTATATGAATGTGCACTAAATATATGAATAATTTTTATGTTTGAGTAGCGACGGTCGCTACAAAGTGTTTACTTGAATGAGCTTGTCAAATTGTGGAAGAGCGATTTTAGCAAGAAAAAAAAACACAGCATGCCGAAAAAACAAATTTGTTTTTTCATTTTTTAAAATTAGAAAAATAAAAAAAATAATTACGAGTTTAGAAAGAATACTATTAAGATAACGATTAAAATTATTTAAAATTTAATATTAAAATATATATTTTAAATTGATAATTACTATTATTATAAATACTTATGTTGTTCAAATAATAAATATTTAAATAAATAATGAATGTATATAAGTTTATATCAAAATGTTAATGTGATTATTGATAATTAAACGTGTATACAAATGTATTGTATAATATCATATGTATTGTGAACATTTACATATAAAATTAAGTTAAATCAACCAGCTGAACGGATTTGAAGAAGAAGAAGAAGTCGTTTGCAAACAGTTCAACTTGTACCGCAAGTCGCAATACCAATTTATCTAGTATAATTATTTTATCATTTAACTGTTATTTTTGTTGAGGACATAGTCCCAAGCCCCTCACCAGTGGTAAGTGCTCATCAAAATTTATATTTATATTTTTTCCTTAAAAATAATTTTGGCAAATCGTTATGCTGTATGTTTGGAAAATAATTTTGATTAATTTTTGTTCATGCTGGCTCATTCAAATAATCTCTTGTCGCGTCGTTTTAAAATTTAGTTTTTCACTTGTCTACATGGCATGTACTGGCAAAGAAACTCTTATTCCAAAGGTTTTGGCGTCGGATGAATAAAATTGCGCTCCAATTAAAAAAAAAAAAGTTTAACTAGTGTGAACGATAATCCATCTATAGGTCTAGATATAGAGCATGTTCCCCAAGTAGTTCAAATTGCACAAATAGCATTAAAATCTCCGCAATCCTTGTATAACCAGAACCCCATTGTAAGGTTCAATATATTAGAACATATTTTCGGTTTAGCTAATATCAGACAGGAATCTACGAAGTACGCACACACTCTAGCAACATTAGACACTCGACACCACGACATTTTTGTTGACCTGTTACTGTGCGACAAGGAGCTGTTGCCTTTTTGCTCATTCAAAGATGAGCTTATAAGGGATTAAAGCGAGACAAAGAAACAAAAACTGAATGAAATTCCCCACGGACTTACGCTTGGGGTTCAAGCCTTCACAATTACTTCACAAGAACTAAACAATTTCGGTTGAATGTTGGTCGGACTTTTGATGACAATACGCTACGACAACTTTGATTAAAAGTGCTGCCACAACCAGTTCAAATGGAAATGATGTACTGCTAACTATACTTGCTACTAGGGCGGATAACTTATTCTATAAACAATAATTCTGATGAATTTGCATCGACCAGTGAGGCGGATTCGACTTCAGATTCAGAGACTGCACGTAACATTGATTAGATAACTCATTCCATTTCGGAGTTAGTTGGAACTTTCAAAAATGTTTATCATTTTCTAACTAAAACTAGATCTCCTTCGCGTGTAGTACTCATAGGTCGAGTCGAGTAGATCTACTTCTATAGGAAGAAAATAAATCAAAAAATTGATGCCAGTTTTTATTATTTTAAATTTGGCATAAAAGCGCAAAATGTATACAGAGTTCAAAGTTTTTCGATAAATTTAACAACGATAAAGCAAACTATTAGATAGTCATGAAAATCCAAAACTTGTTTTGATGGCCTAGTCACAAGTCGTCTTTTAATTTTTGAATTGTACTCTAAATTTATTTTTATTGATACGGGAGTGAACATTTCGGTTATTCCGGCAAATTATCGTAAATTGTACATCCTATTTCAACTTATAAATTATTCGCTGAAAATTTGGGTGTTGGACTACGAATAGGGAAATAAAATGGGAGTTTATCATTGTGGAGGTTTCGCATGCAAAGCTAGATGCTATTTTTTTTTAAACAAACAGGCCTACTGATTGACATAAAGGGACAGGAGATTATTGGTCTATTAACCTCCCTTTTTGTTAAAGATATTGCATTTCGAAAAATAACTATCCGCCGTTATCATTTTTGGATAAAAACGAGAAAAATATATTTGAAATCCCAAATTTAATTTCAAAATTCCTGAAATTTTAACTAAAGATTCCATGGCATTTTCGACAGTTAAACATAACTGTATTATGTATACAGTTCCTGATGATTTAGATGTATTGCACAGGAGCAGTTAAAAGATATGATGGCAATGAGGATTTTCAAACCTAATAACATTGCCTGGTGCAGTCCACTTCATTTGATAATAAAGAAAAGGTATATTAAGACCTTGCGGTGACTACAGATCGTTAAATCGATTCACAGTCCTGGACAGGTACCCGATTCAGAGTCTATACATGATTTTACATACCAACTTGAAGGAAGTACAGTTTTTTGCCAAAATACCTTATCCAGGCGTACTATGAAATTCCTATTGAACCAACCTATATTCATAAAACGGCAACTACCACCTCTTTTGAACTTTTTGAATTTACTAGAATGACGTTCAGACTACGGAACACAGACATTTCAACGACTAATGCATTTCATACTTTCAGATTTAAAATTCTGTTTTGTTTATTTGGAAGACGTGTTAATCTAATCTAAATCTAAGGATGAAAATTTAGAGCACGTCCAAATTATTTTTTAGCAATTTAAAGATTACGGACTTATCATTAATATTGACAAATGTGTATTCCCATCAAACAATTTTGAGGAACAATACATTTCTATAGACGGTTCATTCCGGATGTTGCAGCTGACCAAAATATACTTATCGATTTTTCGGAAGGTTACAAAAAAACAGCAAAAGACGTATTGACTAGACTCCAGAAATATCAACACTAGCATTCGAAAACTGTAAACAGAAACTTTGCGATGCGACAATATAATAACACATACTTCATTAACATCACATTTGGCAATGATGGTTGATGCTTCAGATACGGCGATTGGGTCATTGGTTCAGCAGTACATATATATCTGATACTTGCAGCAACCACTCAGTTTCTTCTTAGTTAGTCTCAACAAAACGCAAAAATGGTACAGTGCTGATGACAGTGAATTTTTTGCAGCTTATCCTAGCATTAAGCACTTTAGATATTTGTTAGAATGTCGGGAGCTCACACTATCACAGATCATAATCCTTTAATTTTTGCTCTCAAACAAAATCCGGAAATAGCTCTCCTCGTCAATTCAGGCATTTAGATTTCATCAGTCAATTTATTACCGATATTCAACACATCTCCGGTGCTAATAATGTCGTTGCAGACAACTTTTCACGTATTAATCAAATTTTTATTCCTGATAGTATTAATTATGCTAAAATTGCAGATGATCAAGCCAATGATGAAGAATTACGAGATTTAGGTAAAATAGCATGACAGCATTAAAATTTGTACAAATACCTCTCACGTTTAACGCAAAGCAATCCATTTGTTGCGACGATTCAACTGGTTTTCCAATAGCAATACCTTTTATTCCAGCATTATTTCAGAAAAAAGTCTTTGAATCTTTCCATAATTTACTCGGATGTGATAAAATCACATCAATTTTATTTTTTAAACCGGATGCGTAAAAGCTTCAAGTAAATTATTAACTAAGAATGTTATTTGACTCTCTATTTCTAAAGATTCAATGGATCAAAATTGTATATACCATGCCAAAAATCAAAAATTACTAGGCACACTAAATCACTTCTCGGCTCATTTACTGTTGCATCGCAATGGTTTTCAGAAAGTCATCTTGACATCATTGGTCCACTTCCAATTTCTGGAAACAACCGTAGCCTAAGCGGATCAACAATGACCTTTTAACAATTCTACGACACCAATAACCATACACACGTACATTTTTCACGAACTATCAAAAAAACAATTTCTTGATGGAAAAACGAACGATTACACTGCTACTGGTATCACTAGCTCTAAACTGTAATTACCCCTTAATCGAAACAGACGTCAAGGATGAGCAGTTATATTTAGTATGGCTTTGTCAGTTATATAGTGCTTAACACGGTTATCTGGCAAAACGCGCTTTTTACACCTCCCGCATGCATTTACATTGCGTGTAATTAAGACTTGTGTGATATTTTGTCACTTCTCTAAATGTTTAGTCATCTTTACTAAATTCCATGGGTCTCTAAAACCTGTGATCATATATATACTTCTTGATTTATTATTCAGATTATTCACACCGTTATCATCTACATAAGGCAAGACTGGTTAGACTGGCGGTATAAGATGTACTTCTGAGATCTACAGTAACTGTTGGGAATAATTTTTACCATCCTTTAGTGGCAATCACATCTGAAGTTTCCAACCTCATCTGCACTGCGCGGAAGCCCACTTATAGCCTAGGGATACAATATATAGTCTCGATTTTTGCCATAGTCAAGAATAGAGTTTCTTGCAGAATCAAGTAGTTTGATACACTGTCTTATTTATACATATTTCATCTTTGGTTCCGGTAAGTTTTATCGAATTAAGTCAAAATAAGCCCCAGGGTCAACCCCTGTCCTTTTGTTAATGGCGATTATAATGTACATAATTTAGGACGGTCGTCATTTCGATCCAAAAAAAACGTCAATATTTCCAAAAAAAATATTTCATATGGATTACGCGCATAACCCCCGCCGAGTATATCAATCTTAAATTCGTTTCGTGATTAGAGTGATATTTTTCAAATGGGACAAACGCCAAAAAACAACAACAAAACAATACAAAAATATTGATACATGCTAAACAGCTGGATCGTGACTTCTTCATCGTCATCGTCGTCGTAATCAACAGCAATATATTTTCTCTCTTCAAAAAATTTCTTTTATTTTTCTTCAGATCACTAAAAGTGGTTCAAACGAATAAAAAAAATAATTTTAGTCGCTTTTCATTTTCGAATTATTTCCGATTTTTTTTTTTCTTCAGAGCTCTTGACATTATGATCTATGCTCATAAATTTAGAACAGTATAGCTAAATAGCGACGATGAAACGAAATAAAATCTCTCAAGGGAGATATATTTACCGTGTCAAATGTTATAAGGAAAGCAAAAACAAAATTTTTGTTCTTCCAAATTACGAATTACCTAAGGGCATAATATTTAGATTAGGGTGATATGTTGTTCCAAACGAGTGTATTCGAATAATTACAAACCATTCGGAATATTTTAATGGGTAACCCAATATCATCGTATATGAAAATTGTTGATATCAAATTATCAATCACAGGTTAATTTCATAATTACCCTTCTTGTAATACACGCACAATAATATAGAAATAGGTTCTGCTCAATTACCAAAGTCAACTATATTCTAAAATTTTTCCGTTGCAAAGCAACAAGTTAATGGTAACGGCGTAATTATTTTCAATACTTTTACAGATATTCTCTTAATTTTTCTTTTATTTACCATCATTCCACATACATATTAATAGGCCGGCGATACACAAATCACTATAGAGCACCTACACGAGTCGAACACAATGCTATATACTAAGCCAATTTTCGTTATTTTAATTTGTCGTTTGAATCGACCCAAAAACGTTGACATAAATTATATATGCTACATACCGTTAGAAGGTTCCGAAGATGCGGATTGTGGTAATTAAAATACCATATCAGTTCTTTTTTTAAATTTGACTTAATTATGGAAGAGGATGATCGTTTTTTTTTTTTTTTTTTTTCATAAGACCCCGGTAACGTATAAACCCGTGGTCACTTTCCATTCATCAGGCATAACTTCCTACAATGTATCCTCGAATATCAAGAGCTCTAAGTTAATGTAATCAAACCCATAAGAGAATTTTTGTTCTCTGTATGGCTAGTGTAAATTTTCCGTAGGAGTAAATTAGTGAAATGTTTCTTCGTTGATATACTGCATCGATGGCAAGAGGAGGTTTTCATCCTGGTCCTGAATGACAATAGACCTAGGTCTGAAGGTATAGTCCAGTCCGGTGACTTTTTTACGGAAGTTACGTGAGCTGTGCTCATTGGTGAGTTGTTTTACTCTTAAAACATCATCTTTTCACCATTCATGCTTTTTCTGTTTTCTCTTAGCATGGACCATGTTCCAAGCGATACTCTTTTATAGCTGATACAGTGTCATCAAACGCGCCTGCTTTTCTTAGCGACTGCACGTTCCACGCACCAATCCTAAACTGCAAGTCTATTATCATAAGCAGGGGTCTGGTTAAATTTTGGCGGTATCCATATTTTCTTGTGTTGTCCTATTAACAAAGAGGTTTTTACGGATGCAGGTAGTCAAAAGTTAAAAGAAATTTATACTCTGGGTGATACACAACATTGATAAATCCATATCAACATCTATAGAGACATACCCTATGAATACTGGAGAAGATCTTCTATTGCATAATGTGGAAACTTCTAATCCGATACAAAGAAAGCGTTATATATTGAGATCACCTCTAAAAAAAGAATAACCAACTCATTATTTGATCATGCCGCCTCTAGTAGCATTATAAATGAACAAAAAAATTCTGTTTTCAACAGAAATTACGAGAAATGAAAGCTATATTATCCAAAATAAATAACGAGTTAATTACAACCAAACAAGAGAAAATCAATTAATAGAAGGTGAATGTTCAGGCTATTGAAAATAATACTTCAGAAGATGAAGGTCGAAAAATTGAAGAGAAACCTACCATTAAGAGAAATAAACCAAACAAAAGAAAAAAAGGAAAGGAAGAGCAATAAGAGCCGGAACACCAAACAGCACAACAATCGTACTACCACGATTTGGTTGCTACTAGTACTAACAAAAGTGAAACCACCACCACCGGTAAATATCATAGGAGTAACTATCTTTTCAGGAATCCAAGCGATGATAAATTATGTAATGGACCAGGAGAATAAAATCGCCGCTCTGAACAATAACTTATGGAAAATAAACACAGCTAATTTGATTAAGTACAGAAATTTAAGAAAGAAACTGAATTCAGGGAAATATCAGTGGTACACTGATTGAGCTCAAGTCTTTAAACAATATTGGCAGTCCATTTTCCAAAATGTCTTGGTTCATTTTACCATTCAAATTTCCTTCAATGGCTGATGAATTTGTTGCCAATTATACTACACCAAATGTTATGGCAGTCCAAGCGGCGCTGATGTTCAACTTAGAGCAGCCCAGGGGCGGTTCTGCCATAGGTGCAAATGGTGCACTGCAACCGGTCACAAAATACCTTTTAATCTAAGGGGCGCTCAATTGAAACAAAATTATTTTATTAAATTAAAAAACTTATCATATCAAAATATCATATAACTTTTTGAATTTATTTAGTTCAATTGTAATAAATAAAATATTTAAAAAACAAAGTTAATCTAAATATAGATTATAAGAAATTGTTTAAACCCTTAATATGAAAAAAAAAAAAAATTAAAAATATTCATTCAATGAAGTAAATTCTAAAAAATCCATTTCGTTTTTTCATATGAACACTTACGTCACTCATTTGGTTTCAAAAAAACTTTTGAACCAAAATATTTTACTACATTCATATAAACGAATAAAAAATATTAAATGTTGTATAATTAAATGTTGTATAATTGTATTGTTTCTATGTATGAGTGAAATTTGGTTCACTAAATTTTTATGAACCATATGAAACAAAACCGAAAAGGAACGATTTATTTGCTTTGGTTAGACAAAACCGAATATATTTGCTATTGGTTTGTTATGCCTTAATCCCTATTCGTATTCCTATTGACGATTGGTTCGGTATGCTTTGGTTAGACAAAACCGAATATATTTGCTATTGGTTTGTTATGCCTTAATCCCTATTCGTATTCCTATTGACGATTGGTTCGGTATGCTCTAGCGGGAAATAATGAAATACACTGTCCGCTGTAATTTTTCGAAAACGCATATTTTTTACGTATTATTTTTTATTTTTAACTATGTAATATGTATATTTATATAATAGGCATTTATTACGATTTGTTAGAGTTTGTCAGTCAACCGATTTCGATAAAGTTTGTTTCTAGTAACTATTAAGGTTACCTGACCACATAGCTACAGGATACGTATGTTATATCATACATTGGTCAGAAATGAATAAAATGGAAAACACTTAAATACACAAGAATATAATTCTAATTTATTCAATATTTTCTTAAATAATATTTTATTACAATTCAGGTACATCGTTAAATTTGTAATTCGGGTATTTTAATAAAACAGGAACGTAAAATATAAAATATAGTTGCTTCAGAAGCAAACCGTTAGATGTAGGCCCATAATATTGCATTTTTCAGAGTATGAATTGCATTCAGCGTATGATTAACCATACGTTGGGTTCTCGCCGGTTAATAGAATAAAAGCATTCCAAATTCTACTTATTTATAATTCTGCCGATTGTTTTTGGGGCGCCACTTTCTTAAATTGCACCAGGTGAAAAATAGTTTAGGACCGGCTCTGGCCGCAGCCAGTGCGGATTTTCAACACTACATTAATGCATGTTGTTTTGATTAACCGTTCCATATGGCTTGTAAATGACGACTCGCCGGAGAACAATACCTAACGGAAAAAATTGGGGTTTTGCTGTATTGTTCATGTTTGAATATGTCCGAAATAAGTTTGCTTTTACCAATATCTTCCGATGCAGTTTTATTTCACAAAATTGTAGCGAAAATCTGTTTTTAAAATTATTAATTTTCTCAGGAAAAGTGTTTCAAAATCGTTGTGTATCTAAATAAAATTTAAAAAAAAAAACAATTAGTAAAAAGGGAAATAAAATTGTTCATAAATAAATTTGCTTACCAATGAATAAGTATCTAAACTATAAGTATAAATCGTGGATACTCTAATAAAATACGGACAGAATTATTTGAAAGAACGTATTTTCGTTTGGCACAGTGGTTAAAGCTGCGGTGTTTGGGACGGGAGGTACCGAATTCAAATCCCAACGGGGGAGAGTTGCAAAAGGGATTTTTCATCACCTGATTACGATCGGTGATGACGATGAACACCACTATAACCCCCCGTTGGAGTGCAGAATCCATGGGCCGAACCATCGTCCATGCCAGCCCGTGGCTGGCATGGAGCAATGCATTGCGCTGATGGATATTCAAAAATCGCGAACCTGTAGTCGTGCGTCCTCGATTAGGCCCTCATCGGCGTAAGTTAGGACGTTAAAATAACCGCGCCAGAGTTGGGTGAGCTTCGGCCCCAGAAAAGATTGTAGCAATTAAAAATAAAATTTAAAAAAAAAAAAAAACGTATTTTCGTCTTATTTGAAACGTTGCGATCATGTCACTATAAATTTTTGCTTTATCGATTATAGGATCTAAAAATTTCAAATTCTCTTTAGTTTCCAAAATAACCGCTTCATGTTCCGGTGATATTACAATACAGTTTAACGGTTGTTTATTGAGATAGCAATCTTTGTTAACAATGCTTGTTTCACAAAAGAGTTTTCGTTTTTTTGCTTCTATCGTGCTTAGGGTTTTAAGCCTATTGCCCATCCATCCACCTTTATTATGTGGATCATAAACTGTTTCCTATTTATTAAAATAACATATTAGTAGGTACATTTCTTATCCAATTAAAACTATGGTAACTGAATTGGAAAATTTGAGATAAATATATAAACTAAAAAATGTTTTCAGTTATCACGTTATAAATAATCGACACATTTTTCAAATTTGTAACTTATGTAGCCCTCCTGCTACACCTCTCGCTTTTAAATTTGGGAACAACTTAACAGCACATTTGATCCATATAATTTTATCAGACTTTCTTGGATGTGGCCTAATCGAAATCAGATGGTTTGTGATAATATTGATTGCGTATCTGCGATCTTTATTAGTCAATTTTTTTGTTTTTATTTTTAATTTTGTAAATGTGCCATTTACTAAAATTTTAGTTGGCACGGTAAAATACATTTGTAGATCCTAAATAAATTTAAAAAACATTCTTAATAATATTTTTGGATGCTAATTTGATTTAATATTTACCCTAAATACTCGACTTTTTAAGAAATTTGGTTTCTTCCATGCATCTAGGTTGTTCTCACTGTCGTTAGTGACTGTCGTAGCAATCGGTGCAGTTGATCTTAATGGCTTAGTAACAGAAACGCTTTGCCTAATGTTATTCGAAATATCACTGAGCAACACGTGGGTTGGTCTAATTTCTAGCAAGCTAACATCACATTGGCGACTATACACAAAATGATCAAATATGTTTTCATTAATGTCAATACAGTTCTGATCGAACATTTTTAAGTTAATTTCGGCAGAAATGTTCCAAAATTCTCGTGCTATTTAAATCTTGCAAAAAATAATCTTATTAAAAAAAATAAAAAACGCACAAAAAAATTATCATCTGCATTCAAAATATCCATATAAGCTGGGAAACTAGAATTTTTATTAAAATTCACAATACACATACTGACTCAAACCAAAAGACTCAAACCAAAAGCCAAAAGAATCGACGCACTCTGTACTTTACGATTAGGAGCAGCATCCATTAAAATGTTCGTTATATTTAGTTCACTCATTTGAAGTTTTGTCCAAAATATATATTATACTAGTAAAATATAAAATATATAGTATAAAATACTATTAACATATAAATACTATTAAACCAAAAAAAATGTATTTATTCGGTTGCACATAATGCAAAAACTATCGCGACGTAGCTCTCCTTTGCACAGCGTACAAACTACTGTCTTACATATAGTATTGGAAAGAATCACATCTCTGGCGGAAGAAATTATAGATGACTACCAAGGAGGATTTCGTACTAATTGCTCAATCACTATTCAATTTTTGTTCACTAATGTTGATTCTTTCTAAATATTACGAAACATCTGGTGACATACATCTGATGTTCTTAGATTTCCATCAGGTCAATGACTCAATCCATCGGGACAGATCATAAATGACAGCAATGCAGTCACAATGTTGTATCAAAGTTGAGAACAAGCTATCATGAATTTTTACAATGAGCTCTAGAGTCGGCAAGAAAATGCTCTGTCCCCGATACTTTTTAATCTCATGTTAGAAGTTATCTTTCGTAAAAGAGGGAACCCTTCAGGACAACATCTTGTATTGTCGGTCTAACCACTGTCAGTGTAATTGGGCTGAATGGCAACGGTGTCAAAGAACTACTGGACTCACTTGTACGATTTTCGGTTTCTGTTGGTCTCAAAATCAATGAGTTCAAAACAAAATACATGGTCAGTGGTTTTAGAAACCAAGTCGCAATGGTGTTTTGTACTTTACACCGTGTAATGAAAAAGTTCATTTTTTTCTGTAAATAAAATTATGTGTAGAATAAGAAAATTGTTCCTCTATACATTAAAATAATATTTATTATCAAATAGCTAAGGGCCAAAATTCCCAAATTGGAGAAATATAAAAAAAATTGCTGTATGAATTTAAATAACAATAGGAAACGATTTTAAGCGCAGCATCTATATTGAACAAATAATATTTTGTTCTTGTTAAATCATGTAACTACATATGTACATGTATTCGTAAAACAGCAGAAAAAACCAAAATTAAAAAAAAAATATAGCATGCGATCGGCGATCACACAAGAAATAACCAACCGAAAAAACAATTGTGTTAGTGTTTTTATATAAATAAAGTATATTATATATGCATGTGACTGTGAAGAAAAACGAATGACAAAAAAAAAACAAATTTCATAAAAAAAACTATCACATTCAAGCTTTATTGTAACTTTATACAAATAAAATTAAAGTTACTCACTAGATGGAATTAAAAAATATGGATTTTGCAGAAAAATATTGTTGCCCGTACTATTTTGTTTGTGTCTTCACTTCTGATATAATATAATTTCTTTGGTTTTAATAACATTAAATATTAAATAGATTATAAATTTAAAATAGATTATAATATTAAATAGATTAAATATTAAATAAATTATTTGACATTTATTTGCTAATGAATTGTGATATTGTTAAATTTTACTGCCGGACATGTTCGTTTATTCAGTGTGAATCTTACATGTGTTGATTTAAATTCATTCGTCCTTATCCGCCAAGTTTTTAACCAAAGTTCAATTTTGTGCAGATATTCTTGTAATTCTCTCGGTGCGCTGTTTGAGGATTTTTGTGTGAAAACAATCTAACTGTGTTGTCAGCAAAGTTAAGATGATTATTTTTTCAGTTATTGGTAAGTCAGCTGTGAATAATATGTATAACACATGACTCAATACACTACCTTGAGGTACTCCTGTCCTTATCTCGGTTAAATCAGTAGTAGCCGTATTTTGTTTAACCTAGAACATCGTTTGGGCTAAGTATTTTTCATGAATTGCATAAAATTGTTTAGGCAGAAGAGTTTTAATTTTGTAATTTAATTCTTCATGCCATACTTTGTCGAAAGCATGCGCAATATCCAAGAAAACTACCGAGCAATATTTATTTTCTTCTAAGGAAAGCTTAATTGTATTTACAATTCTGTGTACCTGGTCTATTGTGCCGTGCTGTTCTCTAAATCCAAATTGGTGATCTGGGTGTAATGCGACCTTCATACAATATATAGGTATTAGTTCTTGTAGTATCATCTTTTCAAATAGCTTTGAAATTATCGGAAGTATAGACTTATTGGCTTGTACGACGAGACTTGGGTTTCGTCTTTACCTGGCTTAGAAAACATGATAATAAGAGATATTTTCCATTTTTATGGGAAGTATCTCACAATTGCGTTAAAAATATTTTTTTTTGTTTCCTTTATTTTACAATCTGTTTGCTTAAGAGTAAGAGTTTGCTTTCAGTAAATTTTTTTATCTTTTTACATTGTCATGATTAGAGTATTTTTGTCCATTGATAAAATCTCACTTACATATAGTTAGTATAAATTGATACAATACATAAATTTAACTATTATTGATTTGATATACATTAGAAGTTTCAAATATTAGAGTTTATAGTTAAGTGCATCTAAGACCTATGTGGCAAATCAAAAATTTTGTGGCGTATAAATCTTTCCCTCGTTGTGATAGTGAATAGTTTGTTCACTAGTTCGTTTGGATGAATTGTTGATCTTGAGTGATACCTGGCACTGGAATTCCTAATTCCTTCCCTATTGTTGGGACCTGGAGATCTCTGTGAATTATATCGTTTGACACGAACCATGGTGCATCTACTATGATTCTTAGAAGTTTCGATTGTAACCGCTGAAGAATGTCCAAATTCGAGTTGCTGGCCGTTCCCCTCAGCTGTATACCATACGCCCAGATAGGTTTTATTATCGTTTTATAAATCAGTAGTTTATTTTTAATCGTTAAACATGATTTTTTGCATATGAGCCAATAAAGTTTTGACAGTTTTATTCCCAACTGCTTTCTTTTTGCCATATATGTTTACGTCATATTAGACGTTTGTCGAGGTGAACACCTAAATATTTTACTTTATCCGTTTGAAGTATATTCTGGTTATTTATTTGTATTGGTGGACATGTTCGTTTTTGCATTTTAAAGGGAACATGTTCAGACTTAGCTTCATTAACTTTAATACGCCATTTTTTCATCCATACTTGAATGCTGTTAATTTTTTCCTGCAAAACTTCTGTCGCTTTGCTGTGGTCTTCGTATGTGATGAGAGCACTGTTGTGTCGTCTGCAAATGTTGCGACAGTTACTTCATTGCTTGAAGGTAAATCTGGAGTATATAGGAGATATAATATCGGGCCAAGCACCCTACCTTGTGGTATACCAGATGTAATTGGACGAACATTTGTATAAACATCCTGATGTTTTATAATAAAATATCTGTCCTTTAAATATGATGTTAATATTCTATAGAAGTCATGTGGTAAACATTGCTTTATTTTGTATTGCAATCCCACATGCCACACTTTATCAAAGGCTATGTCCATGAATATACAGAAGAACAATATCCTTTTTCTCCCAGAGCTTCTTGAATTACTTGAACTATTCTATGTACTTGTTCTACTGTTGAGTGCTCTGGCCTAAATACAACTTGATGGTCCGGAATCAGGTTCTTTTCCAGCAATATAGCCTGTGGTGCTTAAGTAGTAGTTTTTTAAATAGCTTAGACATAATTGGTAGCAAGCTTATAGGTCTATATACGACGTTACTTCTTCTGCTTGGGGCTTGCCTGGTTTTGGTATCAGTATTACTTGTGAAATTTTCCATTGTATTGGGAAGTATCCAGTTCTAAGTATACTGCGTTGAATAAGAAGGTAAGAAATCAAATACCCTTATCTGGTAGCTCTTGTAAAACATTTCCTGTGATAAGATCAGATCCTGGCGCCTTTTTAGGATTTAACTCTCTCTGTATCACAGTTTTTATTTCAAAGATAGAAAACTTCGTAATTGTATGATTCATTTACAATGCAAATCTAAATGCATTTGAATGTTTTTGTTCTCTTCGTCCATGCATTTGAATGTTTTTGTTCTCTTCGTCCGTAGTTTCTGATGCGGGTATAGTTGAAATACTCTTTCGAAAGGGTCTGCAAATACATCAGCCATTTCTTCAATCTATCTCGCCCACTGTCCGTTACTTTTATGTATTGGCGGAATATAATGTTGTGGTTGTTTAAGCTTCTTAGTCGCTTTCCACAGAGAATAATCTGAGTTTTCTGTTGGTGAGAGTCGCGACGAGTCAAGAAGTATTCTTGAAGTGATTGATTTTTTTCATTGAGCAGCAGTTTTTTTAACTGTTTGACCGCCTGTTAGTCTATATCGTTGCCATTGATGTTTTAATTTACTTTTGTGTTTAATCATTTTCTTGATAAGATTTAAACATTCCCCATTCTTTTCTTTCTCATTTTTTACTGGTGTAAACTTCTAAGCTGTCGACTTTCACACACTCCGTCCTTAATTTGATTTTTGTGCTTAGATTCTCTGTTACCTTATGAATGAATTGATTTCGGTCAGTTATTTTGTTGGTTAAAATCGTGATTAAGACAGGCGAGTGGTTCGAAGATAAGTCTAAACATGGCGTCGCTTTAATGTAATTATACTTGCGATTTCTTTGATGACGCAGAAGTCTATGACGTCCGGGGTTTTTCTTCTATCACTAAGCCAATAGGTAGGTTCACAGGTTGACACATGATTAAGCTTATTGTTTTGAATTTATTTAGGTAACGGTCGGCCTCTCGTTGTAGTCAATCTTGATCCCCACTCTTGGTGTTTTGCATTATAATCAACCCTTGCTATAAAGCAATGACCCAAAGAAGTGTAAAAAAGATCAAATTGTTCCATTTTTATTGCATGTTTTGGTGGGCAATAGATGGCCGACATTGTTTTAGGCCCTAGCTAATTTTCTATTACCACAGTAGTTGCTTGTAGATCCTCCTTCAGATAATTTTTTATTTCATGGTGTTTAATTATGTTTTTAATTATAACTGCAGTGCCGCCATGTGCTGCTTCATCAGGATGGTTTGTGTCATAAATGATGGTGTATCTTATAGCGAAATATAACTTCCCAAGTAGGAATAGAATAAAACTCACTATTATAGTATAATTATTGTATACAAATACAACAATTATAATTAATTTTTATTTATTTAACGCACTTATTTATTTTTTATGTATAAAATACACTTACAGTTTTTTTTCCTTTTAATTTATATAATTAATTACCAGTGGTAATTTAATTTATAAATTGGTGTTGTTGTTGTTGTTGGTGACGGTGAGGATGATGTTGACCTGCGGTCTATCTTCGATGACATCAAAAAATGGAATGAACGATTGTACGTATTTTGATTTGTCATCTCGTCTTTTTTGAGATGTTGCGCTCCATCCTGTGGTGAACACAACAACCATCTTTGTACCATAAGCGCACCTGTTGGTACTTGGTGTTATGGCAAACATATAATTAAGTAAATTATACGTTTGCCTTTTTGTACGGCTGAGTATAGTATACTCAACCGCTACAATCTAATTCGTATTTTTACAAAACTTCTGCTGGAGTTATTCGTTTTGGATATTAGCATGACATCAATTTCTTGATCTATCAAACAACTTTCAACTTCTTGTACATGTTGTGACAAGTCGTTGGCATTTCAGATTGCTAATTTAAGGGTTCTGGACATTGTATTATTTGGAGACAATGGTCTTTAGTAGGTTAAGGATGGTATCTCAGGCTGTTGGTTATAAGTTTTTGAATTTTCCGTTGGCTGATTTCTTTTGGTATGATTTCCATCGAAGTTGGATTTTTAATTGAATCTTTGAGGTTCTGCGCACATCTTGTTTCGCACTAACAAGCTGATAAGATGGATTCGGATTGGATGGCTGCGACTTCTTCACTCTATTTTCTCTTAAAAGGAGAAATCTGCGTTTTTGTACCTCTTGGTAAACGCTGCAACCTTTATAGTTGGCTGGTTGACTACCATCACAGAGCATGCATTTGACCTCTGTAACCCCTTTTTTTCTTGTCACAATCATTTGTAAGATGTTCACAAATGAAGTGCGGGAAGTGGTGCAATAGTTAGAGAAAGCGATAGCTTTTTTTAGGTCACTTCTGGCTCAGTGGCCATATGGTTTCCTAATCGGTGGGTTCGATAGCTCCTTTTTAAATTTCTTGTTGCCTTCCATAGTAAGTAATCTGTTTTTTTCTGTTGCTGTGAGCTCACTTAGGTGATTCTGTATTCCTAAATTTTATTCTTGGAGCTTTAACAGCTCGATGCCACAGCCTCCGAATTGCCCTTTTTCTGACAATAACTTCTGAATGTTATACTTGAAAGCATATTATTTTTTCTGATTTTTTGCTTCCGGAGTAGTTTTTTTTGCTGACAGTTCCATTATTTGTCTTAAGTTTTCTATTGCAGCGTCAATGTCTTCTAATGTGTGAAGTGGGACATCCATATGACAATTTACCTCTACTATGTTTCTATAGAGAACCAATTTCGTTAGTTTGTTTGTTAAACGTTGATGTGGTTCAGTTTTTGAACGCAGAAATATATTAAATCAGGAATTTTAATATATGTTGGATGTCTGCATAGATGATAAATAATCAAGGTTTTTCTCGTTTATTGCTTCGTAGAGTTGCTTGCCGTTGGTTGACGTCACCTCGAACCCCATTGCACATGTTTAGCATTGTAATCACCCCCTGCTAGAAATTTGCTATTTTTAGAACATTCATTTTTGATTTTGGATTATAATTTGCATAAGCGTATTCATATTTTGTATCATAATCCTTATTTGTCTTTCCATCTGGCTGTGCAAAACTGCTGGCAAAAGTCTCCAAGTTATCATTTCGTGTGTTGGTACTCGATGGTTTGGTAACTGTTGTATTTTTTGGTACCATAGCCCTCTGATTAAATTGCATACTGAGCATTCATTGCTCAGCTCTCATTTTAGGGTTTATTTTCCGTTTTAAGTTCAAATACACTGCCTCTGTAATTTGCAGTGTGATTTTCGTCACAGTTATACTACAGCGTTTCACAGATGTGTCATTGCAAGATGTATACAAACTTCATTTGAGGTGTAGTATGCTTTTGAGTGTCCGTATTCTTGGCACTTTAAGCATTAAAGTGGTCCAGACCTCTTTTTCGGTTCTTCAATTACTATTTTATGGAGCAAATATTTTAGTTTGTAAATCTTGTGAACTCCTTTTGACTTTTCTTTCTCTGGCTTTAGTTATAAACCGAACATTGGTTGAGGTTCCTCATTGGTTGAGGATTTGGCATGAAAAACTTTCGCAGCAAATGTCACTAACATCAACGCAGCTTTCAATGCCTTTTAACACAACGGTAAGTCCTTTTTGACTTTTTTGCTGATATCTGTAATATCTTTTACCAACTTCGTCAAAATGTTTAACTATGGCTCTAAAGCCATTGATTTCGAAGGTTTGAATCTTTGTTTCGATTAATTACCTCTTTTCAGAGGAGCAATATATAATTTAGAATCTGTTAATGTTGTGATTCTGTTAACCAGTTCATTATTAGACATTTTCCTTTAACCAATTGGAGGCGCTTTCTCAATTTTCAATTTCGGCGTTGAATTGGGGTCATCGACCTCTAAACTAGAGAATCGGTTGTCAAGGGGTATTTGTTAACACCTAGTTCAGACCATGTCACTTTGCTCCTGTTAGCAAACTATGGGCAGATCTCGGACTTCATTTCTTTTTTTATTGAACAGTGAACCTATCCAATCCCATTTGCACTAGAATATTTTCGCAATGAACTAATAGAGTTCCTTGCACTGAGTTCATTAATATTTTTTCCGTTTAGCAATGCTAAATTTAATTAATTAATTTTCTCGAAGAAGCACTTTTATTCACTGGCATAGTTATTTTCTTTGGGCTGTATTAAACTTTACCCATTTTGTTTACACTTGCACTTGCCATATTTATATTTTCTACATGAAACTGGTTCAAGTTTGTTGTATATAGATTGTGTTCGGTGTTCGATATTCGAAGAAGTCTTTTTTGGGAAAAAAAGGTCCATGTTTCAGATTTACATTATCACTTATTAAATATAATTTTTTTTAGTTTTTTTGCATCGTTTGTATTTAATTGTAAAACCATTCACACAATTAAAACAATATAACAAAATTAAAAGCACTAGCACTTCACTTTTCGTATGTTTTATTTTATGTCCGAACCTCACGACAGTAAAATTGAAACTAAATAAAAAAAATAAATAAATAATAAAGTTTTTAATAATAAATAATAAAATTCAATTTTAAATTGGTATACTCTTTCGGAAATTACTAAAAAAGATAAATAATAGTTAATTCCTTCATGTTTTACCGAAGAAATATTACTAAAATGTTCTTCAGAATTTGTTTATGAAAGCGGCATTAATACCTTTTTTGTATGTATGATGTCATAGCGTACTGTTATTTCCGAAAACGTACCATAATACTGAACAAATCTGATTGAATAGTAGCTCCAACTATCATCATATAGTTCAATGACTCCCCAACGTTTTTCGCAGAAGCAGGTCGAAGTATTGCATGATGTGGAATACAATAACTTAAGTTATTTGTACAAGTTAGTAGCTTTGTTCAGAATTATCATCTTCATTCGTATAATGCTCTAATGATAAATATTCATTCATAAAAGTATCATTGTTTTTTCTATTTAGAATCATTGCTCAACTTTCGTTTTAAATACGAGAATCCCTTTGTGGCTATTTGTGTTGAATCACAAAGAATCACGTTTTCTTGCAAATGCTAAAAAACATGGTATCTTCCTATTTTGTAATTCTCTACAATAACGAAATTATGAATATGATGGGTATTTGTTACCCACACCAAAATCCATAAATTTTTACACTGAAATATTATAAACACCCCTGCTTCACTTGAAACATATTTTTGTGTTCCTACAGAAATATTGCATTCATCGTCCATAGCACGCTCTAAATAAATAAATTTAAATCCAATAAATTAAAAATTTAAAAA
This sequence comes from Tipula confusa, assembly GCA_963556175.1. NCBI lineage: Eukaryota > Metazoa > Arthropoda > Insecta > Diptera > Tipulidae > Tipula > Tipula confusa. Next base: position 135,462,279 of record OY744475.1, read on the forward strand.
AAAAAATGAATTACAGTCTCTAATATATTTTAGATTAATAAACAAATTTTTTTTTTAAATAATGATTAAGTTGTCATAATATAAATCATGTTAACAAATATGTCTTATTTCCATGTGTGTGATATTGAAACATACATCTAATATATGTATAAATAACAAGAACAACATTCAAAAAATATTTTGTCAACAATCATTTAAAGTAATAAAATTAAGAGCCGAAGAAGAATTATTTTTTTCTAAATTCATAAATCATATCTTACAGTGCGCCATCTGTACGATCGTTTGATCGAGATAGTAAAATGTTTATTATAACCGTTTTTTGATGGCGCACTGTATTGATCTGCGCAACACACTCGGCATTGTTTTTCATAACAAGAAGTCATAACAAAAAGTTGATATAATTTAAAATTTAATTAATTTAGAATCGTTTAATCGTCTTGTGATTCATAAAAATGAGTTATCTTAATAATAACGTTCAAATCTTTAACGATAATCGTCTTAACTTAATCTAATGAGTTGCGAGACTTATATGAATTTAGATTCGATAAAAATATACATTTGTTCACACCTAATCTCGTACATTGAAACATTTGTATCGAAACGGTAAAGGCCTGTAAGCAAGTGGTATAGCAAATGAAAAAAAATTCACAAAATTTAAACGTCGAATCATCATCCCACCCGCAAAACTATTTGCATATTTGTACGTTTTATGTGTTGAGTTAAAAATGAAATGAGGAAAATTTATGTTTCGACAACCGGAAAATTCATTAAATGTGCGTGTTTACACGGCGAACACGATGGACAAATTAAAACGTGACATTTGGAATAATGTGTTCGAGGCGAAGGTGTTGTGGAATTCGATTAAGTAGGTCAATTGGTAATTTTTGTTTGAGCGAATGGATGTCTCGTTCTGGCAATAGTTTTATCACTATATAAATGCTGAGAACCGCTCAGAACTGGATATTTTAAAACTGGATATTTCAAAATAGGATTTGACAAAACGAGATAAGGTACAAAACTGGATATTTCAAAATTGGATATTTCAATACGAGATAAGGTACAAAACGAGATATGGTACAACACTGGATATTTCAAAACAGGACATTTCGACATGTGATTTAAACTTAAAATGATTTTTTAGGAATGTTCTGGAACATGGCCAATTAGGGAGGAACTCGCGAGTTCTTAACCGATTTTGATGAAATTCGATACTTAGGAATAAAATTGGGTTTTGAAATGGTTTTTTAGGAAAGTTCTGGAATATGGCCAATAAAGAAGGAACTCGGTGATTTCTTAACCGATTATGATGAAATTCGATATGTAAGATGAACATGGGATTTAAAAATGATTTGTTGGGAAAGTTCTGGAATAAGGCCAGTAAGGTTCCATACTTCAATATTTCTAAGGAGAGAAATACAATTTTCCTTCACTTAATGTATTTTTCTTTAATTGTATAATTAAAATGGATTTGAAAACATTTTTGTGGGAAAACCTCTGAAATATGGCCAATAGGGTTTCATACTTAAATAATTTTAAGCAGAGAGATAGAATTTTCCTTCACTTAATCGTTTTATCATAATCGGTTAAGAACTCACTGAGTTCCTTCTTAACTGACCATATTCCAGAACTTACCCAAAAAATCATTTTAAAATCACATTTTCATCCTGCATATCAAATTTCATCATAATCGGTTAAGAACTCGCCGAGTTCCTTCCTAACTAGCCATATTCCAAAACTTATCCAAAAATTCATTCTAAAATTCCATTCCTATCCTACATATCGAATTTCATTATAATCGATTAAGAACTCGCTGAGTTCCTTCCTAATTGGCCATATTCCAGAACTTTCCTAAAACGCCATTTTAAGTTTAAATCACTTGTCGAAATATCCTGTTTTGAAATATCCAGTTTTGTACCATATCTCGTTTTGTACCATATCTCATTTTAAAATATCCTGTTTTGAAATATCCAGTTTTGTACCATATCTGGTTTTGTACCTTATCTCGTTTTAAAATATCCAGTTTTGGATTATCCTGTCTCGGCAAATCCAGTTGTAAAATATCCAGTCTCGACCGGTATCCATAAATGCTATATCCATAACCCAATTGTGGTGACTCGCCGCAATTTCTTCTTTGTTTTTTAGTTTATTTCGTATGTTATGCATATTTATAAACCTTATTTAGACTGGTAACATAGACAACCCTAAGTCTTGTCTATGCTGGTACTGGAAATTATTTTTATAGCAAAAACAAAATGCTTGGCAAAAATTTTCTAGCATACTATCAAAGCAAACGAAAATCCTGCAGCAAAATACGAAAAGTATAATGGCAAGTTAGCAAAACAAAAATATATGAATGCAATTCGAAAAAGGGATGCTGATTGGTATTCCAGTCGGCGAAATTATAAAACTCTGGATCAAATTATAATCGACGCACCCCAATAATCTTCGTTTTCAGGCCAGTCATCAGCAACGAGAGGGAGATAAAAAAACTAAGGTCAACTTGTAGACAATTTTAGACGTCAGTTAAATCTATAATCTCCAAGTGAAATTTCCCGTCAGGAGCCATTCCATTTTAACGAAACTCAACTGAATGAAAAGAGTGACGGTGCGTTCAAACGAGATATTTACCGTTTGCCGGTTCTGTACATCAAAATAATTAACTGTTGAGCGTCCTTCAGATAGAAAGTTTACAGTTGCTTTCAAAAAGGAAAAAAATTAGAAAATCCAGTTGATTCCATATAGGAAATGTCCTCGAGTATCTTCAATCCTTCAGATTACTTTTATCAAACCCCGAGGATAACATCTATAGACGTGATCAATGGAATCAAAAATGGGTGACTTTCGTGGAAAAGGACCATTATACGTATTCAAGATTAATGTCAAATTTATCAAAGAACAAGCCATCTGCAGCCAGTAAACTGCCAGTCTCCGTAATACGCTCAGCTTCAGGTTCTAGACAGCAAACAGGCTATTCGAATGCAACATCTTGGCACTTTCTTCACGGATTTTCGATGAAATCGACTGCTTTTTTAAGAAACCACAATCTCTTTGTCATTATTTACAATATATGCTTCGTGCAGTAAAAGCGCAAGCGAAGCATGAACCTCACGGTGCCATAATATCGGGAATTGTCATAATATTTATAAACAATGGTGAAACGTCCTTCGAACGTGGTATTCGTGTTTATATAAAAAAAATTTAGACAACTCGCAAACTGCGATTAAGAGTGCTGCGTCAGATCGAGTCCCCAACAAAACACAATAATTGATTTTTGATTGTTAGGTCAGGAACGTTGCCACATATTTCTGAAGTGCCACTGAATTCAATTGAGATTTATTCTCAAATGATGATTGACGATAATATTATAAGTACAATTTACGGCCAGAACTTACGCCAAATTACTGTCGAAGAGCTTACAAAAAAAGTGTTTCCTGTACTAACTAATACAACGATATGAACCATAAAATCATTGTACAACTGCCTGGAAAGCTTTGAATTTATTATTGTTCAGATTCGATCATTTCGGAAGATCCTGCTGATGTTTTGATTTAAACTCAAGAGTTTCTGTGCGATCAAACATTTTCAGGAATGCCACCTCATACCTTGGTATTTAAGAGTGGCACAATCATAATGTTGTTTACCAATCTCAACATAAGAAGTGGACTAAGTTATGGAAAAAAATATTAAACTGTAACTTCTAAAATTCAGTTTTTTTTCAAAAAAAACCCTTATATTTTTTTTAATGATGTTTATTTTGCCTTGATATTCTCTACAATCACCTAATACAAACTTTGATTCGAGACACTCGGTTTATTGCGGTATAAAGTGACGGAAAAATGAATATTTTATTTTTAAATATTTCTTTGGATATTTTATAGCAAAAATTTATAAAAGATGATTTAAATGTCCACCTTGTGATTGAATACAGGCTAATAATATTAATATTAGTATATACCTTTGGTTATATCAATTCTTAGTAATTCTTCCCTTATCTGTTGAGCTATTCGTTGTATTAGTTCTTCTTTTGTTTCTATTTCTTTGGGGTGTACAAGCGACTCTATCGTTTCCCATAGTTACAAATCTAATACAGTTAAATTAGGGGATCTTGCAGGTCAATGATTGAACCGCTCGTTTCAATCCATTTATTTGGATAATTTTTGTCTAACCAATTCTTAACATTTATTCTTAACATGATGTTTGTTTTGTCGAATAAGGATTTTCAGGAACCCACGTGTCATTGCCATTTTCAAAATGCTTATCAATTAACCAATTAACTGTTTGGTTTTCTAGAATGGGTGTTATATATTTGTATGGTATGGATGCAGATGTTCTTTGTGCAATACTTAATGAATTCGGTAGCGAAAAACGTTTAATCGTTAAAGCGGTCCTTCTTGTGTTAACATATGGATTTGCTGTTACATTACTGATTATTTCTTCGTTGACATCAAAATGATATAATTATAGACTGAATATGCCCGGAATGCATTAAGTAGACTTAAATAAATAAGTAAATAACGCAAGATAGTAATGCGACGCATTGGGAATCTGCGGTGATATTCATTGCAAGCTCGAGATGCGTTACAATCGCAAAATCCTTAAACAAAATGGATATCAATGTACTCCTCACCTACCTGAGAACTGTGCCATCATAATAATAAATTTCTTAAATTATTTGGAATTTTTGATTCACAACACTGACACAACAATATCCATTTATAATTTCTCAAAACTAATGCAAATATTTCATTTTTGTTTTAATTTAAACAAAGGAGTTTATAAACATCGCCTACTCTTATACTGATTTAAAAAACTATTACAATATTTAGCACTGCAACATTTCTTAATTAGTTTGAGAATAAACGGTATACGTAAAAAACTATGGTTTGTGGGTACAAATAATGTATTAGGGAATTATTAAAAATTATAACCGTTTTTTTCTGAGAAAAACTGAATTTACTAATCAAATAAGACTAAGTGGGTTGTTCTCCGATAAATATATTGGAAGTTACAGTTTAATATTTGTGTAAAATTTGGTTTGAACCAAATTTTTTATACTATATCTTAAAGGCTATCAAAAGTTAACCCACACATAATTTAGAATGGTTCAGAATGAACCAAGGAATCACTGCTTAACGGATTAGCATACCAAACCCGGAGACACTATATTAAAAAAAAACATTTGGTGCAGATTACTTTTAATTGATTCAAAGGTGCTAAGAGTTCTTCCGCAATCGTTTCCTTTTGTAACATTGGTGTCGAATATGCTGACCTGCAAATACAAAATCACAAAAACTTGTAAAACTATATATGTACACAAATCGATTCACTTTAAGCCTAAACTTCATAAGTGCATGTCTTAAAATATATGCAGTATTAGCGGGAAACATGTTGAGGGAGCAACGGAAATAGTAGGTAGGACCGAGTGGAAAAATCTATAAAACACCAACTTCATAGAATTTTAAACTGCCGCCAATTTTCTTTTGAAGAGTTCTCAACTTTATGTAAGGCATTGGCACCATGATCTAATCACTTAACGGAACAAAGCATTTCTAACCAAAGTACTTTGTTTGAAAAATACGGCCGTTCAAAATATCAAGGAAGAAGAATTGTTACTCATTAGAAATGAATAGCTTCACCAACAAAATATAGCATTGAAATACAACCAGATGGTTGTTATGACTTTGAAACCCACTGCTCGCCATCGATGGCCCAATATATTTCAAACAAAATCGCCCCGATCTACTAAAATTATCCGCATGCAGGAGAAGCCATAGTTGATCGACATTGTGCAAACGATTATCTCGACAACATCGAGAAGGAGGAAGAAGAGAACTGCTGTGAAGTATCAGGATTTGTGAAATGTGTCCAATCACAGGCTGGTTTTGAAATTAACGTTTTGAATATCCAGATCTAAGAATCTAGTTCAATCAATGATTTGACTCAAACACATTCGAATAAACAAGAAAACCTACACCAAACGCGAACGGCTACATTAGTTTGCTGTTTTTTTTGCTTAAAAATAATCATACAGGTAGTTTGGCGCTAAAAACACAGGTTGGCATGAAAAAATAAAAACGGAAGAGTTTACGGAAAGGTAATGTTAAAGTCCAGGGATGTTACTAACCAATATTGTAGTCACAAAAAGTAAAAATTGTTCATATCCATATATATTCTGTGATGCAAACAAAGTAGGGAGCAACTGATGTAGTGGTGGATATCATGCGGAAGAGTATATGGAGTTATTGGAGCAGCATTAAATGCTGCGTAGATTATAAAAACTAACTATAGCTTGGTGAGCGTTTACAAGGCGATTTGCTGTGGTCGAAGGACCATTATATTAAAAAATAAAGAATCTGATTGGCCAATAGCGATATTCCAGTTCAGAGAAGTTAATGTTTCATTTAAAGATTTATTTGAATCTTCGTTTTACGATAATGATTCATTCAACAATAAGGCTCTTACATTTCAATTTTTGAAAGACGAATTTTTGAATACAGCATACGAAATCCTCCGATGTTTGCGAGCATTGGGAGCTGAGGCTGAAGGAAGAGACCCAAGCCTAGTAATTATCTTGCTAAGTAAATTGGGCATAAAGGCACACGCAGGCTATGGTCTCAACAAACATTACATAATGATTTTCCATCATTAGAATCATATTTGACATTTATTGGCAAACTTTAATATCCAGTGTCACACGTGCTGCTGTACATCCATCAAAAAGATTTGAGTTCACCATACAACCCTCAACAGTGAACAGTTGTTTCAACAATGAATAATAAAATTATTAAGCATGTTCTCAAAGCAACCATCCATTATATAAATGTGCACAATTTAAATCTTTGAACATTCTAGATCGCAGAGATTACGTTTGAAAACATAATATCAGTTTCAACTGCTTGATTAAAAGACACTCATCAAAATTTTGCAGAACAAACTATGTGTGTCATTATTGCAAAGGAAAGTATCACTCATCACTGCGCATTTATCATCAGGAGAAATATCATCAATAGACTCAGAACAGTCATTGGCTTTAACGACAACTATACTCTTAAAACTTGTCTGCAAGAGCACAATGAATAAAGCAATCAAGTGAACAATGAACACAACCAATTGTCAATTTCTCAAAAGCACAATCAAAATGGACTGTCGCCGTTAACTCAACCATATATACCTTACCTGATACCACCTGAGCAACAACACATACAAAAAAATTATCAAGTGTAATATGACATATACCACAACCACTGAACACTTACTACCCATAGCTGTAGTGAACATTGGAAATGTGCATGGCAAAGTACAACAGTGCAGAATACTTCTGGATTTATCAATGGAAAACCTCATTTCACAATCACTATTTAAAAATGACAACATCCACAAAAGAAGTCAAATACTATCGTGAGCGAAATAGCTCCGAATTCGACATCACGTGGAAATCAATGACAAAACTATCATCCCATTTTAATCCAAGGCAACATTTAACAATATATTGTCACATTCTTGCATCACTTTCATCAGTGCCCAATCAAACATTCACAAAACCAATTCGAACAATTATAGATTTGGCTTATTCCAATTTTAATATCCGAAATCAAATAGACATATATACTGTTTGCAGTATTTTGCAGCTTGGCAATTTAAGGCATCCTAATAGTTCAATGATTACACAACAACCCATTTTTGGATGGATACTAGTCGGGGATACTGCACCCACAACCATTTTCACTTCACCCAGACCACTATATTCTATATTCATTCATCCTGTATTGACATAAATAAGACATTACAACTGTTCTGGATGTTAGAGGAAATTTTACCATCGTGCCAATTTACTCATCATGAAAAGCAATGTGAGCAATTCTTCAACCAAATCGTTAAGAGGCCTCGCTCTGGACGGTATATATATATATATATATATAGTAAGGTACCGTTCAATGACATTCAATAAAAACTCGATGACTCGGTACGATCAGCAGTTTCACGGTTATTGGTCTTCGAGAAAAAACTGGATAAAAATGTTAGAGTATCAGTATTTGCGCCGATGTCGAAAAAAATGTATTGTCTTGATTGACCCTGCGGATAGAGATTATCAACAAAATGTTTGATTCGATCCAAAAGCGAGAATCGATCTTTACAAGTTAAACACTGTAACTTATGGAACAGCAGCTGCTTTTTAGCCATAATGACATTGAAACAGCTGTGCCAGACGATAACAAGACAATATATCCATTAGCAACAAAGATCGTTTTACGAGGCTATGTCGATGATTTGCTCAATGGAGCGCCGACTGTTGAGGGAGTTTTAAAGTTATAGCACATTATAATTAAGCTTCTCGATTCTGGTGGTTTTACACTTCACAAATGGTCGTCAAATTCATCAGAATTTATGGTAGAAATTAATCAGTAAAATACCGAAACAAGTATTCCAATCTTTAAAATTGAAGACCACATTATAAAGGTGTTAGGACTGTACTGGCAACCTGAAATAGACCACTTTAATTACAAAGTACAAAGTTATTCATCAAACACGGTACTTACCAAACGTACAGTTTATAACAAGCATCAAAATTATTTGACCCATTTGAATGGTTATCTCCAGTATTGCTCGCTATTAAAATATTATTTTAGGAGTTGTGGCTGTACAATTTAACATGAGATGATCCTCTACTATAACATTTTGTTTCTTTACAACAAAATGGGGAAATATCAAGTTACATCTAAAATGCTTGGAACAAGTATAAATTCACAGACAAATGCTGTTAAACTATCATGACCCCTAGTGAAGTAGTGTGAGCAGCAGTCATCTACTGGTGAAGTTACAACTCGAACGGGTTTCCAAAAATTCAACTATAGTAATCGCAAAAACCAAGTCGCTTCAGTTCATTCAATTTCGATACCCAAGCTGAAATTGAATGGAGCCCTACTATATTATAGCAAAGATATATTTTAAGTGCAACAAGCGCCTACCCAATCACCCAAAGCGATGGAAGTCACATTGGCTCAAAAGACAAGCATCACGAAGGATGAAATCAACAGATCTTGTTGAAAATGAATTCTGGTTTTCTGCATAAACTTGGTTACTTAAGAACGAGAGTGATTGGCCATCAACACAAATCGAGATGGAGCAGTCTACAAAATTATAAAAATCAAAAATATAAACAATTATAAAAATCAATGATTCGATAGATGATTTGTTTAATTCTATAATTTCATCTTGGGCACAATTGAAACGTGTGATTGCATTTCCAGAAACAGAAATGCGGACTGCGGAAAAGATTTGAAGCCTAACTGCAAAAGAAACAAGCTCTTCATAAGCAAATCAACTCTATCAAAGTTATTACCTTTTTAGGAGGCTATGTTAAGGGCTGGAGGAAGACACCAAAAATGCAGCAATATGATTTTACATCATAAACATATCCTTAACAAAATTATAGTATGCTGTCATCACACATTATTCTTACATCCTGCTTCATCCTTACTTTCCTCTTTTCTTTTAAAAATTAATATTAGATTATATATGGCAGCTTCCTGGCTAAAGGAGAATCTAACTATTCTATCAAATGTTGAGGTACACTACCACAAGCCAAAGTACTACAGTCACGACCATTTACTCATAAGGGTATTGATTTTGCGGGACCTGTGATGCTGCAATCAAAATAGGCGAGCTTTCCCCTGATGGAGGCGCCAGAAAGAGTCACACTTTTACATGAAAAAGATTCTACATTGTAATGATTCTATTTAGAAACTCCAAGCTAGCGGAAAAAACACTTTACTATTCCTTATTATTTAGTGACATCTATTTGAAAAAATTAAAACAAGAAAGTTATCTCTCAATAAAACAAAATATGTCATCGGAAAGGTTTAAGGAATAATCGTGATAGTGTTTTGAATGTTGCTAACTGCTAAATATGACAGAATTAGATGCAAGTTATTAGGCAAATTAAACGTAAATCCCAAAAGTCGACTTTTAGTAATAGTTTCTCAATTATTTATCGGTGATCGGTCAAGTTATATATAAGTAAAGAGAAGCATGATTACAGATACGTTATGAACATAACAGATTATCAGTGAATTGAATTGAATACGAAAAAATTACATTTTGTTATCGCCTATATACATTTTACAGTCATATAAAGCGCGTCGTTCAGTGATAAACAGCAATAATGGGTCAAGACAAGTTCAAGAATATAAAAATGAATAATATTTTGACCTATAATTCTCGCACTAAGCGATTGGTGTAATAAATATTTTTGCGCGCATTTTTTCTTCCAAGTACCTAATTAGCGATGCCAATGTATATATCAAACACGGCACTGTGTGCATATGTTAAAACATCTCGAAATAGTATAATATGAATATGTGGACCAAACCAATCCTATATAGACTAATTCGTCGTAATCCTATATAATCCGCGATTGGAAAATTTATGCGTTGTCGTTGAAAAGAGTTGGAAAATTTATTATCGACATAATGAATTTTATCTGCGCGACGAAAGTATTTTTATATATTTTCGGTAGAGCACCTATTGTGTCGGATACACATGTGTGTGGTTTTATTTTCGTAATCATTTGAGATTAAATTCTATAAATTAAAGTCAATTCTTTTGTTTTATTTTTAAATATCGCATCAAAGGCAATGCCATACGACTGTTCGATGCGGGATTACAGAATCTTATTCTAATAATTTTAATTATTGTTGGTCGCACGAAGACGGCGCGATATTCATATGGACCATCAATTCATGTAGAAAATTTTGTTTACTATACACCTGCTAGTTAATTCATTGTTTAAAATTTATCCGCGAGCCGAAATGTATTTTGAGATGTGTGGTGCGTGGGCATCGACTGCGGGTAAATTAATTTATTTATTTATTAGCGGTTTTATATGACATTAATTTAGATCGAAGAATTTTCTAATTTTGTATACAACACTGTGTATAACGACGGTTTACCTCTATATAGTTGTCAGATGATAATGTGTCTCTATAACATTATGTTTAAATATAAGGGACAGTTGTTTGTTATACAAAAATAAATAAATCGTTTCACCATTAAATATTGGTCAAAAAAAAATTAACAGAAATGTTTTAGCTGTGCTATATGAACGCAAATTTATCACAATGTCAGTATCATTTGTTGTCTTAATTTATCGATACCAATCGTGCGTATAGCAGCAGTGCAATATGATTGTTTATGGATGGCGATATTGTATATTTTGTTGGTTACACAAGTTAACAGGCACAAGGTACCGAAACAAACGTCGTCACATTAAATAGTTTTTCACATTCGTTTGACATTTAGAATACAAATTTATTTTGACCATATTTTATCTGTACTAAACATAAAGTGACCGACCTCAACCAAAATTTATCTAAATATTTACTTTCAATAGTGTCACATAGTTTGAACAGTTTGTAATACATTTTTTTGTAATAATTGTTTGATTGAAATAATGGTCCTTCCCCTGCCAGAAGCTGTCAATACCTGTATAATCCCTAATAGTTTTATAACCTCTCAAATAAAGAATGTATTTGATTTAATTATACTTGTACTAAACACTATACTATATGTACATAAAGCGAATACCACAGCAAATATCAAAACATTTCTGAAGTTGCTGATGAAGAGCAATGACTAGCAGGTGAATTGTGCAGTAATCAAGAGGTTGATTTTTGTTCCGTGAAAAAATGAAAAGGAAAAAATATTTTCATTTTCATAGATCTTTTTCATTTTTTCATTTCACATTCTTATTGTACAAAAGAAAACATTTATTCAGCACAATATTTGTTCATGCTGAGTAACTTTTTTTCATAGTGTACTAGATTGTTGAATATATTTGGCATATTATTTATTATAGATCTGTCAAGTAAAGCCGTAGCAAAACAAATTTAAATAAAATTTTCAAAATTTTGTATAAAGCGTGTAAAAATATTGTGAATGAAATGAATATTTCTAATAAATTGAATTTTGTAAAAATAAATTTAAAGCCTTTTTTTAATTCTCATTTTATTTTTAATGTCAATAATGTATTTAACATATTCTCTAATACATTAATTGTTTTTTGTTCTAAATCTAATTTTTTTTGTTTTATTTGAATTTTTAGTGTCGTTTTATTTGAATTTTTATTTGAATGCGTTTCCTCGGATGAGAATCAAACCCAGACCACCATCTACAGAGGGCCAAATGAATTCCAATTCACAGAATCAAAGGAAGAATTTAAATCGACCTTAAAACCCGAAATCAATTTAAAAACGCTTAAAAACTTTCCAATATCACCTACTGTTTCACTTCTACCTACTAAATCTAATTTTGATTAAAATTCAAGGGAAAAAGCTCAAAGTTTCACAGGAATTTTTATCGTGCGGATAAGTATTGGGCTAATTGTAAACTTTTAAGAGATTCAATAGGGGAAACTTTTATTACCGACGAAACTGATAATCGACCATACCTCGATGTTTTGATTAACGATGTTCCGTACCGAGGATTATTGGACAGTGGAGCTTTTATTTCAGCATTTGGTAGCGGAAGTCACGTATTCCTTGATAACCCGAAGCATCGAATTGTCAATTTTCCTTCCGTAATTAAAACCGCAAGTGGTCAGCAGGAGAGGGTCTTTGGGTATCTATATGTAAAAGTTGTTTTAAACGGCGTACAACATTCCATGAAAATTTATATTATTTCTGGTTTAAAACAAAAGCTATACTTAGGTATAGACTTTTGGAAGTTATTTGGAATCTCCCCTAAGATAGAACTAATGTCTGAGTTAGAAACGCAACCTGAATGTGTGAACGACCTCGCTTCAAATCGACATAATTTAACAGAGGCCCAAGAATTCGAATTAAAAAACACCATCCGGGAATTTCCTTCATTTAAAGATCTTGGATTAGGAAAAACATCTCTGCTTTCTCATCACATAGATGTTCTAAATGCTAATCCAATAAAACAACGGTACTATCCTATCTCCCTGTCGAAACAAGCTGAACTTTATGCCGAAATAGATAGGATGATCTCACTGAACGTGATTGAGAAATCCTCGAGTGCGTGGAGCTCCCCGGTGACTTTAGTAACAAAAGCAAACGGCAAAAAGCGACTTTGTTTGGATGCCCGACGGTTAAACGAAATGACGGTCAAGAACGCGTATCCATTGCCAATAATCGACGGTCTTCTGAGCTGACTGGACAAAACTAAATTCATTTCCAGTATAAATCTCATAGATGCCTTCTGGCAAATTCCGTTGGCTCAACAGTCTCGAGACAAAACGGCATTTACCGTTCCTGGCCGTCCACTATATCACTTTACCGTGATGCCGTTCGGGCGCTCTGCAATGCCCCGCAGACTATGTGTAGGTTGATGCACCGTGTTATTCCACACCAACTTCAAGATGAAGTTTTTGTCTACCTTGACGATCTGCTCGTTACTAGTGGCTCCTTTATGGAACACATACAATTATTAAAAACTATAGCTAAACATCTTAAAGATGCTGGTCTAACCGTTAACTTAGAAAAAAGTAAATTTCTTCAGAAAAAAATAAGATACCTTGGTTTTATTGTAGGCGATGGTAGTTTAAGTGCTGATCCTGAAAAGGTGATGGCTGTCAGCGATTTCCCGGTACCAAAAACTATTAAAAAGCTGCGTAGCTTCTTAGGGATGACGGGATGGTATCGTCGCTTCATTATGAATTATGCATCAATATCGTCACCACTAACTGATTTGCTGAAAAAGCAGTCAAAATTTGTATGGGATAATTCAAGACAGATAGCGTTCGATCAATTAAAGCATGCCTTGATAACCGCTCCAGTATTAGTTTATCCACACTTTAAAAAATCCTTCTTTATCCAATGCGATGCTTGTCGTACTGGTGTGGGAAGCGTTTTGTTTCAGATCGGAGACGATGGAGAAGAGCATCCAATCTCGTATATGTTAAAGAGACTTAATCCGGCTCAACAAAATTACTCAATAACAGAACTTGAATGCTATGCGGCCGTTTTAAGTGTAAGAAAATTTCGTCCTTATGTGGAGGGCTGCAATTTTACCATCTTGACAGATCATGCTAGCTTAAAATGGCTTATGAGTCAAAAGGATCTGATGGGAAGACTGGCTAGATGGAGCTTTAAACTTCAGTCTTTTAATTTTAGTATAGAGCATAGGAAAGGATCGCAAAACGTTGTACACGACACCCTCTCTAGAGCTTATATAAACGAATGTTCAACAAACTCTATTCCTAACGTGTTACAAATTGATTTAGATTCACCAGCCTTTTTGTCACAGGAATACCTGGAATTAGTATGTCAAGTTAAAAGTAAACCTCTCAAAAAAATTTTCGATTACTAACGGTAAAATTTACGTGAATCCCTCTAATAATCATTCGGCTACATTTACTGATATTCCACCGTGGAAATTATATGTTGCCTCATCACTGGTCACTCAACTTATATCTCTTGCCCATGATCCACCATTATCAGCGCATCAAGGAATTCATAAAACTCTTGAAAAATTACAGCGGTATTACTACTGGCCACGAATGCCTCACGACGTAAAAGAATACATTAATCATTGTCATGTATGCAAGGAAACAAAATCACCCAATCATGCTTTGAAACCTCCGATGGGTAATCGAATTCTCGTCGAAAGATGTATGCAGCGACTCTTTATGTATTTCCTAGGGCCGTATCCAAGATCAAAGCTAGGGAATTCTTATCTTTTTATTGTATTGGATTCCTTTAGTAAATATGTTTTCCTGAAACCAATGCGTCAAGTCTCCTCGGTCAACGTATGCAAAACACTGGAAAACGATATTTTTAAATGCTTTTCGGTGCCTGAAACTATAGTGTCAGACAATGGACCACAGTTTACCTCTAAAAATATTGAACATCTTTTTAAAAAGTATGACATAAATCATATGCGCACGCCAAAATACTCCCCTCAATCTAACTCTTCGGAGAGAGTCAATCGCTCGATACTTTCTGCCATAAGGGCATATATTTCGGATAATCATCAAGAATGGGACATAAACCTTTCAGATATCACTTGCGTCCTTCGAAACGTAGTGCACACCTCAACCAACTTTTCCCCTCACTTCGTGATGTTTGGTCAACATATGGTCATGCACGGTAGTGAGTATAAAATATTGAATCAGCTTAATTTAACCAAAGAAAGAGATGTTTCTGTACAGTCCAAAACTAACCGACTGAGTATTTGTCAAGAAATTTTACTTGCACATATCAACCGAGCTCATGAACGGTGTACCCATACCTACAACCTAAGAAGTAGACCTAGAAATTTGGCCATAGGGTAAAAAGTGTATGTACGTAATTTTACACAAAGCAACGCGACGCAAAAATTTTCTTCTAAATTGGCTCTAAAATTTCTTGAAGCTAAAATACTTCGCAAAGTAGGTACAGTTGCTTATGAACTGGCACTTAAAAGTGGAAAGAGCATCGGTATTTTTCACACTAAGGATATTCGGTCATGATTCCAGCGACTATCCCTATGCCCGGTTTTGAGACATCTCTGGGGTGTGAGTCGTCCCCACGATTGTTACATCCGCCCTTCGAACGGCCGTTTCAACGTACGTGGTGAATAAGTGTTGCACACCTGAAATATTATTATTATTTTTTTCTTTCTCTAACAATGATTGGTAAAAGTGGGAGAATCCAGTTTTAAAGTACGGGATTGTTTTTTTATCATTGAATTATCAGCATTTGAAAAAAAAATAAAACATCTGAAGTAGCAGCATAAAAAAAAACGAAAAAAAATTTTTTTGCGCTCTTGATTATTTTTTTTTATTGAGTTTTAATTTTTTTTTTAAATGGTGGTATAAAATTCAAGAAGAACTTTTAATATAAAATAAAAATAAAATAAGATTACTATTATAATGTTCCTATTTTTAAAAGAAAAACAAACGACCTTTGTGGCTTTCAGCCACGTGTGAAAAAAAAGAAAAAGAAAAGAACTTTGTGGCTTTCGGCCACGTGTAAAAAAAAAGAAAAAGAAAAGAACTTTGTGGCTTTCGGCCGCGTGAAAAAAAAAAAGAAGAACAATAATTGAACAATTATTTATGAAGTTAAAAATGGTTAAGTTATCAATGAATTAATGATTAGTGATTATAAGTTAACTATTTGTATTATATGGCTTAATACAAAAACGGCATGATACAAAAACCAATTCGATTATAAAAAAGTGAACATAAGTGAATTATTAGACAATAACTATATGAAAAATGTTCAAGAACGTGATAAAATATTAGAAAAAAAAAATACAATTAAATTAATATTAAATAAAAAAAAAATCTGAATTTTAAAAATTTAATAAAATTAATAAAATAAAATTAATAATAAAATTATTTGGTATACTCAACAACAACAACAACAAGAAAAAAATTTATAATAAAAATTATAGTTGTTAAAAATTATAATTTAGATATTAAGGCTTGTGTTGGTCGCGGGAGGTGGTGGGTAAGTTTTAGGATAAGTAAGTTTTATGATTTTTCTTTTTGGTAATTAAGTTTAATTAAGGATTGTATTTAAAATTTTTTTTCTATTTATACTATTTTTTTTATATATATATAATATACAACCGAGTGGTTTTATTAGATACGTTTTTTTTTCTTGTAAACTTTTCGGAATTTTTTTTTGGGATGCTGATAACTCAATGATGAGACAAATATTGCAACGGTAGGCTTGAGTATGACATGAAGCATGGAGTCGGGGTAAGTTATTTTCCTGTTTTTTTAAAGGAGATTATCTACGAAAACACTCACGAACAAAATTACCTCCACCAGACTGAGCTCGGGTAATAAAATACAGCAGCTGTTCGTAGATAATCATCATAATAACACTAAAGTGTTTTTGTTACGGGAAAATGGTTCATACTCGCTGTTTCATATACATGCCACCCGTAACAAATAATGTATTTAACATATTCTCTAATACATTAATTGTTTTTTGTTCTAAATCTAATTTTTGTCGTTTTATTTGAATTTTTCGTGGTGATATTTTTCGATAAATGTATTTTAGAAAAATGTTCTTTGGTGGTCATCTTCTTTGGTGGTAATTTTTTCTTGGCATTTTTGGGTAGTCGTTGGGTTACTGTTTTTTTTTCTTTTTTTTTGGTTGGGGGTGTTGAATTATTACATCGTTTATCTCTTCTATTTGAAGAACTATGGTATAATAATAATAATAAGTTTGGTTGTAATGGGGCTTGGACAATCATAATTTGAGGATTCGTTTCATACTGGCGTCAATGGCTTGTGTAAATAAAGGAACAAATTAATCTTAAAATATATTATTTTTACATAAATTGCACATTTAACATATAAAAAAGACAATTTTAAAAATTAAGTTTTCGTAATGTAAAACTTCTTAAAAATGTAATTTTGTATGCTGTTACCAGAAAAATTATGAGATGAAACAATTAAAAGAGTATATTAAAAGAGTGACAATGTACTTTTATTATTTAGAAAGATCGATTTTGGAAATGTTCCATATTCGGTTTCTAATTACAACTCTACAGGGACCTCTACAACCGAAGATAGAACATTTCAGAAATCGATCTTTCTAAATAATAAAATAAAAATACATTGTCAGAATAAGGAAGCTTTTTTACAATTAACTCAAATTCTAATAAAATATCTACAAATACAGGTACAAAACATATTTTAAAAATAAGATTTTAAATTTTAAAAATAGACGGATTACCAGATGGAATCACATAGAAAAAATATTTAAATCTACTACGGCTATAAAAACTACGTTCAGGATTACAAATATTTCCAGAAAAATAATATCAATTTACGAAGTTAAAAGAAAAGTAACTTTTTACATTCCCAAGCCACTAATTTGCAAAAAATGTCTTTTATATGGACACACCCAAAAGAACTGTACAGACAAACAAAAATGATCTAATCGTGAGGAAGCAGATCACGAGAAATAAGAAAGTAAAAACATTGCAAATAGTGCTACTATTGTGGTGAAAACCACATTACAAACAGTTTTATATATGAAGAACACAAAAATAAAAAATAAATAAAACATATGATGATAACAAAAAGAATGGCGCATTACGAAGCCAGGAATATAATTAAACCAAAATCAATAATATTTCACCTAAACAAAGACGATTTCCCAAAACTTATTGAGGACAACAACAACAGAAAGGAAATAGAATAAATGAATGAGATAAAAACTAAACTTAAAAAAAAAGAAAACGTTAAAAAATGAAATAAAAACAATATAATATAAATCAAAATATTAATAGTAAAATACACAAACAGATACTTTAATTCAACCACAAAGAAACCACAATCAGATGTTGCTTTAATAGAGATTCTAGATCAACTAGCAAATACGGAAAAAAGTAACAGGAATGTATAAGCAAATACAAAACATAAAGACTGCCGATGAATAAACTATTAAAACTTTGCAAATTAACACAAGAATCTTAAATCAAAAAACAAGAACTAGAAGAATACATAAATAAAGAAAATGTTGACATAAAATTTGTAAGTGAAACGTGGACTAATTACGAAATAATAAAATTACGAAATAAGAACCTGCACTTGAAGCATAAACTTGATAAGTTTGATGGGGTAGGATTCATTATCAACAAAAAGCTACATTCCAGAGAAAAAAAATCAACTTAACTACAATCCAATTGAGATCATACAAATACAAATAATCGACACCACTTACAAAGCATTAAATATAATAGGCATATAAATACATACCACCAAACGCCAACAACGAAAATGTAAAAAACGAATTCAACAATCTGGTAAAAGACAACAACACCAACAATAGCACAATTATAATGGGGACATCGACACAGAGAACACAACTGAATAGGCCCACAGGAAAAAAGCTCAGCAATAGATATAACAATTGCTACACTAGATTTAATAAACAAAATAGACTGGACAATCTAATAAATAAAAATTGGTTTCTCAGATCACTACCTATAAAACTAATATTGGAACACAAATGACTATATTCCACAAACTTGAGCAAGAACAAATACTAAAAGAGGTATAGAAAATATAATCAAATTAAATCCAGAACACACGTTCGATTTGATAAACTACGACAGTGACCTACAAAACATAATAAACAAAACCACGGTAGAAATAAAAAATAAAAATAAATACATACCAAAAATATGGTGGACTGATAAAAACAGATTACTAATATAGGATATCAAGAAACAAAAACTTAATTAATAACAACAACAGAAGAAACAAATATACAGAAGTGGAGCTAAAAAAAAGCAACGAGTAAACTAAAACTCGAAATAAGAAGAGCAAAAAAGTAATCCTGGCATGAGTTTATTAACGGAATCAATCTAAACATCAATTCAAAAGATTTACGGAGAAAACTAAGGATATTTAACAACCAGAAAATAGGAACACACGAAATATTCAACATAAACAGCATGAAAAGATTTCTAGCAATAAATATAATAGAATCAACAATTGACATCACAGAACAACCCAAACTACCCACAACACACATAATCACATCAAAAAACTGGCCGAACACTTTAATACCACATGGAAAAAACAAGAAGTACCAGAAATTTGGAAAAATATAAAGATAATAGCAATAGGAAAATCAAAAAAAAAAAAAAGTTAAACGAGATAGAAAATTATAGAGCGATTCATTTATATTCCACAATAGCAAAAATAATGGGAAAACTCATCAAAATAAGAACAAACAAAATCATGCATCTACACCAAACTATATTAGAAACATCATAAGGTTTCACGTAGAACGAAAATCTATAACATATTACATAAATCCTTTAAACAACATAATACAAAGAAGCAAAAGCAACAACGACAACATATTAGTTTATAATTTATAACTACAGATATAGAAAAGGCATTTGATAGAGTCAATATAAACAAGTTAATCGCCATAATGCAGAAATTAAACCTGCCTAATATATATACAAACTGTATATATAAAATGCTCATCAACAGATTGATTGATTGATTGACTGATTGATTGATTTTGAATGTACTGCCAAGCATTAAGCAGGATATCCCGGAAAGCGCACAGTACACCTGTTTTTACATATACTTGGAAGAATATGGAAGGATACTAGTTAAATTATTGAGATCGACCCGGTTACAGACACCTTGGCGGCCAATAGTTAGTAAATTTTTATGGGTTAGGAAAAGTTTGTTAGTTATGACTTAATTGGTCCGATTTCCCGGTATCCAATATTCAAACTACTGTTAGTGTAAGACAATCACATTTTTGTTGTACTGCTCTGCATTCTACCATCTCTTATCAGCAACTCCAATGTGCCACCATTCATCTGTAATCTGCCGAGGTTTCCTGAAAACAAAATCTATTAATGCACTAATTGCTCTTAGCCATAGGCTGTAAGAAATAGAATTAATTTCAATCTGAAATTATAATTTAATTAATTATAATATTATAAAATTATAATTCTGCAATCCATATGCTGTAATAAGTTTGATTAGTTTCCCTTGAAATTCGTTCCGTTGCGTTTTTGCTAAAAATTAGGTGTTAATTTAGTACCGTACTATCGTGGTAATATAAATCATAATATAACAGTACAAAGATATGAAATAATATAACATACAATAATATAACAATATAAATACCAAAATTTAAATCTGAAACATAAGAATATACAGAATATAAAAAATAAAATATAAAGATATCGAAATTAATTAAATAAAATCGGCATTTGTACGCAAATTAAATGGAGCAGCGATACTTGATTCGTCACTTATTATTTTACGGCCCTTAAGATCTTCGTTAAAACATGTAATTTGTAGGAGAAGCCGGCATCCATAATCTTCGGGATGATAGCTTTCAACAACGTCACGTATTTGAGCATATGGATATTCTTTTGGGTTTAACACAAAATCTTTAAAGCTTTTCTGGTACAGATATAATTTGTATAACTTCATTTTATTAAATAAAATTGATCTTTCAACATATAAATTTTAATTTAAACCCTAAAAGAGACCACCCAAATATTACGCATAGACAAAACCACTCTACACTCCAACAAAACTAAAAGATCCTAAGAATTACAAATACTTAAAAACTAATAAATTTAGAGTTATTAGTTAATATAGAAATATTTTATCTATTTAATATATTTTATTTATTTGAATATAGATTATAAAAATGTTTGAAAACTACATTTTCCTAATTTATTTGTTGAACTACCCAAAAATTCAACAAATCGAATTTTATTAAATAATTAAACAACTGAATTCGATCGAATCCACCATACAAAATGCTCATCAACAGAAACATAATATTCCAAAGCGGAAAAATCAATTAAATATAACAGCTAGCAACGGCCTCCAACAAGGTAAACTGTTCAGTCCAGATCTATTCAACATTTACACCAGTCGCATCTACATATGCTTATAATATAATGATAAATCCATTATCATTATATTATATACATTATATTTCACAAAGGCACTAGTTTCTATGGATACACTTTGAGCTCTGGATCCATAATAAGCTGCTGTTATAAATAAACAAATTCTGAAACGGGTTTGGATCTATATAGCATACAACTCTGGAATTGTGCTAAGGAAACCAACATCAAAATAATCCAAACGTTCCAAAATAAAATGCTACGATCTATTGTACATATGCACCTTGGTACGTTAGAAACGACAACCTTTATAAACACTAAAGCCGATGCCACATGACAAAAATACCGCCATTTTTTTAAAAACAGATTTTCAATTTACTGGTGAATAAATCCACATTTTTTATTTTAATTGATCAAATATTATAAAAAATTATCATTTTTAATTATTAAAACAATAATTTTTCAATTTAACAATTTTCATTTAATAATTTGTATTTTTCTGTTTTGCCGTTCCTAGAAACAGATTTTTCTCCAAATGGTATAATTTGTTCTATTTATAATCTTAAGTGTACGTTTCCACCAAAAAAATTGCAAACAAAAAACAACCGATTTGTAGAAAAAACAACCGGTTTGTACTAATGAAGAGAACTTTTGCTGTTGTTTTTTTTTACATTTGTACAAAAATATAAAATTTCCTCTAGGAAATTTTATGGACAACCCTTTGTTTATTTAAAAAATGTCATTATAATGTATATTTGTTGCGATTCAAATTTAAATAAAAGTTATTTATTTCTTTAAAACAGTAATAGCAATTTATTTTTTATTAAACTTTAAACATTTTAGATTTGCAACCATTTACAATACATTTTTATGAAAAAAATCAACGTTAAAATTCACATTTTAAATTTATAATTCTAATACATAGAATTTCAATACACATACATAAAAAAAATCCCTATGTAAAAAAACAACCGATTTTTTGGTCAAAACCAAAACCCTCTTTACTACAAGCCGTCTTGTAACTTTCGTTAACACACATCATCATGCATTTTTAAAATGTATTAGTGAAAATATATACTTTAGATGTATTAGTAACTATCAAAACTTCATATAAAATTAATAAAAAAAATTGTAAACGCATGCGCATTATTTGATTTTATTGTTTATTTCTTTTACACAATATTTGCTATCATATCCCGACACGATTTTCTACTTGCAATACAATCAAAGTATATATTTTTGTATAGCATGAGTCTGCAAACAATACGGCTTGTAGTAAAGAGGGTTTTGGTCAAAACCAAGAGTAAACCGATTTTTTGGTCGAAACCAAGAGTCTCGGTTTCGACTGAGAAATCGGTTGTTTTTTTACAAAGGGAAATATTTTAATTTTTTTTTTATGTATGTGTAATGAAATTCGATGTATTAGAATCATAAATTTAAATATTTGAATTTTAACGTTGTTGTTTTTTATAAAAATGTATTGTAAATGGTTGCAAATCTAAAATGTTTAAAGTTTAATAAAAAATAAATGGCTATTACTGTTTTAGAAAAATAAATAACTTTTATTTAAATTTGAATCGTAACAAAAATACATGATAATGACATTTTTCAAATAAATGAAAGGTTGTCCATAAAATTACCTAGAAGAAATTTTATATTTTAGTACCAGTGTAAAAAAAACAAAGCAAAAGTTCTCTTCATTAGTGCAAATCGGTTGTTTTTTCTACAAATCGGTTGTTTTTTGTTTGCATGTGTAGGTAATAAATTTTGTGTTGAGACGCAATTTTTTTGAGAATGCATACTATCCGTGTGAGGTGCGATGTAAATAAAGTCGGTGAAGTTAGCCCGAAAATCCATCCCGAATTTTTTGGTGTATTTCTTGGCTAAAGTGTAGTCAACCCGAAAATAGTGTAGTCGTTACAAAAATGTAGTGCTATCCCGAAATCCCCAACTTTTTGAGCATTTCTTGCATAAAAGCAGTTGATACATAAAAGTGTAGGATTATCCCGAAATTAAAATCTAATTTAATATCAATTTACACAGTTTTTGAAAACTGTCAAAAATTTTTGCAACCTCTTATTGTGGACTAACCGTGCAATTTTATATTTTTATAAAAACCATTCTTAAAATATTCAATGGCTTGGGGCCTATTGGAATAAAACATACAAAAAAAATTTAAATTAGAAAATTAAGCTAAACCGATAAGTGCATTGGCAGTTAATGTCAATAAAATAAGCAAACCACAATACCAGAGATAAATTGCACTAGCGGTATATACGGCTATTTAGGGCTTGGCTGTGCTAATAAACCCTGTGAATTTCATTTTCATATCAGGTGGAAAAAGTATGTAAATGTTGATGTGAATTTGTGTGGAAAGACTTCTCAAGTGAGAATTTCTAGCAAACTTTAAAATTCTGTGGATCAAATACCAGAGATAAATTGCACTAGCGGTATATACGGCTATTTAGGTCTTGGCTGTGCTAATAAACCCTGTGAATTTCATTTTCATATCAGGTGGAAAAAGTATGTAAATGTTGATGTGAATTTGTGTGAAAAGACTTCTCAAGTGAGAATTTCTAGCAAACTTTAAAATTCTGTGGATCAAATACCAGAGATAAATTGCACTAGCAGTATATACGGCTATTTAGGTCTTGACTGTGCTAATAAACCCTGTGAATTTCATTTTCATATCAGGTGGAAAAAGTATGTAAATGTTGATGTGAATTTGTGTGGAAAGACTTCTCAAGTGAGAATTTCTAGCAAACTTTAGAATTCTGTGGATCAAATACCAGAGATAAATTGCACTAGCGGTATAAACGACTATTTAAGTTTTTGATGTGCTAATAAACCCTGTGAATTTCATTTTCATATCAGGTGGAAAAAGTATGTAAATGTTGATGTGAATTTGTGTGGAAAGACTTCTCAAGTGAGAATTTCTAGCAAACTTTAAAATTCTGTGGATCAATACCAGAGATAAATTGCACTAGCGGTATAAACGGCTATTTAGGTCTTGGCTGTGCTAATAAACCCTGTGAATTTCATTTTCATATCAGGTGGAAAAAGTATGTAAATGTTGATGTGAATTTGTGTGAAAAGACTTCTCAAGTGAGAATTTCTAGCAAACTTTAAAATTCTGTGGATCAAATACCAGAGATAAATTGCACTAGCGGTATAAACGGCTATTTAGGTTTTGGATGTGCTAATAAACCCTGTGAATTTCATTTTCATATCAGGTGGAAAAAGTATGTAAATGTTGATGTGAATTTGTGTGGAAAGACTTCTCAAGTGAGAATTTCTAGCAAACTAGTAAACTAGTAAACTTTGTGAGACGAGCTCCTGGCCTCGTTGGTTTTGTGTGTTAAAGGTATTCCATTATTGATTACCGCGAAGTTGATGTCTATGTTTAAGGCCTAGACAACGCCGTATTACTGGATCAGATGTTGATTATCCGGCTCGAAGGACCATGTAAATCTCACTTCTATTTGATTCTTACTTAAGCCTGATTTAGGTTGTAAGGGTAAATCGTGTTGGGAATTTAGAGGTGGATTTATAGTAGATTCAAGCAAACTTACCGCTGATGGGGGAATGCTTGTATGAGAATAATAAGAATTTTTCGCTTTTGTGGTAAAAATATATTCTGTCTTTTTTATTTATATTTACTCTGTTTATATACAATTTTTAAAACACTAATAACAATGTTTTACGCGAATTCATCAAAATAAAGTTATAATTGCGTTGTATCAAATGATACAACGTAATTAGAGAACCAACACGTAAATACTTCGTATGTTACGGCAACCAAAACATACAGGTTGCATATGCATGATAACATATGCATTCATTGTTCTCTTGAACAAATATAAATATAAAGTATAAGCAGCTCTAAAAAAAGATAATAAAGCTAATATAAATATTCTAATTCAAGATCAACTAACAATTCTATTTAATAAACTAATTTCCCCTAATAAATTTAATGAAGGAGGGGCAGCTATATTACATGAACTTAATAAAAATCATCATAAAGCTATGCTTGGTATAAAATTTAATATAAAATTAATGAAATGTTTATGTCGAGAACTCCATGTCAAAAATACAAAACCTTATTTGCCTTAATTATTTAAAAATAAAAAATAAAAAATAAAATTTTTGTGAGAGAGTATATAAGGAAATTTTTTCGTTTTTATATTCCACTATTATTTCAAACTTGTTGCTGTTAGGTTCGTTTGTATAATTATTCATCGATCGTGTATTAATAAAACAAATAAACAGTTGTTTTTAAAACTACAGTTGCGCTTTCGTTTTGTGTTGATCATTCTTGATTTTGCTGATTTAGTTTTAACGGTTAAATATTTTTTTTTGGTTGTTACATCCCACATTAATTTTTTAAATATTATTTTTGAACCTAGATTTCCAGTATACAATTCTTTTTCGATTTATTAACGTTTCAGGTATAATTTTCGTATTTTTTTCTGTTCTTTTTTTTTATTAAATTATTTTTTCCAATGAGTTCGATACGATATAATAATCGAAAGAAAAGACTTAATCTGAATGAAAGGAGTTTGGAAACTGCTCTTTTGACTTTGAATCTATCTCGTTATAAATTAACTAGATGTGATACAAAGGAAATGAAATTTTTATGTCGAGAACTCCATGTCAAAAATACAAAACTACATCGAATTATGATGTATAATATTTGGTGTTCAAAATTACGCGACAAATATAATTTTTGTGGTGATTTCTATAATAACAATGATACTGAAAATGCTAATCCTATTAATCAAAACTTCAATAAATGTGAATTAGTTAGTGGCGTAGACGAACATTCAATTACTGATTTATTAGAAGGACATTTTCCCAATGACCAAAATTTGATGTCTCACGATGTGCTTGTAAATAACCAAATAAACAATACAATTACCTGTTTACCTGTTCATGAACAGAAAGCTACATCGCGCATAGAAATAATTTCCGTTGAATTCTTAAAGCCGCCATTTACCATAATAAATTTACAAGCACTCGACAATATCATGGATCAAAATCAATTTGCTAATGAATTGAATTGGAATAATGCAACCTTAAAAAACGATAATTTGCAAGCTATCGAAATGCCCAATGCAAATGAGCAAATTATTGCTAAAGAAAAATTTAATTTAACTGATGACGTAGTGTTACCTGATCAACGATCGGAAGATGACAATGAGGAAGTATTTGAAAAAAAAACAAAAACCCCAAAACGCATCATACATATTGTCAAACAAACTAAATCTAAAAATTTAGAAGTGAAAGCTAAAAAAAAGTTTGAAGTCATGAACTATCAGATACATATTTCTGACGAAATATGGAAAAAAATCTATAATCAAAATGATAGGAAACTTGATGCTTATAACTATACTTACCACATATCCAGCCAATTAACACAATCTACTGGTTGCTTAATAAATATGAAAGGTTATGATGTAGCAAATAATCGATTAACTATTAGGGCTTACTGTGGTCATAAAGACAAAAATCAAGATTGTAGATCCTACAAATTGGTTAATTCGAACTTGTCCTTAGGGACATTTGATGTGTACGGTACTACTGAGCCAATTTATCATCCCTTTAAAAAATTCCAACCAGCATCAAAGATTCAAAGAGATATATTAAAAGAGAAATTAACTCGCAGTACGGTAGAGATTGTTGCAGAAAATCTTATTAATGAAGAAAATTTAAGTTTTTTCAACAAAACCAATACTGCGCAATTTTTAAAGGATAGAAGAGTTTTGAAAAAAGTTAGATCTGAGCAACTTCTATGTAACGATAACGACTCGGATGATATAGAAGATATTCATTTGGAAAAAGAAAAAACTGACGCAAGCAAGAATTCGTACATCCATCAAGTGAGTAAAAACCCATTTTGTGTGACCACATGCAGCAAAAGCCAATGCCTAATTTTGAAAAAAATAAAAGAACAGCGAGACCATGGCGACTTAACAGTATATTTAGACGCCACTGGCGGGCTCGTTCGAAAACCATATAAGACTTGCAAAGCTGTTATGTATTATGGTATCGTTTTACCAGTTAAGACGCAGTCGAAAGACACATTTACCCCGTTACCAATTTGTGATATGGTAAGCTCCAGCCAAAACACACGCACTTTCGGAAATTGGCTGCGAGAATATCGACTATTCGTAGAAGACACTTTAAAATGTTGGCCAGTTTTCAACAATGTGGTTGTTGGCTTCTGTTATGCAGAAATTCATTCCGTTCTCGATGCGTTTAACAGAATGGATCTAGTTGAATACCTCAATATAACTTATATGTGGGCAAATAATATTAATTGCCAAAAACAACCGGAAAATATAGTTAAATTGCGCTTGTGCTGTTCACATATATCACATACAATAGCTGGTGATATAAATAAATAGTTTGAAAACTCATCTGAAGCTCAAAAATTTATGAAAGAAGTTATGGCTTCTTTAATAGTAGCCACCAACTATCAAAATTTAAAACAGATTTGGGAAAAGTTGTCAATTTTGCTGCAATCGAGAAGTATTAATGGGCAGGTTAAACAAGCATTTGATAATTTAATTGAACAAATAATTTAGAACCAGAATTAAATTTATTTGAATCCAATAAAACTATTGATGGTAATCAACAATTAGATAGCAAAAACTTTTCTAGCCCAATTTACAAACAAAGTCCTTTTTATCGAGACTTACATGAAATAAGTACTGAAGTACGACTACATATTTTGGAAGATACGAACGACTGCCCGAAAAATAATTTTTTTAATATATTGTTCCATGACACATTTTTAATTAAATACGGAACTCTTATACCATTATTTACCGGCATATTACGCAATGGTACTCGGTTGAGCAACGGTCACGTAGAAAATTATTTCGCATTTTTAAAAAGAAGATTTTCTTTAACAAGCCGTTCGCTTGAGGTTGGAAAAATGCCTTTAAAAGTTGGCCGCTTTGTTCGTGAATTAAACCATAGAAATAACACAGTCTGCAAAGAAATATTTCATTCTGTACCAAAATTTTCGTTGTCACAAAAATATTGTAGCACAACACCTAACAATCGTCCCTGCAATTTGTTAGATGTTCAAAGCAGCCATTCGGTTTGGAAACGAAAGAGTAATTCATCTCCAGCAAGCTGTAAAAGGAAGCAATCGCGAAGCAGTTTTGATTTTAATTTTGTACACAATTTTCAAAATTTAAGTGAAATAGACCAAACTATTACTGCCATGGCGACATTGAGCCAAAACTCTAATACACCAAAGAGGAAAACACAGCCAAACTCTAAAAAAATTTTTAAGGATAAACCGGACCATACAGGAATTCCACTAATAAAAAATGCAATAAAAACTTGTAGCTTTTTCAAAAACACCTGTGCCATAGACTCAATTTATCAAGCCATCGCCCTTTCAATAGGGAAGGATGATTACATTTTAAATAATTTAAGCAGCTGTCGGACAAAATTGTTATTGCAGTCATTGCTTAACAATGATTTGGATGACGTTTATAAAATAAGAAAAGAAATTTTGGTTGCAAAATATGGATTCATGTCCGATTGTACCACAGAATTATTTAATATTTGTAAGAAAATTTTTGAAATGTTTACTAGTTTAGAAGTCACGTTAGAATGCGCCAACTGTTATACAAATGAAACAGAAAAACGTCCCCTTATTTATTTGAATACTGAAAAATACGCAAACCTAGGAGTGTCAAAAATAGGAGAATGCCTAGAAGAAGTCCCCCCAAAGACTTGCAAATTATGTTACCAGCGTATGAATCCGATCCTATTTTCTTATGGACAAATAATTTGTATAGATAGCGAAGGAATTAGCGATGTTTCTGTACGATTATCTGATATTCCGAGCACTATAAAAGTGGATCAAAATAATTATAAAGTTATATCACTTGTCAGTTTTTTACATGATGGCCCAGTTATAAATTTTCCCAAATCGTCGGAAGGACACTATGTTTGCTACGGAGTTGTTAACGATACATGGAAAAAGTACGACGACTTATGTACGTATGTGCCAGTAATACGGAATTCCTCGACGTTGCAAATCAAACCCCAAATAATCTTGTATAAAAAATCATAAATAACCCACAAAATGAAAGATCACAATAGCTACCCTAAATTTGCCAATATACGACACTACACAAATAAATTTATGTATTACAACAATAGCGGGAATTTTTGAATTTTTGAATTTTTTTGTTCTAGTACCATGAATCCAGTATTGCGAGATACTACCTATCATAGAAAAAACATCTATGATAATTTAAAAAAAAATTCCAACGATTATTAAACACCTAAAAACAAGTAAATCGAGAAAAAAAATTAAGACATACTATACTTTTGTATGGTTTCATTATACCATCAATCACAATTTACCAATATTCACCATCGTTCCCCACTTACAATATACGTAGCATTCACCATTTAACATAAACCACTTTACCATAAACCAACCATTCACTATTTGCGAAAAACAATAATTTAATGCCTAGCTCTCACTACCATTCACCAATTATCCGTCGTATACCTCAAATACACATCAACATTTACATACTTCTTCCACCTGATATGAAAATGAAATTCACAGGGTTTATTAGCACATCCAAAACCTAAATAGCCGTTTATACCGCTAGTGCAATTTATCTCTGGTATTTGATCCACAGAATTCTAAAGTTTGCTAGAAATTCTCACTTGAGAAGTCTTTCCACACAAATTCACATCAACATTTACATACTTTTTCCACCTGATATGAAAATGAAATTCACAGAGTTTATTAGCACAGTCAAGACCTAAATAGCCGTATATACCGCTAGTGCAATTTATCTCTGGTATTTGATCCACAGAATTTTAAAGTTTGCTAGAAATTCTCACTTGAGAAGTCTTTCCACACAAATTCACATCAACATTTACATACTTTTTCCACCTGATATGAAAATGAAATTCACAGGGTTTATTAGCACAGCCAAGCCCTAAATAGCCGTATATACCGCTAGTGCAATTTATCTCTGGTATTGTGGTTTGCTTATTTTATTGACATTAACTGCCAATGCACTTATCGGTTTAGCTTAATTTTCTAATTTAAATTTTTTTTGTATGTTTTATTCCAATAGGCCCCAAGCCATTGAATATTTTAAGAATGGTTTTTATAAAAATATAAAATTGCACGGTTAGTCCACAATAAGAGGTTGCAAAAATTTTTGACAGTTTTCAAAAACTGTGTAAATTGATATTAAATTAGATTTTAATTTCGGGATAATCCTACACTTTTATGTATCAACTGCTTTTATGCAAGAAATGCTCAAAAAGTTGGGGATTTCGGGATAGCACTACATTTTTGTAACGACTACACTATTTTCGGGTTGACTACACTTTAGCCAAGAAATACACCAAAAAATTCGGGATGGATTTTCGGGCTAACTTCACCGACTTTGTAAATAAACAACCAACTTTTTGGTGGAAACGTACACTAAAACGTTTTCCGAACTCACCCAAAATTTCCGACGTTATTTTTTTCCGTCGGTAACTTGTTTTTTTATTTCTATTTTTTGTTTTGTTTTAATTTTTTTGATTTTGACAGTCTCAATATTTTGTGTTGATAATTAATGACAAAAATTACAAAATGAATGTGGTAAGAAATTTAAAAGTTATCTTTTTAAACTGTAATAATATATTTAAAAACTAATAATTTTAGGAAGAATTTGAAACTAAGTTAATAAGTGAGGTAGAAGGGCATCGTCACTTATACAACAAAACAATGCCGGAATATAAAAATAGATCAAAAAAAGCAGAGAGTTGGGAGGCGATTTCCAAAATTCTTGGAAAAACTGGTGATTGTACAGAAATCTGTTGAATATACTATGCATTTTTACTTTAAACTCCATATACATTTAGCTTTAGAATGTCAAAAAAAAGAGTACTTTGCGGGATACTTTTTCGAAATTATTCAAAAGCGAACAAAATATTGCAAGTGGATCGGGTTCTGTGCAATCAGTTAAATGGAAACACTACAATAGTTTACTATTCTTAAGTGAATTTACAAGACTTCCAAAGTAACATGTCAACAAGTATAATATCAAAAATTGTTGTATAATAAATATAATTTCATTTTAGTACGATCAGTAATTATGAAACGCCGGAACATTTAGATTCGATGGTAAATCAATCGGAAGAAGATCTTTTTAATGATATAATAAGCGAAGATTTTGAAGAAGAGTATTCTTCAGAACAGCCAAAAAAGAAACGGCGTAACAACAGTGGAAGCAAAAATAATACGGGCGATAAAATTTTAGAGGCGATAGCATCAATCACTTTCCCAACACCAACACCAACATCTCCACCTCTACCACCTGCACTTGAACAATTTTTTGTTTCTTTGGCCCGGCAAGCTGCACGTCCTAATTTGACAGTTTCACAAGCACTAAAACTTCAAATAGAATGTTTAAGGGTGTTCGATAATGTAATTAATAATAAATAGAATAGTTTTAGTTTTTAATGTTATAATGAATTTTTATTGATATTCAAATGTATGTACATATGCCTATTGCTTGTAGCTAAAGATGACTGCGATGCTTGTGATGAATTTTGTGCGTCAGTTAGAAAGTTTTCTTCCATTTTTATAATATTATGTAGAAATACACATGATATAACAATATTATTCATGGTTTGATGACGTTTGACCTCTAATCTCTTTAAAAGTATTCGCCATTTATTAGTCAATATTCTAAATGCAATTTTCCACTATTCTTCTTGCTCGAGATAGTCTGAAAATATGTAATAATAAAAAAATATTATAATAAATATAGGATATACAATTAATATTATCATTTACCTGTAATTAAATATTCGACGAACTTGTGTTAATTTTTTTCTGGGTATGGTGTTAATAACGTAAGCTTGAACGAAAACGCTTCCTCTCCTATAATTACATAAGGCATTGTGTTGCCTGAGTTGGGCAACGGTGCATCATTTGGAATACCAAGACTTTCTAGATTATTCAGCCATCTTTTACCAAACCCTGAATTTTTAAAAATTGCTGAGTCACAATTCGAACCGTATGCCCCTATGTCGACATTTATGAATTTATAATTTGCATCGACGATCGCCATCAGTACTGTTGAAAATCGCTTTTTGTAATTGAAATGCATACTACCTGAATTATTTGCTGCAAATGTATCTATATGTTTGCCATCAACAGCACCCAAACAATTCGGAAAATTCCATCTGTTATAAACTTGGCCAGCGATTCGATATCCAATCAGTATTTGCAGGCTTCGGCATTGCAATTGATAATAGGCATTTGTTGATGGCGAGTATCGTTTGATAAATGCTCTTCTCTATTGTAGATCGTCCCATTAAAGATCGTAACGAAAAATCCGTAAAATTACATCCAATAGCCAAAATCTAAGCCAAAATATAAGAATTCTTATTTTAAATCTAAACTTTAGCTAAGTTTATTGAACATTAACTTACCTCAATGTGATAACTAATTTTTCGTTCGTGGTGATTGTATCTTTCCGAAATGCTGTTCTGGGTGGTTTAATCTTTGCAGCAATTATACTAGAAACATAATCGAAATGCCTTTTTGATATCCGAAAATATGTAAAATATTTTTATTAATATTGCTGCAACAATCTTACTAGAGTGAAATACTCTCCGTGTCGTTTCCTTCTAATATTAGTAGGATGCTTCCAATATTTTCGAGCACTTTTTTGTGTTTGAGCACATTTGTGTTTATCACACAAATACATCGCAGTAAACAATAATAACTTTAAGTTTAGTTCGTTTGATCGCTCCATAGTTATTAAAACTTTTATTCACTTCGATAATCGGAATTGAAATGGCGGTAATACTCAATGTAAAATTAAAGTCATGACAGTCTCATATCAAAACAAAACAAAAAAAAATTGTTGTTGTAAAAAAACGTCGGCATTCTCTTTACTCATGTGGCATCAAAAACCTAATTACAGAAAAACGCCTGTGATTAGATGTGCATGTGGCATCGCCTTAAAGGCATTGCCACATGTACACTTGCACGACCGACAGAGTAAAACTACAAATACAATTTCAGACTAAATTATTCTATGTACATTATCAAAACTAATAAAAACTAGTTTACATTTACAAAACCTATTAAATTAATTAAAAATTTTATCAAT
This sequence comes from Tipula confusa, assembly GCA_963556175.1. Classification (NCBI taxonomy): domain Eukaryota; kingdom Metazoa; phylum Arthropoda; class Insecta; order Diptera; family Tipulidae; genus Tipula; species Tipula confusa. The sequence goes on from OY744475.1 coordinate 135,495,818, forward strand.
ATTATTTAATTCGGTCGGGTATAATTTTTGTCGTTTTACGAACTTATTTTTGTCGAAAAGTTTAAATGGTTTAATTTTTTTTGGTTTCCGAATGCATCAAAATAATACGATTTTTTTTGTCGGGTATAACATAACCTCACTTCGAAGTATGCTTGAATTTTGCTTTTTCTGTGTATAATAAAAACTATAATTTAATTTTTAAATAATAATATACATTAATTTAATTATATTTATATTTGTTTACATAAATATGTAGCTATATATCTAGATATAAGATATATATTTGAGGAATTATTTGAGACCAAATTAATAATTGAGGTCGAAACGCAACTTTGGCTTATAAAAATTCTTTTTCCAAGTCATATGCTAATTTTATTATTTTTATTTTACTGTGACGTTTTTTGTCGACCGACATTTTCGGTTTACATGTGGCGCCAAAATCGACAATCCGACCGAATTGTTCGGTATTATATATTCATGTAGCAATGCCTAATTTACTGTGACGTTTTTTATCGACCGACATTTTCGGTCGCTAAAATCGACCGTCCGACCGAATTGTTCGGTTTTGTATCTTTATGTGTCAATGCTTTTAAAAATGGAGCTTGTCGCAAACGAAATCAAATATGAGGATAAAGGTTATATGACGAACACCGTAAAGTTACCAAGAACCAAACCATTGGACTTAAATTGACCGGGAAGACAAAGTAACAGCAGCGGGGATTCAATACTGAGGAGTTATTTTCAACTAGGACTATCCTATAGGGTTCAATACCAATAAATGTATAAAAAAATGCAGTATAAATTATCAAATGTGTAACACTTTATATGCAAAAATTCAAGCTTCGCTTCTCTTTATTAATCAATACTATTATAATAAGACAGTTACTCAAACTACCTCCTCCAAATAACCGGTGCTATGTAAAAGAAAGGTATGATGCAGTCTTTAACTCAGTAGTTCTTATTCGCATTGAAGTTATACTTTTATTGAACTTCCCCCATACACCCAACAACAAATTCGTTTAGCGCTTCTCTAAATACAAAGACAAATGTTACTTTAGTATTATAGAAAGATATTTCCAATGCATTTAAATTCAAGTTTATTATCTAAAAATATACGTTAAATGGTCGTTATATACATAGGCACACGTACGCTATTAACCTTCTCCCCATCACATATATCTAAATATAAATTTGAGTGAAAGTCAAGTAATTACAAGAAAATTGTGTCTCTTCCTATTTTATCGGTTTCTAATATGACAAATGGTAAACAATCACTTAAAATTAATTTGCCAGCAATAAAATATGTCGATCTTGTTCGTTCGTATCTTCACCGTAAAAATAAGAAAATTAAAAATAATGTTAATGAACATAAAAATTTCTAAACATAACATAAAACCATTTTAACAAAATATAACAAATAAAAGTGAAATATAATAATTAAACAAATTTTGACAGATTTCATGTTCCATCTCTCGTAAAAAGAAATTTTTTTACTTTAAATTTATCATCAACGACTTTTCTTCTTCTGTACGTATATATATTATGTACTTGTCTTATGATACCGAAAGAACATTTGTAACGTAGAAATTTTCATAAGAAAAATTGTCACATGCTAACTCGTATGACAGTTTATACGCTATATAGACCGCCCCTATTTAGCAGCGCGAGAAATATTAATAACCCAATAAATTTTTAATTTATACTCTAGGAGTCAACTCACACAGCTGAATTGAACTGTGAAACGGGATGGATTTGGGGACCATTCGTCTTATTTATGGTAGAAAATCGATTAATATATGATAGAAAATGGTGTTTCGGTTTTAAGAGACCTATCACTGGCCGATTTTAATGATCCATTTAATAGCACTAACTCTTCGTTACTAAAGCTATATATAATAGATATGTAATAGTTAATATTTCTAGAGGATATAAGTTCCTACGAAATTCATTGATTAATTTAGGAGAACTTGTCCATGCTGCATGTTAAACAGTTCAGTTTAGTACCGCAAGTCTTTCAACTGTATCGGTGTTTTGATTCGTACTTATAGGTTTTTTTCTGTTTAATTATTTCCTAGAACGGGTCCCAATTAGTTTTATTATTTCTAAGCTTGATAGGCAAGTTTCCACTATTATATAGTTATCATTGTGCTGTGAGTCATGCCAATAGGTGCATGATCAAAATATATCTCCTTGCCGTTTTCTTTGTTAATTAGAGATCAATGAGATCTGACATTTTATTATTTGTTTATATTCCTAGGTGACAATCCTTAATATTCTGCTCATTTACTTAGTATGGGGTGAGAAAGGAGGCTTAAGTTAAATGGTCTACAAACAGCCCAAAAGTCATCCTCACTGGCACGCGGTGCACTCTGCTAGGGAACTACCGAAACTCTGGCGATCGAGACACGGTGGTATAACCGACTATTGAGAATTTAGTAAATAATGTTCTCAAACCAGACCCACTATCAACTCGTATTGGTCACAGTGGTGAATGCTCCATGACCGGTAAAACAAACAATGAATACTACTAATTCAGGTTATTGTATCGCAGGTGGTAACCCACCTAAGCAGCTGGCAAATTCACCCTCTAACGAGGATGGCTCAACGGATTCTGGAGTGAGCCAATCATTATTTTAAAGCCCTCTTAGGCAACTCAACCCATTTGGACAAAACCCATTTCTTCGAAATAGAAAAGTTAACGTTAAATATCTAAACAAAGATCTCGAAAACTTACGGCGAGAAAACATGGAGTTAAAAGATGCTCTAAATGCAGTAATATCTGAGAAACAAACCTCTAAGGTTTATAGAGGTTTCTTTCTCAGATATTACTGTAGTATGTGCGGTGATTTCAATGCCAAGAATACTTACTGGGGTTCAAGATTAACTACAACTAAAGTAAAAGAAAAACTGACCCAGGAAAAATACCTGACCTGATCGATTTTTTATAACCAAAGAATACTTTTGAAAGTTCTGTTAAAAACTATGGATTAACTGGACATAGAAGTAGAAAAGTTCATTACGGATATTCAACAAACAGCATGGCAAAGTACTCCAGAAATCAAATCAAGGCTAAAAGGGAATAGCTTTCCAATATAGATTAGAAATCTCCTTAGGGATAAACGCAAGTCCAGAAAAAAGTGGCACCAAACTAGAGCTCCACAAAACAAAAAAACACTAAACAATCTTACTCAGCAATTAACAAGAGAAATCTAGATGTTAAAAAATGAGTCAGTTAATTTCTACTTAAGTAAGTTTACGAATGACAGTAATACGGATTATTCGCTCTGGAAAGCAACTAAAACTCTGAAAAGGCCAATAATGCCAATCCATCCTATCAGGAAAATTGATGGAACATGGGCAAGGAAAAACAAAGAAAAAGCAGAAGGATTTGCTAATCATCTTGAAAATATATTTCAACCTCATGAATGCCAATTACGAGAAACATTGGATGAAAATTCTCAAAGAGGTCACATCTACATCATCTACTGAAGTAGCAAACCAAATAAAAACATTTTAAACTTAAAGAAAGCACCAGGGTTTGACCTGATTACCGGAGAAATAATAAAGCAATTACCGAGTAAAGCTACGGTAAAGTTAACTAATATCATAAATGATTTATTTAGGTTAAAATATGTGCCAAAACTTTGGAAAATGGCTGAGGTTATCATGATTCCCAAACCAGGAAAACCGCCACATCTAATAACATCATATAGGCCTATATCGTTGCTGCCGATAATGTCTAAACTCTTTGAAAAGTTACTATTAAAACGACTCAAACAAATAATTGAAAAAAATAGCCTAATCCCGAATCACCAATTTGGTTTTCACAGTGAGCACTCAACTATTGATCAAGTGCATATAATAACCAATATCATTGAAAAGACTTTAGAAGAGAAAAAAGTCTGTTCCGCAGTATTCCTTGATGTAGCGCAGGCCTTTGACAAGGTTTGGCACGAAGGTTTAATCTACAAACTCAAATTAATCCTACCTAAACAGTACAGCATAATACTGGAATCATATATAACAGAAAGATATTTCAGGCTTAAACAAGAAGATGAATATTCTGAGCTTAAGGAAATAAGAGCAGGAATTCCACAATGATGTGTACTTGGGCTACTTCTGTACTTACTATACGCCCGAGATGTTCCAATCCCACAAAACAACATGATAGCCACTTTTGTCGATGGCACAGCTATCATGGCAGGAGGTGATAACAACTCAGATACAACAGATAAATTACAAACCGCCATAGAGCAAGTACATAACTGGACAAAAAAAGGCGCATAAAATTAAATGAAACTTAATCTGTACATGTTGACTTTACTAACAAGAGATTAGTACATAAACCAGTATATTAAAATAATCAAGAAATACCACATGCAAACACTGCCAAATATCTTGGTATGACATTAGACGCTAAGCTCCGATGAAAAGCTCATGTAAAAAAGAAAATAGACGAGTTGGGATTAAAATACAATAAAATATATTGGTTACTGGGAAGAAACTCTCATCTATAAATTCTTAATATAAGCTTTTTCTTTATAAGCAAATACTGAAGCCTGTTTAGACTTATGGTGTACAGCTATGGGGATGTGCCAAGCAGAGCAACAAGGAAAAAAGAATTAAAAAAGAATCCAACGATTCCAAAACAAAGAGCTAAGAAATCGTCAACGCACCATGGTTTGTCAGAAATAGCGACATCCACAAAGATCTGAGCATAGAACCCATCAAAACGGAAATTATGAAATTTACTAGAAGTCATGAACAACGGTTACTTTACCATGTTAATATAGAGGCCATCCAGCTACTGGATAGTACGGATTTAGTTAGAAGGCTCAAAAGAGTAAAGCCTTTTGAGTTAGTGTAAAATCAGTTAAAATAATTCTTTTTCTAGCGCACATCAAAAGCGCGATCAAATAATAAATATCAAAACTAAGGAGTGCATCGATGGATGAACCCTTAAATTTCAGTAAAATGTAGTAATTTAAGTTAGAATAAAATTGCTTATTAGTCTTAAACTAGATTGTAATTAAAAAAGAAATAATAAAGATTATTAAAAAAAAAAAGTTAGCAAATGAGGTAGCTAACTGCTGTGACCACCATTAACAAATTATTAACGGGTTGACTATACAACAACGCGTAACCGTACTTGACGCATAATTTACAATTAGTTAAGAGAACACCCCCTGACTACTGAAGCTATAAACTATTTATATAAAACGGTTAAATAATCATTTATTTATGTTTCGTTTAGACATTTCTACAAATTTTCTAATATAAATTAAAAACTGTCAAAAAATTAAGAAATACATTTTTATTCCCTAACTTCGATATATCTAACAAATTTTCTAAAAACGTCTGCTATACTCGTATGTAAAATTATACATTCCCCAAAGGTATTATCGGGACATGTCCAAAATAAAAATAAAAATAAAAATCCAAAGATTTCTCTTAAAAATAACACACCGAATAAAAAATTTCTGCATTTTTCAACATTTAAAAGAGATAAATTATAGTTTTTCTGTTACTGTGTGTTCATCTTGTTTTCATCTGAGTAGATATTGTTTTTCATCTTTTTGTGATATAGGATGAAAATAAAATAACAACAGAAAATCAAAATACATACACGAGTATTCATTTAATTTTTGTGAAACACATGTTTCTTGCGGGTATGTTAGTACGACTCGATGATATTTTTAAATTTTTTCGATTTAACATATTCGAAACCGACAGGCGAAATTGAAAATATTTCATTCATATTAGTAGTACCCGGCTGTTATTTTTATATTTGTTTTGGATCGTACGAGTATACATTTTGTGTATTGAACACACGGAAATGCTTTTGAGTTTATTTATTCATTTAACTCAAGGTCATATCGTTCTTTTAGTTTGAGCCGCTTTTATATTTGGCCACTTAAGTTAAAGAAAGCCATACTGAATCGTATTGTTCCTGATAAAAAATATACCTCTGGTGACGCTTAAAATATGTTAGTGGGTGCTTACACTAATGAAATGACCTTCAAGTCACCTCTAAAATATTTTTTTCTCAGAATCTTATATAATTACAACGACGCCTAAAATGATTCTAAGACTGTATCCGAACCCATGATAAATATTTCTGAATACATTTTTTGACATTTATTTAAAAAATATCCCCCTACATTCCTATATGGTTTTGGAATGATACTATTCCAAAATTTAGTAGGGAATTTTATATGTTTTTTTGAATACATATATCCGAGTGTGCCAAGCGATGTGTTTGGCTTTTATTATAGAAAGTTTTGGTATTTGTGAAAAATTATCATATATAGTAACTATGACCGTGATAATTTGGGCGTCCTCGTTTTTCCAAATTAATCTCAAAAAGATGTATGCACAAATATTTATCATGGGTTTCGGACACTGTCTAAATGAATCTTTTTATGAAACGTGGTATAGTCACAATTAGAACGAGTGCTGTTGCAGACCATAGATCATATTTTTCCTATTACCATTTTGACAAGGCGTACACTTTACGAGCACTACAATTAACATTGCCATCGGAGTCTTATCTATCTATATACATATATAAATGATTCAATGTGATCCAAATTCTCGTAACAATACAATAATCTGCTCTCATGCCTAATTTATTTTATTGATGACAAAAAGCCAGATTCGGCGTAACTTTGATGCGCAAATATTGCGCAGAATTAATACTGACCAAATTTATACGTGTTATACCACATCTTTACGTGTTATTTACACGTGAAACACGTGTATTAAAAAGTAAACGAAATGGCCGACCTCATAACCTTAAAGAAAATGTGTGCTAATATTAAAGGCACTGTAACTAAACTAAAAAACTATTTAACCAAGCCGAAGAAATTAAAGTGATATTATCCTAAATATGGAGTGCCTGCGCGCGGAATTCTGAGAAGTGAAAGTGCAGATAGTTACATTAGGCAACACGGAAGAAATGAATTCGAAGTTAGAGGGCAATTACTACGAAATTGTCGCAGACCTAAACTAAGTACAATGAGCAAATTCTGAGCCGATGATGTCTTAAAACGGTACCATTCTAGAAACGAGTGTATTCGGTAATCATTATACTAAAGTAAAGCTATCAAAAATATAAATACCTACCTCAGGGCCGGCCCAGCCATATCAGCACAATGTGCATTTGCACGGGGCGCTAAGCTACAAGGGCGCAAAATTAACCAAATTGTATTATACAAAAAACAATTATTTTTAATAAAATCTATTTAGAATAGATAATTGATTTTCAAGCTGTCGATATTTCTTTATAATACTTTAAAAAATATTCTTCAAAATATTTACATATTTAAAATATGTATAAAATTGGATTTGGATTTATCCGCAATCAATTTTATTCAGTCATATCATATAATTCTTCTGTAGAGATAGAGATAGAGACTCAAAAAAATTGTATCTATATAGTTATAGTGATAACATAGGATAGAGAAAGATATTACGAATGATATTACGAATGCCGATTTTAAAACTGCTCCGTTTATATGCATTTTCCCAAAACCAACACAAATGTATTACAAGCCTGATTGTTGCATCGAGTACGCAGAGACATTCTTATTTTGTCCATCTATACTTGAAAGTGTTTGTGAGAAAATAAAATAAATATACTTTCATTTACTAATACCTTGAAGATAAAATACAAAATCTACCAATGAAATTCTTTGAAATATTGTACGGTACATTTGTATAATTCTTTTATTTTCACTCTCTCTTTGAAATAAATCTTGTTAGTACGTTTGCAAGTAGCACGTGCAACAACGATGCTACAAGTATCTGTTTTGAACTATGTGGTAAGCAAGGAAATTTTAAGGAATCAACAAAATGGGACACCATATTAATAAAATGAGACGATTTATTGGAGCAACAATGGTAGTGCAGCTCACACAATGGTTCATTGGAAATTCATTATTAAACTAAAAAATAAAGTATTAATCAAAAATGTACTATCGGATACAAATATATAAAAACTGTCAGTTCCGAAGAGGATATTTAATTTTTTTTACATTTCCGTTTTCTATACTATATTTTCTCTGCACAATTGTTTTTTTTATTAATTTTAAATTTTTACGTAAATTCTCACTGATTTGTATAGTGTACCGATTACCAATACTTTCAAATATAAATGTCAAGAAAATAAAATAATATTGGTGACAATCGGGCTTGTACAAAACCCTCTTTATTACAAGCCGTCTTGTAACTTTCGTTGACACAGACAAACAAAACCTATATACACAATAGAGTGTATTGGTGCTATGAAAATCAGTACCAAAAAATGTATAATTTTCTCATTCCTACTACCTATTTAACATACTCCTATACTTAACTCATTCCTACTACATATTACCTATTTAACTATTTAACATTTTTATCTCTAAGTTAAGCACACAATTTAATGTGTATGGATAAATGAGAATTTTTCCGTCTCTCTCTTTTATTATTTGTGTTTTGTAATGGAAAGAGATTAACATCAATTTTGCCTTTTAAATTTTTTTTTTTTTTACAATTTTTACTCTCTTTTGTTTTATAGTATGGAAATGTTTATTCTATTTTACACTATATCAAAACCAACACAAATATACAAGCTTGTATATACAAGCAAAAACGTCTCTATAGAAAGACCAACTCATTTTTTCGTACACTAATACTACTATATATTCGCCTCAATAAAGTAGTATTGGTACCAGAACAAATAACAAAGCAAAAATAACATAAAAAAACTAACTATATGAGTGTTAGTAAATATATTTTTTTGTTTTTGTTTTACGCTATATCTGTACACAACCAATCCTACATCAAAGAGGCGCTTTGTGCCTTTAAATTTTTGAATAGTTGGTCTTTCTACAGAGACGTTTTTGATACAAGCCATGAAGTTGCAATACTTATGCCAAAAAGTGACTACTATACCTAAGTATAAGTGTTGTGACGTAGTATAATTTGTATATACTTTTATTATATGCTTTGATGTAAATAAAAAATGAATACGAATGATGGAACAACAGTATGTTGTGCTCTTTATGACAAAGCAAAAAACAAATTTATTATTTAACGAGAGAGAGAAGTATTGTTATTATTATACACATCATTATATACTATACTATAAACTATGAATTTAGAGCAGAATGGACAGTGCAAAATATAATTTTTGTTTCGTTTTTTTTTGGAGAAATGTTATGTACTTTGAATTTAGAGGAGTATGGACAGTGCGAAATATAATTTTTGTTTCGATTTTTACTGTAGTCAAATTCTCTAACACATAGCCAAATAGTAGTCATAATATGTTTTACTTAGCCAAGCTTCATGGCTTGTATAATATACAATAGTGTTGGTTTTGACTATATTCTAAATCATATATCGACACGTTTTTTACTTACAATACATTCTCATGTGTATATGATTAAAAAGCATGAGTATGCAATGAAGACGGCTTGTAGTAAAGAGGGTTTTGGGCTTGTATAATAATGACGGTTTTGATTTTCCCATAGTATAATTTATTAAATATTGAATATTTTCTTTTTGTTTTTATTGTTGAGAAAAACTATTATGTGTGTAGGTAGAATATATAATGGCTATAATATATGCATTCTTTGTTCTATATCTCTATCAACAAGAGCGTTATGTTTTTGTTGTGCTAGTTCTCTTATAGTATATGATGACTTCGTCAATTAGTTTGTGAAATTAAAGGCTTGAAATGTGCAATTTATTTTATTTAATGGCAATAGTTATTATATTTTATAAATTAATCAACGGTTTTATTTATTTTTGGGACATTTTAACTAATCGAAACTAAGATAGATCAGAGGTCTGTCGTTATTTATTTGTATTTTATTTTTTTTAATCGTCTAGCATTTATTACGGATAACATTTCAGACTCCGTAATCTACTCAATCTATATTCACTCGGATTGATTTACAACATATCGAAGCAACAACATTCTCGACTTGTATTTTACAATTTTTTATACCAATGAAATTACGTTAATAAACAAACTGCCTTAATGAAGATCATGGTGGTTCATCGAGTGTCATACACCGCAGCACCTTCAATTAATTTTTGAAAATTTTGTTTATTTTAGAAAGAAGGTCTTTCCCTATAGGCCCATAAATTAATTTTTTGGAAGTGAAAATTGAGATAAATATATCATTTAACCGATTGTCTTGAGCAGTTTTATGAAATATTGAATAATATAGCATTGTCCAATTTATACCCCGTTTGTTTGTTCATTTGTTGATACGCAAACCATAGTTCAATCGTCGTCTATCAAAAATCGGAAAGCTAAAGCTAAAAAATATCGATTAAATCCGCGTACCGAAAATAATTAGTTAGGTACTTAGCGCTCTCATAGGTCAGTTTAAATGTTTAAATCTAAATGTGTTGAGGTATGTTAATTCAAAACGGAACTGCAAGGGTATGCCTAGTCAAATATTTTTTAGTTCTGAGACGATACATAAAAAATTATTGCGATAAGTTTCATTGAACAGTTTATGCGGTCGGCGATGTTTTGCTTGAACTCTCGATAGTAACGCCAATATTAGTTCTGATAGTGGCCTGGACAATGTACACTCTCTTGTGCTAAAAGGGTATGCATGTGTTCTGTCTCATCTGTCACCTTTCAATTTCGACATGAGTTTTTCTATAGTGAGGTGTTTCTTGATATATAGAAATCCAGTTTTAAACCTATTTTTAAAAATGAACATAAAGCACATATCAAAAACTGAAAGTATTTTTAGTACTATACTTAAGTATTTTAAGTCCTCGAATCATCGGTCAAGAACCGTATAATTTGAGTCTTTTTAAAAATTCCATATAAGTAAATCTACAAAGATTTTATCCCGGTCGTTTAAATGTGACTAATCGTGTACTGTTTAAAATTAAAAAAAAAATCAGGATCTGAGTAACGTACAACTATAGTAAATAAAATGAATTAAGATGGTCATATTACTTCAAACAATTTGGTTTTAACGTCTCCAAACGTAAAGTTATGAATTATTCAAGAAGGCCAAAGGTTTATTTCGATCAACCGAGTAAATTTGTTTCAAAAATGGGGTATTTTGTTGTCCCGAAATTTGTCCTTTGAAACCTTTATTGATACAAGTGTCAATAAAATGATAGATGTGTAACGTATATGAAAACATTTCGGGCTCAAAAAGCTAAAATTGCACAGGGCGCCGAATTCGCTTCGACCGGGCCGTCCTACCCTTACCGGTTATTACACTGAGTGTCAATCGTTTTACGATCTATTTTGCTCTATGATTCAGAATAACCCCCAATTAACAACATCACAAAAATTGCAGTTACATTGAGCCAATTATACTGAGGCAGTTAAAAGCTTGCAGAAAGGTATGATTGGAAAAAACATACAATCCATATGTTTATAAAAAAGTTCATGAGGCAACCATCTATTAAAACAGAAAGCAGAGTATACGTGAGAAGACTACTGGATACATCAGATGGAATAATGCGTGGCCTAAAACTTTTGGGAGAAAGTGCCGAATCCCTGGATCATTGGTAACCGCCCAACTATACGAAAAAAGCAATGGCTTGTGGGCGCAATCATAAGCTCCCGATGATAAAGGAGTTCTTCGATTTTTTGAGTCAACAGATATATATATTGGAATCCGTACGTAGCTTAAGTCGGTGCGTACCACAAATGATTTGTTGAAAGCTCAAAATCGTTGTTTCAATTGTTTAAATGACAATTATGGTTGTTTTCAATTGCAGATCAGTTAGATGCAGAAATTGCGGAAGAAAGCACCATACGCTTATTTATGAGAATCAACCAGAAAATGTCAGCATGTCACACCCAGTTTGGCAAACTGTCCAAATACAGAAGGAATTAGAAACGATTGATAATTATACAACCCAAGTGGGGGCTGCGATACTACCCACAGTACTAGTAAATGTTTATTATAAATTCGATAATAAGCAAACGTGTCGCTTATTATTGGACTCAGAACACCGATTTTGGTCCGGTAAAATGAGAGTAAAATTCTCATGGAGAAATTTCGTTTTTGTATACCTATACGCAGCATAATATACAATTTTATAATAGTGTTAGTAAATTTATTTGTTTGTTTTTGTGATTCATTCCCATCATTTTTGTGGTGGTAAGTATTAATTTTTGTACTAAAACTGTACATCAGGCAACAATTTTCATTTTTTATGCTTTCTCTTATTTATCATTCTCCCATGCTGCTGTGTCTGTAAGTGAATGGCATTTTGTATGTTCAAACAAAATATTTATTTAGCATTTGTTTTTGATTTTGTATTTTTATGTTAGGAAATTTTTGTTTGTGTTATGATTATAGCACCTATAGTTTTAACTTTTCATTTATAATAAAATAATGGAATATTTCCATTCATTTTAAAGTCGAATAGTTTGAAATGAATTATATTTAAATTAATAATTTATTGATTGAGTCCAACAATTATTTTATAATATAATTTTTTTTTTTTTTTTTAAAGCAGCATGCGTCACATCCGTAAAGGCTGGCTTTGTTTCATCTTTATTATTTCATCATTTATTTATTTATTTTTGTTTTGAAGTGTCTTATCTGAAACTAGTCGCCTCTTCGATCTTTTGGGATGAATCGCTTCAATTATCGTAACATTTAAAAAAAAATTTCAGAGCTCATGGACCCAAAACCTGGGATGGAACCACCACTTACCACAAAACATAATTACCGAATGACTCACCATCTGAAACTACCCCCCGGCGTCGAAAAGATCAAAATTCCCAGATATATCAACATCAATCGTTTCACGAGAAGCCAATGTTAATATATTTACATTATACTTATTACTACCTACACTTTTCATAGATTTACAGGTTCAATAATTCAAATGGAACTACTCTTCTCAGTCGTCTAGGTTAGTTTAGGTTAGGTTGAGGTGGCGTTCCAAAAGGACGAGGCATAAACAAATATGGTCCATAGTATTACCACAGAAAATGCTACTTCACACTATACCTTACTGAAATTAATTTGAGCTTCTCACGAAGCAGTAGATGTCTTGTCTCGGCACTTTTATCATGTTTCCAAACGAATGGCCATACACAAATTAAAACAAATAATTGAATGCTTTATAAATTTGAAACTCTTGATTCACAAATTAACAGAAATATCTATTTTCATCCAGACCATCGGAGAGCAACTGATGCTACTTTTTTATTTCTTTATTATGTGCATTCGGTTGTTATATATCTTCTTTGGTGGTAGGGTCCCGTGCAATAAACTTTATACATAATAACATAACATAATTTTACTATTTTCTATACATTTGCATAAACATTTATAACATGATTGATTACATTAAAACATAGATAATGTTAACACTTAATACAAATTTGTATTTACCAATTATTTTTATATACATTTACATTTCTAATATTCATACTATTTTACTATATACTATATATGTGCATCGTGCGAACAATATAATGATATTACAATGCTGCGTTCCATTTAGGACAGGACCGTCACAGTCTCCAACGCTCAATTTACTAAGATCCGTTAGTGCCCACAGGAGGTGAGCTCCCAAAAACTTGAGTCTGTTTTGAGATGGTCTAAGATAGGTGCATAACAAATGATGTATTGTTTACTTCTCTTCTTCGTCCTTGCAACTTCAACTGTAATCATGAAAGAAAATACCAAGTCTACTGGCATGCGTTTATCCCAATAAGACAGTATCCAGTAATGACACCCACAACTGTGATAATACTACGCTGTTGCATAGATATTAACTGACCTTATTAAGTCCAGATTAGGACAAATCTGCTTAGTAATTGCACATGAGGTGCAATTTGCCCATCTATTGTTTGTAATTTGATAAGCTTCATCTTTAAGGAGCAGTTTTCACATAGCAAGTGGAACTTCAATGTCCACCTTGCATGGTAAGATGAGGCAAGTGATACCTTGTCGCACGAGTTCATATATCGGCTTTAATATTCTCCATAATATTTAAATGCCCTGGTACCCATATATAAGACGGATGTTGAATTGTTCAGCCATCTCGTTAATAGATTAAAGACAACTCCGGGCTACTTTCGATGTGATATAGCCTGATTGTAGAACTTTAATAGCGCAGCCGGCTGTCCGTAAAAATGCCAATATCTCTTACATGTATATTACATGATACTTGCTCCAGTCTATGGTTTCCTTGATTGCTGTAAACTTTGCCTGAAAACTACTGCAATGATCAGGGAGGTGGAAAGAGAGATTTACATTTAGTTCTTGGCAGAAAACTCCACCGCCGACCTTTCCATCAATTTTCGAGGTACTCCTAAGTGCACCACTAATACACAAGGCAGTTCTTTGTACTTTCATTAGCATATTTTGGTTTACCACTGAATTTAAGGCCAGCCACCAAACTGTAATTCCATATATTAGAACTGGTCTAACTACAGAGGTGTAAAGCCATGTCTGATGTAAGCCTTAAGCCACCATCCTTTTCCAATAGCATTTTTACAGGAGTAGAGTGCTATTGTAGCCTTTTCTACTCTTTCCAGAATATTTGGCTTGCAGCTTAGTTTGCTCTCCAAAATGAGATCAAAGAATTTCACTTTATCTGCAATATTCAGAACAACTTTATTGAGAATAGGACGGTCAAACCCGAGGAAGTTTGTACTTCCTGAAAAAAAACTGATTCAGTATTCAGTGGATTAACTTTTAGTTAGGATGCCACGGGCATTCTGCATAATATCTCTGAGGATACAAGAATATTTACCGAAAACGCCAATAGGAACACCATCCGTATAAGCCACCACTTTAAAGCTAGGCTCTTCCAGGTTTACTAACAGGTCATTTATGACTAAGTTAGGTCATTACTTCCCAAGAAAAACCACCACCTTTAAAGTTTCACCAACTTGCGGTATACCCCTACTTACAAATTTACAGATAGATGATACAACTAGATTCACCGTTATGACCCTGCCTTTGAGCATTTCTTCAACTCAGCTACCAAGTGCCACGTTCACTCCCAAATTGGAAAAAGTCTGTGTGATCGGCTCTGGTTTTAAATTATTAAAGGCACCCTTAATATCAAAAAAGGTCACCAAAGGAGAATTCCTTATATCCGAGAGACTTCTCTATAGGACAAAAGAAGGAATGTAGAGCAGTTTTCATCGATTTCCCCTTAAAATATACATGCTGAGACGTTGGCAGCTTTACAGGCTCAACCGAGCCTTTTAGGTAAGCCTCTATCTATCTCTCTAGAATTTTCAAGAAATAAGAATATAAGCTAATAGGCCTAAGGTATTTGGGATTGTAATGAAAGCGTTTTCCCGCCTTAGGTATAAAAATTACATTTGAATATCGGCAGAGATAATGCCATCCAGAACTGCAGATTTGAAAGGCTTGAAACTATTTACGGCCAAAAAGATAGATCGCCTATTGACAATTTTCACTGCGAAGCCAGTAGTCTTATTAGCCATTGGCAAAATAGGAGGAAGATTGGAACAACCGGGTAAATGAGTTTCCAGAAGAAGTTCTAATGATTCCCTACCCATTGTAGTCCATTGGCCACCCAGTCGTTAAAGATAACTTGGAATGACAGGACAAGTAGATAATATCTTACGTAGAGGACTCCTAAATTTTATCACAAAAAAAGTCTCCAGGAATTACTTTTGGCACTTCTTAGTTCATATTTATACGCTTTGAGGACCTCCTTATAGGAGTATCAGTCCATGTCAATTTTTGTTTTCTTCGCAATTCCTTCAACTTCCATAGTGGACTAAATCAATTCGTCTAAATCACAACTGATTTAGACATCGCTGGCTATTAATACATTGCTCTATTTTAGATAATTCGTTGGGATGAGTTTCTAGTTCTGAGCAATATTTGGAACTGAGTCTTTGATTATATCTTTAACGGTTTAAAAACATCACGGATATAGCAAGGATAATAAATTGGTAATACTGGGAAGAATTTATGCGTATTGCAGGAGTTTGGTAGAGCTGTTTATAAAGTTCAAAAATGAAAAAGGGAAACCTGATAAATGAGATTCAATGGATATGGGAAATGGGAATTTATAATTAAAAATACAACCTAGACATCTATTGAGCAGAAATGGGTGACAGTAAAAGTCACTTTACATTTATATTGTTAAAAAAAAACAAATTTGAACCATTGATCGATCTTTGTCAAAAAATTTTGGTTATGCTTCGAAATATGTTTTAGCATCATCATAATATAAACGAAACGTCTAAACTCATATGTCACATTATCTAATTAGCCATATAGTAAATTACTACACACTAATATACTTCACATGAATAACAAATTGCGATCAGGTCAAAATGGGTTAAGACGACAAAAAACAACATTAACATGCGTTAAATTCGTTATTTACAATTTTTCGTGTTATTGTATATTTAGTATCATTCTGGTCGTTCAAGTCTTGTTTAATTTTTCTAAAATAGTAAACATTTTAATATCACCAAATACACACACACACACACACACACACACACACACACACACACACACACACAAACAGATACACCATACACAAATGATTTAGTAAACATGCCGAAAAGTTTTGTAAACAATATCACTGAATATTTATAAACAAAATTATAATAAAATTAAAAAAAAAAAAATTTAAATGTTGTTAACAATAATTTATATTTAAATAAAACAATTTTATATTTTTATGTTATACGCATAGATTAAAAATTATTTAATATCAAAATTATTATTAATAAAAAGTTTATAAATAAATGTCCAAAAATATTGTAAGCAACACTTCACGCAAGATTAATATTTTTGAGATACATTTACGAGTCGAGTACTACACATCTATATGACGGTGACACATGTAGTCAAAATGATTGGCCGATGCTGACACATATTTACACGTGTTATAAGTGTTGCCAACACGGAATATATGTCAAGCATACAAATTCGTTATCATTTTCAAGCTCAAATAATATTTAAAATTAGACAAATTTCTATTTGTGTGGTAATTTTAGGTGCCGCGGTCACCAATACTGTTAGACTTATGAAAGTTTCTCTTACAAAATCAGAATGTGAGAATGATATGAGGATCTGGTTTGATGTTTTGAAATTTTGATTTTTCCAAAGAATTATTTGTGAATCACACCCAAATTCTATGAGAAATTGACTCTTTGGGCCAGGGAACATTGCTTCCATTTCTCGGTAGTGACGTGATGTCTTAAAAAAAGAGTTAAAGCACGGCCTTTCAAGTCTGTGCAGCATACATCCGACGCAGTCTTTTTGTCTTTTTTTTTCATGGATGAAGACCACCTCCGTGTTAATACCGATGCGCTTCTCCGCAGTTCGAAGAACATTTCTTTATACTCAATGTTCAACATGTGTATAGAGTCCGTTAGTAGAGGAAGTGGGGTTTATTTAAAATGTTTAAAAATTTACAACATTTATTCACCTAGTAGTAAATTCGAGTGGAACTGCTTCTTACAACTAGTTTACACAAGAACAGTGCATGACGTTTAGTTAATTTAGCTATATAAAACCAAAACCAATCAAGCGTGTGAAAATTGATACGTTACACTACAACGACACTTTTCAAAATAAAATTGATCTAGTTCAATGGTTTGGATCGTTCAAAATTTGAGATTCTGCTAAACTCATAGAAAGTGATCATGAGTATAGGTTAAGTTTATAATAATGATTTTTTGTTTAAGTTAAAGGTCACAGAAGAGCATGCCAAGTTTTGAACCAGGAATGCGGTAACAAATAACAAGCCCGATGTAGCCCATTGATGTGAAAAGATGTAGATAGCAACATTATCATGTAAGTAGTATAAAATATAAATGATATGTATTTTTCATACATTGTTCGTGCATTACGCATCAATGACTGACTAAATGGAAAGAAAATAATTTAACGACCTTTGTGAATAAATATTGCAAATATATAAATTTGGAAGTGCTTGTTTAGTTTTGAACTTAAACATTTGTCTAGAATAGTTCCGTATCGCTAAAATGAAAGTAGCAGAAAAAGCGCTAAATAGTTATGGATTCATTGAAAAGCTTTGAACGGTTTGAAGTGGATGTTACTGATGTAACACCCGTTGAAGAGATTAGAATACGTGTGCAACACGCATTGGGCTTACAAACAAGATTTTTAGAAGCTGAAGATAAAATAATCACAAATCAAACGATTATGTGCTCTGCATTCCGTAAACAATGATTTTCTAGAGGTTGCTGACTTCATAAAATTTGTGATCAGCGGATATGATGCCTTAAAAAGCTTCAAATTTGAGTCACGTCCAGCAAGTCATCGAACTTATCCGGTTAAGTCACTACATACTAGTTCCGGGGCTGTTCCTTTTGCCAGGGTCAAGGTTATCTTCTGTTCAACTGTTCAGCATTTCAGAATTTAAGCATTAATGAACGACGAAAGTATGTCAGACAAAATTATCTTAATTTTTTTTTTTTTGTTTTTGAACCCTGTAATCTTTTCTGGGCAGAAGCTCTCCTAACGCTTTCGCGATTAATTTTTAACGTCCTACCTTATGCCGTTACCAGCCAAATTGAGGAGGCACGAATACAGGTTCGATTTTAAATCCATCTGCACATTGCATTGCTCCAGTCATCTTGTACTGATATGGACGATTTTCGGCCCATGGATTCTGTACTCCAACAGGGGGTCATAATTGTGTTTTTCGTCATAACCGATCGTAATCAGGTGATTAAAAGTCCATTTTGTAACCCTCCCCCATTGGGGATCGAACCAGTTATCTCCCATCCCAAACATCGCAGCTTTAACCACTGCGCCAATTGCTCGGTAAAATTATCTTTATTTCTACGGTATGAACCAAAGTCATCCTGTGTTCAAATGCAACGTTCAACGGACGTGTTTAAAATGCCGTGCTAGACATCATGAGTTATTGCTCATAGAATACATCACGACAGAGTCCAAGAAACTCTTGAGAAATAGTAAAGTAAACGTTGCAAGATTAGAATCACCACTGCAAAATGATAAAACGACCAATATCACGTTACATGTCGCAAAAATTGTTGCAGATGCCCACAAAACAGCTAGGATAAAAACCGCTTTACTACCAACAGTGTTGGTCAATATCAAAAATGGTTGTGGTGATGACGAAATATGCAGACGCCTTTTAGATTTAGGGTTCCAGCTAACCATCATTACCGAATTGTGTCTCAGACTTCTTCGTTTGCCGAAACAATGAAAAAAATTCCTACTCACTGGTTTTGGATAAGTTGTTCTTTCAAAGGTAACGTCATAACTTCCATTAGTTGTAATAGATATAC
This sequence comes from Tipula confusa, assembly GCA_963556175.1. Classification (NCBI taxonomy): domain Eukaryota; kingdom Metazoa; phylum Arthropoda; class Insecta; order Diptera; family Tipulidae; genus Tipula; species Tipula confusa. The sequence continues at coordinate 135,515,106 of OY744475.1, forward strand.
CGATAAATTGAGCCATTTGAATAAATCAGAATTTGCTGATCCAGATTTCTACGTTCCAGGAAAAATTAACATTCTTATTGGATCAGAACACCTTTTCAATATATTACTACTTAATCAAATTACAAATAGTCATGGAATCGTATAAGCTCATTCCACAACTTTTGGTTCAATCAAGCAACGAATACTAGATTAAATTCTATTGATTCAAGCACGAACCTACGTTTACCAAAATTTATTTAGCCTTCTAATTGAGAAAATTTTAGGAAATAAAAGAAGTACCTTTTAACCAAAATACACAGAAGAATAGAAAAGATAGCCGGCTAAAACCATCAACTGATGAGTTTTAGTAAAGTTGTCGTTTAAATCAAATGATCGTATTTACCACTCAGGGCAGTTAGCAGTGCAACGGCTCTTATCGATGGAACGCCGATTCGATATCAAAACACTTGGTTTGTACTGGAATCCACATAAGGATGTGTTTTTCTTTAAAATTTCACTAGAACAAGTAAACGGGTATACAAAGCGTCATATATTGTCGCAGGTATCAACGTTATTTGATCCTCTTGGTTGGCTTGCTCTAATAATAAAAAAAAATTATTTACCCCCCAACATTGGTTGCATGATTTCGGTTAGGTTGACTTTTAATTTCATCCTCGCAAGTGGAATGCGTTGCAAGCCGTGTATCGAAAATCTTTGAAATTACAACACGAAATCAGTGGAGAGATGTGCGCTCCGTAGATAATCCAGCAGATTGGGCATAACGTATAGTACATTACCACTTGATTTAATAAATAATTCGGTATGGTGGCATGGGTCAGATTGGCTTTCAAATCACCAAGATCTTTGGCCCAAACAAAGAGTTGATTTTGAAGGCGGTTTTAAGGGAAGAACAAAACGCAGCTGTAGCTTTTATATTTGCCACATCCAGTAACTCTATTGGTCTGCGTTCATCATTGGCGACAAGAATTTTTAGTTAAACTAAGACATAAGAGTGATTTGCTGGCTAAAATTATATATGGCACGACTAAGGTCAAATAATCTAATAAAAGGAAAGGTGATCCTTACTAGAACTACTCATTCAATGTTAAATACGATCAGGTTCAACAGAGACGACATTAACAATGCAGAAAATGTATTAACACTCTGCGCCCAAAAAGAAAAATTTGCTAACGTGGCATAAGGATCACCTTTTATCATTGAAAAGGTATAACAAACGGCCAAACACCAGGTACAATCTAAAATTAGATGATGTAGTTATTTTGAAGAGCGAAAACTTACCTCCATCAAAGTGGGGTCTATGCATTATTCATGAAGTATTTCCTGGAAATGAGGGACTCGTCCGAATCGCATCTATTCATACAACAAAATGAGATTGTAAACGACCCATTAACAAGCTGATATATTCCGTTTATTGAATTATACGATTCAACGGGGCTGAGATGTTCACAGATTACTGCAACCAATACATATAGTACTCCAATAGAGATATTTAGTATTTTCCGATGTAACTCTTTGATGTAAAAAGATAAAGGTAGCAATATTATCATGGAAGTTATATAAAATATGGAAAATAAAAAATTATGGTCATTTAAGTAAAGCTTTATCACGTGGAAACAACAACAATTTAGTTATTAAATTTAAACTGCTAATATTGTAAATAAAATATTTAAAACAAATCAAACTAAGATAAATTATCATAATTTTTAACTTTTATCATGCAATTTAAAAACACACATTTACCCGGCTACTCGTTAAATTAAAATTTTGCAAGCGCAACCTTTCAATATCTTAACACTACTTTGAAGAAAAAACTGTCGATATCTTTTTAACAAAATTCGTCAGTTCTGACACAATTATTTTTTGACTACATCTTTTAAAAATTCAAACAGAGGGATAGTCAACAGAGGCATAATTAAACATAACAAGTAGGCAAGTAACGTAACTATTACCATGCAACCGGGACTCGAAAATCTAAAATCAAAAATTTTCAGTTTAATCCACTAAAAATTTTGGCGAGTTAACAAAAAGAAACTGTCACATGTTCAACACAAACAAAACGAAATTTTTTTAAACTCATTAATTACTTTCAAACTTATTCGTTTTAAAATACTTTCAGCGATATTATAATTAAATACAACAATCAAACAACTTATTATTAATTTTTATAATTAAATTTTGGATAATTTATTTAAATTTAAATTAAATTTACATGATTTCTTAAACTATTCACTATTCGCCTAATTAATTATAAATTAAATTACATCTTAATTATTTATTATTAATTTTTTTTATAGTTAAAAAATCAAATTAAAATTTAATAACAAAATTAATTAACTATCAAATAAATTATAAATAGTTTCGGCAAAATAAAATACACAAATTAAATAAATAATTTGTCTTTAAAAAACCCCAAAAAAATTTAATTTAATTTTAGAATAATAATTTTTTTGATTTTTTATTAGTTAATTTATATTAATTATAGAAAACGGACGGAAAATCATATAGTACGTGTATGTAAATTAAAATCCAAATTATAGTTAACTTATTTGTAAATTTAAAAATAAAAAAAAATTTAATTTTTTATCACACATATTCATGATAAATATTTATGTTTTTGTTTTTCTTTTTAATTTAATTTATTTTTATACACAATTTCGCAACAAAAAAAAATTATTAAAATTTTTAAATTATATAAAATTAAAATTAAATTTATAAGAATTTGGTATATTTTCATATTTATGGCTGAGCTATATACGATTTTTGATACGTTTGCTGTGTTGATGATACATTACTCATTTGGCTTGATGGCTCGTCTTTGACTACACTTGTTGGTATTGTCACTGTGCGGTTTTGAGAAAATAATTTTATTTTTAGTTTCGAGATTAGGATATTTTTAATGAAATAAATTATTCTAAAATCACATAAAAAATATACATACGTGTGGTGTCCCAATACGGATAGTGACCGGGTTCAAATCGCCGGGAACAAGATGGCGAAACGCTCGAAGGAACTGGATTATGAAAATTAAAATTTATTTGTGCTATAATTCCTTAATATATTTATGTGGCCAATAAATTTACTTACCGATATTATTGGCGAGAGAACCGTAACTATTTATGGAGACAGACGGTACAGCTTGCTGCAATTAAATAAAAATAATTATCTATTTCTCAAATTATGATTTAAAAATATGTTGTCAAAAATTGTTTGATACTTTTGTCATGATAGTGACGATCTCAATAATATTAGTGTTGGATTTCTTATAAGCCGTAAAAAAGAAATAGAAAATGGATTAATTTGCCTATTGCATATACGATCCGTGTTTCAATTAAGTATGATCGCAGTTGGCTAGCATATTCGGAATTAGACACAATCCGATGGTTTCTTAAAACATAATGGAATTTTTAATTAAAGTGCAGAGGATAGTCTGCGTACATAAACCTACTTCTAAACTAATAGTTGTAAACTTCCACACTTTGCCATTTTGAGCGGTACAGTTGGACGAATTAGGAAAAATTGAAATTTTTATAAAAATCAAATCATATTTCGAAATGTTAAATGCGGAAACTGACACAGTAGTATTATAATACACGGAATGCAGTCATCGATCACAAACCCAAGTTTCTTAAAAATGTGTTCGATTTTTTTTTGTATTGCGAGTCAAATTACTAACCAAACTAAAAATATTAATTGAATTGAAAATTTTATTACGATATTTCTTCAATTTCTGTGCCTCCATAAATCGTACAAAAATCACGTACAGCCAATATAAACATAATAAGATCGTAATTTAATAAGACGATCGCGTAATAATTTTTTTTTATTATACATAAAATTTTATACTTACTGGAGTCGAATAAGAGAAAGATTGCCTTGTTGGACATGTTTGATAGCTGGCCAATTGTGTGGTTGGCATCCATGGTGCTGTGTGATCGTAGCGTGGATAACCTTGGTAATGATTTGGTGTGAATACCGAACGTGGACCAAAATTTGTTGGATTACCACCGTACGTATCGGTAAACATTTTCGAATAGTGTGCCCCCGCCCGATATGGGCGTTTCATACGACGACGCCTTCTATAATTACCATTTTCGAACATATCCTCGTACTGTGGATCTGCTCCAATTTTTTAATTATGAAAACAAAAAGAAAATTTTTTTAACTATTTCATTTGAAACTTTTTTGACCGTTTTAGAAAACATTATAGTCGTAAACATGTTTCTTATTCTTACCAAGTGTCCAATAGTTGCCTTTTCGTTCTCCGCCACCTTCACGCGGTATTTTTATAAAACATTCGTTCAGACTTAAATTGTGGCGGATCGAATTTTGCCAACCTTTTTTATTTTTTTCAAAATATGGAAATTTCGATGTGATAAACGTATAGATTTCGCTTAGTGTGGCGCGTTTAAGTGAGGAATTCTGGAAGACAAAATAGTTTTTTAAGTGTTAATTTATTAGTTTTAGGTATTGATATATATATATATATATATATATATATATATATATATATATATATATATATATATATATATATATATATATATATAAATATATATATATATATATATATATATATATATATATATATATATATATATACATATATATATATATATATATATATATATATATATATATATATATATATATATATATATATATATATATATATATATATATATATAATATATATATATATATATATATATATATAATATATATATATATATATATATATATATATATATATATATATATATATATATAAAAATATATGTATATATATATATATATATATATATATATATATATATATATATATATATATATAAAAATATATGTATATATATATATATATATATATATATATATATATATATATATATATATATATATATATATACAAAATAAGAAGTTGCATGTAAGATTCGTGGAGATTCCGGTTTCTGAATAGATTCTGGTTTTCTTTATAGATAACCACACTGAGATTTCAATTGAAAACGAAAACGATACCAATGAAAATAATAAGATACAAAGCTTTTTAAAGGTTATTTAGACAACTAAAAGGGATGTAAAATATTCAACGTCATAGTTCTATAATAACATCAACTTCGTTCCAGAATGCAATCAAAACTAAAATTGATGAGAAAAATGCCATCGAACACCGAACAGAGGAATAGAATAAAAAATGTTAAACGAACAATCCAAGGCAAACAATCGTAAACAAAAGCAACTGTAACAAAAAGCAAACCAAATCTAAAAATGATCAATGATAAAATTGAAATTAAAAAAACGCGAACTAATTATAAGATTCTCAAAGGAACATTAAATATGAGAAGCATTGGGCATTCAGCGCGGCTATAGGTCTAATTAAATTAAGTATCACACATTAATTAAGTGCATGCTACAAATCAATTTTTTTTTAGATCTCAATAAGTTGGGTTTTATGTGCCCAATTAAGTTAAAACTGATTGTTTCAATATATATGTACTAAAATAAATTCTCATGCGTAATCTTATTACAGATTTTTGAGGTCCTGATGAAAACGTTCAAATCATGTTTATGAACAAATAACCACATGACTTTGCTTTGCATGTGCCGCGAATATTTCGAAAACTGAAATTGGGTGCTATTCTTAAACTGTTACAAAAATTGTCGGCACCGAATTAGTGTCAAAGTATTACGAAAATCATAAAATGAAATTCTTGAAAGCGGATTATGAAAATGTTCGCAACAGAACGTTACGAAAACTCTCGTAATGGTATTTTGGTTCCTTAATTCATTTTCGTAATGAAATTGTAATGAAATCGAATAGATGAATTTTATGTTTCATGAATAAGAGTAAGATATTTATGGAAATTAAAGATAACGATAATAAATTTGGTAAACAATAATTCATTTATGACTTCACTTTTAAATTAATTGATACATTAAAAAATGAAAATAATTTCGCTGTACCTATATAGATCGGATCTTGTTTGCAATAAGATTTTTTGTGTAAAGGTGATAACCAAACAAACGTAAAAAAAATCAAGTGCTTTGTAAAATATAATATAGAGAAAAATAACATAATTGTATGGTTATTATTAAGTTTATTATTTAAATAATTTTTATTAATATAATTATTCGAAACGCATCCTCTTATCTCATTAATTTAGTTCACAATCGTTATCCATTTCAAAAAATATCGCAACACAAAAATGTATATAACATTTTTTTTTATTATGAAAATTGTAAAATCTGAGGTGGCCATTTCGACCGTATACAGTGTGGCGCTGGAGCACCGGTGTTGTTTTTGAAATTATCTACAAATTATTTAATAAAAACATAAAATAGAATTAAATAAATTCTTTGTTCGCAATTCACATTTTTCTTTATTAAATTACAACCAAAAGAACTTCATTTTGTTTAAATAACTAAATGGTTTTACGTAATAAATTTACTGAAATATATGTATCAATCATTAAAAGTCAATTTTATGCGTCTAAATATTAAAGAAATTCAAATAAAATAAAAAAATTGAACTTTTTTTCATATAAAACCCAAATTTCAAATTACGTAAAAATCGAACAATTTTCTGTCAAAACCACTATTCGGTTTTCGTAAAGGTTTCGAGAATATCAATTAATGATTTCTCCATTACGATTACGAAAACAGCGTTACGAAAATTTAAGATACCGAAAATTTTCGCCAAAGTTCAAGAATAGCACCCCGGAATTGCATGTTTTATAAACTTAATTTTGATTTATAATTTAATTAGGGTATTTGTCAATTTATTAAAAATATTTAGTTTAAAAAATTGGGGAAAATAAACAATCGAGGGGAAATATTTTTAACTAAAAATTTTACTTTCGCCGAGAGAATATTGAATAGTTCAAATTTTGACAGCTATACATCGAAGTTATACAAATATTTACAGAAAGTGACTCGCATCGGTATATATATATATATATATATATTATATATATATATATATATATATATATATATATATATATATATATATATATATATGTATATATATATATATATATATATATATATATATATATATATATATATATATATATATATATATATATATCGGAAAACAAACAGATTAAGCGTATTTTATTGGGCACAGAAATAAGAATTACAATAAAAAATTTCCCCTTAATTCAATATAAAAACAACAAAAAGTTAAATTGAAACTAATCCAAACGGAATGCTATTGTTGTTGTAACATTCCCAATAAAATATAGCTTATATACGCCAACTATGATTTTAATTTTACTACTTTATAACTAATTTTGTCAAAAATGAGGTTATGAGTTTTTAAACTCACTTGTCAAAATTTATAGACGGTCTCTACCTCGTTAAATTTTTTATATAATTTTTGAGGTGAATAAAAAAAAATATTTAACTTTAGCTGGTAACATTTTCATTTTTAACATGTTTATAACACATTCACAAAGACCCTTAGTCAGAAAATGGCTGTGTTTTGTTTCCGTTTTTGTTTAATAAAATAAAAGTGATGCATCTATTATGAATCAAACAAATTACTGAGTTAAATTATAGGGGGCCCACCATTGGATCAAATGTGGTTCAGTACTGGGCTCATAAATTAGGGCTCATAAATAGAAAATGTATATTATTTTCTCCAAAGTTAATAAAATTCTGTAGACGCAAAAGTGGTACTGATGAGGTGTTAAAATTCAATTTGTTTTTTTTTTTGGTTCTGATGCGGCCACAAAATTGTTTTCATTTTCAAATATTTCTCTGACTAAGTACTTCCCATTCTAATGATAAGAATTCTCTTATAAAAAACTATTGGTATATAAAATAACACGTTACCTGTATTGCCATTGCTATTAAAGCCACATAACTATAGGGCGGCTTTGATATGTTACAATTACGATCGGCAGTTGAAATTTTTGTCGAATTCGATGAATTTGGCGCACTAGACGAATTATTATTGTTATGATTATGATTATTACTACTATTGTTACTATGATTATTATTATTAATATTATTATTATTATTCCTTTCGTCAATAATTATATTCGATGTAATTTCTTCTTCTTTTAAATTTGAATTTTCATTCGAACGGTCTATCACAGTTGTTGGCAGGTTTGGTGGTGTTGATGATTTCATCGTTTCATACGTTGGAATGGCTATAAAATTTAGAAAAAAATCATTATTTTATTTTATATAACTATGAACTACATCACACATTCACCCAATCATGCATGGTACACATAAATCAAATTTTCGCACAGTGCGGCATGCGTGCTATAATACGCGCGTATGTTGCGTTAAATTGTATGTTACCCAACTCAACACAATCATTATTAAGTGTCAGTCTATATTGTATTGTCTATATAAACAAAACGAAAAAAATAAAATTTGTTGGTACCAGATCGAATGACACCGAACGAAAGGAGTCTTTGTATATTATATACAAAACAATTTCATTGGAATCGGCCAGCTCAATAATAAAAAATATACGCGACGTTTCAATGAACTCAATTTAATTGGTTTGTTTGCAGTGAGCAGCTGGTTTTTTATGAATAATTATTCTTATTTAGTTATTATCGGGGAAAATTCTGCAGAATTTGTATATTATATGATTTTTAGCTGTTAGCTGATACTTTTGTTGGTGTATATACGAGTATGTATGTGGAATATGGATTCTTAATATGCGATTGATTTAATGGTTTAAAGCGAAAATTGCTCTTTTTACGACATGATTGTGTAAATTGATCGCGTAAACGATATGGGAATATTTTTGGATTACGATCAATTAGTTTACTGGAAATTCTGAGTTTAAAGAAATCATACGTTATTTTATGTTATCGGCGACATTGGTAAACTCAGATGAAGTGAGGTCTAATATATAAAATTACCGTTGAATACTTGAATGTGGTTATTTTTCGTATTTCCTCAATAAGAGCCAAGACGATATCACTACGATTACTGAGATTATATAGGAGTTTTATAGAACTTAGAAAAATCTAATCGTGAAAAAGAGAGCTTCTAATGAATTCTTCCCATAAAAGACAGACTTTTTGAAATAATTTTAAATTTTTAGCGCATATAATCTTCACTTAACGTATCAATCGAACAAGAATACATTTGGCACGTTAATTACTTCTAATTTCTATTCACATCACTGTGTTTTTCCTTTACTGATTGGGAGTAGGACCTTTTGTTTTTATATTTATGATAGTTTTAGTATTAAATTCATCAATCTGACATTGTATAGTGTTTAGCTTCAGTTATATAAAAACATAACCCGAAATGGGTTACTTTCCTAAATTGTGTAAACAAGTTAACACTAAAGGGCTCAATAGAACATCCAGATTATAATATGAACTCTTTAGTTTCTGTATACTATAAGATACATTTTATTCTTGGTTTTTTACTCTTGACTTGGTTGTTCTCATCCCAATCATAGAAAAACCTACTACGGACTAAACGAAGTATGCAAGCAAGCTCTAAATGATAGAGATAAAGCAACTGCAATGTTACAACTTTAGTTAACTAAACAGATAACTTGTAACTTGTAACTTGTAACTTGTAACTTGTAACTTGTAACTTGTAACTTGTAACTTGTAACTTGTAACTTGTAACTTGTAACTTGTACTTGTAACTTGTAACTTGTAACTTGTAACTTGTAACTTGTAACTTGTAACTTGTAACTTGTAACTTGTAACTTGTAACTTGTAACTTGTAACTTGTAACTTGTAACTTGTAACTTGTAACTTGTAACTTGTAACTTGTAACTTGTAACTTGTAACTTGTAACTTGTAACTTGTAACTTGTAACTTGTAACTTGTAACTTGTAACTTGTAACTTGTAACTTGTAACTTGTAACTTGTAACTTGTAACTTGTAACTTGTAACTTGTAACTTGTAACTTGTAACTTGTAACTTGTAACTTGTAACTTGTAACTTGTAACTTGTAACTTGTAACTTGTAACTTGTAACTTGTAACTTGTAACTTGTAACTTGTAACTTGTAACTTGTAACTTGTAACTTGTAACTTGTAACTTGTAACTTGTAACTTGTAACTTGTAACTTGTAACTTGTAACTTGTAACTTGTAACTTGTAACTTGTAACTTGTAACTTGTAACTTGTAACTTGTAACTTGTAACTTGTAACTTGTAACTTGTAACTTGTAACTTGTAACTTGTAACTTGTAACTTGTAACTTGTAACTTGTAACTTGTAACTTGTAACTTGTAACTTGTAACTTGTAACTTGTAACTTGTAACTTGTAACTTGTAACTTGTAACTTGTAACTTGTAACTTGTAACTTGTAACTTGTAACTTGTAACTTGTAACTTGTAACTTGTAACTTGTAACTTGTAACTTGTAACTTGTAACTTGTAACTTGTAACTTGTAACTTGTAACTTGTAACTTGTAACTTGTAACTTGTAACTTGTAACTTGTAACTTGTAACTTGTAACTTGTAACTTGTAACTTGTAACTTGTAACTTGTAACTTGTAACTTGTAACTTGTAACTTGTAACTTGTAACTTGTAACTTGTAACTTGTAACTTGTAACTTGTAACTTGTAACTTGTAACTTGTAACTTGTAACTTGTAACTTGTAACTTGTAACTTGTAACTTGTAACTTGTAACTTGTAACTTGTAACTTGTAACTTGTAACTTGTAACTTGTAACTTGTAACTTGTAACTTGTAACTTGTAACTTGTAACTTGTAACTTGTAACTTGTAACTTGTAACTTGTAACTTGTAACTTGTAACTTGTAACTTGTAACTTGTAACTTGTAACTTGTAACTTGTAACTTGTAACTTGTAACTTGTAACTTGTAACTTGTAACTTGTAACTTGTAACTTGTAACTTGTAACTTGTAACTTGTAACTTGTAACTTGTAACTTGTAACTTGTAACTTGTAACTTGTAACTTGTAACTTGTAACTTGTAACTTGTAACTTGTAACTTGTAACTTGTAACTTGTAACTTGTAACTTGTAACTTGTAACTTGTAACTTGTAACTTGTAACTTGTAACTTGTAACTTGTAACTTGTAACTTGTAACTTGTAACTTGTAACTTGTAACTTGTAACTTGTAACTTGTAACTTGTAACTTGTAACTTGTAACTTGTAACTTGTAACTTGTAACTTGTAACTTGTAACTTGTAACTTGTAACTTGTAACTTGTAACTTGTAATTTGTAACTTTTAACTTGTAACTTGTAACTTATAACTTATAACTTGTCCACAAACATATGACCACAAGAAATACGGAGGACGACAATGGTCAATCTATGAATGTTAGTGCCACAATGTTGGTAACAAGGTGGAAAGCAAAGAAAGAACTCTCTTACTACTGAGTTAAGCTTAGAATCAATATGTGTATTGTGAAAAATTCAAGATGATTGTTAGGAATAGGACACATTATGTGACGTAACTATAAGAAAGATGAAATTATCGGATAACAAAAAAGTGCAAAGTATGTGTTATCTTTGCATTAAACGAAAATGTGGTTCAGAAATATCGAAACATTGATAATGAAAATACGCTTATAGCGGAATCCAACAAAAATAAATTGACCTCAACACTGAAAGTGACGAAATCGAAACTTCACAAAGAAATTAAATGATTGTACAGGAAACTCTACAAAATATGCCATAAAAAGAGTTACAGGCCACTTGAATCTCAGCGGACACAAACTTGATTAGCCGAAAAGCTAATATATGTTTATCGTTACTTATGAAAGCGGACAATGAGCGAATTGCCTCGAAGGAGCTCAAATTGCTGTCGTTTTCCTTTTTAGTAGTAAGGGAGCAAACGTTACTTATTAATGTATAATTCGAATTGGTTAAGTATCTTATACCATACGGAAAAACATAGTTATCATAAAGCGATTTAAACGTCTAGAATACGTCGCTGAAATGTTCTATAGTGCCTTGGACAGCAATTCAAGCTTGAGCAAAGGTTAAAATGTTAAACGCCAATGGAAAATAGGTCTAATAAGTTGTCCAAATACATGTTATATAGAACCGCATTTGAGCTAACGAAACAAAGGTGTTGTATTAGCAGAAGTTGAATTCTATAAGTATTGACTCAGCGCTTTAAGAGTGGTTTGTATTTTGAACTGTTTCCATTTGATTCCTCTACTTTCCATTTGATGGACAGGAGATATGGAGAAGGTGACTTTATACCTATATATGTATCAATTCTTGACAGGGTTGGTTTTGACAGCTCTTGTTATAGTACATATACGTTACTCTGCCTTATGACCGGGTCATTGTCACAGCGGGTATAAAGCTATTGTGTTTGGATCGGGAGGTCCCGGGTTCAAAATGTCCACAAAAATGTAATCAATAGAACTGTAATCTTTGAATTAGAAGATTGAACTATATAATTTAAGAGCAAACTTACAGCTTCTCTGATAATTTCTCTTAAAAAAGCAATATTTCAAACCAAGGTAACATTGAAAGAAGGCTAATTTTGCACACTTCTAAAGTTTCAACAAAAACTAATTTCTGGTAAAATATAAAAAGTCACAAACTTCTTTGCGTTTTTTTTTTCAAAACAACTTCATACTTAGTGCTTTCCAAAAAATATCAAAGGTAAAATGTGTCGTCGAGATGTTCTCGACAATCTGACCTTTTGTCTGGTTTTCGAAAGATCACATTAAACATCGAAATCGAAATAGTCGATAATGATCCACGTAAAGTTAAAATTAGTCACCTTAAGGATAATTCACATCACTATCTTGTAATTAATTTGAATGAACTAACTTCAACGGGTTTTTATCTTTATTACGGTTTATTAAAGGTTACTGCAAAAATATACCTTTCGTAAAAATGTGTATAGTAGTTGGGATTACTAAAATTTTGTCTACAATGTCTAACTGAATTTTATAGCACATGTAATCTGAATAATGACCCAGAATAATACAAATGCTTCACCGATGAGTAATTCTCTGAATCGCCATTATAATTTTCATTACATCACGCTATTGCAATTGCATTGTTTAAGCTCTGGCACACAATGCATAAATTACAATTTCTGCTGTATTTTATATCGATCGACCACCCATTTTTCTTATTTGGATTTCCAAGAAAATCATCACAGAATATTTTAATCGGTCGAATTATGCGCTTATTATAATTATTAAATATTGATCGAAATACTGATTAAAATTTATATAAATCTGTAGCACATATGTTTTTATTGATATATAGTTTTAATTGCATCTGACAAGTTTTTGTTATAAATTAATAATCCGCGCTTTTATATATTATATACGTACTCGTACTACAAAGAAAAATTTAAAGCGATCGCGCGATCTCAATTTACAAATAAAAAATCATATTGAAATTGAACACCTCGAAATTATTTTGCTGAAAATTTCATTTCCATTGAAAACTATATTATACAACAACAACAGCACCGTACTGCAAAACGATCGACTGACCCAGATACTTGTCACTTTGTAATCGTATTATGTAATTTTAGCAAATACAAACAATTAGGTTGTCTATATACGTGATACAAATTAATTATTAAATTTAGATCAACGTTCCATTTTTGTATATGTTGGTAACACCAAATTATTGGTGAAGACGTGTAATTAGGTTATCAATTTAACCAACTTCCTCAGGCACACACACACATTTATTAAAAATAAATTTACCTTCTGGATTATGAAATGATGAGGATATGAAATATGCATTTTTATGTAACGACTCTGATCTCGATGTTATTATGTCGTTCTTGTAATGATCCAATGGTGTTCGATGGATTTGTGGATGGAAATTTTCTTCGCAACATAAAATGTATGTTATGCAACATGAAACAAACAAAACAAATATAATTAACGAACACATATAATTTGATATAAATATTATTTTGATATGATCTGGAATTATATAAATACATACCCATTTGGCCTAACGATGAGTATCCTTCTTGTTTGATTTTTGGTAGGCTCAATAAACTCTGAAACGAAACCAACATTTTTGATTAGTATATATATAGGGAAATATATATTGAAATATATAATATTATATGTTTATGCCTGGAGCTTGCAAGAGATAAGTCACTGCGCCAATTTTCAGAATAAATCAATCATAATTCAATGATATCGTCGTACAAACGTTCATACTACTATCCTAGATCGATTGATAACGTATTGAACTATACCGTAATCGTATTTTTAACGAGTTAAGTTTCTATAGTCAGGCTTGTTTTTTTAATGATTATCTGTCCGAAAAGTATTTCCAATGATTTACAGCTAATTTAGGAAACGTTTACGGTTGTTAACCATCATGAAGATGTCAATGTTTTTAATCAATTTCTAAAATTCTCTTATGTCTACCATATATTCTTTTATAGGAATTTCATAGGGCTATAGAAGCTTAGAATATCCTAATCCACAAATTCTCTTGGTTTTGCCATCTTTTAAAATTATCAGCCATGTTTTTTTGATGGTTAACTTATTTCATTAGTATTTTAAAACTGTCAAACCAAGCTTGAAAATTATTTATAGCAAAACCAGAAGCAATAAGTTTTGTATACTACAATTGAATCGTATGTACTGAGATTTTTTCGTTTGTTTTGAACATCTCTATTAATAATTTTATTGTAACTTACATTTGTATTGTAAAAGGTATAGATATATTTCGGAGATTTTAGCACTTGGTTTTTGGTGATAAATTTGGCAAAAATGGTTTTGTTTCAAGATACGGAACTGGTAAGAAGTTACTAAAATGCAAGTTTGGCAGGTATATAACTTATGGTCTATTACCAAAAATGGTCAGCTTTGCAGGTTTTAAATTTTAATGCATATTAAAATGAGGTTAATTAGTTAGTTAGTAAATGATGTAAACCGCTTAGAAAATTTGCATAATCTAACAGAAATGCCAACAAATTTTAGATTAAATTTTAACCATAACTAACTTTATTTAGGTTTCTACAGAATGACTTTCCAAATTTATTCAAAGTTTTTTATTGACAAAATCTTAAAGATTTATCAGTATTCTACTAAAAAGGTAAGAGTTGCAAAGTGTGCTAGTTATTTGTATAATAGATTACATCATAGAACTGGAATCCAATAAATTTGCCAATATTGAAGAATCATTAAATAATTTCAACATATCATTTATTCCTTTTAATAAAGTTTCTGAAGTAAGTGCATGGATAAGTTGAGCTTCGAAGTCTCCCAATAATTGTTAAGTGTTATAATTGAAACAATTGAAAAAATACATTGCTCCACTCATCTTGTCCTCATTTATCATCAACTATAGATCATCTATATAGCTGTCATATATATCATCAACTAAGATTATTAAGATTTCAGAAACATTTAAATGTCGGAAAGACCAACGAAACTAGTTATCCAAACCAAAAATATATTTTTGCAAAAACTTTGGATAAAATATGTTTAACGTCTAGATATCTAACATCGAACTATTGAAACTATAAATGTCTTCTTAAGGGTGTTTTTATAGACAATTTTAAACTGAAAAAAGTAACAGAAAAATGTTTGTAACATCCATGAAATTGGCTTTATTTGACAGATAGTTTTACCTGCGCCAATGTTGGCGCGTACATGGCGTTTTCTGGAGGTCCAATTTCCACACACTCTTCGCAGTAAATCAGTCGTTACTTTGGCAATAATTCGTTGAATGCACGTTAACAATTCCATTTCTTGATATTAATCGTTCGTCAAATATTTATTTTAATAAATTAATTGTGTTGCGTATGTGTGACATATAGCGCCTTCCTGAAACCACATGTCTGCAATATTAAGGACTTCCAATTGAGGATGAAAGAGTTGTTATCATATGTGCCTGTACCGCTCACCGTTAACTGTAACGACCATCATTCTGACATCATTTTTTTTTTTTCATTATTGAAAAAATATTGACCAATGATTCCACCTCTAAGGCGCACAAACGGTGACTTTTTCTGGGAGTAATGATGTTTCGACAATAGTTGTGGATTATCATCGCTCCAAACGGCAATCCTTTTTATTGACATATAGTCATTAACCAACAGTGTGCCTAATCACTGAACAAAATTTTCAACTGAAATTATAGATCAATAGCAATGTTTACTTCGGCTCAATTCCTGTAACAGTTGAATTTTTAAGCACGCAAACCAAGATCTTTATGCAAAATTTTTCATAAAGTGATTGAACACAAGTTTATTTGTTGAGAACGGCGACGAATTAGCACATTTTGATTATCATTAACAGTATACGCTGCATTATCAATCGCTTGTTGCGTGCGCACTGTACGACATCTTACAGGATGCGTATTATCTAATAGAGCAAACTTATTGCAAAAACCATCCAAAGTTTCTCGAATTAATCGCTCTGATGAACGATTATGAGCACCATAAAATGCACGTAATACCCGATGAGTTTCTCGAATTGAACCAAGTTTTTCAAAATAAATTTAAAAAATTTGTAAACGTTGGTCCGGCGTGATTCTATTCATGATGAATTATCAAACCAAACTAAGCTCAAAACAAGTAAGAACTGTCAAATCAGCTATCACAGAAAACAGTGTAGCCTATAATATAAAGTTCTCCGCCTCAAAAAAAAAAATCTTTATTTGCAGTAATGCTGTGTGCCCTAATCGACTAAACTAACTAAACTAAATTATAGCGAGTTAGTTCATGCTATATCTAGATGAAGTTACCACAAAAGTAGCTTACTGTGCCTTAACTTGAAACTAAACTAAACCAAAAAGTATTATAGTTTATACATAGTTTTAAAAGCATTATAGTTATTGTATACATTTTATGAAGAGTCACCGAAAAGTTACATCGAAAATATACTTTTCAGCTATAAAGCAATAGCGGAAGCTTGATTAATTTGAAAAGTTTAGTTTGAAAAGTCGTTAAGGCACACAGCATTATTGGCGAATCGCGTAAGCCTCATGTCAAAAATTTCATTTAAATCGCCGACTTTTCTGAATTGTTAATTATTTCCCACCAGTCATTCATAGATGTCAATAGTGTTATTGTTACAAGCTATACCTGACTAATCTTGAAATTATACTCTTGAAATTATAACATATTCATAAAATTTTTATTTTTTTAAATGTTCCTGCTCGTTAAACCTCCGCATCGTCGACTAAAAAAAGTTCGCAATCTTGCCTATAACTATACCCTGGTGAGGAGAAATGTAGTTCGTATAATTTTGTATTGGAAATATTAGTATATAACTGTTTACTAATTGTTTTTTAGCTTTTCTATATATATGTAATTCATATTTGTATTCACTTTTCACCTATAGCTTAACATATACATATATTAGTCCATGAAAGCCATTGCCCCTTCTCTTTTTTGTAAGTGGGCAAGGGATAACTTTGAAATTAAAATAGGAACCCCTATTTTTTATTGCAGTTTCGGATTTTACGGCTAAAAGTAGGTAGGATTTCCTTAAAACATTTTTTTCGATTCATGATAGATAGCGGTGTAATAGACGATATTACATTTTTTTCAATTTCTTCTATATTGATACCCTATGCATACGATTATGCAATATACGTTTGCAATAAAAATAACAAGTTTTCAATGTAAATACTCGAAATTAGTCTTAAACAAATTGTATTTCTTAAATTTTTAATTACTGAAAATTGACTTGTCAAAAAACTACTATTATTCCTTTACGATAATGCGACTAAATTTGCTTATATATATATATATATATATATATATATATATATATATATATATATATATATATATATATATATATATATATATATATATATATATATATATATATATATATATATATATATATATATATATATATATATATATATATATATATATATATATATATATATATATGTATTTGGTGTTTTAATATTATCTTAAGATGTTTTATTTTATTAATAATCGACAAAAATTAACATTGTTATTTTTAAGACAAAAAAAATTAACAAATGAACGCTATTTAAATTTAAATTAATTTATTCACAGAAAAACTATTTGTAAACATACATAATCTCAATATAAAATGTCAAATCATTTTAAAATTTACTATATTAATTAATTAGAAGAGGTACGATGAGATGAGAACCAAATAGAATAGAGGTATAAATATCCGGAGGATGGAGGTAGTTAATCTGTAGTTAATCCTACATTGCTAAACTGCAAAATGGTGCTTGATGCGTTTTAATAATATAACGCGTTTCATTCACTTCAAATATGTTGTAATTAGTCATATTTGAATGGAAATGAAAATGGTAGCACCAATCAGCTAAACTGTTTAATTACTAAGCGTAAATTTGACAATAAACTTTAGACCTTATAAATCAAGTGCAGTTTCTGACAAGAACAAGTAAAGTTCAGAACAAGTATTTCCTATTGTTTCTGTTTAGAGAGACAAAACATTTTTCTAAACCGGCCAAGCAAAGAATCAAAATATATGAGACAAAAATCAAAAAAACCCTGTGAACAAGAAGCTAATATATCTTTATAAAAATAGCCGATGAAATATCCAAACAGACAATTTTTTACTTCACTGCCATTGATTTTTTCACTTCAAAAGATTTATTGGCCTGGAATTTTCGGTCATTCAGAGGAGAGAAAGAGGTTTTGTCAACCAACTTTGGGTTTAAAGAAGAAATGGTGCTTGTGTCCCAAAACTAACAAAGTTGTCGTTTTGGTATCAACCCAGCATGATAACGATAGTATATTTATGAAAATACTCGAAATCTTGATGTAATTTTGTATTATAAATCTAACCTAAGGGACAGTTGATACAATGGATAAAATGTTATTGCATTATACAAAAACGCAAAACAAATCATCGGCCACTTCGTAAAACCTCGCTGGGCTTGACACGTACTTATTTTTCAAAAGTAACAACCCATCTTATGTTAAAAATAGTCGTTGACGACAAATCCAGGAGGAGGTGGATGAAAGCCTTATTTATATTATTTTCAAAAGGAGAGTGGTACTTTCCAGAGTTATATGCTATTTTGTCATTACAAGTTTAGTGTAATGCGTTTTAAGGGGCAAAAAGTCTAGAAGTTTAGAATAAAATTATGAATAAGAATATACATATTTACCATATATATATATGGTCTACAAGCAAATATGTATATTCTTATATGTGTTGTTAAAATATACAGATTTTTTTTGTATATATATACAAAAAAAATCTGTGAAAATATCTTTACCCAGATCGAAAAAAAGCGAAAATTTTTTGTTATCAAGTGATGCATTAGTATTCTCAAATAATTTTCTAATTTGCTGAAAATAAATATTCTAATTTGCATGAGTCGGAGTGGTTTTAAATTTGGGCTAAAATACAATGAACTATTCAAAAGTTAAATTCACGATCTTTATATACCAGAGTAAATACCGACAACGTAAAGGTTGAGATTTGTGAGTTTTTGAAATTTCTTGAATTTATATCAAAACCGTCTATAGGAAAAGTCAAATTAATCACGTAGCACACTATGATATAAAAAAAAAAGTTGCGATCTGGTAACAACACACTGCGATATATAACAAATAAAAATAAAGGTTTCGATCTGGTGTGGTGTTAGTAACATTTAAAACCTAATAAAACAATTTTGGGGTTTTCCAGTACTATCGCAATTTCAAAAAATAACTTTCACTAATATAAATCTAATGTTTCTTCAAAGTTTTCATATCTCACGAATACTTTAAACAATCTAGAATTTGTATAACCTGCGTATTGGATAAATACGGCTTTTATTATAGAAGGTTTTGATTTATACACAAAAATTGACAACTTACGAGTAGGCTAAAAATCTGCGGTGGTTAATAGACAAGATAGGTAATTTATGACTACTGTTCACTGTAACATCATTTTCAAAATACCTTTTAGAATTCGCAAATTGCAATGACAAAATATGAGGTAAAGATTAGCAGATTTAATATTGCAAATAATGTATTCATGTATTCAATAATGTATAAATACAATATACCAATTTAAGATTTAATATGTGGACAAGATTACGACATTGATTCGAAATATTAGTAAATATTAGTAGGCTCATTTAGGGAATATTAGTAGGCTCATTTAGGAGTGTTCAAGCAAGACTTTTAAATATTAATCTTCTGACGATTATATATTAAATGTTTAAATGAGTGCAGTGTTAATACAACAGAATGCTACTATAATTTAATTAGCTTTTCCTGAACCATACAAAAATTATATAATATGTTCAGTAAGTAATCCGTTGAGAAGGAAAATTTAGAAAAGCTATGTATATTGGCGGCGGCTTACTTCTTCTTCGTCTGCTAGAATCGAAAGTGTTAAACCGTTTATTAAGCAATCTATGGGAATCAGCTATCAAGCCATCGAGGTAGTTCAGAGAATCAATCTAGCATCGATGACAAAAGCAGATCTAATTGGAATCGCAACGTATATGGAGACTTTTGAATCTTGTTTAATGAGAAATATTTGATTTTAAATTTTAATTGCAATAAACAAAGTTGCACTGTATTACAAGCTATATAAATTCTCGACAAACGATATTGAGGTTATTAACCTCTCTGCGCTATTGGATCGATTGAAAGACATAAGGAACACGTACTAGTCATTTGCGCAGGAATCGAATATTTTAGTTCACAAAAACGGGTTTAATTTTAAATTTGGAAGATAAGTTTAAAAACGAAGTCTTTTTATCTGTATTATAGATTAGACTGTGTTGTTAAAAATATAAGTACTAGGTTTTAAGCTGTTAATTACATTAATAACACATTTGATTTTCTGTGGAAGTTTAGAGGAATTGAAAATTACAGAACAAATTCTAGATTTACCAGCGATAAAATATTAAACTTGAAAACAAGCTTTGAAGATAACATTATCCTCGATGGCAAGTTCTATTACTTTGTAATAGTTCAATGCTTCAGCGACTTCTTTTAAAATTTCCATTACATTTCGTTAGTTCATAATATATAATTGACAGTGGATGTCACAAAAGATATATTTGGCTTTTCAAATGTCCTATCATAATCGAAGCAACTATATTGAACATTTGAACGACATAAATTTCATCGCCTTCTATAACACGTGGTGTTCAGTTTTAGCGCCCGATTAGATCGTTGTATATATAGCTAAATCGATACCAATTTAAATGGTGTTATTCTACCCTGTTCTCTGAACTCTATATGAAAATCACGTGCTCTTGCATCTATATTATGTACATTTAAAATGTAATCTATATATATTTCGTTGTTTACGTTAAAACCAAATACAAATGTACATACATATAATAATCCTTATCACATATGTCATTCGGAAAAAAATAAAAATAATAATAAATAACCAATTAAATTTAACTCGTCTTTGAAATCAAAATATTATTTTTATTTAAAAATAAATAAAAAATATTTATTAAAAATAAATTAATTTTTAAACCAAAATATTTTCATTTACATTTTTTTTTGTTTCTCGTTTTCTTAATTTTAATTTTCAACATTACATACTAATAAATTATTAATTTCTTGGAGATTTCTGTGACAACATTTTTCATTTTTTTTTTTTCGAAACGTATAAGTGAATTATGTGCTGTTGTTGCATCAACGTGAAAAATGAATTTTCGTTTCGAGTTTAAATTACGGTACGACATAATAAAGAAGGAGAAGAAGAAAATGTCATCAAATTTTTAATTTTAAAGATTTACTTTTTTTTTTTTGTTTTAATTTTGTTGTTAATTTTTATTTTAAGCGACAGCATTCACCGAAAATTTTATTGTTTTGACAATTGCCTGAATTAATACGGATTAGAGACATGTAATTTGGTTTCTTGGTTTATTTATTTGTTTAGTTTTTGTGTGCGGTGTTTTGTAAACACTACCTGTTTTGAAATTTTATTATTGTATATGTATTGAGTTCTTCAATTGGAATATCTGAATCTTAGATTATCTAGATTTTTAATTAGGGGCCATATTTTCCCATCGCTATTACAAAAAATACATTTTATAGTTTTTACTTATGAATATAATATGATATAAATATATTATGATAGGTGAATATTTTGTCTATATTTTAATCATTATATTCGCTTATTTATTGAAACGTTTATGATTTGTTTATTATAATTATACACCATCTTTACATGCAGGTATAAGATGTGATACTTATTTATCTCCAACAGATTATCAATACACCAATCGTTGCAAATCATTTTAAAACAACGGTCGGATATATTTAAATCTTTTTATGGTGAATAAACATTGCGAATAGAAAAAAACATTTTTAACATCATTAATAACAAAATGAAAAAAAAAAAATATATATATATATATATATATATATATATATATATATAAATATATATATATATATATATATATATATATATATATATATATATATATATATATATATATATAATAAAACCACCCATTTATACCAACTGGACACGATCAGATAAATATGATTAAATCCAAATTCCAAAGTAAAACCTTTGGACAGGCGTGAACACCAATCAGATGCATGCCCTACAACCCATCTTCAAATGATTCTATTGTTTACCTACAAAAATCAATGAGATTAGTTGCAGTTGAGCGACCGAGAATTTATAGAAGAACTTAAAGAAACAAAACTACTGTATATATGATAAGTGAAAACCTTGTGCAGGGAGTTTTGGAAATACTCATTGAAGCCAGAAAAAGAAGCAGTGACAAATATTAAAGATGGTTTAGATATAGTGCAAATTGATGATGCATTTCGATAATTCTTCTGTTATAACAAGTTTCTCGTCTATGCACAGTAAGCAAACAGTAATTAAGGCGACTTCACAGTCCAATTTCTTCCTTCATTCATTCATTCTATTTTCTTGTTCATTCTGTAATTTTATTTTGACGATTCACACTCTTGTGAAATTTCAGAACGAAAATCGGAACGATTTGGTTTCCACCTTGTTTAAAATTGAAATCTTTTGACCTCATTCATATTATTTGTGGTTAAACATATTGTGGTTTGATAAACATATTATGAGGTTATAAGTATAGCGTTATGCTATACTGTCAAAGCATACATTATATGACTACTTGAATACTTTTCTATACCCACTGCTTTTGCGGTAATGCCCATTCGCGCACTGGAGAGATAAAACAAGCTCAAGTACTATTGGATTCAGGCTCGCAATGTTCATTTGTAACATAATCCCTTGTTTATTACTAAAGCCTATACACTGAACCAAATCAAGCAGATACGCCATTGGGTTATATTCGTGCGAAAACACGTATCGCGATTCAATCTCGAATCAATTCTAATTACATTGGCACCATTATGGCTCAGATCTGGAAAACAATTTCAGCAACGTTTCCTCAGGACTTTATACAACTGCAAACTGAAAGAGTTAAAATTGGCTGATCGAAATTTCAATCAACCTCGCTCGATTTATATTTTGGATTTTGATTGAAGTCAGCTATTTCTTGGATTTCATTAAGCATGAACAATTACTCTTATCAGGGTTTCCACCATTACATAGATCACAAGGTTGTACGCTTAGAATGCATTGCGTAATTTGCAGAAAACAGGTCAGTGTTGTGTGATTCGTTCGACTGGAAGATCACTTATTTTTAGATTATAAATCAGTGCACTTCCTGAAGTAATGTTTGATGAACTTCTGTGCATCTATAGTATTCAAAACCACTCTCGTCAAGTGTTGAACCTACATAAGTGTGAGTGTGAGAACCTAAATTTACCTTTAAATTGGAAAAATAACTGTCATTTCAAATTGGATTCACTTTCAAGGATCCATAGGATAGTTGATTTGGAAAAACGCAAATCTTAACCTACCACTGCAATCAGTATTTCCTAATGAATTAAAAACCTAACTTATATACACAACCGAGAAATTTGACATTTATGGTCACATTTATGGTGCTTGGCGATTGGCAATCACAATCGACGTCAGAGACTGTGAAATCGATTAACCTTTGCGTTGCATGCGGTTTGCTAATGTGAAACAAATAACTATTGAAATTTTTCATCAGCTTATTAAGACACAGTACAAGCTGTATAGTCTATCAACACTATATATGTGGACAAGACAGTTTCGAATCGAAAAGTCAAATATGGTACATTTACATGTACCTGGTTTTGAAATGAAGCATTGGTTGTCCAATTCTGAGTATATGTAGTTAAAGCACTGGGTGAAATACTACCTAGATAATACAACAATTTAGATAATAAGAAGCAGCCAACTTACCAAACATGAACTATTGAGGTTTATAAAAAATCAAAATATCAAAGTGCGGAAGTACAAATAGATGTTACTCACTACTATGTTATAAACAAGAGTGAAAAGAATTCAACTTCACATATTCTGTGATGCTAGAGATTTTAAGAGGTTTCACGGATGACCAAAACAATAATTATAGCCCATTATGTAACGATCGAAAAGAGTATATATTATTGGACATACTTAGCGATATAGTATTGCGGTGGTTGATATCAGCAGACATTGTATAGCAGACTAAATACAATGTGTTTCGCTGTGATACCGTTATATTTTAAAGGAAAAAAAATTAATTAGCTAAAACCGACATGCCAGTTTGAAGAAGCGAAAAGAGAAGAGTTATTGGTGTTAAAAAATAGTAAGATTATTCGATCCTTGACATTAAGATATGGAGAAACTGCGGGAACAGTTCATCAATATTCGATGGTGAATATGGAAAAAGCCACTTGTGTTTTAAGCACAATACTTTTTTGTACGAACTGAAGATATCTATTTAGTGAACGATAGCACAGTTTTCAATTTAGAAACAGGAATAGTGTGGCACAGCTTGTAGCGGCATATATGAACAACTATAATAAGAACTAACAAACAATTTAGTAAAGTTGGTGATTTAGACTAAATTGTTGGCATGAGGTACACGGTAAAACTGTTTGAATCGGTTAATACTTTTGCACATTTCTGGTTTTGCAAAATTAGCAAAATGGTACTTATGCACTTCTTAAAAGCATTAACATGTATAAAAATAGAGCAGTACAATATGGCAAAAAAAATTGTTAAGTCCGCATACACCAAGGCATTACAAAGTAGAAGGTAAAAAGTCTTCAAAGTTTCATAAAGTAAGAATAAAAACCAAAGAATACCTTGGGTTGCCATTATCGTGTTAAGTGAAGCAATGAATTTTCTTAATCGATATCCTTATACGATATCCAATTTGTTGTTTATGAACTAAACTTCGAAATTTAAAAAGAATTTGTAATGGAAAATGTTATTAAAAACATAAGTTTGCTAAACCGGAAGGGACGTCCGTCCAGAAATTCACCCTTTTTTAATTTGTACTAATATGCTGGGAGGGTACCTTTTTTGTGGTAATTTTAAAGGTTTTAAAGGTTTTCAATTGGACCTTTATGATTATGATCGTGTATTTTATTTACTTTTGAAAGATTTGTGAAACATTTATAAACAATTGTAAACTAAATGATGCTATACAAGCCGCATTATGTAAATTGTATATTTCAACAATATACTCGTAACTGAATTTTTCATTTGTGACTATTTACAACAAAAGTGCACCACAATAAAACAACAAAAACTAATGACATCAAAGCATGCATATGTATATTAAAGTGGTGTCGAAGCGGGTCAAATCACTTCTAATTTGATAAGGTTTGAGAAACATCATCAGTGTCACCAGGTCACCAGGAAACTACGTGAGGGCAAACTATGGCTTCTATTTGCAATAGTTTAGTTTAGCAGATCATTGTTTAGGCCATGGGAGGACCACTTTATAAATTGTAAAGCATTCGCATTAAAAAACAATAAAGCCTATTTTATATATTATACGTTATATATTTATATACATTTTCAGGTTAACTTGTAAAAATATTTCAAACATATGGAAAATTTATACTAATTGAGCGAAGAATTTGTAGTATACAAGAATTTGTAGTATGAATGTGATTTGAAATATGTAGTGACTAATAAAAGTAAGCCACATTTAGATATACAATCTGTCGAACGTTATACAGAAGTAATCACGATCATATATATAAGCCATCATATCAACCATGCTTATAATCCTATTCCATTATTGCTAGCTATGACTATATAATTCTATAAGGAAAGGATGGTTCATTTGATACGAATTCTATAAAAAAAAAAATTTAGCAACTAACAAATGTTGCGGAATTACAACCTGGTATCCAAAGAGTTAATTTAGTTTTCGATTATTTTAAAACTTAAATGATTTTATGGCCTACTCAGATAATTTAGTTTCAAAGGTTTTATATCATTAACATCGCATTAAAATGTGAAAATGTATATAAATTAGTTTTTCGGCGATTACATGACGTATTGGTTATCGATTGAATTGAAGTGTTTAATCAATTTTTTAAAATCTAATTTCTATTATAATTTTTATAATTTTATATTTTTAATGATGTAATAAATTAATTAATTATAGATTTCAGGCAAAAACTAATCCAATTTATTACAGTCTACGGTTTGGACGCATTAGCCCATTAACAGATATTTTTGCAGATTACACTGGCACACTGGAGTTGCTGATAAGAGATGATAGAATATAGAAAACAGAAGCAAGATCAGTTCAATAAAATTGTGATTGTCTTATGCTAACAGTAGTTTGAATATTGACTATCGGGAAACCGAACCAATTCTCTAATTACTGATATATCTTTCCTTTTCCTACACCACAAAATTAGAATAGAATTGTGCCGTAATGATCATGAGGTGTCTGGAACCGGGTCGTTCCTATCATACATGGAAATATATTTACAGAAATATACATATATGAAAACCCCTCCTCTGCTACCGTTTGTTAAATGTAAAAAGGCGGAGGGAATAGTACCGGCGTTCACCGGAACACTTGACAAGCACGTGGTCTCACAGTCTCATCAATCAATCAATCAATCAATTAACATCGCATTAAAATGTTATATTACACTTTAAAATGAAAATAAGAGAAATATCGGAAGACAGATGTCTCTTATTTTATTTTTGTGCATATCATTGCAAAACAAAGTAGAGAGTTCATGTAATTCACCGTGTTTACACATGGTGTAAGTGTGTTTACACACCGTGTTTACACATGAGTGTGGTATCTTGAGTATTCAAAATCCCACCGACGTTTACACTTGGACTCTGAAACTGGTTTCTTTTTTATTCCTTTTATGTATATGTAAGAATATCTTCATTTCGTCTTTACTTTTCAGGTGGGAATGTTGTAAAAAAATTAATTCGTGATTTTCATTATAAAAAGATCATAAAAGAAAAATTGTTTAATAATTTATATTATATAATTTATATAATATATTATTATAATATTTATAATAATATATAATATTTATAATAATATATAATAAATTAATACATAAAATGTATTATAGTTTGCTATACGGCCAAAGAAGAATGGTTAAAAATTGCCGATGACTACAGCTTGAAATGGCAGTTTCCACATTATCTCAATGCGCTTAACGGCCAAAATATTCAGTTCAGACTATCGAAAATGCACCTTTATTTTATAATTTATTTATTTTATAATATGTCATAGCTGTTTTCTTTTAAATGGTTTTAGTTGTAAATGCATTGCCATAGCTATTTTTCTCGCGATGCAAAATTTTATTTTATTTTCTATTGTTTTGGTTAATAAAATAAATTTCGTTAAGGTTTTTTTGCTGAAAGCATTAAATTTAGTCATAATTTTTAGCTCCTAATATTATTTCAACTCAAATATGATAATTATTGTTGAAAAATAATTTAAATTTTTTTTAAACTTTTATCGTACGTTAAAAAATTTCGTTCCATAATTTCGTACGATAGAATTTAAAATTTATTTTTTTCTACAATAACCATCATACCTAAAAAAAAAACACTGGATGCTAAGGATTGTGATTAAAATTGTTTTTAGTGCTTTATGCAAATGATAATGTGGTATAACATTTGACACGCGCGTAGAGGTAACTGTGACAGTGCCTTACCGCTCAAAGCAAATTCAAATTGCAGACTAATCAAGTTACTACGAAAAAAATATTATTATGTATAGACAAAATTTGATTGTATGAGTGCGAATATACCCGAGAAGTACAAAAAAATTTGGTTTAAAAAAGAAACCCAAACATGGCTGCCGCAAAACCGGTTTTGTAGGTAAAGGGGAAAAGAATGAAGAATGAATCCG
The DNA here is from genome assembly GCA_963556175.1 of Tipula confusa. Lineage (NCBI taxonomy): Eukaryota > Metazoa > Arthropoda > Insecta > Diptera > Tipulidae > Tipula > Tipula confusa. The sequence continues at coordinate 135,543,228 of OY744475.1, forward strand.
GTATCCAAAGACCAAGTGTAAGCACACTGATTAGGAACACCAAATTTTAAATTAAATCCAAAAAACATTGACATAATAGAAATTGTGCTATCGAGTAACAGTCTATATAGGGGATCGTAAAACCATTCACCAAAAGAAAAACGAAAGTTCTAAACAGATCCGTTCCTTTCACGTGATCGATTTGTTCGATAACCACAGGCGATGAAACCCATGAGGCGGATTAGTTATTAATTAATAATTAATTTACAATTAATAAAAAAATTAAGAAACTGTATATAAATGTTGAAAAGTGAGGTTAAAAATTGTAAATTCATTTTTGACAAAATCACTGTGGTTAGTTATAAAATAATAAAATTAAAATCATAGTTGGCGTATATTGTGTAAGCGATTCATTTTATATTTATTTGTACGATTTACAGCTGTCAAAGTTTTAAATATTTCACACAGCAAATTTAAATTTATTATTATATTCATTATCTCAACGGGGGGAGACTAAAAATAGGATTCCTTGGCCGAAGCATCGTCCATGCCAATATAGGCTGGCTGCGAAGCAATGCAATATGCAGATGGATATTTAAAGCGAACCTGTCGTGCGTCCTCGATTTGGCTGGCGACGGCGTAAAGTAGGATGTTAAATAACCGCGTAAGAGTTGGGTTGGGAGAGTATCAGCCCCAGAAAAGATTGCATGAGATAAAAAAAGTAACATAAATTTTATAAACTTTTACACAATTTAACCGATCTGCAAATTCTCAATTTATGTAAAAACTTGAAAATTACATTAACAGACAACGTCAAAAACGAAAAGGGCTATAATAAGTTCAGAAATAGTAAATGCATCTTAGCTATTGTGCATTTTACAAAATTGTCACAATTAAAATAATTCAGATGAATCAAGATGAAAATCAAATAACGTTAATAAATTTAATTTGACATTGATGTTGTGTTGCAAAGTTAAAATGAAGACAATTCTTTAAATATTTTCTTGCATGTGGCCATATTACAAGAATGAGAAAAGTATTTCAAAATTTTTTATTTATTTAGTTGATTTGCAATTTTTAATAAATGTTCTTGCAAAATTTGTTGACATTTGTGTGTGTGTGTGAGTGTTTTGTTTACACATTTTATTTTTATATAGCAAGGGTACAACAGCCACTGAACGTTTTGATTTTTTTTTTTTTTTTTTTTTTTTTTTTTAATTTAGTCTGGGTCCGTGCCAACTTGTAATTATTTAATTATTTTAGTGTAATTTTATTGTTTAATTTGTTGGCTGTATCTCCCGCGCGAAATATGATGATTTATATTTGAGATTTGTTCGGTGTGACACCGAGTCCAAGTGCACAAGTGTGAAGGACACAAATTTTCATTATAGTTTTTTTTTTTTTTTTAATTTTAAGACGATTACGAATAACGATGAAAGTTAAAGTATTAGGTTGGTTCAAAAATTTTAAGTATACATATTATATATTATAGACCAACGTAAATTAATGACTTGTAAAACTTATAAATCATTTGTACTCTAATTATTTATTGTAAGTACACAGTTACAAAACTTATACATTTAATTTATGAACGTGAAATATTGAAACATGAATTTGCTATTAATTTGCGGTTGTCCGCCAAATGTGTGGTCATTTTCAGCAAAATACTTAATAAATTTATGAAGTAAATAAATTTTACAATTTAAAGCTAAATTAATTATTTTGTTATAAACATTTTTGATTAATTAAAATGACATTAATTTTTTATGTGTGTTGTTGGTTGCGAGTGAATTACTTTTCACACTTACTAACTCTCGTCACATAAAAATTTATCGTAATTATTCGAAGGTGTCGAAAAAATGTGAAACGTTTTAGATGTGTTAACTAAGTTTTATGTGAGAAAATATGTTTCTACGAGTATTTTTCGTGATCTTTGTCGTGTGCTAAAACCTTTATAGCAAAAATTTACCGAACTTTGACGTAATTAGTCTAGACGACTTTTTTTTTTTTTTGTTTAAACCAAATTTTGTCTTATCAAATAACGCGAGTGGTACTATGGGAGGTCATAAACTAGAAGTCTTTAAGTCTGATACTATTTTAGTAGAGTATAAAGTATATATGTATAATTAAAAAAGTGTCTTATTCATCATGATATATATATATATATATATATATATATATATATATATATATATATATATATATATATATATATATATATATATATATATATATATATATATATATATATATATATATATATATATATATATATATATATATAGTCGTATATGTAGGTGCAAGTTTGAGTTGAAATTTATTCTATGAAAACAAAACTGTTTGCTTCTTCATGTTACAATAAATTATATGATGTCTTTATCGCTTAAGTTATTTTATGTAACCATAGGTCAAGTATCAGTTTATCGCTTTAATAGAACAAAAATTTTTGTTTTACGGATTTTAATATTTTATATACAGAAATGCATGATGCTTTTGCACAGAGGTGCATTTATTATATTCATGTAAATTGTATGAACACCTATACTATATGTTGTTTACAAAAAGTCTTTAGAATTTTCCTAGTTTTCTTAAGTTTTATTATATTTTTGCAACTTGTGGTTAAAACTTAAAAAATAAAGTTTTCTTTATAGGTATTATGGAATATAGTAAAGTTATTTGCTTAGATATTGTTGATGGTACCTATATTATCTAAATATTTTGTCAAATATTTATTAAAACCATCGATCGAGATTGATAATTTATGAAATTATCGATTACCTGTATGTAGGTTAATTTATACGGTGAGGTATGTGAAAAAATTTGAGCATTTTAATTGCGAATTTTAAAATGAATTTTGTATTAAATCCTAAACTCGGAACAATTTCTTAAAACTTAAAATACCTCGTAACATATTTATTCTTAATCTGTACGAATTAAACCATTTGTCATCCTAATCGAAAATTCCTGATGCGTTTTCCAATTTGTGCAACTTCTACATTTTTATAAATGTACAGCTGTGTGGAGATTAAATTATTAGGATGCGTTTTTCAATTTGTGCAACTTCTACATCTTTATAAATGTACAGCTGTGTGGAGAATAAATTATTAGGTCAGATATATTTGTTTGTCAATATTGTCAAATCAACACTAGGTTTTTGCTACATTTTTCCAGAAGAAAACATTTTAAAATTTTCTTTTTCATTGCTTCTTCATAAACGATTTTCAGCTTAAAATATGCTTTAAAAATCTTCCACCATCATCAATCTTAATTAAAAGATGACGTTCTTTGTGCTATACAATGACAATTACTACAAATATTTAAGTGTATTATTACTGTATTTGATACTTTTACCTTGAGTGGCAATTGGAGTCTCAACAATTACATGACATACGAACACATATAGGTAACTTCCTGGATAAGAAGTTTATGGATTTATAAATATGTATTGTTTTTTAGTAAACTGAGTCTTATCAGTAATAGAAGCTTTCGCATCATACTTTTTTCTGTTTTGTCATCTGATTATAATTAGATTACCAATTTAAATGTACCTCTTATAGTTCTATATCGTTAAATAACCACATTCTCGTTATACAAGAAGAGTATAATGAAAGAGTTTATTATGATTTATAGAAATGATTTTAACAAAGGGATTTCTTAATAAGACTTTTGCCTTCAAATAGTTCCATAGGAAAGAATCTAGGTTAAATCGATGTAATTGGCCAGTTAATGTTCTCTCTTCGAAATTATTTGATTACGAAAGTTTTCGGAAAATATATTTTGTTTCTGTAGCTATTTATAACATGTGGCATCTTCCTGTTGGATGCCTTTTTGTTATCGAAAAAGCATTATTAAACTAAAAGGCGCCTTTTTTTAATAGACTATTACTAAAAGGTGCCTTTTTGATATGCCTCTTTGATATCGAAATTGTACTTGGAATCACATAATTTGAAAATTCATAAAACCACTCCATAAAATAGAGGTTGGTAAAACAATTGCTGTGAAAGATGACGAATTGATCTTTTTGGACTCTCATTAACACTAGCAACTTATATAACATCAAAATTTTTTCTTAGCAATCACTACAGTTGACGGACAATATTCTGTTCCATACTATTTTCTTTATTCATCTGCATAAGTTTCACCATATTTGAAATTCCAATAAATGTAATAATTTGTTTTGTCTGTTGTTACCAGTTCCAATGTGTCATTGCGTTTTAATTACAAACTAGGAATAAGAGTAATGTAATCCATACATAATAAAAGATAAGTAAACAGAATCTTTGGATTTCCTGGTTACCGATCAGGATAGCACATTCATAAAAACCAGTTGCATGATTTGATTGCTTCATATAGTTGGCATTTAAGCTAAATCTGTAATTGGGTTGAGCGGTGTTGATTCATTGTATTTTCATAATTTTGCGGTCGCAACTCGCAACAAAACTATTGTTTATAGATATAGAAATTTACTATATACACCATCTGGAAAAATATAAATTTTGGTTTTAAGAAATGTTGAAAACGTGAAAATTATAATGGCTGTGACCAAATTATAATTTACTGTCATAATTATTACCCACTAGACAATTTCCTTACTGTAACGCAACAAAGTAAAACTCCTTGAATAAATATTTTTATAATATTTTTATAAATTGTGAAATTTAAATTAAAAGTATTAAATGTAGGTCGCTTGCCTGTCCAACATTTTTTGTGTTTCTAAATCTGAAAGTAAGGACCAGAAAGGAAAGTCACTTTCCAGACGACGAAGGTACATTTGAATCGACCAGAAAAAGGATGTTACTAAGTGCGATGTTTCTTCATGTTTCATTTGATATTGTCTCTTATCAAGTTTAACAGGTGTTATCTTTCTTTTGCAGAAAAAATATTTTACAGAAAAATTTTTCAAAACTAATTTGAAACTGTAATTAAGCAGACTATAAAAACGAGTCTATAGAACCAAGAAATTATGTAGCACAGTTTCCAAAGAGATTCCAAATTTTATAAAAACAAAAAATTTTTATAATCTCTAATTTGAGCAATAGGTCCAAGTCCGACAATCGCAAGTAAAAGCTATTGCCTATAAAGATACCACCATAGTTCTAACTATAAACGATATCAGCTAGCAATTGGATATGGCTTTATCGACACTTTCCGCGAAACCAAAACTTTTGGACACCGTGAGGAAAGAATAGTTGCTTTACTTAAAGGAATTAACCGAAAGGCTCCACTACTCTAGTTGTGCCTGCTATACTTAATTTGAGGCAACACCGAAAACATAGCAGGTCCGAGCATAAATGGTTAAGTCGTACATTAATAGTTCTCGAAACTGTGGGTGGTGGCAGGGTTATGGTGTAGAAGCCGTATAGACATGTTTGCTTCTGTTATGCGCTAACGGGGAATGGTTTTATTACGTAAGAATTGTTTTCAAGTGAAATCGTACCTATGGTGGTTTGTCTGAATAGGACATTTGCTTGATAAATAAACAAATTGTAACTAGCTAAAATGAGATTGAGCAATAACATCTCTTTGGCGTCCTTAGATGCATTGGGCCGTACGCGTACGGTGAACAGAGTTAACCACTGAACCACCTTCGTGGATAGGATTGTGAACTTAAACTGTTCACATAAGCCCATAGAACCATCAATAAGTTCGGGTGATAAGTTCACATTAATTACATGCCTGACCTTTGTACATACCGCCCGTCGCTACTATCTTGTGTTCTGGTTATTTTACTAAAATTGACCAAACTTGTATATTTAAAAACAGAAAGAATTTAGCAAACATGTACTTTCACAAAATAAAAAGGGACCATCAGCTAGTGTAGGAGGTACCCTTAAGGGATCTGATAGAGCAGGTTTTTCAATACTTTTCAATCCACCAAAAGCATTTTTCCAATTGTGTAAAAAATTTTGAAATATTAACACAGCTAAAACTACCAGACAAATTTATCATTAAAACACGCTGAATTTTTCATTTTAAGCATTGTGTTGCAAATCACTTATGTAATTGATAAAAATTAATAACTTCTATTTAAATAAAATGAAATAATAATAGCATGTTCATTTTGTGAAGTGGTCAAAATTATTGAAGCCCCACTTTTTTATGTTAAAAAATATTTGCCAGAAGCAACTTCTTTCTAATTTCTGTTCAATTTAAACAAATTGGACTGAAACAGAAAAAAAATCGCCTATTTAACTCTGAAGCTTTCGCCTAGCCAAACTAGAATTTCTGCAAACAATATGCTTCTTGTTTTCTTTCTATGTTTGGAACTCTCTAGAGGCTAAACTGAGCTACATAATTTGTTCCCTAAAACTTGTACGTAAATCGAAATTTCGTTAACCGAATTTTTAGTAAATTTATGAATATTTGGTTCATAACATGTGTGCATATCTCTAATCGTTTTTATGATAAAGAGATAGAATTCAGATTTAGATAACTCCACATCAGATTCCAAATATTCATGATTTTTGGTATAGAAAAATGACGTGGAAGCAATCGGTGAGAAAAATAAGTTCAGCGTTGGTTGTGTTCCTCTACACTGAAGAGTCTACAGGGTTATTCTATAAGTTTATGATTCCATTAGCTGGGCCAATTTTGAAGTATTTTTAGGGAAATATTCCATCCTTACGTTACCAGATAAAACGCATAAGTTGACGAGATGACCGCGAGCATTGTCGAATAATAACAGCGTCTTGTAATCTAGAGTTTTCTGTTAAAGATATAATTTAACAGAAGGTCACGGATGCTTTTTAAACCAGACCCTAAAAATACTCGATGCCATGCTTTCTGGTTGCATTTCCAAATGAACAGCAGCAAAAATTTATCATAACCTTTTAAAGCTCTTGTATTTTAAGATATAGGTTATATATAAGAGTGGATTTAATTTGAAATCTCCCAAAACATTACTTCCAAGAAGAAGCATTAAACGGTCTTCAGCCACTTTAAAACCCGTTATCGAGTTTTCTGCTCTTGAAATAAAAGTTCTGTCGGGCATACTTTTCATGTCAGATCATACTCATCTACGTTAAACATTTGTTCTGGAACGTAATCTCTCTCTTCAATTATTTTTTTGAGAACATTGGCTGGCTGCTTTACCTTTCATTTTTATGTTATGAAGACTGTCAGACGTTTAACATTTCTCAAACCACCTTAACTGGAGTCGAAATTTTATATCTGAAAATACTTTTTTCATTTCGTATGAGAAAGAACTGTTTTAGTGTCGGGATTTGCTCGTTTTGGTGGCATTTTAAACAAAAATAAAATTCGTAAATTGAATTTATTTTTCTTAAACAGGGATTTTGGTTTAATTGTAAAATTACGATATACCGAAATTACGTAAAAAAAAACTTCGTTAAGTGAGGGATTTGTGTATAATACATTTTGGATTAGTTTAGTTTCAAGTTGAGGCACAAACTGACTTTTCTTAAAGAGTTACCCAACAAATTTTACTATCTTGCAAGTTAGCGACTTTTGTTTACTTTTGTGTAGTTCCATCTATCTAGAAATAGCTTGATCTAACTCGTTATAATATAGTTTAGTGAGTTTAGTCAGCATTAAGGCACACAGCATAAGGCACACAGCATAAAAACAATATTTGTTTCTTCCTTTTTCAGTAAACTAGTTTTTCTGCAAAAAATAAGTAATATTTTTTTCATTTGGAAGCCTCTAAAGTAGGTCTTGTTTAATCATAATTTTTAGCTAAGTTAAAAAGTTGAAATTAGCGGGTACAAAAAACATTGATGTAGTAAAATTTAACAAAATATATATTGTACTACGCAAAATAAGTATACCAGCTTCTATATACACATTCATAATATTAAAAATTCCAAAAGTGACATGTCGAAATGACAGGACTTCCAACTGTCAAAATGAACCTTTTAAATAACATCGCTTTATTGAATTTGACCGATACTTATAATCGCCGTAGTTGTCATTTTATCTTAATTTTTATGTAATTTAGTACTAAATAATGTTAAAAATGTGCACTATCAGACAAAATAATTTTTTATGGCTGTAATTGTTTTTTAGCATTCATTAGAAGCATTTCGATTCACCTGAATTACTGAATTTATTCAGTAATTCTGGTGAATCGAAAGGCCCTTGAATTAATTGATATATATATATATATATATATATATATATATATATATATATATATATATATATATATATATATATATAGGCATATCTGATTATACCTGATAGGCATTATTGTTAGTAGATTCATTCTTCTTTTACATGTTGACATCAGGATTTGAATGTGAGAGATCCAGTGTAACGTTCGTTGAAAATTATTTTACTGCATTTGTTTGTGCCATCGGAGTATTTTATACTAATGTTGCACCTGTTGGCTACGTGTTTTCTCGAGAAAACTAAGCATTGTATTTTTCTGCCATTTATCCCAGACATTGTACCCGTTTATAACGTCATCAGCGTATTGTAAAATCATGCAATCTTGATTTATTACTGAGACAGTGTTACGTGTGTAAACATTATAGAAAAAATACTTAACGAGGATCCCAGAGCGATAAGCCTTGATAACCGATTCTTGGAAACTTCCAACTGAAATTGATTATTGTAATAGACATTTAGCTCTCTTTTCTTGAAGATCTTCTATCTTGGATGGGGTGCTCGGTATATCGAGTTCCTTAAATAAACATTAATCATAGGCCCCAGATACGTTCAAGAAACAAGCTAATATACTTCCTCCTTCTGACAAAATGATATGTTAATATTTGTTTTAAGAGGCCAAACAATCCCTTGTACTTTTCAATTTTATGAATTCATATTGAGACTCAGATATAATTTTATTCTTTTCAGCCCAATATTCAAATCAATAAAAAAGCATTTTTTCTAAACCTTTTCTCACACATGATAAAAGACTGATTGGACTCATTTGGACTTTTATCAAGCTTAAGAATTGGGACTACCTTTGTTCTGTACCTTTCAGAGAAACACACTTTTTTTAAAAGCATTTATTGTGAATTGCAAGTAGTCGTTTCTTAAAAAATACTGGTACATTCTTTAGAAGGGCTGATCAATTCAATCCATTTCAGGCGACTTACTGTTAACAACTCAATGCATTTGCAAGGTCGAAAAATTCAAATGGTTGTTGGTCATGATTTTATCCTATACTATAAACAGAATTCAGAAGCCAGAAGCTATTTTCTTATTAAAAGTTGCTATCCATAAAGGGACTGAATTCCTAGTGGGCTGCACTACGGTTGATGCATTTTTGAAACACCATTATCCCTACTTCAGTCAGTGAAGACTGATCAATGAGATATCAAGGAGCAATATTCCCTCTAGCTATCCTTTTTTTATTTTGGCATACGAACTTAAATTCCTGTTCTAGTCTTTGAAACTCTCTAAATGATGCAGATGTTTCACAAATTTGCCTACGAATAAGAATTACCGTTACATGTTCTTGAAACAAATCCCAAACAATGTTTTTTGTAAAGTCAAATTGAAAAGTAACCATTTGAGGGATGCGGATAATTTTAGGAATGATCGTTAGGATAGGAGCGTGATCACTATTCATGTTATAAAGATTTTCCATTGCATGGTTTCTAGTGCTAGACAAATAGATAAATCAGTTACACTATATTATTAGAACCATCATTATTCAATATTTCATCAATATTTGACTACCCGTAATTGTTTAAAGAGTTATTTCCCATGGATTCTAATTCGGTTTTAATTGAAGACAAATTTAAAGCAGGGCTGAAAAGATGGTCAATTAAACAAGCTAATTCCCTTGAAATCAATCTGTTTGATAGTGATATGTAAATTGATAAAATCAATAATTCAGATGAAGATTGAATTATATATACAACAAAATTTATATTTTACGTGAAATGTCCTTACAAGGGCAAAGTATATTTAAAACCATTTTGTAAATGAAAAATAGTGATAACAGCCAACATATTCTTAGGAATATTCATACCTACGCCTTTCTCCAAATACATATATGTACCTACAAACCTCGGGCTTACATATCTTAAAAGCATTTCATATGATGGTATCACAAAAATGTTCAGAACAAAAAAAAAAATAAAAGATTTTCATGCCGTATACAGAAAGTTGCAAGTGATTTTATTGCTTGTACGAATAAAAAGTTGGATAAATTTGAAAAATCTAAAATAGAAATCAAACAAAATTACCACAAAAATTACTCAAAAAAAGAAAATTGATGCCGCGGAATGAAGTTGTTCTTGATGTAGCCTCTGCATATATCAGATAAAAATGCATAACGATATTTTTAGTACAGTCTCAGGGAAAATGGAACACCGATGTCTTGCAAATGGGTAACTGTACGCTGATTACGTTACAACAAACTTGAACTCAATGATGAACTCATTTCAAAATTCGATGAAACAGTTACGGGTAAAAATAATAGGACCTAACTAAAAAATGTAGTTTTGCATTGGGAAAAACTGAAAAATTCTGAATTAGAAGATTACAATATAATCAGAATTGGGATTCCTTCATGGCATAATGGCGGTAGAAAAACACATTTGGACATTTTTTGTATTTAAATAGCGACGACATAATCGATAAAGTGGCAGAAAGTATAGAAATTGTTAAAATAATGTTTACATAGTTTATTCAAATATTTGTGAATATGTATATGTACATGTGTAGTGAGTTTGTGGGAAGTCGTGTTATAGATTCTTTGAGTTTGAGACCAATAGAAGCTGAGATTCATTAAAATTGCTCACGGGCAATGTCAACCGATACCGTTTAGCCGAGTTACTGTATTCGCTGTCAGAGTTTGTTTTTTATGAAGATGAAATCGTTAATAACACATCGTTAGCTTATTCAAAACTTTAAAACAATATTTCTTATCCATCGAGCATATAACTTTCGAAAAGATAGTCAACAAAGCATCTCCTTTAAATATTTTCCCAAATTAGTATCTTCAACCTCAAGAAAACGTTTCCTTTTTAGTATCTGCTTGGCCATAGGGTGGATTACTTGTATAATCGTAGGATGGGGCCATGACATCAGCAGAGACTGATTTGCAAACCTTTTTTCTATTATAGATTAAGTTAGTTCGAGAAATGTGCCGTTCAAGTACTGAGTCAATCTTTACCGGTGAGGTCAACCGTTGTTCAAAAATCCCATAATGTGTAGTGAGGCCCTTCTTTAAAGAAATTACGAGAACTAGACCAATTTTCACGGTTTTTACATGAATAAATTCACTTAGTGGGTCTCTTATAGCAATGAACGCCACGATTGTATTACGAAATAGCTTCTCAAACATAGGTTATATATTTTGTTGCTCAACAGCTTCGCCGAAATTATATAGTAATCGCAGTTCAGCAATTTGATGTCTTTTTTCAATTTTTTCAGTGGAGAGCTGTTGAAAATCAATGATCATAATCTGATACAGCCGCGCACTATTCGTAAAATAAAGCCTTCAATCATATTAAAACTGTACTCCAATATTAAGGCATTGCCACATAGCAACGACACGAAAAATTATCTGGCGACGATTTCTTTATTTATGATTAACTGAATAAAATTTATAAACTAAAATTATATAGAAACGATACATATATTAACTATATTTTAGTAAAAAAACTCGTAAATTTCAATAATTTTACAAATATTCTAAATTTCAATTATTTATATTCATCGTCCGACATCACGATATCGTGACTAGATCGTATAGTTTTTTTCGTTGCCAAACGCATTATACCATTTAACTAATTTCAAACGATTTCCGCATTCACACTCAAATTCTTGGCGATATAAGCTGTGTATTGCTTTGGTAAAGCTTAGCGAGATTCATTTAATTACTCAAAGCAACAGCTTTTGGCTTTATGCGCATTTTAATTTTTTGTTGGTCATTTATGTCAAACTTTTTTATGTACATTTATGTTAAAAATGTATATACAAGAATCGTGTGATGTGATGACATAGTCTTTGTCATTTTAAATATGATTTTAAATAACAAATTTGAAAAAATTACCGCCTTGTGGTGAACACCATAACCATAAAATGGTTTTACTTCCTCTAAATCTAAAAAATTGTTGGCTTACAAAGCTGAACAACAATTGCAATGCATTAAGCCGAATAAAGCTGATTCGGCTTAATTCATTGCAATTGTTGTTGTAATCTTTTTCGGCTTTGTGAAAGCAACACAGCTATATTTTTTCGTTCGAATTTTTTACGATTTGTTGTATATAGTTGCCTTTGAGTTCGTATTTCATTTGGTTAGTTTTCGTTTATTCTAAAAAGCTGCCATTTTCATACATTTTTTATTATGAAATGCCAAATAACGGATACGCGCAAAAATACAAAAAGGACGTTGTACTTGTAAAATCGTTCTTAATTTTGGTTTGTCATGTGGCCGGGAAACCAAAAGTACGAACGAATCATTCGCTTTCTCTTTTCTCGGTGTGACAATGTTCTCACTTAATAAAGACAAAACTATTTTAATTACAATTTACATAAATCTTATAGTAGTAAAATTTAAATTAAATCGTATACCAATAACGTCTCAATTTTACTGTATATATGCTCATGCTCGGACACATATATTTATGTATAAGGAATATTAATTATGTTTATTTTTAAACATAAAAACTGAATCATAAAAATATGGTTGCACAGTGCATTAACCCAAATAATTGTAAAAGACTTAACCAGCACGTACAATTGATTTTAGTTATACGACTCGGTTTCTTCCAGTTTTAACATAAACAAATCTTAAAATTTTTTTATCGCGGTAATTAATACTTATTGAGATAAAATTTATGTTGTAAATGAAATTTAAGATTCGATCAATATTTATGTATAAAAATAAACGATTCGAAGAAATTGGTTATTTCAAAGCAATGAGCCGCGTTCGATTGTATACAAGTGATTTTGAATTAGCAGAATTAGGAACTTCGCATTCGAAGTGGATTTGTCTATTAAATATTCTTATCAATTTTTATAATCCATCAGGCTTGTTTTAATGGCAATCTTACAACTATAGACAACAGATTTAGTTTTATATCCCCACCAGTATATAATAAATACATGTGACAGACCATTTAAAATATTTTCAAAACAAATGACACCAACACTTAAGAAATTTTCGTTCACTTTTATCAATTTTAAAAGAAGTTACATTTCTTATTTCGAAAAAAAATTCAAAATAAACACATAAATCCAGCTGTTTGGAATATATCAAAATGTGTAAGCGCATTTATTTTGTTGTTGTTGGTTTTTTAGGAAATTTTCACGTTTAAACGTCTTAATTTTTGTATACAGGGCGCGTAACCCACGTTTTATATAGCAATGTAAAATTTTAAATGTATCACATGACAATTAATGGGATTTATATACTCATACCAATCGCTTTTTATTTTTTTAAAATATTCAAAAATTTATGTTTACCACGACGAAAAAGATGATGCGCTACTTGTTGATTTCCATCTGCATATTAGCGAATATATTTTATAATATATAGGCAGCTTCTTTATCTAAACGAATATAAATATATGCAATTTGACTATATGTTTATATGTATATATAAATGACTTGCCGTCCTGATAACAAAAATGGTTCGTATGTATATTTTGTTATGATCTATTTGATCTTAGAATTAATTCAGCGCGCGATAAGAATATTAGCCCACTATGAATCCACTTAATGTTAATTATATATGAATAATGATTTGATTCTGATTAGTTTAATTATGTATAACTAATATATTTCTTCACCTCTCCAATATGTACGAACTTAGGTAACGAACTTATTATGGACCAATAACGACAGGTTCGACTTAGCAATGCATATAATGTAAAAAAAAATCAGTGCTATCTCATTAATTAGCTAATTAAATTTCTTTAATGGAACCTTTTACAACCCTTTTATAGTTCAATTGATAGCATGACAGTCATGGCTTCGTATAATCTGTATTACGCAATATTAATGAGCTTTTGCATCAGTGCACATATATATATTATGGTGATTTCAGTAAAATGTATTGTTTCTTAGCCGATTCAAGTTAAAATGTAACAAGTTTGATAATTGAAACCAATTATCCTGTGTTTTTTTTAAATCAAACCTTCTATAAGATCCGGTGATATAACGTTCAATGTATACAACCAGATGTATATAGCAACATGCAGGCAATTTTAGTTTTTGTTTGCGAGAGTTCGCAAAAGAATGATCTAATTATTTAAGTAACAATAAGTTTATCATTTAAATATTAAGAAAACATTCAAGAACTGAACGGCTTCTTAGATTAATTAATTATAGTTTAAAAAATTGAGCTATGGTGTCCACAATCCAAAAAAAAAAAAAAATTGATACAAAAATAAATTGATCGTATGTTGTAAGTACCTGGTCTCAACAAGGGCGTGCTATAGTAATTGTCCTGTTCAGTTTGCTCTTATCGGCTCTTATGGCTCTTATTATTTAATTGTTTTTGTTGATCTTTAGGGTTATCTAAAGGTAAGCAACAACACCAAAACGATGTTTTTAGGTATTGTAAATATACCGATAGCTCCAACAAATTAACGGTTTAGAACAATTCTTATCTTTTCGGAATTTTGTAATGAACTTTAAAAAATTTACTATATTGTGAACGAAAATTGAAACCACCAGTACACCTTCCATATTTCCTTTATTTTCTTAACACATCTTACCGCGGTCAATAAATCAATATATTTCTAGATTGTCAGCATCATTAAGGAATTTTTGTAAGTCACCTGCATAAATTAGGCAGCCTGCTGAAGTGCACACCTTAAACCATAAGTGGCTTAAGTTGTGAACCTATACTTAATAGGAGAAGATGGTCAATTATTAATTTTAACAATATATAAGTGCCCTCTTTAAGATATAATCTAATATTTAAGAGAGAGTAAAGAAGTTTACCATGGCTCTATACTCATGTATAGGATTGCCGTCGGTAGGAGATGGGGTCTAAAACCAGAGCTGGTACACTGGCTATAGTCAGACCGATTCTGATGTATGATGAAAACTTATAAAAATATGATAGAGAAGGTACAAAGAACGACCTGCTTGCTTATAAGCGGAGCACTGAGGACAACCCCTACACGTGCTCTGGAGGCTATGCTCTAGCTTTTTCCTGTCGACATCTTTGGTAAGCAGGGAGCGGCAACTACGGCTGCACGACTCTCTGCCGTGTTTGAGTGGAACTGTCTACAGACGGGCCACTCGGCCATTGTCAGTTCGCTAAAGGAGAACTTGGCGAATAGTGACTACACAATATCGATTGTATGCTTTGAAAAAGGCTTCCGGACCCTTATCCGCTCAAGGGAATCCTGGCAGAATAGGTCAACAGCAGAAACTGGAAGTATACATTTCTACACTAACGGTTCCAAACTAGACGGCAAAGTTGGAGCTGGAGTCTATCGTGACAAATTAAATGTGAATATATCCCTTCGTCTTCCTTATCACTGCAGTGTGTACCAGGCAGAGATGGTAGCGATTGAGGAAGCACTGACTTAGTTGATGCATAATGTCATATCCACAAGAGATATAACAATATATGTGGACAATCAGGCGGCAATCAAGTCTCTCTGGCGATCAGTTTCTCTGACGTCCCCGGGGGCATTGAAATGCCGCTCATCTCTTAACGAGATGAGTGAGGAATTCAAGATGCAGATAGTCTGAGTCCTCGGTCACTCGGACGCTCTGGGAAACTATAGGGCTGACAAACTGGCAAGGAAAGGTACAACTCTCCAATTGAAACCGGCAAGGGCAAATCTGGGGAGGCCTTTAGCAGCGCTTTTTATGGCACAGAAGAGGTGGAATAACACCATAACATGCAATGTAGCGCGGCAGGTCTGGCCGAAACTGGACTTGAAGCGCTTCGAAACACTACTATCCCTACGTAGACTTGACTTAAGTATAGTCGTGGGGGTGCTCACAGGACACTGCCTCATTGGAGAGCATGCGAGGCGGCTTGTGTCAATGACAAATGACTTCTGTAGAAGTTGTATGGAGAAGGAGGAGGAAAAGACTGTAAGCCACTTCCTCTGCTCATGCCCAGCGCTAGCTTACAGGACGTACAAACATCTGGGCAAATATTGTTTCGACGGCCCTATGGATCTCGAGAACTGCAATGTGCGAGATATCTTACGCTACATAAGTAGCTCTGAATAGTTCCAATGAAGGTGGAAGTTGAGTAGGATCCTTTGGTATCACAATGGACCGCCACCAGTCTAAGTGTACATTAGCAGCCACTCTAACCTAACCTATCCTAACCTACATACAATAAATCATTTATCCCAGTCACCGTCACTTTGTAAAACCTGTTTTGCCCGTCTACAATAAATGACGTTAAACTATAAAATAACTATATAAAGTCACTAACATTTGCTTCAAAAAAACTTCGGAATCACAGACAATAACTATACGGTGGGCCTATAATAAAACAAATTATTTGAAGGTTGTTTTCTCCGATCAAAGAGTAAAAAACAATATCATTCAAGTGGCTACCTCTGCTGGCCTTACAGACAGTTAGTCATCCTGTAAGTCCAGTTTACAAGAACTTTTTTGATGATTTCGGGGTCTATCTCGCGATTAATAGTCTCAAAGTTATGTTTAAAGCTGGAATTGTCTCTGGTTTAGCCGCATAACAACTATATATTCTTAGCGAAACCCCATAGAAAAAGTCCAAAGTTCCAAATTGCAGCTCTTGCGAATACAAATCTTTGACATTTATTTCAAAAATATTCCCCTAAATTCCCAATTTTTTATTATGCTGTCTAGAACTGCCTCGCCTCATATATGTTGTAAAATTCATATTTTGTGAAGTATAAAAGTATGCAGAAAAATTACATTTAAATTGTCATAGCAACGATAAAATTCAAATTTTTCATATTTGGTTTTTGATTTTGAATGCTCTACCAATATTACAAAACCAAGTATAGTGAGTTTTATATATTTCATCGTAAATATCCGAGTGCGCCACGCTTGTATTATAGACGTTTTGGTATTAATAATTTGTATTATCAAATAAATGTCAAAAAATTGTTTTGACAATTATTTATTATGGGTTTCGGACACTGTATTATCGAAAATATATAAAACTTTCAGTTATAGAGCCATAAAACATCGTTGAAAAATTTAGCTGTGTTGCTCTCACAAAGCCGAAAAAGATTACAACAACAATTGCATTGTATAAAGCCGAATCGGCTTTATTGTAAGCCAAAAAACTTTTAGGTTTAGGGGAAATAAAACCATTTTATGGTTATGGTGCTCACCACAAGGCAGTAATTTTTTCAAATTTATTTTTGAAAATCATATTTATAATCATAGAAACTATCATCACATCACACGATTCTTGCATATAAATTTTTTTTTACATAAATGTATATAAAAAAGTTTGACATATATGTTTTATAACCAAAACAGAAAAATTAAAATGCGCATAAAGCCAAAAGCTGTTGCTTTGAGATAATAAAGTAAAACTTGCTTAGCTTTACGAAAGCAACACAGCTATTGTCTTAGTATATTATGATAATATTTAACTAGAATTAGGCAACTTTGATTAGCAAATAACTATTACTACTTACCACCTTTGCCGTAGTTTTGAAAAAAATCGCTATGTGTAACCACTTTGCGTTAAAAGGCGAATAGAAAAATAACTTTTTTACTACCAACGTTTCTATAACTATACAAATGATCTATCTATAACTATGCAAATGAATTTATTAAATATTTTATCAACATTAGCTGTGTTGCTTTCGTAAAGCTAAGCGAGTTTTACTTTAATATCACAAAGCAACAGCTTTTGGCTTTATGCGCATTTTAATTTTTCTGTTTTGGTTATAAAACATTTATGTCAAACTTTTTTATATACATTTATGTAAAAAAAAATTTATATACAAGAATCGTGTGATGTGATGATAGTTTCTATGATTATAAATATGATTTTCAGTAATAAATTTGAAAAAATTAGCTCCTTGTGGTGAACACCATAACCATAAAATGGTTTTATTTACCCTAAACCTAAAAAATTGTTGGCTTGAGAAATAAAAAAAATTTTCTTAATACAATGCAATTGTTGTTGTAAAATTTTTCGGTTTAGTGAAAGCAACACAGCTATTGCTAAAGAACTTAAAGATAATATTTTGTGTGCTAATTCAGTCGCAGAAAAATAGCCATATTTATTCAAAAAGACGCATGAAAAATCATTTTTCTTTAATGCAACGGCCAGCTGTGACTCTTATGTGAGGTACTTGTGAGGTACTTGATACCATTAACTCAGTAAATAATTCTTTGTCGTTCGGGTAGGATAATAAAAGTTACTCTCTGAAAAAATATATTGGACCCCTTATTTCATCTGACCTTATATCTGATCCGAACTCATATTTTTAATCTTACTATGGCAAATGAGGCTTCCCCTTAGGTTTTGAAGAAAGCTGTGGTCATACTACTACTTAAAAAGGGATACATATACAGTTTGGTTATCTATCGTTCAACTTCTATTGGAAGCATCTTTGTTTTCTCAAAGATATTTGAAAAACTAATTCTTGTTATTCTTGTTAAATCTCATTTTTTACAAAAAGTCAACTTGATTTCAGACGTGGTAAAAGTAATGAAGATACTCTTCTAGAACTCATTAACAAAATAATATTAACCCTGAATAACGATGACCTGCACTAAATTTTATAGATATTTTATCACGTTACAAAACTATTTATTAGCATACGTAACCGAAAATAATACCTTCTACGTGATCAGATAAAGTATTTTGGTCTTGTGCAATCGAAACTTCAGTATGGCATAATTTGTTGACGTCATATTTATTTAGTTTTTCAATTTGAAATCCTTAATGGTTGCTCAAAATTGTATAATGAAAACCAAATATCGCAAACCACGATTAGCTGCTCCTTTAGCCATATTTAGAAATTTAAAAATTATTCCATTAAGACATTTTTACGTCTATAAATTTTTAAAAATTGCAGGAAATTTTAAAGTAACAGAAATTTGACTAACTATACCCACTATCAAATAATAACTACGTTAACTGTCCATCACCTGTAGAAAGGATTATTTTAAACATTTTTCAGCTCTGTGGTACCTATAATTTATAATCTTTCATGGTAGCGAAAGTTTAAAACAAATACTTGATTACTCAATCTTTTGTAAAAGTAAATATAATTTTAAAATTCCCTTTCAGGCATTGAAATGAGTTCACGCTTATTTTATTAGTTTTGATTGAAACTCATTTTATTTATTTAAATTTAAAACGAAGGTATTTTAAATTGTATCTTTTGTAAAATTATATTCTAAAATAATTTTAAGAAGCTTCCCATTGCTTCTTTTAATTTACGGAAATTTTGGAAATACCTTAAATATAGTAATTAAAGGAAAATTTTAGTTTATCAATCGGATTTACTTCCAATCGCCTATAGTTACCAGTGCCATTTTATATTTTTACATTTCACTGAGGCTTTCCGCAAAAATGTCGGTGGTTTAAATCTTTTAAAATAAAACAAAGTATTTACATAAATTTAAATAACTTTAAAGTTAAGGTTTGGGTTTAAACAAGCAAGAATTTGTATGTTGTCGCATAAAAGAAGATATATACATCTCTGGGCAAAGAATGATAAAACATGAAATGATTTAGAATATAAGGACAAGGTTGTAAAAGAAGAACATCGGATCGGAGCCACTCAGATCCGTTTCACAAGAAAATTTGACAAATCAGAAAATTTCTAACTTTTCCGCTGTGCTAACATCAACTTGGCCACTTATACGGCTTAATGTTTAACGTTTTGGGCATTTGATTTTCTTATTAAAATTTTTAAAACTCGAAACCTTATCTTTATTTATCAATTAAATTACTTAAAATGTTCAAACAAACATAAAATAAAAAGGAACCCTCTTTCCATAGATAATCGCGATTTTAGCGCCTTTTTACTATTTACAGTTTCCTAATTTTTTTACATCAACTATAATCTTCCCGAATCAAGAATCTTGTACGTTCCTATATTTCGTTGTAGTTTTGGTTAATTCTTCTGTTAGGCCTATAACTCTCGTTTTGGCATTTTACGTTGTGGAACTGCTAGCTACATTAGAAGTGCATTTATTTGTAATAGAGCACTTAGGAAAAATAATAACGAGTGATTGATATAGGTATGGTCCAGGAGTAATGAATCCAAATTGATTCTTCTAAATATAATTTTTGATTATACTATACATTTTAAAATTGTACCATGTTTCAATGTTTTAAAATAAATGACTAAAAAATGATTTTAGACTGGTTTTCTTTAAAAATTGCAAATGGTTGTAAAGTTTGAGCTTTTTTCGGTTAGGATAAAAATTAGTTCCTGAACACTGTAAAATTACAGGTTACTTACATAATATACAATATATGAATCGCGCATTACACAGATAGATAGAAATAGCCAATTAGCCGAATATAGCTTTGAAATTGGAGCCTTATCGGTACTGGCCCAAAACTACAAAGGCAATTCCAATACAGATTTTTCATTATTAGCTTTCTCGTCGTTTTTTAGATAATATTATACCCAACCATTTAAAAAACCTTAAGAAATTTAACTAAAGAAACCACTGAAAGACTGTTAAAGACAGTAATGGTTTGTCATGGAAGAGGTTTCAATTAAAACCGACAACGGAAATAAAAATTAATTATATCTCCTCTATTCAATAGAAACGATCCTGAATTTATATTCAAATCTTATATAAGCCACGAAAAGAAAATAGATGTGTCAAGTGTATATACAATATAATTTCTAAATTTCAAATTTTACTCATATACCTGAAGACGTTAAAAATGAGAAGCATTAATTTATTTAAAATTTTCCAAACATGTTTACACTTAAGAAAACATTGAGTAAACTCAGAAAAATACCGCTTCCAAGAGTCGAATGCTAAAAGGACATAAATATTTCAGTATGCATTATAATTTCATTGACGAAACGACAGAAGCTTTTAACATTTAGCTTTTAGCTTTTTTCTAGAGAAATAGCTTTTATAACCTAACCTTATGTAAAGACATTCTGGTTAGAACAATTTCGGCTTCGATCGGTATATACTATTAAAATTTTTAATTATCAAAAACCATCTTAAATATAAGTATCAATCACTAATCAAAATAATCTTGATCACTTAAAGTTACTACGTAAACGAGCAGTGATTAAAGCTGCAGTCAGAACATAATTTATGAGCTACATTTATTTATTTTTTTTTTTTTGAATAGTCAATATCAGTTTTAAAAATTTTAAAATATTTATTTATTATTGTTTCAAGCCTTTTTCAAATGTATAGTTAAACCAAATTTTTAACAACAATGCTTCCAAATATTTTAATATTAAAATTAAAAATTTCCGGCAGATAAAAAAAAATGTTCCATTAGAAATATTAAATTTTCTATATAGTATTTGTCAAACTAAAGTACATTCTAGTTTATTGGATATCCACTCGTAGCCTCATTGCTTTAGATTGAAAATAGATTTTCTTCAATAACAAAAATTGTTAATCACCAAATGTCTTTGTAGATAAAGAATCCAAACTGCTATAAACAAATTTTGTCTGGGATATTTCAAGCATTCTCGGAATAATTGTTCCAGTATTGTCTACTAAGTAACTCTACCTTAAGTAACTTTAATTAAACAAATTTACTTGGAGCTATTCTAAATCATGGAAAAAGAGCACATCGTGTGAATCGCAGGAAGTTTAAGTATGATAAAAATAGAAAATATCGGTGATGTCAGAACACGAAAGTTCACAAAGTTAAAATTAAATCTGAATTAGTACAATGATACGCAGCTTTCCTATATTTCATTATATTTGACTTAAATAGAAAATTATAGTTAAAATCTGAAACTATTTATAAGGATACTTTTCACCTGCAAGTGGCGATGTCAAATCGCCACTTGCATGTGAAAAGTATCCTAATAAATATTATTATCAACTATTAATAATCAAAACTGATAGTATTTTTAAAATTATTTATGTTTGGCAATTCTTAAGTTGCCCGAAACAAAAAATTACAGAGCTATAGATAAAGACCTAATTGTGTAAGACGTAAATGCCTCTGATCCGGATGACATTTCGAAAACTAAAATATTCAAAAGTCAGTGTACTCCGTTGGTCAATTAAACATATATGAAAAGAGACTAAGGCTTCCTTAAGTCAGTGCGCCTTTGTAACCTATTTAATTTTCACTAAAAATACAGCTAATTTTTCGATATTTTATTATAATGCACTCCAACAAAAAATAATTAAAACTAATAATTATTACTATCAACTATTAATAATCCAAATTGATGGTGTTTTGAAAATTACGTTATGTTAAAAATTATTAATTTTGAGATCATTCAAATTAAAGACAAATAATAGGCATTACCATGTCTAAAAGAATCGGAAAAAAGCTTTAAAAAATTATCCCTATATAGAGGGAAAAATTTCGAAATCCTAAGAAAAATCAGATCACACCATCACAAAATCCATCACAATTGTGGCATAAAAACGTAGCTACTAAAAAGTTCTTTATATAGAAACTGCCAAATAAATTTTTATTTATGTTATATATTCAATAGAAATCTAGCATTTAATAGCATTCTAGCCAAGTTTTTCGAATCAGTTTCACTTAAAATTAGTAGATTTAAAAATATTTTCTTAACAATTCCAGTTTTGGTAGAAAAAACTATATTTTATTTTTATCTAAATAATTTTACTTACCAATGACCACTTGGTATCAGAATATGGTACTTGTCCATCCGGCGGTGTCATAATTTCCGTTGATAAATTTGCCGTTGACAACACTATAAAATATTTTTAGATTCGATATTTTTTTGAAATTTTTTAATTATTACAAATCACATACATAATTTGGAAAAACAAATAACACAATTTTCACAAATTTTTTTAAACCAATTATTTCCTTTTTATTTAGAATTTTTGCACCAATTTTAATTATTACTAATAAAAATATTTTTATCACAATATGATGAATAAAATACAACTTACTTGGAAAAATTATAAAATTTAAATTTATTTATTTATTTTTAATTCTGATTCATATATTTGTAAAATGTTTTTTTTTTTCTGATTAATTTTCTTAAGATAAATGCAACAACCACTTTTAACAAATATACACACAAAAACCTAAGTAATATTCCAAAATTTAAAAATTTTCACTTTTCATCACAAATAAAAAATAATAATTAAATAAACATAAACCGAGTAATTAATAAATTTTTATTTTCTTTTAAATATTTTCTTTAACAAACAACAACATCAATTATTAATTAAGATGTTTACTATTTGAAACGTTGTAGCCAACTAATTTAGCTAGCGAAACGAAAACAAAAAAACAAAAAATCCCGTCTTCACTATATACACTTCGCGCTATATAATATATATATGAAAAATATATATATATAGTACCGGCACACACTACTTTATTCGGGGAATATAAGTTTATACGTATGTATATGTATTAAGAAAATTATAATCTCAGCAGGCAGGGTTAAGTGGGAAATACAACAAACAAATGAAAAATGATGATAAATTTTACTTAGTTATAGCGAAGAAAACAAAAACTATACAGCCAAGCATTTGCCTTGTCTTTTAAATTACTATATATTTTGTGCTTACTGAACATTTGCATGAATGTCTTAATACAAGTATAAAAAGAAAAGTAAAAAAAAGAAAATTTAAATTAAGTAGCTTTTCGTTTACGTTTTAGTTTATTTTTATTCTGGTTGGGTTTGTTAGTACATTATAATTGATACATGTACGTATACGTGTATATACACATGTAAATAGAAACATTTTGATTGGATGTAATTTATTATACATTAGCTCGGATCATGCGTATCATCTTTTAGCGTCGTCGTTGTCTTAATCGAAGTATTACAAAAAACGATATGTTATTTTAAGTTTGGTGCGGAAAAACTAAGAGGAAATATTAGGTATGTGTTATAATGTGTTCATGTAATTTAGGTTGACATAATTAGTCGGTTAGTTTTAAAGTTAATTAATATCAATTGTATGTTAGAATTTAAATTAGCCAATACTCTGTCAAAAATAAACAGTAAAGGTACATGAGATGTGGAATTAATTATTGATTTATAGCTAAGAAATGATATATGACCAAACGACGCTTCAAATGCAGTTATTCAGCAAATAAAATTATTGTCTTCCAAGCTATAATATCTTTATTTTTCGAAAGCAAAACAATTTTATGCTTTGAGTTGGTTTCGCTTATTTCACCAAAGACTTCTGGTAATTGAGTGCACCGGTTAGGAGCTCTAGATATTTTAAGGGAAACTTTTATGGATCTGTCTTTTACTAATTTAATTGTATAGTAAGGCAAAGCAAAGTATAATGCCTGAGCCTAAAGAATGGCAAGTCCTGTATAACACAAAGGAAATCGTTCAAAAAGCGAAAAGGTAAAACTTGTATTAGAAAAATCATCTATAGTGCAGTAAATTAAATTTACTACCAAAGCGGAAACCTTTTGGAATGTACATCTATAGTATTGAAGAACTTAATCCAGAAGATAATATAGTTAGCGTTGGTAATTGGTATCCGAAAAATATATTTATGTATTTAATGCCAATTTTAATTAAATTAATAAAGTTTCATAATAACTTTTCTTTATTGGAGCCTATACATAATAGCATTCTGAAATATGTTTATACTTAATTCAGGATACCTGAAATAATTCTCCAGTATTATTTATGCATTTGAACTTATTGGACAATTTTAAAAAAATCTACTTTTAATCGTTATATATAACTATTTATTCATTTTTTTGACCATAAAATAAATATACAGAACTTTATCATCCAAATTATTGAACCATAAATTATACAAACGGAAACGGAAATTAACTTAAAATCGTTAAACTCTAAGTAGTTAACTTGTGTCTTTTTGGGTGAAAGAAATATTATTTATTTAATAATTTTAATTTTTTGGAATAAATTTAAGTTTTCTTGAACTTAATTTGGATTTGTCAAGTTACTCTCAAAACTTTCAATTTAATGTGGTAGAAATCTCCGAACTGTCTTTAAAAAATCTTTATTAAGTATTTCTGTGGTTATTTTATTTATTGGCCGTTTTTCCTTTTCTGCTTTGCGCTGCAATTAGTATTCAAAGAATTTGAACTATCTTTCCTTTAATATCATTCGAGTATATCAGCTCCTTTATTGTTCACTTCTCGTATATAAAGTGGAATGACTACAGGGATGAAAATCCCGCGCTGCTTGAGCCCACAATGTAGGAGCCTAGTGGTTTTTATTATCGTAATGAAGAACTTTTATAATATCCGCCACGATATGATTTTTCACAATTTCAGCCAAAATTAAACAAAACAAATCGGATTTTCTTATATAAAATGTGATATAACATTTATTTATTTTTAAAAATATTAATTAAATATGAAGTAATAAAATTAATTAAATGAAAATATTCGAAGTATAATCACCGAAGGCAACGACCTCGCTGATAAATAAAATAGCATGGCCAGTTAGATATCGCATTATAATATCTTACTGGTTCTATAGAGCTAAATGCTCATCCGAAATTAAAAGATTTTAAAAAATCCACTTTGATATATAGTCTATTATATAGATAAACACTCTTGGCATATTACATATACCATCATCCAACAAATTTATATAAATTGCATAAATTTCAATGCTGTTTCAAGCTTCTGTAACGTCTTTATAATTGCATTGCGGTAAGCTTTAAAATTAATGCTTAATGCTTTACCTTTTTACCCAGTGCCATCTTGTAAAAGTTTTCTATTGCCTATTAAGCAAAACGGCACTAAAAAATTCTTCTGCGGATGGCTGCTAACAATATTGTGCAAGGTTTAGACTATTCTACATATTTGCTGCACTAACACCGTCATTTTGGCACATTATGTATGATTATCAAAGTGGTATAATACGGGGGACAGTCGGGTTAAACGGACATCTGCACTTTGCCAAAGAAATGCCTTGATCTTGCCTTATATGAACAAAATCTTTAAAAATGTCGGGCTTAACATCGTACTTTATAGTTGTAAGGAGTCAGCAGTGGATGACCCATCTTAAGGTGCATTGCAGCCATACACTTGTATTTAACTAAAGTATTGTATGAAAGTGTCCAATTGTTGAAGTTTTTTTGAGAACTTATATACATACCGGCAGTTAAAAGAAGCCATTGGCTAGTCATGCACTAAGGAGTTTTCAGTGATTCCACGGGTTGCAACTCAATTCTTTCACAATCGGCCCTTTTTGACATATATATTTATGAATATATCCATCCTTATTGCTTTTACAGTGAAGCAAAAAGTGAAAACACTTGAATCAGACTATACATAGAATTAAATTTTATTTACAATTTTCAATTGCATATCAAACTTTTAAAACATTGCATAATATTATATTATAATATATATAGTACAAATTTATGATGATATTTAATGAAGTCGAATTTGAAAATTAGTATTTTTCTACTGAACCCATACAGAAAGTGATCACGCCCGGTTTAAACTTGAGAAGCAAGCCAAATATTGCAAAAAACGTTTAGGGTTTTCGTGAAACTGCAATTTCATTAGAACTAGACATGTTTTTAACGCCATCGA
The DNA here is from genome assembly GCA_963556175.1 of Tipula confusa. Taxonomy (NCBI): domain Eukaryota; kingdom Metazoa; phylum Arthropoda; class Insecta; order Diptera; family Tipulidae; genus Tipula; species Tipula confusa. The sequence goes on from OY744475.1 coordinate 135,569,788, forward strand.
CTTCCCCATTAACTTTTGTAATGATTCCTGCTTTCATTTAAAGTTGAAACTATCCAGCATTTTTTTCATTTGGATCATATCGGATAAAATGATTTCCCAATTAAGTGGCTAATTTCAAAATTTTGTTTAATTGCACAAAGAATAGAGTTTTCTTCACCAATATCAATTCTTCGCAACTATATATGAGAAAAACATCTATTTATATATATAATATTTCGTCTTCGCCTATAAAGGAATTTTGTTATTAACTATTATTATATTTAAACAAACGGTAAATTTGAGCAACATACGCCAGTCGCATATAGTTTTACCCCAATTAATTCAGTGAATGATAATCCATATTGTTCGACACAAACTATATAATTGAACATGTTTTTTAAATCTCTATAATCATCATAGTGTTCCATTGTTGTTGAACTTGCTTTATAGATAAGAACGTACTGACAAGTTGGTGTCACATTATGTTTTAAATACTGCAATAATACCTTGATATATGGTTGAATCCAGGATTTATAGAGTATTTCGCAAAACTAATGAAAACATTTAATTTTCGTTTTTTAAATATTTAAACGAAAGAGTTGATAATCATTGCCTACTGTTTACTATGATTAAAAAAAACCATGTCATACTTATGATGTGTGCCTCATGGCAAAAATTTCGTCTAAATCGCCGACTTTGTTCATTATTTCATATCAATGATTTACAGATGACACTATATAGTTTTAATATTACAAGCTGTGACTGACTATTCACGATTCTATAAATTGTTGACTTTTCAAATTTCAGTTGGTTAAAAAATATTTTGTTTTTAACACCTATGCTTACAACATATTTGTAATTAATGTTTGTGAAGTTTTAAAACTTCTTAAATACAAATCTGAAATTTTTTTTTGTACTTATATATACCCAAAAACTGACAACTAAAACGAAAAGCGACCTCACGAGCAAGCTAAAAGAAAAACTGGTGGTTAATAGAATAACTAATAAACAATTTATAAAAATAGGTGATTTAGACGAAATTTTCGGCATGAAGTACGCAGCATAAGTCGACTTTTTAAACTAAACTTTTCAAATGTGTCAAGCTTCCGCTATTGCCTCATAGGCGGTAGCTGACAAGTCAATTCACAAGGTTACTTTTCAAATACTTTTCATTTATCAGCATAAAGACAATTTATAAAGAATAATATAGTTCAAAGAACATACTAATTCGTAAGACATATGAATTTCTAAATTTTATTTTCTTCAAAAAATTAAAACCTGAAGTTATAATTTTAAAGTGTAAATATTGTGGTGTGGTTAAAACTACATTTATTTGAGTTAAGTCAAAGTTGAGGCACAACTAGTTAGTGACTTTTGTGGTATAGTTCCACCTATATGTAAAGGGTGATTTTTTAATAGCTATAGGAAATTTTTCTAAAAAAAGACAAATAAAATTAAGAAAAATGCATGAAATCTTTATTTGAATCGATAGTACGGTCCATAAAATTTAATGTTTGAAGATTATTTCATGCAAATGTTGACCGCGGCTGCGCCTCAAATGGTCCATCCGCTTAGTCCAATTTTGGCATACACTTTCCAACATTTCGGCCGGTATCTCACGAATAAATGCTTCAATGCTGTCTTCCAATGCGTCAATCGAAGCGGGCTGGTCAGTATAGACATGAACCTTAACTTAGCCCCACAAAATAATCTAAAGACGTTAAATTGCACGATCTAGGCGGCCAATTGACCAGTCCCAAACGTGAAATAAAGTGTTCACCGAACTTGCCTCTCAATTGGTTCATTGTTTCGCGTGCTGTGTGGCATGTGGCACCGTCTTGTTGAAACCACATGTCATGCAAGTCAAGCACTTCCATTTTGGGCAAAAAAAATTGGATATCATCTCACGGTAGCGCTCACAATTCACAGTTACGTTGCAATTCGCATCATCTTTAAAAAAGTACGGTCCAGTGATGCCACCAGCCCATAATCCACATCAAACAGTAACTCTTTCTGGATGCATTGGTAGCTCTTGCAATGCTCCTGGCTGATCTTCACTCCAAAAATGACAATTCTGCTTATTTACGAATCCTTTCAGCCAAAACTGAGCTTCGTCGCTGAACACAATTTTTCGATAAAAAAATGGATCTTTCGTTAACTTTTCAAGAGCCCATTCGCCAAAAATTCTGTAGTAATAGAGGCCCAATTGCTGCGAACGGTGGCGAATCAATAATTGATAGTCATCACTAACACTGGCCGATACAGCTGCGATATTTTCTTCAGTTCGCACTGTACGTAAGCGTGTTGGTGATTTAATGTCCAGCAATGTACATTTAGTCACAATACCCCGAATAGCCGCTTCCGTGTGTCGATTAAACTGACCATAAAATGGAAGAAGCGCGCGATGAACTTTATTAACAGAGCACGCATTTTGATAATAAAATTCAATGATATGCAAGCGTTGTTCGTTTGTAAGACAATTCGTGGTTAAATTATAGACCAAACTGAAGATGTTTGACAGTGACACAAAACACGAAACATACGTGATCTGACAACATCAGTGTTGCCAAAAATGAAATAGTTAAAAAATCACCCTTTACCTAACTCGTTATACCTAACTCGTTATACTTTAGTTTAGTTAGTTTAGTAGATTAAGAGGCATATCCTCGATCGAGTGTTCAGCGTGTTAAGTAAGATAAGACGACTGAATAACGGCAAAAAATCGGCATCTTCGATAAAAGTAACAGTCGCAAGTCGTTAAATTGCTCATATTGTTTTGCGACCCCGATTTTCGAGGAATAAATGTTTTTAACACGGTATACATAACCTCTAGAATTATTTAATTTTGACAAGTGACAATTTGTTAACAAAAATAAACAGTGAAGGTAGAGCTGATTCAAAGACAAAGATGAAAATCAATTCAAATAAAGATTTCATGATCGTTATAATACTTTCGATTGTCATCGATTGAAAAGTCATCGAACAATGATTTGGCATCAGACAATCTGGACCAGACAATATTGAGAAAAACAATAAGATTCCATAAACCATTCCTTTTTAGAGGCCATGGCTAAATAAATCGAAATATTCAATTTAATTATAGTTTTTAAACCCCATAATTAATAACTTAATTGAGGATATTTATTATTTTGTATGTTGATATTCTATATTGTTAAAGCAAATTATTTGTGACAGTCGCCAATAGTATTCAGCACAAGTTCTGAATTATTAACTTGCAACTATAATCGAGGTCAAGGATATAGAATTTTTGCCACCCATACCTAGTTTAGTCGTCTCCTACGACAACCTAGGGTTGTGGTGGAATTCTAAGTTTGGCATGCTTGTTTTAAAGTCTTTTACGAGGTATGGGAACTAATGCGTCGGAAAGAGGCTACAGGACCCTGTAAACTAAAGCTACAGGTTCTTTTATCACTGATTTCGATCGCGTTGATGACGATGAATAAAACTGTTATACGTGTTACGGTGGCCCACTGTTATATAGCTGAATCCTTTGGTTGTACCATCGTCCACGACAAAGCAAAAAAGGAGCTTAACAGTTAATAGCGAAAAAAATGAGCGAGATTTAGTTTTATAACACGATGGTATATATGAAATAATTCATAAACTATTCAGTATTTAGATGCAATTTATTATTTCTAATTTTTGTTATGGCAGATGCAACATGTTTTTGTACTAAAAGATGCCTCTATTTGCTGAATTGTGGTTATATTTTTTATTTATATTTTACTGTTATATTAAGTTATATGATTCGCAGTGACCATATTTAAAAAATAAAATTAAGGGGTAGTATGCATAAAAACCCGTACAAAATGATTCACAGGATTGCACAGAGAATTCTTTATATATAAGATTGAAGGATCGTACATTGACGATACTAAAAATTGAGAACTAATTTTATAAAATTATGAAATTTAGTATCCTTGGGAGGCTGCCTTGGGTTTGTATAGTTCAATGAGGTGATGTTTTGTTACAACCCTGACCATGTGGTCAATTCCTTGATAAAGTGTTTTATTATTATAAAAAGGGTCATTATTGTTCATGACATCGTTGTATAAATTTTAAAAATGTTACCATTGACGTTAATACAAAAACCTTGAAACAGTAAAAGTGTTATGAAGGCTATTTAAATTGCGTATAGTTGATGGCAACTACAGTTTTCATAGTCCTTCAAATGTCTGTGACTTTATTTAATGTAAAAATACATAAACTATAACTTGTATAAACAATCAGCTCAAAGTCACTAGCGAATTATACGTTTTAAAGTATATAATAATGTGAATCATAACCTTAAAATTCTATCCACTCGTTTAAGCACATAAACATACTCGTATATACGTTAAAACTTAAATTTATATCATTTAGCATTTTTAATTTTCGTGTAAACTGTTAAACCGCAACGGTGTTCAATGACAAATTTATAAATGTACAGTTTTTGTGCTGATCACGTTGAAATGGAATGGCCTGCATTTTATTCAATGTGTCGTGGCTTACATACGACGAAAAGCGATGATTTGCTAAAGCAGCACTTTTTGTGTAAAATTAAATGGGTTGTACTACTTTATGGTTTGGATTATATAAATTTTTGAGTGATTTAATTTTGTAAAAAAATTTACTGTTCGAATAATACACATAAAACTTATTTCCTTGTTGATTGTCAAATAAAATCAAATTAAGCAGCAGCATATGGATAGTCTAAAATGTTCAACTTCTAATTGATCATAATGCGTAATGTTAATTTGCACGATTCTATATTAATACAGTTTTATAAGTGTATACGCACTTCCGTAAATCGGAATCTTTGCTTTTATATGTAGGTCGATTTCGATAAATGCAAGTGTAATCAACTTAGCGATCTATAGTGGCAGAGCTGGTATATTAAATCGCTCAGCAGGAGTAGTTGTTCAAATCAGAAATCAAAGCAACTTGCGGTTAAATTAAAATGGGGTTTTAGAGCTTCACCCGAGACAAATAAGCCTACATAAGCCTTATATAATTTGAGGACTTTTGAAGTAGTAAAATAAAAGTTATACAGCGTCTTATGCAATCCAAATACAGACTTGCTTTTTTCGCAATTGAATTTATTTAATGATCTTTCCAAAAAGCATCATTCGAAATTTCTAAACCCAACAATCTAAGAGAAGAAGACCTATTATAATGAGAACGCCGTTTATCATGGGTGGAATATAATTTTTAACTTTTATATATATATATATATATATATATATATATATATATATATATATATATATATATATATATATATATACATATATAATATATATATATATATATATATATAAATATATATATATATATATATATATATATATATATATATATATATATATATATATATATATATATATATATATATATATATATATGTATATAGTGAAAACAGACAAGCTTGGAATTTTGGTAAATTAAATTCTAACCTATTAGATCCATCTAATAGGTTAGAATTTGCTCCAGCAAATCTCCCAAATTACCTTTACAAATCAAATGAAAATTTCATGAAGGCGGACACTGTAGTATATCATTAGCAAAATATAATGGATAACACATGATGTCAATAACAAAATATCATTGATATAGATCAAAAAATGTATTTCTTCTAATTACAATGACGTATTTGGTCAGTTTAACGGTTAATTAAATTAATTTTTTTCGTAAGTAATTAATTTTAATCTGTAATTTCTGTATATTACAGAGTGTTGGGTGTGTTGAGGTGTTGTTGGGTCATTTAACTGTTGTTTTTTTTTTTTAAATGACTCACCTAATATATACTAATTGTATATATATATATATATATATATATATATATATATATATATATATATATATATATATATAAATTAGATTTGTTTGTAATTACTATGACTTAATTTGTCACCGATCGTATAGTGATGGTTAAGGTGTCGGCTTAAAAAACCGCAGTCCTGAGTCAATCATTTGTTGGGCTCACCACCTACAACGCTCACCGCAATTGTAAAAATACGGTCTGAAAGATCTCGTACAAGATCTCAGTAAAGGGACAATTTTTTGTTGATTTTTTTAATTTTGGTAGTTTAACGGTTATTTCATTTTATTTTCGTGTTAATTAATTTTTATCAAGTATTCGCAACAATAAACATCAAATTTTTTCTTATTAAAAAAAACTAAAATTTTAAATTTTTAAATTTTATATTATATTCAATTCTTAGTATTTCCAATTAATATAAAATAGTTTTATAAATAGTAGTGAAAAAAACCTGAATAATTTATTAAAAGAACGTAAAAAATATCAAGAACACTCAAGAATACGCGAACAATATAAAGACACTCCAACTGGAGATAGCTGAATTAAAAGAACTTATTGCATTCATACCTGCAGAGAACGGAACCACACCATCATCAACTTCAATAAACACAACGAAGACGTGGTTTCGAAGACGAGATTTCTGACGAAATTAATGATAGACAACCTTATGAAACAGTTAAAACAACATTAAAAGTCAAGCGGAATAAATCCATTTACAACACAAAAATAATACAACAGTGACACAAACAAACAATAATGATATTACAACACAACAACAGCATTAACAGCAGCAACAACAACCCCAACAGCAACAGCAATCAGGATTATCAATTCATAATCAGGTTATAAAAGATACACTCCCTTATAATTATAATTAAAGGATTACAAATTAATAATTTTAATATTAAACGGCTAAGCAGTAATAAACATACATTGTTCATAAATGATAATGAACAGTGCAAACAAGCTAAATAAGTATTTAAGGAGGTGAACACGAGATTTTTCACGTACACCCCTAAGGACGAAAAACCTAAATCTATAGTTTTAAAGGGATTACACGAAAATGAAGATATCGAGGATTTAAAAAAAATAATTGAAGAACAAAATATTACAGTGGTTAAAATAACACAACTTAAAACGAAAACATCAACCAGAATGGATTGAAAACTGCCATAATATGACATCATACTGTTTAACATAAAATATATAAACTATCAAAGTGTTTCATGGGAAACATGAAAAAAGAGGATGGCATTATGCAATGCCATAAATGCCAAAAATTTAGACACGCTGCCATAAATTGTAATCTCGAATACAGACGTGTTAAATGTAATAAGGTTCATAAACCGGGGCAAAACAATCACTGAACGAATTGAAAATACAGAAATGTACTGTACAAATTGGAAAACAACTGGTCATCCGCGCATAGCCTCATATAAAGGCTGCCCTATTTATCAAGCTACGATATTAAGAATAAAAAAATAATAAATACAATAAAATCAAATAAGAGATTCGCAGCAGAGATTTCTATTACAAAAAATACATAAGTAAATCCGATGAGTGACATTCACTGAAATGATTAGAGATAGCAAAACTACAACAAATCAACAAGTGAATTCATTATAATTTTTAAATTGTAAAGTAAATAAATTAGCCAATACCGTAGAACAACAAGCCCAACAAATAAATACACTAATATCCCTATAATCAATCAATTAGTAGCTTAAATTAAAATCATATTAATAATAGTAATTTAAAAATCTTCGCAATTAACGTTAATTCAATTATAAATATACTTAAATGCCTCAACATATTTCAATGCATAAAAAATAATAACCCGTAGACATGATATTACTCAGCGAAGCTAAATTAAGTGATCGACATCAAATAACATTTAAAAACTATAATATAATACGGAAAAATCGTCCGAATTGAAAGAGATCAAATGGTATGCCCAGAATAATAAAAACATAAAAATGCTAAATAATACACAATTATAATAATAATATCTATATACTGTACTACTTGCAACCATACAATTACAGAATCATTTTTCCGAAAAGAATGGGAAAAGATTTTCATTAAATTTGATCTAAAAAATCCAAATAACTATATTATATAATTGCTGGAGATTTTAATGCCTGCGCCATACAATTTGGGGTAACCGTACAAATAACATACTTGGTACAAAATTGAAAGGGTGGAATTCCAAGCTCGATTATATAGACCGAATAGTCCAACCTTTCTACGTTCAAATAATTTTTTTTTTTTTTTATTTATTATTATTACAACTGACTTATTTTATAAGTCATCTAGCAATTTTTCTATCTTAATTTAATTCACATTTGTTGGGATAAAGCCCAATGGCTAGTCCCAAAGATAAATATAATTATTTATTTAAATAAATATTTGCTATAATATAGTATTTATTATTTTAGTTTGTAATCACTAGATCCATTGGTTTGGTTCTTTGTAAGCGTCGTATTGCTATCGGACAGTCCAGCATATGACGGATTTCGATATTCTCATGTTGTTGAAGGCGTGAATCATGTTTGGCAGCATAAACTGCAATTACTTCATTGATGTCTTCCATCTTTACGGTGCACGTCTTCATTTCGAATGTACCCCGGGGCATTTACAATATTCCGAAGTACTTTATTTTGGAACGTCTGAATTATCTTAACGTTTGTTTTCTTAGTACAGCCCCAAAGCTGTATTCAGTAAGTCCACACAGGTTTCAGAGTTTGCCGATATAGGAGCAATTTATTATGTATAGATAGTTCCGAGTCTCTACCTATGAGCCAATACATTTTCCTGTATTTGATGTTTAATTCGTTCTTTTTCTTTTTGACATGTTCTTTCCATTTAAGTTAGGCATCAAGCGTCATCCCTAGATATTTTGCTGTATTTGCATAAGGGACTTGTTTAAAGTTTATTACGATTGGTATACTGACATAGTTTGTTTTATTAGTAAAATTCACATGAACCGATTTTGTTTCATTGAGCTTAATTCTCCATTTCTTCATCCAGTTACTAACTGTATTAATTGATGTTTGTAATTTTTCTGTAGCTTGCGTTACATTACTCCCAACTGCCAAAATTGCTGTGTCGTCAGCAAATGTAGCTATGGTTGTTTCTTTCATTAGTGGTATATATCTCGTGTGTACAGGAGGTACAAGATGGGGCCTAAAACGCTTCCTTGCGGCACTCCTGCTGAAATTTTCTTTAGATCCGAATATTCATCTTCATATTTTACACGGGAATGCCTGTCGGTTATGTAAGATTTTAGGATTTCATAATACTGTTTGGGAAGATCGCGATGTAACTTGTACTCTAATCCTTTATGCCATACACGATCAAATGCTTGCGCTACATCCAAGAAGAGGCTTGAACATATCTTTTTCGTTTCTAGAGTACGTTCTATAATATCTGTGATTCTGTAAACTTGCTCTAGGGTCGAATGTTTTTCTCTGAATCCAAACTGATAAGCAGGTATAAGATCATTATCCTTTATAATAGGCTTTAGTCTCTTCAGAAGTAGTTTTTCAAATATCTTCGATATAGTAGGAAGTAGAGATATTGGTCTAAATGACTTTTTACCGTTACTGTTTTTGTTTGGCTTTAAAATCATGATCACTTCTGCTACCTTCCACTACCTTGGAACGTATCTTAATCTAAACACAGCATTGATTATGTGCAGATGTTTGTGTATTGCTTTGTCTGGTAGTTCTTTTATAATTTGCCCAGTTATCAAATCATATCCAGGAGCTTTTTTCGGTTCTTTTAACTCACGGAGAGTTACAGTTTGTATTTCAAGCTCATTTGATCTGTGTACAAAATTAACATTTTCATTCGCAGATAGTCTGGGTAGTGGTTGAAAAGTTTCTTCGAGGTGTCTCGCAAACAGATCCACTTTTTGCATACTACTACGAGCCCACGTACCATTATCATTTCTAATAGGTGCTGTTGAATTTTTTTGTCTCTTGATCGATTTTGTTGCTTTCCATAAGGAGTATTCAGTGTCTTTTTGACCAGTAAGTGAAGATAAATATGATTCTATTGTTTCATTTTTTACTTTCCTGATAATAGATTTCAGTTTTTTACATAAGTTATTAAGCTCGGTTTTATTAGCTGCAGTTCGATTTATTTGCCAGAACTTACGTGCTTTACGTTTTTTAGCCACCAGTTCTCTTACTTTGAGTGGATAATTTGTGCCTCTAATGTTATTTGCAGGTTCGAGTGGAGTGCTCTGCCACGCTGCTTGCTGTATATTTTCAATTAGTCTGTCAATTTCTTTCTCAATGTGCATAGATCTTCTTATTGGCACTTGCAGTTTGATATTTTCATTTAATAATTAACGAAAAAGGTTCCAATTGGTATTCCTGTTGTAAAATCTTGGTGATATTTCCTTTTGAATAATAGTTTCGCTGGATGTCATGATAACAGGAGAGTGATCTGATGTAAGGTCTTCATTATTTTCAATTCGTATGTAGTTGTCAGATATTCCTTTTGTTACATAGAAATCTATAAGATCAGGAGTTTTGTTTAGATCTGTTGGCCAGTAAGTAGGTGCGCCACCAGATTGATAGTCGCATTTTAATTGTTTGGCTGCTTTAAACAGTTCTCTTCCTTTTGGTGTTGTAATTCTGGAGCCCCAAAATATGTTTTTTGCGTTGAAGTCACCGCCAATAATGAAACATCGTCCCAAAGAGTGAAAAAGTTCTTCATATTCTTCTTTTTTTTAGTTATAGCGTGGTGGACAGTATATAGCTGAGATACTTACATCTTTGTTCTTAGTTTGAATTGTGATTGTTGTCACTTGCATGGACTCAGTTTCAACCTTCAATTCTTCATGGTGTTTTATATTATTTTTAATGAAAATGGCAGATCCCCCTCTTGCCCTTTCTGCTGGATGAATAGCATGGTAGAAACTGTACCCACGTATTTTGCAATATGAAGATCTATTAAAATGGCTTTCAGAGATTAAACATATGTCAATTTTTTGCATGTTTAGAAATATTTCTAGCTCAGGTATATGATGGATTAGCCCATTTGCATTCCATATTACTATTCTCAGCGTTTGTAAATTAATTTTTATTTTTGTTCACGTTGGAATACTGCGATGATAGAGTTTTCAATTGGTCAAATATAAGTTTATTTATATCCGCTTGCTCGTCAAGTTTTTTACTTAAAGCTTCTATGGTTTTGATGAAATCTATTTGAACTTGGCCAGTATTATTTACTTTTGTGGTTGATTCTTGATTTTTAGCAACTTCTGCATATGATGCGTTACCTCGCAGATTGTATAATCCCTTATTGTTCGGTTGGTTTGTTGTACCAAGGTTTCTTTGATTTTGCACAGAATTTCTTGCACGGTTTCCAATTTTTTGCAATTCTTTAGCTACTTCACAACCACGATAATTTGCAGGGTGTTGTCCTTTACAATTTATGAATGTTGCTGTAGTGTTTCTGTCTAATGTACACATGCTCGTAAGATACTTACCAGCACATTTGACCCATCTTGCGTCACGCCCGCAATATTTCTGGGTATGATTATAACTTTGACATTTTCTGCATTGGACTATCTTTGAAGTATTCTTTCTCATTGGCTCTATTCTAACTTTCATGTTTCGAATTGCTCGAATATTATATATCTTTTGGATGTTTTCTTTATTGCCAAACGTAAGCATAAAGGGCGGTAGTCCCTTTCTTACCAGTTCGCGGTTTCCTTTATCGCTTTCAGTTCTGTCTTTTTTGATCATATTGACAGCATCCTGTATATCTAACCCTTTATTCTGTAACTCAGCTATTATATCTTTGCTTTCACAGGTATGGTGTAGTCCTCTAGCCATAACCTTAATTGGTCTAGCTTGCTTATCTTCATAAGTATACCACTGAAACTTGTCAGCGTTAAGCTTCATGGTAAGTGTACGGTATGTTTCTGAGTCTGGTACATTTACCTTCCAGACATCGTTGTTTAATTCTACTAGCTTGTAATCTTTATCCGTGATATTTTTCATCAAGGCATTGATCGTAGGGTAGTCTTTGACACCAACTATATTAATAGGTGGTGGCTGAATTATTTTCTGTGGTTTAGGATTTTTATTGCTCTGAGTAGTTGCATTACCCGATACAGATGTCCGGGTTACTTGCTCAATATTTTCTGGTTGCTTTTGGTTTTCTTTCTGTTGAGTTTTATCATTACTCGTTTTGGGTGCTACTTGTCCAATGTATTCTGGCGATGATTCTGCCACAGACTGTGTCAAAAACTTTTTCTATATCCAGAAAGGCTGCGATGGTTGAATGACCAAATCGCTTGGCGTTTTTAACGGAATTTTACAGCCTTAGTACTGCCTAAGTAGCAGAGTGTCCGGCACGAAAGCCAAACTGTTCCTCTGGGATGAATGGTTCTATTAGTGGTTGGAGCCTGTTCGGAATGACTATTTCCATGATCTTACTTACTCCATTAAGAAGTGAAATTGGGCGAGTATGCTCTATACAGTTGGAGGGTTTTCCTGGTTTATTGATAGGAATGACTTTGCCAATTTTCCAGCTGTCTGGAAAGTATCCTAATTTTAGAATTCCGTTAAGGATATTAGTGAGTTGTGTGATACATTTGTCTGGTAAATTTCTCAGTACCGAGTTGGGTAAGCTGTCGTCACCCGGAGCTTTTCTTTTATTTAGATGCCGAAGAATGTGGGAAACTTCTGTTTTTTCAACCTTTTCAATGGTTGGATTATGGGGAGGAGAGTTAAGAAAGTTGTTGACACAGTTATTGACTAACTGTTCAAAGTTGGGATCTTTCAGGTACTCATTCTGAGTATGAACCTTTTAATATTGAAAAGCGATTTTCTCTGCTATTTGGTTAGGATCTATGATAAAGCTATAGGACCTTTGGTTATTGAAGTGATAATATTTTGTTTTTTACCGTTAAGCTTCCGAATTTCTTTGAAAATCTCAGGAGTGTTATCGGGAATCTTTTCACTGAAACAACAGGAAATCACTTTGGACTAGAAATTAATATCCGTTTTCGAGATAGATCCGGGATACTTATAGTACAGCCGATTCATTCGATTGCGTAGCTTTATTAAAGAATGCAGTTTAGAAGGAATGTTTAGGATACCCTTTCTCTGAGTAAGAGGTATAGTTTCCTTGATGGCACTTTGGATTGTTATAGATAACATGTTGCAATTTACTTCAATTTCAGCAGAGGTTGGAGAAATATCTGGAAGGTTTTGTTGAACATGAACTTTAAATTTCAGCCAGTCGACAAGCTATACCTACAAAGGTGTTGCGAAACACCTTTGTAGGTATAGCTTGGGTCTTGAATGGGATTTTAAATATCACTGGTAAGTGGTCAGAGCAAAATTCGTGTAAGACTCGCGGAGAATTGATCAACGAGATATTTTTTGATAGCACTAAATCAAGAATAGAATTTCCTCTATGGAATGTAGGTTCGTTAGAAGCATTTAATTGTATATTAGAGTTATTGCATAACCTGAGAAGTGCTTGGCCATTTTGGTTATTGCTTGGACAATTCCACGTAGAGTGGCGAGAGTCGCCTGCTGCAATGATTCCTTTGTCAGAGTTAAGGATATGATCTATAACGAACTTGTTGATTTTACATATAAATTGAACAAATAGTAATGTATTTGTTCAGGGTTCCTACATTTATAAGGGTTGCTTCAGTCTCAGCTGAAACAAATGTTTTTCAAATGATTTTCTTCTATTGAAATGTTACTATACATGTTCGTTATATCAAAAGAGGCTAGTCTGGTACCATGAATGATTTTAACTGATTCTATATTCTGTTTACAGTTCTAGGTTGTTCATCAACGAAACATTGTTTTCCAGTTTAACTTTATTCATTAGATACTGCTTAACGCGTTTCACTATCTTGTACGTGGATGTGAAGTTTATCACCGGTCTAATAGGCATATCCGATTTATCCTTAGGACATATCCTTAGGAAGTCCTTTGATTTTTGGCGCCGACGGTTTGATCATTTTCATGTACCTCATTTCTTGTTTACTAAGAAAAGCTGTACATTTATTTATGCATTTGTTGATACTACTGCAAAATTTATCCGTTGGGTCACAATTAAGTCTATTTATATCATTATCCTTAATAAAGACCAATACTTTGTCGTTGTATAACTCAGCATCCATGATTACCGTTGCTTTGCCTTTATCAGACTTAGTGACGATCGCCCTATGTTCTTTAATCTTCTTTGCCAGTCCGGAAATAACCTTCACCTCCGAGCTCGAACGGTTACAGTGCATTACATCAGCTTTACTAATCCCATCCATAATTTGATATCTCAAACTGTCTTGTAGATTAGTGTCCTTTTTAAGCGCGGCGCACTGTAACGAACTTTCCAAACTATAATAGAATATATATATAGGGTTGACCTATAGTATATCTGTTTATAAACCGAACACCTGAAGCAACCAACCGCAGACAAGACCACTGATATATATATATATATATATATATATATATATATATATATATATATATATATATATATATATATATATATATATATATATATATATATATATATATATATATATATATATATATATATATATATATATATATATATATATATATATATATATATATATATATATATATATATATATATATATATATATATATATATATATATATATATATATATATATATATATAATAAGTTGTTTTCAAAACTCGTACGTCCGTACACTTTATATGTAAATTGCAAGCTATATAATATATACATATTACGCATGCTAATTTAATATATGCGTATACTTAAATAACGATTGTGTATTACGTCACATCACATGTATACATATATACATATATACATCTTAAGTGCACATATCACTGAAATTGAAATCGCTCAATGAAAATCGTTAACGTCAATCAACAATAAAAATAAAATTGAATTTCATCATACTTCATTTTATATTAACAATAATAACGTGCAGCACACAATATGTCCATATATAATATCGTGCATGTAAGAAAATATTTAATTACCATTTTGACAATAAATCATTTCAACGCAGCCAATATGCGCTCGCTTGTTTAATTAACTGGTAAATATAAAGTGTAATGAAACCATCTCATTACAACCGCCCGCAGACATTTTATATTCTATAAATTGATCGAAATTCTATATAAGAAAAATAGATTTTTCTTATTTTCCATTGTATATTTACATATATTATCATATTTCATGAAAATTTGATGAATTTACTCCAAATGGCTTACAGCATAATAAGATTTAGGTTATTAAAAACGGAAATTTAACTGATTACCTAAAAAAAACCTTATAGTAGTATATACGCAACGCAAAGACCATTGAAGAAAATTTCCAAGTTGTTTGATGCGGACAAAATTATTTATTGGATTATATAAATTAATAATTTCCTCGAGCTGCGCAAAATTACAACGCAAGTAATGCGAATACCAATCACAACAATTGTACCGCCTTTTTTTATTAAAAACATATGGGCGTAACGTTTTGACGGTATTAATATAAATTAAAATATATGAGAGCCAATAAAAAACGTTTACTTTGTTGGTTTGACCACGATAAAATGGTGACATATTTGTATCAGTAGCGGCGATACAATACATCGAAATTGTATTTTTAGCATTTATATTATATGATTATATAGTTCATTGTATCATTTTGACTTGTTTATTGCGTGGCTCGTGATAATGTCCCCGCAGGCTTAGCCTTTATATATATATATATATATATATATATATATATATATATATATATATATATATATATATATATATATATATATATATATATATATATATATATATTGTATATATATATATATATATATATATATATATATATATATATATATAAATTCTCGTACCGTCGTGCTCATTCCTTCTAACTGTTCTTACCTAGTTTGCTTATAAAGCGAGAATAAACCTGTTTTCATCACTGCCGCACGTGACTGCGCCTATTTTTCAATACTAAGTTGCTGCTTTGTATGTGTTGAAATGATAAAACCAATATTTGTATATATTTAGTATATATACATAAAGTCAAGTGCCAAAATTGTAGAAACTTGCCCTATGCATAAATATCTTTTCTTAGAACAGAATGGTCAAAGAACCTTTTTAAATACACGATTTTTCCGGACATCAATAAAATTAGTTTGCTGGCTGCGGGCATTCTGTGTTTAGCTCCATCATTAACTGCTGCCTTTCGTCTTTATCAAGATGTTATCTATAAATCACGTTTAGTCCCAAGGTTGCTTTACTAGATATATCTATATATATGGCCACATCCACAGATGCTTATTTATCGAACCTTTCGCTTATTTATGGAACCCTTCTATTTAGGTTTAGAATGCTATTTTGATATATACCAGTTAACGTTTTAGTAAACGATGCGCAATAAGCTTATATGCGCGTATAAACTGCCTTTTTCCAACCTTTATTCAAAGTTTGGAACCAAACTGTAACTTGTCTTCCGGATTGATCCATCTATATAATGTCATGCCTTGAACGTACCTTTAACGTTACCGTTAGTACCAGTTTTGCTTCGATTCCAACCATGCCTAGATAACTTTCAACATAACATCACTTTCAATATAGCAATATATACCTATTTGCTCTGAACCCGAACTGACCCAGTTATGCTGGAAACCCGCGCTCTTCAACTCGGAGGATTTCAGGCATTTGGGTCAGTTTCATCTTGTTCACTTTTATTCTATATTGATAATTGTTTTGTCGTCTCTAAATATTTTAAGAAAACTCCTTTGAGATATCAGATTCAACATTTAACATTTAACATTTAACATTTAACATTTAACATTTAACATTTAACATTTAACATTTAACATTTAACATTTAACATTTAACATTTAACATTTAACATTTAACATTTAACATTTAACATTTAACATTTAACATTTAACATTTAACATTTAACATTTAACATTTAACATTTAACATTTAACATTTAACATTTAACATTTAACATTTAACATTTAACATTTAACATTTAACATTTAACATTTAACATTTAACATTTAACATTTAACATTTAACATTTAACATTTAACATTTAACATTTAACATTTAACATTTAACATTTAACATTTAACATTTAACATTTAACATTTAACATTTAACATTTAACATTTAACATTTAACATTTAACATTTAACATTTAACATTTAACATTTAACATTTAACATTTAACATTTAACATTTAACATTTAACATTTAACATTTAACATTTAACATTTAACATTTAACATTTAACATTTAACATTTAACATTTAACATTTAACATTTAACATTTAACATTTAACATTTAACATTTAACATTTAACATTTAACATTTAACATTTAACATTTAACATTTAACATTTAACATTTAACATTTAACATTTAACATTTAACATTTAACATTTAACATTTAACATTTAACATTTAACATTTAACATTTAACATTTAACATTTAACATTTAACATTTAACATTTAACATTTAACATTTAACATTTAACATTTAACATTTAACATTTAACATTTAACATTTAACATTTAACATTTAACATTTAACATTTAACATTTAACATTTAACATTTAACATTTAACATTTAACATTTAACATTTAACATTTAACATTTAACATTTAACATTTAACATTTAACATTTAACATTTAACATTTAACATTTAACATTTAACATTTAACATTTAACATTTAACATTTAACATTTAACATTTAACATTTAACATTTAACATTTAACATTTAACATTTAACATTTAACATTTAACATTTAACATTTAACATTTAACATTTAACATTTAACATTTAACATTTAACATTTAACATTTAACATTTAACATTTAACATTTAACATTTAACATTTAACATTTAACATTTAACATTTAACATTTAACATTTAACATTTAACATTTAACATTTAACATTTAACATTTAACATTTAACATTTAACATTTAACATTTAACATTTAACATTTAACATTTAACATTTAACATTTAACATTTAACATTTAACATTTAACATTTAACATTTAACATTTAACATTTAACATTTAACATTTAACATTTAACATTTAACATTTAACATTTAACATTTAACATTTAACATTTAACATTTAACATTTAACATTTAACATTTAACATTTAACATTTAACATTTAACATTTAACATTTAACATTTAACATTTAACATTTAACATTTAACATTTAACATTTAACATTTAACATTTAACATTTAACATTTAACATTTAACATTTAACATTTAACATTTAACATTTAACATTTAACATTTAACATTTAACATTTAACATTTAACATTTAACATTTAACATTTAACATTTAACATTTAACATTTAACATTTAACATTTAACATTTAACATTTAACATTTAACATTTAACATTTAACATTTAACATTTAACATTTAACATTTAACATTTAACATTTAACATTTAACATTTAACATTTAACATTTAACATTTAACATTTAACATTTAACATTTAACATTTAACATTTAACATTTAACATTTAACATTTAACATTTAACATTTAACATTTAACATTTAACATTTAACATTTAACATTTAACATTTAACATTTAACATTTAACATTTAACATTTAACATTTAACATTTAACATTTAACATTTAACATTTAACATTTAACATTTAACATTTAACATTTAACATTTAACATTTAACATTTAACATTTAACATTTAACATTTAACATTTAACATTTAACATTTAACATTTAACATTTAACATTTAACATTTAACATTTAACATTTAACATTTAACATTTAACATTTAACATTTAACATTTAACATTTAACATTTAACATTTAACATTTAACATTTAACATTTAACATTTAACATTTAACATTTAACATTTAACATTTAACATTTAACATTTAACATTTAACATTTAACATTTAACATTTAACATTTAACATTTAACATTTAACATTTAACATTTAACATTTAACATTTAACATTTAACATTTAACATTTAACATTTAACATTTAACATTTAACATTTAACATTTAACATTTAACATTTAACATTTAACATTTAACATTTAACATTTAACATTTAACATTTAACATTTAACATTTAACATTTAACATTTAACATTTAACATTTAACATTTAACATTTAACATTTAACATTTAACATTTAACATTTAACATTTAACATTTAACATTTAACATTTAACATTTAACATTTAACATTTAACATTTAACATTTAACATTTAACATTTAACATTTAACATTTAACATTTAACATTTAACATTTAACATTTAACATTTAACATTTAACATTTAACATTTAACATTTAACATTTAACATTTAACATTTAACATTTAACATTTAACATTTAACATTTAACATTTAACATTTAACATTTAACATTTAACATTTAACATTTAACATTTAACATTTAACATTTAACATTTAACATTTAACATTTAACATTTAACATTTAACATTTAACATTTAACATTTAACATTTAACATTTAACATTTAACATTTAACATTTAACATTTAACATTTAACATTTAACATTTAACATTTAACATTTAACATTTAACATTTAACATTTAACATTTAACATTTAACATTTAACATTTAACATTTAACATTTAACATTTAACATTTAACATTTAACATTTAACATTTAACATTTAACATTTAACATTTAACATTTAACATTTAACATTTAACATTTAACATTTAACATTTAACATTTAACATTTAACATTTAACATTTAACATTTAACATTTAACATTTAACATTTAACATTTAACATTTAACATTTAACATTTAACATTTAACATTTAACATTTAACATTTAACATTTAACATTTAACATTTAACATTTAACATTTAACATTTAACATTTAACATTTAACATTTAACATTTAACATTTAACATTTAACATTTAACATTTAACATTTAACATTTAACATTTAACATTTAACATTTAACATTTAACATTTAACATTTAACATTTAACATTTAACATTTAACATTTAACATTTAACATTTAACATTTAACATTTAACATTTAACATTTAACATTTAACATTTAACATTTAACATTTAACATTTAACATTTAACATTTAACATTTAACATTTAACATTTAACATTTAACATTTAACATTTAACATTTAACATTTAACATTTAACATTTAACATTTAACATTTAACATTTAACATTTAACATTTAACATTTAACATTTAACATTTAACATTTAACATTTAACATTTAACATTTAACATTTAACATTTAACATTTAACATTTAACATTTAACATTTAACATTTAACATTTAACATTTAACATTTAACATTTAACATTTAACATTTAACATTTAACATTTAACATTTAACATTTAACATTTAACATTTAACATTTAACATTTAACATTTAACATTTAACATTTAACATTTAACATTTAACATTTAACATTTAACATTTAACATTTAACATTTAACATTTAACATCATGAATTTGGAAATCATCTAAAAGAAAATAAGCCAATTTTTTTTAGTGAGAAATTCCGGGAAACAAACCTGCTATCTTTATTTTACACCAAGAGACATAATTAGTTTTAGTACAACTTTTCGGAAATAAATTGCTCATTTTTTTTCTATTTCAAATTGGAAACCAGCATTAATAAATAGCACAAAAAAACGTCTACAGTTTTACGTTTCACCAATTTTTATACGATTTAATTATGTCAAAAAATACTTTTTAAATTTTCATTTCTTTCTTGATTTCGATCCGGCCATTTGTAATTGATTTTTTGCGAAATGAAACAAAGTTTTGAAAAATTTTAATGAAATAAATTGATTGGATTGTCATTGTTTATTAATTAAACCTTAATTGTGTTGTGAAATTGTAAATATAGCTATTTTAATAAACAATTAATTGTGATTTTGGTGTATTGAAATAAAAGAAAATCATTTTATAATAATGTGTGTGTGAGTGTTACAGCAACCTACAACAACAACGGCAAAAATCAAGAAAATCAGTTTTGATTTGTGAAAAGTGAAATTTTTTTTTGGTTTTAATAAAAGAAAATATATTTTACTCTATATTATATGTGTGTTAAAATATTACATAAAATCTCGTTTGTAATTGGTTTACTATACTAATAAAAATTATATTACGTGAATATTATTGCTAATATACAAATTCAACAGAGATGGAACGGATAGAACGTAATAATTATTTTAATTAGGATTTGTAAGTCAAACACTTTAAATATTCTAATTACATTTAATTAAGTAGTTTTCTTAATTAGACAACTTTGCACACGATTTATTCTAAAATGTGGTTTCGAGTTTTTAAATAAAAAATAAAATAACAAAATGGTTGGCATGTTTTTTATGCCTGCATATCTCGTGTACTATATTGACATGTACAGCTGATCGACCATTGTCTTGGGTACAATAAATTGTTGCTGTGAATTTATTAATTTAAGCTAAAATTTTAAAAGCGACAAACTATATTCGTATTCCAATTATATAATCATCAGAAACTTTTTTACTTACATAAATTTACAAAAATACAAAAGTTACAGCTTAAATCACTACAAAAGTAAATTGGTGCGCAAGATCTTTGTGTGTGTATGTGTATATATATACATTCTTGTACAGCTGTCCTTATTGTTGTTGTTTTTCATTTTAAGATGAAATTTTTTTCGAGAAACAAGAAAATTGTACATAATATACTACTATATTTTCCAGTTATACAAGCATTTTTCTTCTTTGTTTCCCATTGTATTTCGCATCGTGGTTTTATCGCATATAAGTTCACAAGACACAATTCAACAAAGCGATATTTCGATCGATATACAAATTACATACGCACATTTGGCTTATGAATTACGAATTCTCGATTACACAATAGCATATAATTGTAACATGTACTTAACTCGTATCATAATCATTAGACTTGTTAATTTGTAATTTGAGGTCGGTTACTTCGATCAATTATTTATCATTGTGACATGGGTCTAAATTTAAGTAGACCATCGTTTCAAAAAGATAGTTAAAATTTTAGAGCGACATTCAAGTTGCCGATCTGTCAGCCTTACGCACATGGACTGACCGGAAAAAGGTCTTACGACCAATTCAATTCAAAATGCATCAATTATAAATATTTTACTTAAGTACATAATACTTTTTTAATGAAAGGTTTTAGTTTCAATTATGGTAATTTAAAACTTATATCTAATTTAAATATTTAAGGAAATACTAGATATGTGACACAGAAAATACATTTCTATTCCATTCGCTCTATATATTCATAATAATAATCATCAACCATGTTTCAACCATCCGATTCTATAACTGGATTCAATCCCGAGCTAGTTCTTTACATTGTTTTAGACAACAGAAAAAGCGAAGAATTTCTCTATACCTTACCAAATGGTGGTCCTGCTCTCAGAGATCGCATTTCGATTCTAAACTTGTGTGCTTATAAAGCTATATACAGCCCAGGGTTTTATGGGGTAAGTCGCTTATATCACAATTCACACCACATGCAAATATCAAAAGCGACCATACATTTATGGTATTGGGAACTCCACATCTCTTTAAAACGTGCGGTTACCCTCTTTAGCGTTATGGTTTCTAAAACCAGGACCTGGTTTCACGTTTACAGAAGATATATTATAACGTACGATTATAGAGTATCGGCGACAAAGCTTCTCTTGTTCTTGCATATTTCCTGATGCACATACAATTTCATCTGATTTAGAAGAGCATAATATGTAATCCGTGCATAAACAAGAACTAAGTACTAAGATATTTATCACCTTTTGATAGATTTTCTTTCTAAAATTTCTAGAAAAAACGGTATAACGCGAACTTTCCATTCATCGAGCATAATGTAGCGTCGCTTTGCTAATCGAATAAGGTCGTAAAAATAGTTCAACAAAAGCTCCTCAATTCACCAAACGGTTACTTTTTAAGTATAGTCTCTGTATGGCTAGTGTGATTTTCTGATGTGGTCTGCGTTAGAAAACTTTTGTCTGTCGTATTTAAAACATGTTGAACTTTGCGTAAATAAATATCATTGACGCCTTCACGTTCACTGCGCAATTTGCTGGGTTGTTCCACTGTATTCGAAACTCTACGGAAAGGCGATACTAATCATAAATGTTCCTATTAATTTGGTAGCCGACTTATATGATCACACATCTTGGACGATTCGAACCGTTATAAATGTACACATAGTCAATTTGAATTCAAAACGTCTTCTTCGGTAAGATAATTTCATGAGGCAGTAATTAGCAAGACAATAAATTCGTGTGCAATCACAAAGAACATTATCCTGTAAATATTTAATAAAGGGGCCTATAGTATCTCATACTTCGGTCAAATTTTTGACAACTCTAGCATTAAAGTCACAAATCACAATCCTGACGTCATTCTCCGTTATAATACCCTTTAGATTATACAGCTTGTTGTAAAATTAATCTATATCTTTGGGTTGAGTAACATCTATGAACGTAAAAATCTGGCAACGCGAACAGTGTTGCAAGCTAAAAAGGATCACAAAAAGAAGGTTAAAGAAGTGTTGCGGCAAGTTTTAAACGGTGGCTATAGCAATCGGACATTTTGTTCTTTTGCTGGTAAAGTCAAAAACAACTTCTTAGATAGTAAGAAATCATCCATACCACCTCTAAAAGTCACGTATATCCAGGCGTACTCACTAAACGTCTGGCAAACATTAACACCCACGGTCCAGATGGTATTCCCCAATTGTTCTTAAATATTGTTGGAAATTGCTGTCAAAGCAACAATCATGTTAATTCTACCGATCTATGTCTTCTTGCATTTTGCCCTCCATCTAAAAAAAAATTGGTAACATACATCATGTGCCAAAAAAGGGCAGCAAATCGAACCCTTCGAATTGTCGTCAAATCGCTTTCGTTCTAATGTTCTTTCTAAAGTACTTGATACCATAATATCCGATCGTGAGTATGGTTTTGCGAAGGCCTTTCAGCAAGTAAATTAATAAATATTGCCACGGAACAGATGAATTCATCATGCTTGTGAATCACAAGCCATTGTGCTCGATATCTCGAAGGCATGTGATCACATGTGGTATAGGGGATACAGGTTTGCTGTGCAAATTTAGGATAGTTGGCCTTCACGATTCTTTAATTTTATGGATTGAGAATTTTCGTTTTTGCCGCAAAATCCCAGTGGTGGTGGATGGCGTGAATTCCGTTCCACAGCTTTGTAAACGTTGGTTTCGCTCAGTGATCCGCCCTTTCACCTTCTCTTTTTCTAATTTTCATTAATGATCTTGGGTTGAACAAATAAACAAAGCAGCAATTGGTGCAGCCAAATGCCTTGGTTTTTTACGACGATGTAAGTTTTATTTTACTTCACCAGAAACTACAAAATACAAGATCTATTAAGACCCTGGTTAGAGAATAATTCTCATATTTGGACAGGTGCACAGAAAATTCACTTAACTGTACTCAATAGAGATCAAAACCGAACATCGAATGATTGTAAACGTAAATTTACTATCAAATCTTGATTCTGTTTACCATAGGCCTAATGTGAAAGCTTTATGCGTGTTCTACAAATACTTGTATGGTTATTGTTCATCCATCAGATCTTTATGGATTTATGCCTGGGTTTTCAAGGTATGCGCGTAATTTAAGACAGCATATGCGCAGATACAATTTGGGGATCAGATTCGCCAGATTAATACATCTTAGTCTGAGACGTATAGAGGTTTGGCTGCAAAGCTTAACACTGATGGAGATGAGTGGTTTACTTATGCAGATAAGAATAATCGCTCAATTAAAGATATGGCTAGGGGCATCTATCCAACTTGTTCAAAGGAGGATATAATAGAACATCTAATAGGCAATGGGTTAAAAACAGAAGATATGTTCACATGACCAAAAATAGAAAATGCAGAAAGTGTTCAAATCACTAAAAAGGGATTGCTCTTATTTATGCGCTTATATTTAATAACAAAGAAAATTTTAAAAATATGTACAACATAAAGGCCATCCTCAACATGAGAGTCAGAATAGAACATTTGAGAAAATCGACTGGCCAAATTCCTCAATGTAAAAAATACCAAGGCTATAACCACACCCAAAAATATTGTAACCGAAAGCCTAGTTGTGTCAAATGTGCAAGAAGACACATCGTCAAAGCGTGTCTTTTAAGTAAAAACATTACCGCGAAATGCATTAACTGTAAAGGGCAGCATGCAGTAAACTATAGAGGATGTAAAGTAGCTAAAATACTACAAAGAATGCTTATTCTATCTTTTAAGCAAAAAGCACTACAACAAAACCAAATAATACCTGTCGGAGCCTACTATGAATTTAGAGAAAAGTGAATCTCAAGCAAACTCGATAAAACAATACATAAAAAATACACACAGATCGTAAAACAACGGGATTTGGTGAGAAATAAGGACGGTACCGATATCCTAATTTTTCTCCGATTCTGAAATGCATAGAAACCTTAAATATCCGGCTTCGGAAAAAACAGAGAAGCTCTAAATAGGCGCTTAAATATTTAAGGTACAGTGATTTGGTCACAAGTTTCTAAGAGAGCAACGATTTCTATCCGATACTATTTTATGGCAGAAATAAGAGCATTAAATTACGACCATCCAGATTTAAAATTGTATTTAATAAAGGTTATTGCCTAACTTATTATCGCGGCGCAAGCAGCTCAGGAAGTTGAAAACAATCATTTATATCATACCATACTGAGAATACTGGTCTCATCGTTTTGTCATTGGTATGTTTAGGCGAAGTAGTCCATAGCTTTGTCAAAAATTTTAGTAAAATATTAATATTGTGCACATCTGTTTTACCATTACTCATAAACTTCCATAATATCAACTAAGTAACATAAGCACTTACTACAATGTCTATGTTCCGTAATGGGGCCACATTGCTTTGTTGAGATAGAAATGATGCTTGGGTTAAAATCTCAAAAGGCCGATAACGTTAAAAAAATAAGTGTGCTTTAGCCCAAAAACAATTAGCAAAGAAAACCGTCAATCAAGCTAGATTTATGGTCCGTTTCAATGTCAAACGACAAACTCAACCCAAAACAAATGTTGTGTAAATATCAGTATGTTGTGTAAATATCAGTAAATAGTGACAGACATAGAGACCAACTAAGACTTGAGAGAGGGTCAAGTTCAAGATTAACACACTTAGTTAGTAATAGCGTTTTGTGAACTAATCATTTAGCTATACAATAGTTTACCAGTGGTACAATTTAATCAAAATTTGACGTATGCTTAAAAGGAATTACAATTTTGCATTTTAAGAGCAGTTGTTGAAATATTATGTAGTTGTCGAAAATATGTTTTTTTTAAATTGAACAAAACAAATGTTTTTTATTGTTTTAGACAATTTTTTTTCTGTTTCAATTGTATTTTTGTATCTTTTAAATGTAAATGTTTAAAATATTTTAACAATTATTAAAAACATCACATTTTTAAACACTTACAACTTACATAAAGTTCCTTTCTGCCTGCCTTAGACAATTTAATTTTTAAATCCAAAAAACATTGTTGTTGGTTTAGATATACTACATTTCATTTACAATTCTTTATGGTAATCCCCATTTGACAAGAAAATAATCGTGGTTGATCTATATTTGACTAAACGATAAAATTATCATATGAAAATACAGTATAATATGGGCCTTACTTAAGAAATACACTGTCGTACTACAGATGTTCACCTTATCTACATTTTTGTCAAATTGAGTTATAGATTCAAATCGATAGATATCCATATATGCATATCCATATATATCCATATATATTTTTGATTATTGTAATTTTTAAAAAAATCAAAATATATTCAAAAAATATATGTATGATTAACCAAAGTATATTTAATTTTAACACAAAAAAAGCTTGGCTTAATCAAGAATAACTTAACTAACGCATTTTAATCAGAAACGCCCTAAAGAATTTGCAGATAAGGCGTATTTATTTCAAATGTATTAGCTAAATTTGAACTGCTTAGTTTGCCCTAGTTTAGAATGCACTTAAGGCAAATTGTATATTTTGTAAAACTGACTTAAGTGTTATTTACCATTGGTGAATTTAAACAAAAATGACTTATCAACAGAAAAAAAACCGTATCTATAACAAAAATATTACATTATTTAAAATACAATTAGTAATATTAACGAACCATACACGACTTATGTGTAGGTAAGATATAAATACTTCATAAGTAAAAACTAATTTTCAGTTTATTTTGTAATATCATTGACTTATTGATAAATAAGTCATTATTGATTACTATTAAAGAATGATTTTTATCCTTTGTGTTAGACAAAACACTGTTTTATTTATTTTTTCATAAAAAACAACATTATTTTTAATGTTTATGTGGCAAAATTGTTGTACTTATTATAATGGTTAATCACAAAACAATTTTATGATTTTTTTTAATGAATTTTATGCAAAACTAGTTTGTAAATTTAAACTTCAATTTCCTCAAAAGTCATTTTTTCCAGCTAAAGATGTATATCTGTAGGACGGCAGTACATTTATACATACAATCAAATCTTGCTGAAAATGCTAGTTCTTTCTTTACAGTGTGATTTAGCCTGTTAACGAACATACTTGGTTGATTCTTTTGATACTGCGGATGAAAGCCATACTTCTAGTTTTTTAGCTTGGTTGGTCACAATGGCATTAAAAAGATTTTGGCTGTACAGGTAAAAGTTTAGTTAGCAACGCTGCGAATATGGTAAACATGTAAGACGAATTGGGAATGGTGGAGAGCCTCGAAAACTGCGTTATAATAACTTACGAATATTCTGCCAATATTTTAAATTTGCTTGCTCATGACATGGAAGTCTAAGCTGTTAAAAAACACGTAAAACAGATAATGAATTGTTTTATAAACCATCATTATCCAGCTGCCAAGTATAAGCAAGCAGGTGGCAAAACTCTTAAATTACCAAGTAATGTGTGCTGAAAAACTTTAGCTAATTGTATGGAATCATACAACGAATTATTTAGCCATAAAATTTGCCAAATTTTAATAAAAGTTTGTTCCACAAATCCCACAGGTATTGACGCTGCAATTCCATTTAAAATAAATAATTCGGCCTTAAAGATATTGTCGGAGAATTGTCTAGCATAACTGAAATGAGTTGCCGTTGCTCTTGATCGAGCTCAAAAAAACAATTGCACAATCGATGAGATTCTGCTTGCCTAAACATCGAAAAACACTTAATGTTCAGTATCCGATTTACAAGCTTGCAACAAAAGACTTTAAGAAGCAAGCACTCAATCCGACTCACTTCATTGCCAATATAACAGACCCGCGGTTTCAGAGATTAAGATTAAGTCCGGCTCAATTTGAATCCTATTCGTTTAAAGTTAAGCAATCAGTATAAAAAACATGTTTAGAACATAAGTATATTAGAAATGTTTTAATGATTTTAAGTTTAAAACAAAACCATTTGTTTCGAACATGTTTTAAACAGTGATTTAAACAAAAAAGTTTTAAACTTGCCAGCCCTGCAAATACTATGTCAGTAAATTATTTTAGTTGGGTTTGGAATGGGATTACTATTAATTTTTTATTAAAAGAGTTTTCGATTTTAAAATCGTTTATCATACTGGAACAGATAAACTAATTGATATAAAAACTGCATATTCAACTGCCTAAAACTAATATTTGAATGCATTAAAAGCTTTACTTGAGTTGAGCATCTTGCACGTTAGTTAATGTTGACACATTCATAGAAGTTCATAGTTATCATTTTTTAAGAATAAATATAGTTTATTTAACTCCAAAATAGGTTTACATTATTAAGCTATTTCAAATTGCTGTTATACATTATCTAAGGTATAAATTATTAGCTATATAAAACTGCATCGGGGCACAGGTATAAACAATTTGAAAACTTTATTTAAAATATATAGAGTTAAACACATTTTTTTAAATAAAAATTACCTGTTTAAAGTTACCTGATATTGGTATTATTGATGATTATTTTTGTAATTCAGTGGCAACTTCAAGCATAAGTGCGTTATCTTTGACACATATACAAAATATTCGGGACGTGTTACAAAAAATTCTATCCATATAAAAATATGTTTTCAAAACAACAAATCAAATCGACGGGCCAGTTTTGCTCCAATGTTACTGAACGAAATAGTGAGCGAAAAAATCCAAAATTTTTGTTATCTTTTAAGTAAGAAGTTTTACTATTTTAAACAAACTTTACGAAAATGGCAGGGGAAATTTCAAAGTTAAATTACTTATATGCATATCACTCGAACTACAACGATACGGTTTTGTTAGGTTATACATTAGTCATTAGCTACTAGTGAAATGCGACATACTGCAGAAAACTCGACCAAATATACTTCTCAGGTTATTCGAGGAACTACTAAAAAATTAAAGTATCTCATAAAAAATTAGTAACAAATAATGCATCTAACATAGAAATATGAAGCAAAACCTTAAAAGACATGTTAAAGGTCACATAAATTGTTTTATAGATGATCGTCGTACTACCTAGATATTTTAGCGGATGATCAATAAACATTACGCGAGAGTTACTTTTATTCTAAATTAATGTATGAGTTACAATCATAACCATTTTATTTTTTTGATGATAATAGCCATATATGAAGTTGTTAATATCCTTTTTAAAAAATCCTATTCTTAGTAAAAGGCTTTATTATTCTTACGCATCTTACTATATTCGTGTCCAAGATCAGGATAGCCTTGAGTAGTCGGTGTTTTCGCGAGACATATAGCAAATCTCATATTCTTTATTTTGCAAACATTGAAATACTTACCTCAATATCATTCTTGGTACAACCCCATATCGACTGTGTTTAATTTGTCATCCTTGCAGGAGGCTATGGTAAGTACAGATCCGGTCTAAGAACTGTGCATTATGAACCACCTTCCATGATTTTCTTAAGTTTAAAATCATCATCCTTTTAAGCTTAATTCGAAAGTATTTTTAAGCGATAATGCCGGATTTCTTGTGGCTTTTAAATGATATTGTCCAAACGACCACATACTTAAATATGATGATAATTTTATAATTATATAAATTAA
The DNA here is from genome assembly GCA_963556175.1 of Tipula confusa. Classification (NCBI taxonomy): domain Eukaryota; kingdom Metazoa; phylum Arthropoda; class Insecta; order Diptera; family Tipulidae; genus Tipula; species Tipula confusa. Next base: position 135,599,764 of record OY744475.1, read on the forward strand.
TTATCTAAAAAAGTGCACATTTAACTGCAAGATTTACCAACAGACATAATATTTAAAGTTACGACTTTTAGTTGCGGAAGAAATTTTACATCTCTTAATTACAATCAAAGATATAAGTACTTTTTTCTATATCCTCTGTTGATGTGCCGAGTACATACCAACCCTCATTCATGTTGACAACATGTTCCTTAGATCTTTGAAACCTCACTAGATATTAATTAAAATTGGCACATCAGGAAGTGCCAATAATGTTTAAGGATGTTTAAGGAAGTTCTCCTTAAACATCATTTGTACAAAGTTTGGAATTAAGGAATTTAGACCAAAAATCAAAAAGTTTAATAACATTAAAAGTTTAAAAGTTTCATTAGTCATACTGTACTAATCAATATGTAACGAAAAATTGACTTGTGTAATACGTAAGTACATTCATAAGTATATAATAAACTGTAACGGAAACAACCTCGGTAAACAGAAATAAGTCCTTGAATACTTACAATGTTAGTTGAAAATTCATTATCGATTTTTGTTGGCGGAATATAGTAACTAGTATGTATTTACTAATTTAGTTATACATATATTGTATGTATGCATATATTGTATGCATGCATATATATATATATATATATATATATATATATATATATATATATATATATATATATATATATATATATATATATATATATATATATATATATATATATATATAATATTTATATATATATATATATATATATATATATATATATATATATATATATATATATATATATTTATATATATATATATATATATATATATATATATATATATATATATATATATATATATATATATATATATATAAAATTAAAGTACTTATTATTCATTTGATTCAACAGAATTGGTAGTATTGCCATTAAATTAACCGAATGCTGATAAAAAATAGTTTTAATTATTGTTGTTTGATGTTTCTATACATTATATATTCCATATGCAAATTAATATGTTGAATGAAATAAAGAAGACATAAAACCAAGTTTGCCATACAATTTTGCTTTATCAATGTGTGTATATAGTTCTCTCGCTGCTTTTATGAATCATATAAGTTGGTGGTTTTGTATAAGTTCGATAATTTGAAAAAATTTATTTTGCATGTCAGGTTTTGAAGACAATTTGCTATTATTTGCTATCTTGTATAGAATATATTTTACTTAATAATTGTTTCAGTTTGCAATATTTCAATTAAAAGTTTATTTTAGTTCTTTCATGTCTAAATTTATTGCCTAAATAAATTCTAATTTTAGTTTTATTTAAACAACTGATTAAAATCGTTGTGGTTTAAGTTTTTGATTGAAATATAAAACATTTGTTCATGAATTTATTATGCCTTAAACATATGTTTGTCACATGAATTACAATTTTTGTAATATAATTTTGTGAAAAAGGTATGATTAGCCATAATAAAGTTACATTTATTTTGCACATTTCGTAAAATCAAACCTTTGAAATTGAATCAATTCTGTTAAGTATAATTAATGTTCAGGCAAATGTCGAGTGCAATATTAAGAAATCGCAATATAAGTTAAAAGCAATTTTCTCCAGTGCATAGCACATAAAGCAATTTTATAGTGAAACTTGGTCCAGTTATTCATTACTCGATTGCTGCGCGTGACCTGTGTACGTCTTACTTATTCTAAGAAACATCTCCACCCATTAACTTGAAAGCTTGGATAATTTTTAAACTGGAAAATTTTGTGAAAATATTTTGGGTTGAAGTTTAATCGTGCGATCATTCTAAAACCTCAACATTATACGCTTCTATAGTCAAGAATAAAGCCATAGGCGCTCTTTGTTGTGTTGCTTTGGAAATTTTACAACAACAACAACGAAATTTACAAAAACAATCGCACTATATAAATCCAAAAGAGATTTATATTAAATCGAAAGTGGATTTAAGATAAATCCAAAAAAAAATTTGATTTAATATGTTTTAATTCTCATTTTCAGTTAAAAAGCTCACCACTTGATTTTATTTTTCTTATTAGTTTGGTAGCAACATAGGGGTATCATAAAACTAAATAAGCCTTTTTGCTGCCTTCCAGAGCAGTATTCCGTATTCTTAGTTGTAGTTAAAATTCTAAAAACTTTCTCTATTGTTTCGTTTTCTACTTCCTTAATGATTGCCGTAAGCTTGTTATACAATCCTTCTTGAATAGTATTGTGCGGGGCACGACTCATCTTTCCGTACTTGTCTTTTTTCCTACATTTAATTCCTTCTATTGGGTATATTAATGATTTTGTTTGGCTACTTCAAATCTCCGATAGCTCGCAGGGTGCTGCCCTCTGCAATTAACTCATTTTGGTGAGGCATTTCTTTGTTAGTTTATTACATTTATGTTGGTGCTTGCTTACCAGCACTTTTTACACACCTTGTCTTTCGTCTACAGTATTTTGCGTATGGTTAAAACCTTGAAATTTTATGCATTGCAGAATTTTCGTCTAAGTTCCTTTTTCATTGCTTCTGTTTACATTCTAATGGTATGGTAGTTATATTGTATATATTTTAAATGTTTTCGGAGTCAGCAAACGTCAGCATAAAGAGAAGAAGTCCTCTTTTTGTTATAGTACATAATAGTACATAATAATATTCACGGCATCCAGAATTTTGATTCCTTTATTTTGAAGTTCTTCGGTTATGTATTTACTTGGACAGGTTGGGTGTTTTCTCCAGCAATAACTTTGATAGGGCGAACATTTTTATTTTCTTATGTGTGCCATTGATATTTCCCACAATCCCGTTTTATTATTAAATTTCTGCACGCATTTGAGTTAGATGTGTTTATTTTGCATACGGTATTGTTCAAGGCTGTGATTTAAATACTCAGAAGTTGGTTACTCCTATGATGTTTACCGATGGTGGTAATGCGATTGCTGTGCTATTTTGTGGTCTGACTTTTCCAGCTTTAGAGCTTTTAACCCCGCTTTCATTTTCTTGGGTTCTCTTTCTAAATATTCCTTTTTCGACCTTTATCTTCTGAAGTATAATTTTTATTTGTTCTACATTCGTCACGGGATTTCTTTTATTCGGTTTGATTGGCATTTTGGATAATATAGCTTTTATTTATCGTAATTTCTGTTTTAGTTCTTGATTTTATTTTTCTAAGTTATGTTATCCATATATAACGCTACTAGAACCGGCTTGATCAACTAATGAGTTGCTTCATGTTTCATTTGAAGGTGATCTTAATATTAGGATTTCGTTGAAATAGATTAAAAGTTTCCTTATTATGCAATAGAAGGCTCACCCCAGATTCATAGGGCATGTTTCGATAGAGATAGGATTAACCAATGTTGATAATAGTGTTACACCTTGGGTATTAATTTTTTTTTGTTGGTACTATTGCATAACTAATTTGAATGACTAATTAGCTATATTGCTGCACTGCTACAAAGGGGTTGAGTACCATAATCGTTCGGTCTATAGTATGTACATTGCCCAGAGTACACCTGTATCCATTTGTCATACTGCGAGGAGGCTGTCAATGTCGCCCCCTAAATATAGAAGAATATTGGGTCTCAATAATATTACGTGTATTTATTACAATACATGGTGGATGGCAATGCCATCCACCATGCGGGTGGATGGCAAAGCTAACTTTCGTAATCTATTTTCAATACTACCAAAAAATCTCTTTGTAAAATAGTGTTGTTCTTTGTGCAGGTCCCCTCATTAAGCAATAAAACCATCCGGACTCTAAATTAAACTTTGTCTCATCTGAAATATGAATCTTACATTATTTTTGTTGAAAATAATATAATGTGTATTCTCTTATCGTTAGAACTACCGATAGATTGGATAATTTGGCGCTTATTACCTTTAGCTTTTCTTTCAGCCTGCGTTGTTATTTTGACCATAATTATTTGATACTCTTAAAAATGTAGGGATTACTTTATCAAAACGCCACAATCTTTGATAAATTTCCCAAACATAGTCATATTCTTCCTAGAAACCATAACTTTTTGGTGGTTCGATTAATTAAGTCAAGCAAATAAGTCAGTTGTTTAAACACTCTTAAGATATCAACAATTTTACATTGTAAAATATGTTAAAATTAAGAAGTTCTATTGTTCTGCTATCCAGTGTTTAACTTTCCGTCAAACTACCCTGATCTCGTTGCGCCATATAAAGAATAATTACATTTTTTCATTAGTTATTAGAAAACAAAAATTATTTATTTTGTATCTTATTCTTATGCAATAAAATTTTTAAAGAAAAGCAATTATTTATCTCGTTTATACATGTATATATATATATATATATATATATATATATATATATATATATATATATATATATATATATATATATATATATATATATATATATATATATATATATATATATATATATATATATATATATATATATATATATATATATATATAACAATCGTTGAAGTGGAGTTTCCGATTCTTAAATACATATAAAGTAAGCTTATCGCTTATTTCAAAGTTCAGTTTACCATTTTAATATTCTAATAAATTTCAGTAAGTTTTTTTTATAATTATTTTTAATCTGTCCCAAAAACACAAAATTGTTTACAGACCATTTTCAATATCATTCACTCGTTTCGCAAATTCATTCAATACAAAAAAAAAGTTGTACACTTATATGTATCCAATTTCTAACTAAACAAATACAAACAATTTTCGTTGTCAAATGAAGGTAAAAACTACGAATAATAATTTTAAACCACGTTTCAATTAAACCCTAAGATGTCGACGCCATAATATATGTTGCAATTGATTAGTCAACTGTGGAAGTACCAACTTATTACTGTAAAAATCAAATTGGAAAGTCTTGTAAAGAATATACATAAAAACTTATGTACATCTTGCATAACTTTCCAATGAATATGATGAATTTATGATATTCATGCGGAATTTTTTTAACTACGAGTAGAAAAAAGATTACTGACGAAACGAAAGAAAAAAGTATAAAGATTTCTGTCTTTGTATATAGTTTGCAGTTTACTGTTCAAAGTCAAATTTTAAGTAATTTATTTCAATGGCAATAAAAAAATTGTATGTACAACAAATATGTAATCTAAATAGGAGTATATACATATTATAAGTATATATAGAAGCATATTGGAGTAGAGAAATATGAAAAAATTCTATTTGTATAAGTTATTTTACTTGCGCTTGTCTCTAAGATCATAAATTTAAATAAACATAAAGCAAATATTTTGATTGTTGTTTGCTTCGTTATATGTACTCGAATATAGTAAAGTTTAATTGAAACAAAAAAAAATTTACTCCACATATGTAGTAACTAAATTCCAGTAACTACACTGGAGTGTAAGGGGTCTACACTTTAATTGGATATCTAATTGGTGACCTAAATAAATGATGCATGGAATGTAATACCTCTGATTTATTTTTACCAAAATAATCTACAAGTAAATACGTAAATTTTATTTACTTTTATAAGTACGTATTTATGTCACGCTGATCCTAAACCATAATACATTTTTAATGTTCGCCATATTATGTTTCCTTATGTGATATCTCTTTATAGTATTATGGATTTTAGTTGTAACCCGAAAACAAAGCATTAATCGATTTTTGAAGAAGTTTTGAAATAACTTAATTCATCCATGCTATGATTGAGTGATAATCTTTATGATCCCCTGTCTTATGAAAATGTGATAAGTATAAATAAAAATTGTATACGAAAGTTTAGTAATTTGTACATACGAAATTAACAAGAGTATTCAAATCTTTTATTTTAGAAATATTAAAATTTTGTATGACTTAATCAATAAGTACTTATCTTAAGGCTATGCCATTTCTTTAATTTATATTATTCAGATGCGTTTTGCCAAACACTGATGGCCGAGTTTACGGTAAATGAAAATTATGAAATTATTTCCAAACAGCTCTAAAACTTTTCGTAGAGTACAGCTTTGATACAACATAGTTCATCAAAAATAAAAATAATTACTAAACTAATGGAACAGGGAAATTTTTAAGAACATAAGTTTATCATTGTATTTTGCGTAACCTTCTCTGTAATTGATAAATAGTCCACAAATATTTTAAACATTAAACATTATATTGACTTCAAAAAAACAAGATTACATTTAACGCAATTCGAGCTGCTCGATTTACCCTTGTAAGTAGTTTACAACTCGGTCGTTTTAATATCACTGCCTAATTCATTGGAGTTCAAACGTAAATATTTCAAACTGTAATCTAAGGTGTACCTGTCGTTTGTCTACAACTGGTTCCAGCTTAGTTAGAAATTTTTTTTGTGAAAATCTTGATAATTGTTATAAGTCTACATATTAAAAGATATGTCAATGTTGGCTTTAATTTTTTTCGTGCAGAACGTTACAAAAACTCACACCTATACATAACAGCTTGTCGGAGTTTGCATGATATTAAGACCGAGCAATTCATCAATGTTCCTGTGCTAATTCTTCAAATTAAAATGGCAACGATCCATTTAGTTTTTTTACAATACCTCGCATCCTAATAATTCTTATTCGTTACCTATCACAGAGGTTGAAATCATGGAAATTATTTCGCTACTAGATAATAAAAACTCTTGCGATGCAGTTCGTATCTACTTATACTATCATACAATTAAACAAGTAAATGGAAACATTTCTAAAGTTTTAACTTATTTATTTAAGTTGAGTTTTTCTAGAAGGATATTTCTTATGTCATTTAAAAATGCCTATGTCCTTAGTCATCTGAAATACGAATGAGATAATGCAACATATTCCAGAACTAAAACTATTTCTAAATACAGAAAAATAGATATATGCCTATAATATCTGAAACTCGTGTTACTAAAACTTCATTTGCTAAAATACGTTATCACGCCTGACGCCATCCATCCAGCAGGAAAAACGAGAGAAGCCACAACTATATTTGTAAAAAAAACATCAAACACCATAAAAAAATAAAAGATAATGTGAAGAAGAAATTATGCAAGTAGCCACTATCAATGTTCAACTAAATGGTGGAAAAGAATTCAATGTTCCATCAGTATATTGCTCTCCGCAGCATAACCGAAATAAAAAATACTATATCTCGTTGTCTAAATCATTAGGGTTTAATTTTGATGATTTTAGCGCCAAATGCGTTTTGGGGACCAATACCAAAACCCCACAAAGGAAAGGAGCTACTTGGAGGACCAATTAGAACAACTTAACAATATTACACAACAAGCAGCTTGGGATAGTACGCCTAATAGCCAAAAATAAACTCGAACACATATAAACTGTTGTTTAGAAGTTAGAGAATTGGATAGAGAAAAAAATCGTAAAGCACGAAAAACATGGAAGAGAAATCGGGCTCCACAAAGTTAACGATACTCAACTATCTTAATAATAAACTAAAATCTTTAATCAAAGAAAATTAAAATGAATCGATTCATATGTACCTTACTAGCCTTACTGGTCAAAAAGATACCGATTACTCCCTCTGGAGAGCAACAAAATGTCTAAAAAGACCTAAAACGCAAGTACCTGCAATTAAATGTGATGATTAAACTTGGACTGGAAGCGCAAAGAATTAGCCTGATTTGTTTGCATCATATCTTGGAGATACATTCAGACCTCTTCCAAGACAATTTTCAGAAGAAAACATAATACTAGTTAACAAAATTGATAGCCAAAGTATAAAACCTGTATCTTTACAAGAGTTAAAAGTTGAAATCAGCAATAACTTAAGCTCAAAAAATCTTCTGGCATGATCAATTTACAGGAAAAATAATTAAATCACTACCTGAAAAGGGATTACGAAAGCTACTTCAAATAATTAATGCAGCGTTTAAACTTAACTTTGTTCCACACCAATGGAAAGTGGCAGAAGTGATAATGATACCAAAACCCAGCAAACCACCTAACGACAAAAATCGTATAGGCCGCTTTCTTTACTTCCAAATATTACTAAATTAATCAAAAAATTGCCGCTTGAGAGACTCAAATTAACCATAGAACAAAGAGATCTTAATCCTCCCCACCACCTCGGTTTCAGAGAAAAACATTCGACTGTAGAACAGGTCCACAGAATTATGTCTGTTAAGTATCGCTGAAAAACAAAAAAAAATATGTTCAAGTATCTTCTTGGATGTAGCACAATCCTTCGATAAAGTAAAGTATGGCACAGAAGACTAGAATAAAAACTGGATCGAGATTTACCAAAGCAGTTTTATCAGATTCTAAAATCTGACTTATCTGACCGACATGTTAGGGTAAAATATAAAGATCAATACGCTTCATTGACGAAAATAACATCAGGAGTACCACAAGGTAGTGTCTTGAAACCAATTCTGTAAATCCTATCATAAGAGATTTGCCAAATACAGATGAAACTCACAGAGCATCATTTGCTGATAACACTGCAATCTTAGCAATTGGTAACGATGTAGAAGAAACAACGAGAAAAGTACAAAGAACCACTAACATGTAAAGTAACTGGACAAAGAAATGGCGAACAGAGCTAAATGAAACCATTAATTCATGTTAACTTTACCAACAAAAAAGTTAACTGGATACCAAAAGAAATCAACTCACAGCCAGTTCCACTTGCAAATACATCCAAATATCTAGGCATGACACTTTACACTAAGCTTAAGTAGAATGAGCATGTCAATAAGAAAAAAGAAGACACACTTGATTAAGAACTGACAATTTCCTTAATTTGATTATTAATTTCGGGTTTTCTTCCCCGGCAATTTCCCGAAAAACTATTTAAATAAAAGTTTCTTTACTATCATTATTGCAGAGATTATACCGAACTGGCTTCTAAATTTAAATTCATTTAATTGTACCACTTTAAAAGAACAGAGGGAGGGTGTCCCTTTGCAGTTTTTAACGATCATAGGAAGTAAAAAATATTTTTATTTTAAAATGCAACTCCTTTTTACAGTTTCATAAAGTAGAATTTAATATCGAATTTTATGAATATTTTTTCCCACAACTCGACAAAAACCAAGATCTTACCATTTAACGTATATTGTGAATAAGTAAACCTATTTTATATTTAAGGCAAACATTTTATGTTTGCAAATCGTCGTATTACTGCTTAAATTGCTTAAACGCAAAGTATGCATACCCATCCTACGCTATAGCCATCTACAAATGAGAATTGAAGTAACACAAAACAAAACCTATGCCCCATTCTCTCATGACAAATGTTTATTTATGTAACATAAAGTGTACTGTTTTATTGTAACGTTTACGAATAGTTTAGTATTGCAAACTCTTCGTAAAATGTACGTAAACGTAATGCCGTGCCAAAAGGGTAAAAACAAAAACAAAACAAAATGTTTTTTTTTTTCGTTTCTGCCCTTGTATATACCGTATAAAGGTAATGATACTCTCTTCTCTTTCTATATAGCATGTACAATGTATAACATCTAAACCTTCTAGAAGCTTTTTATAACATCAAATAAATGTTATTTATACAATTAAAGGAAATTAATAATTTTCCCTTGTAAAATTTACTGTTACTGCAGCCAAGTTTGCTACAGCAGTAGCAGTGCTTGTTGTATTATCAGTTTCAGCTGCCAAGTGCACCACTGCTGAAACTTTGCGGTAATTGGATAACGGCGACTCTCCAGTCGCCGGCACTGGGTCTCCGTTCCCTGCACCGTACGTTTCCTCCTTATCTGTTTTCTCTATGATGGATTATTTTGTTCAGGATTTCTCACCTATATACTGATGACAAAAGTAAATTTGCCCATGCATTCAGTCATGCAGTGATCATTTCCAGTTACGACGCCTGGGTTATTCCGTTTGAAATTAACCAATCAGGGCCTACCCTGCCGATCAATGGTTATACTTTTGGCGTTACCCAGGATGCAGCGCGAGGAGCTTGTACAACCGTCGCACCCCAATTGAATAAATGACGAATTTGTCTAAGTTCCTTCAGGTTTATTGTTTTCCGTTTAATTTTAACTAATCAGTGTAACGCTTTTTTTGCTATTTTTATGATGATATGTTGTACATTAACCACATTTAAAACTCTAGACTGAATTAGTTCATTTTTAATGAGCTGTGTTTCCATTTCTGGAAGTCCAGCCAGCACAAATGTGTGTTTGATATAAAATTTTTAAAGTTTTTATCACTCAATATTTTTAAAAATGTTTTTTGCAACAATAAGATTTTCCACTATACATGTATACCAAACGAGGTAAATTTTAGTTTAAAGCTATTTTTAAAACAGTCATTAGCTGCAAGGATTTTTCTGAGTGCTGGAAATGGTTGACCTCTAATGGTGATAGGAGAACAATATTTGGTATTATTATTACAACTGATAGATGCAGGTGTTGCTGTTTGTTCGAGGTTAACAATACAGCGAAACCGATTTTTCGAAAGTATTTGCGGAACATAATCAGCATCCATAATTTCATCATCAGTTAGAGCTGAATAAATCTTATGGTTTCAGATAAATACGATCCGAAAAACCGCCAAATAAAACTGTATATTTCCTCTGCTTGTGGTATCGATACAAAACCAATCATATATTAAAGCCGTCTTCTAACTTTCGTTGACACAGACAAACAAAACCGTTATGAAAAATAGGGTGTATTAGTGCTAAAATCCATATAAAAAAATGTTCATATTTTCTGTTTCTGTGGTATGTTTAATTAATTTTACAATGGTATTCGACACGTTTTTTTACTTAGAATACATTCTTATGTTCATATGACTTTTATAGCATTAGTATGCAAGGAATACACGGCTTGTAATATAGAGGGTTTTGTATCGATACCTTACATTTTTTAAAAGTGTTTTGGATCATATTGTATATTTTGAACCTTTTTTCTTTTCGCGGTTCTAGGTTTCCTTTTAGCCGATTTACATTCAACGAATTTTCCATTAAAAAAAACAGCGAGACACTAGAATGTAAATTATGCAAGGCAAACAGGGAAAAATTTCTTCTTGTATAATGTAGACGAAACCCGAGATCCAAACCCACAAATCTGTTATAAAAAGATGAACTTGATTTTTATTGATTTTTACAGGATGAAAAGTTTTATTTTATTTAAAATATTGCAATACATGTAAACAATTAGTTTAATATACTATGTTTTGGTCATCCACACAAGTAAAACCCAAATGTTGTTTTTATTTCAATTTTAACAAAATTGATTTCAAGATCAACTTCTTCTTCAAAATTCGTTCAAAGTAAATCGGCTATTCGCTGTGGTCAATCGAACATTGTTGGCTCACATTCTCTTGCGATTCGATTGTAGTAACATATCATTAACCTTTACTTTTTGCATATGCCAATTATCACAATATTTAAATTTTTATAGCTACCCAAAATAAGCAAAAAAAAAAAAAATATTCGTGCGTCACTATTTTCTTTTGGTTGTTAATTACGTATATAAATCTTTTTCGACAAATACTTCAAAATATTTACTATATCTATTATTGTCGTGATGATTTCAAAAGTTTATCTCCTAATAAAATTACTAGAACATTCTAGAATCAATTTGCAAATACTAAAAAATATTTTTTTTTTTAAATAAATTTTATTTATTATTTATTAATTTTATTTTATTAAAATCTAGTCTCGTGGACTAATGAACAATTAACTCCGGCCCGTTGGCATTTCACAGTATCTGGTCAGATACTAAAATACAAATAAAATAAATCGATTCCACTTCAATTAACACCATCAATACAAATATTTCCTTACTACCATATGATAGAATATCGAATTACATTGCGATACGATGCAAATATGTTCACAAATAGCTTGAATTGTGATAAATAATCAACTCGCTATGATTGATAACAAAACATTTAGTTCCATTCAATTTAATCGATTTTTCATCATAGCCATTGTGTTCTCTGCGCTTTATTTGTGAATTTAATAAAATTTCATAGTTCAACGATTATTATGTATAAATATTTTTTGAAGTCGATTTTATACTAAAGCAATATATTTTGATAAAGTTTGTTTGTATGTAACAATTTTAACGCAATTTCGTATAATAAACGCAAAATATGACGTTGACCTTTCGAAATTTGACAAAATTGTGATACCCACATTCCGAACGACTGACTATTTTATTTGGTTATCAAAGTATATAAATACACCAAAATTAACTTTTTTCACTTTAAAACTTTACATGTACGTATATTTTAGAATTTATTTATTTTACCATTGACTTAAAACCTTGAACTTGGCTGAGCTTAATAACAGAATAAGTAATAGGTAGTCGGTTTAGATCAAAAGTTGACATGCCATCGCGGTTAATATTGTACAGCACGAAAATTATGATATACATATTTCTTTTCCTCACGAACATAAATAGAATTCATAAAAACGAGTGCAAATTCCGTAACACTAGCATTGCGTTTTTTTGTGTGATGAGCAAACTTTTATTGAATATTAGTTCTTCGTACAGTGCGAACGACATTTAAATATTACGTATATGATTTTGACTTTATCGTTTTAACTATAAATATTTTTTCGAATAACAATCAAATTAAATGTGTTAACTAATTATCGCATTTTGCTAGTGTATATAAACTATGATAAACATATATATTTGGTTTGTGCTTGATAGTTTTGTGTATTCAAGTTTGTCATTGAAAAGTTTATTTTGTGAAAAACAAAATTGGTTACGTGCATTTCACAATTTAAATTTAACATAGTTTTTAAGTTTAAACTATAAATGAAGTTGCACCGGCTTAAATCAGTATGGTAAACTGTAATTATGAAATAGCAGAGCGAGCTTCTCATAGATTAAAGCAGCTGGAGTGATTGTTCTGTAATTTGTCAATATGGTTTTTGTAATTTACTTGTAACAGTACTACATGTAATTAGTTCGATATTTATCTAATCTATAATGTCATATGTTTACTCCAAATTTTAGTTGGATCGTGCAGCGTGCTACATATTATACTGTAAAAGTTTGTCGAAATGCTAACTATAGGGCCCTATGAAGACTATGTTTTTCCATAATTTAGAGTAATAAAATGTTTGTCTAAATTTCAAAAGTAAATTTCCCCTAACCACTATAGAACAGAGTTTAATTGATCAACTGGCTTTTTCAGCAATAATGATAGTTAAACTAAATTATCAACTAAAGAATTATAACATTGATCATTATATAAATGTTTTAATTTGAGGTAAAACTCAAGGACGCACTATTTGAAACTAAGTATTAAGCTCTTTGTCTGAAATCATTTTTTATTTGCATCTAAATCTTTCAACATGAATAATTTTCTTCAAAACTGATAGCCCTCCAAGCGGCCCAATCCGGTGTTGCTTTGCATCCATTTGGGTGATGCTTTGCAGAATCTAATTTAAATTTATTTCTAAATTAAAGGCCATCGTCTGTAATAGAGACAATGATCAGCCTTTAGATTTTGGTCTGAAAGGACACGAATTTGATACGAGTATAATATTATACAATTTAACTTTTCTATTTTTAATAGCATTCCGGGACATTCGTGTTTATACAAAAATATTCGGGCAACAATCGTTTATTAATATGAATATTATCAGCCCAAATATGAAGCTATTTTGTTTTTTCAATTGAATTCCAATAGCGCAAGTTAGAAAGACGAATATAAAGGACGAAATTAGAATATTTGTTCCAATTGAACAAAAATGATTGGAAGACGACTGACAGTTAATTTCGATATTGAACCCTTGCATACAGTTTTACAATAAACAAGTCACTGCGGGTCAATCCTTTGGCCATGGAAGAATACAACTTCAATAAGTATGTTTTCCGTATTTAAAGTAAACTCTCTAAGTTTTTCTTTTTTGCACAAGTAATCTTCAAAGGGCGGATCACCATCATTTTTTATGAATACCAAAACTATTTTCGCTTCCACCGGTGCACTCGGCGCTTTGAGAATTAATGGTTTTTCCCATTTTTATTTGCCTTTTCGGCAGCAACTGATAAACTTTCCATCCGAAAGACCTTGGCATTTATGAAATGTGCCGTGACAAAAAGATTTTACTTGGAGGTTCTAGATTTGCCTGATGTCTAGTGTTTCCTTTGATCGCCAATTGTAATGCATTTTGCAATCCTTTTCCGAATTGTGTTTATGTTTTGGTGGCTTTGGTAAACTCGTCACCTCTGTATTTTTTCTCTCTGCTGTTATTTTTTTGCTACAGCTTTAATGTCTATTGTAGTATACATGACAATTACAACAAACACAATATTATCCTGAAATCTAAAATCCTACTTAGCTGACCAACATTTTAGGGTGAAATATGCAGATCAATACTCTACTTTGACGAAAATAACAGCAGGATTACCACAAGGTAAAGTCTTGGGTCCAATTCAGTATATCATATACACAAAAGGTTTGCTAAATACATATGAAACTCACATTTACTGATGACTTTGCAATCTTAGCAATTGGTAACAATGTAGAAGATCAAAGAGAATAGTGCAAAGAACCACTAATATATTGAGTAACTGAGGACAAAGAGATGGCGAATTGAAGTAAATGAAATCAAATTAATTCATTTTAACTATAACAACAAAAAAGTTAATTGGGTATACCAGTGGGAATCAACTCACAGCAAGTTTCACACGAAAATACAGCCAAATATCTAGGCATTACATTTAACACTAAGATTAAATGGAAAGAGCATGTCAAAATTAAAAAAGAGGAGTTTAACATCAAATACAAAAAAATGTAATAGGCACCTTATAGGCAGGAATTCCGAGCTACCGTTACATAATAAACTGCTGCTATATATGCAAATTCTAAACCCATTATGGACTTACGGTGTTCAGAGCTTTGGAGATGCACCATGAAGACCAATGTGATAATAATACAATCATTCCAAACCAAAATTTTACGTGGTGTTGTAAATGCACCATGGTATGTAAGAAATGATAATCTCCATAAAGACTTAAAGATGGAATACGTCAACTATAAAATCAAGAGGCACGCGAAACAAAACTCCTTTATATAACTACTTTATAAAAATTAAAGATTCAGAAAATCATTTAACACGAAAACCAAATGAAATAGCCATTAAACTATCAAAATACGTCTACAATGAAAAAATATCAAATGAATTTTCCTAATGAATCTCTATCAACTTTGAATAAATTTATTTATTTTGCTACTGTATAAATATTTTAAAATATTTTTTTTTCAATTTCTTATGATTACATTGAAGATACTTTTGAATATGAATCAAATAACTTATATTACTATAAGGGAAATCGTGAACATTTCCATAGTAAATGCTAACGACAACATGATTTCGTTCAATTTTGTTTCGGATAAAAATTCTAGATGGCATACCAAACGTTTTTAACGAGAACAATAGATGGCACGTCAACCAATTTTTTTATTTTTTATTTTTTCATAAAATTTCATAACAGCTGTCTAAATAAAATAATATTCTAAACTAAATAATATTCAAACTGAAAGCGGACTTGCACTTGCACCAAGAATTAATGCCACACATATAAAGTTTGAAAATTCTATAATGCGGGTAAAATATGCAGTGCAAGTGTTTAGTCGCAGTGTAGCAAACGCATTAGAATATTTAAGCCAAACCGATCCAATATTTAAGGATTGTATGCCTACTGTTAAATTTTTACTAATTATTAATGATTGTTTTGATATTTTTAATAGTAATAGTTTAATGGCAAAATATTATTTTAAACGACCTCTCTCTAAATCGACACACGAAACTTTTTTTAAAAATTTAGAATATTTAAAACAAACTATCAATGAATTAAAATATGTTAACAAATATCATCAAAAATTAAATGTAATACAAAGTAATTTCAATACAGGATTTTTAGGTTTTTTAATAAATTCCGAAAGTCTAAAAATTATGTACAATGAATTAATTGTAAATGATAAATTAGATTATTTGTTAACATATAAGTTTAGCCAGGATCACTTAGAGTTGTTTTTTGGGTTGATTCGTTATCGAACTGGCCGAAACGACAATCCAACATGCAAACAATTTATAGCATCCTATAAACGGCTAGTTGTTAATAAATCTATAAAAGCGCAAGGTACGGGTAATGTTTCCTTGCCAGAAATATTAACTATTTCATCCAGCCGAAAGACAAATCAATTAAATTTAAATGATGATGTTGTATTAGATTTAATTGAAGTCGAGCTGGATGAATACTCGTGTGATATAATAACGTATTTAGCTGGGTATATTGAAGCCAAACAATTGCCTAAATTTTTAAAATGTAAGGAATGTCTCCAAATTTTAAATAAAAGTGCACGGTTGGAGCTAAATCTAGGTTTATTTAATTTAAAAAAATGGGGTAAATTAATGACCCCATCATTAAATACATACAAAATTTTAGTCGAATGTGAGAAAATTTTTAAAAGTAGTGTTAATATTAATGTAAAATTAGAATATAGTAAGTTAGTTTTACGATCAATACAAAATATTAGTTTAATCGATTTAATTTTTATAGATAATAGCAATCACTTATACTCTAGATTTAATATTAATGATATAGAAAATCATTTTTACGTGTTAATTAAAACTATCATAAATATATATTATAAAATAAGATTTTTTCATTTTGCAAAACAAGAGAATTTAAAAAAAATTGGTGTAAGAAAAAAATTAACGAAGTTAATTCATTTTAATGAAATGAAATAATTAAAAAAAAATAAAATTTGGTTTTATTTATTTATTATTGTATATAAATATAAGCCCATGTACTCCAATCCCGATTATAAAATTTAAAATTTTTTTTTTAGATTTAAAATTTTTGTTTCGTTAATAATTCGTTCAATATAAAAAACTGTAGATAAAAAAATGTAAACATTTCGTTCAACTACTCTAGTGCCATCTACTATTTTTATCCCAACTAATATCATGTTGGCACATAAAATCGACGCGATTTCCCTTATAGTAATATAAGTTATTTGATATGAATACATAATTTAAAATAACGCTTTGTTTTAGTACTATCTTATTATGTACTAAAGAAAATATACTATCACTCTTTATTTTCTTATCGATTCTACGAATATATTGATTTCCCCTCGTTCTCTTCTCTAGCAACAAACATCTTCTATCAAAATAATTTTAAGGTAGTGTTCATTTGAAAAAAGAAAATTATTAATAATTTTAATGAAAATTTTCCTAAAGAAAATTAAACAAATATTTTAATTTTTATTTTTAGTCAAAACGAAAGAAGCAAATAAACATATTTTCGAACGCGATTGACAGCGATGACAAGCGCGCAGTCCAGAAGACAATTATACCAATAAGAAAATTAATAATAATAGAATAATTTTCTTTACACGAAAAACATTTT
The DNA here is from genome assembly GCA_963556175.1 of Tipula confusa. NCBI lineage: Eukaryota > Metazoa > Arthropoda > Insecta > Diptera > Tipulidae > Tipula > Tipula confusa. The sequence goes on from OY744475.1 coordinate 135,617,069, forward strand.
TTAAAAATATAAAACTTTTAAGAATTATTTTTCCTAAACTAAAGTTAATTTTACTACCAATTTTTAATTTTCCTTGTCAAAGATGCACTCAATCATAATGGTAGGATTTAATTAGATACAAATTGATATGAAGATATGAATTTTTTATAGGTTCCAAATAGTGTTCAATTCAAAATTACTAAATGTATTCCCAAATGTCCAAAATAGTAACTCTACATTTATATGTAAGTTTGCGGTATTTAAATTATAAGCCACACTTAATCGAATGTGGTTGGCATTTATTTGATAATGTTCTAATTTATAGTTTCTTTATATAAACCGGATGCTAATAATTTATGATTTAGTTTTTTGCAAATTACCAAGATCGTAGAGTAATAAATCTAGTGTCAGAATGTGCAATAAAGTGAAATTGTATGACTTTAAATTATGAACTTGATTTTATAAGATGTACTTAAACATAATTTTAGTTACCTCTACATTTCAGTGTATGATAAGCCAGGAAAAATCGGATAATCGAAAAAATTTGAATTTTTAAATTTCAGAATTTTTTACATGATTACCTAAAATGGTCGAATATTTAGGTACTTTAAACTGTTACATAAAGTACAGGAAGGATCTCAAAATTCTGTTTTTCTCTTCTTAATAAGACCTTTACTTTGTTAAATGCGGTATAAAAATTACAAGTAAATATTTTTTTAAATGTTTATTTAATTTTTTTATTGATGATTTTAACGATAAGATAACAGTAGATTAATAAAGATTACTTTATAGCCTTAAAACTAATCATAGCCAAAACACACTAACTTGACATGCTCACATAATATAATCATTATTTTATTACTATAGCAGATGGCATTATGCTAATTCACATAAATTTGAAAAATATGATATCAAATGAGTCAAATTGTTAAAGGTATTTCAAAATATTTGCAAGTTATATATCGATATTAAATGACACTTGGCATAAATTTCTTCAACCTCCTTTAGTATTCATATGCAGTATTCAAAACTTTATAATTTCTACAGCAACTCAGTAATTATAAATTTTAAATTATAAATTATATCGAAACTGGGTTAAAAAAACTCCGTAATAATATCGTTACAACACTTCTTTCCAAAAATTATCAGAAACCATTATCTATATATAGTATTTATATAGTAATTCAAAAAAACTTTCTAATGCTGCCACTTTCTTGCTTGAATAACTGCTGTTATTAAAATAGCACTTTGTTTGACCAATGTTTCCTTTTAGTTAAAAAACTGAAAACCAATATAATAAAAATATTTATTTAATAAACAGATAGAGCTTCCACATATCTCAATTTATTTGTAGTATTTTTATGTTGCTATTTCTGGAAAATCAGTCACATATTTCTATTCTCAGCATAAAACAACAATTTGTGTATTCTACAAGTGAGGACTAATAATATAATTTTGGTAATTTTGTATGCGTTTCTCTATATGTAAACTAATTTTTTATTACGTTAAATTTTCAAAACCAAAGAAAATATATTAGTTCATTGAACTTACAGCAATCACTGAGCATTGTTTCTTAGTTATATGTGCCACAGCCACAATAAATAAGGTACAGTGCTAATGTGCTTTAAGTTGCTAAAAATCAAAAAATTATCATATAGTACCATGGATTTTATGGTTAAATCAGTCATATAGTACCATGGATTTTATGGTTAAATGTCTTTTATCAGATAAGATGCAATCAAAAAACAATAGTCCACTTAGTGTATCACCCTCTATTTTTGTATACATATAACTTTCTCCGGTCAATGCATCGCTCCATCAGTCACCTCGCCTCGATTCCTAGTTTAATAATTTCCATAGACTAAAATATAATGAATGGCTGTGAGCGAACTTAATGTAAAACTATGTTTATTGGGCTGACCACCTAAGTATGACACAATTCGCAGCATGTGGTCCAAAATGCATTTTAATTATGTCTGCTTTAAACTATGTATTCATCTTTTATTATCAAATTCGGTCAAACTCTAATGATTTTCATCATAGATGGATATATTTTTAGTTGAAGGCCCTAAAAACGATTATGTTCAAAATGCCACATTAAAATGTTTAATGATATAACTGAGACAAACTTTTATAACAGGATGATTTTAATTAACTTCTATTTGCTGATTCAATTGATTGATTGAAATACCGAAGAGATATTTATCCAAGCAGGGTTAATTGTATATCTTTAAAATTCTTTTTAGAGATATATAAGAAGAGAGACGGTTAAGAGTTGGTTATTGTAAAAGCCAACTATAAATTTGGTAACTTTTTAGCATGTAGTAGTATTTTAATATTTTGTTGTTTTACTCTATATAACATGAACTGAGAAAATTATTTGATTTGCCTCTACAATGCATAGTTGTGTTAATCCAACTTTATTGGTCATAAGCGATTGAAGAAATAATCTTCGTAATACTTTTCAAGTAAGTGAAATAATTAATTGTCGCCTCCATATTTTGTGATGAGCTCGTTTACTGTCCGAATTCGGTAATAATTTGACTGTTGTAATTGTAATGTTTCGAGATAAATAGCTTACAATTTTTCAATGTTAATAACGCGGAAGTCAGAAACACTCGCGAAATGTACTAACGTACATCTAGTGTTAACACGGGTAATCCACCTCGCACTCTAAAATGTATTGTGCTTTACACTGTATCTGTAATATTACGGATTTATATTCATCGCATTAAGGCGGCCAACAATGTATACTATGCCTTCCTCCAACAACATTATTAATTCTATTTTGACGATGCAATAATCAAGACGCATCTAAAAATTTCAATTAATTCATGAAATTGGTAGGTCTTGCCAAATAATCTTATTATTAATATTCTCGTTTTTTATCCGAAATGGAACTACATATAAATAGGTTTGCTGTGGTTGGCAAGTAGCATAAGTTACGGGATTTGGTAAGGGCACCAACAAACATTTTGAGTTCTACTATATGTGACATCGTTCACAAATTATTTGACTTTTCGGTATAGAGATGATAATGACACAATAACATGGCCAAACAATTGTCTGTCCTTATATTATTATAATTATCACAGCACTTATCGCCGTATAAATAATTATTCTCTAATATATAGAATAAAATCATATATAAATGCTATGTACACGGCGTACTGTTTACTATACATTATTTCGAAAATGTCAAAATTATTACAACTAGCTGCTCTGATAATGTGTTTGCATGCAGAACACTCAAAATTATTATAGAAAAACATGTTAACAGAAATCGGACGGGGTCCTAATAATCTTTTATGTTAACTCAATTAACTTTTAACTTTTTCTATGATGAACAAAATATGTTCGTCTTTTCATATAATTTTGATACGGATATTATCACATTAGTGTAAAACACAAGAAAATTTTTTTTAAATATCCAAGAAATTACAAGTAAAATTTAATTCTTTTTTGTGTTTTCCTAAATGTCAAACAATATATAACGTTACTATAGGACTGTCTGCAAAATTATTTAAATATTAATTATTTTCTTTCTCTATTTCGCGAAAACTATATAGTTTTCAGTACTTTAATAATAATAATAATAAGACGGTTTTTACAGGACATTGCTGGCCCGTACCGTATTAACATATTCTGGCTCCATCGGATTCGATCCCGAGCTTGTTCTTCGTATTGTTCTAACGCCGACAGCGACTTCTGCGACTACCAAATGGCAGCTCTCCTCAGAGATTGCTGAACCATTCGTTTAGGATCGGATCGCAAAACGTGACGGAGCATTTTATAGCACTTAAAAAAGACGAGTGTCATACGGCTAAAAGTTTGTATATAACGATCTTTATGTTATAACGATCGCGTATATAACGATATGGTTAAAATTAAAAATGAAAAATTTATTTAAAAAAAATTGCCCGCCCTTTAAACGCTTCTTCAAATGTCGAAAAACATCTGATTAATGGACGGATGACCAATTAATTCGATGTTTGGCCGTTCAATTTTTCTTTAAAGACTGCTGAGAAACAAAAGGTTGTGTACTATACATAATTGACCGTTCTACATTAAACCAATGGTGCTGTTACGACATGTCCAGGTTTTCTGAAAAAACAGGCGACCATTTGCTTCGAAGTTGTGCGTGCGCAAACAACGTTAGTTAGATTTGGTTCATATTGAAACACCCTTAACGACGACTGCTGTTTAGAGCTCATACGCATAGTTCTAAGATTCGGAATCTATCACAATGTTATATAAATGTTTTGAAGCATTTCTTTCGACCAATTGACACGATTCGTTTTTGAAGTGATCGTAAAATTATTTTGGATCATATGCTAACAAATATTTTTAACGACGAAATAAGCATACAATATTGAATGTATGCTGGTCCCACTAAATCCCAAGGATGCCTCAATCTCACGATAAGTCACATGACGATCTGCAGTATCAGTTCATGCACAGCATCATTTTTTTTTTCGGAACAACAACCGATTTTGAACGATCGTAATGAAATTCGCCGGTGAGCAAACTACATTCACGATTCAATCCGGTAAACCATCGATAAACAATGGTCCTTGATGGTGCTTCATCGCAAAAGTCGATTTCAGTCCATCAATGCCCTGTTGTTGAGTTAATCAACGTCGAAAGTTGTAAAAATAATCGCACGAAAATGTTTACGATCAAAATACATTATATAATTTACGATAGAGACGTAATTCACCAAAAGGCAGCACAATCCAAGCATGATATATAATTAAATTAAATTGAATTTCGCCAAAAAATTTAACTAGTGAATTGTAAAAATGTTAAAGTAAATGACTTTTTTCTGGCGCACTAACATTTATTTTCGAGAAAAACAATAATAGAATAGGAGAAGCACAAACAAAATATAGTATTCTAATTTAGATTGCTATTACAATCCAATGGACAAAGTAGTGTACGTCGTTTTCGTAAAAAACGAGAGGTATCCATAAGTACCCGACCTGACAAAGAAAACACAAAAAATAGGTAAAAAAATATTTTATTTCTCTACATAGTCACCTTTTAGTTCAATACACTTTTTGCAGCAATACTTAATAGCTTCGATACCCTTTTATAGTGAAAATCGCCGAGCTTCTCAAAATAGTGATCAATTATGGAGTCTGCACCATCTCTTCATGTTGGCCAATGTATTACCACTGAGCCATTTTTTCAAGTTTTAAAACAGAAAATAATCCGAGGGGTTAAATCTGGCGAGTAGATGAGGAAGGAAGCAATTCGCACTTTTACTCATTGATTTTGGCCATCGCGATGACAGATGTGTGAACTGATGCATTGTATTGATGGAACAAAATTTTCTTCTACGCCAAATGCTGCCAGTTTTTTTATTTTATCATTCAAACGCTGCAATAATTCGCATAATACTTGCCATTGATTGTTTTCAATTTCTGTTGTCAATGAAAATTGTCTCACGCGTATCTTAAAAACCTGATTCTATAACTTTATCTGCAGATGGAAGCCGATTGTCCCCCTTTGGTCCATTATTTAGTCGTAGGTATGCTAACCTAGGTATACCTATATCATACCATGTCTGCTAGCTCAGTCGACAGGCATCCAAAACCATTTTGTGGATTTTGTTCATCATTTCTGGCGTGATCTGGTCGACCACTGCTATGTTCATCTTGGCAATCACTTGCAACGGTCACAAATGGGATGAATTCGCTTCTACGAGTATATAAAAAGTAAAGGTGTTGGTGTTGCTATTGCATTTTCACTTGGTAATTGCACTAAACAGATTGCATCCATTAAAAATGTTACCATCAGAATCTCGACCTGGTGCTTCAATATTAACATAAATAAATTGATAATTCGTATCAACTAAAGCCATTAATCCTAAGTTAGCTAGTAGGAAGCATATAGTAATTTATAAATGTGAGCGTTATTAAAACTAATAATTTTGATCTGGCTCTATTGCACATTACCAAGTTTGGAAATACAAAGTTCAAAATTGGTATTTTTGTATTTCGTTTGATGATTCTTCCTGGAGACATTTCAAATTTTTTTAGTATTAACGACCATTTGTTTAATACTAAAGACTAATCTGACATTACCATTTGTGTGAACCGCTGTTCACACATTAAACATTGGCACAAACTAGGTAAATATCATGCTAAATTGTTTAATTGAACATGTAGCATCTGGTCTGCCGTAGTTGTGTTTATGTAAACACTCGTAAACACATTTTTTTTGTGATTATTCTTTATTACTTTAATATTTTTTAAAATACATAATTATTATTTACAATAATTATAGTTTGATTATTTACTTAAATTTAATGAAATTTTTTTTTTATATTTGCAGAAGCCCGAGAAATGCATCAACTACCCATATTTGAAATAAATTCAAATTGTTATAATGAATGGATGACTGGTTACTATATTAAATCAAATTTACAATTATCATGGATACATTTTTGTATATTATCTTGATAATAACTAATGTACTATTGCTACAAGTAGTACCCACCGTTCAAGAATGTAAAAAATTAAATGAACATTTGCAATATGGAAAGATTCAGTGTACTAATACAACACTGAATAGTGTAATTGAACTAATAGCATTGTCTTCATCGTTGTCGTCACCATCAAATTTATTATACAATGAATTAGATTTTTCTAATGTTTTAATCAAAAATACCGATAGTACATCAGCAACAAGAATCGAAAAATTAAAAGACTTTTTTATTGAAAATACCCAAAACATTGAAAATATTAAATGGATCGATAGTAATTTAACCGATAGTGATTTAAAAAATATAATACTTACAAAAAATCAACAATTTTTAAAATTAAAATTTTTAACATTGGATAAAAATAACGTTTCGGAATTGAAACGTGATTTATATGAAAATTGTAAAAGTTTACTCGAATTAAATTTGAGCTGGAATAATATTAACACAATCGAGTACAGTACATTTTATGATTTAGAAAATTTGAAATATTTAAATTTGGCATACAATCGTCTTACGTCAATTTCACAGCATAATAATGTGAACAGTAATCATCATCATAATAGTAACAATAATTTAATAATTAATTCATTGTTTATTAATTTAAAAAATTTAATTTTGTTAGATTTATCGAATAATTTAATAAATGATCTTCCGCATAATGTATTTTATGGTTTAACACATTTAAAAATCCTAGATTTGTCGCATAATAATTTGTCCGTAATACCATTTCAATTATTTAAAGATTTACAACTATTAGAGACACTAGATTTATCTAATAATAAAATTATATCGTTTTTAGATAATTTTTTTTTACAAAATCCTTCGATTAAACAATTAAATTTACAAAGTAATATTATTGAGAAGTTTTCGAAAAATTCACTGTATGGCTTAACACATTTGCATACACTCGATTTATCTAAAAATAATTTAAAACTAATCGATCGATTGACATTTGAGAATTTAGCTGAACTCTCCTATTTAAATTTAAGAGATAATCAATTAAAACTTTTATCATCGACAATATTTTCCGCCCAAGTAAAATTAAATTTTTTGGATATAAGTAATAATCGGATTCTGAAAAGCTTGCCGAATGGTATATTTTCAAAACAATACGAGCTCAATGAATTAATTATCGATAATACGGGTATTGAATATTTAAGTAATTGGATATCGAAAAATAACTATACAATTGTTGCTAATATTTTGGCAAACTTAAAAAGTCTTTCGATTCAAAATAATCCAAATTTACGTGAAATCGAATCAAGCACATTTAAAAATGTACGCGGTCTCGAGATCCTATCGATTACGGGCAATAAATTAATCAAAACTATTCCAAAAGAAATTGGTGAAATTAAAACGCTTAAGTATTTAGATATAAGCAATAATGAATTGGATTTTATCCCGCGCGAGCTAAAAAATTTAAAACATTTGAAACATTTTAATATACATGAGAATGATTTTGCATGCGATTGTCGTATGTATTGGATATGGGAATGGATTGAAAACCTAAAATTAGACAATCATGATACTACTTTTACAACAACCACTACTATTTTAAATAATAATAATAAGACTGATGAGATTTTAATAAAAATATCAGAATTAAAATGTCGCAACGGTTATCCAGGTGATATGATACGTGTATTACAACATTTACGTTGCACTAAACCATATTTACTTAAGTCGTCCGAAAGTAAGATGCATTTACTTAAATCGGACGCGGTACTGGATTGTTTATTTGGTGGAAATCCGGCACCTGATATAATTTGGGTCACGCCAAATAATCAAATATTCCGTCACAACGCTGATCCAGATGCCAAACCAATACTAATCGATCCAAATGACGATATTTATCATACGGCAGAATTTCAAAAATTGATTACCGATAGTATCAATGCATCATTGAATTCTAAAAAGCATAAAAATCAGGGTGTTGTGCTACTCGATAATGGATCGCTTAAAGTGCAAAATATATCACGGGGTGATAGTGGTCAATACACATGCTATGCCTTTAATATAATGGGCAATGCAACGATTGATATTCGTTTGTATATCGATCCGATAGTATTTTATCGAGTTAAAATTGGTAGTATTTTATGTGGTATAATAACGGCAACAGGATTTTTAACACTTACATTAATTACTCAGGGAATCATAAAAATATTTGAAAGGTATAATCATTTTTAAAAATTTGTTTTATTTAATTTAATTTATTTGTATGTTTTCTCATTATTTAAGATATGGCTTGGTCGACAAATGTTGTTTAAGCTGTTGTAAGTGCTGTATGCCAAGGGACAAAACAACACCGCGCGGTCGTCAAATTTACGCTATGCTGGACAGTATTGAACATTACAAAAGTCAACAACTCGAAAAGCTGCGTGAAAATTACGCCCAACAGGTAAGAAATTTCACTATACATAATTATAAAATAAGGTCAACAGTTTAAAAATTCTCAATAATTTTGGTAGTAAATGTTATATTGGCAGAATGCAAGTGGCAACTTGCTTATAGTAATTTACTCTTAATATTTTTTTCTAACAAATTAGGCTAGAATATTTTCGAATTTAATTTTAATTTTATTGGACGTTGACAGATAATGGGATGAAAATTTAAAATACAAAAGATACCCTTTTTACTGAAACTAAATTTCTTAAGTGACAAAAGTGACCGTAATTTATTCTTTTAAGAAGTAATAACAATCCACACTGCATTAAGTTGCACGTTTTTAATTGTATGTTATTGCAAAATCATATATTCGGTTCTTCAAGACACTAGATGTGTTACGCATTTACGAATCTTCTTTAATTCGGAAATAACATATTATTCCAGTTAATCGAAAATAGCAAATATTTCTACTATTACCAAAATCATGTAAATAAAAGTTATATTACCGATTTTGTAATATCGATATTACAAAACTTTTATGAATTTTTTTTTTTGTTAATTATTATTTTATTACGACTGAGTAGTTTACAAATAAGGAGATACGTTGTATGATGGTCAACATCACTATAACAAGCCAAATTCTTGGTATAGTGAAGATGACCATCATACAAGGTACCACGGTGCATTTACAATGGATCGTAGTATTTTATTTTAGAACGTTTGGATTATTTTGATGTTTGTTTTCTTAGAACAACCCCAAAATTGTATGCCATAGATCCATACCGGTTTCAGAATTTGTTTATATGGCAGAAGCTTATTATGTATAATTTAACTAATATCCTGCCTCATCCTTCCGAGTTTATGTAAAACGGGTGTACGGTGGGCCCGGCCAAATATCCGGGAGATCCTGGTTAGTACTTGGTCATACATTCTAAATCAATCAATCAAAAAAATTGCAGAAGCTTATTATGATTTGAGACCTCGGGGTGTCTCCATAGAAGCCAGTTCATTTTCCTGAATTTGATGTTTAATTCTTCTCTCTTTTTTTAATATGTTACTACCATCTTAGTTTAGCATCGAAAGTCGTACCTTAATATTTAGCCGAGTTTGCATACGGTACTTTTTGTGAATTGATCTCAATTTTAACGTTCAGGTGGAGAATTGCATTTATGTTATAGATTGTTTCTTTATTTTATTTATTGTCGAAGGTTAACATGAAAAGTGGAAATCCTCTTCTAGTAATTTCCGTGTTTCTGTATTGGTATTGCTTTTTCTTTTTTTATGATATTGATTGAGCCGTTAATTTTAAGACCTTTACTTGTTAAACAATGTCCATAATGTCATACAAGATTGGTGGAGCCCCCTTGCCATTTCTTTGATTGAGTGACCATTTTCGTCCTCATACATATACCATTCAAATCCATCGGTGTTTAATTTAGTAGCGGAGGCTTTATAATCTTCATCTTGTGTCGTGTTGATTTTCCAGATGTTATTATTTAGTAATAGAACCTTATATTCCTTGCTTACGATCGATTTTAGTAGTTGCTGCATATCATTATATTTGTGCACTCCTATTATGTTAATGGAAGGGGAAGAATCTTATATGTATCTTGAACTTTTGTTTACTAATATCGACAATATTTACTGGTGTTTGTTCAACTTCAGGTGATGAATCAGTTTTTCTTTTGGTTGGTGTAGTGTCTTATCTCACTTTTTGTTTACCCTTTTATTTTTTCGAGATTCCAATTGGTTTCTCGTTCTAGTTCACCTTCATCAGTACAGAATTGGTCTTTCATTGGAATTTATATTTAATATTGCGGCATCTTTTCTTAATCCTTTATTTTGTCGATCTTCAAAGAATGATTTTCTCTTCTTAATTCGGCAACTTCATTATTTAGTTTTGCAATGATCTTTTCCATTTGCTGGAGCTTTTACAGTAGAATTATTTACATTGATTGTAGACTTTTTAGTCAGAGTTTCGTAGGATGGTGATTTGTAACTGAATTGAATATAATTTACTGGGCACCGAGGCGTTAGGCCACTTCTATGGAGTCTACCTTTTCAGTAGAAAAGAGTGGATTAACTGTTTTCAGTATATCACCTGGCGTATTATTTTCATTATTCGTTGTGTCCATTTTCTTTATATTGTGATTTACTTTCGAAATCTTCTTGTCTTTGCCTTTGGTAAAATTGATACCGCGATATCAAGGCAGCACATGCATTTTATGGTTATTGCCAAATATTTAGGCAGTCGCCCCTCCTGAGGTACAGACGCTGACCAGACAGCCGCTCAATATTAAAACAGACGCTTCTGGAATTTAACATCACATAGCTCTTAAATGCATTGATTGCAAGTGACCTTTGGACCTCCTCTGGCTTCAGCCCCGAACGGTTCCCCGAGGGATTCTCACCTCAAGTTTCTGCGAGGTTGCTTGAATTACCACCAACACGGCGTGAACGTAGCAAGTAGAAGTTAGGATAGAGAGGCTTAGACCATTAGTTAGAACTACAAGGAAGAATCGCTTTACATCCCCTTAGACGATGTAATAAAGTTTCAAATAAATTGATTTATAATTTATGTTTATTTTCAAAATTAAAATAATATTAAAATGCAATATAAAGTATTGACTTTTCTACTGAGTTAAATCTCACCAAATCATGCATGTGCTCAGTAATTTTAATGCCTAATATAAATTTATTTTCTTTATTTATTAATAAGTCGGACAAGGAGGAGTAATTACAAATTTCATCTTTTAAAAGCTTATAAGTATTAATTAATTCTTCAAAAAATAGTTAAATAGTATTTTTAAATAATTGCATATACGTAAAAATTTCAAAAACTAAAAACCTACTACCCAAATTAAATTAACATTTAAACTTCTCACAATATACTTCAGGATTCTGTTACGTTGTTGGATTTTCCTATTACAAAGCAGTTTATTATGAATTGGTAAATAATTGATATATTTTTGTACGTCAAATCAATGAATATAAATAATTATCTCCCAATAATTCTCAGAAACTGCTTTCATTTTGGAAAAGAGACAACTTAGATCCTGCCGAATGATTTTGTTGGTGTTTTAACCTGGATAAGTAAGTTGATAACATCAAATTATTGATTTAAAATCATCTAGTTTCAATACATATATTGATTTGAAAATATTTCTGAAACTTTATTCTCCAACGCAATTAAAAATACTTATTTTCGAAATTTAAAACTTTTAACCTGATCAAGGGATAATTTACTAGAAAAGCGATTAAGTTGTCTTTTTCTTACTTTATTTTAGTTTAAATACAGTCAGAATTTAAAAATTATTTTAATTATTGTGATCCAAACAATTGTGCCAATAATTTATACTGTTACGAATTCTAGACTAAACATTAGGATTTTGTAATTAAAATGCTAAATATTTTTTCACTCTTGACAAATATATTCCACTCTTTAGCAATATATTACTTCACTGATCACAACATGTACCTTTAAAAACTTTATCAATCTTTCACCGTTTTAAATAAATGTAAATCACAGCTTTCAATCCATCGCGTAGTTTAATTTTGGCAACGAAATTTTAGTAAATGTTTAGAAAAAATTCAAAGACTAAAATAAATTGAAATGAACCTAGAGCGAAAATATGTAAGAATTGCTATCAAGTTGAACACACCAAGCGGTTTCTTACAATAATATTTTTTTAGGTAATTCATAATATCGGGTACTGTAATCAGGTCCAGTACGAAAGTTGAAAATACCTTCAAATGTCAACCAGCTGAGGTTGAACAACGTGTTGCTCATCGACCATGTGTCATAGTTGAATCTTGATGGATAAGTTTGATAGATGGCATGGACATTAAAGTAAAAATTCATGTGCATAATATACGGCTATCCAACGTCGTGGTATAAAACCTAATAATAAAAATCAATTATCGTCGCTTGCACAGCTACAGAGCAATATATCACTGTCAGTATCCGCCTCTGAAATATTATCAGCTATTTCACTCATTCATCTATCAATGATCATAAAATGCTAAACACCTCATCAAATGACTGTTTAAAATTCTGAAAGTTCTTTTGTACATCAAACTTTTCACTTGTTATTTTCTCAGATTTTTCTTCAGTTTTTATACTTTTGATTAAACCAAACATTCTTAGGTTTGAGTTTGATGTCTAGTTGTTTGATTCGTCAAAAGAAATTAATCGGTACTTTTATTGCAAATTTTAAATGCCATTTGTATTTGTTAACATTTTGTTCACGTGTATTTTGTTTTGTTTTTTAAACGTAAAAAAATACATTCACATTCACAAAGTCACAAAATTTTACAAATACATTCTTTTGTTAGATTCGTTGCGAAAAACAGATTAATTTTTTAAGGAAGGAAAAACGATTCGAAATCCCTAATCGCCGGTGCAAAATGCAATAACGATTAAGTTTCTACGTTTAGGTATCCAGCTTTGAAAGTAATGAGTTCTAATTTATACTATTTAGAAAATATACTCGAATACAATCGATGTTCGTAAAAACTGCACGTTCCTCGTGCCGAACCTAAAGCTCGTATATAAGTATTATAGTGAGGGATTAATATTGATTTCATTTGTAACCTCTTACGACGAAAATTGTTAAAAAAAATTGAAAAATTGTAAAGCTATAATGTTTGTTAGGTTGTATTATGCGTGCCATATAAAAACTTGGACCACTGAAACATTCAAACAGATTGATCTGACATATTTTCTTATTTTATCTAAACATTCCAATAAATTAAAAACGTTTAAAACTGAAGACCTAAAAATTTGCCATAATCTTTTATTGTTACGAGTTAAAGTAGAATAGCAAACAAAAGAAAAATTCCAGCTTCCAACGTTAATGTACTAATTGATATTGTCTTTATTTCCAGGTTCATCGAATAAAAGATAACTGTACACAACAAGTTGAATGGATACAAACCAGTTACAGTACACAATCAAAACATTTAAAAGATATCCGAGATATCGGAACACATCATTTAACCAGTCTGCGAGACCAATACTATGATCAGGTAATTTTGAGTTTGTTGGTGTATTTTGCAAAAATCAATCGACGAAAATATAGAAAAATAATTATTTTTACTTCTAAAAATAACTAAAAGTAAAATTAAATCTAAAATAAATAAATGTTGCCAAAAGTTGTGCGATATTTTTTATAATGTTTAGAAGTTAACGCGTTTATGATCCAATGTTTATTTATTTTTAATTTGGTGCTGGCTAGAAAAATGTGATAATATCTGTAACATATTTTTCGAGCTATTAAAATAAAACGACAACACAGTTGCATTAGATAAATAGATTATCATATAAACATTTTTGTATTTCCTCTTATTTTTTCCTAGGTTAAACGAGTTCGTGATTATTCAACAGGTCAGTTAAGTTGGGTTCGTGAAAATTATGTATTTCAACGCAATAAAATTCGTAAATTTAGTGCACATCAAGTGATACGATTGCGTGAGGGTTATAAATATCAACAACAAACATTAAACAAAGTACTTGAGAATTTGCCGAGTTTCTATTTTGAAAATTGTCGTGGACGGGGTGAAGACGGCATAAATGAAGGTAATGAGATCATTTTGTGTTTCTATTCCAGATTTTTTTTTTTTTATTAAAAAGCATCTAATCAAAATCACTGGATATATTACTACTAAACGCGAATCGAACATTTTGGAAATTATTTGGTTGTTGTGTTACGTTAAATTAGTTCAATTAATTTTTTTAAAATTTATATTTTTTAAATCAATTTAACGTCGATAAAAATATTTTTCTTTTATATATTTTGTCATCCAAAATCAATATTAGCAATCAAAAGAAAATTAAGAGTTTGTATTTTTATGAATAGCGCAAACTCAAGATGATGTTGTTGGTACATTGGCAATAAGAGAGGCGCATATTGGTACATGTGGGTATTTTTATCTGTTTTACCAAAAAAAATGCAAATAAACCTAAGTATTTGTTTATTTATTCATTTTTGTTCATATAAGTCTGGGGACTACCTTTAATTTTGCTTTAATTAATCCAAAAAACATAATTTTATTGGACAATTGAAAATGTTGTTGGTAATTTTCAGGTACTCAAGTTTTCTTTTGTGTATAGTTTTAATGGTGATTATGAATTAATCTTTTTATAATTTTTTATAAAACAATCTATTTGATTTTATGTTCAATTAGTTCATCAGCTAATTTGATGGAATTCTAAATAGCTGGAAGCTGCATTACTTGAATTAGCAAAAAAAAATATTAATATTTTTACCTTTATTAAAAGTACTCGTAGTAACACTAAATGAGACTTTTGCTGTTAAAGTAAAGGTTTGTTGTATAATTTATATTTATAATTGAACTAACATGCAATTTAAATCCAATCCTTTTTATAATTTAATAATATTGAATTTTTAGTTTTTCAAACACGTGTACTTGATTTGTCTCACGTACTATTTAAGTAAAAATTAAACGAATATTTATTTTTCACCATCAAAACTATACAAACACTGTAGGTAAGTATTACGAAAATTACCAATAGCATCTGTAAATTTCGTACACCTAAAATTTCACTCTCATCATGTTATTGCTAAAAATGTCAATTTAATACCAATTAACAGCTACCATCATTCAAATTTTATTTTTTGTTTTGGTTTATTTAGAATTTATATTTGTTTAGTAATATGTTACATAAATATTTAAATAAGCTCTTTTTGCCTTTAAATTGATTGCTCATATTTTTAATTAAATACATTTATTATTAAAGATGAATGTTTTGTTATTTTTATACTACCTAGCTTATTTATTTATACAACAGAAAATTTATTTTTCTAGTTATATTTTATATTAAAAAAAGCTTTTTTCTTATTTTGTAAACGTTTATAGTTTATACCACAGAGTACTATTATAGTTTTCTGTGGTTTATACTATTACAAATATGAAAAACAAAAACGTTTATATTTTTGGATAGAAACCGTCAAATATTAGAATAATTTTTATTCCTACTAAAACAGTCACTAGCATCCGTACTCAGTAATTTCAAATTATTTATTGGTTTTGTTTTTAATTTATTTATTGTTACTGTAGGAGAATAAATAAAACAGAAATGAAATGAATCATTTTTGCATCAGAGGGCTTCATTAAAAAAAAACAAGTCTTATTAATTTTTTTATCCAGGTTTTATAAATATTTAAACTTTTATGCAAATAGTAGACATCTAAAAACAATTAAAGTAAAGAAGGCATCGACAGCATCATTATATTTGTCTGGCCTTTAAAATATGAATGTCTATTACTAAACGATACAAGTTTAAGTTAAGTGTTTTATAAAAACTTTTTGTTGTTAATTTAAACAATAATTCCCTATATAACTTTTAGAAATCGAGAAATAAAAAAAAATATTTAAAAATCTAAATTGTCGGCTGTAAAATGGAGCTAAAATAGTAGCTTTATTTATTTAAATCATTCATGTACAACCACATACGCCAGAAACAAGAATAGTTATTTTGCTCGATTTATCTGCTTATCTATTAGTTGCTAAGCTTTGATTTTTTACCAACTCATGCTATAAAATATTTTTCTTCAGGTGCTGAGAATACTTCCCCATAATAATAATAGTCCCTTTTTACAGGCCATTGCTGGCCCGTACTGAATAAACATTTTGGCTCCATCGGATTCGATCCTGAGCTTCGTATTGTTCTAGACGACCCAAAGAAGACGAGTCGTTTTCTAACTCGAAAATCCACCGTCCAATTCTCACACCCATACATGACAACGCGTCTTATCAACACCTTGTACAACTTCAGCTTGGCGGCATTTTCAAGGTATTTTGATTTTAGCAGTGGACGTAAGGCATACAAAGCATAGTTGCCAGCGACGAGGCGCGCATTAATATCCTCTCTCACACAGTTATCATAAGTGACAAGGGATCCGAGCTATCGGAAACTTGTCACTTCTTCAAATGTGTAGTCACCACTACTAAAATCCATTGCGTCTTGGTCTCTAAAACCAGTGATCATATATTTGGTTTTTGACTCATTGATTTTGGAACCAACGGAAGCCAGAATCGTACAAGTGGAAACAGTAGTTCTTTGACACCGTTGATGTTCAGTCCAATTACACAAATATCATTTGCCTATGCCAGAACCTGGTGAACCGACGGTACAAAATGTTAGTCTGAGGTGTTTCACTTTTACTAAAGATAAATTCTAACACGAGATTAAAGAGAATCGGGGACAGAGTATCGCCTTACCGTACACCAGATCTAATTGCAAAAATTTCTGATAGCTTGTTCTCAACTTTGACATAACATTGTGACTGCAATACTGTCATTTTATATAAACGCTCATATTTGTTAGGTATTCCCGGACATCGCAAAGCAAACCATAAGCTATCCCGGTGGAATGAGTCATAGGCTTGTTGGAAATCCAAGAACATCTAATGTACGTTACGAGAAACGTTACAAGAACATCTAATGTACGTTTCGTAATATTTAGAAAGAATCATTTTCAGCGAAAAAACTTGATCGTGATTGACCGATTCGGACGAAATCCTCCTTAGTAGTCATCTACAATTTTGTACGCTAAGGGAGTGATTCTCCTCAATACTATGTAAGACAGTTTATATTCTGTGCAAAGAAAAGCTATCGCGATAGTTTTCGCATTCTGAGTGATCTACTTTTTTATGGATAGGACACAACGCGGCCACTTTCTTACAGATAAGAATTTCAACGCGGCCACTTTCAAATCATCAGGCCTAACTTCGCTTTGCCATACTAATCGAATAAGGTCGAAAAGATAGTTCCACAAAGTATCCCCTCCGAATATCAAGCGCTCGTAATTAATTCAATCAACCCCAGGAGAACGGTTTCTTTCAGTGTGAATTCCTCGTATGAAGGGTCCTCTATGCAAATCTCTGCAATCTGTGTTTAACAACTTTCAAACACAGCATTTGACATTTGTTGAACATTAGAGTAAATCAGAGAAATGCTCCTTCAGAGGTCAACCACTGCCTCGATATTAAGACGTAGCTTACCATCCTGGTCCCGAATGGCGATTGGCCTAGGTCTAAAGGTATGGTGCAGTCCGGTAACTCCTTTAAAGAAGCCGCGCTCATTGTTGAGTTGTTGTACTCTTAAGACTTCAGTCTTCCACCATTCACGCTTTTTCCGTCTACATATTCACTTCAGGTAGTAAATTATAAACCATTCGACTAATCTAGAAACATTTCTACTGTCAACTGATAATTTAAATGATTATTGAGTAAAGTCGTAATTAACTCATTATTATGCCAACTACCATTCAAAATAATAATTTAGAGTAATAGATTTTATCCGATATTTTTTTGGTTCTAGCCTGAAAACTGAAAAGTTCTCCAAGGTAAGAAAAACATGATATGTGATACTGTATTTAAAAATGTTTGATTTTATGTTACAATTTTCAATTTTAATAATTTTATACTTATCGTTTAATTCATTTATATTATTATCAAACGTCCTTGATAGGATTTACCCATTTGGGATTGTCTTTAATTTTATTATTTAACCTCAAACGTCACTTGAAAGTATGAATTATTAAATAAGATATTTCCAAATGATTCTAACTAATTTTCCAGCTTGATTTTGACTTATATAAAATTTTAGGAGGGCCTCGCTATTATTCCGATTGTTAAGATTTTGCTAAGTTTTCATGACAATCTTACGTGCTAAATTTATTTTTTATTTACTTCTTTATTTAGTTGCTGAGATTTTAAAGACTGCCAATGCAAGAGACGGGCCGCCTTTCCCATGTAAGCATTTGCACATCAGATTTTAATTTTTAAAAAATTAGTAATTATCGTATAGTATAATTAATGGAACAATGAAATTGGACAAAATGTCATCTATGTGATTACCAAAACAGCTAAAATATTTACCGTGCCTTATAAAAAATTAAATTTGTTGTATTAGTTACATAAATCAAACCAATTTAACAAAAAAACAACGATGGTTCTCCCGATACTTGCATGTAAAATGAAAAAAAAAATATTACCACCTGTATTTTTAATATACATTTTTTTGAATCGCAGGGCCCCAAGATTTTATTTTGTTTTTTCGTGCTAATAACTCACACCTCAACTTGTAAAACTTTATCTCCCTGGCAATATAATATGCATTATTAGCAATATGTCGCACGATTTGTAATGCATGCACTCATACAGTCGTGGAGGCAATTTTTTCACATTTTATTATCACTCATAGTTGTGTACATATATTCAAGTAAGTTGCAACCAAGTAATCTCGATGCAGACTCCTTAAAGTAGAATTGCTCAAATTGAAACGGTCTGAATCCTTCAAAATTATATGTAATGCAGATTAGTTTTAATACAACATCAATGTTCATGTAATTAACTCAAGTATCCTTTATAACTAGAACTTTTATGTTGTAATTAGTTTAGTATTTGTAAAACATTTTGTTAAAGTAGATTAAAGGTTTATTCTTAATATTCTAAATAGTGAAATTCACAACATTACATTTTTTAGTAGCTTTATTCTTTTATGTTTTATCATGATGCACAACACAGCTGGTATCTTGATATTTTGATATTTTCCAAGTTTCTTTTTTCGACGAAATTTCTTCGATCGACAATATTGGTAAATTGAGATTGATATTCGTTTATTGCAGTCAATGTGTATTTGTTTGTTAATAATAAAAAATGTAGAATTTTTGCTTTAATACGAATAATTCCAATCAACGTTTAATCAACTGTAACTAATGGTTTTCTGTTATGTATGTGAAAAAATGCCGCGTTCTGCAATTTAAAAAGCTTACATATTTAAAATGATGTTTAGCTTATTTAGTTACTAGTTTTACACAGTTGTATATATTTTTCTAGTTCAACAGATTTAATTTTCAAACTCAACAGGTATTTCACAAATTTTTGTTTCAATAAGTGTCAAAATGTATTACTCATTTTTTATAAAGAAAGTTGATAAATAGTTTAGTGCAGTGTTTTCAAGAAAGAAAGAAACAAATATATCTTTCGTAATTTTAAAACGACATTAATTAAGTTGTGTACGAATAAAGTAACCACAGATCAATGCAATAATCGTATTTCTTATTAAATGTGCGTTGGAGGAATCTTTTTATCCGGCAAAGGATGCAAATGGGTTTTTTTTAAATTAACCTGATTTGGCGTAGTTTGTACAGCTTGAGAGATACCCGCTACCAGGTCTCTAACCGATGTCTTGTAACCTTAGAGATGCCGCATTTCAAATATTTTTTAGTTTATATCATTGGCAACTGCATCTTTTTTAAATTAAGTCACGCTTGATGTTTGCAAAGTACGTCCTGTCGGTAGATAACACATCAGTAGATGTCATACCAACATTTTATTGCCAAATTGAATCTCCTCGCTTCTTTCCTCACCGAAAACATACTAGTATACTTTAAAAATTATGACGTAGTAGAACGCGCCCCATCGAAATACTAATAATATCAAATAATCGATTTAGCAAAACATTACGAGCTTTTACCCTTTTCAATTGAGAAACAATTCTTTACAAAACTATTACATTTTTACAAATAAGTAAGCTATTTTTTTAAAATAAAATCAACAATTAAAATATTATGTTGTAACTATTTCCTACGAATCTATCAAGCTTTTTTTTAATGGTTTTGTTGCAAAAAATGTGAATTTTCTGTCGCTACTTTATTTCGTAAACACTATAATTTTTAATATTTGAACTAGAAATGATATACAACATGTCCACAATACTGTAACTGATTGATATTATTCTGATTTGAAATAATAGTAAACTAATCAAAATATAGCTAAATAAAACATATTAAACGTAACCAACATTCAATATTCTACTGTAATTTTAAAATAATTGTTGGTCGAATAAAATAAAGCTTTCATTGAAATATTTTGTATTTAAATAAATAAATAGATTTATCCAGTATTAATTGTTAAAAATATATATCCTTAAAGTACTACTAATAATACTTAATGTTTTGTTATTAATAACAAAAGTATAATAGATACAAAATATTGATACTAATTTAACATATTTTTTAGGTTTTGAAGTTTATCTAAAAACAAAAATGGATAAACTGGCAAAAATGGAAGACGACCCATTTTATGCGGACGGTCCTGAATGCAGTGGCATGAGTGGAATTCATCCGTTCGATCCATTAAAACATCTCGAAGTATTTTCAGCCAAAAGTGTTGATGATAGCCGTGCATCGATATATTATACACCAAATGATGGTGGTAGTATAAGTCCGGAATTGTTGCAAACGTCACCGATTCATATAAATTATATTAACGATACGTACGAGGCACCAACTATTTGTAATATTCGTAAAGGTGGTCATCGTAATTTTTATCTCGATAAAAAAATGAATAAATATGAAATTAATTTATTCGATGAAATTGGTATGGAGGCGCATGGATCAACATCGGCGGCGGCCGCAAATCGTCCCTCGACCAGTTATGGTTTTAAAAGTCCGCGAAATCGTAAAATCTACGAAAAAGATGCAGCCGGTAATGGTTATAATAAAAATCTGTTTGAAGAAGAGAATGAATGTGATGATTTATCGATTGAACAGGAACCTAAAAAGTCAATTCCAAATAATAAACTGTTACCAAACGACTACGATATAGACGATGATGATGATGTCGATGATCAAAATAAAGATCGACTCTCGAAACGTTTACACAATGAATATTATTATTCGCTAGAAGATGTCGTAGGTGTGATTGACACAATGAAAACAAAATACGGTAGTTCTGATTATGTAAACGATTTAAAGTTAAATGGTACCGGTAATAGTATAGCTGGGCAAAATAACGGTGGCGATCATATTAATGATTATAAAAGTTGTTTTGTGTCGGCGAAACGAAAACAGGCGGCTGAATCGGCGGATGGCAAACCCAACTGTAACAATTTAAATAATATTGCGACTAGTATTAGTTTACCTGAAATATCAAACACAAAATTAATGCACGGAAAACATGTGATTTTAGCTATAGAAAATCCTGAAGATAATTGTGTATTTATTAAAGATAAAAATTATAAAAATAATGATAATGATTCTAGAGTGTAAGTACTTAAACAATATAATTTGTAATTATTTAGTTAAATTTAATTTAAAAAAAAAATAAAAATGAATAAATAAATAAACCAACCGAGTTACAGTTCACATATAATTATCATATAGCTAAAGGACGAATCAATGGAAATCCTCATTATTTATAAACGCATTTTTAACATTAACCATTTATATTTACTATTTATATATGATTTTGTTTTTAGCACCTAAATATGCATACATTAATTTTATTTGGCTTTTATAAAATAATTTCATGTAATCTAATGGTTTTTTATTTTCCCACTCGTTATTTGTTTTTTACCACACTCATTTTTGTAGTTTGAAGCTATAAACCAAGTGATAAACCGAAGATACATTTTCATGATTTTTCAGAAAATTCAATTTTATAAGTATGTACAACATGTTTACATATTATTAACCTAATGAATTTACAATACTCATTTTATCAGGAAAGTTGTTTATTAAACAGGTAAATATTCTTACACAGCTCGGCTACTCATAACATAAAAAGTAAATTTCATTAAAATTGATGTAAGAGGAACTCTTACAGTCATGTTTTAAGGTTAAAGTAATTTTACCGATTCCCCAAAACTTAATTTTTATTCTGGTACTTCTGAATTATTTCTGTCAAACTGATTTGGTTAATTTTTTCACGATTTCTCTGGCACAAAAATTAATTTTCTCGTGTTTAGCCTATAGCTCAACACATTTATCGATGTTATCCCTTTTCGTTTTGGATATAACCGCCTTTAAACAATTATAAAATCACACCCGGAAATCTTTGATAGTTTAGATAATTCTATGAATTCAACTAGCTCAATAAACTAGCAATTTTAATTCCTTCCGAGCACTTTGTGCTACAAAAAATAGCCAGAATCAAATCTCTTCCTCAATAAAACTTTGTTGTATCACAAATTTTAGTTGGAGAACCAGAACGAGAAAAAAAATCAAAATTGCGTGAGAGTAACAAAACCAACTTTTTATTTTAATTTTTTTATAGCAACGTTTTATAGCTAGATTTCGACAGTTTTGATTAACGTAACCAATAAAATTCAAACAATTTTATTGCAACAATTATTATAATATAAATAAACTTAGTCCAATTATTTATTTTTTTGCTCATCGAGAAACACATTTTCATAAATAAATGTCGCTATACTTTTTTATAGCAACACAGTAACACAAACGCAAAACATTTTCCAAAATTATTTTGTTTTTACCAACAAAATTGTATTGGGAAAGTTGGCGAACTCACCCAGCGAAACGATATTTGTTTTTTTTGTCTCGTTCTGGTTCTCCAACACAAATTGGTTGTACAACAATGTTTCGTAATGGAATTGAGGCTTTATTATACGAAATATAAAATTGTAGACGTAGTCACTGCCATTTAACCATTTTTAAGGTGTGCCTACATCTTTAATCTTAGTGCAAATTGTTGTTTGTAGATGAATAATCAGTCTTGCACATTACGGACTAAATCTCTGCATGACTTTTCTTCTAACAGGCGCCTTGGAATCTGACATTCATAATGACAACTTATATGCTAGTAAGCATGACTTTGAATAAAATAATTATGCTAGCAATTGTTTTAATATTATTTTGGAAATTATATTTAATCCGAATGACTTGTTTGATACCTTATCTTACCGCTTTAGCAGTCAACTTTTTTATCAAATACATAATTTCCCAACAATTATATTTTGCGAACAAAATTTTTTATGTTAAGCACATTTGTATTAAAGCACAACTTTTAAACGAAATTCTTTTAAAACTATTAATAATAAGTGGAATAGCTAAACAAATATGTACATATATAAATTAACTAAAAATGAATTTCAATAGTTAAAAAAAAAATTGTATTTTTCAACTGATTGAAATTGCAAGTCGAAACTGAATCATGGTTCAAATTTAATAACGCTATTATTTCTTCAAAAGCTTATTGCCCAAAATTCATAAATACATAGCTTACGGAAGTAGAACTCATCTGGAGTGATTTAAACTGACAGTTGGAAGTTTTTTGACATTACTAAAAATCCCTACTTTAGTACTTTTGCATTAGGTACACCAAATTATTAATATTATGAACAGACATCAATTAGTGGTATTCTGCATATGGTGCATTCTAGATTTTATTAGGTGTGGTTTTTTTTATTGATTTTGAATTACGACACAAGCTCTAAACGATGATACAACAGGGTTTATTTACAAAATGTCCATTGTGCTCCGTTCCATCAAATCAAACAAACGCATTAATATCCCTAATCTTAATGATATTCTTTGTTTTGATTCAAATTCACGTACGCAAGAGGTTCATAACGAGCACAGTGAAAGATACGAGACATTTTTAGTCTTACCAATGATGACCATGATTTTTATTATTTTTTTTTATTATTGTTTAATCATATTAAATTATTGCATAGTCCATTATGAATGAGCACATGCTCAAGATGGACTATGCAATAAATATTGCTAAATTTCGAATGACTTATTATTACGATTTAAAATGTCGAAAAGAGATCAATCTCGGTGAAAAATTAGATCAACGTCTCAGATTCAAATTTAAATAGAGTCGATTTATTAAAAGTAAAATTTATGAAGATTTCCATTGATTTGTAACAAACAAAATATTAACCTATAATTTAGTATCGTTCACTGTAATTTTTAATTTGTATATTTTGTTTTGATTTTTAATTTTTATTTAATTCATCCCATAATTCTTGATTAAATTACCAATTTAATCGCCAAATCTAAAAAGGACATAACCATAATTTATAATGTCGTATCGTTATGTTGTATACGTTGGTTTGGTGTAATTAAATTTATTTCACGCTAGTTTGATTCGAACATTTTATTCGTGGCCTTAGATATTATCCTAACCGTATTATAGGAACTGGTCGATATATAACTTTAATTTGTTAAAGTAATCACCTATCACAATCAATCCCTCCGCACTGTTGGGATTCAAACTTGGTACCTCCCGACCCAACCCTCGGTTACATTCAGGTTATGGCTAGAAATACCACTACCATCTTCCACATCTAGTTATGCATCGCTTAAAACTAGAAAATTCAAAAGCACTATATTTTTATTAGCACTATATTTTTTATTTATCAGTAAAATGCATCTAACACAAAAAGGCGAAGAAGAATGTGTCTGTTTTATAGCAAAATTATACGTATTAATTTGATTAACAGGATTCCACCTGTTAATCAAATTTGCCAGTGTCCCATACCTAGAAATAATTTCTTGTGTACCATTGGTATGTTACGCACAGTACTATCGCTTTTTACCCATTACTTATTAATAAAGTAATTGTTAGCAACAGTATAACAGCCACTATTATTCTATCAGCAGTTCGTGACATGATATCTAGCAGGAAATATGAATTTAAATTGTAACGTCGATTCGATCGATTCTATAATTCGGCGTGGTTTGTCAACTCGCATCGTATACCATTCGTATCACTCACAAATTTTATCTAGTTTTTGTGAAAGTTTAATTTATCAAATCCAACTATAATTTCAACGTAATTCAAAATATTATTTGTGTTTTAAATATTAGTAATTAAAATGTAGTACAAACATATAAACAATAATACAAAAATGTTGTTATTTATTAGATGGTCTTCCTAGATTTGTATTAGCGTTGATTTAAATAAATTATATGGTTGTTTTTATACAAATTTGCGTTGTGTGGGCACTGGTGCGTCACAATCTATAGTATGCTATGGATTGGATAGCGGAGTTTATTTTCAATTAAATACTAGAGATTATTAGTTATTATTAAATTACACAACGAACCTAACCCGCATATCACAAATCATAACTTGCAATTTATATTTGTACACCGATAGTTGTTACTAGAATCTCAATAAAACTGACAAAATTGTTTAGGTAATTTAATCGAGAATCATTTGTTATATTTATTTTAAAATAATTTAATAGTATTACATAAAAATGTTATAAATAAATAAATCAAATATTTATAAATCAGCTGGGATTCATTTTTTATTTTTCGATCCGCTAAATCAAATTAGTTAAAAATTAAAATTTTAATGGTTTGGCATTGAATGGATCGAAAAATAAAATATACAGTCTCTATTAATTTAAAAAAAAAATCCACAAAAAAAACTACAGTAGATACAAATATTATATGAACTATTGAATCTGTTTAGTTTCCTATTTAAAAATTTTAAATATTAATAAAACAATTTAATTAAAAAAATAATGAGATATATATTTAAAAAAATAAAAATAAATTTGTAGAATTATATTTTTAAAAAAACTAAAAACAGAAACAACTATAAAATAACAAAATAATTTATTAAAAATATATTTATAATTAAATGTATATGATTTAAAAATAAAAATGAAGATTTATTTAAAGAAGAAGAAACACAAATATATTTGATATGTGGTGGTACACAATAAAAGTATTTAAAAATGTATAAATGATGGAGTTTATATTTATTTAAACGAAATAACTCAAATGTCATGTCATAAATCATAATCATCATTCATCAGTTATGAAAGTTATTATAAACCTGTCAGTATTTAAACAAATTTCAACGTGAAATGTTTATATCAGGCAACTGAGATAAAACAAAGTTTGTGAAAAGATAAATAAAAACATTTTACAAATCATTAACGAAGTTAACGGCTCATAACGTATTCGCGTAATCAGGCTCTATCCGTCTCGAGTTATTTTCGTATTTTCAAATTTCCTCGTTTTGTTTCATAATGTAGCGGATCTTATATTAAATGAGTATTGGATTTTAAGGGGTCTGAATAAGCCATGAAACTAATCCAGAGATGACGCATCTAATAAAAAATAATTTATAATTTTTAAAACGTAGCAACCATTTAACGATTTTTATCATAATTTCATGACAATCGAAGCATAACATAATGAGTTACGTGGTTTAAGTGAAGATGCTTTGCAAAAACATTGATGTGTTGAAACATTGATTGTTTTGTAACTGGAAAAACCCCGTTCAAGCTCATCAATGACTTGAAAAGTGTTATTCAGACTCTGTTCCAGCGAAACCAACCGTTTGTCGATGGCATGCTGATTTCAAACGTGGTCGTACAGATACAAACGATGCTGAACGGTTTTGTCGTATGTATGAACACCGAAAATTCATTAATATATGGACCATATTTAATGGATATGATAATATAAACATAACGAATTTCGACGCATCAACATTAAATAGATTAAACCAAGTCATTTCAATAACAAAAGATTACAAAGATTTAGAACTAGTGTGTCTAACAAAGATATTAAAGAATACCAAAATGCACAACAAAAATGTTGGTGGTTGCAAACCTAAAATTGATTGGCATAAACTATAAACATAAAGCGAGTTTTAAGATATAACTCTGATTATAGCAACCATTAAGTCACTCCTTCATATTCCTTTTCTTTAGTCATGTGATATACAAACGGATACATTTCAATCTTTAAAGCAAAATAAAAATATAGTTCGAAAAATAATATTATGGAAAAATCAAAAATGGATGCACACGTCATTAACTCAGATGAGTAATAAATTAGTTAATTTAATGAAACGGATATAAAGTCTTAAGAGCCAGCAATGTAGCCATGGAAGACAAGAGATAAAAGTTTTAGGAAATTTCCTTACATATGTATCAAAAAATATAAAAAATGTAAAAATATATAGATCAAACACAAAAACAAAAAAAAACGCTTTTGTATAGAAAACTTGTTGTACACGCAAGAAAACATCAAGGAAGTCCTAAAAATCATGATGAAAGATCGAAAAGTGAAAGTGCGTAAAATATTTACCTTTTTTCAATATTTTGCATAAAAATTGGGCAATGGAAATCATTTTTCCAAACGGCTGGCGCGTTTTTCACAATGGAACAAAAACAACAACGCATCGATAAGTCAGAGCACTCAGAGTCGGCATGTAACAGTAGATATACCATTTTACTCCGGAATCAAATAAGCAGTCAGCTAAGTGAAAAGCAGCTGGTGAAATCTTTCAAAGTGTTCGAAGACGCAACAGTGCAGCGCCAATGTTATTGCGTCTTTACTTTGGGATGAGGACGGCATAATATTCATTGAATATCTTAAAAATGGAAAAAACACCAATAGCTAATATTACATGGAATTATTATTGCGTTTAAGGGATGAAAAAAGGCACAAATAAAGAAGAATAAAGTGATGACTACTCTGTCAAGTCGTTGAAAAGTATATGATTTGGAATTCGAATTGCTTCTCAATCCACCGTATTCTCAAGATCTGGGCTCCACTGATTATTTGGTTTAATATTTTATTATTTGATTTGGTTGTTTTTCTTTTAATTTTTGATAAATTACTCAGGATCAACTCTGCAGATTTTACTTTATTTACGTTTATTGATTATTTTATTCTGATTCTGAACTTGTAGATCCTGTTCTGAAGGTAGAGTGCAGTACAGAGTATTTAGTGCCGTAGTATAGATTGCACTAATTATTTTTTATTATCCACTATTTTTCAATTATAAACTCAAGTTGCGGCTTTCTTAGAAGCAACCCCTTTGTTGTTCCGCATGGTTAGTAATCTTACGTGTTAGTATCTCTGTTTTAAATTATATATTTTTATTTGGAAAATATGTGTTAGCCGCTTTGAGATCGTGTGATCTGACTTTTATCAGCTACAGAGATGTTTCGTAGCACAGTTAAATGCAAGTTAAAGGAATGATACCTACCAAACAATGATTTCCTAAACATATAGATGGCTGCTTAGTTTTAACTAATTTGAAAACAAAGACTAAAACGAAGTACATTAAAACGAATAAACTACAACCGTAACAATACTCGAATAAGAAGAAATATAATCACATTTCTTATTAACAACAATAAACCTGGTACAAGCATTGAAACGTCTTTGGAGAATATCCATATTTATTTGAAGGAAGCCAAACAAAACTACTTTACCATACATAAATTGGGGTTTAGAAGTTAAGACAAAAACATTCATCTATACAAGTGGCTATCCGTAAACCCCACCACTTTATACCAACAATTAAACATTTCAAATACCCTTGTACAGCAACTAAAACATCAGTATTTCAGTATTTAAAAACGGATTAAGAGAACCGTCAAGATTAATCCATGGGAAGGAGAAAGTATCTAAATGAACTAAAATTTACGAGCATTTAAACTCATTAGAAACCGACCAATTAACTATACTGCGTAAGTCATCATTTATCAAAATAATATTCCTTTAGCAATAGAATCCTGATTTAAATCACAGCAATATAAGTATCTATGCCATCCATTTGTCGGTTATTATACAACATATATTAAAATTGAATTAAAATCATTAACATGAATATGTAATCCCATTCAACAGTGTGGGATATGCCTTATTAAAATGTAAATTGTAGCTATGTTCATAGCATTGAATTATACAAATAAAATATGTAAATGTGTTAGTCTCACGCAAAACTTATTTTATGGCGCATTAATTATTTCTGTGAAAAGTAACACGCGGTTTATGCACCTATTATGGTTCTCACCTCACCTCATCATACCACAAAAATGTGAGGTGAAGTGATCACATCTATATTTTGGTATTATCGTTCTCGCGGTGAGGTGAGGTGAGGTGGACAAAGTGTCAAATCTGTTCACCTACAATATCTTGGTGATTGGTTTAAAAATAAAATAAATTGAAGGCAAAAGCGGGTAAATTTTTTTATTTATATTTATTTATGTATGTATATATATATATATATATATATATATATATATATATATATATATATATATATATATATATATTTATATATATATATATATATATATATATATATATATATATATATATATATATATATATATATATATAATTTATATATATATATATAAATATGTATATATATATATATATATATATATATATATATATATATATATATATATATATATATATGTATATATATATATATATATATATATATATATATATATATATATATATATATATATATTTATTTATATATATATATATATATATATATATATATATATATATATATATATATATATATATATATATGTATATATATATATATATATATATATATATATATATATATATATATATATATATGTAAATATATATATATATATAT
Organism: Tipula confusa; assembly: GCA_963556175.1. Taxonomy (NCBI): domain Eukaryota; kingdom Metazoa; phylum Arthropoda; class Insecta; order Diptera; family Tipulidae; genus Tipula; species Tipula confusa. The sequence goes on from OY744475.1 coordinate 135,647,153, forward strand.
ATATATATTTATATATATATATATATATATATATATATATATATATATATATATATACATATATATATATATATATATATATATATATATATATATATATATATATATATATATATATATATATATATATATATATATATATATATATTATTTAATTTTTATCACCGAAAAACTATTTGTAAACAAACAAATTCTCAACATGAAATGTCAAACATTTTAAAATTTACTTGTTTCAACATAAAAAAAAAAAATACGCACAGCGCCGCACACAACTGCTCGCCAAAAATTAGGTGAGAATCATAATACCAAATTATGAGTTAGGTGAAACTTTTAGGTGAGGTGAGGTGAAGTAAACTGTACAGTGAGGTGAGAACCATAATAGGGGTATTAAATAAATATAGTATCCACTATATATATATTTGTCACCATTAATGTACATAGAAAATAATAAGAGACACAGCACTGAACCCCGTAGAAAAACAGGAAGAAAATCAGACAAACTGTCACGGTTAGGAAGGAAAATCAAAACCAGATGGTTAACTTGAATAAAACCCAGATTAAACTAAACTGACTAAGCTCTTGCTATTTAGATGCGCCTGAATTTGAACGACGCAAACGCCTTAGAGTGAGAGAACTTAAAATACTTGTTGGCCGTTAGGCAAATAATTTCAAAGGAATGCTAACCTTTGGAATTAGAATTACCTTACTAAGCTTCCACTGGTTTGGGAAGGAAGAGGACGTGAGATTAAAATAGAACATATGTAACAGGTATTATGAGACGAAAGGAAAAACTCGTTTCACGAATTTTAAATTCACATTGTCCAAACCAGGGGATTTCGTTTAACCTTCCAAGTAGCATAATGTAAATCATCGAAAGAGATATATATTTATAAACGAAAATGAATCTTAGGCTCAATTGATTTTAGACTATAGTACAATGTTAATCGTAAGTGTACTGATTATTCAGTTGAAACGGTTAACATATGCGGGATATCACTGATATCGTTCGAATCAATTTCAGAAGAATTATCTACCGATTTACTTAATGAATTGATTGTGTTAAGATCGCTCGTAGCAGCATCAACATTGTCGCCACCTGTTTCATGTAAAGCAGAATTTTTAATTTTAATTCGAATCAAAAAATTACATCTTGACTGATTGATTATCACGCGATTCGAGTCCGCATCGTTCGATATCCCTTGAAACCATAACTGTAGCCGACGAAAATCAAGTTCTTCGATTTTGCAACGCGTTTTCTCCATTTCTCATCCGGTACGTGAACCATTAGCAAATGATTTAAATGTGGGTTCTGTCCAATATTTCGATATTTTAATTAGCATTTTATCGTTTAAAACACAAGGAACATAACGAATTTTCAAAGTTTCCGCCGCCTTAGCCCTACATTTATTCGGAAGTTCTGCATCTTGTAGGATGCATCTCGCACGCTTGTTCAACGTTTAAATTGTTCGTTCTGCAAGTCTATATCACGAATGATTAATCTAGACTTTAATAATCTTTCAAATTGTTGATTACAGAATTCGGTTCCTTTATCATATCTGAATGTTTTGATTTGTTTGCCAGTCTGCTTTTCGATGTATCCTTTGTATTCACAAAATTTGGCAAAAACTTCATTCTTCGATTTGATGAAAAATGCATGAGTCATAATCATCCACCAAAACGAGTTCCCCTAAGCGATTTGGTTTGGTCCTTTTTATTTCAAGGCAATCGGGAGATTTATGGCATTTTTTGAAATCTAGTTATGGAAGTTATCTTTTACATCCCCTCTTCTTCGAACAGATTCAAACCAGTTCTTCCTAATCCAAACGCTTCATTTTGGAACCATTGTTTTGTTTCTCAACGAGTCAACAATTCTTTTTTAGAATAAATAAAAAAACTGTCCTATGTAGAGCAAACATTTCTTCACAACTCGTTTAGTGACATCTAACGGTATTATGAAAATCTATCAATCAATAAAAGTATGCAGCCAAACTTGTTCTAGTACATTTTATAAAATGCATACATATACACAACTGTAGCTGTCAAAGTGTCACAGTTTATCAAAATAATTGATCGAAGTGAAAATCATTTTCTATCACATTAAAATAACATAAATATAAAATTATTTCATTAAAACTAAGCACATTGAAATGGGAGACAATTTTGGAATTCATCGGGCTGCATCCGGTGCAGCAAATAAACAAGAAGATCGTTCACAAGGGCAAGTGCTAAGCGACTTTTTGATGCAGCTTGAAGATTATACTCCAACTGTAAATAAATTTGCGATTATTTATTCCATTAATTACAACTTCTATATATTTCCGTATCATATAGATTCCCGATTCGATAACATCACACTATTTAAATACAGCTGGATTCGAGTCATCCGATCCAAGAATGTTAGTCAAATGGTATTTCGATATAACTATTAGTGCATATAACTAAATATTTTACGTTTTAGCGTACGACTTATTTCGATTGCGGCGCAAAAGTTTATATCGGACGTAGCAAATGATGCGCTACAACATTGCAAGACACGAACTAGTAATGCTCCGAATACAGGACATGGCTCGTCTAAAAATCAGAAATCATCAAAAGATCGTAAATATACATTGACAATGGAGGATTTGGCTCCTGCACTTAATGATTATGGCATAACCGTGCGAAAAGCCCATTATTTTGTTTAATTATTTATGGTATTTTGATTTATGTTTTGAGAAATAAAAAAATGTATTGCCCTTTATTTAAACTGTGAATAATGCACTATGAAATATACAACATTATTATCGCTATTTGCAGTCCTTTTAAATTCATAATAAAAGCAAGAAACGAAAATTAAGTTAATTATCCTAAATAAAGAGTAAATAATTAAAAACACGAGTTTGTGTCTTTGCTGAAATACGTAACCTTTCATTAAACTTACATTGATGGCATCTATTATCGAAGAGCTAAACCATTTTTTCACTTTTATCAAAATGTATGGATGGCAAGTTAAACCAATTATTTGGTTTCAGTTTTAAATGCAAACAATATTATTCATCCTGTCGAAATGATACATACGAAGTCATCGACAAATCACATCCAAATTAAATCTAAATATTTGGGTAACGTTTAAAAACAGGGATAATAGTAAATGATTGAAGGAAATTAAATGATTTTGCAATTTAAATATACCACTAACATTTAGTAAGTTTACAAACAGTATGTAGATACAAATAAATAATACAACATGATAATTAGTTTATAAAACAAGGTGTAGAAAACAAATACATCCTACATCGAACACTTTATGTATGATAATGTGTTTGATAAAGAAAATCGCTCGATAAGATAATGAAATTTTACTGTTCAAATTCAGTTTTATTGATCAGTTTCGTGTAAAATTTAATAGAAAGTGGATTGTTCAATAACGAAACAGAAGTGATCAGAGTGATAACGTTTAAATTCATGTGACTGTAATATTAATATACTCAGGAAGGGTTATGTCTGATTAAAGGGACTATCATATTGTTAAAGTGCTCATGTGCCTAATTAAATCAAGCAAAATCATTTCCAAACAAAAAGGATATTAAACTATTTAAAATGGTTCGCATTGAAGAGCATGTAAGTCAATTTTTTTTTGTGAGCTACATTGTTCTAAAAAAATACTTCCCCGTTTTTATCGGCATCAATTTTTAGATAACAAAGAAAAGAATTGTAGTTGTCTTTACAAATTTGATAGCGTTTGCTTGTTTCTAAAATTATACAATCGTTTTGATAAATGAAATTTACTTTTATTATGTTACTGTAATAAATAATTTGACTCGAAAATTCATTCGAAATAATCGAAAAGTTCGTCGAGCTTGCTGATAAAATTTAAATTCTGATCGACATGACTCATTGTCTCTAAATGTAGGTTATTCATTATAGCGCGTATTAGGAATATTTTTCCAAGTAAATACAATCTGTTATTGGATTAAATTTTTTTTTATCAAACTGACCAAATCAGTTAGCTTAGCAAAGGATTAACATTTCTTAGAATCAAATTGGCTAGTGCTTGGTAAATTTAATAAGGCGGTTGAATCGAAGCCATGGCATATCGAAGCAATATTCTTTATCACAAATAAGTCATGGGAGTTGCTTTATCAAGATAAGCATTTATTATTTTAATTTATTTAGTATGTGATTGATTGTCTGATTACTTACAACGTTGTTTGACTGGTTTATATTACAAAATTCGTAAAAGTTAAGGAACACTTGTCAAAATGGTTGAAGAGCATTTGCATATCTCGTTAAGTACATAAAAACGAGCGTGGCACTCTTAGAATTCTCCTTCAGGAGGATTTTGTTTTATAACTTGCATCCGTATTAACCGTAACCGGCTTCGGTCACCAAACACGGTGTTTATAGGATTGGCACTTTTATCTTAGGGATCGAAGTAGATCAGATAGAAGAGATGGCACGTCATTCATCAGAAACGTCAAGCAAGCATATGCTAGATTAATACAAATTTAACCGCTTGCAAACATCAGTCAGGAAATCCAGTACGTCATTATACCTTATCCAGAAGCCCTGGAATCTGATAAACTAATATAAACCGGATAAACAACCAAATATCGACCCTTGGCTCTCAGAACAGCAGTTCTTTTACACAAAAAAAAGGCTAGCCACAAGTAGAGAGAGAAATGAATCGTTATCACGTGGAATTACTATAGGTCTAGTGAAATCAGATAAAAGAATAGTGGTGAAATGAATACAAGTAATGGCAATTACATGATATTCTCTAGAAGAGACGACGTACATGAACAAGGCAATAACTGCTAAAACATTGACAGAATAGAATACAATAAGCAGTAAAAATAATAGTAGCAAGCTTCTATTTAGAAATAAGAAACACAACCATATTTCAGTTCTATACTCCAACCACATAAAATAACGAAAAACGTTCAAATAACACAAGGAAATGTCAATGCAAACATTGGAATAGACAACACTGACCTAACAACCATAATGGGTAAAAATGCATTGGATTCGGTGGGAAATAAAAATGGAGAAACACTCGTCCACCTTTAACGACCAGAATGGGGATTAATAGGTAAATTCCTTGACCTGGATTAAGCATATAATATATGCCTGCTCACACACAAACACTCTGATCGGCAACAAAAAGTACAACAGCTGAGTACAACAATGAGACTCACACGAATGTAAACACATTGATGCACATCGACTATCAACAAATTGACAATGTAAACCAATTCCAATACCATGTAAAAACAATGCTATGTATGGGTGTGAGACACGGAAATTAAAAAAAAAATCATACAGAAACTGCAGAAGAAGTGCCTTTGACGAATATTGCAGTGGCTTTGGACGAACGCCATAACAAGAATCAAACCGCACAGAATTACGAAGCAGCTGAACATTGAGACTGAAATAAAGAAATAGAAATGAAGTTGGATTGGCCATACATTAAGGAACCCCGCAACAGAAAAGGGTAAACCGGAAGACTATAGCAATGACTTGGAGAAAAACTGTACAAGCAAAAGCGAAAGCAGTATCCCCTAATAGAGTAAGATGGTTTAGCCTTATGATCATACTATGCTCCTAAATTTAAGAGAGAGGAAAAAATCTCTTATCTTACAAGTTCTTATTACAAAGTAAAGCTACCGTTTTTCAAATTTTGAATATTGAAAAAATTTAGAACGACACCAGTTTTATAGTTCGAAAAGCTCATTATTTTTTTAACATAATATAAAAATGAAGTTATAAGATAAGATAAGAGGCTATATATGTTATACAAATTAGGTAAAGGTAATATGATTACAATAACAATATTGAGGTTAGTGGTAAATCTTTTAGTTTTTTAGGTCAAAGTGGTATTGGAATAGTCATTTTGGTCAAGATTCTAAGCTTTTTTTAATCATTTCTAGAGGAATTTGTTCAATTTCTAGTTTTGCTTGACGTTTATTTAAGGAGCTATTGTGGCCTCTGTGCCATAGCATAGTTAAGGAAAGTCCAATGCCAATGAAATCCACTGCTCAATGTGGATAAAATAAACGATGTCATTTTATTCCAGTAATTGCTTTAATTTTTTAAGCGTGCGCAAATACTAAGTTCGGAATGTATATTCTGTCATCATTTAGTTATAAACGGGGTGCGTACTTTAATAGAGACTTCTAATTATTTGTCGAGTATCGATCTATACTGAATTGTTTATCCGCAATCTGACTCGCAAAAACCTTACACGACTTCGTTTTCACTTCTTGGATAAGTCAATTTCATATCAATAGTACCTTTGAAATATCCAGCGGTTCGCTTCACTGCCAAACAATGAGCAACTCCTAGATTATTATTCAATCTCCTGAAAGCTCCTACCATTAACTATATATCACGATAATATCACGATGTAGATTCACGATCTGATTGATTTTTTGATGACATTTCTAAAGTAAATTTCTGATTAGTAGCCGCTGGTGCACTCAGACTATTACAATCAGCTATTTAAAAACGACGAAGTACTTTTTGAATTTACTGGCTTTGATTTATCGAAATAGTTCCCGACTTGCAATTTCAAGTAATCTGCTTGCATTACACACATTTGCCCTCACCAATCTCCTTCATTTTAAACTGTTTCTGTATACATGCTTTCAAATCCAATTTCAAAGTTATATCGTTGGAAAAACAAAGCTAGTCTTCAACATATACTGCCACAATCAACATCTTATTTCCATCAAAAAGATTACAGTAAATGCACGCGTCGTAATTTGAGCCCTTCATACCAAAAGTCTTCAATGCAGTATCTAAACGCGTATTTGTGTGACCCGATTGCTTGAGTCTATATAGCTTCCTTCCTTGATACTGATCATCTATAATTAAACGGGTGACACAATATTAACAAAATCATCACTCTTCGTCGATTTATGGGGTCTGGTTAAACGACGCGGTTGTAACGAAACATCATTCATTTGTTCATCTAGTAGTTCATAAATATTACCAGAAGCTTCAACTCAGTCTTGATACTCAATGTTTTTACAACCAGACACACTTGCAGAACCCAAAATCTCATTTTGACTACATTTATTTGATCATCTACCATGATCTACATCGCACGAGCTTTTGAACCATTAGCGTCTTTGTTTTGATTAATATTTGCCGACTATGATGTACTCCATGTATTTCGAACCACGTTTCAGGCACTGTTTCCACGTTTCACTCTGTTTCCAAATTGTTTCAAATAGACAAATCAATGCTTTAAACTCTTTGAAAATATTCAAGGTGTTCGATGTGTTCTTGATGATATAGAAGTTTCTAAATTACAAAATATCGCGAGCTGCCACATGAATCAAAAGCATTGGTTCACACAAATCGGTTTGCACTAGTTCTAGAACTCTGAAAGCCCAAGATTTACTGTCCTTGAACGGGAAACGAGTTTATTTCCTTTTAATACAAAAAATGTATCTTATCCACAAAACTACTCCACAATTTCATTAAACTGTCGTGGCTGACCGACAGCAAGTTTGTGCAAAGATCAGAGTGTCGATTTTGTACGAAAATTGACAGCGCGAGCTGGTGAGGTGAGCAACATTTTGTGTATATATACAGTGTATAGCATACAAATTTATATTTGTATTGTATTTTTTTTTTCTCATGTGTGTGCATTCTGTATGTAATTTTTATGAAGGTAAGTATATATTTTTCCGGTTTGCTCACCTCACGCTGTCATTTTCCGTACAAAATCGACACTCAGAGTATTAGCTGAAGTTAAACATATCTGTAAATTTAGCTTTCAAGCTTTGATTCATTTACAATTGTGACCTCTCCTGAATCTGCTTCACGACAAATTAGACCAGAATCGTCAAACGCAAGTTTTAAATAGCCCTAATTTGCTTAGTCGTACTTGCTTGTTGAATATGCGAAAAATTCCCAGTTTCCATTAATAAACTAACTAGAAAATACCAGATTTTCTTCTGTATATGTGCCTTTAACACAACACCAAACACCATTCATACCAAGATATGCTTGAGCAACAAATTTCCGTGACTCGTAAGTTTTGCTGACTTTCAATTTTTCGAGAGACACAAATGTAGCTGTTATTTTATTATCCCTTTTTTAAAACTTTATAACCTTCGACGAGCTATAAGACTTGAAAGAAACAAGTATTTTTATCTGAGCAATTTTTATAAAGTAAAAATGACAAAAGAACAACAACAAATAAGCGCCTACCGAGCGGCTAACTAAAGGCACTTTCGATTGACATGACTCAACAGAATTGTAATTGAGTTAATATTTAGATAAATCTGTTGCTATTTTGAAAGTTGAGGTACTGAAGTGGTTTGGGTGTTCGAATGGTATTTATCACTTCAGATAAATGTCAAAAATAAATCATTTAAAATTTGGGAATGAAAATAAAAAATACATGCATATATTGAAATCATTAGAACATGCTATGAAATATAAAAAATATACATTATGTATATATATAATATATATATATATATATATATATATATATATATATATATATATATATATATATATATATATATATATATATATTATATATATATATATATATATATATATATATATATATATATATATATATATATATATATATATATTCTAATTTTCAAAAATTTAACGCGAGACAGATTAAAATTCAAAAAAACAAAAACAACAACCAATTTGAATTAACTCCACGAGCAAAATACGCATTCAGTTAATTCAGTTGCTCAATTGTTTTACTGAATTGACAGGTCCGAATCGAACAGTCAAATCACTTCAGTTGATTCAGTTAATTTTGTTTATTTATGTCAATCGAAAGCGCCTTAAATATGGATAAATTAACGTTTTGAAAATTACAACCTTATACAACCTTCTAGGCCAGGTTGTAGATTAATTCAGATCAGTTTGAATCAGTAGATTGTTACAGCTAACAAAGATAGAGCAATTAGTTTATTTTCAGATGCACCAGATGACATGATCACGCTAATTTCTATAAACACTAAATACAAAATACTGTAATTTGTTCAAATAACCCAAAATATTCAGCTTTGTATTATTTTGTCCAGTATACACACAACTTCACGTCGATACGCCACCAATGCTTTCGTTATTTACTTTTGCTTAAAATTATCATATCAATTCGAATATACAACCAAATTATTGAGATGGACATGATTACGTTACGTTAAATTTATTCTAGATAAAATTACACGCAAATTAAATTAAAACTGATAAACTCCTGGCCATTAAATTTATTGCATTATTAAACATGAATTAGACAGTTCATTGTGATTATAGTAGGTGAATGTGTATGGTGTTTCGTACGAGTAATATATTTTTGACAAAATGATGGAATTTTTGGAAGAGGTAATCTAGCACTTTGCTAATTTATTTATTGATGAAGTGCTCTAGTGAAAATAATGAAATAATTTTTGTAGTTAGTGTAAGAAAACGAGTGGTAATTTTGTTTTATAAGAAGTGTTTGTGTACTAAAAATAAAAATTTGGTTGCAGCCATATGGAATTTACAATTTATTATAACTCTATAAAAAGCTACAATCTGATAAAATATTAAAAAATAAATTCCGCATTTATCAATCACATTATAGAAATGTTATCAATCGATAACAACAACATACATTAATTTGACAAACAATTAAATTGATCGTTAGCTTTTTTTGGCTTGAGTGTCGCCACTCGCCACTCACTTCACCCATATTTTTATTTCACATATTATTTTCTTCATAATATATTTAAATTTCATTTGTTTTGTGGAGAGTATTATTTTAGTTGTTCTTATTAAACGTTGATTTGTCATATCAACGTATTACCTTAAACTGTTCTTCTGATTATTTTTGATTTATTTATTAATCCTAGTTTTAAAATTCGGCACTTATTTCTTTTAGAAATTTGATTAGTTCAATGTATTGTTCTTCTTTTTGATTCTGCAACTTTCACAGTTGTCGTTTTCTATTTTTTTAAATAGCTTTAGATATTTTTTATCGTAAGAGTGGTTTGTCCTTAATCTAGTTATTCTTTTTATTCCTTTCATTTTGATTTTTCTTATGTTTTTTCTGTGTTGTATGGCTTTAACCGTCATTTTATTTAAAAACTCTATGTTCCATTTCTGGTATAATATATCTTATGAATTATATTAATGTTGTCCTCTAGTGGAACTAGTATCTCTATTTTGCTTCTTAAAGTTGCATCTTTCTTGGCTGCTCTGTAAGTTTTTTCATTTCAATATAGATATTTCTTTATGGCTAGGTATCCATAATAGTTGCTTTCGAATCGACCACCGCAAGTACTTAGGTGTATGTCTGCTAAATTTTAGTAAATAAAAATTTTAGTAAGTAAAAAATATTAAAGATATTTTCTCAAAACATAGGCTTCGAAATGTGCTATTGACTACGTTTTCTAGTTAATCTCTGTTTTTTATATATATGATATTCCTCTAATATGTCTAAAAGCTCTTGCTGTCTAAATTTTGAGAAATTCTTCAACCTAAATTCTTAGTCGTTTCCACCTAAAATAAAAATAAAATGTTTTATAGAAAAGTTATTTTTATTATGAATACATATTGTAATGTTTTCCTGTAATAAAAGTCGAAGTGGAACCTAATGCAAGAATTCTAATTCCTTGGAAGATATATTCGCCACCGGATCCATAAGTATTTGCCAATTACGAATTAAGTATTTGATTAATTTTCTTATTTCTCCATTGTGATTTTTGTTCTAACGTCCCAAACATTTTATTAAGAAAGAATCTTCCGTAAGAAGCTAAAAAAAAAAAATAAAATTAAGTGCCATTTCTTCAATATACACCAAGATTCCAAGAGGCAATAATGGTACCAATAATACAGACAATAATGGTACTATATTGGCAACAATTCTTGATGCTAGGTTGAAATTAAATAGCTTATAAGCAAGCAGGGGCGGTTCTGCCATAGGTGCAAATGGTGCACTGCAACCGGACGCAAAATAAATTATAATCTAAGGGGCGTGCAATTGAAACAAAATTATTGTTTTAAATTATAATCAAAACTTATCATATTATCAAAATATCATATAAATTTTTGAATTTATTTAGTTCAATTGTAATAAATGAAATATTTAAAAAACAAAATTAATCTAAATATAGATTATATGAAATTACTGTTTAAACCCTTAATAATATGAAAAAAAAATTTAAAATATTCATTCAATGAAGTAAATTCTAAAAAATCCAATTGGTTTTTTCATATGAACACATACGTCACTCATTTGGTTTCAAAAAAATTGTTGAACCAAAATATTTTATTACATTCATATAAACGAATAAAAAATATTAAATGTTGGATAACAATAATTGTATTGATTCTATATATGAGTGGGATTTGATTAACTATATTTTTATGAACCATATGAAATAAAACCGAAAAGGAACGATTGATTTGCTTTGGTTAGACAAAACCGACTATATTTGCTATTAGGTTTTCTTATGTCCTAATTCCTATTCGTATTCCTATTAGAATTTATTATATATTTTGTTTCTTTTTACATAATTTTATGAAGTAACACAATCAAATGTATAACCTTTAATAGGAATGTTATTAATCTAATTGGACTTCTTTTCATTTGAATCTTTGTGAAATTTGCGTATAATACGTATATAACGTATATAATATTACGTATTATTTTTTATTTTTAACTTTGTAATATGTATATTTTTTTAATTATTAACACCACCGCTATCATATCTGTTCCACCGATCTATGTCTTCTGGCATTTTCCCTTCCATCTGGAAGACTGCTAACATACATCCTGTGCCCAAAAAGGGCAGTAAATCGGACCCTTCAAATTATCGCCCAATCGCTATCGTCTCGGTGCTTTCTAAAGTACTTGAGACCATAATCAACTTCCAGCTGATGAAATATTTGGAAGCTAATCATCTAATTTCTGATCGTCAGTATGGATTTCGCGGAGGGCGTTCAGCAGGTGATTTAATTAATGTTGTTACTGAACAATGGAACAGAAGCATTCATCAATCTGGTGAATCTCGAGTCATTGCTCTCGATATCTCAAAAGCATTTGATCGCGTGTGACACAAGGGTTTGCTGTGTAAATTGAAGGCAGTTGGCCTTCACGGTTCGTTAATTTTATGGATTGAGAATTTTCTTTTTTGTCGCAAAATCCAAGTGGTGGTGGATGGTGTGACTTCCGATCAACATCTTTTAAACGCTGGTGTTCCTCAGGGATCCGTCCTTTCTCCAACCCTTTTTCTAATTTTCATCAATGATCTTCTATCAGCAACTCTCAACCCAATATACTCCTATGCTGATGACAGCAAACTTTCCACCTCTTACAGTTTACCTTCTTCTTCATCGCGAAACGATGTTCTCACAGAAAGAATGGCTATGAATGACCGCCTTACGCGAGATCTCAATTTCATTCTTAAATGGGGTGAAGCCAACAGAGTTGAATTTAATCCCAACAAATTTCAAACCTGTGTTTTTTCTGGCCGAACTGATGGTTATTCGCCGTCTTTTCTGACTGGTGAATCCAGCTTGGCTACGTCTGACACATTTGAGATTCTCGGTTTAACTATTTCAAAGAGAATATCTTGGGCTGAACAAATAAACAAAGTAGCGATTGGTGCAGCCAAATGTCTTGGATTTCTACGACGATGTAAGTTTTACTTTAATCCATCCGAAATACTTACAATATATAAGACCTACATAAGACCCACGTTGGAGTATAATTCTCATATTTGGGCTGGAGCACCGAAAACTCATTATTATCTGATCTTGATTCTCTTTCCCATAGGCGTAATGTGGGAGCCTTATCCGAGTTTTACAAGTACTTTCATGGTCATTGTTCATCGGAACTTTATGAATTTATGCCTGGTTTGTCAAAGCCCGCGCGTAATTTAAGACGCCTGGTACACCGATACAATCTGGAAATTAAATTCGCGAAGACCAATAAATTTAAAAATTTATTTTTTGTTAGGAGAACGCGAATGTGGAATAAACTGAACGACCAGACGTTTCCCTTGGAATACAGTTTACAGAGATTCAAAAGTAAACAACTAGAAGACTGAAAACCTTTATTCCTTTTATTCCTTTCTTACCTTTTTCCCTCCTAATCCTTCCTTTTACCTTTTTCAGTAGTACTGTGTGTTTGTTGCTAAAACTTTCATATAAAGGATATACATACCTATATCCTAAGTGCTCTGAACATTTATAAAAAAAAAAATAAAAAAAATAGGCATTTATTACGATTTGTTAGAGTTAATTAGTTTTCTAGTTGAAATATTTTACTTTTTGGATTGTTTATGAGGTTTATGATTTATGACTCAGTGGGACACCTTAATAAAATAAAAGTATTCCAAATTTTACTCATTTATAATTCTGCCGATTTTTTTTGGGCGCCACTTTCTTAAATTGCACCAGGTTTAATAGTCTAGGGCCGGCTCTGTAAGCAAGCGTACATTTTTAAAGTTAAGTTTTTAAGTTGTCAATGTTAATTAAGTTGTTTACGGGAAACCGGACTATAAATTATATTATTTACATTAGGCAGGTCTTGAATGAAGGTAATTTTATATTGAGCGCTGACTAAGTCATTTTTTGATTGACTATTTTGTGCCTTTGCCCAAATGCAGTCAATAAGTTACCTTATTTAAAGTTAAATTACATCCAGCAAATTTTTATTAGTAGTAGTTTTACCCGGCAATAGTGGGAATCTACTCGAAGAAAACTCGAGTCCAGAGTTTTGACATGCTTCACCTTATTTGGGGGTTCATCTAGATGGGCAAAAAACCATAAACTCCAGAAAAAACCATTTTCTGGAGTTTATTTATATCCAACGTGCTCAGCTTGTTTTCTTACTCTAACTGGTTCAGTTTTATGTAGAGAAAATAATGATAGATATTATCCAGGTTTTTTATGGGATCCTTTCTTGATTTGCTTTTCACAGATACTTTTTTAATAAATTTTGTGTTACTTTTCAAAACCGAAATTGTATAAGACTAAAATTGGTTTCTTTAAAACTAAAAAAAAAATTTTAATATTCTTTTTATCACTCAAATCACTAGTTTTGCTATTAGGCACATTTCCCTTTTATATTATTTTTAATATCTGAAATTAAGGCTGCATAAAGCCATAGATAAAAGAATTTACTATAGGTTTCTCATTTTCGCAATGAAAAAATCAAACTTCTGATATTTCCAATCTCATCGATGGATTTGTGATTTTACCTTATTGAGATTTTACCTTTTGTATAGGTGTAAAATAAAAAAATAAAAAAACTGAATTCAAAAAATTCGATTATACCAAATGAGAAATCTATAGTAAACTCTTTTATCTATGATAAAACTCTTGCAAATTATATGTTTCCTTTTATTTTAATTTTAATAATTTACTGAAAGTATACTTGTTTCAGACAAGGTCAGAAAGGAAAATTTGCTCCTTATGTGTTACTATAATTTAGATTGCATGTTTGTATCACTTAAATATGTATAGTGATTTTACATTTTGCATGTACTATCTCTATATGACAGGTTTTTATGTCCGATAAATGGATTAACTTTAAAATGTTTATTATAGACAACGCACCAGGCATCCACATATAGAGTATCCGAATGTCAAATTTTGTTTTCTGCTTCTAAATACAACTTATGATGTATCCAGCATGTAATTAGAATATCACTATCCGAATTAATATCCGAATCAATTATTGATTGTAGATCGTTTTTGAAATCAATGAAGTCCAAATAATGTATATAATGGGTTGAGTACTATTATTTGTTTTATTACTTTTTCAAAGTTGGTTCTCATTATCGATTATGCATTATCTCTGTTTGTGTTCTCGATATTAATTATTATGGGAAGGTGATCTATTTTTCCAATTTTTGTGTTATCTATACTCCAGTTTGTTTTATTTGTAAAGTCTTGACTTGCAAATAATAAGTCAATGGAAGAGCTTTTCCCTTTTCACTGAAGATAAAATTATGTATATCTTTGATTCTTTGCTTATATAATGTTCTAGTTTATCTTTGTTTTTATGTAAGCTTCTTATATTGGTTTGCATTATGTTGAATTTGTTGCTTCTATTAGTGTACATCATTATTGTTTAGATTTTTGAATTGTTTTAGTATGGTGTTTATCGTTTTATTAATTTTAATTAGTTTCTAACTTCGCGAATATTTTTCTTTAATTTATCGGTTTCTTCTTGATGTTTTGCCTTTAACTTTCTCATTTGATTTTTTGATTGTTTCTATTTATATATGGCATTTTTGGACTATTGGCTAGGCTAATTTTTGTTATTATTGGCTCTATTTACACTTGATTTCATGATATCGCTTTCAACTCATATTTCTTTCGCCTTTACCTACAAACCCGGTTTTAAAAAAAAATTTTCAAGGACATATTTTTCAAGAAAACTATGCACGAAATTAATATATTTATATACAAACAGATATAAAATTATTATGTGCAACGAGCTGCATGAAATCAAATGTAAACGATAGTTAATTCCATGATATTTGTGAAAGCGCTTTCATGAAATCAAGTGTAAATATGCTCATTGTTAAACTCATTTTGTTTTTGACGTCTAACAAAACCAACACTATATAAGCCATGAAAGCTGGCTAAACCACGAATATTATTAAATAACATAACTATTTGTTTTATCTTTCGTATTCATTTATTTATTTTTACGAATTAATGTCTTAACCTCTGTAGAATTTTTGGCAATGTCGCTAAGCTCAGTAATGGTTTGGGGATAAAATACGCTACTCTTCTTCGTACCTCATATATTAAAATGTTTTCTAGTAGCGTAGGTGGTCCAAATGTTATTTGATTTGCTTCGATGGTTTTACTTTTTGATCGGCATTATTCCATCTTTTAATTTTTGTCACTTTGCAATTTGTTGTCATATATTGATTTCATTATTTCTAGGTTTGCGTTTGTGGGTATTTTGGTAATGCAGCCTATCAACTTAAGTATACAATTAGGTACATATATATTGTGGCGTGATAGATTCATTCTAGATCTACGCTGTTTATTTTGATACAATATTTCCCAAATTGATTAATTAAAATACATTTTCCAATGTTTAATTTGTTTAATGTTTCAGCCAATGTATTTTTCTATTTGTGCATTCTCGATCGTTTTTGCAAATAAAAATATTTGCGACCAACTTTTTGAGCTCGCAAGTAAAAAAAAAAACAAAAAGTTTGAAGAAACATTTAGAATGACATTTGATAAATGTATGTAGTTTTGTTTTGTGTGCGCTAATTTTCGAAAAATTTATGTGAAACGCATGTTAACAATTTGGAAGCAATTTTCACAAATTAAATTTGAGTCCACTACAGTAAAATTTATTGATTGATTGATTGATTGATTAGAGTGTACGACCAAGGACTAACCAGGAAATCCCGGAATGCCTGGCACCACCGTACACCCGTGTTACGTATAACAAAACCGAAGGAGTGGATGGAATTTGTTAGTTATGACAGACTCGACCCGGTTGCAGACACCTAAGCGATCGATAGTTAGTGTTCTTTTTGTGGTGTAAGGAAAGGAAGAGCATGTTAGTAATGACAGATTTGACCTGGTTTTCCGGAAGCCAATATTCAACTAATGTTAGCACAAGACAATCACAATTTTGACAAGCTGCTCTGCATTATTTCATTTCTTATCATCAACTTCAGTGTGTCTCATTCAGGTGTATCAGCAAATGTTAAAACATAATATATCAATGAAATAATTGCTTTTAGCCTTAGGCTGTAATAAACTCGATTAGTTTTCCCTGAAAATACAAATTTATTAATTTATCCCATAATTATTATTATATAATTTATCCCGTTATATTAATGTATAAGAATACGTCAAAATAAATATATAAACATAATAATATAATAGTGTAACAATATAATAATATAATAATACAAAAATACAATAATTTAATTTAATTTAGTAAGGTTCCTATTTTCAAATCTGTAATCATTACACACATAACACACATGTAATGAGGTATGATGAAACCATACCTCTTTACCAAAAGGTGACCCTATTATTGCGGTTAACGGTTAACCAGAATCTCTCGAAATGCCATACATCGCCGTACACTCATGCTAATAATAATTAATAATTTAATATCTGTAATCTGCTATTTCTCTGAAAAAAATACATTTTTAGACCATTTTCTCCAAGCCCTAAAACGGGTTTTCCAAGCCTTTTCTAAAAATTAGAAAATAATTAATCCATTCTACTATTGCCAAAAATTTGCCAAAAATCTAACCTAAAATAACTTCCCAAATCGACAAACTAACACTTCCTACAACTATCCTAAAAACACACATACACACAAATCTAATAAAAATTACAATCAGTCCAGCCAAACTACAATGTAAGTCAACCCCCAAAATCCGCCACAAATCAATGAAAACTCATCACTCACGCCGCAATTTATTAATTTTTATATCTAACTAATTAAAGAACGTCAAAACAATCCCCCTACCGCCCAACATCACAGCTCTCATTCAACTACTGAACCAAGGCACTACAGCCACATCCCAATCCTTTTGCATTCATCGCAACCCCAGATAAAACATTGTCGAATTCAGATATGCTAGTGCCTCAACTGTGCGAAACTTCACGACCGTAACCCGTGTTGAAACTTTACCCGCACAGCCAAGGAACCACGAATTGGGTGGAGATAGCTTATCTCCACCCAATTCGTGCTGGAAAAAATAATGTAACGTCATTTACAAATCAGGTGGAGATGTGCATCCGACGATATGGGCGAAACCGACATTCAAGAATCAATTTGAAGACGTCCGCAAACACGAATATCGAAAAACACCACTCAAGCGCACACAAAATAACCACAAAACGAGCTATAATTAAAATGGGAGGATTAGACTCGGCCAGAAGCTTGATGAACATTTTTACGGATAATGCTCCCTATGGATCACTCGGATTCAATGCAGTTCCAATACTATATATAAGCTCGATATATATCAGCTTGCATTTGGAAGAAAACGCTTAGCAGCCTTCTGGAACGCTCACAGAAATGGAAACTGTCAAAACTCAAGTGGCGAAATGCCTGGACGACGTCAGGCCATTTTGGACTCAAGCTCAAGTGATGAAATAATCCCCGTGACAGAACTATGAGTCCATTTTATCACCTATATTTGGTTGTAGACATGTTGTTGTACCGACATGAACCCTACAATTTACTTTTCCTGAACCAAAAATAAACGAACACAGTCCGTCATTGAACCAGAAGACAAATGGTCGAAGTCGCACACAACGCGAACCCCCTCTGGGATAAAACTTCGGCGCTATACGAGTGGTACTTGTATAATAATGTATAAATACAAAATTTATATTACATACAAATGTACAATATAATATGTAAACATTTTATATATAAAAAAACGGGATCAACGGGACATAGAGTACAGATATATGTATAATTGGTATATTACACTTATTTACCCAAAATAATAATAAATAAAAAAAAGATAAAAATTTTCCAACAAAGAACACAAAAGACAATAAAACTACCAAAATACTAAATAAAACCAACACAACTATAATTTTTTCGTTTTCTTTCATTTTCCATTTTTTCATAAAAAATAATTGTATTTATTTAAGCCAACACAACAATTCGCCAACGGTACTTATGTACTTACATCAATTTAATTAAAAAATAAAAATAAAAAATGCACATTAAAAATGACGCATTGGTACCTGATCTGGGAAAACGACAGAGTACATGATCCACTTTACCACTTTAAAAAGCACACAAAAAAAACAACACAACAAAAACAAAAGAAATATAAATAAAAAATAAATTTTAAATTGAGGAGATCGGAAAATACACGTCCGATCTCTTCAACGATCATCGATCGACCCCAGTCCACTTCAGTAAAATTTATTTAACAAAATTTAATTATGAAATCAAAAGTAATTTTATCGCTTATTAATTTCTTTGTGGTTCTAAAATTTTGAGGAAGTTTAAAATTTTAGCCTCGCCAAAATTTGGTTTTCTCTTTTTCATTTGAGAATCCATTTTTTTATTGGGCAACCGCTACACAAAACTCAATTCAAATTGTTTTATTTATGTCAAAATTGATTTAGCAATGTGTTGCCCAAGTATAACAAATCGAAACACAAAATTGAGCTATCGTATTTTCCTTTGATTTTTGACGAAATATTCGAAAGTTTACTTCATGTCAAATTACAATTCTTTTGTTGCTGTTTAACACCAAAACAATTGTTTGGTATTTTCGATTATTATTGTTTGTATTTTCGGTTAAGCACTGTATTTCGGCAAGCTGGGTGAATACTAGAGGTACGTGATTCAACAAAATTAAATTGTTTAAATTTTGTTGATAAAATCAAACTGGTCATGATTTCGTCAACAAACTTTTGGTATGTGAATGAAAAGAAATTTGTTTTAGAATTAGAATTTTGTTAAATTTAACGCGTAAATCAAAAAAAAAAATTTTTTAAATTTTGTCAAAATTTACAGTTGAGATTTAAAAACGGATAAAAAGTATCATTAAATTAATTGCAAATAAATATTGTATAAATGAAAACATTAAATTACACTCTAAGAAAATATCTATATAAAAATTATAAATATTAAAATGAAACATAAAATAAATAATAACAATATAAACAACCCCCAAATTGGTGACCCCGGTGTGATCGTCGGCAAACAAAAATCCGACGAAATCGTTATATTAATATAATACCTGGAATAATTTTAAGTAGAAGAAGCCGCAAATTTAAAGAGTAAGGAGTAGCAGGGAACCTAATTCAGAAGAAGAGTCAAAATTAAACCGTAGGAAGTAGGAGTGAACCCAAGAAAGCGAAGAAATCCGAAAAAAGAAAAAAATTAACTAATTAAATTTTGGAAACTGTATGTACATCTTTTAGTTCACCCAACATTCTAATTCAATTTTTAAAAAACTATTAGTTTGAAGTTTCAAAAATTATGATGTCCTTTAATACACCCACCTCAAAGACTTTCTCTCCGGTTGATGATGGGCAAACGTCACAGGCTGGCGTGGGGCTGGTCTGGTACGTTCACTCAAGAAAATGTAAAGGGTATGATGGAAGAGAGAGTTGAGGCTTTCCGGAGATCTTTAATGAAAAGGGCCGTTGGAGGATCCAGAAATGTCTTCAACATTAACCCATCAACGGATAATATTCCTCAAGTTCCGTTGCCACAGGCTGTTGCTCATGTAGCCTTCAAACCACCACAGCCACTGTTCAATCAGAACCCATCTGTGTGGTTTGTGATACTTGAGTATCAGTTTGTGGTTTCGAATATAATAAGAGAGACAACAATGTATCATCATGCTATTAGTGCATTAGACGCAAGACTTCACAACCAATTCTACGAGATACTACGAGATAAAAGACCCAACCCATACATGGGTTTTAAAACGGGAGTTATTAAGAATCTGGGTCAGTCCAAAAAGACTAGATTGCATAATTTGATGCATGGTTTGTCGTTGGGTGACAAAAAGCCATCCCAACTGTTAGCAGCATTTCAACTACATAAATGCGGGAGTTGATTTCAACGAAAATGCAATTAAACGGCTTTGGTTGGAACGACTCCCAACACAGGTTCAAATGGTGCTAACACCTGATGTTTCGTTGACCGTGTTAGCGGTCCTGCTAACACGGAAAACACATCTAAAAATTCATCTACAATTGATTTTGAAAAAATATTGGAAAATTTTCGTTCAAAATTAATAATGAAAGTGTCAACACTAGTTGAAAATCATCCAAATTTCCGACATAAATTTAGAAGCTCGCGTAAAATTTGAAATGTCCTGCTCGTCAAAATTCGAGTGATAAAGCTTCTAAGGAATGCTATTAACACCGACGATTTGGAAATCAGGCTTTGAAATGTCAAACTGACTGTCCTCTTTTCGAAAATTTTATAGCCGCGCCAAAAAATTTTAACTAAAAAACCATCAACAGGAGACGGCAGTCATTGATGGTCACTTCTAGCCATCTATTGATCTACAAAATAAATTCGCTTACTAAATTTTTAATTGTTACTGGTGCCGACATTTTCATTATCTCCCAAAAATTCGCTAAAATTGATTCAACTATTTTGACTTTTAATCTCTTCGTGGTAAATGGTACGCCTGTTAAAGCATTCGGCACTACATTTCTAAATTTAGATATTGGCTTCGTAGTTGCTGATGTGTCGATGCCTATCATCGGACCGGATTTCCTCAAAGAATCTGGGTTACTTGTTGACATACAGAGGCAGAGGCTTATCGATCCATTAATCTCTCTGTATACAACCGGTGCTTTATCAACCAGCCAGAATCCCCCCTTTCAAGCATCGATCAGCACTACCAGTCAAAATTCAAAATTTATTTTCAAAATTTCCAGAAGTCATTCAGCGAACTAAAGGACCCCAATGCATTAAACACAACATTTCACATCGACTTGAAAGCACTGGACCACCAAATACCTGCAAAACTCGACGTTTAGCTACTGATAGCGCAGGTGGAGTTCGAGAAAATGATGGCACAAAGGATTTGCAGACCAAGAAAGAGCTCCTGGTCCAGTCCTTTACATTTGGTACTGAAGACAAATAGTGAATGGAGACCATGTGGAGATTACCGTGGTTTAAATCGAGTCACTATTCCTGATCGATATTCAATTCCACATCTTCAAGATTTTTCATATCAACTTGATGGATGCACTATTTTTTCTACATTGGATTTAGTTCAAGCTCCAAATTCCAATTGAACCATCTGATATCCCAAAAACAGCAATTTCAACTCGTTTTGGTTTATTTGAATTCACTAAAATGAATTTCGGTCTTAGGAATGCTGCACAAACTTTTCAAAGATTTATGCATTCCGTATACTATTGGGACTAAACTTTACATTTGTCTACTTAGACGACATATTAATAGCATCTAAATCTTTCGAAGAACACCTAGAACATCTAGAGATTGTTCTTAAAAAATGTATCAGAATATGGTTTAATTATTAATCCCAGCAAATGTGTATTCGCTTCTCACGAAATTGAATTTCTTGGACATACAGTAAATGCGCAAGGCACTTTACCTAATTCCCAACGAATTAATGTTATTAACAATTTTGAGCGTCCTTCAACAGTTAATCAACTCAAACGATTTTTCGGTATGATTAACTTTTACAGACGTTTCATCCCAAGTGCAGCACATGACCAAATCTTTCTCAACAATTTTTTGAAAGGATACAAAAAAACAGTAAAACTCCAATAGATTGATAGACTGAATCTATCGATGCCTTCAACAATTGCAAGGAAAAGTTATGCAATGCAACACTTCTCGCACATCCGTCTTCTACAGCGCGATTAGCAATAATGGTCGATGCATCGGATACGGGGACACATGGCAACCACTTAGTTTTTTTTCAGTTCGTCTAAATGATACGCAACAAAGATATAGTGCTTATGACAGAGAGTTGCTTGCTGCTTATTTTAGCATTAAACACTTCAAATATCTTTTAGAAGGCCGAGAGTTCACTCTATTCACGGATCACAAGCCACTTATTTACGCATTTTATCAGAATCTGGAAAAAACCTCTCCTCACCAATTTCACCATTTGGATTTTATCGGTCTATTCCCTACTGACATCCAACATATTTCTGGCATTAACAATGTTGTTGCAGATACCTTATCGCGCATTAATCATTTATACCCCTGAAAGGATAGATTATGCACAAATAGCAGATGCACAAGCCAATGATGCAGAACTACGAGAACTTTCACGTGAAAACACGTCCTTAAAATTCAAGCAACCCCCGATCAATTTTCATTCTAAAAAAACAATTTATTGCGACACTTCGACTGCTATACCAAACCTTTTATTCCAATTGGATTTCGGAAAAAAGTTTTTGAAGCATTTCATAATAAAAAATGACAAAAAATTGAATGACAAAAAAGGTCATGTGGCCATCTGTTAAAAAAAAATCGAAAACTATGGCTCAAAATTGTTAAGCATGTCAAAAGTTGAAAGTTTCGAGGCATCCCATTTTCCCTCTCGGTTCTTATAAATTAACTTCGCATCGCTTCGCATAAATACACCTAAGTAGTCATCATTGGTCCATTTCTGATTTCTGATAATCAGCGATACTGCGTAACTTTAATAGATCGATACAAGAGATGAGCTGAGCCGATTCCTGTGCCAGATATTACTGCAGTCACTGTCGCATTCGCCGTGTACTCCACTTGGATTTCCCATTTTGGTGTACAAATGTTATAGTAACGGATCAGGGAGCACAATTTGAATCAAATCTTCGAACTTTCCACGTTATTGGGTTTCGAGAGAAAGAGAACGACTAGTTACAATCCAAAATGTAATGGCATGATTGAATGATGGCACCTAATCATCAAGTCCGCCATTATGTGTTACGATCGTGTGGATTGGACTAACGTTCTACCTACAATCATGCTTGGACTACGGACAACTTTTTGTGAAGAACTGCAAACTACACCAGCTGAACTTATTTTTGGCACATCGTAAAGAGCTCCTAGACAATTTTTCGAATCAAACAGTACTGAAATTCCAAATTGTAATTCCTTCAATTTTTGACAGACATTTCGAATTCACCTCTCTCGAAACCCAAAAGTTCAAAGACAACCTTCAAAACCCAATATCAACACAGACAGACAAGAACCCACAATTCCACGAAAGCGTACTTTATCTCGTTCGGGTCGGGTGCTCAGAACTCCCTCACGTATTTTCGGTTATTATTTTTTGTATTTTCGGTTAAGCACTGTATTTCGGCAAACTGGGTGAATACTAGAAGTCCTTCAACAAAATTAAATTGTTTAAATTTTGTTGACGAAATCAAATGGTCATGATTTTATACCATTTAATTGGTATAAAAATGAAAAAAAAAATTTGTTTTAGAATTAGAATTTTTTTAATTTTAACTCGTAAATAATAAAAAAATTGTAAAATTTTGTCAAAATATCTAGTTGAGATTTAAAAACGGATAAAGAAAATATCTGTATAAAAATTATAAATATTAAAATGGAACATAAAATATAATTTGCAATTATTAAGACTAATATAAATACTGCAAATAAATTGTAAATAAAAATAAATTGGGCTGAGTCATAATTATAGAATATAATAAATATAAACAAAAATATGTATAAATAAAATAAATAATAACAATATAAACAACAATGTAATTACGAAAATATATCAATTCAGCGCCATTTTTTTTTTATTAACTAAATTTAATTATATAAAAAATATAATTAACAGTTTTACCATAATAATTTGTAAATTAACGATTATTAAAATAATATATGTATTATATTTTATGTGGTAATATGTAAAATTATAAATATTAATTGCGTTTTCGGTTTGACGTAATTTTTAGTCTAATGAGAGGTGACGCATTTTCGTGCTAATTAAGTAATGAAATAATATTTTAATAATGATATTACAATTTACTAAAGAAATAATGATACATAATTGAAATGTTGTTTTATCATTTGAATTTAAATTATCCTCCCAATTTTCCAATCTGACGTTTAAACGTTCAATTGCACATACATATACATACGGAATTATTCCCGCCAATTTTTATTTTTATTTTTATACACTCATACATGCGTATAATTAGGTTTCGTCGAGTTTTGAATTTTTGCGACAAGTTTCATCCGACTTCTTAGGATAACTCGAAACTTAAACGAAGGAAAATTCGAATCTTTTTTTTCCCTGTATCTCCAATTTACGAGCATAGGACATGCTCCAGATTGATGTTACTAATCGTGTTAGGCCAGAAGAACTTAAGTATTCGTCGAAGGCATTTGTTTACGAATACCTGTAGCTTCTGTATGATTTTTCCTGTATGCTGCCATGTCTCACACCCATACAGTAGTACCGATTTCACACATGAGTTGAACATTCGTATCTTGGTCTTGCGCGACAGGACAAAAGTATTCCAGACTTTGTGTAGCATGTTGAATGTATGTCTGGCTTTATTTATACGTTTGTGTATGTCTTCTTCTGTTCCACCTGCTTTCGTTATTGTGCAACCAAGGTATACATTTTCAATTTGTATATTGTTGATGTGCATCGGTGTGGTTATATTTGTGTTGAGTCTCATCGTCTTGGTTTTCTTGATATTAATCTTGAGACCAACTTCGTTAGCTAGATCTGATAGCTGTTACACTTTCTGCTGCATGTCGGAGTGTTTGTGTGTGAGCAAGCATATGTCGTCTGCTTAGTCCATTAGGGGACTTGTTATCTAGTTTCCGCATTACACTGTCTAATACAATTAGGAACATCATTGGTGAGAGTACGCAACCTTGCCTTACTCTTCGAGTGTTGTAATATGTTTCACTTTGTTTGCCTTTGTATTGAATTTGGTTCTCATCATCCCGATACATTTCTTGTATGAGTTCAATTAATTCCTTGGGGATGCCCATTTCACAAAGTGTCTGCCATATTACGTTCCTGTTTATCGTATCGAATGCGTGTTCGAAATCGTCGAAGAGCATATACAATGGTGAATTCCATTCATTGGATTACTCAGTGATGATACGGATTGTGTTGATGTGATCAGTGCAACTTCTTCCTGGTCTAAATCCAGCTTGTTCGTTTCTTAATTTTGCATTGATCGTAGGTGAGATTCTGTCAAGGATGATCATTGCGAGTACTTTTATTGTTGTGTTGAGGAGGGAGATACCTCGCCAGTTCCTACATTCTCTTAGGTCACCTTTCTTGGGTATCGTAATTATCAAGCCTTATTTCCATTTTAGTGGAATTCTCCTAGAATTCCAGATTTCTTGGATTATTGGTGTTAATATGCTTGCAGTTGTAGGTGAATCTCCTTTGAATATTTTGGCGGTTATATTGTCTGTTCCAGCGGCCTTATTGTTCTTCAGTCTATTAATGACATCTTTAACTTCCCATTCCGTTGGTGGATGGGTGTTGCTAGTTTCGTTATTGATGTCACTTGATGACTGGAGATATTCGGGGTCGGCGACGACGTCTTCTTCGAAATATTCCTTCCATCTATTTAACTGCACTTCATCTGTTGTTAGTACTTGACCATTAGCGTCCCTTATATGTGGTATATTACACTGGTGTAGTGCTCGCATATTTTGGATTGCTGCTGCCTCTTCAGCAGCTTTGAGAATGCTTTCTGTATATTTTCTTCGATCATTCCTTGCCATATTTTTTTCTTGATGAGCGGTTTCCTCGTATCTACGTTTCACCTCTTCCGTGTTATGTTGGCACATTTGCAACTTAAATTAACGGCGTTCCTCAACTTTCTGCCATGTATCATCACTCATCCAAGGTTTCCGATTGTATTCTCTGTAGCCGAGTACGTCCGTGGCAGTCTTGATGTAGGCTTCTTCTGCTTGGTTGCATCTTTCTTCTATACGGGTGGCATCAGACTGGAGGTTGAGTTGGAGCGTTTCATTGAAAGTGTTTCTTGTTTCAGGTCTCTCAATCTATTTGTGTTAAATTCCCTCCTATTTGTCTTCGAATGTTTCACAGCTGCTGGCTTGATCTTGAATTGTGCTATTACTAGTTGTTGATCGCTGTGTACATCTGCGCCCCTCATTGTTCTTACATCTTGTAGTGATGTGAGGAATTTCTTATTGAACATTATATAATCTATCTGGTTTTTAGTTCTGTCATCCGGTGATGTCCATGTGTATTTATGTATATTTTTGTGTGGAAACCTACTGCCGCCTATGAACAGTTGATTTGTGCTACAGAAGTCGACAAGTCTTTCTCCATTGTTATTTCGCACTGAGTCCAATGCATTTCTTCCCATGATAGAGGTTAAATTGATGTTGTCGGTACCAATTTTTGCATTGAAATCTCCTTGTATGATTTTGACGTCATTTCTGTGCGTTCTTACTATTGTGGCTTGTAACTGCTCGTAGAACTAATCTTTTGTTGTATCTTCTGCATCTTCTCCTGGGGCATAGCACTAAATGATAGTTATGTTTCTTATTTTTGAATGGAACCATGCCACTATAATTCTGCTGTTAACTGGTTGCCATTCCATCAATGCTTTCTTTGCTTTATTTGTTGTTAATTTGTTGTGTCGTCTCTACCAGAGACAATATTTAAAAGATAACAATATTTAATTCCGTCATGTTTTGCCGAACAAATATTACTGAAGAATTCTGCAGAATTTTTCTATGAAAGCGGCTTCACTAGTATGAATATCGCGATCTTTCTATATATGTATCGAGAATGCCATGACTAGCAAATTAAAAATTGAATTGTCAAGTCCGCCATATTTAAAAATCGCACTCTGTTTAATTTATGCTCTTGAGACTACCACATATTATAACCTTAGTTTTGTTTTCTATTCCATAGATTGTTTATAAATGTTGTTTTTCTAAGTTTTAATTTTGTTCAATTATTTTTATTTTTTTTAAATGGAAAATACAAATTTTATTAATTTATTTTTTTATGAAGTTTCTCGTTCCGCACACTTAGGATGATGAAATTTAAACTGTTCTTATTCATTTGAAGTTAGTATTAATTGTACGAGAGATTTATGGCTGAATCCGTAATTCGGAATAGAAAATTAAAAACTATGATCGAATGAATAAATATAATGGGTTAATTTTGGGTTGATAGTTACTTTAGTTAGGGTTAATCATTCTTAAACTCATTTAATTTAAAAAGTAGTCGTTTTAAAGGAGTTGAATATTTTATTCAACTGTAAGTGTTGTTGTAGATGCACCGGTTTAAATTGATATTTGATTTTTCGGAAATAATTCACAAATAAGCAGGTCATAGGAAAGTGTACAGTTTAATTGTGAACTTCTGATAAACGAGGATAATTCTGTTCACTTACAGCAATGGCATTGTAGAATGCAGTTACAGACCTAATGATGTGAACGCTGTGTGTATATATATATATAGAAATTGTCCGAATACGCATGAAACGTAAAAACACGAAATAGCTATCTGATTTTAACGATTATGTTACCATAATTAAAAACTCGTAACATTAGCATTGGCAAAATTTCGACCAATTTTTTCTGGTTAGGCTTTTCTAAACTATAATTTGGAAATGAAAAAATATCAGAACATAGATAAGCGTCGCATTCGCAAGTTTTATAGTTAAAAAAAACCTTTCGCTATTGGTTATGTTTTGAGCTGTTTCAATTTTAATTTGTTTGTCAGCTGACTTGTTCAATGAAATCAAAAGATTTACGATAAGGATAACATTGACATTATCTTCAAATATTTGAAATATTTGTCAATCAACGTCGGTTGCATAAAAGTTCATTCAATATGAACTGATAAAAAATTACGGATTTTGGCAATTTACATCTGGCAGTTTACTGTCTAATTTGATTAATCTAAAGTGATTTTGCCTTGCTTCAACTGGTTCTTTATTTCATACTGGTATTATTATGTTACAATGTCAAAATTACAATTCCTTAGAAATCATCTTCGTATAATAAACAAGTAATGATAAGAAGTCGTGTATAATTGAAAATTATTTCTTGGTAATACCATGTCTTATTGCTTATGTAATTTCTTTTTTTTAAAACACCGACAAGAAAGAGGTCACGATCTCTAGTGTCATCGTCCAACGAAATTACAATTCAAATTCTTATCAGCACAACCGTATATAACTAGAAAATCCATTATTTCCCCTTTTTAGTTGGTTCTTATCGCGCATATTTTCGAAATGATTGTCAAAAATTGTTGTAAAAGATGTATGATGTATAGACATGACATAACCGCGCAAAGTCGATCAAATCGAAAATATTTTGATATAAAATTGCGTCACCAACTTATGCGTAATCCTCATTTATGAGACATCATAAATACTTTTTTACCATCCCGCGAAAAAATGATAAAATTATATTGACTACTCTTCCATACACGCAGTCACAAATTTTATCCTTTTTTTGGTCTCTTAATTATAGTGATAGTGGAAAAAAAAACTTTTTCAAGGGAATCAAATTTTTATTGTTTCAATTTTAATTTACAGGGTGAATGGGCATGGATCCAGCCCGTGACCAATGGTGAATTCGATATACCACTGGGATGTCGAATTGTTCGTACGCACAAAGGTAAAGTGCTGGTATGCGACGAAGACGGTAAAGAGGTATGGGTGCAAGAGGATCAAATTATGAAAGGAATGCATATAACATCGCAACGTGGCGTCGAAGACATGATAACACTTGGCGACCTACAAGAATATGCAATTCTTAGAAATTTATTTATTCGTTATCGATCGAAAAAAATTTATGTAAGTAATTTCCTGTTACATTTATGTTTATGATTTACTAATATTTTTTTTTTTTTTTAATGTATGCTATCTACATTTACATATATAGACATATACAGGTACAATGCTTGTCGCCATAAATCCATACGAAATTTTACCTATCTATACAAATAGTGAGATATCACAGTATCGCGATAAAAAAGTTGGTGAGTGTCCTCCGCACATATTTGCCATCGGTGACTGTGCATTCCAGCAAATGAAACATACAGGGCGCGATCAATGTATAGTAATTAGTGGTGAGTCTGGAGCGGGTAAAACCGAAAGTACAAAATTGATATTACAATATTTGGCGGCGACCAGTGGTAAACATTCATGGATCGAACAACAAATTATCGACGCCAATCCAATTCTAGAAGCATTTGGTAATGCAAAAACAGTGCGTAATGATAATTCGTCGCGTTTCGGAAAATATATCGATATTCACTTTAGTCCGAGTGGTGCCATCGAGGGAGCAAAAATTGATCAATATCTCCTCGAGAAGTCGCGTATTGTATCGCAAAATAAAGGCGAACGAAACTATCATATATTTTATTCATTGTTGGTTGGTCTCAACAAAGATGAGTTGAGACGTTTAGAGTTGGAAGATGCTTCGAAATATCAATATTTAACCGGTGGCGACACACTAACGTGTGACGGCCGAAATGATGTAAAAGAATTTGCAGAGGTTCGCGGTGCCATGAAAGTATTAACATTTGATGATGGTGACGTTTGGGAGATAATGAAACTGTTAGCATCTATTTTACATTTGGGCAACTTAAAGTATAAAGGTATCATGATACAAAATATCGATGCAACCGAAATTAACGACAATGCAAATGCTACAAAGGTTGCAACCCTTCTGGGAGTTCCAAAAAGTTCATTAATCGATTCGTTGACAAGAAAAACGATTATGGCACATGGTGAACGTGTGGTTAGTTCTATTTCGAAAGAGGTGGCTCTCGAGGCCCGAGACGCTTTCGTCAAAGCGATATACGGAAGAATATTTATTCGTATTGTAGAAAAGATTAACAACGCCATTTTTAAATCGGCCAACAAGAGTAAAGTTTCGATTGGAGTCCTTGATATTTTTGGGTTTGAAAATTTTATGATCAACAGCTTCGAACAGTTGTGCATTAATTATGCGAATGAAAATCTACAACAATTTTTTGTGAAACATATATTTAAGGTAAGAATGCATATAACCATTCACTATATATTAACAGGTTTAAAACAAATTTGTGTAACCATAGATGGAACAAGAAGATTACACAAAAGAGGGAATCAACTGGAAACACATTGAATTTATTGACAATCAAGAAATACTGGACATGATAGGTCTCAAGCCAATGAATATAATGTCACTGATCGATGAGGAAGCACGCTTTCCGAAAGGTACCGATCTAACCATGTTGGCTAAGTTGCATAAGCAGCATGAACAAAAAAAAATTTACATTAAACCGAAGGCTGATCAAACACCAAATTTTGCGGTTAACCATTTTGCCGGTATAGTCGAATATAGTGTGACCGGTTTTTTGGAGAAAAACCGTGATTCGTTCAGCACCGATTTAAAAGAATTGGTCACTCAATCGTCTAATAAATTTTTACTCAGCTTATTTGGCGGTGATACACTTGATACGGGTAAAAAGTCGGTAACGCTATCGACTCAATTTAGATCGTCGCTCGATTCTTTGATGCGCACACTGTCGGCATGTCATCCTTTCTTCGTCAGATGTATCAAACCGAATGAACATAAAAAACCAAACGTAAGAAATTTTTATAAATTTTAAATTTAAACTTATTTGACATTGCAAATTTTTTCCCAATAGATTTTTGACCGAGCACTTTGTGTCCGCCAACTCCGATACTCGGGCATGATGGAAACGGCTAAAATTCGACGAGCTGGCTATCCAATACGCCATTCGTACAAAGAATTTGTCGAAAGATATCGATATCTAGCGCCTGGAATTCCACCAGCACATAAAACCGATTGTCGTGAGGCATCTCGTAAAATATGTAACCACGTACTAACGGCGGACTCCGACTACCAATTTGGTCACACAAAACTATTTTTGAAAGATTCACATGACGTATACCTCGAAGAAACTCGAACACGTGTATATATAAAACACATTTTAGTGATACAACGCGGTTTTCGACGTGTTATATTCAAAAAATGGATCAAAAAGCATCGAGACGCAGCCATCACGATTCAAAAACATTTCCGTGCACGTGGCTATCGGCAAAATTATCTAACGAAACGAAATGGTTTCCGACGTTTAAAGGTTGTTGTACAATCCCGCCAGTTAGTACACAATTTTGCTATGTTACGACAATCGGTGGTCATGATACAAGCACAATGTCGAGGATATTTGACACGACGAAATTTACAAGGAAAACGTACAGCTAAAGCAAAGAAAATGGCTGAGCTTCGGACGATCCGCCAAAATGAAGAAAAGGAATTGAAACGAGCGGGTAATGCAAGATGGTATGAAATTGCCGAAGATAAATATTTGGAACGTGTAGCAGCTTTGTCCAAAGAATTGGCGCTTGAAAAAGAAGAACCATACAAATCTGTAAGCCGATCACACATATTCAACGTCGAAGAAGATAACAAAGTGGTCGATGATGTATTTGGTTTTTTACCACCGGGACCAATGAGTCCGGAACCACAACACAAACAATCATCATTCGGTGTAAGCAATTTATTAGTATTTTTTGAAGAAAGGTCTCGTGAAAAGAAAGTCATACCAAAAAAATTATTGTCAGCCCCTGTCAATTATTATGAAAATCAAAATCATAGTTTTCTTCATAACCACGTCGCCCATCGTAACAGTCATTATGTGTCTCGATTCTAATATCATTTTCATCATTGCAATGTACATAGCAAATTAAACTACATTTTTAGATTTAAACAATTGGTTCATAATGTGATATATTAAGTTAAATGCGTTTGATTTTTTTTTATAAACTATATCTAACTATTTATTCATATATACATTAAATAATTGTAAATAATTGCAAACACACAAACAAATAAAAACAAATTTATACTAGTTTTTGTACAAAAACATAAATTATATATATATATATATATATATATATATATATATATATATATATATATATATATATATATATATATATATATATATATATATATCTATATATATATATATATATATATATATATATATATATATATATATATATATATATATATATATATATATATATATATAATATATACATGCACACAACCTCATCCATCATTCGTGGGTTTATTAATTATTGTACATATCTAACATTCCTAATCTTAAACCACCTATCTATCACTTACAGGACGTCCATAAATATAATAGTAGAAAAATAAAGAAACGTCATCTATCAAATTGTATTAACTTCCTTCAATCAAATCCATTAACAGCAAATTTCCAAATTCATGTGATTCATCACGATTTTTATCATTTAATTTACTAAAGTGATTTACACATTAAACTAGCTCGTAATTAAAACCAAATTAAAAATATCAGCTGTAAGATATACAATGTACAGCAATATTACATCATTGTTACAACTATTATAAACTTCAGAGTCCTGGGTAAGTTAATTTTATTTTAAAACCATCATTTTAACTTTATACAGGGATGTAACGTCTTAAGCTTAGTACTCAGATCGATTTCGCGAGAAATTTTCATATTGATTTACTAAACCGAAATTAGAATATAACATTTTCATTTCTATTTTCGCCATCTGCTACTCAATTCAGCGGAGAAATAGTAAGTTGTTCTCTATATACGTCAGAGATGGCCAAACTCTTTAAAGCAATTACAATGGTTTTTTGTCGATAATAGCTGTATTTCTTGACGAAAAGTGATCCAAATCAAATCACGAATTTAAAAGTAAGCCAAGATGCAAATTGAACCATTTTCGTTTTTGGATCACAAATGTGTTTTAGATCTAGTATGTTGTTTTGTGTCGTTTCTTGTTACATGATCTGATCTGGATATTTTTCGATTTCGAAAATCAATCAGTTTTTTTTTTATTTCATTTTAGCCTTTAGTTCAGTTTCTATATAAACATATAATTAAAAAGTTAACATTATTTGTGGGCCTCCAACTCTTCTCGCCACCTCATTCTATAACATATTTGTGTTAAATCTAATATTTGTTGTCAGTTTTTGTTTGTATTTTAATACGACCAATTGCATACAAATTTAACATAACCTAAAACTGTTACTTATTGTATTCGTAAATATGTACTATAAAAATATGGATTACAATCAAATTATATTCAAATTTTAGCCGGCATAAATATCAACAAACTATGAAAAAATTTAAACTATTGATGAATAAAATAAACATTTCGATATTTTTTGACAGCTTGCCTTTGTGCAGTTAAATACGATTGCAAAAAGTGATTACACGACAAAACTTAATTTTTAATCGTCCGATTGCGCTACAAGATATGCTGTAAAAATAAGTTTTTGCACGTAAAACTGCAAAGTCTGCACAGTTGCTGAATTTTATAAAGCACCCGTATACTTTCGATATTATTGAAAACAAAACACCATTGAAAATTTAATATAAAAACATTTTCGATATCGCAATATCATCGAAAAAATACAACATCGAACATTTCATAAGATAAGTCATTTTAATAAAAAAAAAAATCTGTTTATTTTACCCAGTCCAAAAACAAATTAAACATTCTCTTGTCAAAAAAATAGATTCTCCAAAAATTATTTTAATTTCATTTGAAAAAAACTGCAATTTTGTAGACCGTGCTTAATTTCTGTTTCGTTTTGATCTGGGTACTCAGCTTTAATATGGGCATCTATCGTTTGTTGAATTTAATAGACAAATAGAAAAATTGAGATAATTATATTTGTCATGAAAACTTCTAAATACTATCACAATCTCCCTTAAATTTCCAATAAGTTAAATCATTTAATGACCAAATAATTTTAAATCAGAAATCGTGTGTAGTTGATAATAGTCATCTAAACACCGCAAAATGAATA
Source organism: Tipula confusa (assembly GCA_963556175.1). NCBI lineage: Eukaryota > Metazoa > Arthropoda > Insecta > Diptera > Tipulidae > Tipula > Tipula confusa. The sequence continues at coordinate 135,681,453 of OY744475.1, forward strand.
ATTTCCAACTTAACTAATTTAATAGTTTCTTAAACTTAACTATTTTATTCGTTTTATGTGCGATGCTTTCCCAACTCATCGCAGTTTTTAGGTCTTTTAAAGGCCTTCTTTACGCCATTTTCAGCCTTATTGATAACGCACGAGTACAAGTTAACTTTCATTATACATCTGTAATTTTTCAAAGTGACTTCAGCCATACTGTACTGGTGACGATGGTTCGATCCATCGATTCTGTACTTCAATAAAGCGGCATAGGCCACTTCAACTTGATCATCGATCGACATCATATTAAGATAACCTTTTTTGCCTCCTTCCTTTTCTATTGGGATTCGAAATCGGTACCTTTTGTTCCAACCGCTTTAACTTTAACCATGGCAATGATTCCTCAATGTCATGCAATTTTGCGGGCTAACTATTTTTTTAAAATTTGTGCCATAAACAGCAACAGTCACTTTTTTATAATTTGTCCCAGAATCATTCTCTTTTGATTTATCTCTTAGGATTTTCTAAGATGCAGAAATGCATTAGTAAATAATACATATATTTAGAATAAACTTAACTTAAGAGGGTGCGAATTCTCCATAAATTATGAATCCCGGGAATCGGGGTATCGGAAAAAATTTGAAGAATTAGAAAATATTCATTCACATTCAACTGAAGTAGGTTGAATAGTTTTCAATGACTCAAATAGTTCTCAAATAGTTTTACCAAATTCGCGTGAGTTTGCAAGGAGTTACTTGGATTTTTTTTTCTTTATTTAAGTTTTTTATTTTTTTTTACAATTTATTTAGCAGCTTTCCTAAAGCATAAATATGCTGTGGCGGAAAGCTATATAATTCAGAGGCATACAATATAATACAAATTTTATAATTCAATTTACAAGATACAAGATATTATCAATATACATACAAAATAGAAATGAATTAGAAAAACAGAAAAACAAATACAGAAAAACAAATATACACATATATACATATACCAACATCAGAGTACAGAAAGTTAATCTAGGTATCACCGCTGCAGTCAAGCTAATCATCATACAAACATTTTTTCAAGAATTCTTTAAATTGTTTTATTCTTGCAGATTTGATGTTGGCAAATTATTATATAATGTCAACCGGAACTTAAATATGTTGGTAGATCCAATATGAGTTCTAGGGGTTGTTATGAAAAAAAGCGATTTTCTTCGAGTGTAGTGTTCATGTATATTACTTACTTGTTGTAACCCAATATTACACTTAATATGACCTAATTTAATTTTATGGATAAATAGGAATGACTCGTATGAGCGTAATACATCAAGTGATAAAATGTTTAAGGAATAAATTTGTTTGGTTCTGGTTAACGGTTTCAACATTTTGATGGTCTTTACTATTTTGTTCTGACATCTAGCTAGCTCCCCAAGTATGTTCTCAGCGACAGATGACCATATCACTATCATTTCTTTTATAGGTGCCTTGTTTTATCTCAATCACATTTGCAAAAAATAAATGGATGCTTCCAATTCTTCAGCTAAATTATACGACTTTTACTCAGATAAAGGTTGAACTTGATTGTAAATCACCAAGTTCCGACTCTGTAAGCTGCCACTGCAGTCATGATCCTCAAAAAGGTTAGCATATATTTCTCTTGCCTGATATTAGTAAATTTTGGTATGTGAGGCTCGTTTTACATTTTTCGGACTTTGGAAAAACAACATCAATGAGACTAGATGTTTGTTCCGATGCTCGGTTATTTGTATTTTTAGAGAATTCAAAAACTCTTCTGATAACGCGTTCTTTTGTATTTTCTGTGAAGTCTTTAGAATGATAAATAATTCGATAAATTTTAATCATTTAGAGCTTTTCTTAGACATTCCCGAATCTTTAAAAACAAATCAATCATTGATTCGATGCTATTCCTTCTTGTTTTCCAGTCCAATAACAAATGCAGTTCTTGTCCATGATGAGTTTTGACGTAATTTTGTAATATTGAGTTTCATATCGGGAATGATTTAAAAAGTTTTTCAATTTTCCGAATATTTTTTAGGGCGTTAATAAAATCAGAATGTATCTCATTATCTGGTGATGTACCAATATTAAACTGCTCGTTGCCTGACTGTGACTCTGAAGTTTCTGAATTAACTGTGCCAATACGACAACCTACATCATTTGAGCTAACAGCGTCATCTTCACATATAAAAAATTCGCATTTAAAATAAAATTATCATTAAAAAAAGAAGTAAAGTAGCTTATAAAAAACTTGCATAATATATCTCCAAACTTCATCATTAGCTGTTCCATCCTTCGTTGAGCATATGATGTCCTAAGTGATGAATTTGGCAAAATGATATCCGCAAATGAAATTCTATCAGTTTTTGTTCCACTAAAGCATATAGGTAGCTTCCACAATACATTTTCCGGCTATATCTTCACAAGCCCTAAATGTGGTAGGATTATTATTTGGTGACTATTGTTTTTATGGAAATACGTCATTTTTATTTCTTTTTTCTTTTTCCAAAATCCCGGCCCGAGAAATGAGGTCGGTAAAAATCTAAAATTTTCCGAGAAACGAGGTCCGTTATGACTTCCATAATTTTGTTTAATTTAATTCACTTAATAAATAATTGATGGAAAGCACAATTTTTTATATTTAAATGTCAAATTTATTATGGTATAGAACCATACGTTATGGTCACAAATAAAAAAAATATTATTTCATTTACTCCACCAAAATTATTAAAAAACACAATAATCACACAGATCGAACACATCTTAGTAGACATTTATAATATAAAAAAAAAACAATTGGAACGTGTTACAAACATATGAAACATATATTAAAAATTAAATCGAAAACTAAATTAAAAAAAATTGAATACTGTTAAAATGGCAAAAGTTAAACAAATCGGTCGTATTTCCTACAAATTTATTGTATTTTTTTTGCATGTGTAGGTTACAAATTTTGTGTCGAGACACAATTTTTTTGTGAATGTATACTATCCGTGTGAGACGCGTTGTATAAATAACAACCAACTTTTTGGTCGAAACGTACACTAAAAAATTGTATGTTAGACTATTTTCACTTGCACCTAGCTTAGCTCATAATCGTACTTACACAGCTCGAGCTAAAATAAAATAAATATTTGTTTGCATATAAATTTGACATACAATTTAGCTAAGATAACAGTTAAAAGTAAAATGTCCTTCGAGTTAGGTGATCGCAACGCAGTTCCACGCTAAAAAATTCGAAAAAGACTAACACACCTCCACTGAATTAAGCAGCCATTTATATGCAAGGTTCATTAATTGTACGTACTGTGCAAAACTGCGAAAAATTATTCAAAAATGAATTATATTTTTATAAATATTTTTCTCGTCGATTTTCAAATTTTTTTAAATTCAAGTTTTTTCTTCGATTCAATAAATCTTGTTCACGATTCAAAATATTGCAAATGCCAAAATGGCCAAATAAAAACTTTATTTAAAAAATTAAATACAAAAAATATGGATCTCTACACAAAATGTTTAGCTTGATGATTTATCTGTAGCTAATTGGAGGCTTGTGGAGACCGCGATAAAATTTATCTTAGCTCGAGCTGCACACCTAGCTATACTGTGACGTGTATCATTTGTTACACGTTGACATTTGTATAAAAATCATAGAAAACACAATATTTTTTGTATGATTGAGTTGTTCGTCTGCGAATATTTTGCTTAAAGTGAAAAATATTTTAACTCGTAGGGGCGTGGTTTTTTAAAATTTAGTTGATTGGCCGAAAGCATGAGTTTAATATGCTAGCATAATATTCAAAGTCAAAAAGTCGCCTTGAGACAAAACATTGATCAAATTTCACTTTTGTGGAATCTCTCCAAAATAAGATATTACCCCGTTGGGTGAAAAAAAAAATATAATCGTACAAATCTGTAGCGACCATCGCTACACACACAATTAAAATTATTCAGATATTTCGTGCAATTCCAATATAATTCGCTAACGCTACATGTACACTGTACATAAATATATATAGAGCGTAAAATAGCTATTACACATAGCACTCGGTCGCCATGGCCTGATGAGATGACAAATAATTTTTAACAAAATTATTTACGATTCCTCATCAGATCGAAACTGAGCTTTGCTTCGCACAACATCTACATCTGAATAATTAAAATAATGACGTCAACCGCTGTCGTTATAAATCTTTATGAATTTCCAAGGCTGGGATTTATTTTTATAATTTTAAGCTACGCACGGAGCTCGAGCAAAGCTAAATTTTAACATGATCTCCACAAATGTACAGTTAAATATCGGGCTAATTTTTCTAATTTGTTTTATGTCATGTCTTTTGGTTTCAATGTTGTTTTGTTTTCAAATTTTTTAGATTTTGGAGCTTAAATTTGCTTTTTTCGCTTGTTTTACGTTTTTTCGGATTTGGATGGTCATTATTTTCTTCACTTTCATGGTGTAAGCTGAAATTATTTACATTATCAAAATCATCAATTTCGACATACTCAAATATATTATCGTATATAAAAAAATATCTAATCATGTATGCGTAAAACAAAAACTGCATGGCATTTCAATATTTCGCATTCATCTAATGTACCGACGTGCAGATAAATCGAGGCAAATTATTGGAGACTTCTTAGTAGTGCTATCTATTAAACAATCCGACAAACTACATTTTCCATTATTTTTCACGTCGAGTAGTCACTTGCGTACCGGTGAGCAAAATTGTCTGCGAAATTTTTTTATCGTGCTCTTAGCTAAATTGTATGTCAAATTAGTATGGAAAATGTATCTTAGCTGGGTGTTTAGTGATAGTTAAGGTATTTGCTAATATGCCGCGGTCTCATATTCGATTCGCGCCACTGACCATACAACCGTGACCATTTGTGTGTACACAAAACCTTCTACAATACATTTCCTCGATTTCCAATAATCTTTCAGAAGGATTTGAATGATCAATTTGTGAACAATATTTTCATATCTGATTGGTAGATTCTGGGTTTCCTTTAATATGAACATAATTATAGGTTGGTTGATATGCTGCGAAAGAATATCCATTATAATTGTGTATGGGATAAGTAAGAATTGGTGAAAGGTATAGGGCGCAATAAGTTTAACCACAAAACATATATATACATATATAATATGGTATGTAGCTAAGTTAGGGGTTGATCTCTTATTTAATAAAAGACATTTGGAGAAAAACTTATGATCTGTGGTAATTTGATCAACATGCGAAAGACAGGGCTTCATTGTGGACAAATGGCAGTGTAGTATGACAAAAATATATTATCAAAAAATACAAAATTACGAAGTAATTTTGAACAATGCTAATTTGATTGATTGATTGATTAGAATGTACGGCCAAGGACGAACCAGGAACTCCCGGAATGCCGGGCACCACCGTACACCCGTGTTACATATAACAAAACCGAAGGAATAGAAGGAATGTTAGTTGTGACAGACTCGACCCGGTTGCAGACACCTAAGCGATCGATAGTTAGTGTTTTTTTTTTTGTGGTGTAAGGAAAGGAAGGGCATGTTAGTAATGACAGATTTGACCCGGTTTTCCGGAATCCAATTTTCAACTAATGTTAGCACAAGACAATCACAATTTTGACGAGCTGCTCTGCATTATTTCATTTTTTATCATCAACTGCAGTGTGCCCCCATTCGGGTGAATCAGCAAATGTTTCCTAAAAGCAAAATCTATTAATGAAATAACTGCTCTTAGCCTAGGCTGTAATAAATTGAATTAGTTTTCATCTGAAATGATAAATTAATTAATTTGTAATATAATAAACTAATAATATCATAATATAATTTCTGCAAGCCGTAGACTGTAATAAACTGGATTCGAAGTAATTTTGAACAATGCTAATATACATATTTTGAAAAATTCACGAAAAAAATATCTTAATATATGTACATTTTAGAGACCTAAAATAATGAATTAAAAAGGAGTTATCGAATAAGAGAGAATTTCGAACAAAAGAAATAAACTACTCTTTCACTTACTCTTTTACTTTGTGAAAGAGTAAATGAAAATAAGATCTTTGGAAAATCGAAAAACTGAATAAAATAAAAGGATACGGACAGATAATATGAATGTAAAAAAGAGTTGTGTCCTTGAGGTATAAGATCTGAATGTACACTTCTGGATGCTCAAAAGATTGTTAACAAAACCGTTACTTTAATTTAAAATAATCGTGTGTTTGGGTTTGTAGTATGCTGAAAAATTGAGATACAGAATACCTGTAACTCCTTTAATATATTTATAACTCAGCTTATTGAACTGGACCCAATTTTCATTTTTTATCGTTTTATAATTATGGAAACCCAGAACAATTAAAATTGTCTAACCTGTGTTAAAATTTTTGAATAATGTGTATGCCAATAAATTTAGTCCGGTCAACCGAACGAATCGAGTGAATTTATTTTTCTTAAAGTTAATGATACGTTCGAACTACAGAATCATTAATTTTTTTTATGTTTTTAATCCATGCAATCTTTTCCTGAGGCCGAAGCTCTCCCAAATCTTTCGCGGTTAATTTTAACGTCCTACTTTACGCCGGCGCCAGCCATATCGAGGACGTACGAAAACATGTTCGTTTTTGAATCCATCTGCATATTACATTGCCCCAGCCAGCCTGTACTGAGATGAACGATGGTTCAGCCCATGGATTCTGCACTCCAACAGGAGGTCATAGTTGTGTTCATCGTCATCACCGATCGAAATCATATGATGAAAAATCCCTTTTGCAACCCTCTCCCGTTGGGATTCGAACCCGATACCTCCCGACCCAAACACCGCAGCTTTAACCACTGCGCCAATTGCTCGGTATCATTAATTATTATTCCCTATATGAAGTCGTGTCAGATTTACTTAGTGTCATTTGCCAATTTTTTTTTTCGTAAAGTCATTATTCTATTCATTATTAATCGAATGAAAGGTTACCACTTTTTTCTAATTTTAACCTTAGATGACGCGAATTAATATTTTTTGACACCAGATTTAAAAAAGCTTAATTCTTAACTCTATAAATTTAAATAATTTTTTAAATATAGTTAATCGTTTGCCAAAACAATTTTGTAATTGAGTCGAAAGATCTCATAAATTAAACACAATTGTTTTTTTTTTATTTATTACACAATGTTTTGTATAGTAGCCGTCCTTCCTTTTTTTATATTTGTTTAACGAATTTAAATTCTGATTGATTGACTCACCTTTAAAAAAGTCGTACTATAAAGAAGTTAAACTACCTATACACAACTGTAGTTTGTAAGTTGGTGACACCAAATTATTTAAAATTTAGGATAAATGAGAATTAAATAAAGCTTAGATGTTTGCAAAGTTACCGTTGATTGTAGACTTGATCCATATGACCTAAAAAAGAAAACAGAAACAAGCAAAAGATTTGGTTGTGAATCACACTACTAACTATAATTCACTACACATAAATATACTAATTGAGATCAAATAAATTATTCTAAGAACTGTAATCATCTCTAGGGGGTTTACATTTTGTTTAAGTTATTACATATTTTAAAAACTATCACTGCTTAAAGTTTCTAGGTTGTAACTTTAATATTTCGAATCACTACAAACACACACACATACCCACTGTACTCACCTAAATCGTTACTCGAAATGATTTCGATCTATAAAAATTTTGATTCATTGCCACCCAAAACATATGTCTTATCATTGTATTTATATCAATCTACGGCGAAATTGTTGTTGTAATTAATCATTACGTTATCATATATTTCCATTAATCACACTCGCTTATATATGATTTATGTATGTAGGCTTAACTATTCAATTTGTACACTAATTTATTTATTTACAACCTGTAAACGTAATTTTATAACGTTAGACAGTAGTTTTCAACTTTTAATTATATTTCCATTTCGCTATACAAAATTTATAGGAAATAATAAACGAACTTACGCAACCTGACGATTCGATAGTGGTACCGTATAAGAAAAAACCTCGTGAAGACTATTCCGAATATGATTTTTATAAATTTGCTGCTACCTATTTCAATCACAATAGTTCGGCACATTTTAGTAAGCGACAACTTAAATCACCGCTACTCGATTTGCCATTGCCCAGCGATGAAATTGCATCTCAAGCAATATGGGTAACAATTTTAAGATTTATGGGCGATATGGCCGAAGCTAAATACGAAAATGATGAACCGGAAATTAAAAATACTCCGGTTATGCAAAAATTAAATGCAACATTGGGTCGATCGTTTGCTAAATCCCAAGAATATAACAAGCAGTTTAATAATTTGTCGACAGACGAACGGCAAAAATTAATTAACCGTACGCTTAAGCGTAAAACTAAGCTTCCCGAAGAGTTAAAACAGTTTATGGAGAATGGTGAAGAGCTCACAGCATATCAGGAATGGCTCAATACGAGAAGTTCAAATTTGGAGAAACTTCATTTTATTATTGGCCATGGTATATTGAGACCGATTTTACGCGATGAAATATTTTGTCAAATTTTAAAACAATTGACCGATAATCCGACAGCTGTATCACACGCAAAAGGTTGGATTTTATTATCATTGTGCGTTGGATGTTTCCCACCATCGGAAAAACTTTTCAAATATTTAATGGAATTCATTCGTAAGGGGCCCGAACTCTATGCTCCATATGTTGAAAATAGACTTGCAAGAACTGTTGCGAACGGGCCACGAACCCAACCACCGTCATGGCTTGAGTTGGCTACAACCAAGTCAAAACAAAACATAAAACTAAGTGTATACCTAATGGATAGTACAAATCATACGATTGAAGTAGATTCTGCTTCCACAGCTGAAGAAGTTTGTTATCAGCTTGCTAAAAAAATACAATTAAACGATCCATTCGGGTTTTCAATTTATATAACGCTATATGATAAGGTAATGTCACTTGGTGGTGGACGAGAACACATCATGGATGCTATATCGAACTGCGAACAATACGCAAAGGAGCAAGGTGGATTGGAGAAAAATCCACCCTACCGACTAATATTCCGCAAAGAAATATTTACACCATGGTACAATCCAGCTGATGATGCGGTAGGCACCAATTTAATTTACCGCCAAATAACCCGAGGTGTTAACTTTGGTGAATATCGTTGCACTTCGGAAAAAGATATTTCAATGTTGGCCGCGTTACAATATTTTGTTGAGTTCGGAAATCAATTCGATATTAAACTACTGCAGAAATCACTTCCAGATCTTGTTCCTAAAGATTTGTTGTCCGCTGGAGACTCAGCGATGATTAAATGGGAGAAACACGTATACGATGCATTTAGAAAAAGCAAAAATATACAAAATAATGTGTCGCCACAAATTGCAAAAGAAGACGTCGTAATATTCGCACATTACTCGTGGCCGATGTTATTCTCTAGATTCTACGAAGGCGTTCAAACTGATGGACCTAAACTACCAGCACAAACTATCATAATAGCGGTTAACAGCACTGGAGTATTCTTTGTGAACGAAAAGGAACAAGTATTACTTGAGCTATCGTATCCCGAAATTATGGAGGTGTCTTATGTAGACAATGAAGATTCAAGTTTGACCACAGTCCAAATAAATACAGTTCAGAAAAATGATTTTGCATTCAAGAGTTTCGATGGCCAAGAACTTTCAAAATTAATTGAATTTATGTTGAACGGCTTAAAACAAAATTCTACTTACGCAGTGGCAATACAAGATTTTAAAAATGAAGAAAGTACCGAACAATGTTTAGAACTAAAGAAAGGTGATTTGGTTGAATTGGATGAACAGTTTAATGGTAATAAACTGATGTTAAATGAAACACCATGGGCATATGGTACGGCTAACGGAAAAAGTGGTGAATTCCCTACAGAAGTTATTTATTTGCTGCCGACAATGCGTCCGCCTACGAAAGAAGTTTTACGATTATTCAAACTTGAGCGGACTGTACAGCCAAAAGTTCGTAAAGCCATGTATAATACACTTCAACGCCGGAAGATGCACACTTTGAAGAGATTTGGAGCTGAAAACTTTAGAGAGAGTATGATGTAAGTAAAAATAAAAAATGTATTAAATTTTTTTTAAACTTTTAATTGGTCTTCTTAAGGGTTTCATCGTCTCAAACATTAAATTCAATTCGACGAACTCAATCAGAAGAGTTGTGGAGTCATACACGTGATCCTATCAAAGCTCCACTACTACAAAAACTTCAAAAAGATTCTGATTTATTTAATCAGGCCGTTGCCTGTTTCAAATATATTTTAGTATACATGGGCGAATCGCCTCGTGGCCGAGTTGCAATCAATACCGATGTCATATTTGAACCAGCCATGAAAAACGATTTACTAAAAGAAGAACTGTACTGTCAAATTATGCGACAACTCACCGATAATTCGATAAGCGCGAGTGAGGAAAGGGGTTGGGATTTAATGTACTTGGCAACGGGCTGTATGATACCATCAACAATACTACAAAAAGAATTAATTGAATTTTTAAAGTCACGCAAACATCCACTCGCTATAGAATCACTAAATCGTCTCAACAAAACGATTAAACAAGGCGAACGAAAGCATCCTCCTTACATAATCGAAGTAGATGCTATTCGTAAACGGGTTATGAAAATTTATCACCGTATCTATTTCCCCAATGACACTGACGAAGCATTTGAGGTGGACTCCCAAACCAAGGCTAAAGATCTTATACAAAGCATAACAAAACGTCTAGATTTGAAGTCAAACGACGGTTTCAGTTTATTTGTTAAAATTACCGATAAGGCATTCTCGGTGCCCGAAAACCATTATCTATTCGATTTCATATACGAGCTTGTCGATTGGATGAAACAAACTCTACCATCGCGAGTAGCGGCCGAAAATCAAATTCAAGCCCAATACCAAATATTCTTTATGAAAAAATTATGGATTAATATACAGCCAGGTAAAGATGAAAATGCCGATGAAATATTTTATTATAATCAAGAGGTGCCAAAATTATTGAATGGTTACTACCGATTGAGTAAGTCCGACGCCATAAAAGTGGGCGCATTAATATATCGGGCACAAGTTGGTGACGAGGGTACTAATCTACAAAAAATACAAGAGAATTTGAACTATTTGATCCCCGAGGACATGATAAAACTTACAAAACCCGAAGAATGGCGAAAGGGTATTATGGTTGCGTATACAGATCAAAAGGATATGACGAGTGGACAGGCAAAACATGAATTCTTGAAGTTCATACAACAATTTGAAATGTTTGGGTCGACATTCTTTGTGGTAAAACAGGCAACCGATCAAAATCTACCAGAAACAGTTTTAATAGCGATCAATCGAAATGGCTTTAATATAATTGATCCTGTTCGAAAGGTAAGTGTTCATGCAATTGGAAAATGTCAAATACTATCTTTTTTATCTGTTTATCATCTATAGGATACTCTTGTGCATTACGATTTCTCTGAATTGAATTTCTGGACTTCGGGTAATACTTATTTCCATATACGGTTCGGCAATATGATGGGTTCTTCGAAACTACTCTGTGAAACCACCCAAGGCTATAAAATGGATGATTTGCTTGCATCGTACATAAATTATCTAAAGATGAACGCATAGAATTTCTAAAACAGTTACAAAGGCTGGAACCAGTCTTTTATAAGTAAATATATACGTGTATTTGTTGTTGTGTTTTTATGTTTAAAACGCATTTGATTTAATAATTTAATTCATTTATAATAAATTTGCATATTATGGAAATGTCAAAAAGCTTTCTTTTATTTAATTCGACTCAATTAACATGAGGCTTATATTTGCTATACTATAGATTTCGTTAGTATATCAAAGAAAGTTAACCTTAAAATCGAAAACCTTATAAATGGGTACCGGTCGAAACTGGATATGTTACAACTGGATTTGGCGAAACAGGATAATTCAATACTGGATATTTTAAAACGAGATAAGGTGCAAAACGAGATATGGAAACCAAACTGGATATTTCAAAATTGGATATTTGGAGATAAGGTACAAAACGAGATATGTTACAAAACTGGATATTTCAAAACAGGATATTTCGACATGTGATTTAAACTTAAAATTATTTTGTAGGAAAGTTCTGGAATATGGCCAATTAGGGAAGAACTCGGTGAGTTCTTAACCGATTATGATGAAATTCGATATGTAGGGTGAAAATGAGATTTTAAAATGATTTTTTGGGAAAGTTCTGGTATATGGCCAATAAAAAAGAAACTTGGCGAGTTCTTAACCGATTATGATGAATTTCGATATGTAGGATGAAAATGTCGATTAAAATTAATTAATTTTGCTCACATAGATTTCTCTAGAGTAAAAATTAGATGAAGATAAATTTTACTGACAGTAAACTCGAGCAAGTCAATTTTCATCTTTCATATCGAATTTCATCATAATCGGTTAAGAACTCACCGAGATCCTTCCTAACTGGCCATATTCCATAACTTTTCCAATAAATCATTTTAAAACCTCATTTTCATCTTACATATCGAATTTTATCAAAATCGGTTAAGAACTCGCCGAGTTTCTTCCTTATTGGCCATATACCAGAACTTTCCTAAAAAATCATTTTAAGTTTAAATTACATGTCGAAATATCTTGTTTTGAAATATCCAGAGTTGTACCATATCTCGTTTTGAATTATCCAATTTTGAAATATCCAGTTTTGTACCTTATCTCGTTTTGTCAAATCCTATTTAGAAATATCCAGTTTTAAAATGTCCAGTTCTGACCGGTTCCCCTTATAAATATAGTTAAATACATTTTTTTGGGATTCCCCGAATTTTATGCACAGCTAGTTTGTGGGTAAAAGATGAGTGGCTATTTAGCTAGAAATTATAAAGTTATTTACGAAGGTTATTTACGTGTCCTAATTTTGATGAATTTCGAATTAATCGCAAACCCAATTAATTAGTTACTGACCGTTTGGCAGAAAACCTTTTTATTAGTCAACGATAATTTCCTCCTCACAGGATAATTGATTCTTTCAATTAGTTTAATCAGTTCTAAAAGGACGAGTTCATTATTTTAGTGTCTGCATTGCCAGGGTGAATTACTCGAAGGCTGGCTCCTCTGTGTATACATGGTCTGTATTTGACTATTTTTGCTTACAATGTATGACACAAATCGAACAGTGTGTTCAGTATAATACAAACCAATGAAGCTATTGCACGTTGAAGATATTAAATGAAAAATTAAATGATAAAACAATGAAGTAATTAAATGATAAAAACTATAGCTCAAAGAAAGTATACCAGGATCCGAACTGACTCAATTCGAACTGAATCCATAGAAAGCCTAACTAAAAATAAGTGGTATATTACGAGCTGGCCCGTACCATATGAATAATCTGGTTTCATTGGTTTCGATATACCGAGCTTGCTTTCGATTGTTTTATATAGACAACCAAAATAAGAAAAGTTCTTAACAGAAAAGTATTTGCGCAGACGATTTACTTCATGAACAACATTAAGAATATCCACTCTCCTTTCGAATGTCGTCAGTGATATATCATCCGATCAGTGGTCACTACTACTAAAATCCATTGCGCCTTGTTCTTTAAAACCTTTGATCATTTATTTCGTTTAGTCTTATTGATTTTGAGACCAACGAAACTGAGAATCATACAAGCGGATCCAAAAGCGGATCGTTTACGCCAATGCCATTCAATACAATCACACAGCATTGTCACTGCATTACTACGATTTTATATAAACGCGCATTTGTTTGATATTCCCAGAATCGCGCACATTTATATATTTATTTATTTAATTAGTATATAATTAAGAGGAAAACCACATATGGAAGCGATTCGCTTTCATTAGGCATAAACACCTCTTAAATTTTTTTTAAAACAATTTCAGCCATGTTACACACTTCATCTTGAGCATGCGCTCATTTATGATGGAATATGCAAGAATGGGTGAAATAATAGTAATAATTAATAATAAAAAATAAACAACTATATATATTGTCAATTACCCAGCCCGACTATACTTTAAAATATCTACTTTAAAAGATTTCGCCGATCTTGACCTACTCTTTATGGCCAATGCACCAATTAAACGAACTCATCCTTGTTTTTAAAGAGATACATATATTAACCCATCTATAGAACACAACCGATTCTACTATTATGTATGACGGGTGTTTACTGACGGAGTAGATTGAACTGCTCAGCAAATTAAAAATATTTGAATTAAAAATATAATCGGAAAGTGCGTTGCAAATGATAACTTGACCGTAACATTGCATATTTATAATATTCGCTGTGTGTCGCTGCAAAATAGTTTGTGTCTAAGATAAACCCATTACATTTATTTTTCGTTAAATGACAGCACGTTGGTTCCCATATAAGATTCCCGTATTTTAAAAAAGTTGGCAAAACAAATTGTATGAGATCGAAAGTGTGTGGTGTATTTGGTAAGACCATTAAACCAGAATAGAAACTCGGCTGGTTATTTTATCCGTGTTTTATTCCAATGAAAAATGGAAACCCATGTGATTTTTTTTATACAAACTTGAATGCCAAGGCCGTAATACGATCCACTTATTTCAATTGTCGAACCACATCTTACAAAATTTTCACTTCGTCTTTTGATACATTTTGGATGTAGGTTAGCTCTAACATTATTTTAATATTTTAATTATTTTAGTTATTTGTCACAAGGAGTTTCTATATAAAATATTTAGCGTGGAGTTTTAAATTGGTCAAAGCAACGGTTCGAAAGATCATCTTGGAGACGTGCAAAGTTATGGACCATCATTTCCCCATCGTATGTCAATAACCCAAATTTGCAAAATTTTATCCAAATAGCACTGACATTCGAATAACAATGGAATATGCCTCATTGCATGGGTACAAAGATGGCAAACATATTAATATTCCTTGCAAAGGAAAAATTTAATGCGGCCCTATCCCAGAAGGTTATTAAACAATCATAATAGTATTTTAAATTGTCGTTTGTCCAGAGCACATCGTGTCATTTAGAATGCTTTTGGGATACTGGTTGCACGTTGGAGTATATTAAACACAACAATCGATATGGCACCAGAAAATGTAGAAAGAGTTGTTTTACCTACTATATAGTTTTACTATGTTACTTTACGGAAGGATACAAATCACATCCTACATTCTGGTACATGGAGAAATGATATTCGGCAACCTTTAAGATCGGTCCATATCTCATCTTGAACTAAAAAGATACACTAAAAAGCTTAATAATAAAGGCGCTTTTCGTTTTTAAAATACAATTGACATTGATCGATTCATAAAAATTAGTTTATTTAATAAAAATACATTTACATAGTAATCTTTGTTTTATTGGTGTTGTAATAAAGTGATCGGTTATTTCGTGTGATGGTGTAAAGTCTGTATTGTTGAATTTGGTATCTTGCGTTTTTATATTGCACATTGGAGGTTTTAATTTGGAGTGTAATATGACCGTTATCTCCTATTGAGATTGTAGAGATTGATTTTTGTTATGTTATTGGGCCTTATACATTCAGAGGGTTTTATTTTGAGATGTTATGTTGTTAGTTTTATTATTAATTTATAGTTTTAATTAGTTATTAATTTATATTTTACTGGATTGCTTCTTCTATTTAACTTCAATGAATCATTTGGGTCCTTGATTGTTGGATTGTTTGTACAAGTGTAATAGTGACGGTTCTTGCTCCTGAGATGTACTCGGTGCGACCAGCTTTGCTGGGGAGAAAAAAGTTAAAATACACGAGGCTGGAATTTACTTCTACTTAAGCGTTATTGCTGTTTAATAACGTCTGCGTGGCGTTGAGTATATCTCAGAGGTTGGAAAAGCGTATCTACATAAAGTGACGTGTCATCAATGGTATGTATTGTACGTACTTGTGTGCTTATTTGGTAATGTCTGACCAGTGTGATTAGTCTTTTTCAGTGTAATTGCAGCTTGGTTAACTAATTGATTTGCTTGGTTTTCATTGATTTGTGGCAGGTTTTTGGAGGTTGACTTGCATTAGAGTTTGAATGGACTGATTGAAGTTTTAATCAGTTCAATGTGATGTGTTATGTGTGTGTGTGTGTTGTCTTCATCAGTTCAATGTGATGTGTTATTTGTGTGTGATGGTTGTAGGATATGTTGGTTAGGAGATTTGGTTAGTGATTTCAGGTTGGATTAGTATTTTAGATTTTTTCAGAAAGATATTTCTCTAAAGTTGAAATAGGGCGGTTGTGTGAATGGGTGAATCCGGGCATTTATGCATGTGGGTGTGCTCCTAAATGGACGAATAATGGTCAAATAATTGTTTGACATCCTATGAGAGTGATCTTGAGAGGCCGTGGTCTTGCGTGAAATGAGGTGTTGGTGGTTTATTAGGTTTGTTGGTTAATGGTTGAATTTTTGAGGTCCTACTGGTGCTCTTGGAAGTGGTGGTTGCGGGTGGTTATTAATTGTGTTTTTTGCGCCGTTCGTTCGTTGAGGTGTCGGTGACCGGGTCGTTCTATCCCTGTATATGCATGTGAGCAGATGTGTATAAACATGTGGATGGGCATTCTTGTATGTGTGTATATGTGCTCGCTTGGGCGTTAGCACATATGTGGTTGTATTAAAGTAATATATTTCCCTTTATTATTAATAGTTTTGTGTGAGCGTTCAGGTCCCGAAGTGTCCCGATTAATTTACACCCTAAAACAATACTCGAATAAGGAGAAATATGATCAAATTTCCTAATACCAGAATTAAACCTGGTATAAGCATTGAAACATCTTTGAATATTACAAAGATGTTTTCCCTATTAAATTGGCTATCCATATAAACCCCACAACTTTACAATCTACGAAGCATTCCGAACACCCTTTTACTAATATCAACTAAATATTCACCCCAAGTCAGCGCAAATGGAGATTTCTTTGCAACAGAAATTTTTATTGGAAATCGGCCATCTAACTATAACTATATGAAAGTCATTATTAATTAAACCAATATTCCTCGTAACAGAATCTTGATCTAGAATGAACCAAACTGACTAAACTATTGCTATTCAAATGTGTCTGAATTTGATTTTTAACGATTATCTCAAAAGCCTTAGAGGGAGAACTTAAAATATACTTATTGGCCGGTAATGGGACAATTCTGTACTAAACTTTGAGATTAGAATTGTCTTACTTATAGCTTCCACTGGTTTGGGAAGGAAAAGAATGTGAGGATAAAATTGAAAATATGTAAGAAGCATTTTGAAACTAAAGGGAAAACTCGTTCCATGAATTTTAAAGTCACCTTATCCAAACCAGAGGACTCTGATTTAATCTTCCAAATAGCAGAATATAAATCTTCGAGAGAGCTATTTATAAAGGGAAATGAATTGAGGTCACTTCAGTAAGCAAATCGACAGTACGATTACCAGAGTTCAAATTAATGCAAAAAACTTATTAATGTCATTGGATTTGAAAGACAGAGGCCCAAATTACAAACATTACGCCAAAAACGAAAAAGGAAGAAAAACGAAAAAGAAAGAAAAAGTACACAATCAACACCCGATTTATAGTGTACACAATCAACACCCGAGTGTAGTATAGTGAGAAGTGCGCCAAGAACGTGTAGAGTTCAAAATTCCCCCCTAAAAAGTTGGAAAAAAAGAAAATATTGAATCAATGGTATTGAAATTTAAATGAAATGAACGAACTCAGTGCGCTCAACTTTAATAAAAATAAAACTATATATCATGTTGGACTGTCAAGATTTTACTACAAACGGAAATGCTACCATCTTTTGGAAAATGGTATGATTTACACTTATGCCCTAGTGCATTGATTATGCCACTAGATGTCAGTTAAAGTGTCAAAAATATGAATAATATATTTTATGGCGGTTAATTCTAATTGTATATAAATTCACTAAACAACGAACTAATTCCTCTTGGAATTATCTCGTACAACAACAAATTTAAAACAAGAAAAATATCATGGCCGACTATCACATTCAAACAATCTGTTGCTTTAAAAAAGTATATATTTTTATGATAGATTTATTGTTTTTTTACTCTGTTATTTTGAGCTATTTTATTGATTTTTAATACTTTATGTTTTCCGTTTGACACGAAATGATTTAAAGATCAATATAACAAAAAAACTTTCAGCAATGTTTGAGCTTTATATTCAGATGCTAAATTTTATATTATTCCACTTAAGAGAGGAAATATAAATGAAAAATCCAGCCATTTGAAATTGATGGCTATAGAGCATTAATAAATTATTTTGACCAAGCCGGTAAGCTTTATTACACTTACAAACTGAAAAGACAAAAAGGACTGACTGTAGTATTAAAAGTAATAGAAAGCTGCGTAGATACAAGCGATATATATGCTGCTCTCGCTGAAAAAGGATTTCAAGCAAAGTCTATCACAAACATCCTAAATCGTGAAAAAGTACCACAACCAATGTTCCGGTTAAAACTTGAGCTCGACGGGGTGAAAGTAAAAGAAAAACCCAGAATATATAACTAAAAATACTAACTGCACCACAAAATCACCCATCAAGAAAACCGGAGCAGTTCAGTGCGTCAAGTGTCAAGAATATGACCACACTAAAGCTTACTGTACGCTGAATGTTTGTGTTATTTGTGGCGAACTTCATGATTCGAAACAGTGCAATAAAACAAAAAATATTCCATCAGTGAAGCGCTGCAGTAGTTGTGGTAAGAATAACACTGCTAATTACCAATGCTGTCCACTTTATCTGGACTTGAAACGCAAAAGTACCCCAAAAATTCGATATGAGCAACGATTGCTTAAGTCACAATGCAATCAAAGCAATATGTTCTCAAGAAACCAGGTCTCTCCTATGCAAATATTCTAAAGGGTACCGTACTAACACCAAAAAATCACTACATATAATGACGAAGAGTCGAATATCCATGCAACCAATAAATAACTGTCTGAAACAATCCAAAACTTCATGATGATGATGGAAAAACAAATGAGCATGATGATGCAAAATATGAGCACACTAATGCAAATTTTTAACAAAAACCAGAAATGACTCTTCTAAAAATAACTGTATGGAATGCAAATGGCCTTTCACAACACAAAGCTGAAATACAAATTTTCCTCAACGATCAAAATATTGATATTATGCTTATATCAGAAACCCACTTTACGACTAAAACATTTTTTAAAATTAATGGCTATTCAGTTTATGACACCAAACATCCGGATGGTAAAGCACATGGCGGCACTTCAGTTATAATCCAAAAAAAGAATAAAGCACTATGAACTAAACAAATATGATAAGGATCACACTCAAGCAACTAATATCTGCTTAGAGGAATGGTCTGATAATTGTGTAATTTCTGACGTTTACTGCCCACATAAACACGCAATTAAAAAGCAGCAATTTACTGATTATTTTAATCAGCTGGGCATAAAATTTCTCGCAGGAGGCGATTACAATGCTAAACATTTACAATCGGGTTCGAAACTAACGTCACCTAAAGGTAAACAACTTTATAAAGCAATTATCAAGGAAAATCTAGGTTTTTTATCTTCTCAAACCCCTACTTACTGGCCTATAGATAGAAAGAAAATACCTGATCTTATAGACTTCTGTGTAACAAAAGGAATCGCTCGTAGCAATGCTCAAGTAGACGATTGCTATGACCTATCATCTGATCAATCTCCAATTGTAGTCAAATAGGGTACCGATGCTTTAAAAATTGACCCATCTATACGTCTAACAAGCAAATTTACTGAATAGGATAAATACAGAAATGTCATTGAACAAAACTGTCAACTGGACATCCCTCTGTCCACACCAGGAGATATTGAAGTAGCAAAAAAACTCAAATAATGGGATAACTCAAATAATGGGATTCACTGCAAAAAAGGTTACACCTGGCGTTATTAGCTCTGAAAGAGTCCTAATTTTCAGAAGTTAATTCAAAAAAAGCGGAAAATACGCCGGCAATGGCAGCACCAAAAGTCTCCACTACTCAATTGGAAATTAAATAAGCTTGTAAAGCTCTGAAACGTAGAGGAAGCAGATCAATGAACACAGGATTACCTGAGTGAACTCTCAGCAACAGAAAACCCCGATTACTCACTATGGAAGGCAACAAAAAAATTAAGAAGATCAGATCTATCGAATTCATTAATCAGACAACCAGATGGCCAAAAGTGACATTTAAAAGGGTAATGTTTTCTCCAACCACTTAAAAAATGTATTCACACCAAATGAGCAAAGCAGTATTAGTATACTGCCGAATTATACAAAATTCACTAATTATAATGATCCCTAGCCTGGCAAGGACGAAACGCAAGCCGCGTCAAACAGGCCGATAAGTTTTCTTCCGACAGTTTTAAAACTTTGTGAAAAAATGTTACTCTGCTCCTAAATAAATTTCATGCAATTCTTGAAAACTATCTGATCGAAAGAAAATTTCAGGTCATGCAAAATGAAGCCAGTATACCAAACTAAATCGCGATAAATATGAAGAAGAAGTTTCCGAACTAAAACAAATATCAGCAAAGGTTCCTCAAAGTAGCGTCCTGTGACCAGTATTTTATTTACTTTATACAAGCGACTTGCCTAACAATGTGAAATTCTAGAAACCGGACCTAAAGTAGAAGAGGCAACCAGAAAACTGCAAAAGACTACGAACCTTGTAAGTAACTGAACTAAAAAGTGACGCATTACTAAATGAAGCAATATGAACTCTTCTAACTTCAATTATCAAAGGTTAGCTGGATACCAAAGATCTTGATATGACTAAATTAAAATGGAACGAGCATGTCAAAAAGAAAAACGATAAAATCTAACCATCAACTTTTAAAACCTGTATGAACTTTGGAGCTGCACTAAGAAAATTAATATTAAAATAATACAAACCTTTAAAAATAAAGTGTTACGTGGAATAGTAAACGCTCCTTGGTCCATAAGAAAAGATAATCTTCATAGGAAGTAGCGATTACGAATGGAATATACAACAGTAAATAAATCACCAATAATGCAAGGTAACACATATAACATCTCGGACAACAAAGAAACGGACTACATCTCGGACTACAAAGATGTTTCGAACTACAAAAAAAGAAGCCTACAAAGAAGGTGGGATTGGGAAGTTCACAATAAGACGTTAATTTTTTTTTTAGATGGGGGTTATATATATATCTGCAAACTTGACCATAAGTTAACTAAACAAATTACTAGATGAAACGACTTATATCAAATATATGCATTATGACCACTGTAAATTGTAATTTGTAATATTTTACATTTTATTCTGGGTTAACAATAATTAGTCAAATAAACTTAAGCGCGTCTGTACCAGAGTTAACGATTCTAAAAAAAACAGAAATAAAGTTCGACGTTGCACACTTTTTCATCTCGTCATAGTTCTTATCGTCTTAACCTATACGCCAATTGTTATGTCTTAACTATTGTGTTGGTTTAGGTACATACAATTCTCCGAAATGCTAAATATACCCAACTCTCGTATTTTGTTAACAATAACTAACTTTGTAAACAACAAATATCTAAATTACCTGATAATTTTCAAACAAAATGAAATGACCATGAGATGCACTATTCCCCTGTCATGTATAATCATCACAAAAAAAACAAGATCGAGCGAGACTCGTCTCCATCCCCACTAAAATAAAAACCGAAAAAAACAAAACAAAAACGAATACCGATTTTAAATAATTTATTTTCAAAACAAATTTAAAGCAAAATATAAAAATTTAAATTCATTTATTAAATAACTGCGAGACGTAAAACATCTAATCCGTAAATAGTGTGCAATAAGTGATAGTAAAATAAGTTTGTGACAAACAAAAAAAAATAAGTGACCCAATCATGAAGTCGCTTAAAATTTGTTTAAGTATTTTCGTAATTGCAATACTTTTTGTGAGTGTCATTAGAACCGAAGATGATGTTATCTCAACCACACAAATCGAAGAGTTGATTGTTTTAAAAGAAACAAAAGTTGAGCCAAGGTTCGTACGGTTTTATATTCTAAATATTTGATGGGAAATCCCATATTTATATACCATAATATGAAAACGAGTCTAATGTTATGTGATGCATGCAAGATTTAATCACCAAATCAATTATAATTTATTTATATGGACATCACAGAAATATAAAACTATTAAATTTCGCGTTTTATGTTTTCGCTGAACAACATGCAAACAACTCTGTCATCTCTTTAGAGTTTTGTATCATTTATACGAATTAAAAATTAAATTTATTTTGTTTGATATTCTATTTTGGGTTAAAAGTGGACTCTTTGATATAATATGAAAACTTGTTATACTACTTGGCGAGTGCACAGGTATAATAGTCATTAATAGCAATGCACAGTGTTTCTAGAAACACAACGAATTAAGTTAAAAAAAAAAAATCATAAATTATCCGGCTCGAAGATGTACCTGAGAAACCTTCGAAGCGTAATTTTATTTTATGTATAAATAGACAATAATGGATCTTGCCGACATATTACGTAGGAGTAGGAGCAGTATAAGTATAATAACATTGGGTTAAAGCAGGTTTTATCATAAATTTTTCGTTATTCTCTATGAAATATAAAATCAAGTTTTTTTTAGTAAATGATAATATTGTGTAAATTTACCTGTAACATATACCATGGAATAGGGTAACTCATTTACAAAGCATCAAATGAATAACTCAAAATCAAATAACCATGTATCAAAATGTACAAAACTAGGACTTTATGTTTGGAATTCTTTTTCAATCTTATTTTAAGTTAATTTATTTGTTTCGAACTAAAAATTAATTTTTTTATTAGTAATTTAAATGTCTGACACCTAACTGATGGTCTCCTATTTCGATGCACTTATTAAAACGATCAAGAACCAATTTTTACTAGTTTTTGTTTTGTTTACCAAATTTCTGCGAAAATATCAAGTTTAAAAACGAGTGATTTTGGAAGATGTTTAAGAATATTAAATAAAATGTATTTAACTTATCAAATAAAACAAGGTGCTGCCGTAAAATTATTAATCATTCAAAAAGTAGAAGGACCTTAAACTAACCTTGAAAACATTTATCTCACCAAAACCAAATTAACCAATATTTTCCCCCCGTTAAAGCCAAATAAACATTCTATAGAATATCTGGTATTCGGTTGGTTCAGTACAAGATATGCACCCTGTGTAAAATGGTAAATGTTATTCAATGGTGTGTGTATATAAATAGTCGAAATATTTAGTTGAGATAACCTAGTGATCTTTTGTAAATTTTCGAATAAATTATCTCTAGTCTCGTTGAACTCTCTCCTACGAAATAATGTTACAATTCGTGATAACATTTAAATTGTTATCAGTATACCGCAGTACCGTTTACTATTCTGAGCACGTATAGCATAAACTTAAGTTAATGGAAATGGTAATTTAAGTTCTATGACAACAACATATCTATGCGATTTATATATCATTATAATTTTAAATCTTACCCCTTTAGCAAGATAAACGTTTAGAAATCAATCTCCTATACAAATTTCCATCAAATGGCTAATCGCACTTAGTGAGCTAATCTCTAAATTTTTGGAGATGTATCTTGACAAAAAGAGATTAATGACGGGTTCTTACGGTTGCTTTGGTTAAATCTTTGATTTTCATTTAAAGTTATGTATTTTAACTTAATCTGCAGTTTTGTTGATTCTTAATCTTTTTAATGGAAGGTTCTGAAACACTGCAGAGTTTTGTGAATTTTGCATCTTAAAATATAGATGTTTCTCACAACTTGCAGAGTTATTTTTTACGGCTTCATTTCTTATAATTTAATTTAATAAACACAAAAAGGTGAAAGACCATTTGATTAATTACAGTTAAAATTTGATTTTTATAAAATAATACGTTAATAGCAGAAATAGCGTCTGTTTAAAATAATCTTATGTTGAAATACTCATAATATTCAAATGTGTTTATACTCGGGGCTTTGTACCATTTATGAGATATTCCTATATACATACAAATTAACAGATGCCGGTGATATTGTTTTGTTCTGCTTCATCTTTATTGATTTTTGTATAGAGTGTACAAGCATGATTAACTAATCTATGTGGCGCCCCACTATATATTTCAGAATCTAACTTGTTTTTCACCGTATCCGAAAATTAATAAACTATGAAGATTAAGAGATAGATACAATCTTCGAATCGTTTTTATTCCATAGGTAATCATTTTTTTTATATACAGATTTGGATATTTATAGACATTCAAAACTTGTTTTCGATATATTGATCTTTATTCCATGAAGTGCTTATAGCATTCAAGATTTTGTGTAGATGCTAAACAATAATAATTCATGAGCAACAAAATAAATTATTAGTTGTTTAGTAACTTGAATCTTATATACATAATAAAAATGATACGCTGGCTGTTCCTCTAAATTTAACAGAACCTGATATGCGATGTGTTAACCAATTTTCTATTAAAACATAAAATTTGGGTTGGTCCAAATTGTGGTAGTGTGCAATTTAAAACTTTCACCAATGCAAAAATCATTTTATTGATAAAATTGATCATTTATCACCGCAGTATTGGCACATATCAAGTATTTGTTAACGTCTTATATGTTTTACCCATCTCAAC
Organism: Tipula confusa; assembly: GCA_963556175.1. Classification (NCBI taxonomy): domain Eukaryota; kingdom Metazoa; phylum Arthropoda; class Insecta; order Diptera; family Tipulidae; genus Tipula; species Tipula confusa. The sequence goes on from OY744475.1 coordinate 135,706,048, forward strand.
CGGGTGGCGATAAAATACGAACATTAACAAAAAATCTATGCATATTGACATCAGAAGTTAGAAGTAATATTAAGTTAATTGTATCCCAGACTTTGTCGTAGTGGAACGTAATAACGGTCCATTTGTTGTTATTTGGGGCCAGTTTTACTCTACAAATGATATTAAAAATATTATCGGAGTACCATTTTGTGTTCGAGTACCAAAATTTAACCTATTGCGTAGATCAAATACCCTTTCATTTTGAAAATGGTTATAGTGTGAGCTAAAACGAATTAAACCTGCCTTGGTACCTGAATAATTTTTATCTAATAGTATAGAGACAATTAATTACTTTTTGTCAATTAGAATGGTTATCGATTAATCGAGAAAGTTTATTGGTTGCGACATAATATACAGGGTGTGATAAAAGTTTATATATTTTTCCAGACCTTAATTGTTTGAATAGTACAGCTTAAATTGATATCAGGTCATCACCGACCATAAATGAAATAATCGGCAATATTTTTTAAGCGTCGTTTTGGCGTCACTATTAATTTACAGTTTTTTTTTCAATTTCCTTTTATAAATAGTTTTGTTGTTTCTTATGGAGATCTATAGTTTGCTGCTCCTTTTTACGTTCAACAAGTGTTTTGATGTTGTACGGCTTATTGGAAAATGATCTGAGTTTATATTTTGGTTTTTTCGTGTTTCATAAAATTAATAACCTTTAGTAGTTCCTGTCCTAAGTGGTAGATAATCTAAACTCCTAATTAGTTTTCTTTGCATTAATTTATCTAGCTTTTGTTTTTTATAATAAGCACTGTATATAGTTTAAATTTCATCTATTAGCTGATTAATTGGTCTGCGGAAGGTAGTTTATTTCCCCCTATACTTTGTTGCTAAACGAAGAGCATACCCCTATATACGCGGTATTAATTGCATATAGTTATTGGAAATTGCACTTAATCAAACACATTTTTTAATTTATTTGCTAAACTACATAAAGTCGATAAATTAAATATAAACTGAGCAAATATGTTAAGAGCAAACAGCGCAATGTTGTTTACTCGTACACGATGCTACACAAGTCAATGTATGACTCAACTAAACCACACATAAAGAAGCATGGGTCAGATTACGATTAATATTCTTTTGCAGCCGGTTATCAGTACCAAGTATAGTTGTGTTTTTACCATTTTTTTAAAATAATTACATAATAATTATTAAACAAACAAACGTATGAATGTCGAAGGCTATCACAATCAATGTTTATTATTTATTTAATGTTTTTTTCTAAAGAACCATATTTAATTATTATACCCAAGAATTATATTTCAAGTTCATCCACGCATATATACGAACATGTGTATAGTATACGTCAAAATAGAAAATCCCATGTTATATATTTCCCCTTGCATGCGGTGAATCACACTAGAATTATCAATTTAGCAAACTTCAATTTGCATATTTGTGCTATACGTGAGATCGTTTCTAATTGCAATTTATAAAATACCGAGTAAAAACAGGGTAAAAGATTCATATCTTTCTTTACGGTAAAATAAGTTTTAGAGCATTTTCATTGAGCCCGAGTTTTTGGATTATAGTTTGGTCTACATACCACCTCAATCTAGAAGCGACAGTTACCCAAAATGTAGTGACGCCATTAGTGAACTTATATAAATAAGACAAATTCATCGGCTTTAGTACTAATGCTTGATGACTTCAATTTGCCAAATCTTCTGGAAGTGATCTTCTGCATCACGAAGTGTTGAGCATGCTTCTATTGATTTTTGTTGATACGACGCCTTGTGTTAATTTACATCAAATCAATAACATACCCAATGAACGTGGCCATTTTTTGACCAATGTCCAACTTGTCAATAGAACAATCAACAAAAATACTATATTTTTGTACGTTGTATATATTCCACCAGTCTCAGCTTTATAATCGTATACTGCATGCTGCAATACGATCGTTGAAACTAACAACATGGCCAGTAATAACGAGTGATTTTCATTTCCTATCAATTAGTTGGACATATGATGCAGATGTAGACGAAATTATTCCTCTTAATGTGTCATCGGAAACCGAGGGTCCGCGTTAATCGATATACTGTGGTCGATACAAATTTGAGCCAATTGTGTGATATTGTAAATGTTAGAGGTTAAACTTTAGATCTGATTTTTACCAACTCACCTGGGATGTTCAAATTAAATGAATCGTTATCGCCATTCTTTATCAATGATAGACTACAGGTCTATCGAAATAATTCTGAAGAGCGAGAGCAGTCTAAAAAGTTACCAGAACCGAACGACTTACTATACAACTATAGAAAAGCAGATAAAGCAAACCGGATTTTATACTTTGATCACTTCAACTGGGAACAGGAATTGAACTCAAGCAGTCTGGAGGCAAATGTATATACAAATTCTTTACAATGATTTTAAATGGAATACAACGGTTTGTCCTCACTGCCATAGCGAAACTTAACCGGCATCTCGCGGCTAATTTATCAATTTGGAAAATCAAAAGGACAAAGAAAAACTGAAATATCATTCCGAGTCTAGCAAAAGATCTGTAACCAACGTTTCCATAGTTACTACGACAAAGTACGAAGAGTACATCTCTTGTATTCAAGAAAAAGATAAAGCTTGATCTAAAATACTTTTGGAGCTACTTTAAATCAAAACGTAAAATAAAAGGTTAACCGGTTAATATGACGATTAATGGACAGAAGTTTTGTGATCCGCTAGTCATATCAAATATGGTTGCAAAATTTTTTCAATCAGTTTATAAGCCGGAAGACATACTAAAATACAAAAAACCAAGCGAAGGTAGCACGAATGTGTCTATTCAAATACTGCAAATAGCACTTAGATGCGGTCTGTATGGTATACCAGCTTAATTACTAAAAGACTTTAGGAATTTGGCAATTCCGCTGTGCCTAATTTTCAATTAATCATTAAAATTGTAGGAGAATGTCCCGAGAGTTGGAAAACAACGAGGGTGACGCCGATACCTAAAACAAACAAGGGATGATATTTTATATTGTAGAGGTATAATCTCAATTTAATCAATCCCAAACTTATTTGAACTGGCAATTTTCAATCAATTCCGGACCGTAGTACCTCGATAGATATCACTCTGTCAACACGGGTTTCACACAATGTGGCGTGATTTCAACTTGCCCAATCTCAACATCAATAAGTATAAGATGAGACCCGTCATCGGAAAATTAATCCTGTTACTCAACAGTACCAAATTAATGGTAACATTTTAGAAAAAGTTTCCGAATTTAAAGGCCTAGGGGTTACTTTCGTTGGAAATATGAGACCATTGCATAGCTAAAGCTAACTCAATGTTTAGCTTTATTAAATGCTGCACTGGGGTTTCAACGGAGTTTATTAACAATATAGGAATAATTAAGACCCGTTATTATGCCAATATCAGATCTCAACTGAAGTATGCAGTTAATGTATGAAGTCTCGTTTATACGACGTGTACATTCAAAAGATTGAGAATATTCGAAAGAAGTTTGTACATTATGGAACTTGGAAAGACGTTTGGCCTTATGACCATGAATTACCTTATTACTTTAATGTAAAACAATTACCTCCATAATTAACTGGCTGTATATCTATAAGATGATTCTCGAAAACAGGTGCCAATTGCTAAATAATTCATTTATAGGAAATATTCGACTTTATCACTTCGACGCACCATTTACTTTGGAATCAATCAAATTAAATGTACCTAGCTCAAGTCAATCAATTAATACATCTAGAAGCACATAGAACAAAAGTTTTTTAATAAAATCGAACATCTATTCGATTTTTATCTAAATAAAGACAGTATTAAGCTTAGGTTGAAGCAACATTTTGCACCCTTCTGATTTTAATTTGGTTTTCATATTGTCTTATAGTTTTAATCTTAATATAATATGTTTCTATGTTTGTGTGCTCAGGTCATATTTGTAGACCATACTCAATAAATAAATTTAAACCTGTCAAGCAACTTGGATTCACTCCGAGCAGATCAATATCTACGAATTTAGTGGGATTTACAAGCACAACAATCAAAGAAATTAAAAGCACTATCAAATTGCTGTAGTTTACACGGACCATTTGTAAAGTATTTGACTCTATTTGCCATCTTAAGGCATTTGACAGTCTTCATGGGTTTGAATTTTCTCAATATATGTGTTAATTGAAAATAAAAAATCTAAAGTTATCAGAGTTACCTCGAGCTTTCCTCAATGATCTCGCAAGATTATTTCGTTTCACAGGAAAATAAAATCTTATAATCTAATATACTGGATAGTGAAACTATTAATCTGGGGGTCACATTAATTGGAAATACAACGTTTAATATAGGCATATAGATAACATAATAGCTTAAGCGAACTCTTTGTTTGGATTTATCAATTTATGGATTTATCATTATCACTATCCGTATAAGACATTATAGAATATACACGGACACTTTAAGACGCTGCCAATATTTTACTTGGCTATATTGTTTCACCATACATCACTTAAAACAATTCAATCTATTTTTTGGATCTCGAACATCATTTCACAAATTACGATAAGAACAACCCTATATAACTAGATTGGCCAAATCATTTAACATTGCGGAACATCAATTTGATTTCAACTTATCAACAATCATGACAGCTTCAAACAAAATTTGAATAGTTTTATTTTTTAATTTAAATTTTTGTTTACCTTTTAACAAACTTGTTTTGTTTTGTTTGTTTTTTTTTATTCTTCGAAATCTTGCGCGCGTGTATCTACTAAATCGATTTCTTTATAAATTTAGCAATGACACGGTCGTGCAAAGTACGTTCACTGGAAAAACAGGTGTATTTTTAGATATTGTTCTAGGCTTGAAAAAGGCATTCGGTTCGATCTCGTTGCTATTAAAGAAAAACGGGAAACGTTCGAAAAGACCAAATAAAGGTTCCTACGGAAAGGGATACCGGTTTCGTTCATGTCGGAGGAAACTCATCAAACCACCTAGCAGTGAATATCTGAAAAACGAAGATAAGACAACCCAATTACAAAATCTAGGTGGCAATAGCATTGAAAAACATTATCAACGTTCTGTTAAAGATTTGGTAAAAACGTAGGTCTAGCAAATTTTTTGATGAAAATTCATGAAGGGTTACGACATTTGCGAAGGTTTTTTGTCTGAGTTACTTATTGCACAATATATATTGTGTCAAACATTGTAGATAAAAATAGTCAAAATAGATCGATGAGATGTGTACTAAAGCTCTATGCTACGACAAACTCCTCTTGTTCTGTTGAAGATTGCTTGTTTTAATTTTTAACCGAATATGATATCCAGAGTGGTTAAATTGTACACGAATGGTACAGTGATATCTAGAAGTCTAATAAGAAATTTATGATTCTTTTAGTTCCCACTAATTTTGGAGGCGACTTTAGCCTTAAAAACATTGACTTAGCTGATATCCATCAAGTTTTACACTCTATAAAATCAGACGCAATGGGTACTGATGGTATACCGGTTAAGTTCGTCATAATGATTTTTCTCTATATAATGACTACCATCTCCTACAGTTTTAATATCTTAATTATGCCTTACACTTTTTCCTCGATTTGGAAATATTTCAAAATAATACCCGTTCCAAAAAAATACTAATTTATCTGACTTTAGACCCATCAGTTTTACAGAATGTCATAAATCTAACCGTAGTACGACAACTAATTTCCTTCAAACCAGCGATGATATTCTGAGGGCATTTGTTAAAAAAGAGATACGTTGGTATTGCTGGATTTTATTAAGCCTTTCGATCGGATCGAGCATAAATTCCTGATTTATAAACTTAGAGAAGATTTCAATTTTTTTTTTATAAGTTCTACGCCAAATCAATTGGTTCATTTCATACTTATCTAATCACTCGCGAATTGTAACCATGTATTTTTCCATATCCAGTTCTAATAATACTTATTCTGGTGTTCTCTTTGGTTCAGTTTTGGGGCCATTTATATTTATGATGTGCTTAGGTACCTAAGCTATCACCCCTATTCCCTCCCTTTCCAGTTCCAAAAGTAGTCCATTGATTACCATGTTCCAGAGTAGAGGTGATAGGACACCACCTTGCGGAGCTCCTCTAACTACTCGCCTCCTAATTGTGGATTCCCCTATCTCTGCGTTAACAATCCTGCATTCTAGCATCTGATTTATCAACCTCCTTAAGAGGTAGTCCACATCTAAGAAAGACAGTCCTTCCTGAACTGCCTTCGTCCTGACATCTATATCGAGGAAGGCTACCACCATACAGTACTCTTTCGAGTGGATTGATTTCTGGTGGTAAGTTAATAGCTAGTAATTTTAATAATTTGTATTGAATTTTCATTTCTATTGTATCTCTGATGGAATAAACTTTTTAGTAAACTTAATGCTTTAGTATAATACGATTGTGTCTGAAACCCATGATAAATATTTGAAAATACAAATTTTTGACATTCATTTGATAATATCGAACACACCCAAATTATCATGGTCAATTGCTATACCAAAACCTTCTATAATAAAAACCAAACTCATCGAGTAGCACACTGAAAAACCATTCTGTATAAGAAAAATTTGAACTTTTTCGTTTCTATGACAATTCCAATAAATAATGCAATTTTTCTTCATAGATTTTATACATCACAACAAGAGATTACAAACATATAAGGCGGGGAAATATTTCAAACAATTATTATACTTTTCGGACAGCGTAATAAACAATTGGGAATGTAGGGGAATATTTTTCTAATAAATTTCAAAAAATTTTATTCACAAATATTTATCATAGGTTTCGGACACAGTCTTAATAAATTAAATAAACCAACGAATTTTATAGACCTTGACAAAATTTAAGAGTCGGCTCATATAGTAACTCCCTATTCTAATGTGACTTACATGTTCTATAAATGCTCATCCTATCATTTGTTACAGTGATAAAATAAAGATAAGCTGAAGAAAAGTTAAGTTATCTGTGAGCTATTTTTTAGCTATCAAGATTAAGGCCCATTGCACATTTTAGCTAAGCTAAGCTAAGCGATGTGAAATATGTTATCGCTATTCGGTTGGATATCACGTATATTTAAATGTATTGTTGCACACTTGACCTAAGCTATGCGAGATACATTTTCTGTTTCGAGCGATGAAAACTAACTTAGCTCGAGTTGGATTTCCCTTACTAATGTAAGTGAAGTGAGCGATATCGCTCACACGTTAATTGAATTTTTTTATTAAATCAAAGCATCCTATATTAAAATACAATCTAATTTTGTTTTTAATATTGAATGTGCGTCAATTGCATCCATGTATGCGTGAGGATAGTTATAGTTGAAATGTGCAACGTAATGAACTAAGCGAGCTATACCAAGCTATGCTGAAATATTTTGATCGTTTAGCTTAGCTGAAATGTGCAACGGGCCTAAGACGCGACGAAATCATTCTTACACCGCTTCTATTGAATTGTAAATTCATAAAAACTGAAGAATTATGTTGTAATCTAAGGAGATAGCGATGAAAACAAGGCGATAAAAACTATTGTATCATTCGATGCGACCAGTAATTCAAGAGCTCAGGTTTCGAAGTTCTCAGTTCTCGCCAAAAGATTCGAAAGATTCGAGGCAAATCGAGTTTTTCAATTTATCGAATTATTCGATAAGATAAGAGTACATCAACTATTTTATCGAATTGTAAAAATCTATTTTGAAATTTTCTAGTCAATTATATGCGCCGGTATCACAAATTAAATGTAAAAAAAATATAAATTAAATTATACATTACTATAATTAGGTTCTAAGCTCAATTATACAATTTATTTGCAACACTTTTATAGTTTTTTCGCTAATAATGTGATCATTACAAATAGATTAGGGTTTCGAAATGGTTGGAAAATCATTCAAAAAAATTGCTAAAAGCATTAGAGCATTCTAGGGTTAAAATCTATTGATTAAAATATGTTTAAAATTCATAAAAAAAAATATGTTAACATCGCTCAGAAATATATGAGTTTGCAAAATGTTCAATGATAATCGTAGTCATACAGGTCAATTTAACATTTTTACTATGTTAATTTTAGCGAATGAAGGCTATCTGTATATCATGTATAAATATGATACAAAGTTGTGCAGTATTGATGATGAAAAATAGATTTAATTTATTGTAATTATTAAACGAGCGAATCACGTGCCATTAACATCAAGTTATACCATATATTAATATTATAACAGTTTGCTAGTGGAGACTCGCAATTAACATAACATTACCATATGTTTACCATCAAGTTATACCATTATGGTAAAACTTGATGGTAGACTTATGGTATACAAAATTATGACATTTTATTTTCAAAATGGCGTTATTATGATTTTACGTTGAAACTATGTGTTATGCGAGATTTTTTACACCCAATTTAAAAATAAAAAGCAAAAATATATTAAAATTATAAAAACCATCAGTATCTATTAAGTATATCGAGGTTATATACTCCATAAATACTCATTGTCTCGAATGATTCCAAAATGCCAGATTTATCGTACATTGACCACACGAGACGCCATCTTTAATAATTTAGTCTTATGGTACGTTAATGGTAATGGTATGATTTATATCAGGCAGAAACGTAGGGTTAAGAATCATATATGATAAATATATATATTTATAAGCGCTCTTCAAGTCGTTCTTACCAAATTGGTGGAGACAGTTCAACAAAAAAATATAGAAACGACGATTTAAACGAGTTCAACTTATCCGCTTCCTTAACAAATTTTGAACCTAGATGCGACTAATCTGGTTGAATGGTTGGATGCAATGTATATTTTAATAATAAATAAAAGAATGTCTTCAAACGTACATAATGGTATGGCTAGAGCGCGCTTTAGGATAAGTACCTTTGCGTTCTAGAAGATTATCGCCTATATGATCGATCTATTTCCTTGAAATAGATATTGCGGTAACCGTATTCAAAACTCAACAATCAGGCAAGTTGTTATGTTTGCAAATTTTGTACCTAATTCAAATTTAACCAGCAAAACTACATGAATTTAAGGTTTCATTATTTAACCACAGGTGAAAACGTTTCTTTTTGGTATAATTTTCTAAAAAAGCGAGTACCCAAAATGATGTAGCCATTTTTAAAAGGAATAGAAAAACCATTAAAGAGTTTATATCGCTCATATTGCTTCTCTGCCAATTTCAAATACTAATTCTCATTTAAATCGAATCAAGATGACTATGTAACTATGCAGATTGACGTTATTTATTTTTTTAGTACCTGTAAATTCTTATATACCTGTGGATTGCCCACCTAAAACATTTTAACTAAAATTAAATAATTAGAAATTATCTTAATTCGTAGTCGTTGGTGAAATTATAGGTGATAAAAATGTGGAAGAATAAGTCAATACTGTACACCGAGCTTAAGCTATGCTTTTACATTTTTTATCATACTGAATCATCGAATTACTTTACTAAAACCGTATGCTCATACAGATCAACTCAATTGGTTAAAATGGTTTTCTTTTTTCAAATAACAGCCATATTTAATTTAATTCTCTTCAATTACAAAAGTCTAAAGATCGATTATTGTTTTTATTTTTACAAAATAATCATTATTTTTTTAAAAATTAAACGATATTTAAAAAAAATCTCAAGGTATGTCACGAATATCAGGTAAAATGTGGTTGCATAATGTTTCAATCGTAGAACTTAGTGAATGTGAATTAAGTCTGTTTTTTTAAACAATAACTAAGTTTCAATAATTGAAACTTATCTTGAGAATTTTGGAAGCTTGTAAATGTTTCTAGATATTTCACAATTTTGATAGGCTACTATTATGAGTTTTTGAGAATTTCGGAAGCTTTTTATTTTCTTAAATATTTCACAATTTTGATAGGCTTACCAATAACCATCATGCTTTTAATTTTTTTTTAATATTTCACCATTTTGATGGGCTGTAAACATCATGAATTTTTGAGAATTTTGGAACTTTTAAATTTTCCTAAATATTTTACAGTTTTGATTGGCTAACCAATAACCATCATGAGTTTACAATTTTTTAATATTTCATAATTTTGATAAGCTACAACCATTATGGGTTCTGAGAATTTCGGTAGCTTTTAAATTTTTTTAACCATCATGAATTTCCAGAATTTCGGAAGCTTTTAAATTTTTCTAAATATTTCATAATTTTGATAGGCTAACAACCATCATAAGATTTTGAGTATTTCGGAAGCATTTAAATTTTCCTAAATATTTCACAATTTTGATAGGCATGAATTTTTCAGAATTTGAAAAGCTTTTAAATTTTCCTAAATATTTCACCATTATGAGTTTTTGAAAATTTCGGAAGCTTTTCAATTTTTGTTAAATATTTCACTATTTTGATAGGCTTACCAATAACCATCATGATTTTAATTTTTTTTAAATATTTCACTATTTTGATGGGCTGTAACCATCATGAATTTTTGAGAATTTTGGAACTTTTAAATTTTCCTAAATATTTTACAGTTTTGAGTGACTAACCATCATGAGTTTAAATTTTTTTAATATTTCATAATTTTGATAAGCTACAATCATTATGTGTTTTGAGTATTTCGGTAGCTTTTAAATTTTTTTAACCATCATAAATTTTCAGAATTTGAGAAGCTTTTAAATTTTTCTAAATATTTCACAATTTCGATAGGCTCATAAGTTTTTGAAAATTTCGAAAACTTTTAAATATATTAATTCTAAATATATAATAATATTTATAGTTTTAGTGGCACGGATTATAGAGATGATATGCTTAAAATATGCTTATTATGAGCGTAATTGCTTGAGAATTTAAATCAAGATTTTCGCCATATTGTTTAATCTGTCTTGTCATCGATTGTTCAGCCAAGGCAAATACACACCAATTACTGAGCCAACTTATATATCCGTACATTTTTCAAGTATCGTTAAAACTGATTTTCCAAGGTTTGTACTCGTATGTTCGGACAGATCTGATTTAAGTTTACAATTTATCAAATCGGAGGCTCACGACAAATGGTTTACGTTAACTATCTATCTGCACCGTAAAAAAGTACTTTAAAATCAGGTGATGAAATTTTTTAAGATTTTAACTAAAACCAAGGTCTATCTATAGCTGCATTATTTCTTAATACAACTTTCGAATTATTATTTATATAATTATTTTGACCTGAAGAACATATTTTTTACTTCAAATAATATGCCTCGTCCTTGAACCTTTCAGTATTACAACCACACATCAATTTCGGCTCGAAAAGGTCATAAGATCAAGTTATCTCGAAAAGGTCATAAGATGGTTTTTTACAAGTCATTATGCTATAGTACATAATATAATTTCATCGTTTAAATCTGCATAAAGATGGCATTGAGGCTGTAGTCGAAACTCCATCTGTAACAAAATCTTTGTTATGGAATCATGCTATGCACACATAGCATGATTTAGATGGTCAGTGTCATATTTGTATAATTAATACTATATGTGCTAATTATATAAATATTGCTGTGATCTACAATTCTATAGTTGTGACCAAACATTCTCTGGTCCGTCTTTAGACATTATGAATAATTCAAAAATATTTTTTATTTATTTACAGTTACTACACAATTGTGGGTGCCTCCACATTCCGAGCCAATTCCGAATATCACATTTCGATTTCACTATTCAATGCAAAACAAGCCGCCGAAATTCGTGTTGGCATACGAGGAAATATCTCTGATACAAATCAAGCATATGACAATTTTAAGCTTGCTACCGTACAACCAGGAACGACCGAGTCAATTCCACTACAAATCGAAAATATTTTACCCGGTGAATATAAATTCTACGCCCTTGGATTAAATGGAATCGAAATAGACCAAGAGACTAGTATCAACTATAATAACAAGGAGTTCAGCGTATTTGTTCAAACTGATAAATCTGTTTATAAGCCGGGAGACAATGTACAGTTCCGTGTTATTTTCTTAGATGCCAATTTGAAAGCAGCAGCTTTAGTCGACAGAAATATTGAAGTGTTTATTGTGGTGAGTACACGTTTAAATTTTTTACCAAACATCAAAAAACTTATGCAATTAATTTTGATTTATACAGGACGCAAACGCAAATCGTATCAAACAATGGAAAAAGGTTAAATTGGTGAAAGGTGTTTTCTCTAGTGAACTTCAATTATCGGAGGATCCTAATTTAGGAGATTGGAAAATAAATGTTGAAGTTGGCGAAGAGAAATCATCAAAAACATTTAGCGTTGACGAGTATGTCTTACCCAAATTCGATGTTACCGTTGATACACAACGTCATGCAACGTTTAAAGAGGGAAAAATCAAAGCTGTAATTCGTTCAAAATATACCTATGGTAAATTTGTTAAGGGTGAGGTAACCATTTCAGCATTCCCAACACTATACGTTGGCAGTTTACAACCATTCGAAAGTCAAATTATTCGTCGTAAAGTATTGCCGCTCGATGGTAAAGCCGTCGTTGAATTTACAATCAACGATGAATTAGGCTTGAAAAGTGATGACGAGCGTGATATTATCATTGAAGCTGTGGTCGAAGAAGCGCTTACCGGTCGCAAACATAATGGAAGTGGAACCGTTACATTACACAAATCTAAATACAAAATTGATATTACGGGAGAAACCGATAAATTCAAACCAGGTTTAACATATGTCGCTTGGATCAAGGTACAACATCATGATGGTACACCAGTACAAGATAAAACCAATAAAGTATTTGTTGAATATGAAAATCAACCAACACCAAAATACTATCCATATTGGAGACCGTATGAAGTTGAAAATCCGGAAACAACATCAACAACAACAAAACAACCAGCCATAACGCAAGAATTAACGTTAAATGATAATGGTATGGCTAAGTTTGAAATTGAGGGCGTTGATCCAACATGGGAACGTTTCTCGGTCAAAGCCAAATACTTAGACATAAATAATGATCAATTCACTGTAAGTAAAGAAAAAAGTGATACTGGCGCATTTATGCAAATTAAAGTTTTGACTGAAAATCCAACCGTAAACAAAGAACTTAGTGTTGAAGTTACATCAACCAAACCTCTAAAATCATTCACTTATCAAATTTATGGCCGTGGTGATATTCTTGTATCAAATACTGTAAATGTGGAAAATGGTGCAACCACAGCTACATTTAAATTCATTGCCACATTTGGAATGGTTCCAAAAGCTAAAATTTATGTATACTTCATTGAAGACAGTGGTGAAATTGTGGCCGATAAAATTGAATTTAAGTTACCTGAAATGTTCCAAAATCCCGTTAAAATAAATTTATCAAAAGTACAAGCAAAACCAGGTGAAGATTTAAACATTACTGTAACGACAAAACCAAATTCATTTGTTGGTTTGTTGGGTGTCGATCAAAGTGTTTTATTGTTGAAAAAGGGAAATGATTTGGATCAATCGGAAATTTTCAATTCGCTAAAGGATTATGAAGTACAATCAGATCGGCCGTATGTTTGGAGGGGAAAGCGATCATATGTTGAGCAATATAGTTATCGAGAAATTTTGGTGAGTTGTTTTGCTTATTTACTATAAAATATAGTGGTAAAGATGACTAAATGTCACATATCTGGAAGTTTTGTGTAGAATTAAAATTTTCATTATATTGACGCCGGTATTATTGATTTTAGGATAGCAACCTTATCATGTTGACCAACGCCAAGGCTAGACAACAAGACTATCGTAAGTATACAGAAAAATTTATAACATTAATTTTTAAGTACTAATATAGTATTGTAATATGCCCAAACGAATATTGCAATCGTATTTGATACTATTCCAAATTACAACTAAATATTTTGAAGCATCTCCAATACACTTCTATCAAACATAGGTCAATTACGTGGTAAAAACATACTTTGCAGTAAACATTTCCTATAGGAATAACGTATCAAAATATAAACTATAACTATTTTACTCCCCAAACGCTACCGTTTTGTCCGCACCAGGTTATAATTTTGTTCGGAAAACATTTTACGAAACATGAATTTGGCATGAAAATAAAATGTTGTTTTAAATATGTAATTGCTAAAATGAACTCTAAACATTTACAGATCACTTCTAAACAGCATTTAAGACGAATATCACATAATTCATCATCTAAAATTGCAAATTTCAGGAATCAAATGTTTTTTATTTAACAGAACCACCAAAATATTTTTTACGACGAGGTGGTAGCCCTATGATGTTTAAACATGATAGCCCTTTTTCACGTCCTACTAGTGAAGTTGTTGTTAATATTCGAAAAGAATTTCCCGAAACTTGGCTATACCTAAGTATTGAAGATAATAGGTATGTAATTCATTCGTAATAAGTTTTGTAATTAATACGCAACTAAAGGGATTTTTTGTTTGTTGTTGCATATGGTAACATCGTTTGTCTGTTTTAAATAGCAGCTTAATTTGATTGTGAATTAAAAGATCATCCTCATTCACTCAAAGTGGGTCGGAAGTAATAATTTTTGAGAAATACGGTTATGGCACGCATTAATATGGAACCTACACGAGCACATATTAAAATTATTTAGTTATAGTGCTTAGAAAACTGTATTAGTCTTTCAACATTTTTAGACTGTGGCCAAAATTGCACAGGAAATTACTATATACCATTTTCTACATGCATACAAATTAATTTATGCCGATAAAAAATAAAAATTATCATTGTGTGTGTGCAACATATTTCTCATCGTGACACAAATTTTCCGTATATACTATACATACATAGATGTTGCCAAGAAAAAGTACTCTGCTCGTTACTTTTGTATAGCAACTTATAGCAACACACTAACGAAAACGCAAACTTTTTCCCACATTATTTTGATTTTACCCAAAACCCTCTATATTACAAGCAAAACTAAAACCCTCTTTACTACAAGCCGTATTGTTTGCATACTCATGCTATACAAAAATATATACTTTGATTGTATTGTAAGTAGAAAATCGTGTCGGGATATGATAGCGAATATTGTGTAAAAGAAATAAACAATAAAATCAAATAATGCGCATGCGTTTACAATTTTTTTTATTAATTTTATATGGAGTTTTGATATTTACCAATACATCTAAAGTATATATTTTCACTAATACATTTTAAAAATACATGATGATGTGTGTCAACGAAAGTTACAAGACGGCTTGTAGTAAAGAGGGTTTTGGCAAAACCCTCTTTACTATAAGCCGTATTCATTGCATACTCATGCTATTTAATCATATACACATGAGAATGTATTGCAAGTAAAAAACGTGTCGATATATGATTTAGAATATAGTGTAAAAAAAATAAACATTTCCATACTATAAAACAAAAGAGAGTAAAAATTGTCAAAAAAATAAAAATAAAAGGCAAAATTGATGTTGTCTCTTTCCTATACAAAACACAAATAACAAAAAAAGATACGAAAAAATTCTCATTTATTCATACACATTAATAGTGTGCGTAACTTAGAGATAAAAATGTTAAATAGTGGTAGTAGAAATGAAAAAATTATACATTTTTTGGTATGGATTTTCATAGCACCAATCAAAACCATCTCTAAGATACAAGCCAGATTGTCACCAATCAATTTTCTTGTCCATCTATACTTGAAAGTATTGGTAATCGGATACACTATTCAAATCAGTGAGAATTTACGTAAAAATTTAAAATAAAAAAAAACAATTTCTTAGAGAAAATATAGTATAGAAAACAGAAATATAAAAAAAACGAAATATTATCTTCAGAACTGACAGTTCTTATATATTTGTATTCGTTAGTACATTTTTGGTTAATACTTTATTTGTTTAGTTTAGTAATGAATTTCCAAAGAAAGGTTGTGTGAGCTGCATTATCATTCTTGCTCCAATAAATCGTCTCATTTTATTTATATGCTGTCTCATATTGTTGATTCCTTAAAATTTCCTTACACAACACATGGTTCGAAACAGATAGTTGTAGCATCGTAATTGCACGTGCTACTTGCAAACGTACTAATAAGATTTATTTCGAAGTGAGAGCGAAAATAAAAGAATTATACAAACGTACAAAACCAAAACCAACACAAATGTATTACAAGCCTGATTGTTGCATCGAGTACGCAGATACATTCTTATTTTGTCCATCTAAACTTGAAAGTGTTTGTGAGAAAATAGAATAAATATACTTTCATTTCACTAATACCTTGAAGATAAAATATAAAATTAACCAATGAAATTCTTTGAAATATTTTTATAATTTTTTTATTTTCACACTCTTTTCGAAATAAATCTTGTTAGTACGTTTGCAAGTAGCACGTGCAACAACGATGCTACAAGTATCTGTTTCGAACTATGTGGTATGTAAGGAAATTTTAAGGAATCAACAATATGAGACAACATATTAATAAAATGTGACGATTTGTTGGACCAACAATGGTAGTGCAGCTCACACAACGTTTCTTTGGAAATTCATTATTAAACTAAAAAAATAAAGTATTAACCAAAAATGTACTAACGGATACAAATATATAAAAACTGAAGAGAATTCTTTACATTTCTGTTTTCTATACTATATTTTCTCTGCACAATTGTTTTTTTTTTTTTTAATTTTAAATTTTTACGTAAATTCTCACTGATTTGTATAGTGTACCGATTACCAATACTTTCAAATATAGATGGACAAGAAAATGAAATAATATTGGTTTTGTACAAAACCCTCTTTACTACAAGCCGTATTGTTTGCATACCAAAACCCTCTTTACTACAAGCCGTCTTGTAACTTTCGTTGACACACATCATCATGTATTTTTAAAATGTATTAGTGAAAATATATACTTTAGATGTATTAGTAACTATCAAAACTCCATATAAAATTAATAAAAAAAATTGTAAGCGCATGCGCATTATTTGATTTTATTGTTTATTTCTTTTACACAATTTTCGCATTCATATCCCGACACGATTTTCTACTTGCAATACAATCAAAGTATATATTTTTGTATAGCATGAGTATGCAAACAATACTGCTTGTAGTAAAGAGGGTTTTGTTGCATACTCATGCTATATAAAAATATATACTTTGATTGTATTGTAAGTAGAAAATCGTGTCGGGATATGATAGCGAATTTTGTGTAAAAGAAATAAAAAATTAAATCAAATAATGCGCGTGCATTTACAATTTTTTTTATTTTTTTTTTATATGGAGTTTTGATAGTTACTAACACATCTAAAGTATATATTTCCACTAATACATTTTAAAAATATATGAGAATATGTGTCAACGAAAATTTCAATACGGCTTGTAGTAAAGAGGATTTTGACCCAGACTATAAAATTTTAGTTAAAAAAAAACAAAAATTTTCTATGCTATTGTCGCACTAACACAATCAAGTGTACAAATGTGTTGGACAAATGTGAGAGAGTATCTGCGTACTCGACGCAACAATCAGGTTTGTAATACATTCGTGTTGGTTTTATTTTACCAACAAAATTTTGGTGGAAAAGTTGGCGAACTCATTCAATCACCCAACGAAACTATATATATATATTTTTTTGTCCGGTTCTGATTCTCCAACAAAAATTTGTTGAACAACAATTTTTCATAATGGAATATAGTCTTTAAAAACAAATTGAATAACTTTTGCTTTCTTTCGATTCAAAACTTCAATGATTGCTGTGTTTAGACTTGTTTTTCTATATATCGTTCTGAAAAATTTGAATGACTCCATTTTATGATAAATAAACTTTAACAGTTACAACAACTTAAATAATTCAAATAGGTTTCGGACACAGTCTTAGTAGTAATAACCATTACATTAACATAATGGTATATATAACAAAATGTATTAGATTAGTTTGGAGCGAAAGAAAACAATTATCCAAAAAAATTAAGATTTGCTCTTTAAGATACACTAGTAGGCATTGCATTTGGAGCACCCGTATCATTGAGTTTTGGTGGCGCAGTATCTACAGAACTATATAAGCCTGCAGAATTAATCGTTAATGTACGTAAAGAATTTCCAGAAACTTGGCTATGGAATATAACCAACGATGTAGGGTAGGTATTTGGTAGACTGTGGAATGAATGTGGTTTATGGATGCGTGTACCCTTCAAACTGTTTCTACTTCAAACTTTCTTTATAATTCATTAGCATTTGACAAAAAGAAAACACAAGTAACTTTTTTCTAGCCGACGAACATTTTATAACATATCATATCCTTGGCGGTGATGAATTGGTACTAGATGATGATGTCGGAATGGAATTCGAATCGGCAGATCAAATGAATACAGATAGTTCTTTATCGGTGGATAAAAACAAAAATCTTGTTGTGGTTAGAAAAGATTTCCCTGATACGTGGATTTGGATAGGCGAAGAGGATTTAGGGTAATCATATAACAATATAACGATAAAATCGGTTTATTTGTAAGCAACACTAACGACCTACTAATTAATTGTTAGTTGGATGGCATTCTTAATATAACATTAATACACGCTTAAAATTGTACTCGAATGCTGGTGCATGTTGTCAAAAATCATAACTGTACGTTCTTAACTGTGAAACACTTAGAAAAGTCTACCTATAATGTACAAAACTATTTTTAAATTTTAAGTTATAAGTTTAAGAAGCGATTTTGATGATGAAGATGATGATGATGATGATGATGATAAAGACGGAGGAAGTATTTTCGTAGTAAATCAGGATATAGCTATTCGAAAACGATTTCCAGTAACTTGGATCTATCTTACCGTATCCGATATTAGGTATGTAATGTTCGACTATTTCGGGTTTATTGTTAGATTGTCCTGTCTTATAAGTCATATGATAAGGGGTTTGATTCTTATTTCGATTGAAATAAGTAAAGTTAATTCATTAAATCCAATTGACCAATTACAATTTCTACCATATTGAGTATCGATTAAAAGTTCAAATAATTATGGTTGGGGAATTAATTTAGATTTATCACACGGTTTAGTTAACATTTAATAGAATTAGTCCGAACAATATGTAAGGTTATTGGGACAACATCACTAATATGGCCGATTTGTTTAATATATAGCTAAAAATTTCAGAAAATGAACCAACCTTCACTAGTTTCAAATCCATATATCACTGAGTACTTCCAAGTAGGAAAATTGGATAATTTCAATTTTGTTTTAAAAATTTTGACATAACTATAATCGTATTTTTATTATCTTAAATTAATTTTTTTTTAATCGGTCGCTTTAACTAAATGGATGTACCATTAGACTACACAACATGGAAATAAAGTAAAACGTTCTACCATTATGACGCCAAACCGATGGAAATTTCACGTAATATCTTTAAACTTCACTGATATTTCGAAATATTTTCGTTTTCCATAGTACCTCCTTCTTATATAGGTGTTTTGCAGAGCTTTTCTGATAGAACGAGGTTTGTTCATATTCTTATTTTATTAGATTTGTCGTTCACTAGATCCATCATAGTTACCCTATTTTATTTTGAAATAAAATAATATCTTTTTTCTGTAAGTTTTTCTTCTCTGATGTCATTGAATATAAACCTGCTTGTCGCGATGTTGATGGTACTGAAAACTTTTTCATTGCTGAACAACAACAGAATTCGACTCGATATGTTTTAACACTTCAGAAGGAGCTCGATCGTCATTTACCTAGTCTTTGAAGCAAGACTCAAACTTCCTGGCTTCTTGCAAAAAGTGAACTTTGTATAAGAAACGGGGAAAGTTGAAGATTGAGTAGAAACAGTTGCAGTAGAGTATTCATATAATTCACCTTCTTTGGAAACTGATTGAATTTGTAATTTTACTTTTCGATGAGTCAAAACTCGAAAGATGACGATATTTTATATTCAATATTGAATACCGTATGTAATGTCTAAAAGAGAGTTGACTTTACACCAATTTTGTACCTTTCCTACTTTATAACCTTAAAGGCTACCCAATAATGGTTGGTGGATATTATTCTGGATTTGGTGGTGGTTTGGCAGGTGCAGCTGCTCCTCAGTTACAATATTATTCTCCATCAGTTCAAATGCAGTTTGTTCGACCAATCGTGCAATTACAAATTAACATACGTAAAGAATTTCCTGAAACTTGGTTATGGAAATCGATAGACGAGGGAAGGTAGGTATTTTAAAGACAACGAGGGATAATTATTATCAATAGTACGGTTTTTATATATAATCATGGTTATGTAACGTATAATGTACCATCTTACAATTTTATCATTTCAAAGTTATTGTGAATGTTTGCATAAATCATAAAAAAATTACATAAAATCCATTTCATCTGTTTGTTGTACGTTTTCGTTTATTAAACAGTAACAATTACCCATCGTGCACTTCGTTTACTATAGCAAAGTAGAACAAATTTATTAAGTAGCATTTCTAGAAGTTATCCAACTCAACCGTAGTTGTATTAAAATCGTATACTAAAATGTTATCAACCATGTTTTTTATTTAGATCGACCTATTCACTATTATCTACAAACAGATAGATTAGATTTACTTGGAATACCAGGTGACCCAGCTGCACCCTTTTTTATTTTAAGCCCGGTAAACAATTCTCAGGGTGGTTCAAAGCAATCCGCGTCCTTAGAAATCCAAGTACGCAAAGAATTTCCTGAAACATGGTTATGGAAAAGTTTAAATGACCTAGGGTATGTATGCTATATTTAAATGTGGTCGAATTACAAATATTTATTTGGTGCGGCCTATATATAGTTACATAAATTTGCACTGGCCTCAACTAATTTACTAATTAACTAACACAACATCTTCAATTTAAGTGACATTTTTCTTCGGTTTGAAGTTGTCTCTTTCTAAGCGAATATGCTGTTTAGTCAAAAAAGTTTAAATCCTTTGGATCCCTTGTCTATCATAATAATTGTGTGGGGGTTAAACATAAAGCTTATGGATGACCTTGTTTAGACCGATACTAAAATTAAATTCAATGCAAATGCCTCTTAATCAAAGTTGTACAAAATTGATGATCAGATCCGTTTTCATGAATTGAAGTAGGAATTAGTCTGGCCCCAGTCCCGATGATGACGGCCACTACCGAGTTCTTTATTTAATCATGAAATCAAAAATTTAATGTTATTATTGTTAATGATATTGATTATTGATTTTTTTAATGATGAAAAAGAAAATCTATGAGAGCTACCATTTAGTGGCCCGGAGGATGGTGTCGGCGACGGTGGTTCCTCGGAAGACTACGATTTGGCTTTTTCAGGCAGAACAGTATAAAGAAAAGCTAGGGATCAACTTAGATAGAGTCGGATTGTCGATTCGATATATTAACTTCGGTAGGGATTGTTGCTGCATAGCTTCAAAAATTAGTTTGTTTTTCAGTGTTGTGAGCCTTGATCCCCATGGTTATAGTTTGCATGGTAATCAGACTGAGCGAGCAATTTATAGCTCAGCTGTAGGACAGTATTCTGCTGCTATTACACAGTTTCCAGACCATTCCTGTCAGCAGATGCTCGATGATTGAGTGTTTTTTCTCATATTTCGGAAATCCATTAAGTTTTACTCTTCTTTAAAACCAATACTAAAAGCCAATACTAGCCATAGTGGCTGTGCCTCCATGTGCTTTGCTATCCAGATGATTGGTATCATAAATAAAGTATCCATTAATTTTAAAGTAATTCTTATGCGTAACGCGTATTTCAGATATTAACATTATGTCAGTTGTAACTCTGCTTTGTGTTGTGGAAGGCCGTTTAGCTATTTTTAGGACATTAATTTTGATTTTTTTACCACTATCTACATTGCCGAGGTCATATTCTGCATCATTAGATTCATGGGTCTTTCCATCATTGCTCTTCAACTTTGCATCTGACCAGTTACTAGGTTGCACTTTAGGAACAGTATCCATAATGATACTTGTTTAAGAAATTCCATGATGTACACTGCTATTTACGTTTGCATCCTGGGTTTCCATTTTGAACGTTAGTGAAAATAACTTCTGGTTGCAGTTCTAGTTTACCTGATAAATATATTTTCAGCATTTGTTGCTCGGCTCGTTGTTTAGGATTATTTCGCCTTTTCAATTTTAATGTATAGGGCAACTTCTACAATTTACTGTTTGATTTCCATCACAGTCCCTACATTTTTTCACTGAACTTTCACACAAACATCGTTTTAATTGAGATAGGCTTTAGAGTGGCCGTATTTTTTGCACTTAATACATTGAATTGACCCAGTCAGTTCTTTTCCTGCGGGTTCGTCAATACTAGAGGAAGATATTTTAAGTCAAATATATAGGATTTTTACCTTTGATTTTCTTACTCTCTGGTGCTAATTACAGACGGAACAATGGCTGACATTTTTTTCTCCTGATTTATTAAATTTGTGATAGATTTGGCCTGAAAGTCTTTAGCAACAAGAGCTCTCTATTCCTTTGACTAATTCTTTTTGACTCTAGTTTATATAGTAATGATTACCAACTTGGTCCAAATGTTAAATGAACCTCAGATAGATGGATAGTGGTTTTTAATTTTTCGGAGCGTTTTCCAAAGTTGGTTCTTCAACGACATCATCGGTGTCTACCAAACTAGTAAACCGGTTTCCGAGCGTCGACCCAACACTAGCTAGCCTAATGAATTTCTTCGTACTCATAGTAGCCTTAGATCTTGGCCTTCTTTTACGTTTTGGTAAAACGGTAATATATCTTTTTATTCCCGTTTGCCTAAACACCTGACCTACATCACTGCTTGTGTCACTTTCTTTTTCGTTGATGCACTAAGAATGTTTATTTTTTTATTGCTAATTGCACTAGGTTACATTAACATTAAGTTTTAATTCACTTTGAATTAAAACGCTTGGCCAAGTTATATGGCCAAGTTAATGGACATAAACATTTTGTTGTTGTTGTTTTGGAATATGGTGCACAATTTGATTTATTTTAGTTTTTTTTGATGTCGTGCTGTTTGGCGACAACTTGCTCACGGACATTGTCCTTTGGCTCCTTTTTTAATCTAGCTTCTTTTTTTGGAGGTGGAGATTCAAACATTGTGATTTCACAAATTTTGTAAATCACAGCCATACGCTGATTTAAGTTTTATCACAGCCACAAAAAATAAAAATAAATTATGTTTTTATAATTTTAATAATTCCTCGGTGAATGCTTCTAAGAAATATAATATGCGGTTGGCATTTTATTGATTTAATATATTAAAGTCTTGAAATTCGTTATTTTTGAGTTCGGATTACATAATTCAATGAGCTTCAATCAAATGTACATACATAATAAGTTAATAGGTTTGAATAAATGGTAAGTTTATTTAGGTTGACACATCCAACAATGGTGTTGCAAAAAAATCAACTTTACGCATTTTTTCCATTTATTTTGTATTTGCCGTTTGTTGTACGTTCACGTTTATTAACCGGTGTATTATACTGATGGTAGTACTAAGCAAAATTATGCTTGTATTAAATTCACCAGAGTTGTAATAAAATCGTACTAAAATATCTTCAACTACGTTTATTATTTAGAACGACCACTTCACTATTTTCCACAAGTTGGGATACCGGGACCACCCGGTGCAGCTTTCGCTATAAATAGCCCAGCACAAAGTATTCAAGCTGGTCCAAAACAGCCCGCGTCTCTAGAAATTCAAGTACGCAAAGAATTTCCCGAAACATGGTTATGGAAAAGTTTAGATGATCTAGGGTATGTATACTGTATTTAAATACGATCGAATTGTAAAAATACATGCGGTGCGGCCTAAACATTTTAGTTACATAAATCTGCACTGATCTCAACTAATTTACTAATAAACTAACCTCTTCAATTGAATCGGATTTAAGTGCCTCTTTTAATAAAATGTTTTGATATTAAACAAAATATTTAATATTTTCAAGCCTATAGCGAGTATGACGACCTGCTGCCAAATCGATTTAGTGACGATTTACTTATAGATATAAGAGTCGAAGACAACGAAATGCTTAGTTTGGTTGGTGAGACATCAGTCTCTTCTAAACCCACAACAGCTACAGTTATTCGAAAAGAGTTTCCCGAAACATGGTTATATTTTCATACGAATACTGTTGGGTATGTCAAATTACAAATAGCGCTTATATCATAGTCGTTAACAAAAGTAATGTAAGCACTTAGTATAAATGGTATTTGTACTTATTAACGGTAATACTTAGTTACAACCGCTTTCTAAATTCGTCCTACATAACTATTTGTTCCTTAAATTTAAAAACTCCTATATATTATCTAACATTACAAATATTTAAAAATTATATAGGACCATACTATAGACCAATGTATGCATTAGCTGGTCTACCACAAAGAGCTCCGATACCTCAATCAGCTCCACCAATATCGACACCAAGGCCAAATAGCCTTCTCGCATCGAAACCAAAAATTGAAATACGTAAAGAATTTCCAGAAACATGGCTCTGGGAATCGCTGGAAGATAGGTAGGTATCTAGAACTTGTGCTTTACTGAGTAGATTTCAAACGTAATGCTATTTCAATCCGCCTTCCTAACCTCTTTTTATTATTGCTACTACGATGGTATACGAGTAAAATTTCCTTCGATTGGGTTAAGTGTCCTTCCCAACTAATTAACTGTTGTGTGGCTAAAATTAACAATTCATATTATATTATTTGGCAGCAATATATTTTGCATTCGGATCTCCTGGAGTTCAGCCTATACAACTATTAAGTGACGGTTTAGTTATGAGCGATTCAGATTCGTTCTCAATGCCAAAACAAAAGCCTGTTACAATTCAAATACGAAAAGAATTTCCAGAAACTTGGCTATGGTATTCACTCAATGATTTAGGGTATGTATGTATGTATGTATGTATGTTAAAAGCTTAACAGTTAAATGCACAAAAGTAGCGTAGCCGTGTTCACTTATTAGTCCTATCCTTTCGAAATTTATTTTTTAAATTAAAAAAAATGCTCGACCACAGTTATGCCAATAGAAGAAGTACATGCTATTCGAATTTGTCGTTTCAACCAAGAATATATTGTTTAGAGTCATTGAAAATCAGGTGGAGCTTTATTGAATTTATATATTAAATAATATATGTTATGTTAGTATTTAAGCGGGTTCAGAACCGTATAAGTCAAGACGCTTTGGTGTCCTTAATCGGTAGTGCTCGACCACCTACCACAATTGCGGAAGAAAAACAACCGCTTATGACAATTATTCGTAAAGATTTCCCTGAAACATGGCTTTGGAATACTTTTGATGACATTGGGTAGGTATCTAAATTTACTAATTTAACTGGTGTGGAAGTTAATGAAACCTTTTTATATTATGACATAAAGATATTTAAAGTGGAGGGAAGGGAGGTTTAAAGTCTCTGAAAATTTTGACGATGACGAGTATGGTCACTTATTTGAAACACAAAAGTTAACTATCGAAATTAAATATTTAAGATTACAGTTTTGGCGGGGGCAACTTTATTTTTCAAGATCGAATTGTTGGAGCAGTACCTCTATCATTAGGTATTAGTCCTGTTGGACAATCATTCGATACCACTCCAAATCCTAAAACTGATTCTGTTAACATTCGCAAGATCTTTCCTGAAACATGGCTATGGAATACGATTAATGATTTAGGGTACGTATTTTAAAATAACGGCTAGGCTAAGATTTCTGAAATAATATAAAAGTTGGTTCTTGGATTTTGTTAAGGGAAACGTAGCACCACGAAGAAGCTAATAAACATAATACAGCTTTCGATTAGAATTTTAACGGTGTCGTCACAAATGTTTCGTTTCTTTATTTAAAGCATACCCGGTACTTGCATTTCATTCAGGAGTTTCTATTCTTCATCGCGAAGATCCCTTAACCATTCATGTCCGCAAGGAATTTCCTGAAACCTGGTTATGGAGTATATTTGACGGTTTAGGGTATGTATAATAATGAATTGTAATTGACCGTTATAAACTCGTAGTACTTTACTAAAACTAAAACTAAAATTTCCATTTATTTAATATTGGTTTTTGTCACTTTTGTAATATTAAAATATTTTCCTAATATTTAAATGCAGTCCCCACACCGCTACCGTTTGGTGATTTTGATTATGAAGTTCTTCCAATCATGGATGCAATACCAGAATATGTGGAAATGTCTGTTCTATTCGATAGTGACATTGATTTTAATAGAATTTCAAACATCGAAAGTCCAAATTCCAAACCTCCAATTACCGTACGCACAATATTTCCTGAAACATGGCTATGGCAATCGATAAATAGTTCCGGGTAGGTATATTACCATATATTTATTTTTAGTATGGGCACCAAAATAGATTTGCTTGCCGGATAGATGTTGGGATATTATACAATACATATACATATAGACTCATATTATACGTATTACGATACCCCCTCTGAACCTGATACCCCATTGTGACGCTTCATATGATGATTAATCTTATTCAAACATATCTTTATACATTTGTAGAATTTCGATTTAGTGTTGGTCCGGGACGACGTAGAATTGCTCAAACTGAATTTCATAAATCTACTGACGATCAAAATTTAAAAACGTCACGTCTATCTATTGTCATCCGAAAAAAATTTCCCCGAACTTGGTTTTGGGAGTTTTGGGATGATATTGGGTAGGTACACTATATATACCGGCAGGAAAAGCTTACACAAAATTCTCATATATGGTTATGGATTACTAAAACACAAAAATGTTATTAACTAAAAAATAACTGATTATGTGCCATAATTTGATCTATGATTCTTACGTTTAATTTAAAGCCACAACTACCTATAAGTATCGAACACAGCCTACAAGATATTTTACTTCAACGTTTCGTCCAATTCGCACCACAATTTTAAATAGTAATCGGCCCACTACAAACGAACCGGTTGAAGTTGTTGTCCGAAAAACGTTTCCTGAAACCTGGTTATGGAATACATACGACGACATTCGGTATGTATTAGTAATATAAAATGCAAAACAGGACGCTTGGCGTAGTTAGACCTTTAACAATTTAATGAGTATGTTCGCTTTCTATAATATAATAACTCATAACTATTTTAAATTTCTGCAACGGTCATCATTCGTTAGAACCCATTATTCGTTCTCAATTTGAATTTATATTTTTTTAAATAGACAAACGAGGACCTGTCATGGTACGTCGCAGAGGAGGAATTAACAAAAAAATGCCTATTATGAGGTTAAGAACACCATCTTTCTCGTATTCAAGTGCATATAGTCATTCAAGCTCTTCTCCACTTACCGTTAGTATTCGAAAAGAATTTCCCGAAACATGGTTATGGGAAAATATTGTTGACTTTGGGTATGTAAACAATTTATATACATTCAAGTTTTACTAATATAAGTATGGTACTATATGTATGCAACTCATTGTACTGCTGTCAAAATCATTGCATGAGCCATACTATATTTGAAAAGCGGCCTAATACTATATATAGTTTTTTTTTCGTCGCAATCGATTTTATCCCAATTTAAAATCAACTCTTACGATCCCGTGAGATATTATAAAAGTTCGGGATATTTAGCTGTCCTAATTCTTAAATAATTTTTTTCTTTTAACAGAACCAATGTATTTTAACTCTTATCAGTTTCTAAGAGGCGGTGGTGGAGTACGACAATCAATGCCAATGGCTGTATCATACTCATTACAATCTCGTCCACAATCACTACCATTATCATATTCGCGTCCTGCGTCAATACCAGTTAATATTCGTAAAGAATTTCCTGAAACGTGGTTATGGGAAAATAATGTTGATCTTGGGTATGTAAACCATTTGCATTTAATATGGGATATAACTTTAATTGTGTGCAATCCCTTCACAAAACCAATGACAAGTTTTATTTACGCGTTAGTTAATTTGTATAATTTGTCTGCATTTAGATTTTTCATTCAAATTAATAGAAATGTATCGTCACTTACTATGGGGAACCACACTAACACCTCGTTTTGAATGTTTTTCTCATTCTTTAAAGATCATTAAGACCAATTTAAGTAATGTACCACATTTCCATTTTTATTAGACCGACCACATTTACATTTGCTCTCAAACCGACGAATAATGCTTCAGAGTGATGTAAACAGAGATTTCGTATTATATTCAGCGCAAGGTCAAACATATACAGTGCCATCTCCATCACTATCTTTTAGTGTTCGTAAAGAATTTCCTGAAACCTGGTTGTGGGAAACAAAACCTGATCTTGGGTATGTACCAAAATGTTACAAGAATATTTGCTGTACACGTCAAAATCATCGCACTTTGAGTATACTTTGAGTTAAACCTTTGATTGAAATAAAAAATATGAAAATAATAAAAAAGCAACAACAATAATGTCACATCTACTACATCTGTAATTCAAACAAACCTTCCATTATGTGGCCCATATAGATATATAAATATATGTAGTTTTAGTCGTATACCGAAACCATTTCGTTATCGTCCAAAGGATTTTATAATGCATGACATAAGTGACACACGGTTGGTGTTAAATGTATCATATATATGCGGGTAAAAATGTAATGCACGTCGATTTATTTAATTAATGCATGTTAATTATAAATTAGAATAATTATATTTATGTTAGAAGTAGTCAATGGTGGTTGGATTTTCGGTTGATTTGACAATTTTTATGTGTAGCATGCTAGCTTGCATTCATTACGCTTTCAATATGAACCTAAAAAGCAGTAATTTTAACCAAATACCATAATTAACGCTTAAATAATGTTTTTTTTTTCCTAATGAATCAATATAACAAACACTAATCAGATAATTATGGTAACTAGAAATATTGCTTTTTATGTAATCATCTAAATAAATCATAAGATCGATTGAGTTTAACGATTTCATTTTTTATATAGCGACGACGGTCAAATAACAATACATAAAAAAGTACCAGACACCATTACATCATGGATTATTACGGGCTTTGCAATTGATCCAATCACTGGTTTTGGAATGACTCAGAATCCAAGAAAATTAGAGGTTTTCCAACCATTCTTCGTTTCAACTAATCTACCATATTCGATTAAACGCGGTGAAGTAGTATCAATTCCAATTGTTGTCTTTAATTATATGAACGAAGATGTTGAGGCTGAAGTAACTCTAGATAACTCATTGCTCGAATTCGATTTTGCTGATGTCGATGAAGCCACAAATGATGCAAAACCAAGTAAGTTTAAAATTGCTACTTTTTATATTTTTAAAATATGTGAATTAATTTAAATCTTTCTTGGCAAACAGAAGAAGAATTACAAAGAACGAGACGGGTTGCTGTTACATCAAATAATGGTGCATCGGCCGCTTTCATGATTAGACCTAAAAAAACTGGATATATTACAATTAAAGTGATTGCTACATCAGCGTTAGCCGGTGATGGTGTTGAACGACAATTGCTTGTAGAACCCGAAGGTGTTACACACTTTGTTAACAAAGGATTTTTAATTGATTTACGCGAGGCCAACGAATTTGAAACCGAAATTGATATTAAATTACCACAAAATATTGTACCAGACTCAACTAAAATTCAATTCAGTGTCATTGGTGATATTCTAGGACCAACAATCAAAAATTTGGATAAATTGATTAAATTACCATATGGTTGCGGTGAACAAAACATGTTAAACTTTGTTCCAAATATTGTAATTTTAGAGTATTTGAAGAATACAAATCAAGTAACAGAAGCCATCAAATCGAAATCCATTAAATACATGGAAAAGGGTTATCAACGTGAATTATCCTATAAACATCCTGATGGTTCGTTTAGTGCATTCGGTTCGAGGGGAGGCGGAGCCCTTGGAAGTACTTGGTTGACCGCATTTGTTGCTAAATCATTCCGACAAGCTGCCGATTATATTGAAATCGATGATGAAGTTGTCAAAAAATCACTTGACTGGCTATCGAATCATCAAGCTTCAAATGGTAGCTTCCCTGAAGTTGGAACTGTATTCCATAAAGGAATGCAAGGTGGTGGTGGTGATGGACTAGCATTAACCGCATATGTACTCACTGCTTTCTTACAAACAAAAGATGATATGACTAATTACCAAGATACAATCAACAAAGGATTAGACTACATTTTGAAAAATATTGAGACAATCGATGATATTTATTCGCTTGCTGTAACCGCTTACGCGCTACAATTGGCTCAACATACAAAAAAATCATCCGTACTAGAAACACTTAAATCAAAAGCTAAAAATGAGGGTGGACTAATTTGGTGGGAAAAACCAAAATCATCCGAAAAAGAAAAGAAAAATCCTTACTACGGTGAACCTAGCTCGGTAAATGTTGAACTAACCGCATACGCATTACTTGCTTATCTTGAAGCTGGTCTTGTAAGTGAAAGTATTCCAATATTGAAATGGCTCATTTCGCAACGTAATGAAGAGGGTGGTTTTGCATCAACCCAAGATACAGTTGTTGGTATTGGAGCTTTGGCTAAGATTGGTGCTAAGCTATCATCTCCCGAAACTAACGTTATGGTTACAGCTAATTACAATGATGGAGAATCAGCTTTAAATATTGATTCCGACAATGCTGCTGTACTTCAATCACGTGAAATTCCTTCCACTGTGCAAAAAGTAACAATCAAAGGTACCGGTCGAGGGGTTGGTATGGCTCAAGTATCTTACAAATATAATGTAAATGTAACAGGAGCATGGCCTCGTTTCACACTCAATCCAAAAGTTGATTCAAGCTCAAATTCTGAAGAATTGAGACTTACAATCTGTACAAGTTATATTCCAAATGCTGAAGAAAATGATACTGTATCAAATATGGCGGTTATGGAAGTTAAATTTATCAGTGGTTTTACAGCCGATTTGGAATCACTTCCAGCACTAGAAAAATCATTTGGTATACAAAAGGTCGAGACAAAAGACGATGATACCGTGGTTGTAATGTATTTCAATAATCTTGATAGTACCGAAATTTGTCCAACAGTAACTGGATTTAGAACACATAAAGTGGCCAATCAAAAACCAGCTCCTGTCATTATTTATGATTACTATGATAACAGTAAGTTTACATGTGAAATAGTTTAAAATCTCTTACATATTAACATATTTTTATCGATTTTTATTTACCCTATAGCACGTCGTGCTCGTGAATTCTACCATGGACCGGAATCAACTTTATGTGACATCTGCGAAAGTGATGATTGCATTGAAAAATGTATGCCAAAAGCAGAATTACAAAGATCTGATGATTTACCCGAGGTACATCAAAGTGGATCACCGAATTTAGCCAGCATGACAGTTGTAACATTTGCAACAGTTTTAATTGCAATTTTATTCAAATAAATTAATTTTTGATATAATTTTGTGATACGATTTTTACATGAATAAAATTGAAATGCTTAAACATGAGTGAGGTGTTTGAATTTAGGTTTCATCTTGCCATTTTTCGAAAAATTTGTTTTTGATGCTGACGTTGACGTACAACTATATTATAGTGACTCTGTGTAAACCATATAGAATCTACACATGTTATATATATATATATATATATATATATATATATATAGAATACCATATAGAATCTACACATGATATATATATATATATATATATATATATATATATATATATATATATATATATATATATATATATAAATGTCAGTACTGTTGTGCCTCGTAGTACATAGGCAAGCTCCTGCGATTGACCATTCAGGTATTTATAAACCATCACGATTAATATGCTACCCTGAGTCTTACGTATGGTAATGGTGCCGAGTACCAACTTTAGATACTTATTTGTGTGATAACTCGAACCAAAGGATAATTAATGGTGACGATTATTTGCCAAAGCCACCATACGCGACGGCCGATGGGTTTCCCTGTTTTTGTAGTCGATATTGCGTGTCTAAAGTTCGATTTAATGCTGCTCATCTTGTTCGATGTCATATTAGACAACACTAAAATAGTCGAGTCAGTCCTTGTCTCCGGATCTCCAACGCTCTATTTACCGCTTATTGAATAGCCAAAGCTAGCTGAATCTAAAGTGAGTATAAATGACGAGATGTAACAGAATGATACTCTAAAAATTCCATGAGAAATGAGTATATAAATTTGACTAAATCTATATCCTCATTGTGACTAGCACATTTTTTTCTCATAAAAATAACCACTTATCGGTCGGCTGCCAAATTTGTAGGTAGTGATCATCAATTGGTCACTGCAAAGCTAAGATGACAGTTTTCATACAAGTCAGGGATCACAGGAAAACGAAACTTAAAAATAAAAAGTTGATCGCTTTAAAATAAGAGAACTATCGCGGCATAGCTGTCTTTTGCTAATAATATTGAAGAGAAACACTCCACTAGCGGAGGAAATTGTAGGTGACCCAGAAGGTTTTCGTACAAATCGAACAGTCACTGACCAAGTTTTTTCGCTGATTTTTTCTCAATATTACGAAACATTTCGTGAAATACATCAGATGTTCTTGGATTTCGAACAAGCTCAATCCTCAAAAAGGATTGGATCAAGGATTGAAATCGGGAAAAAGTACATGCATTTATGTAAAATGACAGTAATGCAGCCACAATGATGTGTCAAAGTTAAGAACGAGCTATCAGGAGTTTTGCAATAAGCTCTGGTGTACGGCAAGGAGATGATCGATACTCTTTAATCGTATGTTAATTTATCTTTGTAAAAGTGAAACACAGGACAACATCTTGTATCGTCAGTCAAACCAAGTTCTGGCATATGCAGATGATATCTGTGAGATTGGACTGAATGGCAACGGTGTCAGAGAACTACTGGATCCATTTGTGAGATTCTCAGCTTCCGTTGGTATAAAATCAATGAGTCCAAAACAAAATATATGATCACTGGTTTTAAAAACCAAGACGCAATGGATTTTAGTAGTGGTGATCACACATTTGAAGGAGTGACAAGTTTCGAGGTATCGTCCCATGTCACTCATGATAATTGCGTGGGAGGAGCTACTAAAGCGAGTTTTGTCACTGACAACCGTGCTTTGTACGCCATACGCTCGCTGCTAAAATCAAAATACCGTGGAAATGCCGAAAAGCTGAAGTTGTACAAAGTGTTGATCAGACCCGTTGTCATGAATGGATATGAGAGTTGGACCCTGACAAATGAGTTTGAAAGATGGTTAATGACGTTTAAGAAAAGATTTATGCGCATGATATATGGCCCTAAACGCGACGGGAACGACAGTTACTTAGTGAAAATACATTTTTCTTTCAATGTAAATTCCTGATCTTGTTCGTAAAATAAAAGAACGCTGGCTCGGTCACGTTCTGCAAGGTGATCCTAGCTGGATTATGCAGCAATCCCAGAGAGCAGCTTTTATTTGACAAGCGCAGAGGTCGCTGTTCGTGACGATGACACCTCGATGTAAAGAACGACTTGTGTTCTTCGAGTTGTCTAGAACAATACGAAAAACCAGCTGGGGATGGACTCCGTAGAGCCAGAATGTTGATTCGGCACGAGCCAACAATGGCATGTAAAAACCGTTTATTATTTTTATAGTTTACGAACACCTATAAGTATAAAAAAATCATCTGAATTGTTGTCCTTAACTTCATACCTCACTGTTTAGTTATACCGATTGAAGTTAGAAGATAACTTGCATTCGTGGTCTAAAACCAGCTTAGTTGTTTCTCAATTTTTTTTATGTATTTTATGTTTTTTATGTATAAATTTGGCCAAAAATGATACTTTTTCACTTTTCTAACTCTATTTGATTACTTTTTTGGGGCTCGTAATTTTTAAGCCTTCTTTCCATTTGTGAGACAGTCAATATCGATTTTATTGCTGTTTATGTCAATGCTGTTATTCGCAATGAATTTTAATTAAAAAATCTCAAAATAGGTACAAATAATAATTAAAATGCATTTTTTCATAAAAATAATTTATTAAAATTAATTCTTTTACAAAAATGTATAATTACAATAAAAAAATGCATTTAATTTGGGCTTAAAAATGAACCATTCTCGACAAATCATATATTCATAATATATCGTCGTCCTAATAGTAAATTAACGTATCTGACATTTTTTCGAAAATACGTTTTTGATGCCAAAATGTTCGTCGTGAGAAACTGCAAGAAAAAACGTATATGTTCAGTGTTTTAATTAAGTTGGGAAATCACGCATCTACCAAAATTTAATGTGTCCTAGTGTGAAATTTGATTGATCATTTGAAAACCGTAAATTCCATTATTTTCTATTATTTATTTTACACAAATTTGAGTAAAATTAGTTAATGAAGTGCTTATAAATAATACTTTTAGTTTAGTAAACTAAAAATTACATTATTTAAATAATATTTATTATATAAAAAATCAAATTTCTTATATGTTAAATCACAAAATAAAAATGTAAATAATACTTATTAAAATAAGGTATTTACCCAAATTTGCTTCTGTTTTACTAAAAAAATACGAAGATTGGCTATAAAGCGTAAAATGGTAAGTTTAAAATTTTTTCAGTAAAGGTAAAGTAATTATGCTTAAAAAAATATTTAAAATTTATAAATTTTTTTATACGACATTTTATCAAAATACTTATTTCTGGAAAAAATTAATAATTTTTCTGATACGTTATATTACTTTAAATTAAAAGGTTTCTGAATTTTTTACAGGTGCTAGCATATACGTCAAATCACGGCTACATTTATTTTCTGTTTGAAACTTTAGTTTGTAAATGGTCGGTAAGTTCTATAACCAGGTGAATACAAAACAATTTTTTATATTATTTTAAATACCTTTTCTTTAGGCAAATCATGTATTCCCGTGACAAAATTATTTTATTTATTTGTATTTAGAATTTAGCTTTAAGAGGAAAAGCACATAAGGAAGCAAATATAATAACATCAAAACCGACATTTGCTTCCATTAGGCATAAAAACCTCTTAAATTTTTTTAAAACAAATTTACCCCATACAGCACACCTCATTGTGAGCTAGAGCTCATTTATAATGAAATGCGCCACACGAGATGAAGTAATAATAATAATAATAAAATAACTAGTAACATAAAAAATTTAAAAAAAACTACGTATTGCCAATTAGCCACGCCTCTCTAAAAATTTTGACTTAAATAATTTGGACGAACCTAGTCTTTTAATTACAAGTGGAATTGAATTCCAGAGAGAAATTCCCCTAACGAAAAAGGATTTGTTTAACGATCTACACAAATTTTTTGGTGGAAGTAACCGTAAGTTAGCCGAATGAAACCTACTAAACAACAACTTCCTATACAAATAAATTGGCTGCTTAGGTTTAAGAAGTTTGAAAATAAAAAGACAAACGGGAAGTTCAAAAAAGGTAGATAAACTACATCCCAAAACAACATTAGAATAAGGAGAAATATGATCGAAATGCCTAATACCAAAAATAAACCTAGTACAAGCATTGAAACATCTCTGGAGAATACTCATATTCTCCTGAAGTAATCCAAACAAAACTACATCACCATAAATAAACTGAGGGAGAATATAAGACATAAACATTCTTTTCTTAAAATGACTATCCGTAAACCCTACCACTTTGTACAAACAACTAAGCATGCCAAACACCCTTCTACTAATATTAACTAAGTGGTCACCCCATGTAAGAGATTTATTAAAAACTAACCCTAAATCTTTAACAGTATTTGAAAACGGAATAAGATAATCGCTTAGATAAATTCCAGGAAAGGACGAATTATCAAGAGGTTTTTTATAAATTATAATAGACTGAGATTTCCTCGCATTTAATCTAAGTTCATTCAATACCGACCTATCAACTATACTACATAAATCATCATTTATCAGAGAAATATTCCTAACTACAGAGTGTTGATGTAATCGACTGTTTCTATATATTTGGACATCATCAGCAAAAATATGTAAAGAGCAATGGTGATTAGAGGATTCTATGTCATTAATATACATAGAAAACAATAAGGGACCCAGTACTGATCCCTGAGGTACGCCGGAAGTAACTGGAAGTAAGTCAGATAAATTATCACTGAAATAAACTGCCTGAGAATGATTAGAAAGGTAATTGAGAAGTAATTTGGCGGCGGAAAACGAAAATCTAAATTGAGAAATAAGCTTATTGAATAAAATACCGTGATTAATAGAGTCGAAGGCCTTGGAAAAATTTAACAAAGTGAAAGAGGTCAACTCCCTATTACTCATATTACACCTAATATCGTCACATACGCTTAATAACGCAGTGGTAGTACTATGATTTTTTCTAAACCCAGATTGAACACAACTAACTAAACTATTGCTATTAAGGTGTACCTGAATTTGATTCTTAACAACTATCTCAAAAGCTTTAGAAAGAGAACTTAACATACTTATTGGTCGAAAATGAGATAGTTCGGAAGGATTGCTAATCTTTGGGAAAGAAATAATTTTACTAAGCTTCCACTGGTCAGGAAAGGAAGAGGACGTAAGGATAAAATTAAAAATATGTAACAAGTACTTTGAAACGAAAGGGAAAACTCGTTTTACGAATTTTAAACTGATATTATCCAAACCAGAGGATTCCGACTTAACCTTCCAAATAGTGAAATGTAACTCATCGAGCGAAATATTTGAGAACGAAAATGAATTAAAGGACTCGTCAGAAAGTAATTCGACTGGATTACTACCAGAGTTCAGATTGGAGCTAAAAAAAACTATTTATTTCATTTGGCTTTGAAAATCGCATGAATGATACTCCTGCATCTACCAAGTCCCAAATTACGAACATTACGTCAAAAGACCTTGGGAGGGAGAAAGGGATCTATCTTATCTTTAAAAAACCTATATTTAGATAACCTAATTAACCCTACAACTCTATTACGCGCCTGCTTATAATCAAAGTGGGACTAGAAATTAGGGTACTTTCTCCATAAACGATATTTTCTAACCCTAACACAAATAGCATTAGAAATTTCCTGATACCACCAAGGTGGAGATTTTGGT
This sequence comes from Tipula confusa, assembly GCA_963556175.1. Taxonomy (NCBI): domain Eukaryota; kingdom Metazoa; phylum Arthropoda; class Insecta; order Diptera; family Tipulidae; genus Tipula; species Tipula confusa. Next base: position 135,742,958 of record OY744475.1, read on the forward strand.
TTTAGAGTAATGGTTCTCAGCGGAATACAAGACTCAAAAACGAAACCAAGATAACCGTTGAAAATTTCGATTTGTCTAGTAGAAGAAATAACAGAAAAGATATTCTTCCAAGGAAGCGAAGTACAAGCTAAATAAAGATAGGAATCATCTAATCTAGAATAATCCCTAAAGCTAAAGCTTCTAGACTTTGGCGGAGAATAACAATTAACGGAAAAAACTAAAAGATGATGGGAGCCTATACCAAGAGACAACTGATTGAAAAACAAACTTTCTATATCTACAAGGGATTTTTATAATTGAGCATACGACCTCTTACTAGTTTTTGGAGGATTGTAGACCATACCGAATAAGATTTTACGTCCGTTTACGAAAACATTAACAAAAATAAACTCTAAATCGGAGACCAACGGATCTAAAATAAAAGAAGGTACACTCACTAATCTAGCATTAATATGTTCACCTATATACATACAAACGCAGCCGTAATTAAGGGGAGATACCGTCTTATCCTTTCTGAAAATATTAAAACCCTCAATAGCCAAAACCAAACTAGGAATATTAGGATTAAGAAAAGTTTCAGTGAAACAAAGCATATCAACTGATGCATCATTGAAAAAGTGACGTATTTCGTCAATATTTGGGTATAGGCTTTGAACATTTAAACTACCAATGGATAAATTGGATTTATCCTCTAACAACGATTTAACTATATTCGGAATATTCACCGATATACGTAACTTATTGACAAGACTTACAATTAAAACAATAAAATAGTTTTGTTTTTGACGGACAGTTCTGGAATGAGGCACCAAATAAATAGAATAACAAATCTTCAAAATAAGATGACGATGATAATAAACTAAAAGAAAAAAACAGGTATTAATAAAATAGAACACGAACAAATGGAACGATACTTATCTTGGTACCCCAATTTATGCCAAGAAAAAAACAAAAAAAAAAAATTATGTTTAATATGGTAAAAAAAAACTTTGAATCAACATCAGATCTGTTTGTTATCAAAGTTTCTAAAATTGACCATTCGTAAATCGAAAATATTGAACATACAACTGTTTTACAATCATGCGACATTGATGGTAAAGTAACAGAAAACAAAATTAATCAGGCGCTGAAACAATAGTAATTGTAACGGAACAACAATACAATATTAATAATGTGACGATAGCAGCATTATTTTAACTTCCGCTACTAAATTTGAATGCCACAAAAATCCAGAAGATCTTATCGAAGTCCAGAAGATCTTATCGAAGGCGGAAATATGGTAATGAACTTGAAGTTCAAGAATGTGAAAATAATCTAAATTGTTGCACTGAAATTGAAAATCAGTTTATGGATTCTGATGAAAATAACACCAATTGTCTCAGAAAACGTAAAAGAAACGTAGGCAAATCGGAGTAGGTAGATGAGAAAAATAAACGCTATCGAGAACTGGGTAAAGATTACATAGGATGGATGAGATCCAGAAATGCTAAAGAAGAAAGAGGTGCACATCGAAATAAGAGATAAACGATTTATTTGTTTTTTCTGGACTTAGACGAAGTCAAGTCAAAACGATCAGAACAAAAACTTAAACAAAATCAGCAGTCAATATCTCCAAAACTAGAGGAGACAGACAACTTTAAATACCAAATTCGAATTCGTCATAGTCAAATTAGTGGATTGGCATATATAATTCAATTTGACTTTTTATTGTTCGATTCATGAAACATAATAAATCTAAAAAATTAAATTGTTGATTACCGCAAAATTTTCCCTTACGACTCGCTTCGATCCCATCAATATATATTGTTAATCGACTGTATAATTTTTGTTTGATTATACATATAAAACAAAATATGAAAAGAGAACTTGTCCAAAAAATTGCAAAACACCCATGACATGAGACTATAAAATTCCCCTACCATACATTCTCAGTTGACAAAAGAAATCGTTACTCTTACTCAAAGAGTGGGAGATTTGTAAGCTAATCTTGCTGTGCTTAAATCATGCCAAATGTCGTTTTGTTTCATAAACAATTTATTAAATCCGAATATCAAACAAAAATATACTCAAAAACAAAACCTAGTCGTGACGTCACATTAGCAAATTTTTAAGCATATATCGCTAAATGACATTTGACAGGCTTTTTCACTTTTGTATTGGATATAACTAAATGTAAAATTTTAAATTCATTTGTAAAGTAACAGCGAGTGGTAAAACAACTAAAGTGTAGTGTGAAGTGTTAAATAAATATTAGTGCAGTTAAAAAAATATTTACTTATAGAATAAATAATAGTTTTTAAAAAATAGACGATTTAACCATGAAGACGTTTAAGTTTTTTTTAAGTGTTTGTGCTATTACAACACTGTGTGTGGGTGAAATTAAAGCGCAGGATGAAGTTTTGGCGAGCACAAGAATAGCTGATCCTGTGATTTCAAGTGAACCTAACATTGATCAAAGGTTTGTCAAAAATTAATGTGGAAATAATGATAATGTTTTAATTAGTAAATTGTGAGATGACATAATGCATACATATGTATATATATAAATAATAAATTATAATTTTTTATTAGCTATGTACAAAGCAAAAAAATATAAAAACTTATAAAAAATAATCGCGATTTCTATTTTACGCTACACACAAACAACTCAGTCATCTCTATTTCGTATCATTTATAAGAAATTTATTTAAAAAAAAATAATAATTTATTGCATTTTGGCGTGTTGTGAAGTGAATTCTGCAAATTAAAAACGAAAACTTGTTAAACTACTTTAAATACATCATAATATATGTAAATACGTAAGAAAGATAAAGGCGGCATATAAAGAAACAATCCAAGATTCTAAGCGTTCAATCGAATGACATGAAAAATTTAAATGGAAATGTTTGATTCAGCGAGGTAACTGACTACCTTACTAATATATGTAATTTATTTTTTATTTGTAAATCAAAAACAATGAGTTACCGCCTATGCATAATGACGTCATGAATAAATTGTTAATATAACAACATTGAATCTTGAAAACAGTATGATTCATTCATAAGTTATTATAGTTTTTTGTTGATTTCTTTGAAACAAGGAAAATCAAGATTTCAAATTAAGATACAATGTGAATCTACGAGTACCTCTATTTACTTTTAGCATAATGGTTATTAAATTGTTGAAAACAAATAACTTATATTACTATAAGGGAAATCGCGTCGATTTTATGTGCCAACATGATATTAGTTGGGATAAAAATAGTAGATGGCACTAGAGTAGTTGAACGAAATGTTTACATTTTTTTATCTACAGTTTTTTATATTGAACGAATTATTAACGAAACAAAAATTTTAAATCTAAAAAAAAAATTTTAAATTTTATAATCGGGATTGGAGTACATGGGCTTATATTTATATACAATAATAAATAAATAAAACCAAATTTTATTTTTTTTTAATTATTTCATTTCATTAAAATGAATTAACTTCGTTAATTTTTTTCTTACACCAATTTTTTTTAAATTCTCTTGTTTTGCAAAATGAAAAAATCTTATTTTATAATATATATTTATGATAGTTTTAATTAACACGTAAAAATGATTTTCTATATCATTAATATTAAATCTAGAGTATAAGTGATTGCTATTATCTATAAAAATTAAATCGATTAAACTAATATTTTGTATTGATCGTAAAACTAACTTACTATATTCTAATTTTACATTAATATTAACACTACTTTTAAAAATTTTCTCACATTCGACTAAAATTTTGTATGTATTTAATGATGGGGTCATTAATTTACCCCATTTTTTTAAATTAAATAAACCTAGATTTAGCTCCAACCGTGCACTTTTATTTAAAATTTGGAGACATTCCTTACATTTTAAAAATTTAGGCAATTGTTTGGCTTCAATATACCCAGCTAAATACGTTATTATATCACACGAGTATTCATCCAGCTCGACTTCAATTAAATCTAATACAACATCATCATTTAAATTTAATTGATTTGTCTTTCGGCTGGATGAAATAGTTAATATTTCTGGCAAGGAAACATTACCCGTACCTTGCGCTTTTATAGATTTATTAACAACTAGCCGTTTATAGGATGCTATAAATTGTTTGCATGTTGGATTGTCGTTTCGGCCAGTTCGATAACGAATCAACCCAAAAAACAACTCTAAGTGATCCTGGCTAAACTTATATGTTAACAAATAATCTAATTTATCATTTACAATTAATTCATTGTACATAATTTTTAGACTTTCGGAATTTATTAAAAAACCTAAAAATCCTGTATTGAAATTACTTTGTATTACATTTAATTTTTGATGATATTTGTTAACATATTTTAATTCATTGATAGTTTGTTTTAAATATTCTAAATTTTTAAAAAAAGTTTCGTGTGTCGATTTAGAGAGAGGTCGTTTAAAATAATATTTTGCCATTAAACTATTACTATTAAAAATATCAAAACAATCATTAATAATTAGTAAAAATTTAACAGTAGGCATACAATCCTTAAATATTGGATCGGTTTGGCTTAAATATTCTAATGCGTTTGCTACACTGCGACTAAACACTTGCACTGCATATTTTACCCGCATTATAGAATTTTCAAACTTTATATGTGTGGCATTAATTCTTGGTGCAAGTGCAAGTCCGCTTTCAGTTTGAATATTATTTAGTTTTTCAATGTAATGCCATTCAATTTTATCGTCATTTTTTGTATAAAATGTACGTTTTAATTTGAAATGATTACGTATAAGTTTAATCATGTGACAATTATCCAAATAAATAAAAATTTTTTGATCACTAGGTTCGACATAAAAATAAGGCTTTTGTGGTAATTCGGCTCCTAACAATTTGACCATACTAAAATTTGCCTTAAGCCCGTCAAATGTTAACGTTATAATGTTCGCATTACACTCCTCGCGTAAGTGGGATATGACAAATTTTATTATATGTGCTCGGTCTGCTGCATTTAAGGAATTAATAAAAAAATATGCAATAGGTATTTTAAATTTTAAATTTATAGCACAAATGAAGAACACTAACACATTAGATGCCTGTGTTTGTTCATCATCTACATTATCATCCAAACACCCTGCGCCATAATTAACAAACCCCACAAACTCCTTATTTTTATTGTCCCAATCAATACATTTTTTGATTGACATTTCGTCCATCATTATGGAGAAATAGATATCTTTATTCTCTGTTTGGATTTTTTGCCGCAAATGTTCCACGGCTTGTATTGTAATACCAGGACTGCCTGTTGAGTTCTGGTACCATTGTCTTATGGTCCTTATATGTGGTAGTTTGATACTTTTAATAAAAAATTGCCGAAGATGCTCATAACCAGCAGTTGAAAAAAATGACATGGTCATCGCAAACTGACGCAACTTCGGTGTATATTTGCCAAATTTTACACCGGATTTTAATTCATAAATAAATGATTGTTCTTGGCTTATGTCCTAATAAATTAAAAAAATAATTATAAATATTTTAGTATTGACAATTAATATAGCAAATAACATAAGGTATATACAATCAAATATATATTTAATATACTTGAATATATACAATATATTGTATATATGTATATAAATATATACAATAATATATCAAATAAATAAATGTTTGATTTTAAAGTGCTTTGCCCGTAAGAAAACTAAAAATTAAAACCGTATTAAGTATTTTTCATCCAATTTTTCTTTTTGATTTCCTGTGGGTAAAGCGCTTAATTAAAATAATTTTCTTACATTTAATGTATCACGCGATCCTCCACTAATAATCCCTTCTTTCTCTAACCTCTTCATGAAATTTTCGAAATCTTGTACCTTTTTTTGATAACGATTACATTTTGTGACAAGAGCCTTGTTTAATTTTCGAGTTTTCCCAATTTCCTCTTTCAATTTGGATATAGCTCGCTTTGAAGTACGTGGTGTGTAATTGTAAGATGCATCAATGTCTCCAGTATATCTGAACTGACGGCTAATGGCATCACTTGATTGCGGTGTTGTTGGTAGAATATTTCCACTTTTTGCTTTTTTGATTGGTGGTGACGTCGTGATTGACGTTGAAGGATAATTCGGTGGCGTATTCATGGCTGACGTTGAAGGGTAATTTGGTGGTTCGTTTTCTAAGTTTGTTGTGTTATCATTACATGAAATTTTATTACATTCTGGCTTTTTATAGTTAATTATTTCAGTAGGAACATTTAATGTCGCATCCTCATCATATTCAATAGTATACCTAGGCGCAAATATAACAATTTTATTATTACAAGCTTTAACATAATTACATTAAAAAGAAATGTTGGTTTAACTTACCACATGTCATTGTCCAAAACAAATTTCGAAGGTACCGCATTTCTTGTAAGATGATTACCAGTGGTTAAATATTTTTCCTCGAAATGTTTGGAACAAAGTTTAAATGAAGGATAATCCAATTCATTAGCTTTGACATTTGGAACAATATCTCGCCAAATTTTCCTGTAATCTTCAGATGATGGTGCGCTATAAATTAAAAGGGTACAATCAGCTCTTTTATTCAGTATACGCTTGAGGCAATATAAATTGTAAAAATAAAACCTTTAACCGAAAATATATGCAAAATTTATCTAAAATTAGCTACTAATTCGAATAGTCCAATTGCTTGGTGGTATAAAATCACTTTTTTATAGGTTAAACTTTACATTTTAATAAATTTAAAACAAACAACATATTTATATTGTGTTAATTAGCATCTAAAGTGATGAATAATTATGTTTTAGCTATCTTTCGCATCAATTACTACTTACGAATGCAAACCAATCTTCGCTGAACAATTAAAACACTTCAGCGGCATTTTGATAAAACAAGCACTTTATATTTATGTTATTTTAAAATAACTTATTTATTTATGTTATTTTATAATTTATGAAAGGTTTTTATAAAACAAAATATACAACACTTTTAATTCACAAAACAAATTATTATTATTCACTTCACAGACGTGAGACGCTACACTTTGAAATAACAACAATAGTACCATTAATGACAGCTGTTATGAAATTTTATGAAAAAATAAAAAATAAAAAAATTGGTTGACGTGCCATCTATTGTTCTCGTTAAAAACGTTTGGTATGCCATCTAGAATTTTTATCCGAAACAAAATTGAACGAAATCATGTTGTCGTTAGCATTTACTATGGAAATGTTCACGATTTCCCTTATAGTAATATAAGTTATTTGGTTGAAAAGCCCAAATGAAATATAATGTCACTACATATTTGGATGACATTATATAATATTTAATAACCTTGAATATGAAGATGTTGCCTAAATATTCTTCTCCGGTTTTGTTTAACAGTCCTCTCAATTGTTATCAAGAATTATTTACTAAAATGTTGAAAAATTATCTATCGTAGTGTCTAAAATTGTACATGCAATCTTAAAGTTCACACGCAAATGATACAGTGGCCCCGAGGATCAATTTTTCAACTTTCTTCAAACATTAATCATTTTCTATTTTAGTAAGATAGGCCTAAAGCAAATTTCGAAATAATTATGTCTCTTAACTAAAATTTTACCTCTTATTTATAAAGATTCCTGTGGTTTCTTACTCATTAACTGCATTGCACTAGACTCTAGAAGGTTAGCTTAACAATGAAATATCACAGTTTCCAAATGCCAGTATTGAAATATAAAAATGTCAAAACAAACCGAAACCGAAAGAATTAGTTAGAACTCGTTACTCTCCAAAAAAGATTCTATAGACACGCGTCATGCGGTATTAAATTGTTTTTGGGGATTAACTAAATTATCTTACGCTACATAATATTAATTAAAATATACTTTTTGAACCTCTTTCTACGAGTTGAGTATATGCGCGTTGTGTGTAGTCATCTAATGTATGTTTATTACTTTTGGTACCTGATTACAGCTATAATTATTATTTACATTTTAAAGCAGTCGATAGTCAGATACTTAAGCAAACTTCGTAAGCCTTATTTAAAGCAATAGAACTATTTGCTGAAAAATTGAAACCACCAACGTTCAATTCTTCGAAACCAAACTTACCACACGTGTTAAATTCAAATAGGCAAATATTTCCATTTTTCTAGGATTTTGGGTATTTCACGCTGCACCATATTTGAAACAAATTGTGCAACGCATTACAAATTCAGTTATCAGTGCCTTACAGTGAACTTAACGTGGACTGAAAAATAAACCTGTAACAATATGGCATATTTCCTGTACAGTAGAACATATGGTATAACGAAGTTAATCTTACGTAGCCTTGACCTGTAATAAATCTTAGCTCCTGATATTTTAAGAGGAAATTTTACACTCAACGTCATATAACCCAGATGGAAAATAAAATCAGATCGTAGAATAGTGATGAAATAGACACAAGCAATCACATGATATGCTGTAACAGAGACGACGTTCATGACCAAGGTGTGTTCATAGTAATAACTGCTAAAGCAAAAAAAGCATTTGGTGGACTGGAACTCAATAAGCAGCATAGTTGCAAGATTTCATTCAAAAATAAGAAACACAACCATAATTCAGTTCGATGCTCTTACCGAAGATGCAGATGAAACCTCGAAATATGAATTAGATGGGCATCTCCAATCAACATTATACAAATGCACAGGAACGACGTAAATATAAAACAACGTGTTCTCGATGCAAAAATTGGAACAGACAATACTGACCTAGCAACCATCATGGGTACGTTCAAAAATCATCAAAAATACGTTAGTCTCTGTGCGAAAAAAATTGAGAAAGACTCGACAACTTCACAAATCAGCTATTCATACAGGATGCAATAGGTTTCCTCGCACAAAAATATACACAAATATAATTTAGACATCAGTTCTAAAAATCTAATAAAACAGGTAATGGTCAACAAGAAATTCCTCACATCACTGCAAGATGTCAGTACTAGGAGGGACCCCCTCCAACTCAATTTCCATAGAAATGAAGCCATCGTCGTATAGAAGAACGATGGAACTAAGGAAGCATGCACCAAGAGTGCCTAAGACATACTCACCTAAAGGTGATCCAGTATATATACTGGAAATACAATCGGAAACCTCGGACAAGTAATAATACATGAGGAACGTCGTCAATTGAAGGTACAATTGTATCAGCAAATCAATGCAGAGGTGAATCGCCTGTACAAAATACAACGCGTCATGTAATTAAAATTACAATGATTGACCTAATAAAATATGAAGAGAACATCCTCAAATCTTCTAAGTAGGCAGCTACAAAGAAAACATGCGAGCACTACACCATAGTCTGTATAAGATCAGTCATTAGCAAAATTAACAACACGTCGCCTATAAAGGATGCTACTGGTCAAGTTAGGAACTGACAACTTAACAGCCGAAATTACGTCAAACAACCACAAAAACTCAAATTAAGGAACGAATAAACTGGTTTCGGACCAGGAAAAAGTTACATTGACAACATCAACTCAATCCAAATCATCACTGAAAAATTTAATGAATGGAATTCTCCACTATACCTTATTGTGAAATAGGCATCTAAGTGAAACATACAACAATACACGAGGAGTAAGACAAGAATGCATACTCTCGCCACTGCTGTTCCTGATCCTATTGGACAGTGTCATGCGGGAATTAGTTATCACCTAGATGCATTTAATAAGAAGATTAGTAGGTAAACTCAATGATCTGGATTCCGCAGATTATATATGCTTGCTCTCACACAAATATACTATGATAGCAGCAAAAAGTACAACTGTCAGAGTTTGCTTACGAATTTGATCTCAAGATAAACACCAGAAAAATTAAGATGATCCAAAGCACATCAATCAACAAGGAATAAAACTTGTAAACGAATTTGTATACCTTATTGGCACAGTAGCAAAATGGGACATGTGTCTCACAGATGGGACAGAGGAAGACATAAATAAGACCATAATACGGATATTGAAGTGATTTTGACCGAAGAACTAAGAAACCACCAAGGAATATAACGAAGATGTCATTGGACTAGACCCGCAAGAGAAAAGAAAAGCAATGTCTTGGAGAAGAACTGTGCTAGCAGAAGAGAAAAAACTTGATAAACCATGGGTGGAAATGAAAACAATTGTCCTCATTAGAGCAAGATGGTAGCCTAGTAGACGTCTTATGCTCCTTAATTGGAGATAAAGAAGAAGTAAATAAAAATACAGTTTGATTTTCACTTTAGTTATCTAAACTCTGTTTATAGAAACGGACATAGAAAAAAGTGCTGCTATTTTATTTATCGCTTTAAAAATATTCTACAGCTGGAATGGCTTACCCTTCGTCTCCACCCGACATAAATCATGCCATTACGATTAACGTACCATTGTGACTAGATTATCCAAGATGGCGTCTCGTGTGGTCAATGTACGATATATCTGACATTTCGAAATCATTCGTGACTGAGTGCCTATGGAATATAACCTCGATATACTCCATATAGACACTCATTGTGTTTATAAAAATTTATTAATTTAAATATATCTTCGCTTTGCATTTTTAAATTGAATATAAAAAATCACACAACACAAAGTTAATACGTAAAATCATAATGACGCCATTTTGAAAATAAACAAATGTCATAATTTTGTATATCAGCCTATTATCAAATCATAACGGGATAGTATAACTAGATGGTAGGCATATGGCAACGCGATGTTAATTGCGAGCGAGTCTCCAGTCTCCGAGTCACAAGTAGGCTTGCCACTCGTCCTCCTTTTTGGAGGACAGTCGTCCTTTCGTAAGAAATTTCCTCCATCCTCCACGAACATAAAAATATTGTCCACCAAAAAAATAAATGTCATATTTTGTAGCGTGCGGCCTTAGAATGTAAATAACAAAAAGAAGGACAGTTTATTCGGGGCCAATTATTTCACCGTTTTAGATTTATTATCAGGATTTTACCAGGGAGCGATGAGTTAAGAATACTCCAGATTCAATACCCATCACCGCTTTTGTTACTGCTGATGGACATTATGAGTTAAATTTTGAATTGATTAGTTGACGAGACTAATGAGGAAATAGTGGTATATCTAGATTATATAATAATCCCAAGTAAGACTATCCCAGAGGGAATGGGAAAATTAGAGCAATTGTTAGATGTAATAATGTGTTGCTTAACCTGGAAAATAGTAATTGTTTTAAACGAAAGGTAAGGTAATTTTTAAAACTTGAAGTGTCATGATCGCGAGTTAGACCCGGAAGACCGAAAACAGATGCCGATGTAAATTTTCTACAGCCAAAGAACAGAACTTAGATACGACTAAAGTGTATGGGATTGACGGGATTCTTTCGAAAGTACATGAAAAACTTTAATATGGTTGCAAACTTTAGAAGCGCGATACCGCGTTTATATGCTAAATGAGTGAATCGCAAACGAGAGCAAAATAAGACCATAATTTAGAACATGTAGTGGTTACCGATGCTTGATCGAAAGGGTTAGTTGGAATTTTGTTGCAAGTTTATCAGTATAAAAAAACGACCTGTGATCTATTTAAATAGACAGACCACCCAATGTGAAGAAAAGTACCATTTATACGAATTGGAAGCCTTAGCGTTCGTCGCGATGATAACCGATTGTGCGTCATTACAAAGTTGTTCAACAAAATTAATACTAAAAATTTCAATCTGGTGGCTAAAATTTGCAGATAACGGTTGTGGCATGGAATGTCGATCAGGAGTACAAACGAAGCATGTGGTGGCACTGAGTTGGATTACAAACGATATGCAAGAACTGATGTTCTTGAGTTTAGATATTTATAAAATGACTAATGGAGAGCATGATGAGCTTGATAGTAAGCACCTATATTGAACGAGGATCTTATAGAAATATTTAGTACTTTGAAACGACCACTTCAAATTGCAGAATAACGACAGATACTTTACGATTATTTGGCGGATAAATGCCAACTTGTTGCAACCCTTACGCAAGGCGCATAAATGATTCATTCCTAGAATGATCAAGTGGAGATTCGCCTAACTAAATCACGACTATATGAGATATGTGGAGTTGTGGTGATATGGGAATATAACGACAGACATTTTTAATAAAAGCTTATTTTTATGAAAAGTTTTTAACGCCCCTTCGACGTTTTTAACGTCGACAAAAATAGATTGAATTTTGAACTATCGGGAAATTTAATTTAAAGAAATTCTATAGATAAAATTATAATTATTTTGCCAGCTTTATCAAGATATTTCATTAGTGAAGATTTGCTAAAATGGATTGGTCGATGTTTTTGACTTACCAAACATATTTTGGCGTGCTTAAAGCAGAAGTTTAACTATCCTCCTCTGGCATTTTCCAAATGTGGCAAGCCTAGACACAAGTCACTTTCTAATAAAACAGCGCGAAAGTTAATATGTGTGAATACGATTTTAAATCATCAAATATCAAAACATCATTTAAATCAAAAGGAGGTCAGTCACAGAAACAAATATATAATAGCAAATCGCAGCAAATTCATTTTTAATTACTCTAATATGAATAGTTAGTCTCAATTCACACTCAATACACAATCTATAGATTATATTTGGTTAGTTTATTAATTTAGGAATTTGGGTTGATTGTGGGTAAAGGATACTAATATTTATTACATGTACTCGGTATCAGCTTTATAATACGACTAGTTTGGTAATCTCAATCCACATCTATAGGGATCATCTCATTATATATGCTACTTTAAATTGAAACAACCAAAACACTGATTCTTAAAAATATTCAATAATTTATTTATATTTTTAATCATCGTTATTTTTTTTTCTTTATTTAAGTTTTTTATTTTTTTACAATTTATTTAGAAGCTTTCCTAAAGCATAAATATGCTGTGGCGGAAAGCTATATAATTCAGAGGTATACAATATAATACAAATTTTATAATTCAATTTTCAAGATACAAGATATTATCAATATACATACAAAATAGAAATGAAATAGAAAAACAGAAAAACGAATCTACACATATATACACATACCAACATCAGAGTACTGAAGATTAATCTAGGTATCAGTGATGCAGTCAAGCCAATCATCATACAAACATTTTTTCAAGAATTCTTTAAATTGTTTTATTCTTGCAGATTTGATTGATGTTGGCAAATTATTATATAATGTCAACCGGAACTTAAATATGTTGGTAGATCCAATATGAGTTCTAGGGGTTGTTATGAAAAAGTGGGATTTTCTTCGAGTGTACTGTTCATGTATATTACTCACTTGTTGTAACTCAATATTAAACTTAATATGACCTAATTTAATTTTATGGATAAATAGGAATGACTCGTATGAACTTAATATATCGAGTGATAAAATGTTTGAGGAATAAATTTGTTCGGTTCTGGTTAACGGTTCAACATTTTGATGGTCTATACTATTTTGTTCTGACATCTAGCTAACTTCCCAAGTATGTTCTCAGCGGCAGATGACCATATCACTATCATGTAGCTTAAGTGGCACTGTATGTTCGAAAAATAAAGCATCCATGCAGTTTTCATGGAGATATATTGTCTTATGCGTTTCAATGCAAAATTGAAAAAGGACAGCTTACATATTATCATATGGATATGGGCTTTCCAAGTTAGTTTTTCATCTATCAAAAGGCCTAAATACATAACTTCTGTTACTTGAGGAATTTTTATATAGTTGACGAAAAAGTATTTTGGTAGTTCTGTTTGAGTCTGCTTGGTTAAATATAAGATAATATAAAAAATATAAGATATGTAAATATAAGATAATTTGTTTTAAAAAGGTTTATTATAAGGTAGTTTACCGTCATCCAATTCATAATTTTCAACAAATCATTTTCCATCATAACGTGTAGGTCCATCAAATTTTTAGTTGTATATATAATGATGGCATTATCTGCATAAAGCTGTAATTTACCATTCAAATTTAAATTAAATAGGTCATTAATATAATAAATAAAAAATGCAGGACCCAGTATAGAGCCCTGAGGAACACCAGCAATTAAAGTGGTTTTCTCGCTTTTAGCACCGTTCACAACTGTGAATTGTTTACGATTGTGAAAATAACTATTTAAAAGCAGTTGCGTGGGAATCGTTGGTTTTAAACTACAGATTTTGTTTAACAAAATAGAATGATTAACGCTGTCAAAGGCTTTTTGAATGTCAATAAACAAAACAGAAACAAAATATTTTTCATCTAATGCCATCAACATTTGGTTCATTGCATTTGCAACAGCTGACTGCGTTGAAGACCCTTTTATAAATCCAAACTGATTTTTGTGTATGACAGAGTTATCTTTCAAGAAAGAATTGAAACGTTTAAATAAAATAAATTCAAAAATTTTTGAGATTGCATCCAAAACAGAAATGGGCCTGTACTTTGATAAATTCAATTTATCTCCTTTTTTTAAAATTGGTGTGATTCTCGCTATCTTTATAAGATGTCCGGAAAATCTCCAGATTTAATAGAGGAATTGATGATATTCGCTAAAATTGGTATTAAAATAGTTTTGAATTGCAAGAAAAATTTTAACGATATGTTATCAAACCCTGTAGCACCATTGTTATTTATGTTTAAAATTTCAATGATTTCGCCTTCTGTAGTATAGGATGATTTAACATTCATAGGATGAATGTTAAAATTTGAAGAAGTTCTTGTTGCAAACTGTAAGTAGGAGGTAAAATGTAGAATAATGGCTGTTACGCTTTGTTGAATTGGTTGTAGATTAGTTGATAATAAAGAATTCACTAATACGTTTGCTATAGAGCTAAAAGAAGTGATTATTTGATTATTGTGGCGGATTAAGCTAATGGATGCAGTTTCGTGTTGTTTTCTTCTAAAGATTAATTGGTTAAGTATGTTCAAGATTTTTTGGAATTACCTATGGTTTTACCTTTGGCAAACATTTTATGATAATAATCGAATTTTAATTTAATACGAAGTTTATTTACTATATTTCTGAATTGTAGAAACTGTGTAAAATATATTAATGAAAAGGATATTTTTTATGAAGTCGATAAAAGTATTCTCTGTTACGTATGGATCTCAGAAGCTCAGCGTTAGACCACGGTTTTAACTTGTTTGAAGGTTTAATGTTCACAGTTTATTTACTAATGACTTCGGAAAGGTACTTTGTAACTTCAGTAAAAGACGCCGAATGATTCTGTATTGTAGCTAGTGCTGTATCTTTTTTAATACCTTCATAACTTAAGACAGTAAATGATTTCGGCTGAGGAACCTTTCTGGTTACTATTATTACCCTTATTGTTAAAATAGTAAAACCTAATATACGAGTATATGTAATGTCTTGTATTAAAGTTGTATACCTACAATAAATGTTTATGTACTCGGTGCTTGTTCGTTTTGGAGTCGCTTAACAGCTAACACGCGTTCTTTTATTTTGTGTTCTCCTAAAATATTAATATTTTAAATTAATATTAAAATTATAAAGTTGAGAATGAAACATTTTATATTCCGCAAATAAGAATATATAAACCGGCAAATTCTTAATTATATTTTCGAAAGATATCTGTGCATTTTTTTTTGGTGTAAAATTTCTGACAAGATGGCGAAAAATAATTTACCATCAATAAAAATTTAAGAGCTGGAAGAACGGTTCGATTGAGTCTTGGTAACCGGAGAAGATAAAAAAAGGATTTAAAAACAAAATCGAAAATTATTTTGCTGATAGAACCAATTAACTATGTTCATGTAAAAAATGCAACTTCGGCAAAGAAAGTTTGGGTAAGTGGGCACCGCGTTTGAGGACTCAGGATTAATGAGAATAGTTTGTTGAGTACGTTAAGACAAAATTGGAAAACTGCAAAAACGTGGAGGAGTACGTGACAACAATAATCAACACAGCTCACAAATTAAATTCCATTCAATTAAAAGTATTAAAGGAATGGACCAGTATAATTATATTGGCAGGCTTACCTGAGATATATAAGCCAATGATTATGGGAACCAAAATTAGTAGAGATTCCACAAAAACAAAATTATTGAAAGATGTGAAAATAACTTTGCCTAACGTGTCAAATGATATTTGCCCTATATGAACAAAATTCAAGGAATGGCAACAATAAGCAGCGCAATAATAATAGAAGTAAACAGAATCAATTTGCTGGCCAACGTTGTTTCAATTGTAACAACTATGGGCATATTGCAAAAAAATGCCCAAACAAGAATAAAAGTGTTGTTGGCCAAGGAAAATCGAATGCACAAAGTTTGCTATACACAACATTTTCAGTAAATACTATCAGTCACGACGATTGGTGTATGGCATATGGCATATGGCCATCAGAAATGACTGATTCACAGAGGTCACTGATGCAGTGAATAATGAAGTTATAGTTGCAAATAAATCAAAATTGAAAGTAACTTCAGTTGGGTGTACTGAGGCCGATGTGATAATAAAAGGCAAAATCTAGAAAGTAACTATTGAAAGCAAATCTATTGTCCCTAAGTCAAATTGTCATGAACGGGAATAATGTTAAATTTAGTAAGACGGGATGTGAAATCTTCAATGAATTTGGCAAATTAAATGCAACCGCAAGTCTAGTGGGAAACACGTACAAATTAAACCGAACAAAAACCAATCGATTGCAAATGGATTTTTAAAACGAAACGTAACACCGAAGGGCAGATATATAGATACAAAGCGAGGTTAGTTGTGAAAGGATATTCACAACGAAAAAGAGTTGACTACGATGAAACCTATGCACCAGTGTTAAGGTTTACCTCCTTAAGATATCTAATTTCACTTGCTGCAAAATTCGATTTGGACATTGAACAGAGGAACGCTGTAAACGCTTTTCTTCATGGTGAACTTAAAGAGGAAGTTTACATGCTTCAACCCGAGAAGTTCAACAAAGGCATTAAAGTGTGCAGACTTAAGATGTCACTTTATGGACTCAAGCAGTTTAGTCGTGTTTGGAATCAACAACTTGATAAAGTGTTAAAGCAACTTGGACTGTTGCAATCTAAAGTTGATCACTGCATATACTACAAAATAGAAGGGGATAGGATGCTGGAGAAGCAAGATCCTGCCTTGGAATAAAGATAACACGGAACCGTGCAGAAGGAAATAATATGGATTGATCACAAGCAGTATATAAATGAGATATTCCTGCGATTCCGTATGAGTAATTGTAATCCTTGTCAACGCCCTTCGATCCAAATGTAAAACTCTCCAAATCAAAGTGTCTTAAAACAAATTCTGAACGTGGCCAAATGAAACATATCAGCAAACAATGGAAAGCAATCTGTTCGTGTCCCAAGTTTCTCGACCAGACATTAACTATGCAGTCAACAAAGTTAGCAGATTCAATAATGATGCCGGACGAGCGCATTGGTTGCCAGGAAAGAGAATTCTGCGATACTTAAAGGGCACTGCCAGCGCAAAATTAAAGTTTTCTAAACTAACAATTCATGTGTCACTGGTTACTGCGATGCTGATTGAGGTAGTGATGAAGATGAACGCAAATCCAACACAAGTTATGTGTTCATGCATCAAAATGGAGTGATATGTTGGAATTCTAAAAAAAACAACCCACAGTCGCGTTATCTACGATGAAAGTAGAATATATGGCGGCGTTATCTGCTATTCAGGAAGCTATTTGGCTTAAATCACTAGAAAAGCAGCTTTTAGCGAGTCTAGATCTAGTAACTATCATGTATTGTGACAACAAGAGTGCAATTGATCTGGCATGAACAAACGTTTTTCAAGCAAGAGCGCAAAACACATAGGCATCAAGCACCATTTTGTGCATGTCACCAAATGTGGAGACTGGCAAGATAAAGATGAGTCATATCTCAACGAATGAAATGATTGCAGACGTGCTGACGAAGGCCCTTAATGGACTACAGCATATCAATTGTACAACCGGGATGGGAATGAAATTTAATTAAAATATTAGTTTTTAGTGGGAATGTTGAAATAGTAAAACCTAATATACATGTAATGTCTTGTTGTCTTCTAAAATATTACATTTCATCAGTTATTTGGTATCTTTAGCATTACACCAGATAGACGTACTAAGTATATATCGTAAAAAAATAACTCCTACATTAAAAAATCAATTTATTCGTACAAAATATAGCCACAGATAAATATTTAATTTGCCACTGGTAAAATCCCTAATTCTTGACTAGCCAATTATATGCTGATATTTTATACACACAAAGATTATTTGATAAATTACCACTCAATTTTTTCTGGCCACATTATTTATTCACTAATTCTAATTAATAGGCATAATAGTTGAGTTGTTAGCTAGACGATATTGAACGATGCTACATTCTAACCTTTTTATTTTATCGAAGTTGATTTTCTTCATGCAAATTTAGTTTTGATACTTAGTCCAAAGTCATTTTATACCGATTTTGAATTTAATGACGTAATAACAGAAACCACTTATTACTCAAACTTAATTCCAGAGATTCTATTATTGTCTTATGTATATTTATCATTTGTCATTTTAAACCAAATAATAATTTTAAATGGAATGACTAACTCAATTGGTGGTGAATGATGATAAATTCGTTGGTAAAGTGTCATTAACTGCTTTTAAAATAAAATCAATAAAATCAAGCAAACTCGTTTTCAATTTGCATAATTGGCAAGTATTGGATATTAAATTGTAACAAGGAACGTTTCAAAATACACTTTCAGTATAAAAGAAACTGGTTAAGCTTCCGCAGATAACATGTACAAAATATAGAGTAAAATTTAACTTTTTATACCTAAACAATGATTTAAAAGTTACAAAAGTTATAGTAATGGTAAGTACAGTAATATAGAAAGAAATGCAATATTGCTTCATATTGCTCAATTTCGTATCGATTTCATGAACTAGACCTTTGTTGATATTTATAAATCTTTTGCTTCCTTGATTTGATTGGCAACGGTATAGGTTTGGACTGCTAAACATTAAAATTTTCTTTGGCCCTAGCAAAAAGCAGAAAACACATTAAATGTTCGTAATGCTCAAATAAAAATATAAACGAAACATGAAAACTAATAAAGTATAAATCATTTCAAGAACTACAAGCAAATCAAAGCTTATTACTCGAGTAGCTGTAAAGACCGTTCCGAAGAAAAGATGGCGTAAACTGGTTTAAACTATATTTTCGGACAATATAGTTTTCAGACTCAATAGTCCTCAATATAATATCCTCAATATAATGAAAAAATGTTTATGATTCCTTAACCGGATAATCCAAGGTACGATAAAAACCATGCGTATATATTGATTTCCACACTTCTTGTAATTTCAAGGCAATAGTAAAGGAAATAAGTTTGATTAAATCACCCCAAATCGGGTTTCAACATTATTCTACAGAACTACAGAACAGAGTAACCTATATATACTCTTCATTTTATATAAATACATGGGTCCACTTTTGATCTTGATAAGCCAATTATTTTTTATTCTATTGCTTGCCAAAGTTTAAAACTTAGTTTTAAACCATACATTGCTTTTTGTAGCTTATTTAGGAGATGTGTGAGGATATCTCACTAATAATATTTAAAACACTTAATATTTGGATTTATATTATTTAAATTATATATTTATATTTATTATAAAACTTATAAATCTGGTTATAATATTTTAATCTGAACTACTTTTCCAACGTTTCATAAAGAATTCTTTTGCAACTGACCTTTTTTAAAAACAATAATAATTTTTATAAAACAAAAGATAAATTGTTATTTTCCGGACTTCTGTATTTTTTTAATTTGGAAAATTATTTGAATTCAAAAATAGGTGTCACCACCTTTACATACTTTATTTGAACTTTTTGTAAAGCCTTCCTGTTGATGTATGTAGAGTACTTCCTCTAAATTGCCTTGTAAAAATGACATAACGGCATCCATTTGGTCTATTTTATATTCATTTCTTGCTGCCAATGCTATAAAAAACGTATTGAAATCGGAAACATATCGAATCGCTGGAGAATAAGTTTTATCGAATCGATTCCAAGCGTTTGTGAACAATCTTTCACAACTAAGCGAGTTTTAAACCGAATTATAGTTACATTATAGTCTCGACTTATAAGCCCATCGTTCTATATTAAAAGCCTTTTTATTTTTAAATAAATCCAATAAAGTCAATGTATTGTTTTTAGCTAATGAATTTATTTCATTTCTCATTGAACCACGCCATACTTCAATTTGTTGATGATTATACGGTCCGTAATCATCAGACGATTTTACTTGTCTTGGCCAATTTGAACGTCTGATGTCTCTGTTTCTTAATTAAGTTGGCCTCATGTTATAAAATCAGGATCATTTGTTATATCGTTGCTTTTACCAACCATAAAATTTTCTTCAAAAGAATCAGTGACAGAAACGGTATCTTTTCTTCTGAAATGCACGAAACCTGAAACCTACTTCAAAATGTAGCCTATTCGTGACCTCATGAGCTTCGTCTACCATTCCGTGTTAATTACTATAAATGTCATTTTTGACTTGAGGATCGTTAAAACAAATACAACGTGGACATGAAGGATTTTATTTTACCGGATTTAATCGAAACCCTTTGGATTTTTGTACTGAAACCTAAAAAAATTCACTCCTTTGATTTTGAGTTCCATTTTTGTCTTTGCGATTTTGGAACATGAACACAATCATCAGTGTGTATCTAATCTAAGAAATTGTTTGCTCTTTTTCCGTTATCTTTAAATGGTAACGAGCTTGCTTTGCTTTAAATTTAATGCATACTTTATATTGAATACTATATCTTTTTGACATCTTGGTAATTATAATTCTCTTAACTTTCTATGTGGGGCTACGAGACGGCTATATCGGTAATTTATATATCCTATCAATTAACTTTGGTTTTTCAGGTTGCTTCCCTAAAAAAGCGTGGCAAAGTTCCACCGTTTCCCGAAGACATATCGAATAAACGTGATTTAATAGAATCACCAATATATAAATGGTTTTTATTCACTTGTCAACCCAGCAACCAATCAATTCCTCGATAATTTCAAATTCAATTCAATTTAATATATTGGCTGATTAAGTAATTTTGATAATAAACTCCTCCATTCTATCAGAATTTTCACGGTTTGTTGTTATAATTTTTACGCGAAGCTAACCACGATTGATAATGTTTTTTACCGAGCAATTGGCGCAGTGGTTAAAGCTGCGGTGTTTGGGACGGGAGGTACCGGGTTCGAATCCCAACGGGGGAGGGTTGCAAAAGGGATTTTTCATCACTTGATTACGATCGGTGATGACGATGAACACAACTATGACCCTCCGTTGGAGTGCAGAATTCATGGGCCGAACCATCGTCCATGCCAGTACAGGCTGGCTGGAGCAATGCAATGAGCAGATGGATATTTGAAAACGCGAACCTGTATTCGCGCGTCCTCAATTTGGCTAGTTATGGCGTAAAGTAGGACGTTACTTAACCGCGAAAGAGTTGGGAGAGCTTCGGCCCCAAAACAGATTGCATAGAAATAAACAAACAAACAAACAAACGATAATGTTTTGTATCTTTCAACTTTTAAATTAATGCATTTTGCTCATCCATACAAAAAATGTTTTATTTAAAACTAGAATACTGTTAAGTTTATATTACAGTATTATTTATTCAAAAAACTTCACATTGGCAAACGATGAGATTATTTAAAAAAAACAAGGATCACACTTCACAGCGCGCATATTTTCAACAAATAATTTTAATGCAGAAGGAATGTACTATTTGTGATAGCCGCCTTTTGGACATACAAATAACTAAAATTTAACATTAAGCTAGAAATTATCTCCACTTTTCAGCAATGTTTATGTCTGGGGAACATATAAAGTATCCATTAGCAACAGTCTGCTAAATTGAATCTGTTTTTTTTTTTATTACATCAAGTAATGGTATTTAATTACTCTATAATATATTACTTGATCTAGGTAGCTTATCTATGACATCATTGTGAGCTGTAAAAAATCTTAATACCTAGTAGTCCATACAAATTTCGTATATTCTGTTTGTTTGAGGTGAACATATTGCACAGATAAAGTTGATTGGTACCACAAATAATTCTATTTTTGTAATTCCTAAGTCTACATTTGAAATTAATGAGCTTCAAAAAGGTTCAATGCTAATGTGATCATGCAGCTAACATTTCAGTGTTAAATTTGGTATTTCAAGGTTATGCTATGATTGCAGAATATGTAGTTGTTTACAATCAAGTTGCTTATATAATATTTGCATTGTTCATTGAAAGATCCATGATGTTGTATAAAATTTATTTAAGTATTGTTGATTATATTCTTTCAGGTTTTTAAGGATTCGTAATTAATATTAATCGTAACGCTTTCATCTAGAAACAATCTAAAATAAATATCTATTTTTCGATATATCGAAAATTATTAAATTTTGTGGTTACCATCATTTATCAAATAATATCAATAAAATCAGCTGAAAATATTCTTCTTCTATAGTGTATAATTTATATAATATTCAAAACTTTGAATATTATATAAATTATACACTTTTTTTAAGTTGTTCTATGTATAACTTGTTGATTAGTCATCGCTATTCTTTCTGCCAGAAAATACTTTTCTGATAACTGCCATAAACCTTCGAACAGAATGCCTCAATTACTATTACACAAAGGTAATAAAAGTATTACATCGACTTTCACTATATACGAACACTTCACAACTATCGAGACGTCTGTTTTTTTATAAAGTCAGTTTTTTAAGAAATTTTATGTATGGAAATTTTAACGCACTTCGCTCAAATTTACCAGGATCTTGGTAAATAAAATTTACCAAGTAAAATGATGTTTAGATTGAAACATTATATATTTTGGTCAGTTTAGATGATAACTAGAAGTTAGTTTTAAATGGCTTGCAAAGTTGTATACTCCAATCAGTTACATCACCTAATTATCTAATTCTAAATTTAAGAGTAGATTTTTTCTAATATGCCTGGTTTGTATAATACTTGTTTAAGAATTCAAGCATATTATTAATATGTCAAGTTGGTAGCATGATTACATATACTCATAAAAACAAGTCGAACTTTCGTCGATCAAAGAAATACAAAACAAAAATAAAAGTAAGCTTCAACGAATATATTTTAAGTTAATCTACACAGCTGAACAATTAATTAGCGTATGAGTATTTCACACATTTCAATTATATAACATCACATAATACATATATACCTATTTTGACTGACCATCTGTAAACTTATTCACTTTCCTTTTGCAATCGGATGAAAAAAAATGTTTACGTCACATATGCTACAAAAAATAGCAGCAGATCAAAATAAAACTACCTCCCACATCAATTAAAAATTTCACAGCCTTATTAGTGTTGTATATAAAGTTAAATAAAAATTCCAGTTTGAGGAATTGACAGAATTTCATTGATTCATAACTAACTACTTAAGTGTATTAAATCCACTATAAACCAAAACAAAAAAATACAAAACAAGCGTTGGACGCGTTACACTAAAATAATCAAGAATTTTATGACAAAACATTTTATTAACACCAACACAATTTGATGCCACATTATGATTAGTTTTTTGTAATGTTTTGTTATTTATTTACAGTTACTACACAATAGTGGGTGCCGCAACATTTCGAGCGAATTCCGAATATCATATTTCAATTTCACTGTTTAATGCTAGGCAATCTGCTGAAATTCGTGTCGGCATTCGAGGAAATGATACTAATATGAATCAAGCATACGATAACTTCAAACTTGCAACTGTACAACCAGATACAACCGAAGTAGTTCCACTACAAATCAATAGTATTTTACCAGGTGAATACCAATTATATGCCCTTGGTTTGAATGGCATTGAATTAGACCAAGAGACTGGTATCAACTATAATAACAAGGAGTTCAGCGTATTTGTTCAAACTGATAAATCAGTTTATAAGCCGGGAGATAATGTACAGTTCCGTGTTATTTTCTTAGATGCTAATTTAAAACCGGCCGGACTAGGAGGAAAAAGCATCGATGTGTTCATTAATGTAAGTACAGAAATTTTTCCCAATAACCTACTCTAAAATGCCATTTAAACTTGAATATTTTTTCAGGATGCAAGCTCAAATCGTATCAAACAATGGAAGAACGCTAAACTATTGAAAGGAGTTTTCTCTAGTGAACTTCAATTATCGGAAGACCCTAATTTAGGTGATTGGAAAATTAATATTGAAGTTGGCGAAGAGAAATCTTCTAAGACGTTCAGTGTTGCCGAATATGTTCTACCCAAATTTGAAGTCATTGTCGATACACCACGACATGCATCGTTCAAAGAGGGAACTATTAAAGCAGTCATTCGATCAAAATATACATATGGTAAATTTGTTAAAGGAGAGGTGACTATTTCAGCATTTCCAACATTAAACATCGACAGTTTACAACCATTCGAAAAACAAATCATTCGCCGTAAAGTTTTACCAATTGACGGAAAAGCCGTCGTTGAATTCTCAATCAATGATGAACTAGGTTTGAAAAATGAAGAAGAACGTGATATTATTATAGAAGCTGTAGTTGAAGAAGCGCTTACTGGTCGCAAGCAAAATGGAACCGGAACAGTTACATTACACAAATCTAAATACAAATTGGAAATAACTGGGGAAACGAACAAATTCAAACCAGGTTTACCTTATGTAGCTTGGATAAGAGTACAACATCTCGATGGCACACCAGTACAAGACAAAACAAACAAAGTAATTGTGGAATATGACAATTTTCCATATTGGATAGGAAGACCATACCACCTAATTGAAACCACATCAACAACAACAAAACCACCAGCACTAATAAAAGAATTAACGTTAAATGAAAATGGTATGGCCAAATTTCAAATGGAAAATGTTGATCCATCATGGGAACGTTTCTCGTTAAAGGCAAAATACTTGGACATTAGTTATGACTATTTCTCCGTTGCCAAAGAGAAAAGTGACAGTGGTTCTTTCATTAAAATTAATATTTTAACTGAAAATCCAACCGTTAACAAAGAAGTCAGTGTTGAAGTTAAATCAACCAAACCTTTAAAATCATTTACATATCAAATTTTTGGTCGGGGTGATATACTTGTATCAAATACCGTTACTGTCAATAATGAAGCGACCACAGCTTCATTTAAATTCTTATCATCATTTGCAATGGTTCCAAAAGCAAAAATCTTTGTATACTACATTGAAACTGGTGGCGATATTGTGGCCGATAAAATTGAATTTAATTTACCAGAGATGTTTCAGAATCCGGTTAAAATAAGTCTATCGACAATGCAAGCTAAACCAGGCGATGATTTAAATATTACTGTAACGACAAAACCAAATTCATTCGTTGGTTTGTTAGGTGTCGATCAAAGTGTTTTATTGTTGAAAAAAGGAAATGATTTGGATCAATCGACGATTTTTAATTCGTTAAATGATTATGAAGTGCAATCGCAAAGATCGCAAGTTTATCGAGGAAAACGATCGTATGTTGAACAATACGGCTATCAAAATATATTGGTAAGTTTTTATTTATGTACAAGTTGTTAACACAGAGAAGTATAATAACAGAGGAGTACATCTAGTACGAATTATATGTATATAACATTTTTAGTTAATATTTTGGATCAGTAGTACGGAAGTAACACCCTACAACGAGACGATCGTATAATATCTTTTATGATATCGTCTCTTTTTAATGTCATACAGTTTTGAAGAATAAATATTCTAATATCGAGTTCTTTCGTGCCAAACATGTTGACGGAGGTTTGGATTTCGACGGAAATTTGTTTTTTTGACAGAGATATGTTATTTGCCGTCAAAAAATTTGACGGAAATGCAAAAATGTACGTTTTGTCTTCGATTTTAACTAACACCGACACATAAATTCGTCATTCGTGATTTTTTTTTTTGTATTTGGATGTTGTATTGTGGTTTTTTTATGATAGAAATTTAGGAAATATTTGTTTTTATTATAAATTAATTCCTTTAATTTCCAAATTTTATTAATTAAAATAAATATGGAAATTATAATATGTATCCTTCTCTTTCTGTCTTTACCAATACAAGGGCAAATCCACATCAATTTGGTTGTGCGGTCTTTCGTGCCAAAGAAACCAATCGACATTACAAGCCGTCTTCTAACTTTAGTTGACACCGACTCAAAAAAAGCTGATATGAAAAATTGCGTGCATTAGTTTTAATTACTTTTAAAATCCATATAAAATAATGTTTAATTTTCTTATATTTTCTATTTTTGTAGTATTCGAATATTTATTTCATTTTACACTATATTCAACACGTTTTTTACTTACAATCATTCTTATGTTCATATGACTAGAATATCATTAGTATGCAATGAATACAGCTTGTAATAAAGATGGTTTTGATATATCATATAAAAGATATGGATCTGCAGAAATATAGGATTTCAATTTCAAATTAAACCATTTAAAGTTCAATCGAAACTTTTTCTAAAACAAACGAAACTATTTCAAAACCAAATAAAACATATTCCAAACCAACTAAATCATTTTCAAATTCAAATGAAACTGTATTTGACAAAAAAAAACTTTTACAAATTCAAATAAAATTTTTTCAAAATGAAATAACATTTTCAAAACCATAAAAGAACAAAAAAAAAATATTAATTAAATCTAATGTAAATGCTGGCAATCAACTGCTTATGGTAAATTCATTATAATACTTGTGTTGTAATTATTGCAGTCCCTTTGGGTTACTGTTTGTAAAGCCTCATTTATAATGCTTACCATATCCAGCTGGCCAACATTTTCGCTCATAATTTTTCGAGCAGCTAACTTCATCTGAAAAATCATTGAATATTAGCGTTAAATTGTAAAATCGTTAAGTGAATGGGTGTAAAATGTTTGTTCACGAGTATATTTCACACCTTTGAAAAAACCTCTTCAATTGGGTTAAGCATCAGCGAATATGGAGACAGAAAACCCAGCTGAGCGGGGCTCAATTCAACAATATTTTTAACTCCAGTAGTTTTATGAATAGCTGCGTTGTCCATGATAAGCAATACATACTGTAATCCTAGAATCTGTATTTTTTCAAGCCATCCTCTTAGAAATGTGCAAAGTATTGCGCTATTGCAAATTAAGTTTGTTATTATGTATTTCGATGTGTTAAGCCCGACACTCTTATTGCGGCCATTAACGTAATATTTCTTCCACGTACTGCAGGAACAAAGATATTGGCACTCTTTCCTACTCGTAACCTACCACGAATTTGCCTATGGAAATTAAAGCAACTTTCATCAATGGAAAATATATTGTTTCGATTTTCTGGTGCAATATTGGTCAAATTTAAAGCATACAATCTTCTTAACTCTATGGTTCGGGGATCGTTCATTTTCATATATATAAATTAATAAATAAATATATATATATATAAATACATAAAACATTTACATAGATAGAATCTTATCATAACCATATTTTTATAGTTTTTTATGGTTTTGAAAATGTTTTATTTCATTTTGGTTTTATTTGAATTTGAAAAAGTTTTTTTTGTCAAATACAGTTTTATTTGAATTTGAAAATGATTTAGTTGGTTTGGAATATGTTTTATTTGGTTTTGAAATAGTTTCGTTTGTTTTAGAAAAAGTTTCGATTGAACTTTAAATGGTTTAATTTGAAATTGAAATCCATTTTGAGGTTTAATTTTTTTTTTTTTTAATAAACGAAGAAGTCGTAATTATTGGCTAAATTTAATTTTTATCATATTAAATGCTCTGCAATATAAAGAGAGGTTAAATATACCAACAGTACAAATTTATTATTTCAAACCCAACAATAATGTTTAAACAATCCGGACTAAATTTTGAAATAGGTAAACACTTCAACATAAGAGATAAAGTGGGACAACATATTATCAAATACTATATAATACATAATATTATACTTACTTATAATATTCATTCTGCAAAACTGTAATGACATAAAAAAGAGAAGATATTATTCGATCCTCTCATTCTTGGATGTTACTTCCGCGTTACTGATCGAAAATGTTAACTAAACATTTTATACACATACGATTCGTACTATATTTACTTCTCTATTATTATACTTTAATGTGTTTTTATTATGATAAGGTATGACGTATAATCTTGATCATTTCAAACGTTTTGGTGATTCATTTTTAGGACGATAATATCATCATTTTAACCAATGCTCAGAAAAAACTAGCAAGCTATCGTAAGTAAAGTGTTATTATAATTGATTTATGTTTACTAACATTTAAACGAAGAAGTAAATTGCAAGAGGTTTGTTTTTAAATACATTTTTCCAAATTAATAGCAATATTCTAAAATATCCCAAGCAACTTCGTAACCAATTTAGAGCCATATGGATTGTAGTTATTTTGAAACCGTTTAGTTTACTGTCTAGCATTTAAAAATATTATAATTAAGATTTATAAAATAAACTTAGCTTAAAAATGTATCAAAGATGATTTTTGTATATTTAAATAAGCAATACTCAATGTTGTTATAGGGCCAATAAAGCTTGAATCGATTGACGAACTAGTTCTTAATAGTCCACCACAATGGTTGCCTCCTCCATTTCCGATGGCTAAACTTAATATTCAAGTTCGCAAAGATTTTCCCGAAACATGGTTATGGGAAAATTTGAATGATTTAAGGTATGTATTTTCGAAAATGTATTTCGAAAAACCGTAAAAGGCGTTTTTGGCCTTAGTGCTTAGCTTGGTATATTGGGATATATGCATGTATTACGAAAACTGTTTTGTCATCGGGGAATCAATACAATAAATAGAATTTGAGTAATAATCTTAAATAAAATAGTCAACAAGACTCTGTGGAACGTTCTTATAAACGAACTTTAGTTTAATGCTTACTTAACTATCTTAAATATATTGCTCGACCCTTTGAAAACTACAATTATAGCCGATTTACATTCAACAAATTTTTTATCTTGAAAAAAACCGAGACACTAGATCAAAAAATTATGCAAGCCAAACCGAGAAAAATGTATTCTTGTAAAAATAAAAAGATGAAACCTGAATTCCAAACCCAAAAACTGTTATAAAAAAGATGATCTTGTTTTTTACAAAATGAAAAGTTTAATTTTTTGTAGGAAAACATATAAAAAGATGACAATACATGTATAAAATTAATTTAATATACTATGTTTTGATTACTCACACAAATAAAAACGAAATGTTATTGCAATTTTTGTTTTTATTTCAATTTTACTAAATTGATTTCAAGATCAACTTCGTCTTCAATTTGTTGAATGTAAATTAGCTATTCAGTTATAAATTGTGTTAAAGTTGATATAAAAAAGTTTTTTTCTATTCAGAAATATATAGTCTCAGTTGTGAAATCATACGAATGTTTTTCAAACATCTATTTACACATTTCCAATTTGTTATTATTTTTAATAATGTGCAATTCCGATGCTGTACAGCACGAGCACAATCACCTACAACTAACACTATTTAATTTGTGTACATCAATCAAGTGACACGTAGGAGTCAACGTTACGTTGCATCACAACAATACTTGCTGTATTGATAAATACTCAATACAGTAAGTTGAAGTGAACTTTTTGAATTGTAAATATTCTGCCGCTCAAGTATGATTTCCACAGTTCAAATGGAAACTACAATACTTAGTGGACCAACTCACAAAAAATATAAGTAAGAATAAACTTAATATAATTTAATATTTCCTTAATTAAAATTAATATTATTGCCTCTATACATACTTGGAAAAGTTATAGAACAAAATATTATACGAGTTGATTAGCTTAATATTAATTTTTGTGACTAAACCCGTTTATTAATTTATAAGTGTTACAAGTAAAATAATTAAATATATTTAAACCAAAAATTTGCAGCCACATCACCTTCCGACTCATTAAATTTAATCGACTCAAACGATGGATCATATAAAATAGCATCAATAAAATCCGACATAGGTCCGCCACATCTATTTAAAATTCAAACAAAGCCTCCGTTAGCTGGGCCATATGCTTTTAGTCGATTACCAAAACCATTTCGTTATCGTCCAAAGGTATTTTTAATGCATGACATAAGTGACACATGGTTATTTTTAAATGTATCATCTGGGTAAATATGTTATATTCTATACTATTTATATAATTAATGCTTGTTAAATTACTTAATTAATTAATAATTTATAATTTCATTAATATACAGAACTTAAAAAAAACTTTATTTAAGAAATGGTAAATGTATAATGTTTTATATTATCAACGCTTGTTAACTAACATGGTGAATGGATGTAAAATACTCGTTAAATACTTAATATCTTAACGACATTATATTTGTTACCTTTAAAACGGTCCAATTGGTGATGGTAATTAGAAAAGTTTTGCATTTGAATATTTAAAAATTTTCCAATCTCAATAAAGAAATTTACAATAATATTGTATTTTATATGTAGCTACGAGGGACAGGTTACAATAAATAAAAAAGTGCCAGACACTATTACATCATGGATTATTACTGGATTTGCTATTGATCCAATCACTGGATTTGGAATGACACAGAATTCACGGAAGTTAGAAGTTTTCCAACCATTCTTCGTTTCAATAAATCTACCATATTCGATTAAACGTGGTGAAGTTGTATCAATACCAGTTGTTGTATTTAATTATATGAACGAAAATGTACAGGCTGAAGTTACACTAGACAACACTATGCTCGAATTCGAATTTGCTGATGTCGATGAAGCGACAAATGAATCAAAACCAAGTAAGTTTTAAATCTAACATTTAAAAATATTATGAATTTAAATTAATTTAAATGTCCCTTGGCAAATAGAAATAGAATTATACAGGACAAGACGAATGGCTGTTACATCAAATAATGGAGCTTCAACCGCTTTTATGATTAGACCTAAAAAAACAGGATACATTACAATTAAAGTAACTGCTACATCATCACTAGCCGGTGACAGCATTGAAAGACAGTTACTCGTTGAACCCGAAGGTGTCACTAACTATGTTAACAAAGGATTTTTAATTGATTTACGCGAGGCTAACGAATTTGAAACCGAAATTGATATTAAGCTCCCACGATACATTGTACCAGATTCAACTAAAATACAATTTAGTGTCATCGGTGATATTCTAGGACCAACAATTAAAAATTTAGATAGATTAATTAAATTGCCGTCTGGATGCGGCGAACAAAATATGTTAAACTTTGTGCCAAATATTGTAATTTTGGAATATTTAAAGAAAACCAATCAAGTTACAGAGGCCATAAAATCGAAGTCCATTAAATATATGGAGAAAGGTTATCAACGTGAACTTACCTATAAACATCCCGATGGTTCATTTAGTGCATTCGGACCACAAGATGGCATTACGCCTGGAAGTACATGGTTAACCGCTTTTGTCGCTAAATCATTCCGCCAAGCTGCTGTTTATATTCAAATCGATGAAGGAGTTGTTAAACAATCTCTAGATTGGTTGTCTAATAATCAAGCTGCAAATGGTAGTTTCCCAGAAGTTGGAACTGTATTCCATAAAAGCATGCAAGGTGGTGGTGGTAACGGACTCGCCTTGACCGCATATGTACTCACTGCTTTCTTACAAACACAAGAGGATATGAGTAACTACCGAAACACAATCAGCAAAGCATTGGATTACATTTTGAAAAATATTGAGACAACCAATGACATTTATGCGCTAGCCGTAACTGCTTATGCTCTACAATTGGCACAACATTCAAGAAAATTATCGGTATTACAGACTCTTCAATCGAAATCAAAGGATGAGATTGGGTTAATATGGTGGGAAAAAACAAAAAATTCAGAAAATGAAAAGAAAAATCCTCATTATAATGAACCTAGTTCAGTTAATGTCGAACTAACTGCATACGCGATGCTTGCTTATCTTGAAGGTGGTCTCGTTGGTGAATGCATTCCAATTTTAAAATGGCTCATTTCACAACGTAACGAAGACGGTGGTTTTGCATCAACCCAAGATACAGTTATTGGTATTGGAGCTTTGGCTAAAATTGGTGCTCAACTATTATCACCACAAAATAATGTTCAGGTTACAACTAAATATAACGAAGAAGAATCAGCTTTAAATATTGATTCCGAAAATGTTGGAGTACTTCAATCACGAGAAATACCATCGTCGGTGCGTAAAATTACACTCAAAGGAACTGGCCGCGGTATTGGTATGGCCCAAATATCTTACAAATATAATGTAAATGTTACAGGAGCATGGCCACGTTTCACACTCGATCCACAAGTCAATAAAAATTCTAATTCTGACTATCTTAGTCTTACAATTTGCACAAGCTACATTCCAAACGCTGAAGAAAATGATTTAGTTTCAAACATGGTGGTTATGGAAGTAAAATTTATCAGTGGTTTTACCGCCGATGTGGATACACTGCCATCGCTTGAAAGGTCATTCGGTGTACAAAAAGTAGAAACAAAAGAAGATGACACCGTAGTTGTAATGTATTTCAATAAACTTGACAATATCGAAATTTGTCCAACTGTTACTGGATTTAGAACTCATAAAGTGGCCAATCAAAAACCAGCTCCTATCATCGTATATGATTACTACGATAACAGTAAGTGTTGTTAAAAACGATTCAAAACCTTTATAGTATGTTAATTTTTATTTATAACTATCCAGCACGACGTGCCCGTCAATTCTATCACGGACCGAAATCAACATTATGCGACATCTGTGAAACTGATGATTGCATTGTAAAATGTAGTCCAAAAGCTGATAAACAAAAATCTGATGATAAACCAACGGCTTCAAAGGAGCCCAACGGAGGAAGCAATTTACTAAACACAGCAACTGTAACATTTTCGTTAGTTTTACTTGCAGTTCTATTCTAATAAATATTTGAATTTTGAATATTTGTCTATAAATAAAATTTCCATAACACGCTTCATTTTCTACTTTTAATAAATTCAGTAATTCGCATTCAATAATAAAATTGATTTAAATAAATGTCCATACAGTAGAGTTTCCATTTTTTAAAGCCGCGACTATATATTTGTAATGTATCAGCAAATGATACGTTACAAATATATAAACGTTAATTGAAACCCAGAGCAGTGGCGGATCAAGGCAAGCTGAAGCTCCAAGCAGTAAACAATTTACGACCGTCAAACTTTAGTTTTAAAAGAAAACACTAAATTACTAACGAAAATTCACAAATGAGTTTACGTCTTGTTTTGTTCGATACAAATTCGTCAAATATTTTGCTAGTGTCAATTCATTTTAAAATTTCCTGCTCTATTGATACTTGGCCATATTATTAAATTTTTCTGTTACTATAGTACATAGATAAGAGAATTGATAAAAAATATTAATAATATTAGCCCGAATGTGGTACAAAACGGTACAATTTATCTTCAAACGTGTTGTAATCTCAAGGGATAGAGGTAGTAAGGTAAGTAAGTTCGTGTATGTATTTCTTTTGCCTTTTTTTTATGCTTACAAAAATTACAAGAAGTGTTGCCTTACGTATACTAACTTAACGCTAGTATTTGCATAGTATTATGTTACATAATACTAATTAATCATATTTATAATATCGCTCCCCTTACTATGCTATATATCGATAGTCAAATATATCGATTCGAAAAATAAAATATTTTAATGTAAATAAAATAAAAAAAATAAAATTTGTATTATATATTATATTTTTAATTTACATCTACAGAAAATATATTTTTCACGTTGTTTTATTATAGATTTATAGGACACAAACTCGAATACGATTTTGAAATGTTTATTACAATATATAACGGATGTTTAAATTCTACACTTGGCGTTAGAATTTTAATCGTAAACAGAAAATAATTTGCAATATGCATGTCTCGTTTCATTAATCTCTATTCGTTAAATAAAAACAAAAAACATAATTTCACGTCCTCACTTTCACAATCTATCTTTATTTAACTCCATACAAAACTTAAATATATTCCTTATCTATTGTTAATATGAAATTGAAGAGAGACAATCAAATATTGAGCAATCATATACGAGTACGATGAAACAACAATATTCTTGTCTGTTGAAAAATATTCAATAATATTAGAGGAAATAGCGATATACTTTAGTTGTCTCGTTCGTTATCGTATAATGCTCTGGACAATGAATGTAATATGAAGGAAGATGAAGGCAGCTAAAATAAACCAACAACGATATATATCGCCCGTTCTTGTTCGATATATCGATAAATATCGCATGCAAAATATTGAATAAAATATATTGATATATTTCATTTATATATCGATATATCGTTGCCATGGATTATTAACGACTAAACTTAAAATCAAAAATCAATTTTGTACTTAAAAAAATAATATTAATATTTTTTTTTTTAATCATGTTCAATTAATCTTTCATGTCTTTTGATAGTCCTGTTTGATTTTCTATTTCTATATTACTATTAAAATTATTCGAATTCTTACTATTACTAGTTTTTAAAATATTAGGTTGTACATTAGTTTGTAAATTGTCTACTTCCTTCCTACCAATTGGTATTATTTTTACAATATTATTAGCATTAGATATTCTTTTTGCTTCCTCAAAATTAAATTCTTTATTGAATCCATTTCCGTGATATTGTTTACCAGTATTCTTATTTACTATATTTGTGTTTCCCACAGTATCATTTACTTCTTTCTAGGCTAACTAAATAATAAAAATGGCCTTACTTTTCTACTACCCTTCCAAATTTCCATTTATTTTTCCCCATCTCTAATTGCCACCTGTATCTTGAACATTAAATATTTTTGTTAATACGGTAAGTGGTTCATGATCATGATTTAATTTAATTTTAGAATTATTAGGTACTTATAAATCTAGCCTCGATTTTATTTGTCTTCCAAAAACTATCATTAATGGAGATCTATATGGAGATCTAATTTGTAATTCGTTATTCGTTATTCAAAATCCGTAATTTGTAATTCTTTATTCGAAATCCGTAATTCGTAATTCGTAAATTGTAATTCGTAATTTAAATTTGAATAATGAACATGAACTGTAATTTTACCGACGCAAGGAATTCGATTTCCGCAAAATGATCTAAACATACGATCAGTGTTTTCTAATTTAATTTCATTAATATATTTTGCTTTATCAGCTATGCTAATTAATGATACTGGCGAACCACTATCTACTTCGAATTTTTTATTAGTAATGTTATTTATACATAATTTAATAAAAAAATTAGTGTTATTTTCAAAATTATGAATTCCTAAAATATTTCCCATGTATTCTTCAAAAATTTAATTATTCTCTTTATCCTTCAAGCAGCTAGGTGAAAAATTCAAAATCAGGGGTGACTTCAATGCTAAACATACAGACTGGGGTCAAGACTAACAACACCTAAAGAGACAGAGCTACATCAAGCAATAATTAAATACAACTGCAACTGGCATTCTACTGGGAAACCAACTTATTGGGCCAGCAATCAAAATAAAACACCTGATCTAATTGACATTTTTATGACAAGAAAAATCCCGGTTGATTATATACAAGTGCAGTAAGGATTTGACTCCACATCTGACCATCCCTCTATTTTAATGATAATACGTGATACAATAATTACAAATGACAAGCAGCCAATGTAAACAAATAAATATACTGACTGGAAATATTTTAGGAATAAACTAAACAATAGCATCATTTTAAACACACACAACTTTCATCAGAAGAAACATTAGAACAAGAGGTGGAAAAGCTCGTCAAAGATATACAGCAAGCAGCGTGGAAAAGCACTAATACAACAAACAAAAAAGTAGCTGACAAATGCTACCCAATGGAAATTAAATCACTAGTTTTAGAGAAAAGAAGTGCCCGAAGGGAATGGCAACGTACACGAGACCCAGTTGCCAAAACTAATTTAATAATTTAACACAACGAATACACAGAGAAATACGGGAATTTAAAAATAAATCAATTAATTCATACCTACAATCTCTCACCTATGATAAAGATAGTGATTATTCATTGTGGAAAGCAACCAAATATCTGAAAAGGCCAGTTATGCACATACCACCAATAAGAACAAATAATGGTCGCCTGGCTAAAACCAAAGAAGAAAAAGTAGAAAGGTTCGCGGATCATCTCGAGAGTACCTTTCACCCCAATTTAACAACACTTAATCAATATGATATACTGATTGAAAACCATACAACCATCTTAAAACAGGAAATCCCATTAACTAATGCTAAAGAAGTGAAGCATAAAGAATCATGTAGTACTTAAAAAATCACCAGGATATGACTTGATAACTGGAGAGATTCTTAAACAACTACCTAATAAAGCTATTAAAAAATTTTCGGACATGATTAATGCTTCCTTCAGACTACGTTATGTCCCTCTATCTTGGAAATTTGCAGAAGAGATAATGATACCTAAACCAGGTAAGCCACCAAGTGAATTAACCTCGTACAGGCCAATATCACTTCTTCCCATCATATCAAAACTGTTTGAAAGACTATTATTAAAACGAATTAAACCAGAAATTATAAAATCAGGAGCTGTTCCATCCCATCAGTTTGGATTTAGAGAAAAACACTCCACAATCGATCAAGTCCATAGAATAACAGATTTAATAGAAAAATCCTTAGAGGAAAAAAAGATTTGTTCAGCCATATTTCTGGATATAGCACAGGCATTTGACAAAGTCTGGCTGGATGGTTTAATATTTAAATTGGAGAAAACTCTGCCATTTGAGTATTGCGAGCTGTTAAAGTCATACCTTAAAAGAAGATACTTTAGAGTTAAACAGGAAGGAACTTACTCCAGCATAAAAGAAGCTAAAGCAGGAGTCCCGCAGGGGAGTGTCTTAGGGCCACTCCTTTTCGTACTGTTTACAAGCGACTTACCACAGACGAGCAATACAACTGCCGCCACGTTTACCGATGACACTGCAATTCTAGCTGTTGGTGACACAATCGGTGAAGTCTCATTCAAACTACAAATAGCCATAAATAATATACAAGATTGGCTAACTAAGTGGAGAATTAAAGTGAATGAATCAAAGTCTACTCACATTAACTTCACTAATAGGTCAATAGAACCATTACCTGTGACACTCAATAATATTCCTGTACCACATGCAAATCAAGCAAAATACTTTGGTATGAACCTTGATGCAAAGTTAAAGTGGAAAGTACATGTGAAAAAGAAAGCAGAAGAGCTTTAGTTAAAATATAGAAAAATGTTCTGGTTAATTGGAAGAAACTCTCAGTTATCCATTCATAATAAACTTATGCTTTATAAACAAGTGCTCAAGCTGGTCAGGACTTATGGTATCCAACTATGGCGATGCACCAAAACCAGCAATCAACAGATAGTTCAACGATTCCAAAATAAAGTTCTTAGAGGGATTGTAAATGTCCCTTGGTACACTCGTAATAGTGACCTTCATAGAGATCTCGGAATAGACACAGTCCCAAGTAAAATCAAGAAATGTGCTCAAAAACACCAGGAGAGGCTCCATCATCACCCTAATATTGAAGCTGTAAGACTTCTTCATGAAGAGGGTATTATAAGAAGACTCAAAAGACTAAAACCTTTTGAGTTACCTGAGTAGTGCGCATAATGCAAAATCAACCAAAATAACACTTTATGGAAAAAATACATAGATGTGGCTTTATTATCATATTATTAGAATCAAACGCTGTTAGTCAAAAATGACTAGTTACTTTGTAAAAATCTTTAAAAAAAAATAAATAA
Organism: Tipula confusa; assembly: GCA_963556175.1. NCBI lineage: Eukaryota > Metazoa > Arthropoda > Insecta > Diptera > Tipulidae > Tipula > Tipula confusa. The sequence goes on from OY744475.1 coordinate 135,780,658, forward strand.
AAAAAAGAGAACAAAATCTTTATCGTTAATGTCCTCAAGAAAATTAGTATGATTTACGTTAGTTGGGTCCTTTTTTCTTTTCGTTAAACAAACTGATTCTAAATGTCTAATTTTAATCTCTGTTGTACCACTTCACTTTTAACTCCCATATCAATTTGATTTCTTATCGCCTTACGTAGGTAATTTCCAAACCCGCAAGTTGTAGCTAAATTTTTTAAATCTTGTATAAAATCTTCAATTTTTTCGCCATCTTGTTGTTTCATAAATTTAAAAATGTCCACTACTTCATTTGTTTTTCTTCAAAATGATTTTGTAAAATCTTTTTTATTTCGTCATACTTTTTGTCGTTTACATAAAGCAGATGGATTAAAATTCTTAACCAACGCAGGTCAAACAAAAATGTTGTGGAATCACAGCGGTTGTAACGTGGAATCTGGAGAATTTTGGAAAACATAAATACAATAGAAGCTATTACAAGGCGACTAGATGAACAAAGTAAGTTGATTACATTTAATCAACTAAAGTATGGTTTCCACGAGGATGAGGCGAAAAACTTATCCGTATTAAAAAAAGAAAGTAAAATTTCATCAATAGGGCGATAGAGACAAAATACAGTTTTGACAAAAAACATTGGGTTGTCCAATTTTAAGCAGTTCGAAATTAAACAACTGAACCGAAAAAAGATGAAATCGGTCGTCTTTTTTCGGATTAACCGCCAATTTTTGACCTCACCCGTCATTTTAAATAATACTTGCGGAATAAAACATACAGCATAATAACCTGTATATGAGTTTTATAATTTATGTGTTATAATCAGGTATTTTGGTGTATTCAATTTTGTGTTATAATCAAAATTAAAAGTAATTTATTAATTATAAAATATTTGATTCGAAATGACGTTTATATATATATATATATATATATATATATATATATATATATATATATATATATATATATATATATATATATATATTTATATATAAATATATATATATATATATATATATATATATATATATATATATATATATATATATACATATGAATATATATATATATATATATATATATATATATATATATATATATATATATATATATATATTTTGAGAAATCTCACCAAAAAACTAATATCCTCAAATGGGGACAAATCTACTGAAAGAGTTAAATAAAAATTAGGAGTCCTCTTATGTAATTTTTTTTATTTATTTCTCTGATTATACCTTCTCTGATTGCCTAATTTTTCGCCCTCGTCATTGTGAAAACCATTTTAAAACAAAATGCAACTGCGACAACACAACCCGGTAAAAATGGGATATAAGAATGGCCGAATTTGTTTTTGCCACATATTCTAGAAAGGGAACTATTAAAAGATTGAAAAGATTGAAGCATTCTTTATATTTGACGCCATTTAGTTAAATCTTCGTTTGTTAAACAGCGATAAACATCCAGCGGAAAGTGCAAGAGCGTAAATCAGTTTTAGTAACTCAAGAAAATATAAAATGCATTAAACACAGGCAGACTACATTAAACTATATTTAAATCGCTAGGACGTGGAGAATTTACTGCAGCAGGTCATACATTAAAATGTGAATTTTACTCTGGTGGTTCACCAACTTACTGGCTCAGTGACGAAGCTAAGATACTAGTCCTAATTTACTTCTATGCAACAAGAGATATATGTCAGAACTATATTCACGTTGAAAACAGCAAATCTCTAGCGAATCTCAACAAATTAAAAAAGAAACTCCCGGTGTCGATAAGAAATTCGCCACAAAATAAGAAGCCGTAAAACAATTCTTAATAATTTATGTAACAATCTCAATTCCATTCTTAAAGAAGTTTAAAAATGATTGAATCAACAGATAAGGTGGTCTATCTAATGAAAAAAATTCTGATTATTTACTGTGGAAGATTTTTTTTTTTTTTTAAACACCTTTATTGGTATGGCTACTTATACAATCTTAAACCTTATTAATTCATTAGTAGGGTTAACATTGGTACTTATGGGATAAGCATAAACTTGTATGGGTCTGCTGGACCAGTGTCCAATTCCTTTGAGATATAATATTTATACGAATAGTTCATGTGGTTTGATTCGTTTGAGCCGCCTTATTTCGTTTGTATTGTCCAGTAGTTGTGCGGCCTCAACATTGGTGTGGGTAAGAAGTCTCTTCTCATGCGTTATGGCACATCCCCGGATAACGTTGTCTATCAACTGTGAATTTTTTTCGTTATAGGTATATCCGCAATGTATAGAGAAGGTATAGGATGGGTCCCAATACGCTTCCCTGCGGAGCTCCCACTAGCGTTGGATAAAAGTCAGAACATGTTTCTTTATGGATGACTCTGAACTGGCAATCAGAGAGGTATAATTCAAGCAGCTGGCAATAGTTTTGGAGACATAAGTTTCTCCATTATGATAGATTTATTCAACAGCTCCTCACTGTCTATAATATTTGTTGGAGCACTGGGCATTTGTTTTGATAATGAAGTTCCTTTTTCATTGGAGGCTGCATTTTTTTAAAATATTTTATTGTTTGTTGATCTGATTGTAATAGAGCTCCTTCGGAATGAAAGTTGTTCTTCTAAACCTTTTTGATTGTTGCTAGAATTTTGTAGCAATGTTTGGTCCTCCTTAGAATCCATGGGACCGACCTCCGACGAGAGTGGATTTTCCTAATCATCAGGTCTGCTAACTAGGGTATTAGGTTCCTTTTTTATTTTATCCATTGCGTTTTATTGCTTATATTGTTATTACACTCGCCTCTAGAAGTTCAGCCGTTGTGATACATTAACCGTGCAACACAACGTTGCCCAGGTACTACCGCGTGGAGGTAAACTAGAGACAGTTGATGATTTCTAAATAGTTACAATGTTGGAATATAAACCAATGTATAATTGGCTATAAAAGGTCGCCGATCCTATTGAAATACACACAAGACACCCACGGTGGAAGATGGCGAAAAGATCCAAAAACCAACATCCATTTAAAAAAGATGATGAGGCCTAGGCAAGTACAAAATGGAAGGTTGATACACCACCTAACAGGCTAACGATGAAAAATCATACAGGCCCATTTCCTTGCTGTCAGTTATGCCACATTTTTGAAAAAACTACTAATTAAGAGACAAACCAATAATTGAAAGTAAGTTAGAACGCAGAAAAGTATGTTCGATATACTTTGACACAACGGTCCGGAATACTAGCTGCATTTAGATCTGGCGAAGAAATTCTATTATATATTAAGATTTTATTTATCCAATAGACGAGCCAACTCATCAACGAGCCAACTCATTAGGATGACCTGCACGGTTGGAACCTGGATAAAGCCCATGCGTGTTGGGCAATTAAGCTTAATGATACAAAATCTACGCATATTAATGTTACATGCGTTGGGCAATTCGGCTGAATGATACGCTTATAACCTCCAACTAGTTGCTACTTTATCAAAGTAGCCTGTATTGGCATGTTCGGCCCATGGATTCTGCACTTCAACCGAGGGTCATAGTTGTGAACAACGTCTTCACCGATCGTAATTAGGTGATGAAGAATCCCTTTTGAAACCCTCCTTCGTTGGGATTCGAAACCGGTACCTCCTGTCCCAAACACCGCAGCTTTAACCACCTTTAAAGGGGTGCAAACCTTTAATAGTTTTACTTGAATAATTGTAGGTAGATTCTAATACTTATTTTTAAAAACTGTTATAATTTCTAATTTTAATCCGTTTTTGGCTTTATAACAGGATATGTAACTCTGCTTTTGTAGTGTCTACGTGATTTCTTAAATAAAAAACTCTTTTTGGAGTTGTCTTGATTCATCAAAACTAAGGTTCGTTTTATACAATTTTATTATAACATTGGCATCATATCATAATATTGAAAAGTCAAACAATATTTTACTAGAAAAAATTTATGTTAATTATATTTTTAATTATGGAAAAATTACTTTTACAAACGCTAATAAAAGCTTGGTTGGATAAGTCAGGAATTATAGGAAGAATTGTTCTACTAAGTTCTATCTACCGAATTATTAAATATTGGAATCATTAAATTATTTGACGATTTTACCGAATTAATATTAATAAAAACTAAACAAAAACAATAAACACTTTTATAATGGGCAAACGATTTGTTTTATAGCCAAACACTAGAAAGCGGATTCAATGCGATTGTCTTGAATTTCTTGATGTCGCTGGAGAAGTCCCAAACACTGAAGCAAACAATGCGTATTTGCCGCCGATATCGCTTTCAAAAGCAATAAATCGGGATCCGTATGACTAAATGGTGTGGTTGAATTCTCGATAGCCCGAGCCAGCGCCGCATTGCTTAATTCCGTCTGTTGCAACTGCTGACGAGCTGCACCTAAAGCGTCAGATGCAGCTAGGTGCTCGCGCGGTGGAAGATTTGCGGAACTATATCCAAGTGCTTGCGTATGACTTTCGGTAATGGCGCGTAAGCCATCTACCCACTCTTGTCGTTGTCGTGCATCTGCCGCCCGAAGTTTTAAAGTGTCACCAGACGCACAACTAATTGAAAAAGTTTTTGAATCTTCATCGCTCGGACAAACTACTGCACCAGCTAAATGTACTTGACCTCGAGGTGTTGTACCTAATAAATTGGGCATGCTATCATCCCCTGATGATTCATATAGATAATAGCTTAAGGTTCCTGCCTGTGCATCTACTGTAAACCATCGATATTGCCATCCTTGAAGAGGTGCGAAAAACAAATAAATTATAAATTTTACAAATTGCTACGCAATTGGTAATTCCTGAAAACGAGAAAATGTCAAAATGATTACAGCACAAACCTTTCATGACATTTGTGTATTTATATAATTGGCCACATAGCTGCGGTCGATTTACATTTAATACTTTATTTAGATTTGCCTCCATTGTGAATTGCTTACGTTTTTTTGACTTTTTACGAAATAATTTGCGAAAAATCTTTAAATTGGTATATTTACGAGGTTTCGTGAATAAAAATAAATAAAAACAGATACTTTTGACAGGTAACGATTGTAAAAATTATGATAAAAACTCGTACGTGCGTTCATATGTTGAAAATTTTTGTAATAGACCTTACAGTGGACGAACTAGTAGTAGTTATCTGGAGCAAAATAATTTGTGTCTATTCTAGAGTCTAGACGTAACAAGTCGGTTTCGTAAGCAAGCCGAAGTGGTTTTCACCTGTCATAATACATACTTATATACATTCATACTTATATAGTAATTCTAATCGTTTTTTCTAACAGCTGAATGTTAAATTCTGTAGTATGAGCTAGCCTTTATTACCATTTTATTACAAAACAAAACCCTCTAGTACATTTAAATTTCGCTCCAAAACAAACTGGTTTGCTTATGTCATCTTTTGTATTTCGTTCTCAGTGTTGTCATTACTGTTGCAAGCATTGGATTTAAAGTAGTTAGCAGTTGCGAGTTGTAGTGTTTTTAAGTTTTTATATTTTATTCGGTTGTGATTTAAAATGCATTTACCACAGGATTAATTACGCCGGTATACTAATTTTGTTTTTATTAAAAAGTGTTCCCATATAAAGCGATAAAAAATAATCGCAAATAGATTTTTATATACTTAGGTTTTTATCTCAAGTGTTTTTTTTTATTTTTTGCTTAAGAATTGTAACACCGCATAAAAGAAATAATACATAAAAATTGGAGACAGTAGTGAATGTGTTTTCTGTTTGGTTCAGTTTAAAAATATTAAGTGATTTATTTATAACTGTATTTTCGCATTTTCTTGGAATAATCCGCATCAATATTGGCAACGAACGTGAAGTAAAATCAACGTCAAAATGACATCACAATCTGAAGTCGGGGTTAAAGATTTTGTCTTATTAGACACTATTTCGTATGAGAAATTTATGCAAAATTTAAAAATAAGGTAAGTGATGTTTCTTTTACAAATTTTTTTATAAATGCATCTGTGTTAAACATGCGGGAGGAATACTAAAATCGGCATGAAACATATAAAAACACTTTAGCTCGTTTTGTTTTTGAGCCTTGTTGGCCTTGGGTGTGGTATGCAAAATATTTTTATTTACGATTTTTGTAGATTTCTCATAAAAAAAGATTAAACCTTTTTTATTTTTAATAGCTAGAAAGAAGCACAACATAATTTGCTTAAATTCGCATTCGTCTGTTTTATTACGATTGTCTCAAAATTCACTCAGTCAAAAAATGTTTGCATACAATCCACGGTCTTTGTTTAGTTGTCTCTTGTATTATTTTATGTTCTTAAATTTCGTTAATAAATCATAAATGTTTTTATGTATTTTTATGTTTTAAACTTTTCAAATATCAAATAATTGATTTATAGTTCGCACAAGAATCACAACGAATTCGTAAGTAAGATTATGACGTTATGAATTGAATACAGTAGAAAACTATAAATATCCAGATTAAAATCAACATTTCTTTGTCAATTTGTCGTTGTTTTGGTTTTGTGTGTCCGAATTTGGACAAATAAATTTAAGTTTATACTTTGCTCTACAGTAAAACGAAAGCTGTTTAAGCTTTCGTTTATGAGTGGGTGAACTACTGTGATGTAACATCAACCTTGGTCACATTAAATTTAATCAAATCTTGACTAGTAATTCTTCTTGGTATTGATTGGGTGAAATTTGTCAACCAAATATCAAATCTCCAATAACCTCAAGTATTGTTATAACTTTTTATTGCCGAACATCACTATACAATTATTGATTTAACAATTCCATCATATTATGTAAAACCTATTGCCCTAAATTTCGCGTTAAACTTTTCCAAACATGGATCGAAATTCTAATTTCGATAGCATAAAATAGCTAATAAAATTCAATTTTATGTTCTATGATGCAATAGCGAATTATATGCAAGTTGTTTTATTGCTGCCATAAAAACAATAAAATTAGACAATAGCAGCAATAACTAATTAATAAATCAACAATAACAGTTATGTATATTTTCCTACTTGGACAATAGAACTGCGAAACTACCACATTTCAAGCTGCTAACCGCGTCAACTAATCATTTAGTTCTATTTCTAGCTCGTACAATATCCGAAAATGAAAGTTAGAGACAATAAAATTTGCATAAATAATCCATTCAACACATTTGTTGTATTGTTTGGATGTGATGTTGTACGTAAACAGAGTTTGTGGGAGATCCAAAATGATTACGAGCGCGAAATTTAACATATAATTATTGAACTCACACACTGACACATGCTAGCAGGAAGACTATAGAGTTGTAGCATAGACTTTATTGTTTGCATAAAATGTATTATGTGATGAGTTCACTAACCACCTAAATACAAGATACTATAGGTAGTCTACTATTAACTATGCAATTAATAGTTAATAAATGGCCCCTGTAATCGGGGGTACACGCATGTTTCGTAAAGCACATATAAAAGTAGGCGACTTAACGGCAAGACCGCTGAACTGATAACCCATTTTTGTAAAAAATCTGTATTTCGAAAAATATCAACTTAGAAATAACAGGATTGGATACACAATTTATTTGAAATTTACTGATCTGCTTTGATGTTTAACATTTTTGGCTATCAGAAATTCGGTTGACTACATACGTTTTGAATTTGCGGTGTTTGTTTTTCATCCAACGTAATACTAAGATTAAATCAGTTCAAAAATATCTTCGAATTCCGCTTACTTGCATGTCATGGGAGTTCTGGTTTTGGCAAAATGAGAACTGTTTGGGAGATGTAACTAAAGCGTGGCTTGCCGAAGTTAATCTTAATATGCTCATCTCACGACCTCTACTAAATTCAAAATATCTTGAAAATGCGGGCATGTTGAAGTAGTACAACTACTAGTAGTACCCGTTGTTATGTATAGGTATAAAACAACAGCGAATAGTACAACGAAGCCCATGAGAAAAGTCACCATTTCTTCCCTTTTCTCTGGGGAGAGCGACCTCGGGAACGAATGCGATTGTAGCCGGATTGTTGATACGGTACGGCACGGGCCATCAATAGCCTGTAACGATAAACTATATGATTACATATTTTACTTTTTGTCTGTTTATGAGTTGATAGAGGTCAGTAATTTTTTGTTTGTTGGTTTTATAGTTTTGCTTTGTATAATGAATACTAATATTGTCTTAAATGTCTAGTGAGAGATCTTTGTTGAGCGATACTAAATTGAATTGAATACACATTAATTTGTTTCAATTTATAGAGGGTTAGTGAATTTATAGTATTTAAGGTTGCAAAGATTTAGAATCTGTTGTGGTTACGTCATACACGTAACCTATAACAGATGCGATAAGTTATTTGGTGCAATGTTACGTTTTTATTTATTTAAATAGTCAAGACATAAAGCCAGGTGATATTTTATTTAAAAAACCATATAATTAAAAGGGATTCGTTAATTTATTTAAGGGTAGGTATATACAAATGTATATTTTAAAGGTAAAACATGAAGTTCTGCATATTAACTGTATATAAGTACATGGATGTAGGTGGTTTATTATATCATTTAAATATGACCTAATATCTTCTGGTGTAGGTCGAATTAAACCTCGTTTCAGATTTCTGGACAAATTAAGATCAGGAACTTTTATTAGTTAAATATCCAATAAACGAATCATAAAAATTTATATTGAATTAAGAATTAATCATGACCATTAGCAATATTTGTCCACCAAAAATTACTCTAATTCACAGAATTTGTTTTTTTTCATTCTGTATAAATGAAATAAGAATTGCATAATCAAAAACCTTAACTGATACAATAATTTCTTATACCATAAACTTATTTCAATGAATTTAACTAGAAACTCTATCAGTTATTGATAAGATATTGTTTGGTATGTTTGAAAAAGTTGATAAAATAAAATAATTTTTTAAAGTAAATACGATGGCACGAGGTCGTTGAGCGCAACATTTTGAAATCATCGAATTTCAATCAGTTTTGTGAAATATACGAAATATTTCTTAATTTAATTATTTTAAATTCTATAGTTAATAGTTTATTTATATTTAAATAAATTTTTATTACGTTAAAATTTGAACTTCTTATCTTAGTAAAGTTGAATAACATAAAATGTTATCCCTATCTATAAAAAAAGTCGGGTTTGATATTTTTAAGCACACTTCAGTTATTTTGCAATAATAAAACAACTAGTTAGGTAACAAATTAATCAATGGCTTAAAAAGTTTGGTGCGTAATTGTGCCACGAAAAACACCTATACTGGAATTATAAGCTTTGTTAAAAGTTTTAAACTTTTTTGCAAAAGAATAGACCATTTGGTAAAATTACTTGAGTAAATAATAATTAAAATTTACTTTAGGAAATACAATTATCTTAAAGTCAATATAACGTGTCGACGAAGTAAACAAAGGTTAACCCGTAAAATGTTAATTATATTTAGTTTCAATAAGGTGATTAACCTGTAAAAATAACACGGTTCTTATCAAGAAGGTATACTATGTTGGCCACAACCATATGTATTATATGATTATATATTACACTAAATAATCTCAAAGCTAAAAATAAAATTAGCCAATAAAAAACAAACTATTTTTATATTCAAATATTGAAACTGTTACTAATTTTAACCGATTAGGATCGATGTGTCAGTTAAAACATTTCACTTTATCAGAAAATGCTTAGGTTTTGAAGAATAATTTTAGCTTTGATATATTCTAACCGAATTCAGATGTGTGAAACTGGAATTAGTGGATTCATTATGGTTGATTTATTCATCATAACCTCTGTTCGAATGAATCGGTTTGAAGTTTTTGTCTAATGAAACTGTTTGAAGTTTTTGTCTTGTCACACATTTATAGTTGGTGAAATCATTTTTCCGTATCTCGTAAATACTTTTAGCCTTTTCATTTATTTTATAGCCAATTGACAACAATTAATTTTATTTTGGTATTGGCCGTACCGCGATAATTAAAAAACATGATTACTATACTGCCATCCTAGGTATTGGTTACAAAACGGTTAATTTAATTGAATTTTAATGTTTCAACAATTTTTGTAATACAATATTTGTATTATAAATATTTTAATATTTATAATACAAATCTAATTTGTATTATAAATTTTATAATTTTATATTTTAAATGACGTAATAACGTCATTAAAAATATAAAATTATAAAATTTATAATACAAATTAGATTTGGAATATTGGCTACCGGGAAACCGGACTAATTCTGTCATTACTGCATACCTTTGCTTTCCATACACCACAAAAATAGAATAGAACTGTGCCGTAATGATCATGAGGTGTCTAAAACCGGGTCGTTTCTATCATGCATGGAAATATATTTATATAAATATAAATTTGAAAATCCCCCTATCCTACCGTTTGTTACATTTAAAAAGGCTGTGGGAAAAAGACCGGCGTTAATCGGAACACTTGACAAGCGCTTGGTCTCACAGTCTCATCAATCAATTAATCAATGCTTACTATAGTCCCGAGTTTGTTTGACGCCGTTCATCATCAAAGTAGTCAAGAAAAAAATAAGAAAATTACGACTTGCACCAGTATCCTAATTATGTGTAAAAAAGGATTAAATGGGCTGGTAGTGTACACACAATTCGTAACAAATAGTTTTTAAAGGTCTTGTAAGAGACGTGATTTCAATGTGTTTACAGCCGTTCTTTTGTTTCTTTTTTAAAATGTTTTTCCAGCTATGTATTTGAATAGGACTGAGAGCTAATTTTCAAATTGTACAGATCGATTAGTTTTCTTTCTGGTGTTACTGGTAGTTATTAACTTGTAAAGGTGCTGATACAGCATATGCCTATATTTTTATGTTTTATTATCATATTATGTGCTGATATTCTACCCAAAATAAGCCTTCCAAATTGAAAGCCGAGCAGCTGGTTTGTTCTTATTTCCCTTGATGAAATGGCGTTAAGAATTTGACTGTAATAGTCTGCGCCTAGCAGTATATCAATGGACGCCAGAATATTATAATTTGGATCTTCTAAAAGTAGATTGTTTCACTGTTGTCATTCTTCTACTTCAAATGGCGCTTCTGGCAGATTTTAACTTATTTTGGTTAATACCAAAGCTTCTATTTAAACAGAATATGTTGACGTATATCTTGGTTGTAAATTGATTTTTACAACATGGTTGACCTTTCCATCTACTTGTCCTCCTACGCCAAGAACCTTGGCATTGATTTGACTGCCTATTAAATTTAAACGGTGTTTGGTTTCTGTTGTTATGAATGCTGTTTGTGAACCAGTGTCAATAAAGACCCGAAGAAGTTCATCCCTTCCGCCGTACCTTATTGTTTGTTGTGTCGTGAGTTTTTACGGCAGTATTTGTTGAAACCGTTCTTGAAAAATCATCGGATATTTGTTTTGTGTGAAGGAGACTATGATGTTTTCCATTACAGCCCTTGCATCTGGATTGGCTATAAGATTGGCGCAAATCGTGGCCGGTAGTTAGATAGTTACTATAAAAATGTTCATGTACAATCTGCATTCGTTCTAGCTGGCTCATTTTGTTGAATTTATTGCAACATTCCACGCTATGAGTACTCGAGCACAAGATGCTTGATTGATTTTTTAGTGCCGTTGCCCTAAATGTGTGCTGCTTATAGTAGATTTGATGGCGGTTATCATACGTTGCTGATGTTTTTGGTAATCGTTAGGTTTCTAGCGCTTAATACATAACCTCTAGAAATACAAGAAAATCGTCGATTGCCTGGATCTCCTTAGGATTTTTTAATGACATCTCATATGTTTTTAGAGTCTCGTTGTCCGATTTTTTTGTTAAATATGGTACTATATACGCACCCCAGGTTCAAATATCAATTTCTAGGGTTTTTTACATGTAAATTTTCTCTAATGGAGTCATGGATTATTCTTATCATATTATGTTGATTACAGCAAGATATGTTGTTTTGTGCGAAGATAACTTTGACATGGTTTACTAATACTTTTTTATTTTGGTATCTGGTTGCTAGTATTTTTATTGCGCTATCGTAATTATCCCCCGTTGGCTGCAAATATTGAATCAGTTTGCTGGTAACTCCTTCGAAATGTGCTTTTAAATGCACCTTATTTTATGGGTGAAGTTTTGATTCACTAACTTTGAAAACAGTTCATGGAAACCAATGCAATGTTGATAGACCCCATTGAATTTTGGTATCTCAATTTGTTGGAATTTGAGTTTTTCCGGTTGTTGGTTGTTGGCAGTGTGATCGTTCTCTTACTGTAATGTATCGCCTGTTTTTATTGCTGGGATAAATTCTGTTTTCCATTTCAATATTTCTCATTTTTTAGGAAAAGTATTATTTCTAGCGTTGTATTAGTTGATGATCTTGCATGTATGGTAAGTCTTTTATATTTTCGACTTTAAACATAACTTTAAAATTACGACGTCATTTGCTTTGTATTTGTTGTGAAGATTTGTGACTTCTTGTTTCCTCTTTTAAAGATATGCATTTATTTGTCTGTTCTCTGGATCCTCTTCATAGTGTGCCGCGTATTATCATATTATGTGGTGATAAAGCATATGCCCTTCGAGCATAAAAATCCTATTCCTGTATTTTTCAGTATTTTGTATAAATCGATTGATTGATTTAGATTGTACGGCCAAGCATTAAGCAGGATATCCTGGAAAGCCCTGGGCCCACCGTTCACCCGTTTTTTACATAAACTTGGAAGGATAAGGCAGGATATTAGTGAAAAGATTGAGATCGACCCGGTTACAGACACCTTGGCGGCCAATAGTTAGTAACTGCTCTGCATTCTGTCATCTCTTATCAGCAATTCCAGTGTGCCACCATTCATCTGTAGTCTGCAAAGGCTCCCTGAAAACAAAAACTATTATAATGAACTAATTACTCTTCGCCGTAGTCTGTAATAAATTGGACTAGTTTTCGGCTGAAAATACAAATTTATTGATTTGTCCCATTGCGGTTAAAAATTATTCTATGTATTAATAAATAATACAATAATAAAAAACACAATAATATACAAATATAAAAATATAACAACACTATAATACAACAATACGAAAATATGAAAATATAGAAATACGAGTATAAAAATAAAAATATAATAATGTAATAGCACAATAATGCAACAATACAACAATAAAATAACCCAAGTAACATGCAAATACATCAATTATTTGCATGAAAATCTTATTTATATTCACTTTACTCGACACAACGACACCGAAATTATTATAAATATGATTTTATACAAATACAAATGAATATAACAAATGTAAAAATATAATTATTGATTAATTTATAATAATTAATATAATATAATGATAGTAATATAAAATTAATATAAACTAGATTTTTTAAAAATTGACTAAACATTACAAATCAATTGAATTAACTGTTTTATACGTCACATAATCGCACGAAAATCTAATTTATATACACTTTATTTGACACAAAAAAAAATTAAATTTAAATTTAGTCTAAATTTAATTTTGAAAATCTATGACCAATACGTCATATAATCGCCGAAAATCTAATTTATCATTTTTCTGTATTTTGTATAATTGTATATAAACTCAAAATTTTTGATTAATAAATCTAGAAGTCCAAAATCAAATCAAACTAACCAAAAATCATTTAAAAAAGTCATCGGTTAAACAACATAGGATCTAAAAGTTGTGTAAAAGTCTAAAAACTTGTTCGTTTTTGACATCTTTACAAGGCTTATTTATTACTCGCCACTCAGTTGTTTTAATCACTTTAACTCATTAAGCACGCATCATTGTAGTTAAAAGCAAACTTAATGACGTCAATATGATTTAAACTAAACATATAGGCAGGCACACAACGAATGCTATAAAACATAACTAATTTATACGCGAGTATCGTGCCTCAAAATTCGAGTGGTTTAGAACTATGTATTTATAACTTATCTATTATAATATACGAGTAAATAAAGATAAATTTATAAACAAAAATAGAATTATTCGATCGTACTAAAAACATTAACGTAGCGTAACATTTTATAGTAATATAATTTTAAAAATATTAAATCATCATCCCTACGTTAATTTAATCAATAATGTAACCTAAAGGTGGGGTGGGGTAGGTACGAGTAGCGAAAGTGAATCATTTATACACAACTTTGAATAAATTATTGGAATTATGAATAATTTTCACGGAATTTAGTATACAAAACTTTTTACACATATACGTACATTTCAAGAATGAATCATTCGGATAATTTATGCGGTCGGTCATTTATATACGATTTGTATTCTTCGAGTGAGTGTGTATATCCTATGAAATCCTATGATAAAGAGGTGCAAATTGTTTATGTGATGATTTAAATTACTATTAGATAATCTGTATTAAAATTTAATAATAGCTGTAATGAAAAACATAAATACATAATTGATTTTTGAAATAAGATTGTTTGTCCAAGATGTCTGGCCGAAATAAGTGTATCCACCGCAAATTATTTTTTTTATCTGCTGTATATATGCCGTATTGGTGTGTCTCAATAGGGTAGAGGTTGACAGTCTACTGTCTCCTTCCAAGTGGTAACATCCGGGCAACGATGGAATATTCATCGGCTAAATACTAGAAGCGAGTGCAATCAGTACACTATAAAAACGCACTGAGTTAAACAATCAGGGGAAAAAAACTCAGAAAAATCCACTCTCCTCATAGATCGATCTCACGGATTCTGGGGAAGTCCAATCATAGCTTTACTATAATTATTACAACCAGTCCTGATATGATATGTTAGGGAATAATAAAAATAACTGAGTACAATAGAAAAGGATAATTCATATACATTAAGGAGTCAGAAGTAACTCGATGTCCTCCGAAAGTCACTAGCCCCTCTTTGGCAGGCAACATCAAACTAGTGCAATAAAAGGAAAAATTACTCCTGAAAAATACAGAAAATCCAAAAAACGAGCAGAGTGATTATACCGCATTTAGAAGGTCTAAGCTTTGTTTGTTTGTTTGTTTTTGAACTCTGTAATCTTTTCTGAGGCCGAAGCTCTCCCAACTCTTTCGCGGTTAATTTTTAACGTCCTACCTTACGCCGTCACCAGTCAAATCGCGGACGCACGAATACAGGTTCGATTTTAAATCCATCTGTACATTGCATTGCTCCAGTCAGCCTGTACTGACATGGACCATGGTTCGGCCCATGGATTCTGCAATCCAACAGGAGGTCATAGTTTTGTTCTTCGTCATCACCGATCTTAATCAGGTGATGAAAAATCCCTTTTCCCATCCCAAACACCGCAGCTATAACCGCAGTCGCCAACTGCTCGGTGTCTATGTTTTTACCATAATATCATCAATGTCAAGTCTATGGACATACACAAAAGTACTGCAACAAGAAATCAAGATGAGTTAAATGTAACTGAAAACATCATTCGAGGGATTGTGTACAACCAATTGTGTACAAAATGTGCAGGCCAAATCCGTTCACTGTGGAGAAAATCATACCTCTAACTATAGAGGATGCAGTGTTGATATGGAATTGCAAAGCATCAATATTAAAAGAATAAGAAACCAATCCTTCGGAAAAGCAAGCTTGAAGTAATACGACAAAAAGTAACGAAAACGGAGGAAATGGGCAATTTGCCTTACGCTCAAGTATTAAGGAGTAAAAAAATGCCTTCCAAAACACGCATTATAAGAAAAAGACTAACGAGCAATCGGCGCAATGGAACGGGAAGTACCGGGTTCGAATCCTAACGGGAGAGGGTTGCAAAAAGGATTTTTCATCACTTGATTACGATCGGTGATGACGATGTCTATGACCCCCTGTTGGAGTGCATAATCCATGAGCCATCGTTCATGCCAGTATAGGGTGGTTGGAGCAATGCAATGTGCAGATGGATATTTAAAAGCGCCCCCTGTTGGAGTGCATAATCCATGAGCCGCACCATCGTTCATGCCAGTATAGGGTGGTTGGAGCAATGTAATGTGCAGATGGATATTTAAAAGCGAACCTGTATTCGTGTGCCCTCGATTTGGCTGGCAATGGCGTAAACTAGAACGTTAGGTTAACTGCGAAAAAGTTGGGAGAGCTTCGGCCTCAGAGCAGATTGAAAAAAAAGATTATCTCGAATTTGCTAGTAAACTAGGAAAAAGATACTTGATTGGAGGAGATTTTAATACAAAAAATGTTCATTGGAGTTCTAGGCTAACAACGACTAAAGGTAAAGTCCTCCTTAAGCTGTTAGAAAATGCGGTAGTTAAACCTTGTCAGCTGGAAAATGAACCTTCTACTGGCCTACACATAAAAACAAAATACCAGACTTAATTGGTTTCTTTATAATAGGTTCCATTAAAAAATAAGGTGCAAATAGACAACGAAGTTCAACAATTTATTAATGATATACAGCAATCAGCTCAAGAAAGTACCCCGAAAATATAAATTAAGAGGAAACAACTACCCTAAAAAAATTAGAGAACTCTTGGCAGAAACCAAGAGCTCCTCAAAAGTTAAGAAGGGAAATTCAAAAAGTAAAAGATGAGTCAATCAGTCTAAGAAAACTAAATAATGACAGCAGTACTGATTATTCACTTTGGAAAGCAACCAAAAAAATTTTAAAATCGTCGATGCATTAAGTTTCGCTTAATGCAAAGTTGTCGCATCGCTGAATAACTGAGTCGGTTTCCATGTCGCCTACGTGAGCCATAAGCCATAAATATTCGAACTAAACCTTAAAAAACATAAACAATATTTAATTCCGTCATGTTTTGCCGAAGAAATATTACTGAAAAATTCTGCAGAATTTTTCTATGAAAGCGGCTTCAAATCTGAAGTTCACGACGAGGCTTTCCCCGCCTTATGTTGACCTCAATGTGATAATAAACATAATATTGCGAATGAGGCATCGAGATTATAACTCAACCTACGCAATAAAACATTTAACGAGTAATCCTTGGGCAAAAAGACCAAATTTCCTTCAAATTCCTGAACGTGCTGAGCTTTAAAATGTTATCACGTTAAAAAGCTTGATATTTATTTTAAAACATCTGCACCTGAAAAAGATCAGTGCAAGATATTATATAACATACAAATGTTATATTGAAACTTTATAGAAAATACCTTCAGAGGAAACTCATGAATCAGAGTTTTCAGAATAAAACTAGCCGACAAAACAAGAAGTTCAATTTTCCTCTTACGAATACGCTTCAGTCAATAAACCCAGAGTAACGTACATATTAATTTTTCCTAGTATGCATGTGTAAATTTTCGAAAACGGAAATGCATCAATCATCCACAAACGTGATCTTTATAATTTAACAAATGTATAATTAAAAATTTCCTTTCCACGCCTACATATACTCTATAGACCTAACTAAATTAAAAATATCTTTGTACAATTCGTGATCGTAGAGTGACTAGAAACTTCCCACTCATTTATTTAAAGTCTTAATAATTTTTTTACAATTATACATTTTTCTTTTACGCCAATGGTCATAAATACATACTTACATATTACACGAAATAAATAAGTTTTAAAATAGTTTATACGATCTCTGAACGTGATCAGTTATTTTATTAAATTCCATCTCCATTTCAAACACATTATAGAAACAAAATTATGTAATGTATAATTAATCATAAAATAGTAATTTTGTGTTGACCTCAAAAACTTATTTAAACAGTTTGGTATTGAAATTCTAAAAAAGAAATTTTATCAGTTACTCGTTGGTTTGAGAATTTACTGAAATGTACATAGTTTTCGAATATCTGCGCTTGTTATATAAAATTTGCTGTGGCAATACTAAAAATGTGTCTTTAATATTTTTTTGTTAGTTTATTAAACTATTTAATTTTTGCAGAAAGCATAATTAATCGTGGAATGTATTCGATTTTATTTGTACTTTCATTGATATAAAAGTGACAGTAAGTCAGTAATATATCGAAAGTGACTAATACTTATGTATTTTTCATATAAACTTTCATTTATATCCATTAAAATTCAGTTGACTTAAGAAATTCTAAGATCATTCGATTGTTCTCAATAATATTATGACAACAAAACTTGCCTTGCAAGCAATATTGAAAAAGAAAAGTGCAATCAATATAAGTTTTTGTTACTAACCTAACAAAAAATATAATTAGCACGCGCGATCGTAATGTTTTTCAATATACGAGTACATACATTTTGATCACAGAATAAAACTTGAGAAAATATTGAAGGTGGGAAGTGTTTTGTGATGTTAAGTGTGATTTCATAACATCGAATCATGTTTGTTGCAGAAGTGCTGTGTAGATATATAAATATGGACATTACCTAATGAAAATGTGAAACGTGATTATAAATTGGTTTTCGCGCGAAAAATGAATCATATGCTTATTAAACATGTAAACAACAATAAGTTGTTTGCATTCTGTTATCATGCCTATACTTGAATTAATGATGATCGAGTCAATAAATTCGTCATTTGTAAAATAACGTCACGTTTGTTTTCTAATTGTATCTAAATGAATTAGTTAATTATATTTGCATTTATAAACGTTTTGTTATTTATAAAATTTCTTGTAGTACATGTAGATATGAATTTATATAGCGCTCTGTAACATCGTTAATGTAAATTAAAAATAAAAATTATTTCAACGCAACCACGAAAGCAAATGAAAATAATGTCAAGTTCACAAATTATTGTGAGTTTTTTTTTTAATTTTAGAGCTGAGCCTTGTGATGCATTCGATTTCATTAACGGAATAGCGTAATAAGCATTTTATTTTAGACTTTGTAAAATTAAGGTAATATTTTAAAAATTGTAAATGCTGATTCGGTGCGATTAAACGTCGAAAAGAGTGATGAAAAACTATTGACCGCGAAATTGTTGTTTTTTATACTATTTCAAGGTCAATATTTCTAAGTAGCTTGAAAAGATGTTGATACCATCGCAGAATATTTAAAATTAGATCAAATTATTTGATATTATTTTACCCGTAGAAATTGAAATTATTGCAAATTAAAATCGACTAGTCTTTAAATTATTATTTTTTTTATTTGTACATATTATTAAAATCCATTGTATGATCAGTGGGCGTTGTCTCAGGTGTTTAAAAATTTAATATCTTCTACAAGGTTTTTGAAATAAACTATTGCAAGATATTATTTGATAATATGTACACATACATTTACATATGTATTTTTTTATGTTAAAAATGTATTTACACATTGGGCTGATCGTTTTTTTTATCTTTGATAATAGTTTTAGGGCCTTAGCACAAGCATATTTTCGGCAGTTCCATTTTGGCATCTAACTTAACTGATTGCTTGGATGCAAAGGATACTGTTCGCGCATTCGTTCTAAATCGAATAAGCTTTAATTTTTTTTATAGTTCTACCGTAGTATCAACAATTTAGAATGCGACCAAATTCGTTACTTATTCTATTTTATATCGAACTGTCTTAACTTTTTAATATAATATACTTAGATTAATATTTGCTATAATGTTTTGGTCTCTAAAATCAGTGATCATGTATTTTGTCTTAGACTCATTAATTCTGAGATCATCGTATAAACAAATCCAATAGTTCCTTGACACAGTTGCCATTCAGTCCAATTACACAGATACTGGTTGGACTGTTTCACTTTTACGAAAGATAAATTCTAACATGAGAATAAAGAGTATCAGGGACAGAGCATCTCCTTGCCGTACACCACAGCTAATTGCAAAAATTCCTGATAGCTTGTTCTCAACTTTGACACAATCTACAATCTGCATTACTGTCATTTTACATGAACGCACATATTTGTCAGGTATTCCCAGACATCGCAAAGCAAACCATAAGCTATCTAGATGGATTAAGTCATAGGCTTGTTATATCACCTTCGAATATCAAGAGCTCAGACTTAATGCAATCAACCCCAAAAGAACGGCTCCTTTTCAGTCTCTGCAGGGTCAGTGTGAATTCTTCGTAGGATGGATCCTCTATGCACATCTTCACAGTATCTATTTGACAACTTTCAAATACTGCATTTGCCACTTGTTGAACATTAAGTAAATCAGAGAAATGTACCTTCCAAGTGTCGCGTACTGCATCGATCTTAGCACTGAGGCTTCCATCCTGATCCCGAATGAAGATAGACCTGTGGCAGCCCTGTGACTTCTTTAATGAAGTTACACGAACGGCGCTCATTGCAGAGTTGTTGTACTCTCAAGACTTGAGCTTTCAACCATTCACGCTTTTTCCGTCTACAAATTCACTTTTCGGTTCTTGTAGCAAGGGCTGCTTTGTTCTTGCGTGCGATTGTAAAACGTATTTGCGCTTCTTTATAGGCTATATTCTATTGAAATGAATATCTATTAGCTTTGAAATCCAAAACAGCTTTTGGGCCCAAAAATAAAACCAACACCAAGATTGCCGAGGTCATCTCCACTGTGAACCAATTTATAGCCTTGGGACACATGATCTCTATTTTTTAGCCGTCGGGTTTCTTGGAGAGCAACGAGTTCCAAGCGATACCCTTTCATGGCTAATATAGTGCCATCCAATGCGCCTGTTTTTTTGTTAGCGAGGGCACGTTCCACGTACCGATCCTAAACTGCGTGTCTGTTAACATAAGCGAGGGTCGGTTAAAATTTTGGCGGTATCCATTTTTCCTTTTTTTTAAATATTTTTCACAAATAGGTTTTTTACGGATGCGGGTAGCGGGTCAGTCCAGCAATCCAACTTTCGTTTAGTCGCCTCCTTCAAAGTCAAGCTTATACAATACACAAACTGCAAAAATAAGTTAGAAATAATAAAATTATAAATTAAAAAATCAATAAAACTGTAAGGCGTAAACACCAGTTGTGCTTTGCCAAATATACTTCGGAAAAATCGCATGGACTACTAACAATAAGTAAATAAGCCATTTGGCTGAGATCGCTGAAAATAAATACTAATGTCAATGTCAAACTAAAAATTATGCTGAAAACACCAGCACCGGACATAACTGGGCTGCAATGACATCTAAGCATTGGTTTGCGCAAGATTTTATTGACTATGGCGGCGTTAAAATTAACCAGAATGTGTAATGTGACAAAACAGCGTGAACACACGGTTACAGCCACGTCCTGTGACGTTTATTTTGCCGAACAGTGGTCCTGTTACTCAAGGTCTTATTACATTTGCCAATCCGATAGGTTTCGCGGCTTAGAGTATTTTAGAGACAAGGGTGTGCTCGGAATTTGTATTGCTCTTCAAGGAAGTCTCCACCGAAAACTCCCGGCAAATTCCACTCTCCCACATTCGTGCAAGGTGCGGAATGTTCATCATCAAAATTAACGCTATCATTAAACCGGAAGGTGGCTTTACATCGAACAATTTTTTTTTTATTAAAACAAAAGTTTAACGAAAATTTACACGTTCTATGAAATGAATGTAAAATAAACATTTTCAGAAGAAAAGTAATGTGTATTCAACAAATAATCAGATTGTCGTCTCAAATGGCCAACTGTGTTACATGATATTTAATTACGTCATACCGTTAAATTGTACCTAAAAGCCATCCTTTCTTTTTTTTATGATATTCTAAATTATGTCATGCCACTATATGTCTAAATACTAATTGGATAAAAATGACTTATATTATTGATTACATCCTTTTTAGATATGGGCATAATCGAAGCACTTTTCACAAAAATTAGGAAATACAGATTTCGTCAAGAATTGTTTAATGATTAATAGATATTTCAGTATTTTGAAACTCATCATGTAATATGTCTTCGAATATGATTTAACTGCACGGGTCAAATTCAATACAGTAAGTTCATCTACACATTAAAATTTAAAAGTATAATTATCAGAATTAGTAAAATATAAATCAAGTAACGGCAATACGCCTGAAGATTCACAAAATTTACTAAATCAAGCTAAAATAGCAGAAAAGTACATAACTGCTTCAGTTGACGAATATGAAATGCCAAGTGTTTTTAATTGTACTACGTTATTTTAGAATTCCGCATATCACCAAAAAAACAGATTTTAGCTTGACACCTATTTGTTTTATTTCTTAAATGTTGAAAAGATTTTAATTCAATTTCTAATTTAAATCTTTTGTATTTTCTATATGCCAGATCTTTACGCTCCATTAAATTCAAAATAAATGCATTTAAATTTTAAACATAGAGCGGTGACAACTCCTAATGCCTTGTTTTCATGGTACACAATTCCTATCCATCGCTAAGATTTTCAAATTAAATATTTTAAGAATATCATTTTCTTCATGATAAAAATAAAGATTAACCCGCCAGTTTATCGAAGAAAAACCAACTATAAAATAATCAAAGTTAATTGCTTTATAATCCGGTAATGCAGTATAAGAATGGTCAAAAGTCATGATCAGAAATCGATTCCAAAATAAATCAAATACATAATAATCAAATCCAACAGACTGCTATCTAATCTTGTTGGGTTAAAAGATAAATAGTTTAAATTATTTAAACTCAAGTAAGCACTAAGTTTATTACTAATTATTAAATAACATATTAAAGTTCAAATCACCACAACAAATAATTTTTTCATACTGGGATAAGTATTGTGAAACACAATTTGTAAATTAGTAATATCATCAGTACAAGTGCAGGAAGAGGATTATAAATAATTACAATTAGAATTTACCAAAACACTCAATGATGCTAAAATTTCAAGTTTGTCAACAGTTTCACATAATAGTTTATTAATTTTTAATATACTCCTAAAATATATAGAAACATATAGTTGCATTATATTGAAAATATTAATGTTAAGCGACTTGTCAAAGCAAGGAAGTTAAATTAATATTCATTCAATAAAATCATATCATCAAAATGTTTTACCAAACTATACGGAAATTTAAATGGCCAAATTTTAGGCATGCATTAATATTTACCTGCAAAATATCCATAGTAACAGATTTGCTCACAGATTTACATAAAAGTACTTTAAATTTAATTTCTTGTTAATTTACTAATCCCCAATTTTAGCAAAAATAACATGGAGGTCTGATGTTTTTAAATAATTCGAGGGAGTATAAAAGTGATTTGTGCAAACCGTATTACCAAGGTATTGAAAGGAGAATATTTACTCCTTTCGTGAGTTTCTCAAACACTGACTTGTTTCAGAATTGTTGACAACAGAACATTTGACACCATCGTCAATAACTAATTATCCTCGGCCGATTAACAAAGATAAGCAACTTTTTCTCGGATCAGATGTACTGTATGGATAAACATATAAGATGGAAATGTTTGGGCGACGCTCTAAATTAAAAATTCATTTATTTATTTATTAAATATACGATACAATTAATAGTTTAAATGGACGAATGTCATAAAACGGCTACTTCAATTGATTTGTAATGTTTAATCAAATTCTATAAAATCTAATTTAAATTATAATTTGTATAATTTTATATTTTTAATTATATAAATTAAATTTCAGGCAAAAACTATTCCAATTTATTTCAGCCTACGGCTTGCAGGAATTATATTATTATACTGACATACCTTTCCTTACCCTACCCCACGCAAAATGTATTAACTATTGGCCACCAAGGTGTCTGGAACCGGGTCAATCTCAATAATTTAACTAGTATACTGCCTTATCCTACCAAGTATAAATAAACACGGGTGTATGGTGGGCCCAGCGCTTTCCGGGATATCCTGCTTAATGCTTGGCCAAACATTCTAAATCAATCAAACAATACGATACAATTAATAGTTTAATTGTTTTATCTATTTTGCTTATTTTATCTTGATCATGTGCTATTCATGGTCGAATATGCAATAATTAGGTGAAACAATAACAATAAAAATAATAAAAATAAGCCACCGCAACTGTTGTTTTACAGGTCGTCATTATAAACGTCTAATTTTGATAATCTTGATAGTCCGCATACGGCATAACCCACACGATATGTCTCAATCGCTATTGTTAAGGAAGAAGTAAATGGTGTTGTACTGATAGTTCCGATCAGATTCTTAGTTAAATTTTCATTATTTTTTTGACTACATTGTCACTCTCCCTCATTTTCGATTAATTATGTTTTTATAATTTATAGTTTTTGTTACTAAAATGCACCACAAAAAAGTGTTCAAAACATTTTTTTTTAATTTAATTTTGACACATCTTAACAAAAACAACTAAATCAGCCTACTCCAAACAATTGCCAGTAAAAAGGCCCATGTAACGGGCGTTTTATTTACAAAGTCAATAGATATGTCAAAATAATGGCAAAATATTTTAAAGCAGTAATTAAGGTTATAATTCAGTTAAAAAGTAATTTTAAATTATTAGAACTAAATTTATAAATATTTCACAAACTTTAAAAATTAACACACAATATAATTTTGTGGTTTAAATAATATTTTCGTAAAAAATCCAACCAGATTTAAAGGTGTTTCGTAGGTGTGATGATGCCATACGCTTTATATATAACATCTATAATTGTATCACACAACAACACAAACTACCTACGAAATTTTTGCTAATTTAATGCATCGAATACATTCGTTCGTCTACGTTACGAGTATGAGTCTATACAAAAAAACGCGCTACTAGTATATTGGCGCCACACAGTCTTAAAATTTGTGTATGAATGTTTATGTTCCGCGTAAATTTCTAATGATTTTTTTTATTATTTACACGTTTAATTAACTTATTTTGTTTAGATATGCACATGTTACGGTTAGACGATCTGTACTATTCCTATATGGTTTGTTTATGCGATGAGATGATATTACCGATCAACAACCACTAAATTGAATATAATACGATTAAATATCATAAATATGTAATTGATTTTTAGTAGAGTCAATATAAAAATAACGCATAGGGCCGTAGTTAGCTCTTACTTAGTATCGAGTGAAACCTGTCGAATCAACTGTTAACAATCATTTGTTTCATGATTTGTTAACAATCATTTTAATATGAAACTTTGAAATATTTATCGAAAAAGATCCATTACTAAAATTTAATCAGCCCTCTGTCCTCAACATTGTATGTGGGGCGGAAGTAATTTTGAAATATTAAATGGGAACCCTATTTATATTGCAGATTTTAATTTAATGGCAAAAAATACGTAGTATTTTTATATTAGCAGTTTCGCATGAGCCAAATCTTTAATAATACACGAAAAATGGCTCGGGAATCAGTATCTTCCCTATCATGTTTCATTACACCAATGACATTAAATTCAAAAATCAGGTAGTTTTTAAAGGACACGTAAACAAATACGACTAAACCTGATTTTGTTCCGTTACTTATTGTTCTTCTATGAGTCGTCTTTTACAAACCATATATACCGGTTAATCGACACACCATGCATTACTTGTTTGATGTAAATCCTTATTGGCTTTGCGAAGTAGACAATTAGCTTCTTTGGACCGTCAACGTTTGGTGTGGAACTAACTCGAATCCCACATTATTTAAGGCAACTCCAATGGAATTCGGTAGATCTCACCATGTTGTAGTTTTATTGAATTTGAATGTTAGTCAACAGCAAAAATCGAGTTCGAAACATAACTAAGTATTTTAATCATCGCTATACAACCGCAATAAAACATAAATATAATATGTACTGATAATAATTTGTGCTCAAATGTTGCGTTGTGTAACAATTATATTTTTCCACTATAATTTTTTTACAAAAAATTATTGATGCCGTTCATAATATGACGTTACAACCTTATAATATTTTTGCTGATTAGTAAGACCCTCAGAAATATTGTTGTAAATGGTTCTGGTGGTAGTAGTTAAATTAGCCGTTGTCGAAGTTAAGTTTAATTTTTTTGGTTAAAACAAGTATCAGTTAAATATGTATTTAATAAAACAAAATATATATTTCTAAATGGCTTAAGTATAAAAGCGGTCAATTATAACTTTTATTTATTATTTAGATATTGGCAGAATTGTAATATTTTATTTTTGAACTTTGACGATTTATAACGGCATAACAGTAACGAGTTTCGAAAATCATTGGTGAAATTTTTTCCTTAAAATTGCAAACCCTAATTTTGCAAACCCTAGCGCTATTATTGATAAACAATAATATGGTTAATTGGAATTGTTTATAAATAAAACACACCTTATTGGCTTTTAATTTTTTTTAAATAATTTTATGAAAATAATCAAATACATAACAAAAACACTGAGTATATTATGTAAATTTAGAATGGTTATAAAATTAAAATTCAATGAATTGTGGTATCTGAGATTTAATTTATTTGCTATAAATATTATGTACATTGGATATTGATGATTGAATTTAGCTTATTTTGTCATGCAATTTAAAATTATACATATTCAACATATTTTTAAAAACTAAAGATGTATGCCTTAAAAAACCCGTTTATGGTCTGTTGAATAGTTATAGATACAAGTATGTATATATTTTTTAAGTATAAAACACCTTGCAATAGGTGCAATTAGAACTATGTAAACAACGTTTATATGTTCAGCTAAATGATAAGGATATTTATTTAGTTATATGAATGTTATCACTTATCAGTTAATACAATATTGCTATTATTAATTTTATTTCAACTTATTATTATATTTATTGTGCGTTTTAGGGTTTAATTACATGTTTAAAAAATTTCATCAATTATCTGATTATAAGCTCATCTTCTATATTCCTGAGCGCAACACTTTAGACTAGTGATTACTAGTATGCCAAATTATAAATCGTTTAATATAAAAATAAAAAAGTATCCGCGGCAATATTTTACGACCGAAAAATTATTAAATTAATAGTTTCATCAGTTGAATACACATCAAATCATCGATATTAAGCATCACATTTTAACTGCGTTATTTTTAGTGATTCTTTTATGCATACATATCCTTACATCCATATGTTTGAAGACGCCAAAACACGCACATATACACATACACGAAAAAATTTAAAGTTTTAAAGTGTAAAAATCCCTGTTCAAAACCAGTTTTACGGCAAAGTAATTATCATTAAGAAAGGAGGTGAACGAGATCCCACCGACCCAAACCCCTAAAGGCCAATCATGTTATACTACCAGTAAGTTACTCAAGAAACTGATATTAGGAAATATAGTGATAAATATTTCGGATTCAGTGGATGCTATGGTAAAAATGATCAACATAGTCAAATAATCGGAGCAAAACTACGTTCTTTGAGTATTTCTTGACGTGTCAGGCGCATTTTATAAATGAGTTAAAGAAGATAGGCTGCTCAGCAAACGTTTATTAAATCATAAACAACTATTTCTTTGATAGAGTCGCAACTGTAGTCAGTAATTATGGCATACTTCAAAAGAGTGGCCAAACGGTACCCGCAATGGTCCTTTCGGTAAGTATGGCAGAGTGCTACTAACAAAATTACTCTTTCCTGATGGAGTTATAAGATAGAGGTTTCATCAGTCAAAAAAGTTATGATCCAACTTAACAGAACGCTCGATATCAGAATACCACCTTTGGTGTCTGTGAATGTAGTGAGAATTATAATGTGACAGGAACAGGTTATTCAACCTGGCTAAACATACCGAGAATAGTAATGAGCCAACCAGCGAATGAGTAACAACTTTAAGTAAGAATACGTTATAGGACGATTCGGCAATTTACTGACCAGTGAATTCTTAAAGAACTGAACGAAATTTTTATTCTTTAAGAAAGTTGTTTCATTTAAATGAATTTTCACTTAACAAAGTTACCAGAGCAAAAATTATGGAACAAACCGTAGGAAATATCAAATCATTTTATCATTTTATACTCAACTTCAAATTAAGAAAATGTATTAAATTTGCCTTTAGAAATAATTTCAATTCCGCAATGTATCAAATAGATTTCTATTTCTTACGGACTCACTGGTTAGTCTATTAATAAGATCAAGCTTGCATGACATTGTCACGCAATAGAACGTTAAATGATAATGGCAATAACAAACGTTATGGGCTACTGTAGTAATCCCGAAACAATTGCTTAGAAACTTCCAGTTGTTCGGTATTTCGTTTATAAGAATTGACATTTCTAATTGGTTTAATTTTACCATGAATGTAAGTGTTTATTAAACAGTACAAACGTATTAACAAAAATGTCAATTTACTGGAAATTTTATATTTAAAATATGTCATTAACATGAAGCTTTCAAACCAGATTCTAGTGCCTTTCGATCAATATTTTTAACATAAAAAAGTATGTGTGTAGAAAAAATATTGTGATGATTGACAGTTAGATTACACTTTGATGTTCACAGCTGTATTTCGTAAACTAAATTTTATACGAAATATAAACGTGATCACATTTTAAATGAGCGACCCACATTGGTTACAAATTAATAAGCGTAGACTAACGTAAAATTCTTAAAACCATTTCTAAAAGATCATTCACATCTTATGACCAAGAAAGTACCAAGATTATTTTAATATTATTTCACCGGTCGCCATAATGATAGTTACGGTGTTGGCTTAAACACAACCGCGGTCTTGGGTTTGATCCCCGCCACTGACCACAATGCCGTGACGAATTTAGTGTAAAATAGTTCATAGGGGGGGGGGGGGAATGGCCTGAAAGATCTTAGTCAAGGATCATCTTTAGCCTGTAATGCTGTTGATTTTAAATATTATTTAAATCTTAGGTTACCTAATTATGTTAAACTTTTTAAAAATAATTATCGTGCGTTCAATGTATATTCAAACGACGAAACTATATTGTGTGTCAACGTTAGTCTAGTACGCGATTTGATTGTATAATTAAGAAATAATTGTATATAATCGTTTAGCTAAATAAGGTTGCACACCCAAAAAAATAAAAATTTAATTGAAATAAATAAAATTAAAATTATGAATAACAAAAAAATTTATGTAACAATCTTTTTTAGTGTCGGCCAATTTTATTTTAATGAAATTGAAAAGGTTTTGTAAAGAAGAATTTCTTCACGCAATATTAAGGTTTGATAATATGTAGGCCATGTGCTGTGCACTCCTTTCATTTATTTGTTTTTAGTTTATATAATTAATTTCGATTTAATTACTAATACTATAATAATGTACTTTAAATTCTCCATACGAGATCCCAATAGGGTGATTCATTCACTGTTGTTTCACCATGATTGTGTAGTCATTAATTAACTAGGACTTGACATTGAAGTTGTATGCCTCCAATCAAAATATTTATTTTAGTGATGATTGATTTGTTTTATGTTCTAATGGAAACTGTGTCATGAGTAGTAGAATTTGATTTGGTTGTTGTTAATTGATGATAGTTGATTTCGATGATTATAAAAATGAAACTACTAAAGAATGTCAATTAAATTGCAAGCATTTTAATTATGAAATTACCGTTATGCCTCTTAGCTATTTAAATGATTTATTCGAAGAAACGAGAAGCTTGACATGATCACACTGTAATAAAGTTTTAAGGTGGCATACCAAGTGAACTTCTATAATGCCAATTTTATAGATAAATATAACTTTTTTTAGAACAAATGTTTGACTACGTTTCTACTTAACCAACGATAAATAAAAATTTGCGGTGCTTGTACTGCGGTAATTGCGCTGAATAATTTACAGTTGTTAACTTATTTAATATTTGTGTAACAGCATATGGCAAAAAGTTTAAGGGCTGCCAGATAAAATAACTGAAAAATTCGTCTCCGAGTATCAGTTCTATTAAAAAATCAAAGAAATACAATCAGACAACAATGTGGATCGTGCAAACCTGACTGATACACAGCTTACTCATTAAATGTACAAAACAACGACGAATAATAATTTAATTTTGGCGTTGGCCCCATATTCACCAAAATTACTTTTCTTATAATACAAAGCAGTTATTAACAATAAAACTGAATAAATGTTGAATAATTTGGTTAAATATAGTAGCCAGAACATGCGATGGTTAACGTAAAACTTGTTTGAGAATCCGATACTAAGGGTCTGTGTCATTTAAAGTTAAAATGTTAAAATAATTTGTTAAACATTTTAAGGAAATAAAATTTGTCGGGGTGAAATATCTTTACTTCCAAATTAGTTTTGTTAACTATTTTATTATTTTACTATCACATGAATCTTAACTAAAATGTGAGGTTAAAATTTTTTAAATTATTTATCAAAATTTTTAAACCGCGTTAAATTTTTTATTTTGTTTTGGTGATGAACAAATTTATATATGACGTCAAAATTTTAATTGTTAACACCTTTTTAACATTTTAACATTTAATGACACAGACCCTAAGATGAAACATTTGCTGTATTCATGCAGTATCTATTTTGCAGTTATAAATCCTGTATATAAAAGAAAAATAGTGACTCCTACATCAATTCTGCTGAAGATAACGTTGAAATATACCTAAAAGACGTTAGATTTACCATTTGTATAATGCTACACGTGTGCGAAATACGCGTTTTAACAAGAATCTGGTTAGTTTAAACTACGCTGGGATTCCTATTTAACTTGTTAGGTGCAGTGTTATCGTGGACTGCTGTTAGAAGTGAAAACTTAAAACTGTAAAATAACAGTGTTTTTTTTTATTACAAATTAATTGTAGTATCAAAAATTTGTAAATTAAAATCATTAACATTAGTCTGGTTTTCACATCTATCGCCACTCCGAGCCATATGTTATATTTATATTTTGCCCAGTACAAAATATAAATATAACATATTTGACATAATAATTAATGCTTCATTCAAAAGTTCAATTAATGGTAGATTTTTATGATTTTTATCATTTGCAAAGTTAATATTGAAGTCTCCACTTAATATCATAGGTAATCTTAAAATTTTTTGCTAAATATTTTTTTGAGTATTTCAGAACCTTCTTTTTTGTACAAATTATCAAATTATCGATGCATTGTTTTTTCGATCAGCTGCATGTTCATGTAAACTTTGGCAATTGAATCAAAATATAGATAATCCAATCCTAGTTAGAGATGAATTGAAGAAAAGTTTTGGTGACAATTTGTAGTGTATTGTTTTATAACCTTTTAATTCTAACATTAGATCTTCGCGATAAATTGTTGATCTCTTGTAATGATTATCTTCTTCTGAATCATTCAGAGGTATTCCTGTTCCAACAATCCAAAATCTCCAGCTGTCACTATTATTTTCTGTAGAAACCATAAATAACCCATGAATCCTCGTTACTCTTGTTAAATCTACGTATACTAATTATCTAGGATGCTAGTGATCGTATTCGTAAACAATAGCATCATAAGCACCTCCCTGTGATTTGTGAATAGTCATTGCCGGAGCAGAAATAAGTGGAAAATATTTCCGTTTTGCTACTATAGTTTTATTGTTATTAAGTGGCAAATGGATGATATCTGAAGAGTGATTGGCACAACATCGTCAACAAAATTGAGCCGCGCACTTTGATTTCTTTAATTTGTGGCCCATTTTCGTCCACAAGGTTTTTTATCCAAAATCTTATGTTACCATTCTCGTTTCTCTCCACATGATACAATTATCCTACAGTTCCATTTGCAACATTTATATTATTTATGACCAGGCATGTTTGTCGGTTAAAAACTGAAATTAATTATTAAGGCAATCCACCAGGTCATTAGTTCTCATTTTATCCAACTACTGCCAAACGAAATTTTCTTGCTAAGCATTATGACAACCAATGAACACATCTATGCCAAATCATTCCGTTTGGATTAATTTAAATCCAATTTTTTGTTGGTTTTAATATTAAAATAAGGGGAAATTTTTCATTCGAATTATTAAGGCTCACAGAATGTATCCGTTTCGTTCCGTCCATTTAATTAGAACTGTCAAATCGTATGAAAAAACGATGTGGTGGGGTTTTTTACGAAAAACAAAACTTCAATTTATGTTGTTTCACAGAAAACCAAAATTGTTTTTTATCATAAAAAGTGCACAAAATTAAATTGAATACAATTTAAAAATTTAATAAAAAAAACTGTCAGGTATTAATATTAAACGAAGTATTAAGATCAAACGGAGCGGACTCATTGTGTTTTATAAAACGGATGGAACGGACGGATTAGAAACGAACGGAACGGATACATTCTGTTTGAGCCTTTATTCTTTTATGCTTATTGGACATACGCTAATTATTTAATTTCTACACAGTTTAAAATTTCAAAGGTTTAAAAAAAAAAGTTATAAACGAATGTGATTTGTGTATGGGCATCATAGTATGCTTTGTCTTACTTTGTTTACCTATTAATAAAAATTACCACAGCGAACTAAAATGAACATGTCAATGACGCGAACTCATAAAATTTACCTTCTCCAAAATCGCATAACGCTTCTAAAGAAGTTTTCACTTCAAGAAGTTATTAAGATATTGATGTAATGCATTTACGGAAGAGAAAGAAAGATATACTTACTACAGCAGAGACTTAATAATTGTATGCTGATAAAAAACCAAACATCTGAATACACGAAAATCGCAATACTAACGCTTTAAAAATTATCTTCCCATTTAAAGGACCAAATATTTCGAATTTGTTGATCTACATCTTCTATAAGAAAAGAAAGTGGTTAAGTTCTTGACCAAA
Organism: Tipula confusa; assembly: GCA_963556175.1. NCBI lineage: Eukaryota > Metazoa > Arthropoda > Insecta > Diptera > Tipulidae > Tipula > Tipula confusa. The sequence goes on from OY744475.1 coordinate 135,813,099, forward strand.
TGTCAATAGCCGAAAAGTTGAACTTGGATTTTGAAATCGAACCATCCAAGAAATTAAACCAAATCTATAAAAGAGAGTTCGAGCTTTCGAGTGAAAACCCCGTTTATTAACAATAAAGTAAATGATACAATTACTTCATTTTGTGACAATTAGAGTACAAAAAATAATAATATTGTTAAAATGACTTCATAAAAGGTGATAACATTAACCAAATATGTTCTAATCTTATTCCAAGACATTAGTTTAAAGATTTTAATTTCCCGAGACCAACAATTTTTGTCTGTCTATTTTTAAAATCCGTACCAATTAAAATTTTTATTTTTCCCATATTTTTTTTTTTAGTTCAATGACCAGAGTTAGTGTTTTGTCGATACGATGATATGTACTAAAATAGTTTTATGGCTCTGTATATCGTACTATATAACATGTTGACTTTTGCTACAGAACTTTATGCTGTACTTCTATCTTTGTTTCGAAAATATATTTTTTTATCATACTCATAAAAATATGGGTTTTGTCTGTTTATTCAGTTGCAACTCATTGCACTTAGTGCACTATTTATTTATATATAAATATTTCTTGCATTATTGGAAAGAGTAAAATCTCAAATTATATAGTTGTATTTAAATGACTGCCTTGGCAAGCTTGGCTATAGTAATAATAATAATAAAAACTATCCAATCTATGGATATACTGTGAGAAGCATACTGTCCTCCGAAGCATTCAATTCAAAATGAGGAATTTGCAAGTTTATTCAAAACGTTGGGCGATAAGTTCTTTGCAAGGGTGAGTACAATGTCAAACATATATACATATAGGCACAAGACTATAATATCTACGAAAGGGATACAACTTTGGCAATGTATGCAAGATGCAACCTGGTTCTAAAACTACATTCACGTAGATTTCGGACGAACCAACTTACTAATTACACTTGGTTCAGAACCGTTATAGCCAGAAATTGACCTTTAATATTCCGCTAAACAATATATTTCGCTAAATAACAAAATTGATAATGCAGTGCGGGACGTAACGGATTTCATAAAATAAGCTGCACCACAATCTATACCGAGATGTTCTCTCCATAAAAAGACGCACTCAAAACATTCAATAGTTCTCAATGGTAAAACGTGAAAATACGTAGACAATAGCAACTGCAAAAATCACCTAGTCTCAAAATAAAGCTTTAAAAAGTTGAAAATTTGCGTTATTAAAAGGACATAATAAAGATGTCCTTAACTATCTCAATGGGCTTACAGCGATGGAAAATTGGGAAAGAAATTAAGTAGCCAATCGAGCATATCTGCTGAACACCTAAGCAAAGTATTTACACTCAACGACTAAATTGGAGCCAATAATTACTAAGTGGTAGAGTATATAATTCAGAAATCCAGCCAACCAAACGTAAATGGCAAAAAATTAATAAGGAAAGCATTGAGCCAAAAATGGCTGGGCATGATCTAATTAATGGAAAAATACCTAAACAACTTCCTAATAAATGATTCCTAAACCTGATAAAGATGAAATTAAAATAGACTCTTATCGCCCAATCAGTTTACAATCGACCATCTCCAAATTCTTTGAAAAAATGTTATTTAAAAAACTTAAATTAATTCTGGATCACAAAAAAGTAATATTTGATCATCAGACAGGAACTGTCTGGAACAATAAAAGTATTTCTTTGCAGCACTTATGGAAATCGCTCAAGCTTTCGTTTAAGTATGGCATAAAGGACTTATACACAAAGTTAGAACGCTGCTACCTCCAATTTTTTAAACAATCATTAAAAGCTATTTCCTTTGTCAAAAATTTCTGGTAAAATATAACTGCAACTGTACAACAGACAAAGCAAAATTAAGGAATGTGCAAGTTTCAATATATACGCATCAATATCCCTTGATAGTTTCAAAAAATTTACAAGCTCATTTAGATGAAGTAGAAAAAAGGCTACTTATTCAACCATTAAGGAGAATAAAAGTTAACGAGCGTAAATCTGCACATATTACGTTCACACTTCGCAAAATTACCTAGTCCACCAGTAAGATTAAATAATATCATCCTACCAAAGCAGGAAAACTTTTATTACCTTGACCTGACTTGGAAAAACCATATCGAAACAAAACGTAAACAAATCAAGTAAAAATGGGTTATTAATGAACTGGTTAATCGAAAGACATTTGAAACTAAGCTTAAACTACAAGGTATTGCTATATAAAAACAATATGGACCTATGGTTTTCAATTATAGGAATCCGCTTGTGCTTCCAATGTAGTAAAGCTACACCAAATGCAAACATAAATTGTACGTACTATAGTAAATGCATCTTGGTATGTAGCGAAACACACTGCACGATCTGCACTTTGAAACAGTAACAAAGACGGTTCAACAGTACAGCAAAAATTACCAGCTAAAATTGAAACAACATCAAGGACTAAGAAGGGACTTTTATTTTGTTGCAAAATACGTGCTAACTGTTAGGAAAAAAATCGATTGGTTGTTTATTTCTTAACTGTTTTACAGCCAGCGGGTTAGGAAGTTGTATAGTGTTATAGTGTTGGCGGAAACCGTTTATCCTTATTGCCATTTTTCTACATTTAGTGGATTTTACGAACGTGAATTACTACAAGCACAGAATACTGTGGTGAGATTCTACTATGCTATCATCATTCGTTTATATGTAAATTATAAGAAGTAAACATATTCAAAATTAATCTTCATTCTAACAATGGAAACGTGTCGATTCCTCAGGTGTAAGTCTTTGTTATATGAAGATATGTTATATGTTCTGTGGCCGATAAATCCCCAACTCAGTCGAATAAATAGTATAAAAAAAAATCAGTGTTTTTTTCACATTGCCAACACTACTTGAGCAAAATTTGACATTTGATAAGTGTTAAAGAGTATAGGTACAAAATGAATCATTTGTTAGGGTAACCAGGTTTTACAAATTTTAAAAGAGTATAAAAATTCAAAATGATCAATTTTCGATATTATTTTCTTTATATCTAATTTTTAGTAGTTTAACTTTAAAAAGGTATTTTTCATTATTATAGGCTGCTTTTGCTAGCAACTCTTTTTTAATTTGGTAGCACCCGTAAAGTAGCTACACCACATTTGTATATTAGTTTTTATAATCATTACATTTTCTAATGATGGACCAGATAGTCGACAGTCTTTCTTTCAATAATTACTAATAAAACTAAAAATTATTTTACAGTCAGTATTAGTTTCTGGCAAACATAAATAAAGCTCATGGACTCTTTTTTACGCGCTATAGTTTCTTAATCTGTGTATAGGGTTAATTGAAGACGGCTGCTATATGAGGATTTGTTTACAATGAATGAATGAAGCAAATCTATGTTAAGTCTACAGAAAAAGTTAGTAACGCGGTATATTTTCGATTTCGAATTTTCACAGAAAATGTATGTTCTGTGATCGATTTTTATTATATGTATAGAGTTAGATTTAAACTGTGTGCCTCCGATCCATTTTTTTGTCTAAATTGTCGACTTTTCATTTCAACGTTACATTTCGCTATTACTCACTTGGCGGCGGTCGAAAAGACTCATCGTGAGTTTGCTTTTCAGTTATAATTTAACTTGACGTCAAACAAAAACATGAATAAGCCGTTGTAATTATTTTTTTTATTGTTGTGTTTTATTATAGTTAAAATTTTCTATTTCGAATTTAGAAATTTGAAAAGGAGGCACAGAATATATTGTATACTAGTACCATCTTAGAATAATTAGCAGAACTACACATTAATTTAGAAAAGACAAAAATTTAGCCAACCAAATCAGCCGGAGGCACACAGTCTTAAATTAATTTGTTATTTAATTTAAAAAAAAGTATATTTTGGTCGTTTTGCTGAAAAAAGAGTGAAGAGTAAAAATTATGTTAAAAGAGTATTATACTCTTTAAAAGAATATATCTTGTCATCATTTGTTGCTTGTAGATCCTAAAAACTTCTTTATTTTCTAAATGTATTTTGTCCATCCTTAGTTCTTTTACTTCAACGTTTAAGGTGGTAATAACGTGGTGGCCATGGTTACTGATTTTTCCGCCAAATATTATTAAACTTGTTCAGTGTCGCGCAGGATGGCTTTACCATTTCCGGCGAAAACAATCAAAACTGTATAATACTATAACGAATGACGAACCATTTTTGTGATATGAGATTATAACATTTGAAGTCGATGACCGTGATTTCGGCCAATGTTGTCATAACTTTAAGGTTGGCAGAATTAATGTTTGTCGCGTTAAAACATTAATATATCGATGTATGTATGTAGTGTAAAAATGTGCTCAAAATTTCGAAGAATTTGCGTGTCTGTAACACGAAATTTTATGATATATACTTGCGAACAGATTTTAGTTTGAATGAAAATTGATTTCATGTAAACAAACTCTTCTCCTTTATTTATTTAAGCATGACTGTCTATAAATGTACATACATATATATATATATGAACTATTTGTTTAATGCTTAGCCCGACTGCACTAAGAATAATAATTACACTTAATTGTATTCTTAAAACTTCATTCGTATATTTACTTTGAGATTCTTCTTCTTTTTTTTCTAGATTCCAAGCCGGTTTAATTTACACATATATAGGAGAAGTATGCATTTCCGTGAATCCATATCGAAACATAAATATTTATGGACCAGAATACATATCAAAATACAAAGGTAATAATTTTTTAAATCAATAATAAAAAAAAAAAAAAAATTATGAAACTAATAAATAATTATAGGGCGGGAACTATTCGAGAACTCACCTCATATATTTGCTGTGGCCGATGCCGCATACAAAGTACTTAAACAAAGGACAAACGACACATGTATTATGATATCAGGTGAATCAGGCGCTGGTAAAACAGAAGCCTCAAAAATTATTATGAAATATATAGCGGCGGTAACAAATTTAAGTGGCCATAATGAAGTTGAAAGGTAGGTAAACTAGAAAAAAAGATTTTACGGCTATGAACTACGTTAACTGACAGTAATTATAATTTCGTTTCAATAGGGTTAAAGATGTGCTGATACAAAGTAATGCAATTTTAGAAACATTCGGTAATGCGAAAACAAACCGAAACGACAATTCAAGTCGTTTCGGCAAATATATGGATATTGTGTTCGATTACAAAAGTGATCCAGTCGGAGGTGATATCACAAATTATCTACTGGAGAAATCACGTGTCATTCAACAACAGCCAGGCGAACGTAATTTTCATTCGTTTTATCAGGTAAAAATAATTGTATTTTTATTTTTAATTTATCGTTATTATGTGAATGTGTCACTCTTGTCACATATCGATTATTAGTCAACAAAGATAAAATTGACATGGTCTGATCATTACATACAAATTAAAATTCTGAAAACTAGCAAAAGCCTTTTTTAAATTTTAAATTCGTTAGATAAAAAGTCGTTTGTTGTGTGAATTTCAAATGAATTCTAAATTTCTATATGATCTGGGAATACATGAGTTAAATCAAAATCATATAGATTTTCGAATATAGGAAAATTCCATTACGGAAAATTATTATCACAAAATATTTTGTTTTTATCAACCACGAATTAGTCATTTGATTAGTATTTAGTTAATAATCGTTATCTAAACTAATGTTGCCTAATGTCAATAAATTGAATAAATCATTTATTCTATATGCACACCAGTTAGAATATTATCATAACTTTGACTAGCTTTGTATTTAAATGACCTATTTTTCATTTAAAAATCAATGAGAAATATAAATTACTTTTCCCTTCCAATCGCAGAGCAACAATATTCGCATTCCTTACTAACTTGACAAAATCCTATGCCAACTTAAAATTAAATCTGAACATTCACATTTTGTGTTTTGCATAGGTTAATAGTAATCCCATTATAATAGACGATAGGTACTAAAACATTTTTTATTGTCGTGTTATTGTTTTAAAGTTCATCGTTTGAACTTTAAATGTAGTAAAAACTAAATACATATATAAAAATTAGGTTAGGTTATTAAAATATTAGTCATAAACCGACATTCCAATAAAACGCATTTGACTTTTCGCTTCAGCTTTTGCGAGGAACGGCTGACAAAGATTTACAACAATACCATTTGGGTCGAGATCCAATGCACTATCATTACACCAATCAGGGTAGTGCAGAACATCTTACAGAAAAATCAGATTACAAAGCAACAACGAATGCCTTTAAAACGCTGGGATTTTCAGCAGATGAAATTAATGTGGTGTGGCGCGTTGTGGCTGCCGTTTTACACCTTGGAAACATAAATTTTAGGATGCAAGATGATGAAATTGTTGTGCACACGAAAGAACCATTTCAAGCAACTGGAAAACTATTTCAAGTTGACGAAAGTGAACTTAAAACCGCATTAACGCAGAGAGTGATTGCAACGCGCGGTGATATTATGATGAAAAGCCATGACGTGACTCAAGCCGAATATGGGCGTGATGCGTTCGCCAAAGCCGTATACGAAAGATTATTCACATGGATTATTAAGCGAATTAATCAGGCGATTAAGGTTCCGGGTAGTGAAATACAGCAACGATTTAATCGTGTTATTGGCGTACTGGATATTTATGGTTTCGAGATATTCGATCGAAATAGTTTTGAGCAGTTCTGCATTAATTACTGTAACGAGAAATTACAACAATTATTTATTGGTATATTCCTAGATTAGTCATAATGTTTGAACTGTATTAATCATTTCGATTTTTATTTAGAATTGGTCTTGAAACAAGAACAGGAAGAATATAATAAGGAAGGTATCGAATGGACACACATTGAGTATTTTAACAATCAAATAATTTGCGATTTAGTTGAACAACAGCATAAAGGCATAATATCGGTTATGGACGAGGCATGTCTAACGGTCGGTAAAATTACAGATGAAACTCTACTCGAGGCCATGGACAAAAAACTTGCAAACCATCCGCATTTCTCGAGTCGACAACTTAAACCTACCGACAAAGAACTTCAACATAAAATCGATTTTAGAATAACGTAGGTGTATTGACATAGTTTCATTCCAATAGTTTTACATAAATTGTTTTATAATTATTCACAGGCATTATGCGGGTGACGTAATTTATTCAATCAATGGTTTTATTGATAAGAACAAAGATACACTATTCCAAGATTTTAGACGGCTTTTGTTCAATTCAAAATGTAAAATATTAAGTGATATGTGGCCTGAAGGGGCACAGGATATTTCTAAAACAACGAAACGACCATTAACGGCGGGTACAATTTTCAAAAATTCAATGATCGAATTAGTGAACGCCTTACTCAAAAAAGAACCCTACTATGTGCGATGTATTAAGCCAAACGATATTAAAAGTCCGAGTGTATTTGATGATGTACGAGTTGAGCATCAAGTTCGTTATCTAGGTTTACTCGAAAATGTGCGAGTACGTCGTGCCGGTTTTGTTCATCGTCAACGGTACGATAAATTTTTACTACGCTATAAAATGATTTCACAATATACATGGCCGAATTTCCGTCGCGGTAACGATATGGAAGGAGTCAAAGTTCTAATGAAGGATACCGGCTTGATTAGTGATGTCAAATTTGGACACACTAAAGTATTTATTCGATCGCCACAAACATTGTTCACACTGGAAAAGAAACGTAACGATATGATTCCACATATTATAATATTGCTACAGAAGCAAGTACGCGGATGGATTTGTCGTCAGCGTTATAAAAAAATTAAAGCGGCCATTACTATAATGCGCTACTATAGGAAATATAAGCTACGTGATTATGTTAATAGTTTGGCGCGATTGTTTGACTCGGCGTCGAAACATCGTGATTTCGGCAAGAGTATTATTTGGCCACAACCACCATTGGTTGGTCGAAATGCGGAAGCAGGTCTTCGGCATTTGTTTTCACAGTGGCGCGCTCGTATGATATTGCGAAAATATCCTCGGTATGAATGGCCACAACTCCGTTTACAAATAATTACGGCTAGTGCACTTAAAGGACGACGACAGTATGCTGGTTTTAGCCGTAAATGGCATGGCAATTATTTGGCGCTTGCAAACGAAAATTCACAAACATCTCTGTTCAACACAAGTGTTAATAATATCAAAAATATGGATAATTTCAAAACTGTAATATTTTCGGCATTCGTCAAAAAATACAATCACTGCAATAAAAGTGCGGATCGTGTCATAATCGTAACCGACGGTGCTATTTACAAATTAGACGGTACAAAGAGCAAATTTAAGAACATGAAACGCACAATTTCCATTAAGGATTTAAGTGGCATAAGTGTTAGTCCGAATAAAGACCAACTTATCATTTTACATTCGGATCAGGGCAACGATTTAATTGTGGCGTTGCAAGGTGAACACGAACCATTAAAGGAAGATCGGGTTGGAGAGATGATCGGAGTCGTATGTAAAAGATATTTTGAGTAAGTAAAATACTTTATTATATGGTTGTGATCTAAGTTTAATCATTAACTTTTCGTTCCATTTTAGGTTGAATTCCCGTGATCTAACTGTAAACGTTGCACAACGTATTCCATCCGTATTGGGTAAGAAACATCGAAACGTTATAATAGAAGAGGCAACGGGAATATCTGGGCCCATGTTTAAAAATGCATCACCCGACATCGTGTTCCAATCATCAGTTGCATACAGTAATGGCACATCGTAATTTTAAGGAATTATTTTTGTTAATAGCTACAGTATTTTCTAGAACATATATATGTAACATTAAGTGCAAATAATTTGTATATATAGAAACCAATTTTAATTCGATTGTGTTTATGCTGCAGTCGACTGTGCTCAGCATTTTAAATAATTTATTTAATTTTTTTTTTTTATTGCGCGCGTGGAAAATTTCAGTAACTTTTAATACTATTGTATTTATATATTAGTATCGTGTTTTTATTTTAACTGCAATAATCTATTAGATAGATCCGTACGGAGATGTTAAATTACGAATTTTTAACAAAAAAATTTAAATTTAGAAACATTTTTATTTTTATGAATCGTTTAAAATCTGTGTGGCATTTTAACTAATTCGTAAGTCAATACTGTTAATAATTTGTACTTAAAAATACATTTATCGAGTGTCTTATTATAAAAGGGTACTTAAGCTACCTAACCTAAAGTGCCATTTATCATTTTACATTTTCCTAAATAGTTTTAATTTTAAATTCGTAAAAAATTTTATGTTGTGATATGAACAAACAAACAGGAAACTTATAAGTAAAGATTTTTTGTAAAAAAAGAAAATTTTTTGTTTTGTGCCTTTTTTCTATTTTATATACACAAGATTATAAAATAATAAAGTAAAAATAAAATATGTACACGTTTTTTTTTTTTGTTGATAATTTTAAGACACTTATATACTAGAGATTCTTATATGTTCGGTAGAAACCTTTACACTGGTTGAGAGACAAGAATTTCAGGCATTGTAATGTCATTTCACCGAAAAATCTTGTTAAAATTCGTAAAATCAATATTGCACTAGCTTGAAATGGGGCCATAATCACGTTGCTAGTTCATATATTACAACTTAATGATTTGGATTAGGTACATACAATGAACTGCGTCTCAAAGTCAAACAATCGCACATGGTAGTATTTTAAGAGATACCTTAATAGTTTTGAATCTAAAATCTTAAATTGCTTATTTGATCGCATTGTTCTCCGCCAAAATTTATTTTATTTTTAAAGCTAAACAAATTGCGTTGACCTTGATCCAAATCAGCTTGATTTGAAATTTTAATACAAAATGTACTAGATTTTTTGGTAGTAAAATGGGAACCTGATAAATCCGTTAACAAAACAGGTTTTATTAGTTTTTGTATAAATTTAATTAAAAAATCTTTATAATAAATAAACAATAAATAACCATAAACATGTGTGTATGTATATCCGAGTGATCAATGCACATCAGAATTAATTTCTGGTGGTTGTAATTCATCATTTTGAATGATGGCCGGATCCAGTACATGTAAACCATTTGTATTTTGAATGGTATTTTGCTTCCCATACAGTACGGATACGTGATATTTAATAATCTCGCCTTTTATATCAAATTTTAAATAGTCGGTATGATAAGGAAACGAAGTACAAACAAATTTTAATCTATAGGATTTTCGCTTTCCAGACACATGAATTCTAGATGCGATGTGAATAAAATCCTCTATATTGAATGGCTTATCAGAATTTCTATAAATAACAAACAATTTTAATTAATATAAAATGAAAAGTGATAACGATTATTGGGACTCACTTTAGTTTTGTTTGGAGTAAATTTAAAAATTTATCTAATCGAGACGGGTCTTCATCGCCCCTAAAATTATCACGATTTTCATCAAGGAATGCGCACAGCACATCTTTTTTGTCTTTTGATTGGCGTGTCGTATGCAACACGATCACTTGATCTCGTCCAGGTGATATAGAGATTTGTCGTATCTAATAAATAATAAAAATTATAATATATTAATACATAACTAGTCATAATATAAAATTTTAACATACATGTTGAATTGGGATTTCACATTTAATAGTGTTGGCACTTCCTGATAACACAAATATTCTCATGTTATCGGTCAATACCAAAATTTTTTTGCTATTTCTCTTGTCCAAGACATTCGATGAAAATAAGATGTGTGTTTTGTTGAATAATTTTGAGTATTTTGGGTTTTGCGATAAATTTAAATAGTCCATTCTTACAATAAACTAATGTACGGAATAACTAAAACTTTACTTAAAATAATTAAACTAAAACGATAAAATATAACACTTAACGAACAAATTTTTGTCACCTTTCCATAGTGTTTCACAATTCATACCAATGTTGACTGATATTTGACGTTTAAATGTCAAATACATGTCAATAAAGCAGTCTATTGAAAGAGGTAAAATGAATAAATAATAAAGCGACTGCATGACATTCAAAATTCAAATTTGAAGTTGACAATTTTCTCGGGGTTGCGCCAGTTCGGATAAGCGGCGATCGACGCATAGTTATGTCGAGTACTTTCGTGACAAAATTCTGATTTTTGACGTTAATTTTGACAGAAATTTGGTTTTTTGACAGAGATACGTTTTTTGGGACCAAAAACTGTCATTCAATTTTGACAGAAATTTGAAAATGCCCTCCCGGCTCAAAAAATGTATACATCAAAAGTGTACAGTATACGAACGGTTTACGTACAGTTTTTTTTATAACACACTACCACATATACATTTTTATTTTTTATACTCTACAGAATATATTCGTACTATATATTTTGTAATTCGTATAAGATCGCGCGATCAGTCATTTTGCATTTAATTTCATTCCAGTTAAACCATCCTAATCATGCGCGATATTTTAGTTTGGAAATTATTTTTAATAATTTTATTGTCATAGATTTTTACTCCCAGAAATTAAAAAAATTGTCATTGCTTCTTCATATTATGTGTTAGGTAAGAAATAATATTTATTATTTATTGTTTTTTTTTTCTAACCCTTTAAATTATTTTTAGACGTCATTCTGTACTCTGGATATATTCTTGGTTTACAATGTAAATAAAAGGATTCCAATTTAAAACGCTGAGTTTATTCCCGTTAGTTTAGTAAATTTAGATTTAGTATTGTAAATAAATATATTAAATTCATTAACAATAAAAGACTTATTATTTAAAAAGCTAATTTTTTCATTATTGAAATTAATAAAATTAAATGTGTACGTAAAAATTACGCCTAGATGGTACATAATTGTAACGCATAAGCGAGCCGTAAATGTTACGCTTTTACGTAAACATTACGAAGACTTTTATTTACACGAATACATATATAAAGGTGTTCGTAAATTAGTTTTAATTCTCTCATGACAAATGTTTCATTTACGTAACATAAAGTGTACTGTTTTAGTGTAACGTTTACGAATAGTTTAGTATTGCAAAGTCTTCGTAAACTGTACGTAAACGTAACGCCGTGCCAAAAGGGATAGTGTAAACCCCATGTAATGCAATTATATCTGTGAAAGTTTGTCATATGAACATATCACAAACGTTTGTATGTGCGTCTAATTTAATCTCCGTTCGTTCATATGTGCATATTTTGAGCTTCTTTTATCATGTAACCACTAATACTGATATTGGCGGCAAAAATCGTGATATTTGCAGTGTTCAAGCATTAATTGTATAATTTATCAAGATTTCTGCAAACTAAAGTCTTCGTGAGCCTATTAGTTAATATTTGTTTGCGATAATCGAAACGGCTTTTAATATTTAACAGGATTTGTTGACTGTTGTAACATTTTAGTTTGTGGTTTGTTTCGAACGAACGTCCTTATAAATTGTTTAATCGATAGTTTGAGTAATTGGCGAAAGTAAATTAATACCAAAATATTACATAGCGTCTTCAAAAAAATTAAAAAGATGTCTGTCGAAATAGCTGTTTTACGTTATGCTAAGCTTACCGAAAACGCAATTGGACCATCAAAAGGTTCTGCGAAAGCGGCTGGATTTGATTTGAAAAGGTAGGTTATTTAAACTACTTTAGATGCTACTACTATATATAGTTTCATTATTATTATAGCGCGTACGAATACACCGTTCCAGCACGAGGCAAACAAGTTTGCTTAACCGATATTCAAATTGAATTACCTGAAGGATGTTATGGTCGTATTGCACCACGTTCTGGATTGGCAGCTAAAAATTTTATCGATGTTGGTGCTGGTGTTGTGGATGAAGATTATCGTGGAAATATTGGTGTTGTCCTGTTCAACCATTCGGACATAGATTTCCCTGTTCAAAAGGGCGATCGAATTGCTCAATTGATTTGTGAGCGACTCTACTACCCGGAATTACAAGAGGTCAAGAGTTTAAGTGAAACTGAGCGAGGAGACGGAGGATTTGGTTCAACTGGAAATAAATAGTTTGTGTTACATATTGAACTTTTTTTTATATTTCTTATATTAAGTTTTATCTAAATGTATAATTATCTCATTATTTATAAGGTTTCGAAATATTGAATTGTTAAATAAACTGATTTCATTTATCTAATACTTCCATGTCTTTTTTTAGTTGTTTGGTTAAATCAATCTGTTTTTGTAAAGTGTACATGTTTTCGATTTTACGTTGTTTTTGTCGTTCGACATCTTTTATAACCCCTTCATGTAACTTGTCTCTGTAATAATATTAAAGTAAATTAGCCATCATTGGAAATTTACTTGATTCAATACGCACCGGTCATCCTTCTGTTTGAAGTGGACATAACCTATAATTCCTAAAGAAATTGCACAAGCACCACTTAGAAATATTTTAGAAGTAGTTGACATCTATTAAGAAATAGAATATTATCATAAATTTGATTTATATGAATATTAATTGATCAGTTAATTATATAAGTAAAGACCTAAATTGAATCTCTTATATTTTTTAATTACATAAATATTATGACAGCTGGACATGAGACTCTTATTATTATGACACTTTAAAGTATCCATTAATAGATGGCAGTTCGACTGCTTTGAGTGCTATGTGCTGAATGCTTAATATCGATATCATTCGAAAAGGCTAGAACGTGGATGAATTTAATTTTCTTGAAGCGGCTTTCATAAAATAATTCTACAGATATTTTTGATAGTATATATTTCTGCAGTAAAACAAGACGGAATTAACTTTTTGACGTGAATACGTCTTTAAATTTACTTACATCTCAGAGAGAGGCAATTCAAAAAACTTATGATAACAAAATCGGGGAACATATTTTAATGCTGCTGCTATATATGTATCTATCATCTTCATCCAACATTTAATTACACCATTTGATAGCTAAAATATCAAAGAATTCGTTACGTTGAGTGAGGACTGTAACGCATCGCTTGCGATGGAGGGGGAAGCACCGCCATTTTCTTTATAGTATTATAATTTATTTTTTTAGTAAATTAATTAATTTTTAATACTCTTAAAAATATTTTTCATATAGACGGTAATATTATTATAGCTACATAGATGGTAGATTGAAGATGGTAGGTGGTAAATGGTAAACGTTTGGGTTTATTAACGGCTGACATGGAGGTTTATGAGAATTACCAGCCTCGTGATAATTTTCATAAGCCTCAAAATTTATTTTTGTTAACGTGGTCGTTCTCAAAATTACTGCCACCACACCTGAAAAGCAATGTGATAACTACGCTTAAATATATTTTATTATTTTATTTTTTATTTACTATAACTAAAAATTTTCACGCATACAGTGTCCACCAATGCTGTGCCGTAGTGGTGGAACCTTTACTTTTTACTTAAATTTCACAACAAAAAAATGATATACACATTTATTCACCGTACGACCTTTCTAGTTTTTAATGCGTGTGATTCGCGTGAAAGAATCTAAACAACTGACGCTTTCAACATGGCCGTTGTTTCTTATTACACGAACAAGACGCCCGATCCACCATCTGACGGTCGGTTCCGACTGTAATACAAACGAAAACGGCTAATAAGGGTATGCGTATCTGGCTTATTAATTTTGTAAGGAATATGTTGCCACAGGCGGGACATGGAAGATGGTAAATTGTAGCTGGTCTCGATGGTAGATGCTAGATGGAAGATGGTAGATGGAAGATTGTAGATGGAAGATGGTAGGTGGTAGATTGTAGTTGGTCTCGATGTATCCTGTATGTCATTTGTTTTGTATTTTTAGAATCACAAACCTAGCGTTAATAAAGTTATAACACAACTAATATTTGTTTTTACTTGATTTCTTTCCTGAACCCGACGAACGTTAATACACTTCTAACTTTGTAATACACTTTTAACTTGCTAAGTGAGCTTAATCTTTCTTCTAACCAGAAATCTCGATTTATCGCGTGGGCCATTTCCTTCAAAAAACATTGTACGTATCACATCATATGTCAGACACCCACTTTTTTATGTTTTTTAGTAATTACCGAAAGTGTATACCAACTTAAAAATAAATTATATGAGTTATTACTGAAAAAATTACTAAAAAAGAAAACAAATGTAATTCCGTCATGTTTTATTGCAGAAATATTAAAAACAATTTCTGCAGAATTTTCTTATGGAAGCAACTTTAATGTTAAGCTCACGATCAAATCAGATAGAGCAATGGTGTTAATACGGTACGGTAAGGGTAGGGTGACTAGGTTTTACAAATTTTAAAACAATATAAAAATTCAAAATGATCTATTAAAAAGGTGTACCCTGTCATTTATCAAAAAATTCTTCGAAATTGCCTCAAAAGAAATTTCGATATTATTTTCTTTATATTTAACTTTTAGTAGTTTAACTTTAAAAAGGTATTTTTCATTACTATATCTGCTTTTGCTAGAAACTCTTTTTTTAATTTGGGAGCACCCATAAAGTAGCTACATATCATTTTTATATTAGTTTTTATAATCATTACATTTTCTAATGATGGACCAGATCGACAGTCTTTCTTTCAATAATTACTAATAAAACTAAAAATTGTTTCACAGTCAGAATTAGTTCCTGGCAAACATAAATAAAGCTCATGGACTCTTTTTCGCGCTATACTTTGTTAATCTGTGTGTAGGGTTAATTGAAGACAGTTGGTATACCAACCTCCTATAGGAGGTTTTGTTTGCAATGAATGAAGGAACCAAATCTATGTTAAGTCTGCAGAAAAATTAGTAACGTGGTATATTTTCGATTTCGAATTTTCTCAGAAAAGTATTTTCTGTTGTCGATTTTTATTATATGTATAGAGTTGGATTTAGACTGTGTGCCTCCGGTCGATTTTTTTGTCTTAATTGTCGACTTTTTATGTCAACGTTACATTTCGCTATTACTCACTTGACGGCGGTCGAAAAGACTCATCGTGAACTTGCTTTTCAGTTATAATTTAACCCTGACGTCAAACAAAAATATAAATAAGCCGCTGTAATTATTTTTTTTATTGTTGTGTTTTAATATAGTTTTTTTTTTGTTAATTACCGTCGGAAAACTGAACTGTGGCAGTTCACGAATTCGTGGCGAATTTATAAATGTGAAAAGCACAGAATATATTGTATACTAACACCATCTAAGATTAATTAACAGAACTATACAATTATTTAGAAAAGACAAAAATTTAGCCAAAAAAATCGGCCTGAGGCACACAGTCTCAAATTAATTTGTTATTTAATTTAAAAAGAGTATATTTTGGCCGTTTTGCTGCAAAAAAGAGTCAAGAGTAAATATTATATTAAAAGAGTATTATACTCTTCAAAAGAGTATATCTGGTCACCCTAGGTTCGGGCATATAAAGACCGATTATTATTATTATAAGAATCATTCCGTTTGGCAACGGAACAATTAGATTACTCGTGTAATATATATGACATATCACATAAACTATTTTAAATCTAGAGTGTGTTTAAAAAGAGAAAAAAATTAAGACATGTATGGAGAAAGGTAACTGGCACCGTTGTAATAGTGATACCGGCTAAATTTTACAATTTTATTTTATTGAGTGATTTTAATTGAGTTAATCTCTTTCGATTAAATATATGTACATAATTTAATTTCATATTCGTATATATCATGGTTGGTGTTTCTGATTTTGATTGAGCTTGATCGATTTACACGAGTTGGTATAATTTCGATCTGATTCAAGTTTGACGTTTAATTAAGACCATAATACATATTCACGTTTTATAATCGTTTTACATTTTGTTATCATTCATTCGTATATATTTAATAATGTTTTAGCAACATTTTTGGCCAATCTAAACCCAATGAACGCTATGAAACCGTCGCTTGTTGCTTGATTTGTCCTAATATCTATCAAATTATTTTGGGTTATAAAATATTCCCGTTAATGTTCATGACTTAGTTGTAATTTTTGCACATTTGTTGATTTGAAGAATCACTTGATGTCGAGATTTTGGAAAGAGCGCAGCGAAATAAAAACTTATAATTGGACAATTGTTTTAAACTTTATATTAGATATATAAATATTTGAGGAAATCCTACAAATTTCGGGGCTCAACCGGAATTGGATACTAGTTAAAACGAGAGATTGTTTACTAGTTAAAACGAGGGATCGTAGATTGGTTACAACGAGGGATTTAAATACCTACGCAATCTAAATACAACTTCGCATTTTCGTTCGAGGTCTTCAAGGATTTCACGCTTGATCGATTGAGTTCACACCGATAGATAAACGAATTGATCCAACTATTTTTTAAGTGTTCGAACTTTAGTGAAGAGTCCCACTGCAAATATTGCTTTTCAAGATATGGTATCAAGAAACATTAACATTAAGAAAGTTGTAAATGTCCTAGGCTATAAAATCGAATCACTAATCGATACAGGCGCAGATATTACCATGATGTTAGATGGAGAATATGTTAGAATAGGCTCGCCAAAGTTAATAGAAATTCCAATACAAGTATCGGGAATTACTAAAAACCGTATAAAAACTAAAGGGTACTTTAATTCAACCATTCTAATTCACGATGAATGTTTCACAGCCAAAATTCATGTAGTCCTAAAGTCGATGATAAGTAACAGAATGATCATAGGCAACGATGTTCTTGTCGGGACTGAAATCATGCTGGGGAAAGATGACATTAGAATCAGACGTACATTTCCATTCTCGTTTTTGTCATTGGAAGTCGATGAAAATCTAATCGTTGGGAATAAAGACTTCATTCCTATTATAGAAAATTTAATTAGCCAATATAAACCAAAATCTCAAAAATGTTCGCCGATCACAATGAAAATAATTTTAAAAGTTGAAACGCCGATTTTGCCTTGCTCCAGCCGAAAAAGAAATCGTTGACTAGCAGATTAATGAGTGATTAGATAAGGGTATAGTAAGCCCAAGCAAATCGAAGTTTGTCAACCCTGTAGTTCTCGCTAATAAAAAAGAGACCAAGCGACTTTGTGAACAGCCAATGACATTATAATAGCCGGAGCTATAAGCGGAGCATTGGAAGACGCATTCTTTGAAGAAAGAAACAAAATAAGAGAAGACGCAAGACAGCAAATATTAAAAATTCAAGAAGGAAACAAGAGGACATACAATAAAAAAAGACGACCACCTACAAAAGATAACATCGGGGATCTCGTTGCTATAAAGAGAACACAATTCGTAGCTGGGAGTAAGATTGCATCCAAGTTCCTAGGACCATAAAAAGTGGATAAAGTTGGGGACAACGAAAGATATGATGTGTCGAAAGCTGGGACGCATGAAGGCCCAGTCAATACGAGTACAAGCGCCAATAACATGAAAATGTGGGTGCCCACCTCGAATCAGACGACGAAGAAGACGAATCCTCTTCTCTTTTTGAAGAAGATCAATAGAATCACCCAGCAACGACGAATTCAACAACGATGAAATGAGCAACTACGAACTTAGCAACGACGAATCCAGCAACGACGAATCCAACAACGATAATATGAGCAACGATAATATGAGCAACGATGAGTGCAACAGTAACCGATTCAGCATTGGTGTAACGTTCAAACACTATTTTTACGAACGCCGAGGCGGCGATTGTTCAGAATGGCCGAATATGTGGGAATTCCCTGTAATCTTTTTTGTCTATCAAATTATTTTGGGTTATAAAATATTCCCGTTAATGTATCATGACTTAGTTGTAATTTTTGCACATTTTTTGATTTAAAGTAAAAACGACCCTTGTGGAGCGCCACAATTTACTGTTACATGACGGCTCAAAGAACAGTCAACATTTAAAACAAGTTTCCTAAATCCAAACTCCCAAAAATAAAAAGAGAACCAATTGTGGACTGTATATTTTATAATTTCTTTATTTTTATTTATTTAATTCTTCTATTTAGCTGAAGATTTTTTTTTGTTGTTTAGTTGGTGTGTGATCCCAATGACGGTCCAATTTTTACTGCCTCATCTATGTCGTGTTACCAAGAACTTGTTTTGTTTAATTTTTTGTTTCATAATTTGGAGACTTAATTATTTTTATACAATTACATAGAACAACATGTATATGTACTGCAATAAATATACTATCGACCGATTGGCAGTACAATACCAGTATACAGACAATAATACAATATAAGGTAACACAAAATAATCGGTGGCATACAAGTTTTGACCTACACAAAAAATAAATTAACATTACTACGTAAATAACATGTTTCTTACTTTTTAGGAGCAAGTCAAACTGGAAAGTGATGAAAGAGGCAAAACATAAACAAACAGCATTCACTTCAGCATCTGTGATGATATAGCATCGATTTCATCACTTATTTAAAATTTGTCACTAACCTAAACGACTTTGAAAGGCACTTGTCTGGATTTAATATTTGTCAGGAACACCGCCGTTTATACTATCGGCCAATACTTATACATAGTAAATCACCCGACAAGCTTATAGTCAATTTAAATTAAGGCCCGTATTCCCTTAGTCGAGCCGTTTCATTCGAAGTGGAAGTGTTAAAATTGTTCGTTTAAAATTGTATTTTCTTAGTCGGCTAAGGTAACGCGTGCGATGTCTTCAAAAAAATAAAACCATCAAATAATTTGCTCAAAATTTGACAAACTGTTCTCTTTAAAAAAACTCTTTAAAAAAAATAATTATTATAATATTCTTTGAATATGGTAGTCAAAACCTTCTATAATAAAAGCCGAATTCATCCAATACTTATAGGCGGTAAAAATTCTAAATTTTTTAAAGTATAAGTAAGATATGAAAACTATAGCTGTGTTGCTTTCACAAAGCCGAAAAAGTTTACAACAACAATTGCATTGTATAAAGCCGAATCGGCTTTATGTGTACATTTTTAGATTTAGGGGAAATAAAACCATTTTATAGTTACAGTGTTCACACCACAAGCGGTAATTTTTTTAATTTTTTTATTTAAAATTGTATTAAAAATTACAGAAATTATCCTCACATCACACGATTCTTGTATATAAAAAAATTTGACATAAATGCATATAAAAAAAATTAGACATAAATGTTTTATTTTACCTATACAGAGAAAAATTAAAATGCATAAAGCTAAAAGCTGTTGCATTGAGATATTAAAGTAAAACTAGCTTAGCTTTACGAAAGCAACACAGCTTATGAAGAGAAATTCGATTAATATTAGTGTAAGTTATTCATTGCAATTGCCATAGCAACTAAATAATTCACAAAATTGTTATATGAGTTATGAAAACCAAATAGAGAATTTTATATGATTTATTTATTTAGTCGCGTGTACTACACGAAGTTTGCTTTTAATATAGACGGTTTTGATTGTATGAATCGGGAAAATAAAAAAACACGAATTTTAGAGTCCCACAATAAAGGGCATTATTTATAATTTCTAGATGTTTTTATAACTCAATTTTTAATCGTATAGGTGATGCAAGTTATGCCTTGAAATTATATTAAATGACATCCTTTAAAGTTTCAGTAGATTGATCTCAAAAACGGATATTAAATACTTACCACCGAGGCACTCAAAAGCCAGACAAATTTTAGAGAACCATTGGCTTACTTAAAAACCGGTAACGCTGTTTAGTAAATAGACTTCAATAAAGCCGAAAAAGCGGCACAAATAGTCAACACTGCGCAGTTAATGAATTCAATTTGTTAAAAATTCAAGAACATAGAAAAATATAAAAAAAATCATATTTTTGAACTAACTACTCTTCACTTTTAATGACATTATCATTTATCATAGATTATAAGTTAACCTAACTACTCGTCATGTGAAGGCCAATTTACTCTCCTTATATTTAATTAGCCGTAAGTTTAATTTCTTTAAAGTTGTTTTTTTATCGAGTTGAATTTGTCGCCAAACTTGAAACTTTTTTGAGCTTTATAGATTTTCTGGCGAACTGTCTAACGGATCAGAAACTGACAAATGTTCACTTGATGAATCTATATCTATAGCAATAGATAGCAGGCCAAAACTTCTGTTTTTTTGTATTTGAGAATATTATATCAAAGTTCATTAATCTGATAATGCTTTCTTCCAGCAGAGAAACCGTTAGCGCAGGCGGCATGATCCAACTTTTTTTAAACCTCTTTTTATTGTGGGTCATTTTTGAAATTTCAACACCTACAATTTTAACTAATTGTATTTTATTGCTGTAACAAATTTTGTTAGTTTTTGCCCGAAAATTACTGATGGCTCTGAAAATATTAATTAATTAATTCATAATATAATAATACAATTTCGGCAAGCCGCAGGCTGTAATAAATTGGATTAATTTTTGCTTGAAATTTACAATTAATTAATTTATTACATTTATAAAGATATGAAATAATAAAAATTATAAAATAAATTTTATGAAATTTGATTAAACATTACAAACCAATTGAATTAACCGCTTTACGACAAATGCGTCATATAATCGCCGAAAATCTAATTTATATACACTTTATTTGACACAAAACTTTAAAATTTATACAAATTAGATTTTTAGAAAATTTGATTAAATATCATAAAATGTCACCGTCGCAAAATAGCAATATTTTCAGAATTTCAATCACTATTCCGAATCACTGCATTTCATTTATGTGAAAAAAGCAATATAATTGCAAATTTTATAATAAAATTTTAAAACACATCCTAAAATGAAAACTAGTTGTATATTAAATGGATAAAACTTACATAAAAGAACTATTACTTTTTGCCACGCTGAACTTCCTAGAGGTCCCAACGCATTTAATTTATAGGTAAAATCATTCAATGGGGAGAGATACGTTTCCCAAAAAACACTTTCCCAAAAGTTTTTCCTAAAACGAATTTGCCCAAAAAAAAAAAACGTTTGCTCAAACTCATCACCCTGAAAGGTGAAATACCCAAAAATATCGTTTATCAATATACATACTTATGTGAGTGTTAGAAAAAATCAGCTGTATAGGCAAAGTTGATGCCTTACTGAGATCGTTTGCAAGATCTTTCAGACAATTACAATTGATGATCGTTGTAGGTCGTCAGCCTAACGAACGATTTTACAAGCAATTGGCGTTGTGATCAGCGGCGGAGATCGAACTCAGGAGTGCGGTGTGTTTAGTGCGGTGCATAATGTGGAAGTTTGTTGGTTCGTTGTTATTCAGCACATAATTATGTCCAAACTATAGAAAGCTATCTTTCGCGACAAAGGATCGACGTATTTCAACAGTTCCTTATAAAAAGCGGGAATTTCATCAGCCTGGAGAAACACTAATGCTCGGATCATTCGGATCTGGATCATTTCGGACAGTCGTTAGTTAAGCGCGCGGTGCCTTGAACGTAGCCTTTTTCAAAATCCTTATAATTTTCCTTGTAATCACAGTTGAGTGTTCGTTGGTAATGTTGGCCGTCTCTTTTAATTTATTAGTTGCGAATCGTACAGGCAAGTCGTTCGCAGTCATATCATGCGTATCTTGATTTGGTTGATTGATTGATTTTGAATGTACTGCCAAGCATTAAGCAGGATATCCCGGAAAGCGCCGAGCCCACAGTACACCCGTTTTTACATTTACTTGGAAGGATATGGAAGGATACTAGTTAAATTATTGAGATCGACCCGGTTACAGACACCTTGGCGGCCAATAGTTAGTAAGTTTTTGTGGGTTAGGGAAAGGAAAAGTATGTTAGTTATGACATAATTGGTCCGATTTCCCGGTAGCCAATATTCAAACTACTGTTAGTGTAAGACAATCACATTTTTGTTGTTCTGCTCTGCATTCTGCCATCTCTTATCAGCAACTCCAGTATGCCGCCATTCAACTGTAATCTGCAATGGTACCCTAAAAACAGAATCTATTAATTAACTAATTGGTCTTAGCTGTAGGCTGTAATAAATTGAATTAATTTTTAATCTGAAATTACAAATTCATTAATTCTTAATATAATAACATAATTATATAATAATATAATTCCTAATATGCTGTAATAAATTGTTAGTTTTTGCCCGAAAATTAATAATTACTCTGAAACTAATTATTAATTATTAATTAATTCATAATATAATAATATTATTTCTGCAAGCCACAGGCTGTAATAAATTGAGTTAGTTTTTGCCTGAAATTTACAATTGATTAATTTTTTTACATTTATAAAAATATGAAATTATAAAAATTATAAAATAATATAAATTAGATTTTATAAATTTGATTAAACATTACAAATTAATTGGATTAACCGTTTTACGACCAATACGTCATATAATCACTGAAAATCTAATTTATACATCTTATAAATATAAATATACCTTATAAGAAGAAAATAATATAATAATATAGTTATAATAATACAGGTAAAGTATAAACTGCCTCAACAATTTGGTGATGAACCAAATTTAGAAATTTAAAATCCTAAAATGTCTAAAGAAAGGGGGTCTAAAAGAAATAAAATTCCTAAGGAAGGCTACGCTTGTGCAAAGAGACCCTCTGAGTACAGGAAAATCTGTTCTAAGTGAGATAAACAGTAAGTAAGAGAAATAAAAATTAGTGTCAAAACTGTACACAGACGACTTTGTGAAGCGAATGTAAAAAGAAGCCATTTATAAGCCAGAAGAATAATAAAATAAAAAAAAATAAAAAAAAGAATAAAAAAACCGGCTAAACTTTGTTCGTACCTATTTAGTGAAACCTGCTGAGTTCTGGCGGATAATATTATGAAACAACGAATCATTCTTTTCTTTAGATGGAAGCTACGGAAAGAAATATTTTTTATTCGACACCTCAATAAAGAGACTTTCGTAGCATAACAATGCCAACTCGGCACAGCGGAGGAGGCGAAGTAATGGTTTGGGGTGTTTTAGCTATAATGACATAGAAGATCTCACAGTGCTGCCGGAAAAAGTTACTTCAAGCACATATTTGGTGGCCCTTAATGAATATGCAATGGTTTCCGGGTGTAAATTGATAAGTTAATACATTTTTTTCATGTAACGGCTGGTGGCTATTTGCAATTTAATATCAATTCATCAAACATGATACTCCAGCCAACAATTTATAAACCACATAATTCAGCCACCAATCACAATCAAAATCCTGTCCTACTACTATATCGATACCTCGGGCCAACTGCCCATCCTCAAAACCCCCTAATTATCAGAAAGAAAATAAAAAACAAAAATTATACAGACCAAGATAAAAAACCCAACTTTAACATATAAAACACGAAACAAACAAAACCCACATAAAAAACTGTAAATAAATACAAATAACACAAAATATAGTTATGCAGAAATAAAAAACACACTAAAAAACAAACAAATTTTTCCCATACATTACAAAAACAAACAAATATAATTAACATCAGTTGTACCGAGACGTCCGCACATGAATAAAAGACCACTCTCCCAAAAAACAAGCCAAAAACCACGCCACAATCCCAAGTATACAATGAAACAAAAAACCCATACAAAATCACACGAACACAAATAGACACTGCACACCAACACTGCCAACAAATGGATCACAAAAAATAAACAATAATGCCCCATACTCACACACACACACACACACACACACACACACACACACACACACACACACACACACACACACACACACACACACACACACACACACACACACACACACACACACACACACACACACACACACACACACACACACACACACACACACACACACACACACACACACACACACACACACACACACACACACACACACACACACACACACACACACACACACACACACACACACACACACACACACACACACACACACACACACACACACACACACACACACACACACACACACACACACACACACACACACACACACACACACACACACACACACACACTCACACACACACACACACACAAACAAACACATACACATACACATACACATATACATACACATACACAAACACAAACACACACACACACACACACACCAATGCAAAATCACAATGACGCGATCACACACTTCATGACCCATACAACACTATACCTCAATCATCCAAAACACTGCACATACCCTATACAAACGAAAACACATGAACAATGCAGCTGCACTAAAAAAGTTCCGACCGTTATTGATATATACCACTAATAGCTTGTCAATAATAGTCAGAACCCTCCCAGCACAACAGCACTGCCCACGTGTTCCCGCCTAAACCACACATGTACAATATTTTAGATAACAAAAACAATACTATATATAGGTCACAAAACTTATGATAACGTCACTATGGCCCCGCACCGGCGTATTTATGAAGACAAGATACCGTCATCCATCCTTCACGATCCACCCGCTAGCAATGTCGATGTACACCACATATCTACGCTCATATGATCCTGCATCAATCCTTCACCCCGCTACACACTCAAAATTACGGCGCGAATTCTTAACTTGTTTTCCCGAAGTAAACAATCTTTCCATTCATATGCAGACAACTCATAAAACAAATCAATTATTTCCTAATACGTCGTCTGCATAACCACACCTTGTGCCATCCATACTCACATACAACCCCCCATGTAAGTTTTATCCATCCAATGTTCCATACATCAAACTAAGTCTTCCATTCTAGTCTGTACAAACCAGCAAAAAATCCTGAAGATGGGCTAGCCCGAAACATCGATAGAATTACAAAACAAAACCTTGATTATGATTCGTAACCAAAATATACTGTCCATAAACCATTGGCCGGAACAACACGTTCAATGTACTAACATTAAATCGCAAATTGATAAGAACACACTTATTACAGCAAAATAATCCTCCAATCTACAAAAGTAAATTTATAACTAAATTTATTGAACATTTGGGTCAAGTAACTATAAATATCCGATCTTTATCCTGTAGAGAATCTATGGCAAAACTAACAACAACTTCAACAACATTGCAATGATGCTACGCAACAAAATCATTCAATCATATTGACTACCCTGTCACCTATATTCCAATTTTTATATTTTGTGACTTAGAAATCGTGCATCTCTTTAGAAGGAAGCAACGGAAAATATTATTTTTATTCGACACCTCAATAAAGAAAGTTTTGTAATATAACAATGCTAATTCGGCACAGTAGAAGAGGCAAAGTAACGGCTTGAGAGTGTTTTAGCTAAAATGGCATAGTAGATCTCACAATGCTGAACGAAAAAGTTACTTCAAGCACATATTTGGAGGCCCTTAATGAATATGCAGTAGTTTTCGGATGTAAAATGATAAGAACTCCAATCCACAAAAGTAAATTTATAACTAAATTTCCTAAAGATGTGGACCAAAAAACTTTAGACTGGCCACCACAAATCGCTGAACTTAATCCTTTAGAGAATCTATGGCATTACATTAAACAAAAATAACAACAACTATTAAAAAAAACGCACAATGCAAATGTTTAACGAAATAAAACTCATTTGTGATGAAATCCTTAACCAAATTGTAGAAAACCTGATCCAATCCATGCAGTATTACCTTGAAGTTGTTAATAACAACGGTGGCAGTACCTCCTACTGAGTTTACGGGGAAAAGTGAATAAATTTGGATTAGTTTTGTAATTTTTAGTCAACTTTATCATGAGGTACAAAGAATCACGAACTACAAAGACTCCCAATCCTCCGTCTCACCAAATGAAAAATCAACAACTAACCATGACTATAAAAAAAAATAAAAAATTTTCCCTGTAGTTGTTCCATCAAGCTCATATTCCTAATGACAACTTCCACAGAACAAACCACACCATCTCTGCTCGATACAAATAATCCCAACCACGACTGTATTTGTGTTACCATGATTTTTTTTTTTTTTTTTTTTTTTTTTAACAATAAAATTAACGTTTTTTACAAATTAAAAAAAAATTAATAAAATATTATTAAACATTTTATTTTGCAATTTTATCAATGCATCGACGACGCAACTTGGTAATCACCCGTTAAATGAAGCGCATCAACAAAATAAAATCAAAATAACAAAAACAAAAACCTCAACAAATATAATAACGAAATATAAATTACATGCAAGAAGGACAGAGAAACCGAGCAATTGGCGCAGTGGTTAAAGCTGCGGTGTTTGGGATGGGAGGTACCGGGTTCGAATACCAACGGGGGAGGGTTGCAAAAGGGATTTTTCATCACTTGATTACGATCGGTGATGATGATGAACACAACTATAACCCCCCGTTGGAGTGCAGAATTCATGGGCTGAACCATCGTCCATGCCAGTTCAGGCTGGCTGGAGCAATAATGGATATTTGAAAAAACGCGAACCTGTATTCGCGCGTCCTCGATTTGGCTAGTAATGGCGTAAAGTAGGACGTTAATTAACCTCGAAAGAGTTGGGAGAGCTTCGGTTCCAAAACAGATTGTATAGAAATAAACAAACAAACAAACAAAACAAGGTCAGAGAATTAAATAAAATTTTCTCTTCTGATGAGATGTATGTATAATTTTCAACAATACAATTAATATTATCATATACTAATACAATTTATACATTAAAATAAAAACGGGAGATATGTATATAGATATTTTTAATTTCTATTTATTTTTCTCCTTCGTTCTCTATCGTTTTCCGTTTTTTCAGAGAAATTTCTATTATAACTATTTATTTAACATAAAAAATCATCAACGGTACATAAGTACCCAATTTACTGCCCCAATTTACTTAAAAATAAAAATAAAAACTGCACATTAAAAATGATGCACTGATACCTGGTCGCTGGGAAAACGACAGAGTACAAGATCCACTTTAGCACTTCAAAACCACACACGCAAGCTAATCAAACCAAAGCTAATCAAACCAAAACACAAAAAAAAACACAAAAAACAACACAACAAAAACAAAAGAAATATAAATAAAAAAAACTTATTTTAAAATTAAGGAGATCGGAAAAAACATGTCCAATCTCTTCAACGATCATCGATCGACCGCAGTCATATCATGCGTATCTTGACAATAAATTCTTCTCCATTATAAATTTTTGTGGTTATTTGGGCCTTACATTGATGGTTGCGATGATCTCCCAACCCGAATAACAACGATTTTTCTCCACGAACTTAACACCTATGTAATAACTATAACCTACATAGCACAACAAATCTTTGCTTTTGCTGAACCCAACTAAAAAATCAACGCGTTTTGGGAAATAAAAGAGGATGCGATTGCATTTTATATATTAATGACATTAAACAAACTAATTGTTGCATACTGTCATGGTTTAAAAGATCCCTAAAAATCTCAAAATGGTGAGAGTTAAATATTAATCCCAAATTAAGATTTAACCCACAGAGAATCTGATTTGACCACATACATGTATTGCAAATTTTGTCAATTTTCTTTGGACCTGCCACAATACTTGATAAAGTAAAATTTCTCGTATTTCTATTTCATAAATAATTTATTAAACATAATCAATATGGTTGTTAATGGTGGTAGTTGTGATGAGCTGGTGCGGCGCTATAATAAGCTGGGGCGTCATATTTGGCTACCAAAGGACCAGCAGCTACAATCTTTGCAACTGGAACAGCTACTTTATGTACAACTGGAGCGGCTACATATTTTTGTACTGGAACAACTGGAGCTTTATATCCTTGAAGTGGTTCACGGTGGACTGTAGCTTGGAAACCGTTATGCTCATCAGCTGTATACTCAACGGTACGTTTGAAACCATCAGCATCGATGAGGGAGTATGATCCATGGACATTATCACCATCACGATATTCTTGTTGGCTTTTAACATCACCGGTATGTTCATCATTTACGGCATAGTTAAATTCGTATTTGGCTGGGGCATCTGGATATTCTTGATGTTTGGCGTACGTTGGTACAACCACTTTTTTCACTAAAACTGGTGCAGCGGCTTGATGATATTCTGGTTGGTGGTAGTATTGTGGTTGATGATAATCAACTGCAACAGCACTGGCCGCGGCAACGAATGCGAACAAAGCTACAAACTAAAAATATTTTCAATCATTAGTAATTTTAATTAACTCAAATTTATCTGAACTTACTTTGAATACCATTTTTAATTATAGTTACAATTTTTAATTAAAGTATAAGATTATTAATCGAATGATTAGTGGTGAATGATACTTTAAACTCAAAATCATTCCATTTTTATACCTCACCAAAATATTTTTGGTGCTGGAATTATATCACTTTTTTTGTTACGTTTGACCTACACTTTTTGCTGCTACATTCATATGTGCGAATCGATAAACGAGAGTAAAACGTGGTAAAACACAATAATGAGTGTGCGGTTGGTGCACATTCCACAAATGAAATTAAACGAATTAAATTTTATTATTTATGAATGAAAGCTTTTTCTAAAAATATAAAATTTAAAACCAAATGCTGTAATAATCATATTGTCATTAGGTCTAGATATCCTACAGTGGTATTTTCTTAAAGACGTGAGTGTAACAACGTACGTTTTGATTTGAAAAAAAAAACACATGCAGTTTGATTGATTGTGTGGCAATGACCTGTAAAATCGAAATAATTTCTACTGTGCGTTTAGTTCGCACATGTGTTATACAATGGTAAATATGTTGATCTAAATTTTTTGTCTACTTAGGTAATATGTATAACCAACAAAGTATCATTACTTTCTTCGGTTGGAGTAAATTTCGTAATATAGAAAAAAAGCATAAAAAATAAAGAGTACGACCTTGAAGTGATTGTGCCCCGAAGGTAGACTGATTTATGCTGTTGCTATAATAAAATATTCTTACTTGTGATTAAAAGTAAATGTTCGCGGTAGATTGAATATTTGACAGTACTTAGTAATGAATAAACTATTTTAGTAAGAAATTTTAGTGATCGTAGATCAGACAAGTCAAATTAAATATTTAATAAATGTTTTAAATGTTTAATCTGCCATGGCCGGTGATAGACTATTTTTCACCGGGTGTAATTTTTAAAAGTGGCACAACTATTATATGCATGTTATATGGTATGTTTATATGTATATTATGTGGTATGTTTTTATTGTTTATAATTGATGATACAATAATTCTACTAGAAAATTAAATAACTGATTGTACCTAATGTCGGAATGGCTCATAATTCAAAACTGCATTTATAAATCTAAAAATTAAAATATAAGTTAATTAAAAAATAGATTTTTAAAAACTTAAATTTGGCACAATATTAGTTCTACGCGCCTATATATTAGCAAAATCATATATTAAGGTACAATATAGTCCTTATTTTTAAGAAGTTCATTATATTGATAATGTTGCTAATCCTACTAGTTTTTCTTTTGACATAGTAGTTCTGAGATTGTTTTTAATAATTTTTAATTTTGAAGCCGCTTTCATAGACAAATTCTGCAAAAAATTGTAGTAATATTTCTACGGGAAAACATGACGAGATTTACTATTGTTTATCTTTTTTAGTAATAAATAATAAAATTTAATTTTAAGTTGGTATACACTTTCGGAAATAAACTAAAAAAGATAAACAATCCAGTTAACAATAACTAATAGGCTTGAAAAGGTCCCTTTTTCGGAAGTTACTGTTAGAGGTATCGTTATTAAAATTTTTCGACCTTTTATACTATATTATAGATAAATATCATTACCAATAAGTAAGATGTTTCTCTGACTTTAAACAATTATTGCGTAAATTGTTGAAAGAACCAACGAAATTAATTGCAAACAGTTAAAAATATCGTCGTGTTTTGAAATTTGTTTAAATCACTGTAACAGATTGTGCACATGATCTAAAATTTCAAAATAAAATTTCAACTTTAAACCTCTGTTCTTGATGTAGTACAAAGTGTTAAAGCAGAGGAAAAAATAAATGAAGCACAACATAATTTGTGCTAATTATAGCCCAATGTTCTTAGCACGGAAAACCTTGTAAGCCTTAATTACTTCTTAAATCATTAAAAAATAAATTTAGTAGAGCATGTTAACAGATGCAGTAATGCAAATTGAAGGGTTTTTGTAAATGTTTTGCGGGGCCTTGGTAATAAACTCGAATTTTAATATTTAATTTCCTTTAAATTTGGCAGATTGTCGCATCAATGAGTTCTTATCGTTTCCACTAAAGCTTCAAATAAATCAAATAAATGCAATATTAATGGTTGCTTAACGGACATTTTTTATTTAATTCATACTTAATTTAAAATTTTATTATCTTTTTCTTTTTTTAAAACTAATACCATGTAATGGTGTAAACATAGTATTAACTTATGAAACTTTTTACAGTTTAACGACTAAACAAAATATTTTTCTATTTTGACTATAAACTTTTCAAGTTAAACGAACCAACGAATAAAAACTAACCAATAAAATTTAATTTAAATATACTCAAATAACTTAACGAATATTTACCGAAACCTATTAAAAATGCAACTTATAATAGTTTTTGAAAGTAAATTAACGAATCATGAATACGAATCACTTTTTACATTTTAAGTATATTTAGTTAAAGAACTTAAAGGTGTGGAAAATTACCATTTAGAAGCCATATATTATTTTAAAATAATATATGGCTAATCCAAAGATTTCAGCAAACGAGAACAGCAAAAACATTGAAAATATTTACCGAAATTAACAAAAAAAAACAATTTTAAAGTTAATGTTACTTTTTAGCATTTTTATTTGATTGTTTTTATAATTCGATCGCCGCAATTACGGCATCATGATAACTGAAGTAACTAACGTATTTTGCAAGTCATTGCAAGTTTAGTACTCTTTGTGATAGTAAACAGCGTATTATAGCAAAGATCGATTTCTAACGTATTTTTCATAAATTATAGAAACACTTCATTTTCGGGCTTTGCGCAATATCTATGATAAAATCACCAGCCATAATCATCGGTAAATCCTTTAGATGTGATATGTCGTTTCCGCAAATTTTCTCGTATATATGCTGCTAAATTCAAAACCAAGAATGTTCGAATGTCCGCTATAGGAATATTTGGATTCAAATATACAGAAACCACTATGCACTTTTCATTATGAATAACTACCTCTACAATACATGTCTCCAATTTCAATTATAATTGAACGGCTACTACCTAGTATTGAATTTGTTTACAATTTCGAGAACTTTTACATTGGAATCCATCTAATTCAACAACATTATCATCATCCATCCAAGTCTCTGTGCAAAGAGTAATCGCAATGCCATTTAGAACAATATCCGTTGATATATCTTTACAATGCACTGGTAAGCTTTGTACATTAACGAATGCTATACTAGACTCATTATCCACAATTATTTCCATGTTAGTTATAAACAATACACTTAGGTCTGTAATTCTTGAAAGCGCGCTTGTCATACGATTTCATTGTATGTCGCGCCTTGAGATTTATAAATCGATACAGCAGCACTTTCTACCAGCGTAAATTTAATTCGTTCAACTTTTGATTTCGTGCTGTAATCGAAGCACTGCACTTAATAATGGGTGTCATCGAATTTTCTTGAATATGACCTGTATATTTTAATCTAAGCGCACGACCAATTCTTGGGTCTGTAAATTCTAAGCACAGACGATGAAAAGTATTGTCTGACTGATATTCAATATAATGAAGAAATATACGTGTATTCGTAGGAAGGAAATCCTCAAACTAACAAACTTTTCTTTTGTAACGTCTCCTTTTCTAACGCAAGGAACGTAAAGTACTTTTCATACCGACGACTTCGAATTTGAACTTTAAAAATGAAAATATTTTAAATGCATTTAAACTATAAAAATTAGGTTTATTCGATTAAAAATGTCAAGTTTTATTTAAATAAATCAAAATAGTTATAAAGTTAATTTGTTTTATGTTATAAATATAGGAAAATAAAAATACAGTACAATGAAGTTAGCTGTAAAGCAAGTGCAATACGTACCACATCTCGACTTTAACAATTTGTAGTTTTCCAAAGCCAAAGTCGGAGTCGTCGGTATGAAAACTACCTAACGCATTTTTGTGACATATTTTTTTAACACTTTTTTATAGTTAGCGTGCCGTAAAACTTTTTTCAATGTTAATATAATAGCAGTTGGTATGAAAAATACAAAATACAAACTAATGCTGATAAGTTTTAACACGCATTAAGAATTAAGCTTGAAAAACTAATTAAACGTGTTTATGAAGCTAGTGATGGATTTAATTTCAATTGGAAATACCATTGTAACTTAACATAATTTTAAACTGAAATTGTTTATTCACTTGATAGGTTCTCATCTTAAACTACGAAGGCTCCGGGCATATTGTAAGGTTAATTAACAATTATAAAATCATAAAAGCTACCTGTAATAGAGAATAAATTTTTAGCAAGGTCGTACAAACTTTGCTGAATTATTCGGAAACCGTAAAAATATCAAATGTTTTTTTTTTTTAACTCAATAGATTGCTAGCAATTTGGATAAAAAGTCTTGCACATCGAGCTTAAGTTTTAACAGTTTAAGCATACAAAAAGAACATAAGAATGATAAATTTCGTATGTCAATATGGCATTCGAAACAAAAAAATATATAATGTATACTGGTTATTGCATGCCAGTACAAAGCGAAACAATGATATATGTTTAATTATGTATCTATCCTTGTTTCACATTGTTTTGTATTTCAGGCGCAAGCAGTTATGCGGATCAAAAATGTAAAAATTATCCGTATACTAACCAATCAAATCAAGACATCTAAACCATGTGTATCGTTTCACCAATCAAATCATACGATTGGTAGAAAATCAGCAATCCAAGCTACACAAATTTAAAACATTTTTATCTCTATTTTTACTTTGATTTTATTCTGCAACGCAACATTTTATCCGTAAAAGTGTGTTTTGATTGGTGAAGCGAGTCACGTAGTTTAGATGGGTTGATTTGATTGATTAGTATGCGAATGGTTTTTATATTTCTGATCCTCATACATGCTTGCGCCTCGTAAGAGATTTTTATTTTCGGTGGTGTTTTTCCTTTGTGATTACTGATTACTACTGTAGACGGGGTAGACGAATGCGGATGTATTATGATTTAATTTTTTTTTTAAACAAGAAAAAATCACGAATCTATTTGATCATAAAAAAATAAAATTTCGTAAATAATCAAATAATATGTCTGTAAACAACACTATAAATTATATCATTGTATTGTATTCATGAAGTGCTAGCGAATTATATGAATTTGCATGAAATATTTGGTTCGAAGTATAAAGAAAATGTGTACGTACGAATTAGAAAATTTAAAAACAAAACAAAAAAGTAAAAACAAAAAAATTAACATCACGAATTTGACCGAAAAAAATGTGAAAACTGATACAATTTATTTTGTTTTTTATGTTTATTTAACACAAAAATAAAAAATTAAATCATAGTTGCATTGCATAGTTCAAAACCAACACAAAAATAGCAAAACAATTTTTTTTCTATAACCATTTTGTTACTTACATCATAGCCGTCTTTAATATCTTTTAAGAAGCGTGCATGTTTCCGTCGTACGCAAATACATATTAAAAAATATTTCCTATTGAATATATTAGTGCGCCAAAAATTCATATGAAAAAAATTGTAGTTTTGTTTTGAATGGTTTTAAATAATCCACACCACCATAACATCATATAAGTTTGAGCATATTATAACACTCGTAGTGAGAGCGTATTATTTTATATTCTCTATTTAAAAACAAACCGTTGATTGATTGATTGATTGATGAGACTGTGATACCAAGCCCTTGTCAAGTGTTCCGGTTAACGCCGGTCCTATTCCCACAACCATTTTACATTTAACAAACGGAAGGATAGGGGGGATTTTCATGTATTTATATATATATATATATATATATATATATATATATATATATATATATATATATATATATATATATAAATATATATATATATATATATATATATATATATATATATATATATATATATATATATATATATAAATATATAAATATATATATATATATATATATATATATATATATTTATATATATATATATATATATATATATATATATATATATATATATATATATATATATATATTTGCATGCATGATAGAAACGACCCGGTTTCAGACACCTCATGATCATTACGGCACAATTCTATTTTATTTTTGTGGTGTAGGGAAAAAAAAGGTATGTCAATAATGACAGAATTGATCTGGTTTCTCGATAACCAATACTCAAACTACTGTTAGCATAAGACAATCACAATTTTATTGAACTACTCTGCATTCTGTCATCTCTTATCAGCAACTCCAGTGTGCCATCATTTGTAATCTACAAAATTCCTTAAAACAAAATCTATTGTAATTGGGCTAATTTCTCCAAGCCGCAGACTGTAATAAATTAAATTAATTTTCACCTGAAAATTATAAATAATTAATCCATAATATAATAACATAATAATATAATAATATAATGTCTACAAGCCATATGCTGTATTAAATTGAATTAGTTTTTTCCTGAAATTTCCAATTAATTAATTTATTATATCATTATAAATATAAAATTATAAAAATTATAATATAAATTAGATTTAAAAAAAAAATAAATAAACATTACAAATCAATTGAATTAACCGTTTTATGACTAATACGTCCATTCTCTGTTTAAAAACAAACAGTTGGAATAAAACAAAAAAATTACAAGTTCGCTCATTTTTTTATTTCCTCTTTAATTTGCTGTTTTGTTATTGTTTTGTAGTTTGCTGTTTGATATATAAACGTGACATAATCGCCACATCCACATTCGTCTACCTCTACAGTAGTAATGAGAAAGGAAAAACAAAACCAAACAATAATTAAAAATATGTTGTTGTTTCGCTTTGTACTGGCATGTAATAACCAGTATACCAGTAAACCATTATACATTTTTTTTATTTCGAATGCCATATTAATATACGAAATTTATCATTCCTATGTTTTTTTCTATGGTTTAAGTTTATGGTTTAACAATCCTAAACCAATCCAATTCTAATAACAAAAAAATTTAATTCGTGGTGCAAAATTAAAACTGTGTACCGATAAAATGAAACAAAGTAAGGTAATTTTTTAGTATATGTATTTCGTCTAAACTGGTGCACTATTTTTGATTGGAAATGCCATCACCAAAGTCGTTCTGAATCTCTTTTAAATAGCCAGCATGCTCCCGCCGTTCGCAGATACATATTAAAAAATACAACCCATTTGTATTAAATTTAAAATTGATTAAAAGTCTTAGGACAATTATGTTGTTTAGTGAAAGTTGTGTGCCGCCCCATAATTTTGGCGCCCGGTTTTACTGCACCATATAGTATAGCGGCGATCTTGTGTGCTGCAGAGTTTGCTGGCTTGTTTCTGTTATCTTTATTTATAACTTCAGACAACATATATTTTGAATGAAGTTTAATTGATAACAACAATATCAATGTTTCGTTTGTTTTGAACTCGCAATCGAGCTAATTTTCTAGGAGTTTCTTTTTTTTTTAAGGCTGGACCATCTTACTCTTTTTGGGGCTATTGTTTTCTTTTTCATTCATGATTTGCCAAAGTCTTCGCTTCTTTTCAAAATTATTGCTGGTCTTCTGATTTTCTGGCGAATTTACTACAGAGGCTAATGGACTATTTAGAACGAAAATGTCTCGCACGTTGTAGATACTAATAGAAGGTTCAATGATTTCTACGATAAAAGTTATAAAGTCTACTAACACAAATCAAAGCATTGGTAAACTACAAGTTGGTAGCATCGATAAATGATGATTTAGATAATTTGTTAACACTAGCAGGTTAAATTGTATTGATCAAAGACGGCAATCTTTTACCCATGTACATTGCGGATAAAGTAATTAAGGTTCATCTCAAAAACGACAATATAGTAACGGTCGTTACTTAGAAAACAGTATTTGACTAATTTAAACAAAGAGATATACTTTTCGCATCGCCCTATTCCACTCGGAATAATTT
This sequence comes from Tipula confusa, assembly GCA_963556175.1. NCBI lineage: Eukaryota > Metazoa > Arthropoda > Insecta > Diptera > Tipulidae > Tipula > Tipula confusa. The sequence continues at coordinate 135,849,894 of OY744475.1, forward strand.
TTCGGAAAGTTTGAAGATGACATTTTTAAAAAAGCAGCACCATATTCCAAATTTTCTAAAAAACAGGTCCGTCTTTTATGAATACCTTACAGCTATATAATAGAAGCATATTTGATTATACCAGGCGGACAATGTGCTTGAATGAGTTTTGTCACATTGTGAATTAACTTAGCCAACAGTATGACCCCATAAAGTTCCAAACGTGAAATATGTAATGGTTTTAGAGCAGTGACTTTTATTTTAACCGCTATAATAACTATTAACTTTGAAATAGTTTGCTTTGATGTGTGTTGAGATCTTTTAACTGTAGTATGCATAATGTAAACAAGACAGTAGAGTAACTTGGTTCGTAAGGAGTACTTTAATCAGCCAGAGTGCCGAGCATTTGGCGCAATAGTTAGAACTACGGTGTTTGGGTCGGGACTCTCGGGAGATACCGGGTTCGAATCCCAACGTTAGAGGGTTGAAAAATGGATTATTATCACTTGATTGCAATCTGTAATGACGATGAACAAAACTATGATCCACTGAGGGAATGCAGCATCTATCGGCTAAACCATAGTACATGTTGGCACAGACTGGCTGGTGGAATGCAACATGCAGGTGGATATTTAAAGTGAACCTGTGTTCGTGCAACCTCGATTTGGTTGGTGATAACATAAAGTAGGACGTTAAATTAACCGCGAAAGAGGTGGGAGAGCTTTAGCCCCAAAAAAGATTGAATAGAGTAAAATCTAAACAAAAATACAAATCAGCCAGAGGGAATACCTTGATTGGTGAGGTCACCGAAGAAATCCGCCCTGTTGGGAGATTTATTTTATTGCCCTCAAATTACGTTAGGAGAATTTGTTGTAAAGTAACTCCGGAACATTTAATGTAAATGCATTCTAGGTTGTTAGTCAATATACTGCCATCGTCTTAATGTAGGTTTCATGATGCCTTCTTTTTGATATTATGACGGTTTAAACGTTATTTAACGGTGTTGTTAGCAGACCTGCCGCGCTCTATATCTCTAATTAAATGAGGGGAACTTGTTTTTCCTCTTATTTAATGAGATTTGGATTGGGATTTGCAGTTTATTTGGAATTGCAACTAACATATATTTATTTGTGCAAATATGTATCTAAATTGCCGTAAAATTGAAATTTACAATGTAAGCTTTTTCTAACATTTTATTGGCCTCATAAGGAAACTAGTATAGGAATTGAATACCAAGTTTAGTGAAGAAGTCAAAAGATGTATGTATATTATGATCAAGTTTATTTTAGTGGGGATAGTTTCAAAAATACTGTTGAGCGAGTCACTATATTAAAATTTTGATAGCAAATATTCTTCTTAAACTATTGTAACGTAACTGTAATGATAAGTACAAGGGACAATGTGTCTGTAACCGAGTTAATGCTACAATTCACAACTAAAAGTTCTGTCTAATCCTTCTTCTTGTGGCATCCAGGTGTTAGCTCTATCGACCGAATAACCGTAAATTAAAAGCATAGTGGGAAATAATTTGGAGTTTTGCGACTGGTAAAATAGTTTACTAATTGAACAGAAATTCAGTTTTCGAAACATTTAGCTATGATTAATGTCTTATTTAAAAAAAAATTAAAATTTCCAGTTTTAATATAAATAATTTATTTACAATAAAAGGTAGAATCTATAATAATAGGTCATTCATTCATGCATGCATAAATTTATAAAACAAAAGTAATCTAATGATGATAGTTGTATGCTGGAGCACTATAGTAAGCTGGAGCGGCTCCAGCTACTTTATGTGCTACTGGAGCTTTGTATCCTGAGATTGGTTCACGGTGTACTGTAGCTTGGAATCCATTATGTTCATCGGCTGTATATTCAACGGTACGTTTGAAACCATCAGCGTCGATGAGCGAGTAGGATCCATGGACATCATCACCATCACGTGTCTCTTTTTGATCCTTAACATCACCGGTATGTTCATCGCTTACAGCATAATTGAATTCATATTTGGCTGGAGCATCGGGGTATTCCTGATGTTTGGCATATGTTGGTACAACAACTTTTTTCACCAAAACTGGAGCTGATTGGTAGTCAAGTAGACCAGCAGCGGCCACAGACAAGAAAGCAAATACAGCAACAAATTTAAATACCATTATGAAATATTTTATAAAATTAACGTTTCGATTTAAACGATTTATATTGTAGGACTGAGTTAATTTTCATAAAATCGCTTTAGTTTATATACCCCAAAAATAAGATTACAATTTTTTTTTTGCATTCTGACCTAAACATTTTACAAATATGTGAGCGAGCGTGCACCGTGTACATAACACAAAATCATGTTTAACATGTTAAAAAGTGGTGGCGTACCTTTCACAAATCAAAAGACCCAAAAAATTCTTTATATCGATTTAAGTATTTTATGAATAAAAAACAATTTAACGTTTTGGATATATAGATTTTATCTTAAAATTGCGCGAAAGTCGTGTTAGAAGGGTTTACGAAAAACTATATACTATCTATAAATGGTATGCATATTTTTGGAGTGTTGCAATTAAATAAGTGTCGATACATAAAACATAAATCAACATTATTACCTTCCAAAGGTAAAATTATCCATACGCATCTTGCTCGGACTAAGATGCTTTCCTCAATTAAACTTAATTGATTTTGTAAAGTGTTCCTTCGAAGTGTTGCAAAGTGTTACTTCGCGATACAGAGCTCCGATTTTTAACGATCTATCTATAGAAGTATTTTTTTATGTAGTATTAAAGATTCTGGTTAAAAATCAACTAGAAAATAAATAAATTTGATTTCGTTCGGTGATGACGGTGAACACAACTATGATCCCTTGTTTGAGTGCAGAATTCATGGACCAAATCATCGTCCATACCAGTACAGGCTGGCTGGAGCAATGCAATGTGCAGATGGATATTTAGAGCGAACCTGTATTCGTGCGTCCTCGATTTGGCTACTAATGGCGGAAAGTAGGACCTTAAGTAAACCGAGAAAGAGTTTGGTGAGCTTCGGCCCCAGAGCAGATAGCATGAAATAAAAACTAAAAAAATACTTAAAATCAAAATAAACCGCATATAATCGTAACTTGCTATTTCATGGTCAAACAGGTACCATATCATTATATGTATATGTTCCAACTATAGATCTAAATTTTAGAGTAAGACCGCACGAGATACGAGATACAGAATACTATATATTAAGTGTAATTTAGAAAGGTTTATAAAGGCTCTCTACAATGCTTATTTTTTGTTCACTCACTACACAACCTTGTTCATGATGTCTTATTTCTATTTGACAATGTCAACCATAAAGTGTTTTAAATGTCAAAAAGAAATTACTTTGCTGCTCTTAATTTAATTTTAGCTTATGAGTCGGAAAAACGGCTGTTTAAAATCGACCTAAGTAGATTCTATAGCTGAAAGGTTCTATACTTATCTAAAGTACATTACAATTTTTTGCATCAGGACCGGTGTTAAAGAAATCCCTCTCTAAATTAAATTAAATTAAAATTTAACCCAGTCAATGCATCGGTATAATAATCATATCAAAGCGCTTAGCTTGCTTAAAACGCAGTTTTTAGGATTCAGCACTAATATTTAATTTTAATTTGGAGAGTTGTTGATCTCCATAACTCCATTGTTTTTATATATTCATCCCCAGTACTTAAAATCTGAGATTAAAAACTTTTTTTTCAATTCAAAATAATCTTTAAATTTAAGAAATTTACGGCCAGATTTCCAAATGTACAAATAATGCATATATATATATATATATATATATATATATATATATAGTTATAATGGTTGCGGCCGATTATAACAAAGTTTATTTTTCGTTGGGAACGTACCGGGTTTACAAAAAAAAATAAATAAACGTTCTTCTTCCGTTATTTTACTTTACACTTTATTTTTGTTAAGTTACATTAACAATTGCCAAACTAAAACTGATTTTATATAATGCAAATCGGAAAATTTATAATATGTTTAAAAATATGATGAGTTTAATAATTTAATTTTTTAATTTTATGGGATGAGGTCAATACCTCAATTTACTCAATTATTATGCATATTGCATTTATTATGCATATTCGATATAATGCTATTGTCGTCAACAATGAGGTTTATTGCTGCGTTAGCTGTATATCGATGGTGTGGACGACCTGCGCGTGTGTTTGGTTGGAATATGGGTAGGTGAATGTAACTCCTCCCTCCGAAGATTGATGTCGTCCTCGACGTCATTGGTCTGAACGTTCACTTGGATATGTTGGTTAAATCCTTTGATGGTTTCTTTAATTTTTGAAGATGATAGTTTGTTTTTTCTATAAAGATAAAAAAAAATTGAGCTGATCGTAGCGGTCAGTATTAGTGTGGAAGTTGCTATCGAATAGTCGCGAATTCTTGTTGACGTTTGATGGTCTTCCAACATTTTGATGTTTTTGATTGTTTGTTGCGATAATTGTGGTAGAGTGACAAATCGTTCCATTGATGTATTTAAAGTAATTCCGTCAAATGGCTGTATTATTATTATTTTGTGGGTTTTTATCTTGTTTTCGTTCGAGTATGTTTGTTCATTGATTGTTACTGAACAGTTTTTGAAGTTTAACAGTTTCTTTCCTTTAATGACTGGATTGTTGATATTGCAATTTGTTGTTAGTTTCACTCCTGCTTCCGATGAAACGTATAGATATTCGCCTTCTAAGAAATCTATTTCATCATGTGGTCCGACTTCCATTGTTTTACAGTTTGCGTCGATATTTAGTATTAGTTTTGGAATACATCCGTGTGTTATATTATATATTTGTTCTTTTTGACAATAATAAGTTCGTTCTATTATTGGGCAAGGTTTGTTTATTTCCATGTAATTTTGGGAATTTAGGATAATGGTATTGGTTTTAGTTTTTATAATTTCGTTATTATTTATAGGAATTGGTTTTATTCGGTAATAAGTAAGAATTTCTCGAAAAAATTGTGGAATTTCGACTGCCAAAATTATGTTTGTATGGTTATAATACGCTTTAATTTTTAGCATGGAATATATTTGTTCTTCTGATGCAATATTAATACTGTTTTTATTGAAATGCTTCTTTACATAGTTCATTTCTTCACCGTCCAGTATGTGTCGAGATATTACATTTATTTTTGCAAATGTAATAACTTCGTGTATGTCATTTATTTGGTCCTGTAAAAGTTCAATGTTATCATCTAATCTATAAAAATATTCTTCTAAACCGTTAGCTTCTAATATTGTTTTTGTTATTTCTTTATTTGTTTCAATAATTTTGTTTAATTGTTCAGTTACTAAATTAATATGTCTTGTCGTTTGTTCAAATCTTTCTATCATTATGTCATTCAATATAACTTGTTGGTTCTGTAGCTGTACTACTTTGTAATCTCCGTTTCCTAACTTTGTTACGGCATTTTGTATCTGTATTAAATCGTCGTTGTCTAGGTTACCTGTAATACTTTTTATTAATGAACCTAATGGGTTGATTAATCCTCGTCTGTTTCTCGTGATTGGTAATATATTATCTAATGATTTTTTAAGTTTATCATATTTCCTGTATGCTATTTTAACTTTATAGTTTGGTAATGCTTTGTTTGATATATGATCCAATTGTTTAATGTTTTTGTTAATATTTTCCAAATTAATTTTTAAATCCTCTAATTCTATTATATGAATTAGTTTTGTATAGCCTGTGACTATGCGTGCTTGTCCTAAGTTTAATCCGATGATTCCTTTAGTGTTACTTACGTCGAAAGTTTCTATCGACTGTTGTGAGGTCGTCTGGAGTATCCTGTAATTCAGATATTATATTGTTCGGGTCAATATGTCTATTAGTATTTCTCTTCATTTTATTTTTGTGTACTTTACGTTTATTACTATCTATGCTAATCTGGTTATCTTTTACTACTATATGTTTTATATGTTTAGGTGCTAACTTATCTCGAGTCAATTGCTTTTCATATACTACGTCACCTGGTTGGAATTTTCCGGGTTCTTGACGATTTTTATTTAATTTTTCAATGGTTTTTTCTTTAGATTTCCTGTAACTTTCCGAAATTGTTTCAGATAAATGTTTGAATTTTTGTCTAATAGCTTCAAGATACTCGTCGGTTTGTTCTTTGTAGTCTTTAATAGAAGTTTTAGTAATAATATGTCCTCGATGTAATTCAAATGGGGTTAATTTTGTTGCAGAATGTATCGAATTATTGTACGCTAAAATGGCTTCGTCCATCAAATCTCGAATTGTTATGTTTTTGTTTTTCGAATATATTATACGTACTAACTCCGTTAGAGTGTTGTGTAGTCTTTCTACAATTGCGTTTCCTGTTGAAGATTTCGCGGTGGTCGTGTGTAATTCTATATCAAACATTAACGTAAAGTTTTTGAATAATTCGGATGTGAATTCTGTTGCACTGTCCAATATGAGTTTATTTGGTAATCCTTCTACCGAGAAAAATTTTGTGAATTTATTTATCATAGTTGTTGATTTTCTGTCGCCTATTTCGAATATTGTGGCAAATCTTGAGAATTCATCTATGATTGTTAGGAATGTTTTGCTTCGTAGGGCAAAGGTGTCGGCATGAATTGTTTCCATGGGACCTTTTGGGGTTTCCGAAATTTTAAATTTGATTGATATTGGATTTCTTTCATATTTATGCAGGTTACACGTTTCGCATTGTTTGACATAGTTTGATATTAATTCTTTCATCGTTGGAAAATAGTACTGCCTTTTAATTTTGCTTAGGTTTTCTTGAATTCTACGGTGATTTAAATTATGAGTTTTTATTATAATTTCTGTTTGTTTTTGGTAATCGCATACATCTTGTAGAAATTTAGTACTTCTTACTACTTTTAAACCTGAATCTTGAAATGTTGATTCAAAAACTTGTTGAATCTGTTGAAATATATTGTTGTCGTCAGTATAAACTGCGGTTATTGATTTTTTATTAATATATTTCTTAAAAATTTGTACGATATCGTCATCTGTATAGAGTTTTTTACGTATTATATGACGCCTGTTTACGCTGTGTATTATCTTTAATGTTTCTTTCAATTGTTTGTAATTATCGTCGACTATAATTACTAATTGATTTCTGAATTCATTTAAAATAGTATTAGTTTCATGAATTCTGTTTAATATGGTTCTTGGGTTTGATAAGCCGTCAGTTCCAATGTCCATATTATAAAGTTGATGATAAATATTTTCATCAATATTTAAATTTAATTCTAGGCCTAGTGTGTTTTTATTTTGAACTGTTTCGTTCATGTTTATTTCATTTGAAGTGAGTAATTTTGGATTCCTTGCTCCTTGTACTTTTTTAAATTTAGATTCTCTAATGGAATCAATTGTATTTGGGAAATTTAGATCACCATTTTTTAAATATTCGTTTAAATTATTTATTTCGAGTCTTGATAGAGCATCAGCGTTTACATTTGTTGTGCCTTTTTTATATATGATTTTGTAATCGAACTCCTCTAATTTGAGTCGCCAGCGCACAATTTTGGATGTTGGATCCTTAGCGTTAAAAAGCCAGACCAAAGGTTTATGATCCGTTATAATGTTAAATTTTCTTCCATATAAATATGGTCGAAAATATTTTGTGCTCCAAACAATTGCAAGTAGTTCTTTTTCAATTGTTGAATAATTGGACTCTGTTTTGGAGAGAGTTCTTGAAGCATAGGAGATAGGTAAATCTTTGTCTTTGTCTCCTTGCGATAGTATGGCACCTAACGCATAGTTTGATGCATCGGTTGTTAAATTAAATTCCTGTGTAAAATCGGGATACCGTAGAATTGGTTCCGATGTTAGTAGCTCTTTACATTTGTCAAAACATTTTCGATAATCTTCGTTTATTATAATTTTGGTATTCTTGGATAGACAGGACGTTAAAGGTTTTGTTATATGCGCAAAATCTTTAATGAATTTCCTGTAATAACCAAGGAGACCTAAGAAGCTTTTTATTTCTTTAGAGGTTTTTGGTATTTTAAAACTCTTAATCGCTTCAATTTTAGAAGGATTTGGTTTGACACCGTCTTTTGTAACGATATGGCCTAAAAATCCTATTTCCTTTTGTAGAAAATGAGTTTTATCCATTTGTATTTTTAGGTTTGCTTGTTCTAATCTCGAAAAGACTTTATATAGATCTTGCATATGTTCTTGTAATGATGCGCTATAGACGATTATGTCGTCCATATAGCATAATACATTATTGCCTTGTAATTCGCCAAGAACGTTGTCCATAACACGCTGGAATGTGCTTGGGGCGTTCTTTAGGCCGAATGGCATTCGAGTAAATTCGTAATGACCAGATTCGATTGAAAAGCCAGTTTTTGGAATATCTTTCGAATGGATTTCAATTTGGTGAAACCCTGCAGCTAGATCTATGGTTGAGAAATAGATAGATCTACCTAGTTTATCTAATATACTATTGATATTAGGTAATGGATATTTATCGTCTATCGTTTGCTTATTTAATTGACGAAAATCGATAACTAATCTCCATTGTTTATTACCGTTGGAGTCAGGTTTTTTTGGCACCATCCATATAGGTGATGACCAAGGGCTATACGACGGTCGTATGATTCCATTGTCCAATAGTTTAGCTATTTCGTTCTTAATCTGTTGTTTTTGGTGTTCTGGGTTTCTATATTGCTTAATGAATACGGGTTTTTTGTTATTGATATTAATCTCGTGTTTGACGTTGTTCGAGAAGGTTAATGAATCGCCTTCTTTGTAAAAAATATTGTTAAATTGTTTACACAGTTTTTGAATTTTGCTAGTTTCTTCTTTATTTAAATGCTCGAAATTAAAAATTTTATTGTTTAAAGTTTCATTAGTTTCATGATTTGTGTGGAAATTTATTTCATCATAGTTGTTTTCAAATATTTCCACTTGTAATGGTTGCATTAGGAAAATTTCTTTGGGATTATTTTCATAATTAATTATTTCGACATACGCATGGTATGGTTTGTGAGCTGTATAAATTCCTTCTTGAATGAATACATTATTCTGTAATTGAACTGGTTTAATATAGAAATTTCCTGATTGTATGTTTATTGGAATCTCTATAAGTTTTTTGTTTAAACCGTCTAGAAATAATGGTTGTATACACGATGTAATTTTTTGTTTTAATGGTAGGGAAAAGTATTTATTTTGTAGACAATTTTGGTCTAAAAGAATATTAGCTTGAAGTTCGGTAAGTGTTTCGAATCCGATCAATCCATCATAGATCTGATGAAATTTTAACAGATAGAGAGTAATTGGCTTATTTATTTCATTAAATTTAATAACTGTTTTAAGTGATATAGTTGTTTCTTTGAATAGAGATTTAACAGTAATGTTGGTTGGTTCTATTTGAGATTTTTCTACGTGAATTGGGTTTATATATGACTTGTTGGCACCTGTGTCAACTAAAAATTTTAAGATTTTGGAATTAGAAGTTAAAATTATGAAAGGTAAATGGGCGGTTTTAATGAGATTTAATTCGTTTCGTCGTCCGAGGCTGGTATCATAAAATTTTCGTCATCGATATTGGTTTCAATATTAAAATTTTTGTTGATTGCTGGTTTGTATTCATTTTTAATTTCTTTTTTTATTTGAAATCCTGGATTTGGATTATGATTGTAGTTAGAACATTGTGGGAATGATCTATAATTATTATAGTTGGTATTCCGTGTAGGAATATTATTATGGTTGTATGCGTTGTACATTACTGGGGGTTTAAAATTGTTTTGAAATTTTGGAGGGTAATAATTTTTATTGTGAGTGTTATAATTTTTATATTGGGTGTTATAATTTTTGTTTGGGACGAAATTTGTTGTAGGGGGTTTCAACTTTTTGATGTTGATTTCTTTATTTATGAAGTCTAAGGCTTCAGTTAAGCTTTCAGGGTTTTTGGCTCTGAGCCAACTTCCAAAGGGTTCTTTCAATCCAGCGGTAAATATTATTAATCCAGTTTTTTGGTACTGTTTTATTTGATATTCTATCACATCTTTACTTTCACATGTTAATTTTATTTGATTCGTAAGTAAGCTTATTATATTAACGATTTTTTCATATAATATTTGAGGCTCTAAATTAAGTTTTATTAGTCCGTACAATTCAAATTGTAAATTAGTTTCATCACGTTTATCCGCGAATTTACTCGTGAGGTGTTTTTTAATCTCTGTCCAACTAGAACTTTTCACGTTATGGTTTATTAATGATTGACTCGCTTGTCCTACTATTTTTTGTCTAATACTTTCTATTATTAATTTGTAGTAGTTACTTTCTTTTAATTTCATACAATGTTTTAAAGTCTGATCTACGCTTTCTATAAATCTATAAACGTCAGTCTTGCTGCCGTCAAATTTATCTATATTATTAGTTATCTTTTGTATCTCAAAGAGTGCTAAAGTTTCTTTTAATATTTCCTCCATTTTTGTTTTTACTAACTGTCCTAATTTAATTGGTGTTACGATATTATTCGTTTGATCTACTACTGACATGAACTTTAAACAATATTAATATATATCTAATTTTTGAACGAATCCGTCTTCACAATCGTTTTGTGGGGTTTTCTAATTCACTTTAATTAATCCAACTACACGATAAACCGTCGTGGGGATTATAATATTTTTACAAGATTTTTTTGTAATCTTGGAGTCTAATTTGCACAATTTTTAACTTTAACTTAGAGGTTAGTATAAAAGGAAAATAAATGGAAATAACTCACCACGCCAAAAATATCTTGAAAAAACTAGTTTTCATTGTTCCGGGGATTGATGATCAGGCAATCTCGAAAGCAAATGTCCAAAGCTTTTTGTTGAATTTTTGGTTGTTTTTTTTCTCACAAATTTGTTATATTTCTGCGCTTGCCTCTGGTGGGGGCTATGACCAGAAATCTATGTTAATATTTAGTTACTTAGAACTTTTTTCACTTTTTTTTTTTTTAACCGTTTTTTTTTTCACTGCGCCAGTTATAATGGTTGCGGCCGATTATAACAAAGTTTATTTTTCGTTGGGAACGTACCGGGTTTACAAAAAAAATAAATAAACGTTCTTCTTCCGTTATTTTACTTTACACTTTATTTTTGTTAAGTTACATTAACAATTGCCAAACTAAAACTGATTTTATATAATGCAAATCGGAAAATTTATAATATGTTTAAAAATATGATGAGTTTAATAATTTAATTTTTTAATTTTATGGGATGAGGTCAATACCTCAATTTACTCAATTATTATGCATATTGCATTTATTATGCATATTCGATATAATGCTATTGTCGTCAACAATGAGGTTTATTGCTGCGTTAGCTGTATATCGATGGTGTGGACGACCTGCGCGTGTGTTTGGTTGGAATATGGGTAGGTGAATGTAACTATATATATATATATATATATATATATATATATATATATATATATATATATATATATATATATATATATATATATATATATATATATATATATATATATATATATATATATATATATATATATATATATATATTATATATATATATATATATATATATATATATAATATATATATATATATATATATATATATATATATATATATATATATATATATATATATATATATATATATATATATATATATATATATATATATATTATATATATATATATATATATATATATATATATTTATATATATATATATATATATATATATATATATATATATATATATTTATATATATATATATATATATATATATATATATATATATATATATATATATATATATATATATATATATATATATATATATATATATATTTATATATAAATGAGAAATGTTGATTGTATATAGAGTATTGCAAAAATTTCTTGTTGGAATTCATATTTAAACTACATTATAAGATTTACAAATACGGAGGTCAAAATTTTCTAATTCTGGCTAATTGAATAGACAGGAACACAAATACTCCATACGACAGAAAGGGTTCTTAATTCTGAATCAGTAACGATTTAAAAAAATCAATGGAACCACAAACGATAGAAGTATGACTGAATATTCCCTCATAGCAAAGGTATTGGAACATGAAATTGCTATCTAAATAACAGTAAATTGTTGCATTTAAAAATATAGAGATCAACTTATACTTATAACAACCGCCAATAAAGAAGCCTCTCACCGCAACTATGTTAAAAACCCGTCAAATGAAAATTTAGCTATATTTAAGGCGGCTAGAAATCTGGCAACTCAAACAGTGTCCCAAGCTAAAAGAAATTACCAAAAAAAAGTTCGAGAAGAGTTGCGGCAGGTCTCAAACCAGGGCAATAGCAATCGGACCTTTTGGTCCTTTGCCCGCAAAGTAGAGGAAAACTTTTTGAACAGTAGGAAATCATCAATACCACCTCTGAAAGATGGGGATTATATCTTTTCTGCAGCTCAAGAAAAATCCAATCTCTTTGCCCGAAAATTTGCAGCAAACTCTAATTTACCTGATTCTAACTTAATACCCCCGATTATCTCTCTAGCCAGTTCATCGATGCGCCGCATTATATTTAGATCTAGAGTTGTCGCTAAAGTCCTTGCAAGCATTAACACCAACAAGTCAGCCGGTCCGGATTGTATTCCCCCAATTGTCCTCAAATATTGCTGTAAATCCTTGTCTAAGCCACTATCATATCTGTTTTCTGGCATTTTCCCTTCCATCTGGAAGACTGCTAACATACACCCTGTGCCAAAAAGGGCAGTAAATCGGACCCTTCAAATTATCGCCCAATCGCTATCGTCTCGGTGCTTTCTAAAGTACTTGAGACCATAATCAACTTCCAGCTGATGAAATATTTGGAAGCTAATCATCTAATTTCTGATCGTCAGTATGGATTTCGCGGAGGGCGTTCAGCAGGTGATTTAATTAATGTTGTTACTGAACAATGGAACAGAAGCATTCATCAATCTGGTGAATCTCAAGTCATTGCTCTCGATATCTCAAAAGCATTTGATCGTGTGTGGCACAAGGGTTTGCTGTGTAAATTGAGGGCAGTTGGCCTTCACGGTTCGTTAATTTTATGGATTGAGAATTTTCTTTTTTGTCGCAAAATCCAAGTGGTGGTGGATGGTGTGACTTCCGATCAACATCTTATAAACGCTGGTGTTCCTCAGGGATCCGTCCTTTCTCCAACCCTTTTTCTAATTTTCATCAATGATCTTCTATCAGCAACTCTCAATCCAATATACTCCTATGCTGATGACAGCTCACTTTCCACCTCTTACAGTTTACCTTCTTCTTCATCGCGAAACGATGTTCTCGCAGAAAGAATGGCTATGAATGACCGCCTTACGCGAGATCTCAATGTCATTCTTAAATGGGGTGAAGCCAACAGAGTTGAATTTAATCCAAACAAATTTCAAACCTGTGTTTTTTCTGGCTGAACTGATGGTTATTCACCGTCTTTTCTGACTGGTGAATCCAGCTTGGCTACGTCTGACACATTTGAGATTCTCGGTTTAACTATTTCAAAGAGAATATCTTGGGCTGAACAAATAAACAAAGCAGCGATTGGTGCAGCCAAATGTCTTGGATTTCTACGACGATGTAAGTTTTACTTTAATCCATCCGAAATACTTACAATATATAAGACCTACATAAGACCCAGGTTGGAGTATAATTCTCATATTTGGGCTGGAGCACCGAAAACTCATTTAACTGCACTCGATCGGGTCCAAAACCGAGCATCTCGAATGATTGAAGACGTAAAATTATTATCTGATCTTGATTCTCTTTCCCATAGGCGTAATGTGGGAGCCTTATGCGTGTTTTACAAGTACTTTCATGGTCATTGTTGATCGGAACTTTATGAATTTATGCCTGGTTTGTCAAAGCCTGCACGTAACTTAAGACGCCTGGTACACCGATACAATCTGGAAATTAAATTCGCGAAGACCAATAAATTTAAAAATTCATTTTTTGTTAGGAGTACGCGAATGTGGATTAAACTGAACGACGAGACGTTTCCCTTGGAATACAATTTACAGAGATTCAAACTTAATATCAAAAGAAAACAACTAGAAGACTGAAAACCTTTATTCCTTTTATTCCTCTCTTACCTTTTTCCCTCCTAATCCTTCCTTTTACCTTTTGCAATAGTGCTGTGTGTTTGTTGCTAAAACTTTCATATAAAGGATATTCATACATATATATATCCTAAGTGCTCTGAACATTTAAAAAAAAAAAAAAAAAAAAAAAAAAACTTATAACTCCCATAAAGTGATAGCTAAATAATTTTATTGTGGTAAAAGAAAAAGATTTGATTATGAATGAAAGCAGAAGAAAACGTTTACATAAAATACATTCGTTAATTGAAAAAGGACGGGTTCGACTATTAAAATCTTAGTCAGTTACAGACCCCTGAGAGTGGTTTAATGTGATTTTCTTTTTTGATAAAGATTTTACAGCAATAATAAAGATATCATTATGCTGTATTACAGCTAAGAACGGGTTATTTTCATCTTAAAATCCATCTATAGGTATGCAAATATGACCCTGCTGTAAAATATTCTTATTATATCATTTTCAAATTATGATACTAAATGACAAGTTCATTTATAAATCAAACCTATGTTTCGAAGGTAAATAATTATGAAATTATGAATTAAACGTAAGCTTCAGCTATCTAACCAATACCATGTCTTTCCCTCTTATTCGCTAAACATGTGTTTACCTACATAAATTTATCTGCTCGTATGTGAATGTAATTAGTGTAGGTCACAAACAATTTTTGGGGTATAAAAGTGAAACGAATTTGTTGAATTATATCATTCATTAGACATTGTTCGATTAACAAACATTTCATTATCCAAATGGCGTTCAGAGTAAGTTTTAATTGGAATCGGAAAACACATTTTTTATTTACTGATAATCGATTTTAGTTTGTAGCATTATTCGCATTCATTGCCGTAGTCAGCGCTGGAGCAATTGATTACCATCAACCACAATACTACCATCAACCAGAATACCATCAAGCTGCTGCTCCAGTTTTAGTTAAGAAAGTTGTTGTACCAACATACGCCAAACATCAAGAATACTCAGATGCCCCAGCTAAATATGAATTCAATTATGCCGTAAGCGATGAACATACCGGAGATGTTAAGGATCAACAAGAATACCGTGATGGAGACAATGTTCATGGATCATACTCGCTCATCGATGCTGATGGTTTCAAACGTACCGTTGAATATACAGCCGATGAACATAATGGATTCCAAGCCACAGTACACCGTGAACCAGTCTCAGGATATAAAGCTCCAGTTGTGCCAGTACAAAAATATGTTGCCGCTCCATTAGTGCATAAAGTAGCTGTTCCAGTAGTTGCCAAAGTAGTAGCCGCCGCTCCAGCTTACTACAGTGCTCCAGCATACAACTATCACCATTAAATGTTTTGTTATAAGTTTTGCATGAATGAATGATTGACCTGTTACTAGAAACTAGACTCTATAAATAAATTATTTATTATTTGAAATTGAAAATGATGCATTGTATCTTCTGGATGCTTACTTACAGTTACGGTTATATAATCTAGTGTTTTTCGTAGTATTTATTCGTAGGTGAAATTTCGATAAAATGTTACTTGGTGGAGACTAAAATGAATTCGTGCTTTTTCGGTTGGTTTCAAAACCTTGCAAATCAAAAGCTGAATTCATCCACTATGTAGGGAATACCAATTTACTTAGTGTCTTACTTTCATACATAACTAAACCTAATTGAATAGGATTGAAATTTGGTCGAAGGTAAGAGCCAAGAATAGTTTGTTTTTTTTCTATCAGTTGTCAATATTGAAATTTGAAAATTAAACATCGCAGTTGTCGTTTAAAATTATAACAAAAAACAGGTGATTAGTGATTTGGAAATTTAACATAAACAATAACATAAAAATATAAACAATGAAAAATTTAGACAATAATAATCATCTCTCAATAATATCCAGAGTAAATGACAGTAAAAAATTTACAATTGTCAGGTATTGCAGAAATGACAACCTATAAAACTAAAAATATACTATATATTTTCACTGGTGGTAAACACTACAACTACGCGAAGAGTAGGATTTTAATTCTATACCAACTTTTAGTTGGAATGAAACTTCAATCCGGAATGAAAATACTACATGCAATTTGTTGTTGTAATTTCTATTCCGATGACGAAAGTAAGCCACCTACTATTTTTAAAGTATTTGTGAGGTATAAAAACTATGAAGAAAAATTGGATTTATAGAAGTGTGCATTATTTACTGAAATTGTCATAGCAACGAAAATATTCTAATTTTTTTAGATGGTTTTTGAATGGTCTACGACTAAATCAAGTAGTGAGTTTTATATTATATATCCGCGTGTGCTACTCGATGAGTTTGGCATTTATTAAAGAAAGCTTTGAATATCCTCAAAAATATGTGCGTTAAAAATATGTAGGATTCTCAGCTTCCATTAATCATAAAACCAATGGACTAAAAATATACGATCACATATGTTTTAGAGACCAAGATGGAATGAATTTTAGTAGTTGTGAACTCCCGTATGAAGGAGTTAAACGATATAGTAGCTCAAACCACTTGTTTAACCGCAGGTTATTCCCATGTTGGTGAACAAAATATTAAACCGGTCTAGAAATGTTATGGTAACTCCATTTGTAATGCTTTGTACTTTCCTTTATAATTGCAGTTTCCTTTTTCTGTATTTGTATTCTATGCTATTTGTTTTTGGGGCCGAAGCACACCCAAATCTTTCGCGGTTATTTTTTAACGTCCTACCTTACGCCGTTGCCAGCCAAATTGAGGAAGCGCGAATACAGGTTCGCTTTGAATACGATCTGCATATTGCATTGCTCCAGCCAGCCTGTACTGGCATAGACGATGGTTCGGCCCATGGATTCTGCACTTCAACAGGGGATCATAGTTGTGTTCATCGTCATCACTAATCGAAATCAGACGATGAAAAATCCCTTTTGCAACCCTTCTCTGTTGGGATTTGAACCCGGTACCTCCCTACCCAAGCATTGCCATTTTTACCACTGCGCTATTTGCTCGGTCAGTTTCTTTTTTAAAAACATATTTTTATTTTATTTTTTATAACATTTTATTTTTTATTTTAAAAAGATTTTTTACAAAGGAACTAGTCATTTTTGACTAACAGCGTTTGATTCTAATAATATAATAATAAAGCCACATCTATGTATTCTTTCCATAAAGTATTTCCATATGTATTCTTTCTCATTTTGTACCTTATCTCGTATTGAAACATCCAATTTTGAAATATCCAGTTTTGTACTATATCTCGTTTTGTACCTTATCTCGTATTGAAATATCTAATTTTGAAATATCCAGTTTTGTACCTTATCTCGTTTTGTCAAATCCTATTTTGAAATATTCAGTTTTAAAATGTCCAGTTCTGAGCGGTTCCCTTTTATAAGATTCATATTTTGGTTTTTAGTGACGTAGCGGATGTATTAAAAACTAAAATTATTTCAACTCAGAAGGGGAAATTTGAATATTTTTTACTACGAAAAATATACAATTTTCCCCTTGATTCGCGAATCAATTTTTTTATCACGTACATGTACCAAGCATAAAGGCGCTTTTATGGTTGCGTTCATTCGTTCTGCATTTTTTTCAACCAATCACATTTATTTAAAATGCCGTTATTTTCCTTCTGTAATTTTTTCATCAAGATGAACAGCATTTAACTTTTTTACGGAACGAACATGGAGGAAAAGAGATAAAACCATACAAAATAAAAAGAATATCAATATTTCATACAAACAAATTATGGAAGCCATTAAAATTGTTTCCTTCATGTTAAACATATTTTCCAGTTAAATATACATATATATGCTGTGTGCCTTAATCGACTAAACTAACTAAACTAAATTATAACGTGTTAGTTCATGCTATTTGTAGATAGATGGAACTAGACAAAAGTAGACAAAAGTCGCTAACTGTGCCTCAACTTTAAAGTTTAAAATTATTATAGTTATTTTATACTTTTTGTGAAAAGTCACCAAAAAGTTACCTCGGATAAATACTTTTCAGCTATTACCTATGAGGCAATAGCGGAAGATGGAACAATTTGAAAAGTTTAGTTTGAAAAGTCGATTAAAGCACATAGCATTAGTCTTTCGTTCAGAATATACACTTTTCACAACACTGAATCGGTATTACATAAAGGGTAGGCACTCTATCGGTTTGTTTTTAAATCATAGACTATGGCAATACTTTTACTATGGCAACGCTTGAAATTTTGACGGCTTCTCAGTTTTATGTTTCGTGACACGAAACCTTCGTTATCGTAAAACTTCGTTATCGTCTTGAAGCATCGTAACCAACTTTTTATGGTCACAAATCGACGCTATGAATCGACCTTTGGTTTCAACATGATAGCGTCACATATGCCTTACAAGCCGACAAACAATCGATCTCTTGTGTATCCAATTTGGCTACCGAATAATAAGCCGGTTTGCATTTTATACACTTATCATATGAGCGAAAATACTTCTAATCTTTCGATTATACTTCTAAGCTTTCGTAACCATGAGGACATAGTTATTGACAGGTACTTTAGTCATTTGTGAAAAAGGAACAGTAGTCGATTATCGACTACTTTAAAAACAAAAAATTTTCTACCAGGAGTCATAGAAGAAATTCAAGATGGCCAAGTCATATCCACTAAAAAGTAACGTATATATTCTTGTGGCATTTGGACTCGACGTTTTGATCATCCAGTTACTTGAAAATAGCAACCAGGTCTAACTGATATTTTGTATGGCTAAGAAAACCCCTACTTTTTTTAGTAACTACACCCAACCATTTTATTCGAAAGCGTGCTATATTTGCCTATCACATAAAATGAATAGTAATGACTGACTTATATTCAACAAAATATGCAGAAGCAGTTAATCTTGAAATTAATTTTATTAAAATTGTAATAAAAACAAAAATCAAAAAAAAAAAAAAACAAACAAACAAATCAAGTTTATCTTTTTCTTGCAGTTTTGTGGGTTTGGATCTCGGGTTTTGTCTTTTTAATTCACAAGAAGAAATTTTTCCTCGGTTTGGCTTGCATAATTTTTCAATCTAGGGTCTCGATGAAAAACTCGTTGAATATAAATCAGCGATAAGATGTAGTTCTTATGATATCATACTCATTTATATGTACATTATGCAACTTGCAAGTGCGCTTAACCTCATTTCACAAAGGATGCGTCTGCGTGAAAAATATTCAATCAAATTCAATTGAAATAAATGTTTTCGAGTTTTGTGTTTTAAACAAAAAAATGGCTTAAAGTTTTAACAGTATATAATTTATTTATGGCTAAGAACAATCGCAGACATTGGCACAATCTTTGGTTATTGATACATAGTTTAATGATGATAGTTGTATGCTGGAGCTGAATTATAATAAGCTGGTGCAGCAACAGCTACTTTATGTATTGGTGCGGCAACAACGTATTTTTGTACTGGAACAGCGGGGGCTTTATATCCTGAGATTGGTTCACGGTGTACTGTAGCTTGGAATCCGTTATGTTCATCAGCTGTATATTCAACGGTACGTTTGAAACCATCAGCATCGATGAGCGAGTATGATCCATGAACATTGTCTCCATCACGGTATTCTTGTTGATCCTTAACGTCTCCGGTATGTTCATCGCTTACGGCATAGTTGAATTCGTATTTAGCTGGTGCGTCTGGGTATTCTTGTTGTTTGGCGTATGTTGGTACAACAACTTTCTTCACTAAAACTGGCGCAGCAGCTTGATGGTATTGTGGTTGGTGGTAGTATTGTGGTTGATGATAATCGATTGCTCCAGCACTAGCTACGGCTATGAATGCGAATAATGCTACAAACTAAAATAAAATTTCATTTACAACAAATTTAAGGTATATAATTCGAGACTAACTAAGACTTACTCTAAATGCCATTGTGTTAATTAATCGAACAGTTTTGGTTGAATGATAATTAATCCAAAAATCGTTTTACTTTTATATCGTTTAGTTGTGAATTGACCAACCCCCTAAATCGAATTCACACGATAAATGTAAATGTAGTTGTGTCTGAGTGTGTGTGTGTATACAAATTTTGAATTATGAATGAAATTAATTTAAAATTTGGTTTTGGGTATTGGAAATAGAAAGTCCAGTTAAAAAGGTTTTTGTGATTGAATTTTTTTGCATTTGAATATTTTATCTTTATTATACGTTCTTATTGCTAAAGGCGTTCGGCGTCCTTAATTAGAGTCTATCTTGTTATGCGCAAAATAAAATGTCATTAGACTATAGCAATCGAAAAGTGGCAATTTTAAGTCGGGTTCGAGTCGCTACTGCTGTTGGTTGGCCCCACAACTTCTTATAAAGTGGTGTGCTCGTATTTGGTGAATGTATAGTGTTGGTATTATCACAAGTTTATACATTTTATTTCATATTACAATGCTGAAATTATACCAGTTAGTTTACCAATTTAAAAGTTGCAAATGGTTTTGTAAATGGAAACAATTAAAGTTAATTTTTAGTTTTAAGATGTACTCTAAGTAAATTCTAATTAGGAAATTTGTTAGAAATGATATGTTTTATTTTCTTTACTATAGTGTGTTCAGTATGTTATCAACACTAGTGTTGGATCAGAAGTGAGATCATTAATCTACCGAGTATTTAGATACTGAACGACGTTGAATGCGTTTATGAAGACTGCGATTGAGCTATCAATAAGTCTACACGTGTCATTTTGCCAGTGCTTTAACTCATTATATGTTGTGTGTGCGTTGAAGTAAATTTAGCTGCCTACGATGTGTTTTGTCTTTATATATTTCCATGAGTTCCAAGTTGCCCAGTACATAAAGTGTTTAAATTACTGATGATCTACTCAAAATCAAAATAATTCTTCACTCTACCCATAACTCGTATGTCTTGAAACTTGTTGCTTTACAGTGTAGATGACCCCGGCAATCTTGGTCTTTTTCTTGGGCCTCATAGGTAAAAAAGACGCACATGAGAAAATACAATATTAAAATCTTGTTATAGTAGTAGCATAATGGAAACCGACCAATGTTTTTATGATGTAAACGCTCTATGGTAAGTATTGAAAACTTCGGTTGCCTTTTTCGCCCAGCTTCTAGATTCCGGTTCTACGACAAATAAGAAATTAAAAAAATATATTTTTTCGACTATTCAGTTCTTATTCTCATTAAATGTTAGATTCAGTTCTATTAATTAGTTTAAACTTGCTATACATTTTATAGCTTAAACTTGTTGGTTTACTGAGGTTTTTTTGACATTTCTCGTGTCCATTTTGTTTAAAGCGATTTTGGTTTAGAGTGTTGTATATATAAATATTATTGTGGAACAGCTGATCAAATTGTTTGACAGTAATAGTCCAGGGGCTTAAGATTTTATTTTTGGAGCATGAAAGAGCGGGGATCAGCATACGTATGTTTGGAATTTAGGTACAGTTCTAGCTTTACTCATGGTCACTCAAACTGTACCACAAACAATGTCACCACAAATAATTTGATGAGCCATGCCAGCTAGAAACAAGCCTTTTGAGCTATATTTGCATAAAAGGTTCCTTGTTTTATAACATACCTAATTTTTATAAAAATACTCCAACAATTAACCAAGTTATTAAAAAAAATAATTATCGCTTAACTTTAATGAATATTAGTATTTGAAACAATCGCTTATTCACATCAAAATTGATGTACCAAACACAGTACCGAATAAATTCAGTATAAAAAACATTTAAGCGATTTTCTTCTTTTAAAATTCAAACATATACAAAAATAATTTGTTTAAGTGAAATAACTTAAAGTTATTAACTATAAATTTATCAAATTTCAAGTTATAAGTTATAAGCACTGATTTTAAGCGATTCTTTATATTATTTTCTTTACATTTTAAGTATTGGCAAAAAGTGATTAAAATCACTTCATTTTAGACCGAGGTGAAAGTTCGACACGTCATTACCAAATTGTTTGTTTTGTTTTGTTTTAGAACTTCCAATCTTTTCTGGGACCGAAGCTCTCCCAACTCTTTCGCGGTTAATTTTTAACGTCCTACCTTACGCCGTCACCAGCCAAATCGAGGATGCATAAAAACAGGTTCGATTTTAAATCCATCTGCACATTGCATTGCTCCAGTCAGTCTGAACTGACATGGACGATTGTTCGGCCCATGGATTTTGCACTCCAACAGGGGGTCATAGTTGTGTTCATCGTCATCACCGATCGTAATCAGGTGATGAAAAATCTCTTTTTCAACCCTCCCCCGTTGGGATTCGAACCCGGTACCTCCCGTCCCAAACACCGCAGCTTTAACCAAGCAAATTGAACAACAGATATCATTCTTCATTTAGAGAAGAATGGAATCATGATAAAATTGCAGCATGTACGATATCGGAGTATTATCAAACAAGCCAGTGACTTAAATGTAGAGGATGTTCACGAAAATTATTTAAAGCAGTTGACAGCGATAAAGACCCATTTTTTAACCCTTCAAAATGGGGTGATTCAGATTCCTCATATTTTGAATGTCACTTTGGGAAATTTAGAAAAATTAGTGGAATAAATTTAATTCAATTTATCTATGATGAATCGCTTTGTTCTTGTTTCTGTGTTGCTATCATAGATGGAAACGAATCGGAAATCGAACAAAACCAAAGAAAGAAAATGTATTTCATTAAACGAATATACAAAAAATGTAAAGATAATACAAGTTTCACTTGCTGGACTAATTGATAAATTGAAAACAAAAACCAGTGACTCTCCAAAAAACGAAAACAACCTCGCCTCACAATAGGACTTATTCGTGCTTATAACTTTAGCCTTTGAAAAACTGTTGCTCAAAAAAATTATCTGGAAGGGAAAATCCGCTTTCCGACTATCGCGAAAAGAGAATACAAACGAATAAATTATCGGACGAACAATTATGGAAATTAGAACACACGTAAATGGATTCCCAGCAGATGTCCCAGCAAAAAATATTTACAATCAGATCTCAATATTTCGTTGATCCATAAATTGTTTAGTTCTATTCATACAAATCTAGCATCAATAACAAAATACTGGGTATTGGGTGTGTCTCAATAGGGTAGGGGTTGATTGTTTATAGCTATGACTCATGGTTTATATTCCAACTTTGTAACTATGTAGAAACCACCAAATGTGTCTAGTATACCTCCAAGTGGTAACACCCGGGCAACGATGGAATACTCATCGGCTTAATAATAGAGGCGAGTGCAACCAATTCACTATAAAAACGCAATGAGTGTAACAAACAAGGAAACAATTACCCCAGGTGGTATACCTGATGCACAGGGAAATCCACTCTCTTCGAAGATCGGTCTCATGGATTCTGGGGGAGACCAATCATTGCTATACTATAATTATTACAACCAATCTCAAGATATGTTAGGGAAAAACAATAATACTCAACTGAGTACAAAAGAAAAGGATATTTCATATCCCTTCCAAAGGAGTCAGAAATTAACTCGATCTCCTACAAAAGTCACTAGCCCCTTTTTGGAAGGCAACTTAGTGCATCAAAAGGAGCAAACCGTCCTGAAAAATAAGGAAAACTCGAAAAACGAATTGTCGCAAGAAAACTGCAATCGTTCTTTAACTGAGAAAAAAACTGTACAGTGAGTTGTGCAAAGCCAATAGTGCATTAGTAAATTCCACAAATTTAAACAAGAAACTGAATCAAACAATTGAATAGAAGCAGGAGCGAATAAAAATTCTTGAAAACGAATTTAGTGCTCTTTAATCAAAGGAAGCCAATCATCCAAAAACTAATATAGTAACAGCTGTGCAAGAGTACCATACAGATGAAGAAGAACTAGGAAGGGAAACGGAGTTTATAAGAGTTATAAATCGTAGAAACAAAAGAAAACGAAATAATACTCCATCTCAGCCTCAATTACAACTGAATGTTCCAAAGGTTATAACAAAACAGCCACAAAAACTGGCTCAACCCCCACCAATAGTCATAAATGAAATCAAAGATTATGACTTACTATATGAAAAAATAAAAAAAATAACTGCAACAGATTAGTTTAACGCAAAGGTGATGAATGGAAATAACATCAAAATAAACTTGAAAGATTGTGAATGTTATCGACAAGTAACAAAAATGCTTAATGAAGGAAAGCACTTTTGGCACACGTTTGAAGATAAACAAACTAGACCAATCAGAGTGATGGCTAAAAACCTTCATTACACATGTAAAATAGACAAGATAATTGATGACTTAAAAGCGCAGGGATTTAAAGCTGTTGATGCATCAATTCAATTAAAAAAACGGGATAAAACACCTCTTAATATGTTTATGTTGACCTTCGATGCCGATGAGATAATCGAAAAAATATATCAAATTAAGTACATCTTAGGATGCAAAGTGATTATACAGCCTTTAAGAAGGTCTAAGCTTATACCACAATGTCATTAATTCCAAGAGTATGGACATACACAAAAGTACTGCAATAAAGAACCAAGATGTGTCAAATGTACTGGAAAACATCATACAAGAGATTGCGTACTACCAAAAACTGGGCAGGCCAAATGCGTTCACTGTGGAGAAAATCATCCCGCTAACTATAGAGGATGCATTGTTGCTATTGAAAGCATCAAGTTTAAAAGAATAAATGAAAAAAAATCAAATTTAAGTAGAAAACCAACCATTCGAAAAAACAAGCCCGAAGAAATACGACGAAAAGTATCGGGAAGAAATGAGCAATTTGACTTACGCTCAAGTATTAAGGAGTAAAGTAAATCAAAGAGAAACTACCCAAAGTGAAGATATTAGTCAAACTCTGAAATTGATATTAAGTAAACTTAATACGTTTGATGAGCGATTACACACCAATGACTAATGCAACATCAACAAGAATTGCAGGTGGTCTTGGAAATAGAAAAAATCGACATATGTCTTATCACGGAAACTCACTTTACTAGACAATCAAATATTAAATTTAAAAATTATCAAGTATATAAAACCAATCACCTAGAAAACACTGCTAAAAGAGGTAGCGTTGTTATAATTAGAAATAATATCCACCATTACGAAGAGCTGAAATATGAAACAGTTGAAATACAAGCAACTGTTGTTAACGTCAAAACAAAAAATAATTATGTTAGTGTTGTTAGTGTTTACTGCCCTCCGAAACACGCGCTAAAAGAAAAAGATTATCTCGAATTCTTCAGTAAACTAGGAAAAAGATACATAATTGGTTAAGATTTTAATGCAAAAAATGTCCATTGGGGTTCTAGGCTAAAAACGACTAAAGGTAAAGAACTGCTTAAAGCTGTCAGAAAATGCGGTAGTGAAACATTGTCAACTGGAAAACCATCCTACTGGCCTACAAATCAAAACAAAATACCAGACTTAATTGATTTTTTTATAATCAATAATATATCAATGAACTATATACAAGTAGACGAAAGTCGAGACCTAAACTCGGACCATTCTCCTATACTTTTGACATTAAGCGAAAAAATAATTCAAAAAGAAAGAAATCCAAGCCTAATAAATAAACGCACTTGTTGGGAATACTTTAGGCAGTCCTTAGAAGAAAAAATTAACCTAAAGGTTCAATTAAAAAACGAGGAGCAAGTAGAAAACGAAGTTCAAAAATTTGTGAATGATATACAACAATCAGCCTGGGAAAGTACCCCAACAATTAAATATAAAATAAAAGAAAACAACTACCCTAAAGAAATTAGAGAACTATTGGCAGAAAAAAGAAGAGCGAGAAGAATATGGCAGCAAACACGAGCTCCTCAATATAAAACTAAATTAAACAATTTAACCCAACAGTTAAGAAGGGAAATCCAAAAAGTAAAAGACGAGTCAATCAGTAACTGTTTAAAAAAACTAACTAATGATAGCAGGACTGATTATTCACTTTGGAAAGCAACCAAAAACATTAAAAGACCAACAATGCAGAACCCTCCAATAAGAATAGAAGGGGGGAAATGGGCTCGAAATAACGAAGATGAAGTTCAATGTTTTGTGGAGTACCTCGAAAAAATATTCCAACCACATGATGATCAAACTTTAGAATCTCAAATAATAACGGTGGAATCTGAAAAAGAAAGTGAAGAAATTCTATTGACTTCACCAAAAGAAGTCATGCATGAAATAAAATTCAATATGAATTCGAAAAAAGCTCCTGGTTATGATCTTATTACTACAGAAATTTTAAAAGAACTACCAAGGAAGGCCCTAGTTAAGCTTACTTATATTATCAATGCAGCATTTAGGATCAAATTTGTACCCAGTTTGTGGAAAATTGCAGAAGTAATAATGATATCAAAACCTGGTAAACCACCATTCATCTTATAGACCAATTTCGTTGTTGCCAGTTATGTCTAAACTCTTTGAGAAAATACTGATTAAAAGGTTAAATTCGATAATCGAAAGGAATAACTTAATCCCAAATCATCAGTTCGGATTTCGTCGTCAACACTCAACAATACAACAAGTACACAGAGTAATCAATGTAATTGAGAAAGCACTTGAAGAGAAAAATATCTGCACCACGATATTTTGGCGCAAGCTTTTGACAAGGTTTGGCATGAAGGACTTAATCATAAGTTAAGAAACCAATGCAATTCGCTAACTTGCATTGGTTAGTGTGGTAGATAAAACTGGACTAAGTTCACAAAGGTCAACGTCTGTAGGTGATTTATCATCAATCGCCACAACGTCAACCAGAACATTTAAAGGTGTGCAACATAGTCCAAAAAAAAGTGCAAACGAAGTAGAAAGCAATTTGGTATCAAATTGTTTGCTTCAAAATAAAAATTTTTGTGATGACAATGACAAAAGTGCAATGAATAAAAATAAAATAAAAAGTGCCGTGTTGTTAAAAAACAATAATACTAATAATGATGTAGGTCAGTGTTCTACACAGTTAGTACAACGGGGTATCGACCGGTATATTACAGTGCAGCCGAAAAGAAAGAGAAGCCCAAGAGCTGCGCTAAACACTAGCATCAACAAATTTACAAGGCTCGCTAGTGTTGAACTTGCTCATGGCAATCGTTTCTCTAGCCTGGTAGAAACAGAGTGTATCGAAGATACCACATCTGCGGACAAACCTAAAATTGAAAAACCGCCGCCCATTTATTTGAGAGAAGAATCAAATAAAGAGCTTGTAAAAGCTATTGACACCTTAACAGAGGGAAAATATTATATTTCTGCTCTTAAAAGAGGTAATATCAAAGAAACCAAGATACAACCAATTAACATAGACGCGTACCGTGAATTAATAAAATATTTTGACCAGGTTGGTAAACGTTACTACACTTACCAACTAAAGAGCCAAAAAGGTTTGGTCGTTATTATTAAAGGAATAGAGAGCTTTGTAGAACCAAACGAAATACATGATGCTCTCACTGCCGAAGGTTTTAATGCAAAATCGATTACAAATATTATTAACCGGGAGAAGATACCACAACCACTATTTCGCCTGGAATTAGAGCCAGACAATAAACCTATGAAAGGCAAACATTCAATTTATAACATAAAATATTTAATGCACAGAAGGGTAACCGTTGAGGAACCTAAGAAAAGAATTGGGCCAATACAATGTATCAAGTGCCAAGAATACGGGCACTCAAAAGCATATTGCACACTAAATGACGTTTGTGTTATCTGTGGCGAACTTCATAATTCAAAACAGTGCAATAAAAGGAAAACTGATGCCTCCGTATTACGATGCAGCAACTGTAATGGCAATCATACTGCAAACTATAGAGGTTGTCCCATTTATATGGAATTAAAACGAAGAATTAACCCAAAACAACGAGCAGAGCAACGCATGCTTAATTTACATCCAGCAGTTAAACCTGAAGTACGACCAGAAGTTTCATTCACCAACTTTCCAAATATAACCCATAACGCAACCGTTAACAGCAGCATGCATCAAGGTGTTTCGTACGCCAGTATTCTTAAAGGCAACGCTCCAAAAGCTCAAGTAACTCAGGAAGGAAATGTTACCACAGCCTTAAACAAGCTAACAGACATGATGCAAAGCTTCATGACGATGATGGAGAGAACGATGGACTTGATGATGCAAAATATGAACGTGTTAATGCAGATAGTTGTTAAAAAATAAACATGACCGTTCTAAAAATAGCAGTTTGGAATGCAAACGGCTTAGCACAACACAGAGCAGAAGTTCAAGCATTTCTCATTGAGCACAATATTGACATAATGTTAATATCAGAAACACGTTTCACTAAAAAAAACTATTTTAAAATTAACGGGTACTCAGTATATGATACTAAGCATCCAGATGGTAAGGCGCATGGTGGTACAGCAATATTAATCAAGAGGCGATTAAAACACCACGAACATACAAAATATGAGGAACAACATATCCAATCGACCAGTATTTGTTTAGAAGAGTGGTCGGGAAAATTTATAATATCCGCAGTATACTGTCCACCAAAACATGCCATAAAAAAAGACCAGTTCGTGAATTATTTCAAACAGCTGGGTAAAAAATTTCTTGCGGGAGGCGATTACAACTGTAAACATGTTCACTGGGGTTCAAGACTAACATCGCCGAAAGGCAAACAGCTATATGAGGCCATGGAAGAACAAAGTTTGGATTATTTATCAGCTGGACATCCAACATACTGGCCCACGGATAGAAAAAAGATTCCTGACTTATTGGACTTCTGTATAACTAAAGGCATAGCACGCTCAAATGCAAAAGCCACAGATTGCTGTGATCTGTCTTCTGACCACTCACCTATAATAGTAACAGTTAGCACCGATGCCTTAGAGTCGGAAGCACCCAAACGTCTAACGAACACACGGACCAATTGGAATCAATATAAAAGATTAGTAGAAAAAAATTGTCGACTGGACATCCCACTTCACACCCGAGCAGATATTGATGTAGCAGCTGAACATCTAAAAGATATAATGAAATTAGCCGCAGAGAAGACCACGCCTATTATGAAAAATTCCGAAAAACTTAATAAAATTTCATTTAATATCCAGGAACTCATTCGGGACAAACGAAACATACGTCGGCAGTGGCAACAAATAAGATCACCGATATTAAAATGGAAATTAAACCGTGCAATAAAGACTCTAAAATTCGCTTTAAAAGAGGAAAACAACAAACAGACACAGAATTATTTAAGTGAGCTGTCCGCAACAAATAAAACAGAATATTCATTGTGGAAGGCAACGAAACATTTAAAGAGGCCGGCAAACCTAAATTCACCCATAAGGTTACCAAATGGGGATTGGGCAAGAAGCGATGTAGAAAAAGCCAATACTTTTGCGTCCCATTTGGAGAAAGTGTTCTCTCCACATGATCCAATGAATAATTTCAGGCTACCAGAACAAAATGAAAATGATTCCACCAATAAACCGATAAAGTTTAAGTGGAAGGGGGTCAAGAGCACCATTAACAATTGCATTAACTACAAAAAAGCACCAGGGTATGATCTTATAACTGGAAAAATGTTAAGAGAGTTACCAGACATATGTATAAAACTAATAACATACATATTTAATGCAATCCTGCGAATTTGTTATATTCCTCAAGAATGGAAGATTTCTCAGATCACAATGATACACAAGCCTGGAAAACAAGAAACTCATATCTCGTCATACCGGCCAATTAGTATGCTACCCACAATTTCAAAGCTGTTTGAAAAAATGTTACTTACAAAACTAAAACCAGTTCTAGAAGAAAAACAGATTATACCAAACCATCAATTTGGATTCCGGAATCAACATGGCACCATAGAACAAGTACATAGAATTGTAAATGCGATCAAAGCTACCTTCGAGGAGAAAAAATATTGCTCTGCTATTTTTTTGGATGTTGCCCAGGCGTTTGATAAAGTCTGGCACGATGGCCTTATTTATAAAATAAAAGAGATGTTACCAAAAAATTTACACCTAATTCTAGAAAACTACTTGCTCCAAAGGCAATACCTAGTTAAGTACAATGATGCAGTCACTACTTTAAAACCCATACGCGCAGGAGTTCCTCAAGGCAGCGTTCTCGGACCTGTCCTATACTTACTGTATACAGCCGATTTGCCAACTACAAACCAAGTATTGATATCAACATTCGCTTATGATACGGCTATTTTGGTATCAAACAAAGATCCTGAAACGGCCTCTAGGAAATTGCAAAACCATTTATGCAAAATTGAAGATTGGCTACGTACATGGCGAATAAAAGTAAATGAAGAAAAATCAACCCACGTTACATTTACGCTGAACAAGTGCAACTGTCCTACGGTGGAATTAAATGGTGTCATTATACCGCAGCGAACTAAAGTTAAATACTTAGGTTTACATCTAGATAGGAGGCTGACATGGAAAGAGCATATAGAAACGAAGCGCCATCAAATAAAGATAACATTCTCCAAAATGTATTGGCTAATAGGCAGAAATTCAAAATTATCTCTAGAAAATAAAGTTCTCCTATATAAATCAATTATTATGCCAATATGGACATATGGCATTCAACTGTGGGGTTCTACTAGTGCATCAAATAAGGATATTCTGCAAAGATCTCAATCCAAAATACTAAGGAATATCACAAATGCTCCTTGGTATATTCGAAATGCGAACATACAAAGAGACCTTGGTGTTAAAACTGTGAACGAGATCATCAGGGAGTACAGCACGAAGTATTTTTCGAAACTAGAATCACATCCTAATGAATTGGCTAGGGATATTTTAAAACAGCCGAAGTATAGACGACTACAAAGAACAGATCCACTTGATTTAATGAATATATTATAAAAAAAAGTTGGTGTATAATATAGACTGTTATATAAATTAAATAATTGAGCCCATTAATAATAAGTATTAACATAGGTTAAGACTTAAAAAATGTAAATTAGTTTGTAAGATATGCGTACTTTTCGTTAGTTTCTTTAACAGAAAGATTCGAAAATAAAGCCATTGGCAGTAAAATTAAAAAAAAAAAAAAATTCGCTAAATTACTAGAATCATACTTGAAAGATAGATTCTTTAGAATTAAATTTGCTGAAACTTATTCTGAATTAAAAGAAATAAAAGCAGGTGTACCGCAGGGCAGTGTATTAGGACCGATTTTATATTTACTATACACGTATGATCTACCTGAATTAGAAAACAACACAGGGGCGACTTTTGCTGATGATACTGCGATCCTAGCTGTTGGAAAAAGCAACGAAGAATCAACACAAAAATTACAATCAGCTATCTCGAAGTATATAAATGGACTAAAAGATGGCGAATTAAGCTAAATGAAACTAAATCAGTTCACATAAATTTTACCAACAAACGAGTTGAACATATACCTGTTTCAATAAATCGAGAACTAATACCGAATGCGAACACAGCTCATTATCTAGGCATGACCCTGGATGCTAAACTTAGATGGAAGGTCCACGTCAAAAAGAAAAATGAAGAACTAAAACTCAAATATGAAAAAATGCATTGGCTGATAAGCAGACACTCTTCTCTATCATCATACAATAAGCTGCTACTTTATAAGCAAATACTGAAACCAATATGAACTTATGGTATTGAACTCTGAAGTTGTACAAAACCCAGCAACGTCAGTATCATTCAAAGGTTTCAGAACAGGGTACTAAGGAACATCGTCGATGCACCATGGTACGTCAGGAATAGTGATCTACATAGAGACCTTAAAGTGGATCCCGTTTCAATTGAAATTAAAAAAAATGCAAGGAAACACGAAGAAAGACTCCAGCAACATTTGGATATAGAGGCAATTCACATGTTAACCAACACCAATATTATACGCAGATTGAAAAGAACCAAACCCTTTGAACTGGTTTAATTGTTAATGCAACAGCGGCTTGCTGATTTAAATCCACAATAACGATGTGGTATAACCAACAACTTACCGGAAACTGTGAAACGCCAATGGGTGGAGTCATAGATATAATTATCTTAGTAAATTAAGTCAGAAACAAATTGCTCATTAGTCCAGGAGACTAGATTGTAATAAAATAAAATAAATAAAAAAAAAAAAAATGTTGCAACATTATGTTGCATTATCACCATAATGTAAACATAATGTTGTGTCACAGTTGAGAGCAAGCTACCACTTCTGATTTGAGAGAAGATTCTTGCACATGTTATATCGCTTAAACGAGCGACGGTTACAACACTTACCAAATTCTGATCCTGCGAACCAATCCTGTACGGATAGTGAAGCGCTCCCTAACAGAAAAGGCGTTATGTATTAGGTGCAGATAGCATTGCCGGTGACGATGGCATCTATTGTGGAAGAGTACGACTTATCTTCTTCGAATTGTCTAGAACAATATGAAGAGCAAGCTTGGGATCCGATGAAATTGGATTGTTGATTAGGTACGGGCCAGTAATGGCATACTAAACCCGTTTTATTAGTATTTATTTATTTCAAAATTTTAACCAGTGTTTTGGTCTAAAAATACAGTTTCTCGTATTCATGATTACCGATCTCAATAAGCAGAAGACATGCTTCGATTATTTCAAACTCAATATTTAATTTGCAACGATGCTTGATACTTGAGAAAATCCTTGATATTTGATGCACTTGCTACTAGTAATTGGAAATTTTAAAATTTTAAACATTTGT
This sequence comes from Tipula confusa, assembly GCA_963556175.1. NCBI lineage: Eukaryota > Metazoa > Arthropoda > Insecta > Diptera > Tipulidae > Tipula > Tipula confusa. The sequence continues at coordinate 135,882,519 of OY744475.1, forward strand.
AGTTACACATTTTGAGCAAATGGAAATTTGGTTTATGTACGCTTCCGGAAGATACAATGCAACATTTTCAATTTCAAATAATAAATAATTTATTTATAGAGTCTAGTATCTAGTAACAGGTCAATCATTCATGCATGCAAAATTTATAACAAAACATTTAATGGTGATAGTTGTATGCTGGAGCACTGTAGTAAGCTGGAGCGGCGGCTACTACTTTGGCAACTACTGGAACAGCTACTTTATGGACTAATGGAGCGGCAACATATTTTTGTACTGGCACAACTGGAGCTTTATATCCTGAGATTGGTTCACGGTGTACTGTAGCTTGGAATCCGTTATGTTCGTCGGCTGTATATTCAACGGTACGTTTGAAACCATCAGCATCGATGAGCGAGTATGATCCATGAACATTGTCTCCATCACGGTATTCTTGTTGATCCTTAACATCTCCGGTATGTTCATCGCTTACGGCATAATTGAATTCATATTTGGCTGGGGCATCTGGGTATTCTTGATGTTTGGCGTATGTTGGTACAACAACTTTCTTAACTAAAACTGGAGCAGCAGCTTGATGGTATTCTGGTTGATGGTAGTATTGTGGTTGATGGTAATCAATTGCTCCAGCGCTGGCTACGGCAATGAATGCGAATAATGCTACAAACTAAAATCGATTATCAGTAAATAAAAAATGTGTTTTCCGATTCCAATTAAAACTTACTCTGAACGCCATTTGGATAATGAAATGTTTGTTAATCGAACAATGTCTGTTGAATGATATAATTCAACAAATTCGTTTTACTTTTATATCCCAAAAATTGTTTGTGACCTACACTAATTGCATTCACATTCGAGCAGATAAATGTATGTAGGTAAACACATGTTTTGCGAATAAGAAGGAAAAACATGTTATGTATAGCTAACCGAAAACCGAATTTTTGTTTTGATTTATGAATGAACTTGTGATTTATAATTAGAATTGAACTATGTTAAAAATAGTTTTGTGTTTATGACAAATTGACTTAGAAAGGTTTCTAAGACAGGTTTCGAGTTGGCTGCTGAGTCATCTTGTTCTTCCGTGCCTTTACTTTTTACTTTGTCAGAAGCGGTAGAAATAAAGCTCTTACGATACATTTTGTAACAAACAAAGCACTATCAATAGGGTAAATTTATAATAAGCACCGCGAGGTTATGCAAAGAGAATCCATCCTATATATGGAATTTAAACTGAGTATGCAAAAACGTAAGACTAACCGGAAGAGGTTCAATAAATAGAAAATGGATGTATATTATGCCCAGCCAATAGGAAAGTTTTTCGCTTTAAAACATCGTCTCCACCTGCAATTGCAATCGAGTTATACCATTAATTTTCGAACAGTTGCTATAGTGGAGGGACAAAAAATTAATGTCATGCCAGATGGTATACAATCATTTTCTACCATTCTTGCCAAAGTTGATGGTATAAAATAATTTTGACATTTACTGTTTTCAAAGTGGCTACCTTTCGATTTTTGTTCTATATCTCTGACAGTGTACGGTTTGATTGCCATGAACCAGGAAAACGAAACTCTTAAATTAATTCAATTATATAGACTAATGACTGTCTTTGGAACATAAATTCAAAATTGTGTAGAAAAATTGTCCAGAGCTTTTTAGTTTTTAGATAACATTTTTTAATAATTTTTAAACACAACAAATAATACTTTAAGTATAAATACAAAAATGATTTCTAAACGTCAAATTTATTATAAGTTAACCTCATATGACGCCATCTTTGAAATTTTTATTTTTTCAGAATCCCAAGCTTGTTTTGTAAATTGACATGCATACAGCATATTAATTGTTGATAGTGATTTGTTCGATTCCAATTCAATTATGATTTTTTTTAATAATTATTTTTTATAAAATACTTTAAAGTTCTGAATTATTCCCTGATCCATAGGCTGAATTAAACTGGTCGTATTGGGCGGTATATATTCAATTTTTATTGCTCTTAATCCAGATACTTCAAAATGTGAAGCGCAGTTGTCGGCGGTTAATAAAATTTTTTGATTTTGTTCGTGATATATTTTGTCGATATGCCGCAAATAATTTCCCCATTCGATAAACGTCATCTATGCCTTTTTTATTGGCACGGTACATCACTGAATGTATTTTAATATGCTTAAAACAACGAGATTGCCAATTACCAATACAGTCAGCTGCTCACTGTCGCTCATATTTGCCCCTAAGAGGACTGTTATTCTCTCTTTACTTTTTCTACCTCCTAAACATGCGCCGTTTTTAAACGACATTGTTTATCTGGAAAATGCGTAGTTAATCCTTTTCCCAATCAAAAGCATGTGAAATACTTGCTGAGGCTTTTTCTCCTGATATTTGTTTAAAACAAATTCCATTCCTTTTTTTAATTCCATCAAGATCACCCATTGCTAGCTTTGAAATCAGGGACGTTTAGTTTTTTCGCAAATGTTAACGATTTCTCTTTTAAAAGCATGCCAATAATAGGAATATTATTTTGTCGTTGGACCCTTAACCACTTAACAGTAGCTTCTTCTACTTCTACAAACTGTCATTTTCTAAGCCGTCCCCTTTTGCGATTAAACGATGCTTTGGTAACTTTTTCTTTATTGTGCAAGATTTCCGAGGCCGAGCTTCTTGAAATCTTATATTTATCGCATATGTCCTGATTCGCTAATGTTTTAGCATCTTCAATAATTTGTAATTTGGTATTTAAAGGAATAGCTTTCCGCTTTAGAGGCATATTGATTTGACCTAATATCAAATCACACGATACAGTCGTTCGTCTTTTTTAAACTGACGCATTTACACTAACAATCTAAAATCATGTAATAATGTAATAATTTAAATATAAAATTTAGGAGAGCCTGGGTTACAATATAAATTGTATATTAATTACATAGCAAATGTATTTAATATTACGAAAATATCCGAAACATGTATGGTTCATTTGTGCTCAGGTGTTCATTAAAATAATAATTTAACTTATACACATGCATAATATATTCTTCGTTTGTTTCGTTTTATTCTACTTTTTTTATAGAGCATTTTCTCGAATGTTCGTTATAAGGAAGAGAAACAAGCACTAAATTTTCATATAGAGCAAAACCAACACTATTGTATAATTATACAAGCCATGAAGCAAAACCAACACAAATGTATACACAAGCCAAAACCCTCTTTACTACAGGCCGTCTTGTAACTTTCGTTGACACACATCATCATGTATTTTTAAAATGTATTAGTGGAAATATATACTTTAGATGTATTAGTAACTATCAAAACTCCATATAAAATTAATAAAAAAAATTGTAAACGCATGCGCATTATTTGATTTTCTTGTTTATTTCTTTTACACAATATTCGCTATCATATCCCGACACGATTTTTTACTTACAATACAACCAAAGTATATATTTTTGTATAGCATGAGTATGCAAACAATACGGCTTGTAGTAAAGGGGGTTTTGGCAAAACCCTCTTTACTACAAGCCGTCTTGTAACTTTCGTTGACACATATTATCATGTATTTTTAAAATGTATTAGTGAAAATATATACTTTAGATGTATTAGTAACTATCAAAATTCCATATAAAAATAAATAAAAAATATTGTAAACGCATGCGCATTATTTGATTTAATTGTTTATGTCTTTTACACAATATTCGCTCATATCCCGACACGATTTTCTACTTACAATACAATCAAAGTATATATTTTTGTATAGCATGAGTATGCAAACAATACGGCTTGTAGTAAAGAGGGTTTTGGGTTTTGGACACAAGCCATGAATTTGCGAAACTTATGCCAAAAAGTGACTACTATACCTAAGTATTAGTGTTGTGGCGTAATATAATTTGTATATACTTTTATTATATGCTTTGATGTAAATAAAAAATATAGTATAGTATTTAATTTAAAAATATGGTATAGTATTTAATTGAGTATATAATAATAACAATACTTCTCTCTCTCGTTAAATAATAAATTTGTTTTTTGCTTTGTCATAAAGAGCGCAACATACTGTTGTTCCATCATTCGTATTCATTTTTTATTTATATCAAAGCATATAATAAAAGTATATACAAATTATATTACGTCACAACACTAATACTTAGGTATAGTAGTCACTTTTTGGCATGAGTATCGCAACTTCATGGATTGTATATACATTTGTGTTGGTTTTGTATAGGGATAAAAAGAGTTTTCGTTTTTTTAAAGAGGTATTTTAGTATGTAAAAAAAAAATACTCCGGGTTTGGGACGATACATGATGTTTGTTTTAACCAGGTTTCTTTTATAATCAGGTTTGTTATAACCAAGTTTCACTTCTAACTTTTCCTCATCAGTCTTAAACAATTTTAATTTAATTAATTGTGTTAAATTTTTAATTCAAACTTTAATAAAATAATTTATTAGATAGATATTCATTAAGTATATGGACAGTTGTATTTACATGAATCATCGTAGGCACTGTTTAACTATTTAATGATGGTATAATGCTGGTGGACCTGCATTCCACACCACTGGATTGGCTGCAACTACATTATGTACTGGTGCAGCAACTAGTAATTTTTGTACTGGTACAGATTGTGCCCTGTTATATCCTTGGATTGGTTCACGATGGACTGTAGCTTGGAATCCATGATGATCATCGGCTGAGTATTCCACGGTACGTTTAAAACCATCGGCATCGATGAGCGAGTATGATCCTTGAACTACATCACCTTCACGAGTTTCTTGTTGATTTTTAACATCGCCGGTATGTTCATCATTAACTTCATAGTTAAAATTGTATTTGGCTGGGACGTCATATCCTTGTTCCGCTGTGGCGTATTGTGGGACGCCCACGTTTTTAATCAATAATGGAGATGCAACGGTGGCATGATACTGTGGTTGGGCAATAACGGCATGGTATTGTGGTTGTTGAACGAGTTGGGGTTGTTGAACTATTTGTGGTTGATGGTACTCAATTACTTTGGCACTGGTGACAGCGACAATAGCGGCGATGAATGCTAAAAGCTATGATTATTGGTGTGTTAAATTTATTCAACTTAAATCAATAAACTTACTTTGAACGCCATTTTGAATAAGTATCTCTTATGATATAATCGAATAATGTTGATTGAATGACATGAAACACTGAAATGATTTAGTTTTTATACTTAATCTTTTAAATTACCCCTATAGCTAATTAACTGTATAGCACAGATTGCACAATCATCCAATTACTTACGTGGGTAATTTAAAATCAATTACACATAACTTCGCTACTTCCACCTTATTTCTTGAATAATTCTTATAGTACGGCAAAATGAAAAAGTTCGATGATTAGACCACATAATTTATAATCAACTAAACGCAACAAAATAATTAATTAATTACTATGTTGTTAGTGTGTCAAGCACGACAACAAACGGTACCTCATGTTTATTAAGAATCTGTATTGCAATGCGTGCAAATGTACACTTTTGCGTGTCAAAAATAGTTAAGAAAATTTTGTCCGATTTGGATTATATAATTAAATAATTAAACCTTTAAAGCAACTGCAGGTTAATTAATCGATTTAAATATTTTTGTGAATTGTTTAATTAAGCCAAAATCTTACTAATTGTACTTTTAAGCAGAATTGTGGTGAATATGGACTACTATTTGAAATTAAGCAATAACATTAGGGATAATTCAATACCAGACCTGTTTATATAGGTTTTAAGGTCGTACTCATGTACGACCTTTATTCAGTATCGGTTGTAAAATTAAAAATAATAACATCGCATCGTTCTCGACCACCCGAAGAAATCGATCTCTACTATACTTATCGTTTCTCATCATCTTCTGCAGTGATCGTTTTGTCTACCAAATTGCAGCTCTCCTTTCAGAGATCTTTGAACTAAAGCTTTACAATCAGCCTTTATAATGAGTCCTTTTATACAACGTTAACGACAAGAGACAGTTTCATCAAATTTCTGATTTCGTGATTGAACAGAACTTGATAATTTCTCTCAGAGAGTTGCTCAGAGCAACTCTCACACCAATACATGACAACGGGTCTGATTAGGCACATTATCTTATTAGGACTTACAAGATATTTAGACTTATGAGAATTAAATGAAATATATATAATGTTCAAGCATTGTAAGTCAGGAGATGTTTCGTAGTATTAAGAAAGAATTGTTCTCAGCGCAAAAATATTTATCGTTGACTGTCCGAAGTCCGCCTTCGGTTTAATGCACTCGACGTCAAAGTCAACTCTATTGTAAAGCAACGTTTAGCTTTGAGGCATCTGCTCTTCACTTTTAGTCGCCTCCTAAGACAAACAACGGATAATGTCGTGAAATCGTATTATGCTCGTTTGTAATTTACTTTCAAGTTAAGCGAGTGATATGAAAAATATATAATGTTTAACTGTCAACATTGTCCTACCTACAAACGAACAAGCTGCCATCTTTTGAAAAGTGGTATGTTTTATGCGTTGGCCCTAGTGCATTGATTATACCGCCGTTGTTGATCAAAAGGTATAAACAGAACCAGAGATACAGCGTCAAACTACATCGACAAAATACCTTTGTCTTTTGACGATGTCGCTTTAAGAGTGGTTTCACAATGGCGAGGCGAAAAAATTAGACAAACTTAACACATATCGTGGACTCCGAATTTTTATTTAAAAACATTTAAAAATTCAATTTATTTTTAATTATAACACAAAATTGAATTAATACCAACATCATAAAGCCTGAAATTAATTGGTACCACTGCCGCGACGACGACAAAATGATTCTAAAAAAAGTTCGGTCGCTGTCAACATCGACATTGGTTGTGTGAGCAGTATATGATTTCAGTTTATTCTAATTGAACAAGCATTGTATTTTGTCGTTGTATTTTTGGTTTTGTTTATACCGAAAGTGTCAAAACATAAACACAGTATTTTGTAATGTCGTGTGCGAATACACAAAAAAATTAAAAACAAGAAAAAAAAGAATGGCTGACTATCATTTTCATTTAAACCATCTTGTGGCAATGATATTGGTACTACATATACTTTGATCGTGCTGCCTATTTCGGAAAACATGGCTTACTTAGATCATGCTTCCTCTCGCTAATAACATGGTATTCTAAATATTTTGATAGTGGCAACTCTTTCCAAAAACTCTTTTAATTTGAGTGAAAACTGCTGCCTCGGTACTAATCGGTTATTTGGAAAGTTTCAAGTTGCACAAGCTCCTCGTTGGAATATAGTTTAATATTCGGCTTTTACCAAATCGTTTGCAGCATTTTTATCAATTTCTTCAAAAACTAAAATAATTTGCTAGATATGTGATTTTTAATCTTATCCATGGCATTTTGGATGTTAAAATGTTCCCAAAATAAGAAAGTTCATCAGATATAGACTTTAAAAATTGCAATGATAATGAAAGGTTTAACAAAAACTAATTTTTACATCTTCAAACTATGACTTTCCGTTCTTAGATGCGTATCTATTGAGACCAGCCTCGTTCAATTAAGACGAGATGAAAGTATCCAAGGATGAGAACTGCATTTAAATTCACTAGCTGCTTCTCTTTTCATCTCGTTGTTAAAAAAGGTGGCAGGATATACAAATTGATAAAATCATGTTTCTTAAAAAAGTGAATTTTCAGTGAAAAGAAGAAAGTTTTGTAATTTTTTTGGAAAAAGTAGAATAGCAAATATTCAAAAATGTAGAAATAACAGTAGGCTATACTTTGCAACCATTTTATTTCTGCCGTCTTTTGTTAAATCTAGCTTATAGTTCGTAATAGTATTGGAACTTGCAGCACCAATAGTGCTGCCTCATTTAATGAACATGATTTAGTATATTCTAATCTCACCAACTTCGGGTTTGGATCGGCTACACCAGATATCTTGATTGTGTGTAGTATCACTAAAAACGAAAATACATCGCGGCTCAATCAATGTGAAACTTGCACATTTTCATTAGTTTTACACAATGCATTATAAAGTTGAATTATTAAAAGTGATATGAATTTTAACGACGAAGTAGAATTATAATAGACGACATAAATATTGGATTTTATGATTTTAACATAAATAATTTATTTAATTTTAAATTCAGCTATACATTAAATGTTTTAATGGTGATAGTTGTAGGCTGGGCCTGAACTGTAGTAGGCTGGAGCGGCCGCAACTACTTTATGTACTGGTGCGGCTGCAACATATTTTTGTACTGGAGCTTTGTATCCTTGAAGTGGTTCACGGTGTACTGTAGCTTGGAACCCGTTATGTTCGTCGGCTGTATATTCAACGGTACGTTTGAAACCATCAGCATCGATGAGCGAGTATGATCCATGAACATTATCACCATCACGAACTTCTTGTTGGTTTTTTACATCACCGGTATGTTCATCATTAACTTCATAGTTGAATTCGTATTTGGCTGGGGTATCATATGCTTGTTGATTGGCGTATTGTGGTACAACAACTTTTTTTACTAGCACTGGAGCAGCAGCTTGATGGTAGTATTGTTGTGGTTGATGGTAGTCTACTGCAATTGCACTGGCAGTTGCAACAATTGCAAACAAAGCTACGAACTAAAATATATTTTGATTAATAAAACTATTAGAAGGACCTACACAATTTCCAAATAAAACTTACACTGAATGCCATTTTAATGGTTATCAAATGATTTTTACTTGAAAAATATTGATCGAATGATACAAAACACAAAAATCATTTCACTTTTATACTCCGAATTATTGAGTGACTGACCTACACTTAGGTTACGTATATACGTATGCGAAACACATGTAATTGTAAAGTACACATAAAGAAATAAAATAGCAATCTTGTGTATCTGTATGATATGCAAATTTGGTTGAATTATAAATAAAATCTGTGATTTTCATATGTAAATATATATTAAATAACGGTGTGGAGAATAATAACGTTGCGGCAGCTAGATAAAAAGTGGGTGCAAACTGATTCTACGCACTGTAAATTTACTGCGTCCGAAACCCATGATAAATATTTGTGAATACAGATTTTTGACATTTATTTGATAAAAACGAAGACACCCAAATTATTACGGATAATTTTTGACAAATACCATAACTTTCAATATAAAATGCCAAATTCATCGCGTAGCACACTCTGATTTATAAGAAATCATATAAAATACACTACTTGGTTTTATAAAACTATTTCGTTGCCATGACAATTTCAATAAACAATGTACACAATTAAATTTAATTTTTCTCATAGTTTTTATACCTCACAAAAAATTTATTTAAAAACATATAAGGCGGGGAAATATTTCAATCAATTATTATACTTTTCGGACAGCGTAATAATAAATAGGGAAAGTATGGGGAATATTGTTCAAATAAATGTCAAAAATTTTATTCACGAATATTTATCGTGGATTTCGGACACAGTCTAAACATAAAATTATAAATCATGTTTTCCGAAAGAGGCACCCCGATCAAAGTAATTAGTATACGATGTTATTCGCAGCAGGCAGCACGATCAAAGTATTTAGTATGCCATGTTTTCCGAAAGAGGCAGCACTATCAAAGTATATAGTACCAATCATTGTCTGGAGATTTTTTTTATATTGTTCTTAAAAACATTTCGTTTCAAACGGAAAACATAAAATATTACAAATCAACAATAATTACAAAATAGCTCAAAATAAGAAAGAAAAAAGAATACTACACCTACCAAAAATAATGTAATATTTTAAAGCAACAGATTTTAATTAAATCATAGTCGGCCATGATTTTTTCTTAAATATATTTCCAACAGGAATGTTGTTAGTTGTTTAGTATATTTATGTACAATTTGAATTATTGCATACGATACTCAAAAATATATTGTTTATATTTTAGACACTTTGACTGACATCTAGTGACATAATCAATGCAATAGGGCATACGTGTAAAACATACCACTTTCCATAAGATGGCAGCATTTTCGTTTGTAGTATAATCTTGACAGCCCGACATGATCTATTATGCTCAACACAAAAAATGAAGTAAAATGAAGTACTAACTATTAAACCATTTCAATTTTTTTTTAATTTATCAATATTTAGACTGTGTCCGAAACCCATGAAAAATATTTGTGAATAATGATAAATATTTGTGTCCCCACATTCCCAATTTTTTATTACGCTGTTCGAAAATTAAAATAATTGATTGAAATATTTCCCAGCCTTTATATGTTTTTAAAAACACTTTTTGCGAGAAGTAAAAACTATAAAGAAAAATTATAATATCCTTTCACGGACAAGTGGGCATATGCTGTCATTTTGCATGCTTTGCGGTGGAAAATGTTGGCATATGCCGACATAGATAAAATATACTTTAAAAGAACGTCGGTTGTAGCCGTCGGTATTTTCATGGCAAATATATAGAATATACTTTGTTGTGTCCCCCCTATACAAGCATTTTTGTAATTATTGTGCTCCATTTAGTAACTTTTTTTAGGTTCAACCGTTACATCGTTGTTTATTTTTAATGATGTGTGTCGCTACGAGAGGACTGTTTTTTATATGTTAATTTCGGTTAATAGTGTTTTTATTATTGGATTTTTTTCAAAATTTTTAATTAAAATAATATATTTTTTATATTGTGAAATTACCGTTATAAAGTTGAATTGAATATTGAATTTTCTTGAATTTTTTAAGATTTCTGGTGTCTTCCGATGTCGGATATAGCCAACGAGTCCTAGAAATGAAATAAAAGTTGTAAATAGGACATGTCGGCATTTACCGATAGACTGTCCGATTAGAGCTTTAACTGTCAAATATTTATTCATCCAATTACGATCCCAAAACATTAATCGGGCTTCATGTAAATCGTCTAGAACCGTAATTATGTGTCATTGTGCGAACATGTTCTAAAGATGGTGTGTCCGCGAAAGAGTTATTGTTTATTGAAATTGTCATAGCAACAAAAAAATTCAAATTTTTCTTAAATGGTTTTGAATGGTACTATTACAAAATCAAGTAGTAAATTTTATGTTTTATTGTGTATATCCGAGTATGCTACGCGAGTTTGGTTTTTATTTAAGAAAGTTTTGGTATTTGTCAAAAACTTTCATAGCAATTGACCGTTATAATTTGGTTGTCTTTGATTTTATCAAGCAAATGTGAAAAATGTGTATTCACAAATATTTATCATGGGTTTGGGACACAGCCTTAGAACGATTACATACTTTGTAAATAAATATCAAAATATATGTAGGAATTATCTTTTTCATTAATTTATATTTGAGGTGGTTTCTCATATACCACACGGCCCTTCCTGACTTGATTATTGCGACCGAATGAGGGAGACCACGGCTTTATAAAATCAGCTGATTAAGAGGTCCTCGTTGGGCCGTCGCTATCACCTGTTTTTTGTACTTGATATCGGTGGTCCCTAAATTTTTGCATTATTTGATAAGGACCAAGAAATTGTGGATGTATTTTCGAAACTTGACCAAATTGCGTCCGTTTTATTGCAACAAGGTATCCCATACTCGTTCGCCATCTTCCGTCGTTTATTGTAAGTATGATTGTTCTCACTTTGTAATTTTTGTATTTGATTTCGACATTCATCGTTTGCATTATTTCTTTCAGCCATAAACAATTCCACAAACTTTTTTTCGACGACTTCTTACATTCTCAAATTATTTTCATTTCTCATTTAGATTCCTATCATTACTTTAAACGGAATTTTCTCAATGGCCCTTATTGAAAGTACTATTTAAATATCTTTGTTCAGTATCGATAAATTTGTGCCAATAGGACGGGTTGCCAATATTAAGTTGCGTGAAAATTGATATGGCAAAAGAAAGCAAAAAACTCATTCAATAACTGACTAACTATTTTTTTTATTATTTTCTTCGTTATTGAGAACTTGTACTACCTAAAACTTTTTAGCATTAATTTGTAAGCAATATCTCAAAGAGCTGTACAGCAATTATTTTTTTGTGTGATCAAAACATCATTTTGCTTATATTATCTGATTCCGAAAGTTAATTGAACAAGATTTGAAGGTAAGGCATATTCTGGTTGATTTCTTAAAAAAACTTTAATAAACTGTTGTACTCTTGGAGTTTGGTGTTGTATTATTTACTTGCATACGTTAAATTCCATCCCGTATTAAGTGAGGAAGTGTGTAATCTATACACACATCGACCTCCAAGCCATTTTGTGCCGGATGGAAAATAACTGGATGGTAAAATAATTAAGGGATGTTCCGAAAAAAAGGGAAATGTAATGGTTGAAAACACAAAATATTTGACGAAAATTTTCATGTTGGAAGACAGTGTTTTGTAAGGAACTCCAGAAAATCAGGTTTCTCAAATGACAAATTATATTACAATAGCTTGTAATGTTTGTTTGCTTGTATAAAAAAGAGGAAAGATTGTTACCAATGAAGTAAAAAGTCCAACTGCTGGTAGTTCTGCCGAAAGAAACGAAGGTATAAGAAAATCTATCATCATACTACCCAATCTACTTGCTTAATACGGCTGATAAGATATTGGAGAGGACCATATGTGAAAGGTATTGCTCCTTAAAGAAGAAACTTGTACAATTACAAAAAAAAGATGGGAAAATTGCACCTCATGTGTAGTTACTAGGCAGATTTGGCCTATTAGACTTAAAAAGGTCTCAGCAGCTAATTGAGCGTTAGAGATATCTACTGCTTCTTGAAAAGTTCAAATTGGTTACAGTAGTGCGGAGAAGCAAGTTAGGTGGTAAGGCTACGGACCATATGTGTCTATGCCTCGTCTTTTTGTTGGACGGCCACATAAAACTAACTAACTAACTATATGTGAAAGAATACAACAACTTGTTACAAACAAAGAAGCCATGTTTATAAAATAATATGGATTCCTTGAGGCGCGCTCTACGACTGAGGTAATTAAGCGATTTTGTGGTTCTATAAAATATTGTGCGGTGGTCACATTGGTTGTTAAATATTTGCTTTAACTAGGCTAGGTGGTAGTGCATATTATAGTCGCGCTACTCAGAATATAAGTATCTAAGTATTTGACAAGGCTGCTGGCTAATTACTTCAGAAATGGATTACTAAAGTACGAGAGCAATAGGCATAATAGTCTATCATATAAGCGGATGAGTACCAGAAGGGTTGTTTCTAGCTCCTCAGCTGTAAAACGCCATATATGCCGGCAAGTAGAATAAAATAATAGTCAAAAATTATCTAATTGTTTTTAAAATTTTCTAAGATAAATAATTTATTTTTAAATAATTAAGTTCACAATTTAAATAAAAGTGCACATAACGATGACGAAATTGTTTAATGATGGTAGTTGTAGGCTGGGGCAGATTTGTAGTATACTGGTGCAGCAGCAACTACTTTATGAACTGGAGCGGCAGCAACGTATTTTTGTACTGGAGCTTTATACCCTTGGAGTGGTTCACGGTGGACTGTAGCTTGGAAACCGTTATGTTCATCGGCTGTGTATTCAACGGTACGTTTGAAACCATCAGCATCGATGAGCGAGTATGATCCATGGACATTGTCACCATCACGATATTCTTGTTGGCTTTTAACATCACCAGTATGTTCATCATTTACGGCATAGTTAAATTCGTATTTGGCTGGAGCTTCATATGCTTGTTGGTGGTTGTATTGTGGTACAACAACTTTCTTGACTAAAACAGGTGCGGCTTGCTGATGGTATTCTGGTTGGTGGTAGTATTGTGGTTGATGGTAGTCAACTGCAACTGCGCTGGCAGCGGCAATGAATGCGAACAAAGCTACAAACTAATATTGCAATTTATTAATACTTTTATAACATTTTAATTTAGGATTTAAATTCAAACTTACTCTGAATGCCATTTTATTTTTGTAATGTCTGTTAATCGAATAATTATCGTTGACTGATACAAAATCAGAAAATCATTTCACTTTTATACCCCAAAATTTATGATTGACCTACACTGGGTATATTTATATGAGTAAGTAAATAAGAGAGTGTAAGCCGATAAAGGTGTAAATAAATTGTTGTTATGCAAATCTTAGTGTAGTTTTAGTTATTTAATTAAATCTTGATAATTACATGTTTAGAAAATATTGTATGTATGTGACATAAGGGCAACCAAAATTTTATAAATCGTTCCAACACTTTATCTTAACTGTAAATTCAACAGTATCTTCTTCTAAAATATTCAACTGCTAAACAATTTAGAAAAGGGATTTGAAGCTTAAACGTCAAATTATTATACTGAACTTTTCTTTACAAATCGGAAAATTTAGAAACGGTGGCTAGCACATTCTCGAAATATAAAAATATTCATACTTAGATACTTTCGATCCAAAACATGAACTTCTTGATATTATCAGCATTGATATTATTCAACGATTGACGTCAATCTGAACTAGTTCACAATTTATTTTTGACTTAATTGAGTAAGTATACTATGAATATATAACACTATAAATATTATTCTATACCAGTTTAAAAGGGGTACACAGCTTTGCGTCTCCACATGCAAAATTTGCTCCAACTTGTTATAGTTAATACGGATTTGTTTAAAATAATTATCCGAATATTTATTTAAAAAAAATTAGACTATCTGCATAGATTTTCTGTACTTATTTATTATGTTCATAATATAAATACATATAGTACTACCATCATAAAAACAGTTTAATCATTGATGTTCCAGATGTCGGGTCGATATAATATTGTCAACATTTAGAATAAATATATGACGTTTAGGCGATTATACATATAAAAATATTTTGATTATTTTAAAACGATACGAGTAGTGACACCTAGCACGTCAATGGACTAACATACCATCGTAGTGCTACGTGTATTTATATTACCATATGTTTAAAATTTATATTTGAACTGGTACAAAAACTAAACCAATAAAATTTCTCTTTAGTACAAAAAATCACGTAGCCATTTAGGCGACTTGGTTTAACAGATAAAACAATTCAAATAACTTATATTACTATAAGGGAAATCGTGAACATTTCCATAGTAAATGCTAACGACAACATGATTTCGTTCAATTTTGTTTCGGATAAAAATTCTAGATGGCATACCAAACGTTTTTAACGAGAACAATAGATGGCACACGAAACTTTTTTTAAAAATTTAGAATATTTAAAACAAACTATCAATGAATTAAAATATGTTAACAAATATCATCAAAAATTAAATGTAATACAAAGTAATTTCAATACAGGATTTTTAGGTTTTTTAATAAATTCCGAAAGTCTAAAAATTATGTACAATGAATTAATTGTAAATGATAAATTAGATTATTTGTTAACATATAAGTTTAGCCAGGATCACTTAGAGTTGTTTTTTGGGTTGATTCGTTATCGAACTGGCCGAAACGACAATCCAACATGCAAACAATTTATAGCATCCTATAAACGGCTAGTTGTTAATAAATCTATAAAAGCGCAAGGTACGGGTAATGTTTCCTTGCCAGAAATATTAACTATTTCATCCAGCCGAAAGACAAATCAATTAAATTTAAATGATGATGTTGTATTAGATTTAATTGAAGTCGAGCTGGATGAATACTCGTGTGATATAATAACGTATTTAGCTGGGTATATTGAAGCCAAACAATTGCCTAAATTTTTAAAATGTAAGGAATGTCTCCAAATTTTAAATAAAAGTGCACGGTTGGAGCTAAATCTAGGTTTATTTAATTTAAAAAAATGGGGTAAATTAATGACCCCATCATTAAATACATACAAAATTTTAGTCGAATGTGAGAAAATTTTTAAAAGTAGTGTTAATATTAATGTAAAATTAGAATATAGTAAGTTAGTTTTACGATCAATACAAAATATTAGTTTAATCGATTTAATTTTTATAGATAATAGCAATCACTTATACTCTAGATTTAATATTAATGATATAGAAAATCATTTTTACGTGTTAATTAAAACTATCATAAATATATATTATAAAATAAGATTTTTTCATTTTGCAAAACAAGAGAATTTAAAAAAAATTGGTGTAAGAAAAAAATTAACGAAGTTAATTCATTTTAATGAAATGAAATAATTAAAAAAAAATAAAATTTGGTTTTATTTATTTATTATTGTATATAAATATAAGCCCATGTACTCCAATCCCGATTATAAAATTTAAAATTTTTTTTTTAGATTTAAAATTTTTGTTTCGTTAATAATTCGTTCAATATAAAAAACTGTAGATAAAAAAATGTAAACATTTCGTTCAACTACTCTAGTGCCATCTACTATTTTTATCCCAACTAATATCATGTTGGCACATAAAAACGACGCGATTTCCCTTATAGTAATATAAGTTATTTGAAAACAATTATTACGCTTTAAATACTTAACAATTATTTCGAAAAAAATTGTTTCGTTTGAACAATTTACGATCCACAAGCACTATAGCGATTAACGAGCCCTAAGTAGTCATATAGGATTAGGTTCATTGAGGTTTTGACCATATTCTGTGCGTGTTTCAGAAATTTGTATCTGAAATTGTTAGTATATAGTCGTTTAACTATTTTAACACAGGCTATTAACGAGCACAAGTCATATAGAATTAGGCTCATTGATGTTTTGACCATATCCTGTTTAATGAATAAATTCAAAGAGATTTCGTCTAGCCATGGAACGATATGGTATCTATAATTGAGTTTATCTCAACGGATAATATAAAAGCGACTTCGTCTTAGTACAATTAGACTTATCTGACCAGATTTCAAAGTGGGTATATGTTGTGTTATAATAAATAGTGGAATATTTATGAATTTTGTAGTTTTAGGGATCTCAATTTCGTTCAGCAGTATAAAATACTATAAGTGTGGTTGAACTTTAATTTTATGGATATTCCTTATTTTAACTGTTAAACCTATCAAATCATCATACATTCCCCAATAAGTACCTTTGTTGCAATAAGCTGTATAGTGTTGGGCGCCTGCAATGTAATTTACAATCGAATCTAAGTAGAATTGTTTACCTTCTATAGCTAAACTTATTGGAATTTGGTGAATGAGAATTGGTGAGTGCTTCCTAGGGTTAATATGTTCTATACTTAATGTTAGTACTGAGCGCATTTAATATCCCGTTCATAGTTTGTTGACAGCAGTAACATGCAGGAATTAAAGTTAAGAATCTTTCTAACTGAGATATCCCTAACTGGTTGTATTTAATGATGTCGACAGATGGGTAAGCTCGTTTTTCAATTTTACGCATTCCACATTAATAATGGCTTCGCCTGTATTAAAATATTCAAACTCCTATATTCCAAAAATTCCAGATACAATTTTTCTGAAACACGCACAGGATAAGGTCAAAACCGCAATGAACCAACTTTATATGACTAGTGCTCGTTAATCGCCTGTATTCAATGTAGATGTAACGACATTGAATTTAAATTATTAAGTATAATGTTATGACAATTATAAAAATATTATAAATATATTATAAAATATTTGAATATGTAGATTTTATCGAGCATAGCCATTTTTTGAGAAAGAAAATCAAAATTCAAAAACAAAATAACCGAGATTATTTCGGGCTGACAGTAAAATATATCACTATCATGACATAAGTTTATAATTATAGTGATAGTTTTCGGGCTGAGAGTAAACAGTTCACGATAGAGGTAGTTTAGTGCTGCTATCGCGTTTTTTCGGGATGAGTTTCGGGCTAGCTTCTAGAGGGTTTAGACATTACTGGTACCAGGAATTGTTTATAAGTTTGGTGTTGTGGTTTTTCAAACTTTATTATTACTTCTGAAATCTTCCATAACTAGGTTATAATCTGATTTTAAATACAGCATGGTTTTCATTTTATTTACAATTAATGCAAGCACCAAGTGAGCAATTTTAAATCACTAGTTAAATCAAAACTGATTGTCTTCACATGTTTTTGGTAACGATGAAACTATAATGACCCACTAGCCAACCTGGATCCACGAATCCTCGA
Source organism: Tipula confusa (assembly GCA_963556175.1). NCBI lineage: Eukaryota > Metazoa > Arthropoda > Insecta > Diptera > Tipulidae > Tipula > Tipula confusa. The sequence continues at coordinate 135,900,466 of OY744475.1, forward strand.
GGTTGCTTTTTTCTCTTCTTACTGGGTTTAGATCAATGTTTAATTTTTAAGCGTATCTAATCTCCCCGGCAACGCTGTAAGTTAAGATTAAAATACTAATAAGATGAGAGAGCTTAATTCCATTTAACTGTTTTAAACGAATTTAATCATTTGTTGGTTTTTTTAATTGATGCTGTTGGGAGTTACAAGAACTATTACAATTGTTTACAGCAAAAAGTATCAGTATTAGTATCAGTATTCATTAAAAAACTAAACGGCAATCGAACAAACAGTCCTCTGCTAAGGTATGATCAATGAGGACAACAAACACTGTTATATCAAAAGATAATCACCCAAATTACTGCGAAAACCATAACTACCGTTTTAAGAGAGTCTGGTTTGAAAATACTTAGCAATGTAATAAGAACCGAATAAAGCCCAAAAAAATATTAATGGTGGAAGACCGTATAGCTGCAAGAGTACAACCACTCAAGATTTGGTACATTAATTAAGGATTTGGTACATTAACTAAGAGAAATCTAATAATAATAACAACAATCGATCTTTACAAACCGTCGCCAGCCCATACCGTAGCAACAATTTGGTTTCAAATGGCTCGATAATCCCTCCGCGTACTATTCGTACTCCAATAATCCCTCCGCGTACTATTCTAAATAATCAAAAAACAAGCCGAATTTTTCTCGCTGCGGAAAGCCATTGTTGCTCCCAGTGACCTTTAAGTCTTTCGAACATAAGCTATCCTTTCAAAGATAGAGTCATGCAGAATAAAGAATTTTTCAGAATAAAAAAGGGTGAGTTCTTAATATAGGATATGCCTTCTATGTATATTTTAATAGGGTCTGTAGTATGTACAATTTCCATTTACAGTAATTGACACATGATGTATATTGAGTAAATCAGCAAATGTTCATTCCATATATAGAATACAATACTACGTCCATGTTAAAACGGGGCGAATGAAACACACGAACAGCGCTCATTGCTGAGTTCTTGTAAACTCTTCGCCATCATCCACTTTTTTTTTCGTTTAGTGGCGAATTCACTATTTTTCGTTTCTTTATTCAACACACCTAGAGTCACTTAGGTGGCACGGAAAATTTAAATTTCCAACACCGCTCATAGAGTGTTCAAATCACTCTATGAGCGTGAATGGTTTACTCTAGCCTTAACTATTGCTAACAAGATTTTAGATTTTGGTAGTGAATTTTTGTAACTTCTTTAAACTTCCATCACAGCTTAGTGGTAACCAAATAATGATCACTGCCTATAAGTATGGCAGCCAACGATAAACTAAAATTACATGGTCAGTTTTGACTTGGGACATATGCCCTTGTTTCCAAGAGTATATTTTTAAAGGGAAACAATCAAAGCAAAGTACATCATATTTTTCGCATTATCAGTCTATTTTTTCACGATTCTAAACCAAAGTCGTACCAATCACCATCGTGAGGTCGTGTTTTGGTATAGAGCTCATCGTATCATTCAGATAATTCTAAAAAGAGTTTTTTCTTTAAGTTTGTTTACTGTCATGGGCGATAGTCGCATGCGTAAACCTTACTTTGACATACGATTATCGATAGACTTAAAATCTAAACCCGCCTTTTTTATATGTGGCCAAGGGAGTAACTCATCACCAGGGTTACCGTTTTGTAGAGTTCCTGTTTCCTGTAAGGCAGACAATAGCATGAGACAATTAATACTCAAACCTAATGTCTATAGAAGTGTCTACAACTCTACATAATAAAACGAAGAACTAGTTCGCAACCGAAACTAATAAAGTGACGTTGCACCTGCGGATAATGAACCAGCATTGGTCTAAAAACAACATAAATATATAATTCTATCATAAATATTTTATTACTAATTATAGAATGGACATCTCCAATTCAGTTAGCTAACACCACTTTTCTAGTGCTGGTAATTATATTCAGCTGGATCAGCATTATTGTAAGACGGCTGACTTCCATAGTTATCGAGTGCGACAATTGGCTTTGAAACGATTGGAACAGCAACTTTAGCAACCTTTTCATATTGTTGCACTGGACCAACTGGAGCTTGGTATCCCTTAATTGGCTCACGGTGTACTACCGCTTGGAAACCATTATGATCATCAGCTGTATACTCTACGATTCTTTGATATCCATCTGCATCGACGAGAGTGTACCGTCCTTCAACACGATCACCTTTACGTGTTTCTTCTTGTGTTTTTACATCACCAGTGTGCTCATCATTAACGGCATAGTTGAATTTGTATTCAGCATCATCATATTCCTGAGCTTGTACGTATTGCAATTGTTTAACATTTTTTACAACAGCTACTGGGGCTGTTTGATATTCCTGTTGATAGTTTTGTTGGTATTCTTGTTGTGGAGAATCTAATTCGATTGGAACAGCGGCGACAGCAGCAATGATGACGAACACAGCGATGAACTATTAGGATAATTTAAATTCATAAATTTTTTTTTATAAATGAGAAATTTACTTACTGTAATTGCCATTTTAAAGATTATATGAGAGTAAATATGATGTTGTGCTGAAACGGTTGATGGTGAACGAATGATATGAAAATTTTAAATTATTACCAATTTATATATAAGTGGACGATTGTATAATGTATCAACTACCTACACACCAAATGTCTTAAGAATTTCTTTTTAACTTAAAAAAAGTAATTTTTGATGTAAGTCGTCCTTTCACAACACAACTTGCAATTTCTTTTGATATTTACATCTCCGAGCTGTTGTTGCTGGATATGACGTTGTGTTATGTCATCATATATTTTATGCTCATGTTAACAATTTCTTTATACCTTAATTAAAATTTAAATTTCCTTTTGGTCGATTTTTTTTTTGTTTCTTTTCTTTGTTTTTTTGCACTGATTGCATTTTGGTATGTGAAATTTACGATTTTATTTTGTAGGTCATCGACGGTGCATGCGGTTGTAAAGTAAATTATAACTGGTTAATATTCTTAAGCATAATTATGATGTCATTTTAACGTAATCACATCATGAAATAATAAAGGAAGACGTGGTTGCGTAACGCGTTGATATTTTTGTGTCAGATTGGTTGGCGCAACCCAGATGCTGCAACGATTATAGATATAAAAACGTATGGAAGTGTTATTTAGGCAATCTTTTGATGTATAATTGATTTTCTGCCTCCTTGGATGAGGAGATGGTGCATAAGAATTACAGTCGGAGTTCCAATAGCTATAACTCGATAACTTTTTTTTCATCAGCATATATAGCTGGTATTGATTGATCTTTTCGTGATTTGACAGCTGCTTGCCATAGTTTACTAAAGTGTGAAATGGCCAGTGGAAAAAAATGTCATTCAATTCCTAAATCAACTAGCATTCGTTGAAGTGTAGCAGATTCTTGTTGTAACTTGCATTGCTTTCAAACTTTTACAAACTGTTTTCGAAATTAAACAAAACTAGTTACATTAGTATAAATAAGTTGACATAGTCTTCTATATTAGATTATGAATCTGTTAAGATCTGCAAAAGTCCAGTGATTTTCAATTTATATATATACTGCTTTAGTATAGCAAATCATGTACAAATAATGTAATATATATCCTTTATATGATTTGTTCCCACGATCTTTTGAACTTTAACTAAAATTGGTTGCAGCTACGCCTGTGTGTGCAAAGTAAAGAATGGCGTAGATCGTTTTTAGTGTAATCTAGACATTAGTTGGTACTTTGAATATGTGTTGAATCGATGACAAGGACCCGAATTTTTATCAGAAGTATTTGCTGCTTAAATAAAATAAAATTATTTGAATTCCTCTTCTACGAAGGGATTTTGTTTCTAAATCTTATTTTCAATGTAATAATCCATATATTGGTAGTTATATTCCCGTTTATCGTTTTTATGTCAACAACAGCCGCACATAGTGTTTTCAGATGATTTTCAGATCCCAGAATCCATGAAGTTCTGTCGGAATCTTGCTCTCAAATTCGATCAACTGTAATAACAGTGTAACATTTTGGATTCTTGCGATATTATTGGCCGAAGCACATTTCAGGAAGAACTTTTTCATCTTCAATATATTCGCTAGTAGTTCTGGTAACCTTCCTTAATCTTGAGTTGTCGGACCTCTTTTTTACTGACTGAAGTATAAACAATCTTCTAAAAAAAGTATAATACAATCCATTGAACCTTGTTCATTGAATGGGAGCTACGAATCGTAAAGATGGATTCAATAGTTTTTTTACATTGTTGCCGTTCAACGCACACTCAGATATCATTTTCTGCATTCAACCATACCAACAATAATCTCAGTGGCACTGGCTATCCAAATTTTCTATGGTTCAATTGAGTGTTCACAGTATCAGTAAAGTGATTGGTTTTCACAAATTAAAAAGCTACTGTCATAGCATTAAAGTCATCGAAATTCTGAGACCAAGACTTTAATTCAAGTATAACCTGGTGATAATAAAGCACTGAAATTCGAAAACTTAACACAGGACATTCCAAAACAACCTGTTCCATGGAAATGAACACTTTTAAATCCTTGTAGAGGCTAATTCTACGTGTTCTACCCGATCGACATACTATTGCAAATTTCCTCACCTGCCTAACAAAGTCTTCGCTAGACCAACCGATTCCGGAATAAACAAAATTTGGTTTGCTACTCATTTGACGTGCTACATATAGTTGACTGTCAGAATATATCTGTAATTTCAAAATGAAGGGCGGTTGATATATATTAAAACTTAAACCTTTCGAAGAACAAGCGAACTTCCGCCAAAGAAGAATTAGGATACGGAAAATTTACCAAACTAGTAATAAACGTTACGAAAATGGCCGTTTCAAAACCAAATTTTCTTTACACTGAACTGTATGCCACTAATCTACTGAGACACTCACGGAAGGTAACAATGTAAAGTCTAATCTAAGGCGAAAAGCGGTTTGCTTGAATTCCACACTCAGCAGCTCCGGTACAAGGATTTTATGAATGAGTACTTAGCTTAAAATAAAATACTTTGCATACAAGTCGATGTAACTGTTTATTATAATCATTTACAACGTCATGCCTAAGGCTTTTTTAACATTCAGGTTACTAGCTGCTGGTTAATTCGTCATTCTTGGTGATAATGTATTATTGGTATTATTATTTACTATTATTGGCTTGCTGATTGATCCAGGAACTATTAACCTTATTATTATTATTTTTATTATTTGAAGCCGACGAACTTTTCACAAATTGATTAACCATTGAATATATTTATTTTTATTTATTTTTATTTTTTTTAACTACCACACCATTTTTCGATCACGAGTAAGCGCACTTAATCTGCCATTGTTTATCTGTTTCACTACCAATATTAACACCATTTACTTAAACTTGTATTATTATTAATTAACTTATTAATCACTATTGTATAAATTAACATAATAGAATTATACAATTTGAAATTATTTAAATGTTCTGAATTTTTCCTCGAAAATATATATTTTATCTTATTAGACAAAAAAAAAAAAAAATTAAATGTGGTTGGAGATTTTAGTTAATTTACAATCTTTATTAACGCACACGTTAGCCACTACCTTGAATTTTTTTTCCTTTTTCAAAATCAAACATTATATTTTCCAAATTATATCTTGACTCATTCGAACTTTACTATAATCTATATTTTTCACGACTCGACTCTTTAAAATTCAAAACCCGTCTTTTTATACCCCATTTTACCGGTCTAGTCCCGTTGATAACAAAACAAAAAAAAATTATAAAATTATTTCTCTCTCTCTCTCTCTTACTCGCCAACCGGATAAGTTGGTCAGTGTTGGAAAACCTTTGTTTTTTATTCTGTTTTTTTAATGAGCACAGGTTTTACGTGCCCGTCATTGTTTTCATTACAAACTCTCCAACTTCCATAGGGTAGGTTATGTTAAGTACCTCCTTATTTTGTATACTGCTTACCATTGCAGCATATAGTATGTTTTATTTTATAAAAATGTTTCATCTTCCAACTGAAGAGAGTTTCTTATTGGCTCCTGAAAATTAATTTTTTCCTCCATTAATTTGTAAAAGAGTTGCCAGTTTGTTTTTGAATTTATTAATCTTTGTGCATTATCGAATGCTAGAGCGTTAAGACCCGGTGTCAGGTATTGCAAAATTACAGAATTTTTTCATTACCGGAAACTCAGTATACCGATAATTTACCGGTTATCTTGCACATTTTCTAAAGTTATTCTGAAATGCACAATACTATTAAAAAAAATATTAAAAATTTTAAAATCCAAAACATATTTTATTGTTTTTAGTTTACACTACTACTTAACAAACAAGTTACAAAATTTATTCTTTTTATAAAAAAATGATATAAAGAACCATCCTTTTGAAAATATGCTCGCAACAAGCATAAATCATTTATGCTTCTGTCACTTAATTGTGATCTTATTTTTGTGATGATGGTCTCGGCAGCAGAGAAGGCACGTTTTGATTCTACACTTGTTGGAAAAACAATCATAAGATGGTTCTGAGGGTCGTATACATTCTTTAAAATATATTTTCGTCTTGCAAATAAGTTATTTCTTTCCATAACGATTCCAATATTTATTCTGTTTTTTTCTTATTATCTTTTTCTAGAAGACGAGTTTTTTTTTAAATTTCTAATTAAAGTTTTTCTTTCAAGCATATATCGAATCCAGCGCTTAATGTTGGAAGAAGTGATGAAGCTGAAGGTACATCGACTTCTAAACTTAGATGCGTTTGATTTTTTAATATAAAAAAGTAATTAATCTTAATCTGTTCTCGTCACTTAGCGATTGTTTAAAAAAGAGACGAAATTTTAAACAATCGTTAAGTGACGCGAACCGATTAGGTTAACTTTTTTATATTAATAAATTCTAATGTTATATCGGCTGTATAAAGATTCCCGTCTGCGTGACACAATGCTTCAGCAACTTTTGCACCTTTTGCTTACAGCAACTTTTAAAGGCTGCAAGGCTGATATTAAGTTTATGATAACAAGCCAATATCTTTTTCTTCGAATGTGATAGTAGACTTTATATCTATTAGACTTTCATTAGTTTTATCGAAATTATAAAATAAAATTTTGAATTTTGATTTTATTTACCGGTAATCCGTTTACCGGTATTGCAATCCCTAGTTGGTGGTGACTTGCATGGTTTTCTCTTCGATTTCTGTTTCTACATGGTGTTTTATGTTTTCCTGTATTAGTAAATCCGATCCAGATTTTGCCCTTTCCGCTTGATGAATGAAATGGTAGAATTTATAACCTATAAACGAAGATTTAACTAAATAGCTTTCGGATTAGAAATATGTCGTTTTTTTGTGTATTTGTAAAAATAATTCTATTTCTGGAATTTTATTTCTGCAATCTTTTCGCATTCAGATTGCTATTTTAAGTGTTATATTAATCTTACTTAACATTTTTTACCGGGTTGTGCTGGAGGAGTTGTATTTTCTTTAATTGATCATATGATATAACAATATTTACAAGCAACTAGTATTTTAAGACCTTTATTTTGTAAATCTTGTATTATTTCTTTACTGGAATAATTATGATGCAAACCTGTTGCCATAACTTTTATAAGTCGAGCCTGTAAACCATTGATACATTTTAGCATTCAACTATTAACTTATTACTCTTTGTCAGTAATTGATTACACTCAGAATTTTATTGGTGGTGGTGGCGGCTTTTCTTTCGGTTGCACTAGTTTTGGTACGGTAGATTCAATACCTTTTGGTTTGTTGACCTCAGGTTGAACCACATTTGGTTCGATAATTGTACTTCCGCTATTAATACCTTTTGAAGTTTTTTATTATATTTTAAGAACCAGTCCTAACTTTTTCTTCCTCATCAGTGTATTAGTTGAATTTCTATATTTTACTAACCTCTATATCATTAATTTCTTGGGTATCTTGTTTTATTTTTGGTTTTTAATTTACTTGCTTTAGATGCTCAACTACTTTAAAAATAAGCTAGGCCAACGATTTTTCCATGTATTGTAACCTACTCGAGATATCCATATTTTCTTTTTCTAGGTGTACGTTATTTCATTATATCTAGCTGCATGTAATACACAATTTCCGCCGGTTTCATTTTTGTTGATTTAGCATACAATGTTTGCCCGCCATCAGAATCTCGTTGGTTCGCTGAAAGTGTTTTATTTTCCTCCTACCCTCCATGTGTAGATGGCGATGATTCTTTGACCCACCACCCGTGGTCGCGCCCGTTGAGGGTTTCAAGACTCTCCTGATACAGGTCACTCATGATAATTGTGTCTTTTACCGTGCAGATAACCATGTTTTGTATACCCTAAACTCACAACAGACTGAAGTTGTATAAGATTGAGTAGCCTATAGGTATCATGAATTGAGCGAGTTCGTTAGTTCGTTAATTGAATCTGTTGGAGGTAGTTTTGTTGATTTAAAACTGGATAACAATGGACAATACGGAATAACAGGATGATAGAGTTTCGAAATAAACTATAAGCAGAAACCAAATAATATAGAGACGGTTGGAACTCGTCAATTTTGGATGTTTTTTTTATGTATGGGTTGCGACGTCTGTTGATATTATTTGGTTTCTGCTATAAGGTTAGTAGTGGAATGTCAAGGTTTATATTCTCATTAGATAATTCAAGAGCGCTTAATGGTATTGAACTTTCATAATGAATTACAAGTATATGATTGTCAAGGTATCGGTGGAAGATGTGCGAAGAATAATATCCAGTTACATTTGCCAATACTGTGTGTCGTTGCTTGTTATGAATGTCAACACAATCCTCTTAAACTTTTTTTTAAATTATTTATTGGAACCAGATATTTTAGTTCACAAAAACAACGTTGCATTAACGACTATGCAAATATGTATTTTGGTGGTACTCTTTAGGTCAGTCAATGATATAATAATCTGCGAAATAAATTTACCACCCATAATCATAATATTGAGGTGTAGCATTATATAAAGTGAAATGTTTTTTTTTAATGTGTATATCATTCAACGTTTATCGTGTTCGAAATGATTGTAATTTTCTTAAATTATTTTAAGATCGTTAACTTATTAAATAATTGCATTAAAAGTAAATGTGCAAAATTTCATATTGACCATTATACGTAATCGATTTGTAATAAAACCTTCCCGCGTATTTCTTTATTGTATAATTGTTTTCCAAATGTAATCCAGGCATTTTCGAAGTATACTCTTTTAACGTATGACAACGTTTTACAGCGCAGCATGTTTAAAAAATAAACTAAAATTAGGCATTAATTGGAAGCAAAGAACAAATCCAAAGAAGATTAAAATAGTGCTCGAGGCTATCAAATGAACGTTTCAGATCCATTCTTGTTATTTTTCATCGGATCGTCGAGCTGGAACAGAACGTTATTATCTTAGTACCATCTGAGTTTATCTAATACGGCAATGTTCACTAAAGTTCGGTGGGTCTATTCTCTGGTAAAGTCCTTATTTCGTTTCGCTAAAACGAAAATTATTTTTCTTCTCGAATATAAGTACAAAGTGGTAATTTTTTTGCTATATAAGCAAACATTTAAGAAGCAATTTTTAAACAACTAAATTAAGATTGGTATAGGTGGAGAAGATGAACCAAAAAGAGTGCAATAAAACTCTATTGCACAATGGTACACGGTTTTCCAGAAGTTCTACATAATGATCGCATAGAGATGTCCTACCTAATAGTCAGACAATCAATTTGCCTCAAAGTAGTTGGCTTACCTAAGAGGGTTGATTAAAAAACTGTTTGAAATAGTGGAAAATTACAAAAAGGAAGCCCATAAAGAAATTGACAAAATGTATTATGCACAGAATTTGAGTAGTATTTATGCAGCTGTGCTTGGGTAACGATGATATTCGATGGTCATACGTTCTTTTTAAGCAACAATTAGGCTACTAGAAAAATATTGCTTAAAATAGTTATTATTATATATTATTTAAATATTATTATATAGCGTGGATAAAGGTGATATTCAAGAATAAGACCTTAAATGTGGCTTTAATTACCAAAATAGTAAAAGCAACCACTGGGTCATTGAGATGTTACCAAAAGTCAGGAAGGTGTAGACTTTCCAATTACATTTATATATAACAAAGTTCTTTAGTACATGCTTTTGGGCACACTTTTTATTTTAATTTATGGTTTTATTTACAATATCACTTAAAACTGTGTTTTGGAACGAATGTATTATTTTCACATTGGCCTTCTTGATACATCCCCAAAGCTGAATACCGTAGGTCCATATTAGTTTTAGAATTTGCAAATATAGCAGCAGGTTATTATGCAGTGTTAGCTCGGAATTCCTACCTATAAGAAAGTACAAATTTCTGGATTTAATGTTTAGCGCTTCTTTTTTCTTTTTGACGTGCACTTTCTACTTAAACTTAGCGTCAAGTCTCATGCCTAGATATTTCACTGTATTTGCATGTCGAACTTGCTGCGAGTTGATTTTCACTAGAATCCAGTCAACTTTTTTGTTGGTGAAGTTAACATGAATTGATTTGGTTTCACTAAGCTGGATTCGCTTACCCTTTGTCCAGTTACTCAATATATTATGCTCTTTGCACTTAACTTGTTGCTTCTTCTACATTGTTTCCAATTGCTAAGATTCCAGTATTGACAAATCTCTTGTATATAGGATATAAAGGATTGGGCCCAGACACTTTCTTGTGTTACTCCTTGTTGATGTAGCACAAGCGATTTAGAAATTTAGAAATAGTTGAAACTTTGAAAGCAAACAAATCGGTCTATACGATATTTTGTTGTTAGGTGGTTTGCTTGGTTTTGCTATCATTAACATTTCTTTCGTAATCCTTTTTCGGGTACTGCTTTAACTATTTGTCCTGAAATTAGATAAAAACCAGGAGATTGTTTTAAGCTTAAGATGATTTCATCTTTTAACTCTTGTAAAGATACAGCTTTTGTGATTTGGCTGTTGATTTTGTTAACTAGTGTTGTTTCCATCTGCATTTTGTCTTAGGGGAGGTTTGAATTTATCTCCAAGATATGTTGCAAACAAGTTAGGTTTTTCGTTTATACGTCTCAAAATCAGCAGTACTAATTTTTTTTGTGTTTATTCTCTGCCATCTGTTTTGGGGCCGAAACTCTCCCAACTGTTTCGCGGTTGATTTAACATCCTATTTCACGCTATTGTTAGCTAAATCGAGGACGCACGAAAAAAAGTTCGCTTTAAATATCCATCTGCACATTGCATTGCTCCAGCCAGCCTGAAGTGGCATGGATGGTTCGGCTCATGAATTGTGCTCTCCAACATTAGATTATAGTTGTGTTTATGTGATGATAAATGGTTGCCCTTTTGCAACCCCGTTGGGATTTGAACCCGGTACATCCTGACTCAAACACCGCAGCTTTAACCACATTTGCTCGGTAATGTTGATTTTCCATACATGATTGTTATAAGTGATACAATTCTGAATTTTTTATCGGTGTCTGATTTCATTGTTGTTTGCACGGAGGCATAATTGTTGAAAAACAAACAAAAGTTTTGTTGAATCTCACAACTTTTCTGAGACGACTCCGTTTTCCTTTTCTTGATTTTGCTTTTCTTCTTTTTTAAGACCCAATCTGTTTTTCTTACTTGTTCTACTTCATCAGTATAAACATTTCTAATAGTGGCTACATATTTTTATTTTATTTTTTAAGCAGCACCACTTCGTTATTTAGGTGCGACGGTACTTTTTCTATTTCGCTTAGTGTTTTTCTAGGTTCTCGGTGGTCAGATATCCTGCCGTGTCTTGGTCGTCAGAACCTCGTTAGTTAAAGCAGAAAGCACCGTGTGTAAGTAAGGTTGACGTTTGAATTGGTATTTGACCTATTTTACTTCTTGTCTCTTACCCCTCTTTGGACACACTTTGGCACACATTTTCCCTATTTGGACAGACTGCCAAGTCTTGGGTATCGCTTGTATTTAGGTTTAAAATTGAGACAGACCTGAATAGATTTAATTAAGCGGCTTTATTTATCGTAACTGACGGCAATTTTGAATAGTCATAAAAGAACACAAACGTTGAAGGAATTCTTGTCCCAAGCATTTATTGTATCAATGGTGAATCAAACATTGGCATTATTTTTGATAGTGGCGCGTATAGTTGAGAAAAGTAACCCAATAAGATGTAAGGAAACATCAAATGATGACAGAACAATTATAGTCCTCACTTATATGCAAATATAAGTAGAGTCTTAGTACGTATATGAACTAAAAAATTTAAAACCAATACCGGTGCTTACCGCCCCAAAAAAGAAGAGAAAAAAAACACAAATACAATCACAGAAAACAATCAACACAATAATAAAATTGTATATTATACTGCGTGTACATATACGAAAACCCAATTCGTTAACTCGAGGAATTAGGAAATAATCCGGGTACTGGTGTAATTACTACAAAATGGAGCATATTTATCCAACAAGTATATATTTTGAAGATGTTCAGTGGCACATCACAGGTCAAAAGAATGTAAGAAAAAAGTTGTCAAAAGATCTGAAACAAGTATGGTTAAAAAAATGTGTGGTCTATTAGCAATTTTTTTTTTAACGTTATATACGAAGAACTTACACGAAGAAGAATCCTTCTATTTTGGTCAGATATATGTGGAAAAACACGTTGGATGAAAGGACAACTAATAGAAACTTAGGAAGGTTGGCAAAAGGCTAGTGGTAAAACAGAATTAATACCTTTAAATATCTCAGAAAAACGACACAAACGCAGTTAAAGTATAGTCATGATAATGAAACAAGTGGCCACGTGCTTTTTACAACTACCATTTTGTCATATGTGCTAGAGAATAACCTAAAACGGAGCAGAGCGATGATGCTTCGAAACATCATTTCTTTTAAAAGATTCTGTTATACATTCTGCTGATTTATTGAAAAATTAAGGAACAAGATAAAAAGGACAGGTGGCCTTAATGCATCTTAACTTGTATTTGCGCATCCTCAATTTGACTAGCCGCGGTGTAAGGGCTTGAATTAGAATGCTTAAAGGACACTGCATAAACAGTTGGGTCCGCAAGCCCCTAGAATTTATAGCAGTAATTAAAATCAGACAATAATGATTGTAATCATAGGTAATGTAGTGGATTAGATTGCATAGATGACATAGATGATTGCATAAATCGAAGTGGATCAATTTCTCCATCTTGTACGTTACTAAATTTTAATTGGCTATCGAATAATTATTATTAACAGTTTATGACGTGTAATAAATCAACACCGAGATAAATATTGAAAGAAATATTTATTACCATAGAAAGCACGTGGCCATATTGTTTCCATTACTTAGATTGAGTGTAAAATGATATTACAGTACCGTAATACCCAAAATTTAACGACTGAAAGATTTGCGCTTTTCTAATTTTATTATTGCCCATAATTTTATTTGTATAAAATACCGTCCAAATCTTAGTAACATCATCATTCCGTATTTACCTTTCAATTGATTTGATTCATGTAAAGAAATATTTGAAATTTTAAAATTAAAAATGGAAACTAAGGTAAGTGAAATTAATTGCTCGAATCGAATATACACATAAGATGATTTTAACTGCCCATTTTTGTTTAGATTGGAACAATATTTGTGATTTGTATAGCAATGGCGTGTGGCATGGTTGCAGACCGGGAGTACCAAGAATCCAGTAATTATTATCAAGGCGGGAAACTTGCACGATACGAATACCAAACGACACCTTCTTCACATTATAGTGAAAATTATCAACATGAAAATCATAATGAAAATGCCAATTCTAATTACGAGTATAACTATGCTGTTAATGACGAAAAATCGGGTGATATAAAAAGTCACTATGAAATTCGTGATGGTGATAGCGTAAAAGGAATGTATACTCTTTTGGATGCTGACGGTTATAAACGTATTGTTGAATATACCGCCGATAAGAAGAACGGGTTTCAAGCTACTGTTCGACGTGAGCCCGTGCATCACCACGATCAATCCTATACTAAATACAAAAATGACCACGAGTCACAGAATCATCGAACTATTTATAAACCAACGGTGCCAACTGTAGAAAAATATGCACCAATCGAACGATACAATTCACATTCAAATAATTATATCAGCAAACATGTAGCTGGTGTAGCAGAACCTGAAGTAAAATATGGATCTGGTCCAGAAGCTAAGTATGTGACGGCGGCACCGACACATAAATATGTTACCGATGCATCACAAACCAAGTACCCTACTTCAGAATCAGCATATGACTATGTTACAGAGAATCCCTTTTACAAATTTGCTACCAAATCACCTCAATACGAAAAATCAAACCAGCAGTATGCGTCAAATGATCACCAATATGACTACACTACTGAGATGCCTAATTATAAATACGAAACACAAAGACATACATACGATTTAAAGGCTCCACAATATAAGTATGCCACTGAAGGTACGCAATATAAATACGAATCTCCACAATATAAATACGGCTTAAATGCTCCACAATATGAGTATACTACTGAAGTACCACAGTATAAATATGCTACACAGAGTTCAGAATCTCAGTACGTTAAACTACCATACCGCTACATAACACCTACATCATCAGTTGAACGAAAGCCACAAAATCAATCTCGACCATATTACAACTTTTATGAAGCGCCCAAGACTCAAAACATCCCAGAAAACAAACCAGCTCAGGAATACAATTACGGTCACCATAATGAAGGATTCGTGTACGGACACTAATTAAAGTCTCGACACGACAAGACATGTTAATATTTATATTTTTGTATGTTAATAAACTGTTATATATATTTGATCGTAATGATTTATTTTATTCAATCGATTGGATCGTTATGTCAACATCGTTAAGTTAATGCGAAACGGTAGATAAAGATAAGCCACAACAAAAAAAACCGCAATCTATCACAATTTCAACAGTGTACCTCGCGTTATAATTTCATTCGCGCTCTCATTGACTTTCAATTTCTTACATGACCTCAACATTCATGAAAGCAAAATAATTAAAAGTGAAATGTACGGTGGTAGGTATGTGGGGTACATTATAAGAAAACTAATGTATACATACAAGTTTAATTTTTATTTTGGTAAAATGAACTAAATAATTTTATTAAAATTAATTAATCCGTTAGTTTCGTATGTTTGTATTTATATATATATATATATATATATATATATATATATATATATATATATATATATATATATATATATAAATATATATATATATATATATATATATATATATATATATATATTTATATATATAAATATATATATATATATATATATATATATATATATATATATATATATATATATATATATATATATATATATATATATATATATATATTTATGTATATATATATATATATATATATATATATATATATATATATATATATTATATATATATATATATATATATATATATATATATATATATATATATATAAATACAGTGTGATCTAAATCGCACACAAAACCCTCTCAAATACAAGCTGTAATTTATTTCTCGTGCAGACTACTACTGATTATACATACCACATTAGTAATAGTACTGTAAAACTCAAATTTCCTATAGTATACAAGCCCGATTGTCACCAATATTTTTTCATTTTCTTGTCCATCTATATTTGAAAGTTTTGGTAATCGGTACACTATAAAATTTTAGTTAAAAAAAAAACAAACAATTTTTATGATATTTTCTCACCAACACAATCAAGTTTAGGTGGACAAATGTGAAAGAGTATCTGCGTACTCGATGCAGAACCAAAACTCTCTTTACTACAAGCCATCTTGTAATTTTCGTTGACACACATCATCATGTATTTTTACAATGTATTAGTGAAAATATATACTTTAGATGTATTAGTAATTATCAAAACTCCATATAAAATTAATAAAAAAAATTGTAAACGCATGCGCATTATTTGATTTTCTTGTTTATTTCTTTTACACAATATTCGCTATCATATCCCGACACGATTTTTTACTTACGATACAATCAAAGTGTATATTTTTTATAGCATGAGTATGCAAACAATACGGCTTGTAGTAAAGAGGGTTTTGTGCAGAACCATCTAAACTACAAGCCGTATTGTTTGCATACTCATGCTATACAAAAATATATAATTTGATTGTATTGTAAGTAAAAATCGTGTTGTGATCGCGATTATAGTATAAAAAAAAGACAAATTCACATTCCAATACAAAATAGATTAAGAAAAGAGAGTAAAAATTGTCAAAAAACAATGGTGTGCGTGAAAAATACTCAATTATGGTAATGGTGTGCATTATTTAAAGAGAAAATTACAATTTTTTATTTATGGATTTTGAAAGTTTCTATCACATTTAAAGTATATATTTCCACTAATACATTTTAAAAGACATATGAAAATATGCAAAATCGTTTATATTACCAAGACCGATTATTCCAAATTTAAAGGGACAAAGCGACTACTGAAATTAGTGTTGGTTATATTTATATACGGCCAAATTTAAAAACAAACCAACACTTATATAGTTTGTTTTGATTTTTTTCTATGAAATATGAATAAAGACAACAAAAAATACATAGCAAACAATACAATTTCAATCGCGGCAACATGCTATCATGAATATACAAAAATATAATAACCCACACTAGGAAAATGTATTTGATTTTGTATAAAATGTAAATAGGTATTGGTATAAAATAAATCAAAATAAATAAAACAGATATACCGCGTTGCTATTTTCACATGAAACCAATACTACAATCAGTAGTCGGATATGTAGAAATATTTGTGATGGTCGGCCATTAATCGGTTTTGGTATAGACGTGTTTGGAATATGTGTCAACGAAAATTTCAATAAGGCTTGTAGTAAAGAGTTTTTTGGAAAAAATACTTTATTATCCATACACATTAAATAGTGTGCGTAATTTTAAGATACAAATGTTAAGTAATGATAGTAAGAATTAAACATTTTTTTTATTGATTTTTATCAAAACCCTCTCTATTATATTTATAAGCCGTATTCAATTTCTCATGCACGCAGACTACTACTCATTTTACACCCTGCATCAGTATTATTACTGATATATACTATTAATAAAAAAAAAAACAAAAATAAAAAAAATAATTTATTTTTAAATTCTCTTTAACAGTGCATCAGTATTAGTACGATCAAAATAATCCATGTAAAAAAAAATTTAATATTCTCTTTATTGTCGCACACCATAATATCTAAATTTATAAATGCATTTTACGCTCTCTACTATTTTACTTTTTAACCCCTCAATGCATATTGTATCATAAATGATACATCTAATTTATATATTCAAAATTGGAGTTATATTTTAACCGTTTGATAATTTTATTTAAATTATTAACTAAATGTGAACTTAAAAATAATCCACAAAGATATTCCGTCGAAAATGTACTATATTTGTCTTGTTTCGTCCAACAAAGACGCCAACAAAGTTACATTACTTTCTACATTTGCTGGTATACTACACAAATCAAACGTTATAGACGGTTCATTTGATCTAACTTCTAAAACCCTTTGTAATAAAAGCCGAATTCATCCAACACGTAGGCTGTACAAATTCCAGGCTTGCTAAGATATTAGTGAGTATATATATATATACATTTTTGAAAACATTTCGATTAATCAAATGTAATGTAAAAATAACAAACAATAACAAACCACCCATATTGTTACACAAGAAGAGAGAAATCCGTATCGTAGTGAGCATAGCCAAAACAGCATAATATCAAAAACTATATAATACTAAGACGTCTCATATCATATAAAGGAAATAAAATAAACGAGGGGTACGTTAATTTAGATTTTGGGTATTAATTATCCGAAAAGTTGAACATTGTAAACCAATGCATAGAATTAAAATTTTTTACGATTTTTTTTGTTTCATCATTTTTCAGCAGTTTCACTGTATAAACAAATGCTTTTTTTAATTCATTTTTGTTTCCCGTATGCTACGTCTATTTAATTATTTAGTTTATGATAATATCATTATAATGTCACTCCGACATTAAATTTTCTTGATTGAAAATAATATTTTATCTACAATTAATTGCAAATAAATTAATTAGAAATATGAAAACAGATTTAAACCGAAATGTCGTTTTATTCAAAACTATTTAGTTCTTCATTCCACGCTTTACTTTGTCGATGTGTAATGATGGTCATGCTCATATCAGTGTGCACTGGAAAGTAAAGTTAAATAAAACTAGTGGACAGTAAAAATTTACTTGCTCGATAGATCAGATGAGTTGTTTATTACTCCGCCATTCAATGGCAAAGAACGTACAAATGGATTCACGCCTGATATTCCAGCTCCATATAATTTCTAAAATAAACATAGCTAACAAAGCTTTATACTCAATTAACGCACTTTTACATTCACATTCAAAACTTAACTAGATTAACAAATAATTACTTTATAAAGTAGCCATTAGACATATGCTAACATATGCGCATGCGAACTTGGGGCTAACGCAGCTTAGACCTAAAATGTATTAATTTTAATCCTCCAGACTTCGGCAAAATTTACCACTAAACTCACATGACAATTATATACGTCCAATTCCTAATTCAACAACCCATTAGTATATATTTACACAACCAACCATCTGTAGTTCCATTCCAATTCAAGCACAAATTAATTAGAAACGTTTCGCCTTCTACTTAGCTTTAGAGTTTAGTAGACAAATTGTTGTGATTACTGTCATGTTTTAATTAAGGCAATAAAATGCTTCGACACACCGGTGTCACTTTTCTCCCAGCTAATCTCACCAATATTTTCTATCCCTGGTCTGATCATCACTGAGGCTTACAATAATAGTGGTCGTTGATATATAATTATTCAAATCAAATATAAATTTTTACTGTCAAATTCGTAACTTCTTCAGAACTACTGATTTACGAAAGATGTCTTTACATTTTGATAAAGTTTAAATTGTACATTTTTAAAATATGCTAAGTGTTCTACTGTGCATACTGTTATATTAAAATGTATTAAACTATTAAGTGATTGATAGATCAAAGTTCATGACTTAGGTGAAATGTTTTTTGCAATTTAAATTAGTCAAGGACATTTACATGATTTGGGAAGGCTATGTGGTCCTATAAAGCGCCACTCCCCACGGTTTTAAGTGAAATTTGGATTTAAAACAAATGAAACCAATTAAAGATTAATTTATGTACGTTAAATAAATAACAAACCCGTTTGGTATTGTACTCACATTTTCTTTGATTAAAGCAAATTTTAATTTTTCTTTTTAATTTACAATAAAATTAAAATTTATATTTTTGATTAAAAACGATTTGATTTTACTTTACGATAATTTATATTTTTATGACTTATAAAATTTATTAAACTATTCATTTGTTAATTTTGTAATTTAAAATGGGTTACATTACGACTGCAATGTGATTAATGAGCTTAAAACTGTTTTATTCTAAAGTGTGTGAGCGATCTCTTACTGACCGAGCAATTGGCGCAGTCGTTAAAGCTGCGGTGTTTGGAACGGGAGGTATCGGGTTCGAATCCCAACGGGGGAGGGTTGCAAAAAGGGATTTTCATCACCTGATTACGATCGGTGATGACAAAGAATACAACTTTTACCTGTTGGAGTGCAGAATCCATGGGTCGAACCATCGTCCACGTCAGTACAGGCTGACTGGAGCAATGTAATGTGCAGATGGATTTAAAATTGAACCCGTATTCGTGCGTCCTTGATTTGGCTGGTGACGGCGTAAGGTAGGACGTTAAAAATAAACCGCAAAAGAGTTGGGAGAGCTTCAGCCCCAAAAAAAGAATGTTTAAACCCTGCAAAGAAAAACACTTACTGAACATAACAGGGATGTATTTATGTATAATTTTTAACAGTCCCCTGTATAATTTATATACTCATTATGCTATTTGTATTTTCCTCTGACTGTCTCAACTATACATTTATTAAAAATCAAAATGCCCGCAGTTTAAAACATAATTAATATGCAATTGACAAAACTAAGATTCATAACTATAAAGAAAGAGGTTTGGTTTCAGTATTAGAATTAAAACTGTGATGCGTAACCTTTTTGGGGATGTGCCAAATGGCACATCGAATGGAATGCTACATCTTCTGAAAAGGGCCGAATCCGTATTAAAATCTTAAAATCGTGCTTTAAATGATTGTTGAAAATCTTTAATGTGGCATACGTATTCATTGATATTTTTTTTTGTATTTCTTAAAAATTTGCTCGGAGTTCAAACAGTGAGCAGTATTGTTATTTTCAAATTATGTAAGAAATAAAAACAGCTTCATTCGACAACTGGAAACATCATTAACTAGCTTTGACATGAATAGGTTTTATCATTGTAGCCTTTTATTAAGTTAGCTCAAATGGCCATTTACATCTGTTAAGAATGACAGATCACATACACAATTTAAATTTTTAAATTCACTGTCAACTTCAATAAGGAATTCCTTGAATTGTCTGTGGTTTTAAGCTTCGAGATCTTAAAAAATGTACAGCAGTCACAATGTGTTCATTGCTTACATACCACATAGTTCGAAACAGATACTTGTAGCATAGATAAATAAAATTACTAATTTATCTATGCTTGTAGCATCGTTGTTGCATGTGCTACTTGAAAATGTACTAACAAGATTTATTTCAAAGAGAGAGCGAAAATAAAAGAATTATACAAACGTACCGTACAATATTTTAAAGAATTTCATTGGTTGATTTTATATTTTATCTTCAAGGTATTAGTGAAATAAAAGTATTTTATTCCATTTTCTCACAAACACTTTCAAGTATAGTTGGACAAATTAAGAATGTATCTGCGTGAAAACCAACACGAATGTATTACAAGCAAAACCCTCTTTACTACAAGCAAAACCCTCTTTACTACAAGCCGTCTTGTAACTTTCGTTGACACACATCATCATGTATTTTTAAAATGTATTAGTGAAAATATATACTTTAGATGTATTGGTAAATATCAAAACTCCATATAAAATTAATAAAAAAATTGTAAACGCATGCGCATTATTTGATTTTATTGTTTATTTCTTTTACACAATATTCGCTATCATATCCCGACACGATTTTCTACTTACAATACAATCAAAGTATATATTTTTGTATAGCATGAGTATGCAAACAATACGGCTTGTAGTAAAGAGGGTTTTGCTACAAGCCGTATTGTTTGCATACTCATGCTATACAAAAATATATACTTTGGTTGTATTGTAAGTAGAAAATCGTGTCGGGATATGATAGCGAATATTGTGTAAAAGAAATAAACAATAAAATCAAATAATGCGCATGCGTTTACAATTTTTTTTCTTAATTTCATATGGAGTTTTAATATTTACCAATACATCTAAAGTATATATTTTCACTAATACATTGTAAAAATACATGATGATGTATGTCAACGAAAGTTACAAGACGGCTTGTAGTAAAGAGGGTTTTGATTTCCATTAATACATTTTAAAAATATATGAGAATATGCGTCAACGAAAATTTCAATACGGCTTGTAGTAAAGAGGGTTTTGTTATGACTACTAATTAGGTATGTGTTACATATAAAACAGTAAAAATCGAAACAAAAAATTATATTTCGCACTGTCCATACTCCTCTAAATTCATAGTATACAATGAATATAATGTATATAATGAAGTATATAATAATAACAATACTTTTCTCTCTCGTTAAATAATAAATTTTTCATTTGCTTTGTCATAAAGAGCGCAACATACTGTTGTTCCTTCATTTTTACATCATCGAATATCGGAATGATTTGGTTTCCATCTTGTTTAAAATTGAAATCTTTTGACATCATTCATATTATTTGTGGTTAAACATATTGTGATTTGATAGTGATTGAGCTATACAATTGGTTGAAAAAATTATTTGAATGAATGAATAAACGAAGAAACTGAACTGTGAAGTCGACTTTAGTGTACTTTTTGTATATCATACGTATTGGTACAGCACCGGCTTGTATAAAACATTTGTGTTGGTTTTACTTTTACACAAAGTTGAATATATTTTAAGTCGAGCATGGAAAACGTGGGAGTAGTTATCTATCATTTAAGTGACTTTATTTGTTGGAGATGATAGCCCATATTAGTAGCCCAAGTTAAGTGCATTGAGAAAACTTATTAAAATATACAATTAATTTATAAATCGACCTATACTTCAAGCATAGGACAAACAGTTGTGATGGTTATCTCCAGTTAAACTAAATTGTCTCCAATGACAAGTTGTTGATATTTGATATATATTGTACAGATCAAGTCTATAATTGGTAACAAGTTAACTTGCGTTTATTTTCATTTAAATGTGATGAATCAACCATCGCAGGGAGAACTAATGTAATTGCTTTTTGTCATATTTCAAGTATATGTATAGCTGACCAAGATGGAAATGAAAATAGATTTTGCTGCTGTGAATATACCTTTCTGTCATTTTAAGTTGAGTGTGATACTAGAGTAGTCAAGCATGTAAAATGTCAATGTAATATAAAAAAATAAAATAAAGAATCTCTTTCGGTCTCGCTTATTATACGAAACAGAATCGTTCTTGTTTACCTCTTATCGAATATTATCAGGTTATGGGCCCAGATTTCCATGAATAAGTGTCGTTTAAAAAGGAAACAAGTGTCTGATGTATATTTTGTGGCAATTATTTTGTATTGAAAATTGCAATTTACAGGTTACTTTTGTTTGAAAAGATCGTCAACATGTTGATAAAAAAATTAATATTTCATGCAAATTTCGATGTATAGAAAATTGATGCCGATAATCATATTAAGTAATTAAACGATAGTGGTCCTATGTCAAAAATTAAATTGCTGAATATGTAAATAATGTGAGAAAGGCAAACGATTTAAGGGCAAGATCGGAAATTATTTTGTAGTTAGAGACGCAAAATTATTCGTACATCGCAAATGCAAAAGCAACGAAACAAGCGTGGAACGCCTTGTCAAGGGCATTTGAAGATAGCGGCTTGTATAGTCGAGTAATCTTGATGAAGCAAGGATTGAAGCTGTATGCTGGCGATTTAATGGAATCATATGTGAATCGTATGGTAACGATTTCTATCAAAGTAAAAATTGCTGGTGTTGAAATAACGGATGAAATAATCCCATCTAATGTTGGCTGGGCTGCCTGAAGATTACAAACCACTAGTAATGGCAGAAGAAAATTCAACAACTAAGTTGACAACGGATACAATGCAAAACTGATATTCAAGAAAACATTGCTGTTGCAAGAAGTGAAATACGACTCACAAAATAGTTATAATGCAATGTTAGTAAAATGGATCACATAAATCGATCAAAAAAGACGAATTTCAAGTTCAAATGTCATTCGAGCGGTCAGACAGCACATTTCGCCAGAGATTGTCAAAAAAAAACATGAAAATATTGAGTGTATGCATTTCTGGCGACTAGTTCAAATTCATCTGATTGGTTTAATGATTCTGGTATATCGGCATACATGACTCAAACTCGATTATTAATAAAAATAAAGTGCCGTTCAATAAAGAAGTTGTTGTTGCAAACAAAGAAAAATTGAAAATTGATTGCGTTTTTGTGAAGTAAACATAATCCTATTGAGTGGATATGTTCGGAGTGGATATGTTCAATATGAGCATAGGAAGCAACAACAAATTCATTCTTTGCATTGAGGAGAAGCAAACCCGCGCTTCATTTAAAGATGTTGATAATCGTGCTGAACATTTGCTCGATTTAGTTCATTCATTTAGGTCAATTAGTGATGCGAAATATTTCTCTACGTTTGTCGATGATTACAGCAAAATGATAATTGTTCTTCCGGTAAAAGAAAAAAATCCAAGTTTTCAACACTTTTTTGGAGTTCAAGGCTCTAGTCGAAAATCAATGCTCAAAGTCAACAATCAAAGTCCTGCGCACTGATAATGGAATACTGTAATC
Organism: Tipula confusa; assembly: GCA_963556175.1. Classification (NCBI taxonomy): domain Eukaryota; kingdom Metazoa; phylum Arthropoda; class Insecta; order Diptera; family Tipulidae; genus Tipula; species Tipula confusa. The sequence goes on from OY744475.1 coordinate 135,924,424, forward strand.
GACTGTTTGAAGATTTTTTGGCGAAAAGCGGAATTGTTCATGAAAAAACAGTACCAGACACTTCCGAACAAATGATGTTGCAGGGCGTATCAATAGGACACTTGCGGGACGTGTTCAGTGTATATTAATCGATTCCGGCTTGAATAAAAGGTTTTGGCGGAAGTTATATCAAAGGCAATATATAAGGAAGTTATATATTTAATAAACCGAATTCATGCAGAAACATACGATCGACTACACCAAAGTAATTTTGGTCAAAATTTAAACCAGTCTTGATCGCGTCACGAGTGTTTGGGACACAAAGTCAACTGAATATATTATGTTTAAGCCAGATCTGAAGATAGTTGAGCACAATTATTTAAATACATTAATAATTTTACCAATAATTTTGACTAGTGATGAATGTCGCCAAGTAAGGTGGCATGCGTGATGCTGAATCTTCCATTGTCAATGAAGGAAGAATCCATAAGCCGTCTGGGTCTGATTACCAAATTGAACCGCCTGCTGAATTCAATGTGATTGAATTCAATGTGTAGAAACACCGCAATAAGTTCATAGCTCCGAACGTATTCGAAATACGGGTATAATACGTTATAATTGGAAATGTTTTTGAAACAGTTGTCGAAGCATTGTCGAGCCCAAATGCTGATTTGTGGAGAAAAGCTATGTGTGAAAAAATGAAATCATTGAATGACAAACAAACTTGGTCCTTGGTCGATTTACCTCGTGACAAAACACTAAATGGTGTTCAAAACTAAGAGCAATGCAGATGGTGAAGTTGTGCTATACAAGGCGAGATTGGTAGTGAAATGTTTTTCGCAAAATCGTGTCGTCGACTGTCATGAAACGTTTTCCCCCGTTGTAAAGTTTGCATCGGTTTGGTTCCTTGTGGCGAATGCAGAGAAATTCAAACTAAATGTTCGTCAAATGAATGCAGTTGCTGCTTTTTTAACGGCAAACTGTAGGAAGATATATAAATGTGTCAACCTGACAGGTTTATCAATAATTCGAACAAAGTATACAACCTACATAAATCGTTGTACGGATTGAAGCATTCGAACGGATTGAAGTCGTGTAAGAAACGACAATCTGTATGGTGTGCTGATAAAATTTGGTCTGAAATGTTCAAATGCTGACCATAAAATATATCTTCTTTATACTGAATTGTAACAGCATGTTATTTCCTGCTATTTACGTGGATGACGTACTGATTTTCTCTAACGATTCAACACTCGAACGATTGCTACCTTTAGCAACTCGTCCTTACGAGTTGTGCAAACACTTTGAGATGAAAGATTTAGGAGACGCATCGTCTGAATTGGGAGTTCGCATCACTCGTGATAAGCCGGCTGACACAATTTCAATAGACTAATCGCAGTACATATCCGAGATGATCAATTGTTCCGATATGAGTGATTGTAATCCAATCTCTACGCCTTTGGATTTAAATCAAACAATTTCTTCTAGAATGTCTCCGAAGTCGAATGATGAGCAGCAAGAGATATCAAACGTGCCATATATGCAAGCAATTGGAAGTTTGTTGTTTGTAGCGCAGATAACTCGACCGGATATTTGCTATGCAGACAATTTGTTGAGTCGATATAGCAGAAATTCGGGAAAGGCATTTTGGTCAATCGTGTGCTGCGACACTTAAAACCCACGATCAATAACAAATTGGTCTATCAGAAGCCTTCGCTTGAAATTAGAGGCTATTATGATACAGATTGGGTTAGAGATATCGACGAAAGAAAATCGACCACTGGCTGTTTTCACCATGCAGGGTGCAGCTGTTTCTTGTCGAACAAAACCTCAACCTCACTTTCAACGACCGAAGCAGAGTGCATGGCAATCATTCTACTGATCACTCGATCAATAGTCTACTGTTTAGTATGTATTTATTGAACGAAATCATTCCTTTATTGTAATCAATTGTTGCAATTTAGAAGGTACTATATTGCAATTTACTTTCAAGAGAAGTTGGATTTAACTATATTTCATTTTTGCAACTTTTAAAATCGTATATATAGGTAACAATTTTTATTTAACATATTTTATTGGATAAATTATGAATAATTTATGAAAAACAGTGTTGGAGCTTAGTGCAAAGAATATCTCCTTAAATGAGATATAATCTTAATCAGGTCCTCGATAGCGGAAGATATTATATATTAAGGAGGATATCACCAAACCGGTGAGACATTAGTTAAGGTTTTTGGCTTCAGGGTTTTCTGTCTGTCATAGGGATACGGTCAATTTTAATTTTGAGACACTATAGTTTACACATGTCAATTAAGAGTACAAATCAGTGTTAGACGATCACATTCCCACAATTTATTGAAATATAAATTCTCTAATCATAGCACAGATAAACACAAAACACTACAAAGTTTTAATCTTTCACTAAATGTCGCCAATTTCACTTAAACATTTCATATCACCTTGGCTTTGATCACATACTTTTATAACTAAGCTCTTCAAAATTTCGCGAACTCATTTATTCACCGAGAGAGAGTTCTGATTTTATTATGAGAATGGAATATATTTTTTCATTGTCAATCGATCTTCTCCATGTTACACTTTTTCTAAATCGGTTTTTTGGCTTCATTCGCCAAAATTTTAACAAAAAATAATATATAAATAAATAATTGATCGCTGTCAATTAAAAACTGACCAGCCTCAACCAAATTTTATGTTTTATGTTATGATCGTTTTCTTTTTCATCGCGCTCATCTTCACATAAAATAAAATAAAAGCTTTTAGGAAGTCCAAAAATTGAGTTAATTAAATTATTTCTTTGGACGAGTATAACTGGATTTCTAATTTAAATAAAATAAAAAATGCATAAACATAAATTTTAATGATAGACAAGATGTGTGGAATGGTACGAGAGAGTGAGTAGAAGATGTACAAATTTCTTTTGAATCGTTTCGACGACGTTGGTATAAAATGCAGCGAAATCGGAAGAATTATTATCATTCGGTATTTAATATTCAATCGATTAGCGGCATTTTAATTCAATCATCATGATTTTCAAGGTAAGTGTTCAAAAACGCTGTATGTGTCCATTTAATATTTTTCTAATTTTTCGAAATATATTTTTAGGTTGCTCCTATATTCATTTTAATAACAATTGCATGGGGCTTAGCCGCTAACCACAAATACCCAAATGAAAACGATAGCCAAAACTATTATAGTGGTCAAACAAAACAATATCAAGCTAGCCGATCAGAAGAGGAATATGATGGCAAAGATGAAAAATATGAAAACTCATATCCAAAGTACGAATTCAAATATGCAGTAAATGATGAACAGTCGGGCGATTCAAAAAGCCAACATGAAATACGCGATGGCGATAAAGTTCGAGGAGTATACTCATTGACAGATACCGATGGATTCCAACGAATTGTTGAATACACAGCTGACGATAAAGATGGATTTGTTGCGGTTGTACGTCGCGAGCCTATTGAAGGATACAAAGCCCCACCACAAAGACAAGAAAATTATAAGTCACAATATGAAAGCTATACACCAAAAACACAATCAGCTAAGCCATCCCTATCAAATTACCAACCACAATATGAGAGCTATACACCTAAAGCACAACCCGCCCAGCAAGCGCAGATAAATTATCAACCACAGTACGAAAGTAACCCAGGTAAAGCACAATCCACAAAACCATCTCAAGTAAATTATCCATCACAATATGAAAGTTATACAGCTAAATCACAACCGGCTAAACAAAGTCAATCGAGTTATCAACAGCAGTACGAAGTTGAACCACAATCACCTCAAAACAATCAAGCAAATATTCAAAAACAATATGAAAGCTATACAGCAGCTAAATCACAACCGGCTAAACAAAGTCAATCGAGTTATCAACAGCAGTACGAAGTTGAACCACAATCACCTCAAAACAATCAAGCAAATATCCAAAAACAATACGAAAGTTATGAAGCCAAACAACAACAGGAACAAAACTTTAAACAACAATATGAAAGCTATGAACCTGAACAACAACTGACACAAAACAGTCAATCAAAATACAAAAACCAATATGAAAGTTATGAAATTAAGCCACAACCGGAACAAGAACGTCAAGAAAATAAACCAGTTCAAACACAAAAATATGCTCAACAAGCCGGTAGTGATTACGATGCCTCACAAGATGGAAAATATTTTATTAAATATTCGACATCAGCGCCTGATATAATAACAGCTGCACCAGAATATAAATATCAATATGTGGCTCCAGTAACTGAAGATAAATATGTAGCCCCATCGGTGGCGAAAACCAATCAAAAAGTAGCCGTATCCCATGTCAACCACTACTATGAAACACCAAATACCGATGAATATAGTTCAGGATCTGAATACGGTTATGAGTATTAACTGCAATGTCATGTACCAATTACATTTAAGTATTTTAGTTCCAGGAACTTGCAACGGTTCAAACCTTATTTATTGTTAATAAATTATTATTTTGAAATATAGACACAGATATTTTAATATTTAAACAAATTTAAATAAGCAAACTCAAACCGTTACATAGGATTTTAACCGTTAAAATCCTAATCCGTTTGTTACAATTGTAGTCTCATCTCTCCAAAGTAATTGTTTTGTAGTTCATAATTTTATTTTATTTTAAAAAATCATCTTAAAAATGTAACACTGGTTCGATACTGGTGAAAATACAGAGTATCAGTAGTACAAATTTTGCTCGAAGAAGGTGTAGGATTGAACAATTATATTTATTTGACCTACAAATTCCTTATAACAATGTACTAACTGCCAATAAGAGCCCCCTTCTTGTTTTGTGGAATCGTCTTTGTAGCCTGGAAAATTTGCTTATTGGACATGTTAAAATTTTATTGAATCATTAAGATTAATTTTGTAATAAGGCCCAAAATACACTTGATCTAGTTCCATTATATCTTAATATTATAATTTTTAGCAAATCTAGCTTTACTCTTGAGCATTACATTTGAGCATTAGCAATAAGTGTCAAACTTTGCAGAACGTTTTACGATATGATTACTAGTCTACTGATTTAATCCAACCGATCAGAACTTACGTCGCAGTTTTCTTAATTGGTATTTGCAGAGAAATATCAATTTACTGAGTTCTGTCATCTTCAACAGCACATTATTGGTTTTTCTAAGTTTACTAATATAATTTAAACCTAACTGTAATAACTGTGCTAAAAACTTTAAGCCTAATACAAACTAGAATATCGATTCTGTACCAAAAAACGTGACTGCGCGTAAAATAACCGGAAGATAGAGTATTGGTAAATGTTTACGTAAAGGTGCGCTTGCGCATTTTATTATTCGTCATATTTTATATTTCTCACTTGATATTTTGATGGTGAGTTGATCATCGCCATATTGTATTGTATTTAATTTAAAAAGTTTGTGATTTGTCGTGTGATTTTTAAAAGAATTTTAATTTAAACAGCGATTAATATAACTATAAGTGTAAACATATTAAAAGTGTAAACTAGTTAGTGTAAAATGTTTAAGTGTGATTTTTAATAGTATTTTATTTTAAATAAAAGTGACAAAGTGATTACGATTATTAATTTAAATAAGTGTGAGCTCTTATTATTTAGTGTTCTAATTTATTTTAAAAATAATTACGTTTTTAAGTTTAAAATTTGGGGTTTGTATTTGGGGTTTTCAGTTTTATTAATTGATTTATTTTTAATGCATATTTAATATTTATTAGATTTATAATAATTTGTTTAATTAATAGGACAATTTTTCAATTAGTTTTGCCTATTAACACCAAGGAATAAACAATACGATAAATGTCATATTCGTATGGGGAATTTACAAAATAAGTTTTAGATTACATTTTGTTGATATTTACCGTCATATATTTACTTGCAAATGTATAGTATTTAGATATGCAATTTATCTAGTTATATTGTAATAATGATATAACATCAAGTAATGAAAGTTTTAATACAGAATTTCGAGTGCTTATACAAGTAGTTCTGTTCTGAAGAAAATATGCGTTTAACATTATTTTGATATAAAACAAACACAACATTTAATATGAAACGCACGTTTCACTTTATTCAGAAAAGAAGTACTTGTATAAGAACCGAAATTCTGTATTAAAATTTTCATTATTTGATGTTATACCATAGTTATACCATTATTACAATATAACTAGATACATTTTATATCTAAATACTATACATTTGCAAATAAATATATGACGGTAAATATCAAAAAAATGTAATCTAAAACTTATTTTGTAAATTCCCAAAATCCGAGTAATTTGGTACAGGATCGACGTTCTGTACCAAATTTCTCGCATTATGCGAGTAAAAAACGTGAGTTTTCGTATACGTATATAGAGTATAATATACATATATATGATAGTATTAAAATAATGTTTGTCATAGTATACGACAACTCGCACTTTTGTTTTTCAGAGGTACACACCTAATAATTGATGAAGAGGGTCAAAAATGATTGATTCAGTTAATTTATTTTTGTATAAACTCTTGCCATTCGTCATATTTTATTTTTTTCACTTGCTATTTTGATGATGAGTTTGTCGCCATATTGTTATATTTAAGTTAAACGTTTGTGATTTTAAAGTAATTTATATAATAAACTAAAGTGTTGTGTGATTAATAATTTTATTAATTAAACTTTAGTGTTTTAAATTTAGTTTAAGTGTTCTTTTTTTAATGTATTTTTATTTATAAAATTGTCCTAAACTTTTAGTATTTTAAATTTAGTTTAAGTTTTAAACATTTTTAAAATTAATTTATTTAGAATAAAAATAAACTTAATTATTTAATGATTTAAATTTAGTTTAAGTGTTATTTTTAAAAATAATGATAGAGTAAAAGTGTGATATAGAGTAAATAGTTTATTTAGTGTTTCAATTTATTTTTGAAAAAATCTACGTTTTTATTTTGATTGGTTTGTTTAAAAAATAAATTTTAGATTACATTTTCTTGTTATTTACCGTGACATTTTGGTTTGCATGTTTGTACTAATTAGATATAAAATTTATCTAGTTATAGCGTACAAATGATATAACATCAAATAATAAAAGTTTTAATACAGTTTTTTGAGTTCTTATACAAGTAGTTATGTTCTGAAGAAAATTAAACGTGCGTTTCATATTAAATGTTGTGTTTGTTTCATTTCGAGATAATATTAAACGCATATTTAATTATATTTTTTTTCTTCAGAACATTTTGAAAACACAAAAATATTTAAAAACACAAAATTAAAAATGTAAGAACACAAAAATCGAAAAAGGTAAACACACAACAAGAATAGGTAAAATGGTGCATACATGATAAAAAAAAATTAACTAAATAAAAATGCTCAGGTGCACCTATACATTAACATTAACCAATACTATATTTTCCGGTTATTTTACTCGCACTCACGTTTTTTGGTATAGAATCGATGTTCAGAATCGACGTCCTGTTGTTTTTTTTACATTGGTACATTGGTTCATTTATTTGAAAAATGTCATTTTTGTTGCGATTCAAATTTAAATAAAAGTTATTTATTTTTTTAAAACACTAAAACCCATTTATTTTTTATTAAACTATAAATATTTTAGATTTGCAATCATTTACAATAAATTTTTATGAAAAAAATCAACGTTAAAATATTTATTTAAATAGATATTTAAATGTATGATTCAAACATAGAATTTCAATAAACAAATTAAACATAAACAAATTAAAATATTTCCCTTTGTAAAAAAAACAACCGATTTTTCGATCGAAACCAAGAGTAACCCTTACACGATCTAAATAATATTAATTTCGTACGGGATTCAATTAATTTATTTTTTCAAAGGCCATATTTAGAGCATAAAGTTGAAGTAATGTAATACACATTAAAATATTAATTAAATAATAGTTTAATTAAAATTTGTTTTCCAAATTATATTTATGTATTAATATTTAATATCGAAAATTGACAATAAATAAAATTCCGCGAATTAATAAATAATATTTTTAATTTCTTTAAAAAATAAATTTATGTAAACTTTACAAAATATTATGTACATATTTGTGTAGTCTAAAAATAAATTAAATAATTATGACCATAAAAATGATGCACAATTAAATGACTTTAGTGCGACATAGATGGATTAATTGCTGGGGATAATTGGAAAAATTAAACCAAATTTTAATTGGAAGTCGACATACTAATTTAGAGGAAAAAATGATCGAAAAAGGAGCGGTAAATTTAAATAAATTAATACAAACGGTCTAAGCAGTGGAGATAAGCGAGCCAAAGGTGAATCGATAAATTAAGTAAACCATAGCGGAGCGAACAATTATAGTAATCGAAATAATTTTATGTCTCGTAGTCAAAACAGAAATAATAATTGCTTTGCTCCAAGGCGATTCAGCGATAGCTGCATTCAAAGTCTAAAGACACTGAAGAAGGCAAATCAAATAGTAACCATAAAAAAGGCAATGTTTGTTTTAATTGCTCATTATACACGAGACCACAAAAGTCCATCATAGGGTCGTAAGTGTAATAAATGTCAGAGGAGGGAAGATTTTGCAAAAATGTGTCGGAAAACAACAAGCACAAAAGGTAGATTTATTGAGCAAGATGAACCAGGAAGCCGTGACAGAGATACCAGTCAAGTTTTATCAGTGCTAAAAGTACATGAGAATAATGAGGGAGTGAAAGTAGTATGTCGGATCGGTGGAATAAAAATCAGGATGACAGTTGATAGTGAAGCAGCAGTGAATCTAATTAGCTATGAAACATGGAGAAAAGCTCAGAATTTAAATATGGAGACGTTATATGTAAGAGACAGGCATGAAGAATATTTAAATAATTACAATGGGTCAGCGATAAAAGTAATCAAGTCTATAGAAACTACCATTCAAAGGCGATGGTGTATCTTTGCTTGTATGTCAAACAGCGGTTAAATCAGGGGTAATACGGTTCCACATATATTCGATAAAAATCGAAGAGTCGATGAAGCACAGGAGGAAGGCGAAATAGGAAGGCTAAAAGATGTAGAAGTACAACTTCAAATTGATAGTAGCATCTCAGCAGTAATTCAACCGTTCAGGCGTATACCATTGCCGTTGAAAGAAAAAGTCGCAGAGAAATTAAAGGAACTACTGGATAATGACATCATAGAGAAGGTGAATGGATCATCGAAATGGATTTCGCCACTAGTAGTGGTGTGGTATTATGTGCGTGTTCTTTAAGGTAAACCACAAATACAAATTACTTCAAAGTCGTCGACTTTCAATTTATCACATTCGTGAATGTCAATATTCAGGTTTTTGTAGAACACTCTGTCATTTGACTCGAAATGTTGACAATATCAATTAACTCGATTGCCTTTCTGATATAACTCATATGGTACCAAACGACCCGGGAAAAGATGTGCGTTTATGCGTAGACATGAGAAGGGCAAACCAAGCCGTTAAAAGGGAAATTCACCCCTTACCAACATTCGAATGCGTTTTACCTAATTTGTCTAAAAGTACAATCTTCTCCAAATTAGACATAAAAAACGCGTTTCACCAAGTGGTTTTAAGGCCGTCTACGAGCGAAATTATAACATTTATTTAAAAGGCCTGAACTGTGCGAGTGAAATATTTTAAAAATTCAAAAATGAATGGACAACTAACTCATGAACATAAAAAGAGTAGTCGTTTATATTGACGATATCACAATCTGCGGGAAAGACGTAAGGCAACATGATGAAAGGTTACATAGTGTACTCAAAGAGAATGGTTTAGTATTGAATGAAACTAAGTGCATTTTTAGAAAACCAGAAATAATATTCATTAATTAGCAACAGTTAGTGAGCCAATTGCTATTAATAAGGTATAAAGAAATATTTCGAAGGGGACAAGAACAAGAAGATGCTTTAATTAAAGAATTTGATAGCTGACGAAACCCGGATGGGATATTTTGATGTGCATGATAGAAGCATTATAATAACTGATGCCAGTCCAGTAGTCCTTGGCGCGGTTCTAATCCAGGAGGACAAAAAGCAATGCCTCGTAATTACGTTTGCATCAAAAAGCGTAACAGAGACCAAAAAAATATTCACAAACGAAAAAGGAAGCATTAAGGATAGTATAGGGCGTCGAAAGATTTAAAATGTATGCAACAGGAAAAATATTTGATCTAATCACCGAAAATAAATCTTTAGAAACTTTATTTAGGCCGACTTCAAGGCCTTGTGCCAGAATAAAACGATGGGTGTTAAGATTACAAAGCTTCGACATGAGAGAAATCTTTAAACCGGAGAAACAAAATACAGCAGACCTGATATCAAGACTAGTAGAACCAGATGTGGAAACATATGATGTTAAAAGCGAAAGGTATATCAAGGAAATACTGCAAATAACCAAATTGAAAGCAGTTAGTTTAGAGGAAATCAGAGAAGTAACGGAAACAGATGAGGAGCTGAAGTGTTTAAAGCAAGCGTTACGACCGGGCCGATGAGAAGGTGACATAAAGAAACATGCTCGCTTCGCGCATGAACTAAGTGAGGTTGATGGACTATTTCTAAGACACAATCGTATAGTAATTCCTCAAATACTGCAGGAAAAAGTATTACATTAAATGCATGAAGGTCATCCAGAAGAAAGATCAATGAAACGTCGTTTGCGAATAAAGTGCTGTGACAAATGTTAAATAGTTTCAGCATATGTAAGACCGGAACCTTTATACATTTTTCAACTACCAGAAACGTCGTGGAGGCAAATAAGAGCAGACTTTCTGGGACCACTACCGTCAGGTGAAAATTTGTTATAAAATTGATTATAATAATTGATGAATATTCAAAGTATGTTTTAGTAGAAATCATGCGTCAAATCACAAGCGAAAAGGTCATAAAGGACTTCAAAAATATATTCACACGATTATCCAGATATTATCATTAAGGATAATGAGCCGCAGTTCAGAAGTAAGGAAATAGAGGATTATTGTCAAACTTTCAATATAAATCTAAAGCACACGATACCTTATTCTCTGTCTTCAAATAGGTTCATTGAAAGGCAAATAGATCAATATTATAAAGGTTAAAAATATAAAAACCCGACTGGAAAGAAGATTTAAACGAGTGGTTATACCTGTAAAATAACTCGATTCATCCAACATCGGGATATTCACCAACATCAATAATGTTTGGAAGAAATTTCAGAGAGAAAATACCAAGAATTCAAACAATTCCAGAAGTTTATGATGAGAAGATCAGATATAACGATATGGAGGCAAAACTGAAGAGGAAAAACTACACTGATACTAAACGGAATGCAATTGAGTCTGACCTAAGAGTTGGAGATATATTGAAACAAAACGAAAGATTGCAGAACATGTTATCTTCGAATTTTGATTCACTAAAATACCAGGTGATAGACAGAAATGACAAAATGGTAAAAATAGAAGATGGAGATGGCAGAATTCAAATTAAACGGAGTGATCAAGTTAAAAAGTTCTATACACGAGAAGCAGACTGAGTTCAATCACCACCAGCAGATAAAGTGATTATTAACCAGGGCGACGTACCAATTTTAGTAGAAGGAAGTACAAGTAATGATATAACATCAAGGAGTAATGTAGGAGTGAAAATTCGACAAAGTGATGCTGTAAGTGAAAACAACAAGCCAGTAGAAGTAACCAGCGATTTTTAAGACGTCCAACAAGAGAAAGAAAAAGTCCAGGGTATTTTAAGAATTTTGAAATGCATTAATTAATTAATTAATTAATTTAAAAAAAAAATGGTAAACATAGTATTGTAGTATTACAAGATATTGTTTATTGGGTAGAATCACAAGTTATGGTTTAGTAGGGAATATTATAGTGTCGAATGGGAAGATATGATTAAAGGACAAAAGAAAAGGGAGAAGGGTTTTGGTGAGTGATGGTTTAACTGGGTTTGGGTGGAACTCGAGAAGCATGATTGAATAAAAGCCAAATAAATAATTGTAAACGGGAAAATGAGATTTTTGCTTAAAAATCTAAAGATCCAGCAATAATGAGAATAACGGATATTACACGTGCCTGGTAAGATCCTATAAAAAATTGTATGTTTCAATGTGTAGTAGCTGAGGGATTAAAAGATCTATAAACTACGGCCGAACGCGTTCAAAAATAACACCATATTTAAGTCATACTCATCAACTCAACCTTTACCATTTTCTTATTGAATATTAAACTGAAAAAAAAAACAATTGGCAATAAATCGAAAATTTATTCACTACCACATACAATTTTTTATGTTAAAATGTCAAAATTGCACCATCAAAATGTTTTCAGAATTCGGACAGCTCGTATTAAAAATGGTAGAGAAAAAGATTTTACTATTGTAAAATTACTACACTACCACGGAATTTGGACGACCCCTAAAAGTTTATTTCATAATATACTTGTTAACAATTAAAAAAGCGTTTAGACGTAAGAAAAATTAGGGTTTTAAATTTATCTATTGTTTCAACTCTAGATTAATTAGTAAATCCCCACAAATCATTTTAGTATTTTTTTGATTATTTGCTACAAACAATATTGTATGAGTACGTGATATTGTCAATTTCATCTGTTATTTTAAAAGAAAAATCTTAAAAGAAAGATTTATTTAAGACCGAAATGTTTTTTGGAATACGGTACATGAAAGATTCTGAGATTTCTAGTTCAGAACAACTTGAAAGAATTCAACTTTTCAACTTTTAAAAAAATAATAAAAAAAATAGAAAGTAACTGTCAAAACTACTATTTTTCTGTGTTTTATTGTTGACGAGATAACAATTCACACACGTCTGATTCTTATAGTTTTGAACTGAAGAAACTTAGACATGCGTATAAGAACAATATTGAGTTGGTTTAGAGATATAAACAATTGTTTATATAATATCTCTAGTTTGTTTTAATGTGGAATAATATGAAACGCATGTTTAAGTTTGAAAACTAGCAAAATATTAATTTTAGATTTTAATAAAAAAAAAGTATTAATATTAAAAATTAATAACATTAAATAAAATATGAAAGAGCTGCATTCATTTTAGTTTGAAACTACGAAAAAAGAATATTGGATTTTATTATGTACGTTTTAGATTAAATTTTGTTGTTATGTATTTTCAAAGTTTTATTTTAGCAATAGTATAAAAATTAGATTTACAATATATCTTGTTATATTGTAAAACTGATATAAGTTCAAATAATTACAATTCTTATACAGAAATTTGAGTTATTTTAATTTTTTTTTTCTGAAAAGACATTAACATGCGTAGAATTTTGATTAGAAGTTATAGGGCGGAGAGTTTTCTCATTGTTTTTCTTGACTAATTCCATAAGATCTTCTTTCCAGGATCAGTAAACCATTTTTATCAAAGCAGTTTTTGAAAACAAAAGTTATTTCTAATATTTGTTTTCCTATAATAGTGAGGGAGTGGCTTGTATTTACAAGCTCCTTGCACACTCGGACACTGTTTAATTATGTACTTATGGAATAACCCAGGCTTCAAAACTGGCTTATCATTCAGCGCACGACTGAAAGGAGACTCAGCGCAGGGAATAGAAACTCAGTGCTGGCGGCTGGAGAAAATCTGCAAGCGGGCTCTTTGACGTCGTTGTCCAATAACCGTAAGCCAAAACAGAAATAAAAGGAGAGTCATCGCCCGAATGTATATTGAGCAAGCAGCACCCACCACGAGTAATGACAAAACTAAGTGGAATGAAAATCAAAATAACTAGAATATATTGAGCAAGTAACCATATGATGACGCATTATGGGTCAAATTTTCGGGTAAACCTCTTACGAGCATTAGCACATTAGACAGAAATACGCATCAAAATGCATAAATTGTAAAGACAACACCCCGCAAATTGTCGGAAATGTGAAGCAGCTATAGAATTACAAAAAATAAAAAACCGTGCAAAAAACTCTTTATTTTTTCAGGGTGCCATACTTTATCAAAGGCTTAGGCTACCACGAGAAACAGTTCTGTACATATTTTCTTATTTTCAAGGACATTTTCTATCATGTTCGTGATTCTGTAAATTTGTTCAATGGTAGAGTGATTTTCTCAAAATCCAAATTTATGAGGCGGTATTAGATTTCTATAAAATTGTATATGCTTTATCCTTTAAAGCAGCACGTTCTCAAAGTGAAACGGGTTTTTATCATTAGGAGGCTTGTTTGGCTTAGGTATCATAAAAATGTGTACTAATTTCCATTGCTGAGGTTCACGCTTTAGACTAAGTGATGTGTTGATTATATGAATAATTTTTCGTACTCCTCTCTGAGGAAGTACTTTTACTATTTCACCTGTAATTAAATCATTTATCTGCCGATTTGTTTGTACTTAGGTTATGATTAATTTTTTCTCAATTCCCGTAGTGTTACTTACTTACTTCAGAGCCAATGGTGGGTCCATATTATTTTACTATCTTTGATAAATAATAGCTTATTCGTTAGAAAATATGCTGTTTATTATTTTCACTTTTTTATATCTACTGATTACTAACAAATACAGTCCTTTTGACAAAGAACCTTAATATTTAGAAGTTTTATACGTTTCAATCTTATATTCTGAGTTTCATGGTAGTTTCTCCTGAATCTTTATTGGAATAATTTTGACTGAAATCAAAAACGTTTTTAAAATGTTCAGCATTAGCTTTTATCTCAAATAATTATTGTTTATTTTTGTAAAGTGCATGAGGTTATAACATAATGTTGATCAAGATCTGTTTGAGGAATATAGAATGGTAATAGCGTGGCGTATTAGACTATAGAGATGTGAAAGATTTTAAAAAGACATAAGGTGACATTGATGAGCATTTAAAGAAAAAATATACGAATTGAATGAAGTCATTTTTCTGGGAACAACAAATAATGATCTGAAGAAAAAACAATATTTTAAAAACAACATATATATTTTGAGATTGCCTACCAACTAGATCATTAAATTGCTAAGCTGTCACAAGCAGTATATAATAAGCCAGGTAAAAATGGTAAGACCAACCAGCAATACGAATTACAACAATTTAAAGAATCAACATTTCATGAGTACCAAAATTGCGATGGATTTAATGAACTTTTTTTTAAATTGATGAGCTAAAACAAAGGCCTGATAGATATTTATATTCACGTTGCTCAATATAATAAAGTAATCAGCAACTACAATGTGGGCACAACGCAATACTTTAAGGGAGAATCTGCACGCTGTATACAAATAGGTCTACGATGCAACTCCATGGGGTACCGGACTAGGGCAGCCGACATTTTAAATAATGAAACAGGCAATATTACCGACTACTACATGCAAAACAATACACAATTACTGAACCTTTAAACATATAAACTCACAGAGTATTAATAAAATGTCCCTATTTGCTATCGCTATAGTTTAACAAGTTAAACGTATTCAAAAACTCATAGCCGTTATACGCTTAATTTCTTTCAAACGCGTTATGTTCTTTGCACAACAAGCAAATTACTGTTTTACATATAGGTTTAAGAAAAACTCAGTAGCTTTTAATGATAAGTTTTCCGGAGTCATTACTAATTAAACGTTGCCACTGTGAAGTTTTTTTTAGCAAGTATAGATTAAGCGGTCTAATGCATCTGTTACTTTGCAATATAACATCTTTGATTGTATAAGTATTACAAAAATAAGGCAATCGTTTTAAGTTCAATAGAAGTTGCAGGGGAGCTATCTTTTTGTGTTTGCCATTCTCCGTAACTAAATACTAATTAATACATGCAGAACATATATTTGTTAGAGTTTTTATCTGAAAAATTAGGACCCTTTTTTGTCACACGACTAACTAGCCAATATATATTACCTTTGACAAACTAGACATGATTTACGAGTTTTACTCCATTTTTTTATTAAATATTTTAGCCTAACGTTTTATAAATAATTCACACAAAACAAATCATTTTTTAATAATGATGTTCGTATCCATGGCTAAGTTGGGCTGGACCATGACTATAAACTTGGTGTGCGGCTGGGGCAGCAGCAACATATTTAGTTACTGGAGCAGCAACATATTTAGCAACTGGGCCTTGTGGTTGTTGTTTGTATCCTGAAAGTGGTTCACGGTGTACTGTAGCTTGGAAACCATTGTGTTCATCGGCTGTATATTCAACGGTACGTTTGAAACCATCAGCATCGATGAGCGAGTATGATCCATGAACATTGTCTCCATCACGTGCTTCTTGTTGATGTTTAACATCTCCAGTATGTTCATCGTTTACGGCATAGTTGAATTCGTATTTGGCTGGTGCTTCATATTCTTGCTGTTTAACGTATTGTGGTACGGCTACTTTTTTGACTAAAACTGGAGCAGCAACGGCAGCTTGATGGTATTGCGGTTGTTGGTATTCTGGTTGATGATAGTACTGTGGTTGATGGTAATCTACAGCAATAGCATTGGCGACAGCGACAAATGCGATTAGAGCTACAAACTATAAAAATAAATTAAAAATATTCTATTAATATCTTCAGGTAGACCCATCTTTAACTTTTTAACTTACTCTGAATGCCATTTTAAAGTAAATATTTTATGAAGTTGTGATGTTCTTCTCTATGAATTCAACTATCGAATGATACTTTTCTAAAAGTTCATTCAGATTTTATACTATTTTAGAGTTTGTGTTAAAGGACCACACCTTTCTATATGCGATGAAGAAAAATTATATTCTCTGCATACATACGAGTACGTACATACACCACCCAATTTTTTTTCGCCAAAAAAACCTTTCTCTTGCGCGAAAATCATGTATACATAAAAAAAAACAAACCAAACAAACCCGCCGCAAATGGCATAAAAAATACAGACACCGCTAACACAAGCAAAGGTGAACTGAAAATTTAAGACAGCAAAGGTAATTTAAATAAATTTGATTTCAATTTCGTAATATTCTCTCGCGGATTAACTGTATAAATGCAGCATAACAAACATCATTATATGTACGTATGATGGATATGTTTAATGTTTACTGTACTATATATACACACACACTGTCATACGTACTTACCTTAAGTACCATTAAATCATCATTTTTTTATGATCTCGATTCGTACGTCTTTACGAATTGTTTCATTTTCTTTTCATACAAAACGAAAGCAAAAGCACAAGAATCATGTTGAATGGTAAAACAAAATTAGGTAACACTGAATTTCATAACATTTGGCCGTGAAATTGAAAACTTTTATTTATTAAGCTGTTGTTTATGTTTGATGTGAGAATATAATGCATGAATAGGGTTTTCCAATAGGGGATCTTTTTCTATAACATTATGTAGTGGTAATACTAAGGTGACCATATATTTTCTTGGAGTTAGAAGTATATTCAATGAACATTTTTTTTGCAATTTTATTCTTAAGTCAAAAATAAATCCATTGAATCATATTTCGCTGAAGGGCTTGTTTGCTTCAGTAATTTCTTATTACTAACTGCCTAACAATGGTAAACATTTCTGCATAAACAGTTTAGGTTTATTTTGCATTCTACTGTCACTTTCGATCTTTTAATGCTTAATCTCAACTTATTAAGAGTAATGGGTGAAAATAGAAACAATCTCTACAGCATAAGAGCGTTAGTTCCAGTAAGGCATAACACAAATCCAACTAATCGTTTTCACAACTGAAAGAACATACATATTTCTAGCCATTTATACCGTTTGTTTTCATGTGTGAGACAATCCACCCGCTAAATTTTAATTCCGTGCAAAAATTATTGATATTTTATACTTCATCGAATAGTAAACTATCATTTATTATTGACTCGATCACATGATCCCACCAAATTTTTTGGTTAATAGTACCCAAACGTGCCACTTTGTACTTGGACTATTCTAATGATTATTCTAAAACTCTTGATTAAAAAAACTTCTAAGTATTTCATGAGTTTTTCCGGATTTCCGGAAAGTAGGGGTTTCCCGGTTCTATAGTTTGCCCAATACACATAAAAAGTGGTAATAGCTTTGTACGCCATCGCTGCTCCAAAGTATTTTGGAGGTCACTGAAAAGACCGTATCGATCACTTTAACTGAAAATTTAATTTTTAATTTTTTCATGAAAATAAACAAGAAAGGCCAATCAGAGTCATGGCAAGGAACTTGCATCATACTTGTAGCACAGAACGAATAAAGATGAATTGTCATCAAAACAATTTAAAATAATCAGCGTAATGAACAAAATTAGCTGGAGAAATAAAAAGAAGCTAGACATGTTTGTATTAACATTCAGCTGTGACGAAAATATAAATAACATTTATAAGATCTCTAGTTTATAGGGTTGCAAAGTGGAAATTCAGCCACTTAGAAAATCTAAACTAATTCCGCAATGCAAAAGATGTCAAGCATATGGGCACACGCAAAAATATTGTGGTAAACTTCCAAGGTGTGTTAAATGTGCCGGACACCATCTAACTAGAGAATGCGACAATCCGCAAGTTCATCTAAAGTGTGTACACTGTGGACAAGGCCATCCTGCTAATTATCGAGGATGTATTGTTGCAAAGGAAATCCAGAAAATTAAAACCCAAGGGATGAATAAAGCTCAAATGCATGGTCAGGCAAATCGACACGAGAGGCAGACAAAACAAGAAAATGGGCAACCATATGGCTGCCAACTAAGAACTGAAGGTGTTACATATGCCGACGCAACGAGAGGCGTAGTCAATAAACCCCAGCAATAATCGCTAAATGTGGGCATCAGTCAAACATTACAAGATATTCTCATGAAACTAACAAAATTTGATGAGAGGCTACAAAAATTGGAAGATAGAGCATTGGGAGCTAAACCCAAATCCACACAGAAATGAACAGCACAATGTAAATCATTTCATGGAATCCTAATGGTTTGCTTCGGCATCAGCAAGAACTACAAGCAGTCCACGACATTGAGAATATAGATGTGTGTCTTATTTCGGAAATACATTTTATTAAGCAATCCTACATAACATTTAAAGGCTATTGCGTATATCACACTATTCATCCAGATAATCCAGTCAGAGGAAGAAGTGCAATTATCATACAAAAATATCCAACATTTTGAAGAAGCAAAGTATGAAAAAGAAGAAATTCAGGCCACAATGGTTTATATAAAAACCAACAACTTTCCTATTGTTGTTGCAGGATTTACTGTCCACCAAGACATTCTATTAAAAACAAACAATACTCAGAGTTCTTCAATCGTCTGGGAAAAAGGTTCATAATAGGTGGTGATTTCAATGCAAAGAATACTTACTGGGGTTCAAGATTAACTACAACTAAAGGAAAAGAATTACTGATTGGCATTAAAGAAAATGGATGTGAATCCATTTCAACAGGAAAACCAACATATTAGCCAACTGACCTAGGAAAAATACCTGACCTGATCGATTTTTTTATAACCAAAAATATTTCTAATAATTTTATGAAAATCGAAGAAAGCCAAGATATGAGCTCAGATCATTCTACAATAGTCCTAACTCTAAGCGAGTATATCATCCAAAAAGGGGATAATCCAGTATTAACCAACAAATATACGGACTGGGAAAGTTTCAAAGTACCGTTAAAAACTATATGGATCAACTGGACATAGAAGTAGAAAAGTTCATTACGGATATTCAACAAACAGCATGGCAAAGTACTCCAGAAATCAAATCAAGGGTAAAAGGAAATAGCTATCCAATAGAGATTAGAAATCTCCTTAGGGATAAATGCAAGTCCAGAAAAAAGTGGTACCAAACTAGAGCTCCACAAGACAAAAAATACTAAACAATCTTACTCAGCAATTAACAAGAGAAATTTAGAAGTTAAAAAATGAGTCAGTTAATTTCCACTTAAGTAAGTTGACGAATTATTTGCTCTGGAAAGCAACTAAAACTCTGAAAAGGCCAATAATGCCAATCCATCCTATCAGGAAAATTGATGGAACATGGGCAAGGAAAAACAAAGAAAAACCAGAAGGATTTGCTAATCATCTTGAAAATATATTTCAACCTCATGAATCCCAATTACGAGAAACATTGGATGAAAACATAATACAAATTCTCGAAGAGGTCACACCTACATCATCTACTGAAGTAGCAAACGAAATTAAAAACAATTTAAACTTAAAGAAAGCACCAGGTTTTCACCTGATTACCGGAGAAATAATAAAGCAATTACTGAGAAAAGCTACGGTAAAGTTAACTAATATCATAAATGCTGTATTTAGATTAAAATATGTGCCAAAACTTTGGAAAGTGGCTGAGGTTATCATGATTCCCAAACCAGGAAAACCGCCACATTTAATAACATCATTTAGGCCTATATCGTTGCTGCCGATAATGTCTAAACTCTTTGAAAAGTTACTATTAAAACGACTCAAACTAATAATTGAAAAAAATAACCTAATTCCGAATCACCAATTTGGTTTTCGCAGTGAGCACTCAACTATTGATCAAGTGCATAGAATAAACAATATCATTGAAAGGACTTTAGAAGAGAAAAAGACTGTTCCGCAGTATTCCTTGATGTAGCGCAGACCCTTGACAAAGTTTGGCACGAAGGTTTAATCTACAAACTCAAATTAATCCTACCTAAACAGTACAGCATAATACTGGAATCATATATAACAGAAAGATATTTCAGGCTTAAGCATGAAGATGAATATTCTGAGCTTAAGAAAATAAGAGCAGGAGTTCTAGAAAGTGTACTTGGGCCACTTCTGTATTTACTATACACCCAAGATGTTCCAATCCCACAAAACAACATGATAGCCACTTTCGCCGATGACACAGCTATCATGGCAGTAGGTGATAACAACTCAGATACAACAGAGAAATTACAAACCACCATAGAGCAAGTACATAACTGGACAAAAAAATGGCGCATAAAATTAAATGAAACTAAATCTGTACATGTCGACTTTACGAACAAGAGATTAGTACATAAACCAGTATATTGAAATAATCAAGAAATACCACATGCAAACACTGCCAAATATCTTGCTATGACATTAGACGCTAAGCTTCGATGGAAAGCCCATGTAAAAAAGAAAAGAGACGAGCTGGGATTAAAATACAATAAAATGTATTGGTTACTGGGAAGAAACTCTCATCTATCAATTCCCAATAAGCTTTTGCTTTATAAGCAAATACTGAAGCCTGCCTTTTTGGACTTATGGTGTACAGCTGTGGAGATGTACCAAGCAGAGCAACAAGGATATTATCCAACGATTCCAAAATAAAGTACTAAGAAATATCGTCAACGCACCATGGTTTGTCAGAAATAGCGACATCCACAAAGATCTGAGCATATAGAACCCATCAAAACGGAAATTATGAAATTTACTAGAAGTCATGAACAACGGTTACTTCACCATGTTAATATAGAGGCCATCCAGCTACTGGATAGTACGGATTTAGTTAGAAGGCTCAAAAGAGTAAAGCCTTTTGAGTTAGTGTAAAATCAGTTAAAATAAACCTTTTTCTAGCGCACAACAAAAGCGCGATCAAATAATAAATATCAAAACTAAGGAGTGCATCGATGGATCAACCCTTAAATGTAGTAATTTAAGTTAGAATAAAATTGCTGATTAGTCTTAGACTAGATTGTAATTAAAAAAGAAATAATAAAGATGATTATTTAATAAAAAAAAAAAAAAAAAAATTTCATGAAAAATTATGCCATTGATTATATTTATGATGTTTTATTCATTTTCCGATTGTAATTCTGTAAGCCCCTACAAAATTCTTTGGATTGCAGTGTCCTTGTAGGAAATCCCAGAAATTTTTTGTACTGTAATGAAGGTTCTTCAGAATCATTTTATTTGATTAATTCTTACAGTATATATCTGTGGAAAAATAAATATATTGGGGGAACTATATTTTCTACCTCAATGCTCAATGTAACGAAACTGCATTTATAATGTTTAATATATTATAGTCATTGCAACTGATCCCGATTAAATGTTTTACTTGCGCCCATTAAGCACAACAAACCAAAAGAAAAGCAACATTAATAATACCATTATCAATATCAGTAAAACAAACGAAAATTTTTTTGTATTGGGTGTTTGCTTCTGTTTGAAAGTAAACATTTTTTTAGAAGAACGAGTAATGGATAAGAAGTTTTTTGCTATGGAAAAGAAGTAAAAACGGTCAGTTTTGGTAATTTAAGAAATCTATGATGTTTGATTTAAATTAAACAGTGCTAAATGCCACATATTTGCCATTCGCTTATGTATTTCCTGGTTCATGCCAAGGAATTGTTGAACATTCTAGCTTTAAACTAAATCTAAGTATCAAAGTTAGATAATCTATATAGGACGTTTACCTCATCTTTTAGGAATCAATTTTAACCAAGTGTCGACAGATTTATGTTGCAGAGTTTAGATGTTCTGTGCAAGCTATTATTTAATTTTATACAGTTGGTTGCAAATATTGAAGGTATATTTAGCCCTGAATAGACCACTCCTTTAAGCATAATGTGGGTAGACCATTGACATAATTGAGTAAACACATAAATAATAATTAATTGAGGTGCATTTGTGACTAATGAAGCGTCATTTTGTGTGGCGGAGCACGAACTACTGAAGATCAAACTGATCATCTAAAGAAAACCATAAAATCTAATATTTTGAATACAATGGTCGTTATAATGATCTTACCTAAGACGACCATACAATTAT
The DNA here is from genome assembly GCA_963556175.1 of Tipula confusa. Taxonomy (NCBI): domain Eukaryota; kingdom Metazoa; phylum Arthropoda; class Insecta; order Diptera; family Tipulidae; genus Tipula; species Tipula confusa. Next base: position 135,947,069 of record OY744475.1, read on the forward strand.
TGGATGTACATGGTTTAGTGGACTGTAATCTAATAATTAATGTTTAGAAGAATTCATGAAGTTTTTTACGCTAGGCAGCAATTGATGCTGACAACGAATCAGTTTAGAGATACTAAACAGTTTGGTTAAGAATAAATGACACTTTACTTTGTCAAGGTTATCATATCGTTTTGTCATATTTCTGATTTTATAACTGTATAGATATAAACCACGTTAAAGCTATATCTATACATCACCTATGATATATATCACGAACAACAAATTACAGCTGTGATTTAATAATATTAAAACCTAGCATACCCTCCTGTATTTGAGATACAATTAATTTTTAAGTATTTGCAGGAACCCCCGTATAAACTTAAAGACTTTCGAAAGATTGATTGATCCATCTTTTTGCTTAAAATCGATTAAGTATTCTCTTTATATTACTTTTAAATTTAGGTTAGCAGTAACGATTTTATCTCAGTTATTAGCTGTAGATTGAAGTACAAATTTTAAAAATTAGTTGGTATATTGAATGTTTGATCTAAGTATACAGTGCTGGGAAAAAAAATTGGGCAAACATATTTTATTGCAAATTGGTCTTTTTTGCTAAAATTACAAAACTTTTGAAAGCAATTGGCTTATTGTTTCATTTTAAATACATGTATGACGTAATTTTTAAAAAAAAAATTTACCTGCAATTTAGGTGTAAAACCCCGAAAAATGCCAAAATATTTAAAATACATTGGGGTTATAGTAATGGAATAAATTAAACACTTATCATTTAATTTTTATTTATTTTTTATTGATTTATAGAAGTTCTATCTTTAATTTTAATATTTTGTTGGACCGCCATTTGCTTACAGCGATACACCTCCTATTCATTGAATTTGATAAATTTTTCAAAGTCGTAATAGGTATGGATTCCCAAATCGCCATCAACAAACTTTTTAAAGCTTGAATCGATTCTGGGCGCTTTCTTGCTACTTCTAGTTTCATTATAGACCAAATATTTTCTATGGGATTTAAGTCTGAACTATACGGGGGCCATCCCAACACATCGATCCTTTTTTCAAAGAAGTACTTTTTTACCTTTAAATAAAGAGATAATAAAAAAACAAGTTTTTAACAAATTATTTATGTTTATCTGAAAGCGAATTTTTCTATCTACAATTCAAAAATAATAACTCACAACTTTGGCGACATGGCACGGAGCGTTGTCCTGTTGAAAAATAAATTTGCAAGTCTCTCCAAAAAGCTTTAACACAGAAAGCTCAAACTCGTTCTGTAGGATCTGCAGATAAACAGCTCGTGTAATGCTGGAACTAAGGAAGCACAATCGACCGATATCATTGTCAGAAAAGCATCCCCAGACCATACCTCCTTCATTTTTCGATGGAAGTCTTAAAAGACATTCGTTGCTAAGCCTCTCGCCCAGTTTTCATCCATTCCCAACATGCAGCTTCATCGGAGAAAATCACATCATTTCACATCCCTGGAGTCCAAGTAACATGCTCCTTGGCCCATAGCAAACGTTTTTTTTTGACTAGTAATTTGAACTCAAGCTTCTGGACTGGTTTAAGTGCTCTCATCAAACCACCTTTAACAAGTCTTTTTCTCACTAAGCTGGCTGAAATTTGTTTTCTCATTGCTCACTCAACATCTCGTCTTATGTCCGATGAAGTTTTAAAACGGTTCCGACGACATTGTAATATTATGAAACGATCTCGTTGTCTTTCTGGGCCTTCCAGAGCCTTTATTTCTTTGTGTACTGCCCATCTCTCGCATTTTTTTAATATTCCACGCGACAGTACTTTTAGGAATGTTTAATTTTTCAGTTATTTAACGCGTGGTTAAATTTTTACAAGTCAAAATCAACATATTGCTTTTACACTGCTCACTTACTTTTCCCATATTTTTAACTAAAATTGCACTTTATTCTTTATTTGACTAGGGTCACTTACAGAATAACTTAATCTTACAAAATATGCACTATTTATACTAAAAAAAATCCAGGCAATAAAACATCTGCATCCTATTGACGGACAAGAACGGTGGGCGTAAAATAAAATAACTGCTTGGCCAATTTTTTTGCACATCAGTTGCGGGGTTGTACTGGTGTAATAAAAGCAAAAGGTGGTCCAACAAAATATTAAAATTAAAGATAGAACTGCTATAAATCAATAAAAAACAAAAAAAAAATAAATAATAAGTGTTTAATTTATTCCATTACTTTAACCCCAATCAACGTATTTTGAATATTTTGGCATTTTTCGTGGTTTTACACCTAAATTGCAGGTAAATACACGTCATACATGTATTTAAAATGAAACAATAAGCCAATTGCTTTCAAAAGTTTTGTAATTTTAGCAAAAAAGACCAATTTGCAATAAAATATGTTTGCCCAATTTTTTTTTCCCAGCACTGTACATATGTAGTAAACTATTAATGACTTTCAGAGAGAACTTCTTTAAAAAAAAAAAAATCACTTATAAAGTTTCAATGTTTTTTTTCTCTGCTAAGTGTTCTAAAGATGGAGTAACCCTTATTCTTTCCCAGTTCACTACTAACGTCTTATACTTTACTCATTTATTAGAGATTATTAGATTAGCATTTATGGTAAATTTTTTGTAAAGTTTAGCATCGAAACTAAGCTGAAGGTCAACTTAAAGCTTCTGCTTTTCTTCTTTATCTCCGATTTTAGAAGCATAAAAAATTATTGTTCAAACAGCAAGCATTGCCACTTTATTGCCATGCATTATAATAATATAGATATAAAATAAATTAAAAATCAAAAACGAAGTTGGCTTTGGTGCGAATCAAACTAGAAAAAATTTATTGACAAGCTTTACGGCGTAAACATCGAAGAATTATAATATAGATAGATAGATAGATGAATCTTTTATAAAAGCTCAAGAACATTTTATTATTAATACTCTTTAGTACTTACTTAAACTTTTAAATTTTAGAGCATGGTTTTAATCAAAAGTTGTTTATCTGCAGCTTTATGCAATAGATATTATCTTAAAGTCTCCGTTATAGAATTGCATAATGATTTTTTCTATAAGCACTTTTGAACTAATTTGTAAATAGTTAAAACAGTTTGCTTTATAAATTTTTTTTCAATAAAGATCACTTTTATTAGTTAATCTTTTCCAAATTGTATTACAACTATCACAATATCATTTATTTTGTTCTAAAAGTTAAAATATTAAACTAACAATTTTCTTCAGAATTTTATTACTGGTTGCTTGTCATGTCGTTATACGAACACTTTGCAACATAATGTAAAAGGTCGCTAACCCTAAGAAGCGTCACGAATTGGCAATTTTCTTCTATTGCCAGTATGATACATTATTATTACACAACGTGATCTATAAGTATATATTTATTACAAAACCGTTATTATATTATACTTTCTTCGAAAAGTATTTAAAATTTATAAATTTTTTTAAACGATCATATAAATCGATAAAATAGGAAGCAAGATCGTTTTATTCGCGAGAAATGCAAAGTCATAAATCAAACATGAAATTGAAACTAATCAATTTAAATATTTAACATGTTTTAAATGCAAATATTCGATCGTGATCATCGGCAGCGTAGTTCCGAGTTAAAAAACGATTAGCTTACAGTTTTTTGTGTTTCATTAAAAATATCAATAACCGTTACTTAACTCATCTTTGTTAACAATTTGAGACTTAGCGGAAATATATTTTGCACGTGTAACCCATTTACAGTTCAGATGAGTTAGCAAAAAAAGTTTCGCGAACAAATTACAACATTGCATAATAAATTAGTTCCAAATCAGGTTTAGTTTATTTTTGGAATAATGCCGAAGGTGGTCGGTCATTTTTGTGTCTAATGACTTTTTGCATTGCATTAAATCAAAAAAAAATCTTTCGAGTTTCATTGACTACCTATATTTACTATAAATTAATAGTTTTAAATCAAAAGTAACACCACACTTATGCAAACACACACATACACACGCACAAACACACATTTATCATAAAACGAAAACTATTTTAAAATGTTTTCAATTTCATGTCTCTTACTCTCTATACGACAACATATTCATTTTTTGTTTTCAATTGGCCTACATTTTCGAGCTAAACGCCTCGAGCGATTATGGTTATTGATTGATTTGTGTACCGAAATCTTTTTACTTTTTTTGATTTAAAATTTGGTTTCAAACATTCCGCCCGCCCAAAAAAATTGATTTGAAGTTGATTAGGCCATCATGACATGAGTTTATGCATATGCGATAATTGAAAATATGGGGATGTAATATTATAATATATTTAGATCCGAACTAATAAATTACAAATTGAAATTTGTGACACTTTGGTAAAAATTTGAAACCAAAATTAAATCATTAAAATTTGTGAAATGGCAGAAGTGCAGTCTCAAAATGTGTCAAAATGGAGACAAAGGTAACGAACACTTTAGGATTCATTTTTATAGGAAGGGTAATGGATATTGATATTCGACACACATATTCGATGATGGAATATATTATCGGTATTTAACATGTGACTAAAGTACTATTAGTAAGCTGTCTTTGTCATCACGTTAAGAATGCTATTTAAAGTTAAATGGAACAATTACCTTGCTAAATTTTATAGCATAAAATGCAGACACTATAGACTTTAGTAACTATATAAAAGCAGGATACTTTCAATAAATTTAACAGGAATAACAAATTCCAAACAAAATTCTTTTTACGTTTGTAGTGTTATCTCTTATCGTATGCCCAAATTTGTCCATTTGAAAACATGAAACAAGTAAAATATATCCATTGAAAATTCAAAGAATATTTCATATGCTTTCGAGGGCAAGAATTTAGTGGTCCTATAATTATTACTAAATGATTAATTGTATTTCTTTCAATACCGTGGTACTACTGCACTCCACAAACCAAAGCTTACTCTCTTGAATGATTTAATAACTTCAGATACGCATATTAACACAAGGCTTAATTTTTGTGCTAAACTATTTGGATTTTGTACTCTTCTTTTTATTCGTTTTATGACACGAGTACCACACTAACTACATAGCATTGGATTGTTCTTTTTACATAGCATTAAATTGCTATTTCGCATATTAATTTATCATTCATTTGTAAATTGGTGATGTCTTCCATATAAATTACATAGGCTAAAAAAATTGACAACGGTTTACTTCTTCTGTTGTTAGAGTTGCAAAATGTTCTCGATGATTATCTACTGCTACATATTTCGTTAATGTGATGATTTTTGACTGAGTAGAGCGATTTATATCAGTAACTGGGATAATTATAATTCACAAGAACAACTGTATTACAATTTCCATTATTACATTCTGTTCTGTTACGCTACTATACGCACCTTCATGCTTTGATACACATGGTGAGTTTAAAAAATGCTAGGCTTTTATATCGAAAACTGTGCTAGATAGGAGAAAATTACTTCTGAAGAAATTTGCTAAGGATTGAGGGACTCTTTGGAACTCTTTGTGGTGACCTTGAAACTTATTAGTTTACAAAACATTTTTGATTTTAGAGATATGAGCAAAAAGTAATATTCACTAAAACGAATTGCAAACGAATTTTCGCAAAGTTCTACAATGTTACATTTAGGCTTGCCACCCGTCCTCCTTTGTGGAGAACAGTCCTCCTTTCGTAAGAAATTTCCTCCAACCTCCACGAACACAAAAATGTCCTCCACAAGAAAAATATATACCATATTTTGTGGCGTGCGACCATTTTTGCAATGTAAATATCAAAAAAAAAGGATTGGAAAAGAACGACAGTTTATTCGGGGCTAATCATTTCACCGTTTTCGATGTATTATCAAATTATCACCAGGTAGCGATGAGTCAAGAATACTCCAGATATAATACTAATAACCGCTTTTGTTACTGCTGATTGACATCAGTTAAATTTTGGATTGATTAGTTGGCGAGACTAATGAGGAAATAGTGGTACATCTAGATGATATAATAATCCCAAGTATAAGATGATCGTAGAGGAAATGAGAAAATTAGAGGGGTTGTTAGATAATGGTAATCATGGTCTGTTGCTTAACCTGGAAAATAGCATTTTTGTCAAACGCAATGTAGAATTTTTAAGACATGAAGTGTTAGGATCACGAGTTAGATCCAGAAGATCAAAAACAGATGCCGATGTAAATTTTATACAGCCGAAGAATAACTCAGTTACGAGATGCATTATTCTTTCGAACGTACATGAAAAACTTAAATATTGCTGCAAAACTTTGGTAGCGCGATACCGCGTTTATATACTAAATGAGTAAATCGCAAAACGTTAGCAATATATGATCCTAATTTAGAACATGAAGTGGTTACCGATGCTTGATCAAAAGGGTTAGTTGGAATTTTGTTGCAAGCCTATTAGTATAAAAAGACGACATATGGCCTATTTAAATAGACAGACCACCCAATGTGAAAAAAGTATCATTCATACAAATTGGAAGCCTTAGCCTTCATCGTTTTACAAAGTTGTTCAACAAAAAAAAAATTAATACCAAAAATTTCAATCTGGTGGCTGAAATTTGCACATTACGATGTTTTCATGGAATATCTGCCAGGAGTACATATAAAGCATGCGGTGAGTTGGAATACAAACGGTACGAAAGAACTGATGCATCCGGCCAGTTTAGATATTTAAATGACTAATGGAGAACACGATGAGCTTGATGGTATGCACCTATTGAACGAAGATCTTAGGAAAATATTAATTACGTTGAAACGACCACATCAAATTGCAGATTAACGACAAATACTCCACGATTATTTGGCGAATAAATGTCAACTTGTTTGTAAGCCTTACGCAGGGCACATAAATGTGTCATAGAATGATCAAGTGGAGATTCGCCTAACTAAATCATGACTATATGTGGAATTTAGAAGGCAATAAAGATACTCCAGACAATTTTTTAGCTTGGACTATTTCCTTATACGCTTATACGTGTAAGTTGTTCCAAAGCTTTTGCGAAGACAATACATAAAGCATGTGATGAACGCAACCACAATGCCGAGAGCGAATGACTAATTGAAATAAGATATAACCGCACAATAATATCTATGCTAAGGACTACTATATGCGAAGAACACAACAAATGGGATTTCAAAATTATTCAATTGCAATGGCCATTAAACAACATACCAAATTCATAACTTCTGGAAATTTGCCACAATATTTAGTTTTGACCTAAAATCCGATAAGTATATTGAAAAACAAATTATTACTCGCGCCTTTACAGACAAAAATCCAATTGCTGAATTCAATGAACTAAAAGAAATGGCTGTTAAGAAAATTAATCGAGCTGCGGTTAAAGAAATGTTCGATAGTAAACACTGGAAACCAAGGAACTATAAAGAGGGTAGATTTTTAATGAAAGTTTATTTTTATGAAACGTTTTTAACGCCCCTACGACGTTTTATCGTCGACAAAAATAGATTGAATTTTGAACTACTCTGAAATTGAATTTAAAGAAATTCTTCGGCACATATCGACGAAAAGGTTGTCTTTATTGCCTGCTATAGATACAACTATAATTATTTGGTCAGCTTTTTCAAGATATTTCATTAGTGAAGATTTGCCAAAATGGATTGGTGGATGTTTTGGACTTACCAAACATGTTTTGGAGTGTTTAAAGAAAAACTTTAACTGTCCTCCTCTGGCTTTTTCCAAAGGTGGCAAGCCTAGTTACATTGCAACACAACAAATAAAAATAAATAATAACAGTAGTTCTTTGGTTTATAATGCAATTGTTTATTTTATTACTTATGTTCTACCATAGTCAAGATAGAAAAAGATGTTCCAATTAAAACAAAAAATAAAAGTAAGTAACGAGTACCTCTAATATTCTGGAATATGCTATAATATAAGCCATCTTTATTGTATCTTAATCTTTAGTTCTACAGAGTTAAGTGTATATGTAATTTAGTGGATTTATCTAATATTTGCACTGTTAATTAAAAATGACAGGAATTATAAAAAAAAGCAAAATTTGTTTTATAAAAATGTTTATTAATTTAATAAATGTTCAAAATGACCGCCATTGGACTCGTTCTACAAAATTTTGATAAACTGCTTTTAATTCAGCTTCTAACATATGATTTATACATGTTTAATCGGGTTATCGTGCTGGAAAATAAGTAGGGCCATTTATTCCAATCTATTTATTCGGGAACATTAAATTTCGTTATTGTTGGGAAGCTGTACCAAAAAGGGGAGGTGTACCATAAGCCAAATTTCCTGTCTTTCGTGCAGTGGAATGTCTCGCAATAATTTGGGGAATCTTTAATTCATAATTTTAAAATTTTGTGTTCCATAAAAATAAGGTCCGATTAGGCGGAATCCAACTATTCCAGCTCAAGCATTTACACTCCCACAATCTTGATGGCCAACGGAACGCCATTTGGATTTTCATTAATTTGTTGCCTCACTTAATAACAAAATTGTAATCTTGCTCTAAAGCCCTTTGCAGATAGCTATTGCAGCAACGATATCATAATATAAATACATATAGTACTACCATCATAAGAAACAAAACAGTTTACCCATTTATGTTCCAGATGTTGGGTCGATAGAATATCGTCAAAATTTAGAAAAAATATATTACAGTTACGGCCTTTCCTCAATTTAATAATAAGCCAATTTTTTTGCTCTAGTGCAGATTAGTCACTATTCACTCGGGAAACTATTCACGTATTAAGTCGTTGGCAATTAATATTCTATACTGTGCTCTCGGTTGTGATAATATTTCTTGATTTTGCAGTGTTTTTAAATGAGCTTTTTTATTAAGTAATTTTGGTGGCGTGACTCCTGGATATTATTACTGGATGTTGTTTTTAATTATGAGGCTGACGTTTACTACAAGTTTTGTTCGTTCGTTCCTTCTGCAGTTTTATTTTACATGATTCATGGTTGATATAACACTCCAGAACGATTTTGCATTTTTCTTTCGTTTTATATTTGTAATTAGAAGTGTTTTTTATTTATATCTCTTTCTTAACGAACGAACGAAGGAACGAGAACAACACTGAAGTCGACTTTACTCCGACTCTTAATAAGTTATTTCCATCGATAGTCGATAAACAGAGTGAGCATTATGATTGTACTGCTCTTTAACAAGGGTTAAATTGGGCGCATTCAGGTCCGCCAACTGTTGGAAACATGTTGAGTAAAATCAACATGTTGAGTACTGAATGCAGCCGATACATTTGATATAACGGTTGAGTTAAATGTCATTTTTTCCATCGGTGTTCGTATTGTAATACATTACGTAGCGTATATTTATAAAGTGACAAAAATTATGGCATTTTATGTTGGGAAGTTGCATAATCAATTATGATACCGATAGGTATCTATGCGGTATCTATGATGGCGGGCCTGAATGCATCCATTGATTCTATTTCAAAAGCTTCCTATTGAGCAAAATTAATTATTGCCCATAGTGGCATGTCGAGATCTTCCTGTTTGAAATTAGGAATGATTTTAATTTTTGCATTTGTGCTAGCCGAAAATCGTAGACAGTTTGCTATGCTATGAACAATCCGTAGTAACCACGAGGATCGATTAAATGCAATTACTTCTTTTTTCACTGTTGCTGAAAATGCTATTATTATTTTTCCCACTATACTACCTACTTCATTTATTCTTCTTCAATATTAATCTTTGTTGTTGGATATAGCTCGAGTTCTTTAACCTTATTGGTCTTCCAAAATGGTGGTTTTTATCACTAACAACTAAACAAAGAAGTATTTCAAGTATTTAATCTCTTTTATACCTATCATTACATCTTTGTCTCGCCATGTTCGTTTAGTAGAAAAATTGAATATAAACCATTATTATTAAAAATTGTAGAAGAACAAATTCGTCATTTTCAACGAATACTATTGGTTAAAAAAACTGCCAAATGAGCGACGGCAACAATGATGTTGCCTTATGTATGGTGACCTCAGAGAAGGATGAAGCCATAACGAAATATTGCTTTGAAAGTTATTACGAAAATATAATTCAGAATTTTGATAATCTGGTAATAAAAATAATTGCAGAGATGGAAGGTAATTCTCCTATCATAGAAATTTCATATTTCCACGGTGATTATGTGAAGAGAAGAGATTGCTGATCAATTTAAAAAATTAATAAACCATTTGGATGCAGCTGAGGAAAATTACATCACCGCCTGGCGATGATTCACATTAAAGACATTGGTTACCTCAATGAAAAGCAAATATTTTTAGAAGTGCTGAGGTTATTGCCGACAAAAGAACGCCACGCTTCATAGAAAGACTTGGTTTCTAATATTTTAGAATGCTAACATGAATTGACCTGAACACCGAGGGGGGGGGGGGAGTTGGACTATTAAAATAGCATGGGCCAACATTAGCCTGTAAAATGGTTATAAATTGTATTTTTAAGTGCATTATAATATGCAAAGTAGAAATATTGAATAATTAGAATTGTGTTGCAATTCTTGAGTATTTAACAATGACAATTTACATAATCTCTTTAATTTTTTAAAATTTATAAAATTTGCATTTAATTTAAGAATCGCGCCTATAGTTTACCAATAGTTATCAAAATTGTCTATCAATTATTGCATGTAACGTCGTTTTCAGCCAATACCAAGCTCAGACAGTACTTAACTGATCATCTACAATTTGCACTTTCAAGTTGGTCCCGATTCGACCCCGCTACATAATCGTTTATTATGATTGTTATTGATGAAAAGGAATACTAAAATATGTTATATTAGCACAAATAACCAAAACATTTAGCTCCACTTATCTCTGCTTTTGATTATTTGTAACGGAAGAAGAAAACGGCTTATGATATATTGTTTATTGTGATTATGTATCTCCTAAATTGAAGTTGAGGCAACTCTGCCAACAATATATGGGTTATTCAAAAATCGATTTAATTGTTAAGACTGTGTCCGAAACCCATGATATATATTTATGAATACAAATTTTTGACATTTATTTGAAAAATATTCCCCTAAATTCCCAATTTTTTATTACATTACGCTATCTGAAAAGTAGAATAAAGTAGTAGGAAAACGCAAAGTTGTACTGTCAGCAAACCAAACCGATAAAACCAATTTTTGTAATTATAATTACATTTTTCAAACAAAAGTTATTCAGAAATAGTGTAAATTTATATAATAAACGATATGTAGTCAATAATTTATTAAAAATAATATAATTTCATTTAAAATAATCCATTTATATGTTTTGCTGTTCGACAAAATAAAATCTGTCCAGCAAAATTCTAAATGGTATAATTTCTTACGGATTTCGAAAGCTTTTTTGCTTTTTTGCTGTTTTGCATCACTTTTCACCATTAATTTTTTGTGAGGTATAAAAACTATGAAGATAAATTACATTTGATTGTGTGCATTGTTTATTGAAATTGTCATAGCAACGAAAAAATTCAAATGTTTCTTATATGGTTTTTGAATGTTTCTATTAAAAAACAAAATAGTGAATTTTATGTTTTATTGTATATGTATGAGTATGATACCCAATGTGTTTGGATTTTATTATAGAATGTTTTGGTATTTATCAAAAAATATCATTATTTATCATGAGTTTCGGACACAGTCTTAAATTTAGATCTGAGAGAGCTAAATAATTGTTAGATACCGATGGACGGATTTAATTTATATATGTATAAGCTGTAACTTTTTTTATATAAGACAGCTGACGATCCATGGTTCATTCGCCTACAAATTTATCCGATAAAAAGTTTTCCAACTATCAAAGAATTTAGTCGCTAATTAAATTTATTTAAACATTTGTTAAATACTGTAATAATTTGTAATTCTTGGTTGATGTTGCAAAATTAGTCTACTTTTTATGAATTCTTTAGAACAAGTTTACATAAATTTCTACAAATTTCTACAAACTACAAACTTGTAGTTGTGCGTCTTCAATTTGGCTCTTGACGGCGTTAAGTCACTTGTTAATAGTTAATCGTGAATGAGTTGAGAGAGTTTTGGCTCTATAAGATCGGATGAAATACAAAACCAAATGAAAGATCACCATGATTTTGCCTCGGGCTCAATTCTCGATGTTGACCATAAATGAGATTTAAAATATTCAGAAAAGACTGACTTTGCTATTTCTTTTCGCACCAAGCCTGACATTGTCAGTAATTAATAATAACCTGATGTCCATTCACGGAAGTATTATAGTACTGATATATGCGTATTTTCATATGTCAAATTGTCTTTATAGATCAAAACCCGAAACCATAGTAAGGCGCGAGTCGCGATCTATCTTCCGTTTGATATTATTAAAATTTCAAAACCATTCGTGTATTTGACACCAACATTTGCTCAATTTGTGATGTGGCCTGCGTAATATTTAAAAAATGTTATCAAGAACCCCACTTACGTCTGACAACGTGTCAGTAACCTTAATAACATTTTACCAGATTTTTCACATGGCACCAATAAGTATATATATATATATATATATATATATATATATATATATATATATATATCAGTCGTTTGTTTAGTCCAGACCTTAATTCGCACACCTTTTATTTTATGGTATTATATTCGGCATTTACTCTGGATCATTCGACATAGCGTTTAAAACAAAAATGTTAATCTGCCATACGTGATTCTGCACAAAATCAAGGTAAGTCAATTGAACCAAATCGCAGTCGTAATTCTTATGATCAATCGACCAAAACAATATTTTTTTGTAACGATTCGTTTAACTTTATTACCAAATAAATCATCACTTCAACATTATCATTCTTATCTGGCCTGATTTTTAATGGATTCACCGTAGATGATGAAAGTTGAATGACCCAGTATTATAAATTCTATGTGACGTAATATCGACAACCAATAGAAATTAAAAATGTATATCTTTTGATCATTTTACCAGCATTGTATGGTGGGGTTTTATCAATGAACCATTATAGCACATGAGAGCGTAATTAGTACACTCTATGGTAATTAGTAAAAATTGTAGGCATTAGAGCCAACGCTATTAGTGCCACTCAATAAATTTTTCACTTATACAATTTTCGTAAAGTTTTCACTTAATTGGTTACAATTCATAAATTTTTGGCACTAAACAAATAAATTTTTAGTTGGTATCATGCATGATTGACACATTTGGAACGAATTTTACCAAAAAAAAACTTTTACTTATGTATAACGACGCGATTGAATTGTGCTCTAATATACTTAAGTCACATAAAACGCCAAGGGGCAATATTTTATTATTATGCAATGTTTTTGCATGTCTATACAAATTGGCGTTTATTGAAGTGTATCCGACATGCTGGGTGGCAAGACACGTGTGATGCGATAGACAAACAATGATTTTATATAAAAATTGAGTTATAAATAATTTATTAGCTAAATTGTAGGCATTCATACATGATATATGAAATAATAACGGACATGAGCACACGAGGACATGATGAATAACAGGAGAGGACTAACAGTTACTTAAATTTAATAATGGTAGTTGTGAACTGGTGCAGCTTCTTCGTATTGGTCCTTATGGTATGCATCGTATTGGGCTTGACTGGCAGCTGGTGCTGATTGTTGTACGTATTTAGCCGATGGTTGGGCATATTTATTTACCTGTACGGGGACCACATATTTCGCAATTGGTGCAATATATTTAGCGACTGGTACTTTGGTCACAATTTTTGTTACTGGACCAGAGTATTTTGGTGCTTGATAATTTGAACCACCTTGGACATAATTCAAAGCGACTGGAGCTTGAGCATATTTTTGTACAAGTGGAGCATCAACGTATTGGTGTGCCTCGACTGGTGCTTGAACATATTTCTGAGCAACTTGAGCTTGAGGCTGGTATTTTTGGGCAATTGGTTGCTTATATCCATCGATTGGTTCACGACGAACTGTTGCTTGGAAACCGGTATGTTCATCAGATGTGTAATCAACAATACGTCGATAACCATCAGCATCGATTAGGGTATATTGTCCAACAACATGATCACCTTTGCGTGCTTCTTGTTGTGTTTTTACGTCGCCAGTATGCTCATCGTTGACGGCATAGTTGAATTCGTATTCGACTGGTCCTGATTCGTATTCCTGTTGTTTCCCATAGTATGATGGTGCAGCTACAACTTTTTTGACAGCAACTGGTGCTGCTTGGTATTCTTGTTGATGAGCTTGAGGCTGATATGATTGTTGCGGTTGATAATTTTGTTGATTATAATTATCGAGTGGGCCAGCAGCAGCAATTGCAAATAGTGCGCAAAGTGTAACGAACTGAATAAAAATCAAATGGATGTGTCAGTAAATTGACTACACAAATTAACTTGTGGTAAACTTACTTTGAATGCCATTATTGTGGGTGGTGTTGAGTTTGAAATAAGATGTAGTAATGTCTCAATTGAAATCCAAAATGTGAATGATAATTTTTTGGTAAGATCATTTGGATTTTATACTTTTTTGAAAGTTTTGTACAAAACACTCAATTTGAATGATGGTTGTTGTTGTTAATCGTTTTCTTTTGTGTTTTTTTAGAGTACTCTTTGCTCTTAAGTCGACGACGAGATAGAGAAGAGGCGAAAAAGAAAATTACAAAAAATTTACTTACTTTTTCTATATATTATGCGATGTATAAGTGCGCGTCTCGCGCACACATCAGACCCTTAATCAGATAATTAGTTTTCGATGCATGAATTTGCAATTTTTTTTCCATTTTAAATTTTAACATCAATCAGATGTTTGAATACAATTTCATAAGCGTTTTGTATACCTAAAGGCCCAGTTATAATAACACTAACAACAACCGCTGTAATAAAAATGATCTAGAAAAAAGTGAAATTTGGATCACATTCATGAAATTATGTAAATTGCAATTATCGAATTTAATGAGATTTTATTTGTTGCTGTAATTAAATTAATTTAAAACCAATTACAGCCAACAACTTATATTTTTGCGCAAAATTACGCCATGTTAATCCTGGGTTAAATTTCTTAAAGAAATTAATTAATCGATGCCGTTTCATGTATATATGTAGATCCGTGTATGTTACGACCTTGTCTACTCTACTTAGTATATTTTGTGTATTACCAAATTTTAACGATATCATATTCTCGTTACCGTAAATAAATCGATCGTAACTATTTGTATTAAGTATATATTCGACCACTTCCGTGTGTGTTTTGAAAGTTTTTGCCCCCCCCCCCCCCCCCTAGTATGGTAAGGCAATGATGTCGGTCTTTAACCTTCTTAAGAATATTTTTGTATTTCGCAAGAAACAGATCGCATTAAACGATTTTGTGAGTTGATATGAGACAATACAATTTTAGTTATGTGTTTAGTTATGCAAAGGATGCGGATTAATCCTTATTGCCCGTACTTTCACTGTGAAGTTAAAAAGATAATACAAATTTGTCAAATCATTTAGTTTAGGTATTATCCGTTGTAACGGGTTCTCCAATAAGAGATTTCATTTTGATATAAAAAAAAACGATTATTTTTTAAGTGAAATCAATGAATGTTTATTTGGGTTGTAAAGAAAAAGGTATGCCATTAACATTTGAAAACGATATAAACCAAATGGCCGCCACAGCTACGCTTGCAGCACCATATTCTTTTCATGAAATTTTCCATGACCAATTCGCACATTTGCGGCTGTATGTCCTCGATAACTTCACGAATTTCATATTTAAGGTCTTGAATCGATTGTGGAGTATTGGCATAGACCTTATCTTTTACGTGGCTCCAAAGAAAAAGTCTAAAGGTGTTAAATCACAAAATCTCGGTGACTAATTGTGATCACCTCTTCGAGAAATAACACGGTCAGGAAACTTTTCTTGCAAAATTGCGATTGTTTCGTTGCTTCTGTGGTACGTAGCGCCCTCTTGCTGAAAATAAACGTCACCCACATCAATATCTTCCAATTCCGTCCATAAAAATCATTACTCATAGCTCAGTTTCGCAATCTATTCACCGTAACAGTTGCACCAGCCTTATTTTCAAAAAGGTAAGGTCTAATCACACCACCAGTCCAAAAACTACACCAAACAGTGACACGTTGAGGATGGAGAGGCTTTTCAACAATTATTCTTGGATTTTCCTTCCGAGGTGAAAATGAGCCTTATAACTGAAAATGATTTTTCAATAAAAATCCGGATCATTTTGATGCATTTGAAGGACCCAATCAGCGAAGATACGACGTTTATACTGATCGAGTTCTTGTGTTAACTGAACTTTAAAAGCCTTAAGATCTAATTATTTAGGAGGAATCGACAAACCTGGGTTTTCTTCAACACTACGGGCTAGAGCAGCATTATTTAATAAGTTTGATGTAACGTCACCAACGAGCTAATTTACCAGAACACAAAAGTTTCACAAAAGTTATTTTTTGATAAATCGGAAACAATAGGTGATCAATGTTTTTAACTACCGTTGATAGTTAGGCCTGCGATGCCTAATTGAAAGAACTCTATTTTGCTTTGTGGTGGTGGAAGCAAGCTTATAAGAGTCTTTAAGTTGAACCATTAGTAAACATGTAAGACAGTTGGATTTTCAGCAACTAAAATCTCAATCTAACATCCAACCTAGTACAGCCTTGCTAAACAATTACTAGATTAACACTTATACTCCTCGATGATTATATCCCGGATGGTACCAACACTTTTCCATATAGTGTGTAAAAATTCTTCTCAGTCGAAAACTTCGTGGGCAGTTAAAAACCTCGATCTGTCAAGAATTGAGACATATACTAATCAGCTTTGTCATATTTCTTGTTTACTTATATTTTCAGGTAAAGAATCAAACGGTTAGGTCATTGGCTAGCTTTTCTTATTATTCTACACAGTTCAAAAAATTAGGGTCATTCTTTAGCTTGAGGAGCCATCATCGCCGACAGCTACCTCCATATGACAGCTACCTCTATATGACGACTCTCCTTTCTGAGATCCCTTCACCATCCATTTAGGATTAGCTTGCGGAACGTAATCGAACTAGCCTATTTGCTATCATTTTACTTTATAAAAGTCCCTATGGTTTCGGGACACTCACATGTGTCGTAAAAAAATGGTAAACGAGCATGTTTCCATAGTAATTCAGCAAAGCTTCTTTGGAGGCGACTAAACAAAGGTTGGATCACAGGGCTGATGACTACTTGCATGAAACGTATTGTCACTATACAAAACCAGGTGCGTTTGATGGCACCATATCAGAAAGGGTATCGCTTTGAAGTCATTGCTCTCCAAGAAACTCGATGGCTAAAAGATCGAGACCATTTGTCCAAAGATTAAACGTTATTTTATATACAGTCGAGATACTCTCGTAAATCTTGGTGTTGGTTTCCTGTTTGGACCCCAGGTGAAAAAGATGTTTTGGATTCCAATGCAGGTAATAATCTTATGTGTAAACTACGTTTAGGCATACGACTAGCCAATCTGCCAATCATTTTTAATAATGCGCTCACTTTACCAACCCAAAGATAAAGGCTCATTTTATAACAATTGATAGCTTATTAGGATCCATACCCAACGTTAGAATAGTGATTGGTGATTTTAATGCTAGAGCCTGTAAAAATCAGGCTGACTTATAGAAAACATAGGTACATCCCCTGATACTATGTAATGATCGATAACGGGAAATGGATGATATACTTTGCAATCATGCACGATCTCATTGTGGCTAGCACATTCGTTCGTCATACAAATATCAACTTGGATAAGTGGACACACCTTCGCCAGACGTCTTGAAGTCAAATTTTGTTAATTTCTAATGGAAGGTCTCAAGCCATCCAAGCTGAGACTATGTAAGATATTTGGTCGGCTGCCAAATTTGTAGGCAGTAATCATCAATTGGTCACTGCAAAGTTATAAGATCCCAATTTTTGTACAAGTCAGAAAACAGATCACAGAAAAACGAACCTTACGTTTCAACTGTGAATAGTGAAGGTCTAATGAGTGATGATAAAGCACTAAAAGTATTGGTTTGAAGAGGAATTGTCGTCTTAGGACCGAAGAACAGAATATAGCCTAAAAAACGCGAATACGTTTTACAATCGCACGAAAGCACAGGAGGACACCAAACGAATTTGTAGACGGAAAAAGCGTGAATGGTGGAAGGATAAAGTATTAAGAGTACAACAACTCATAAACGAGTCAAGTTAACATAACTTTTTTAAAGAACTTACCGGACTGTACCATACATTTAGACCTAATATCGATGCGGTGTTCGACACTTGGAAGGAACTAAAATACAGACTGCCATTCAGTCCAATTACACAAATATCAACTGTATATACCAGGGCCTGGTTGGACTGACGGTACAAAATGTTGTCTTGAGATAATTTACTTTTACGAAAGATAAATTCTCTTCAATTGTGCAAGATGTGTTCCTGTTGCAGCCTTTTTCAATACAGATCGCTCAGCATACTGTAATATTTCCTTTTGCTCAAATTAATCAAGTTTATTGCTATATATAAGCCTTTTACTGATATTAGACTTAGAAGATAGCTTAGCGGCGGCTATCTGTAAACTTATCGTCGAGAAGCCGTATTTGTTGCTACATTCGTATATTATAATATATAAAAATTATTTATTAAGGCAAAACATATTTTATTTTATTTTTTTATTGCTTTAGAATGTACGGCAAAGCAGTAAGCAGATTATCCCGCAAAGCGCTGGGCCCACCCCAGTAGGGTACAACTTTTAACTTTTAACAGTGTTAAAGTTAAAATTTTAACCTTTTATTAACCACAAAATGTTTAACTGGTCGGGGTGCAGTTAATAATTTTAATCATATTTTTTATGACGTTTTGAACATCATATAACCACAGATAAAAAATGTACTAGTCATTTATTTTACCTATTTTTATCTATTTTTATTTCTACCACAGTTAAAATATTTAACTTTTTAACCGATTCGCACACAGACTAAATATAAATTAATAAGTTAATTATATTGATTAAGTTTAATTTAGCATACTTATTCAATTTCATAGATTAAGTGTTTAAGTTAAATAATAAGAGTAACAAATATTAAGTGTATAAAAGTATACCCTATTCCTGGGGATGGCAATTGCCTATTCAATGGGTTAATCCATAATTGGATTTATGTGATCCTTATTTCTCATTCCTGTCTGTCAGTGATATCCGAGCTGAAATTGTAAATTTTTGTAAATCAGCTAACAAACAAGGTAAATAGAATATACTAAAATAGTTTAGCGCTAAATCGTGCTCATGCACATTTTGTACTTCCTCCATATATTTATCCGATTTTCTAGAGGATGGCTTTTGAGGTGGTGTTGAATGTTTATCTGCCGCATCAAACCTAAAGAGTTCAAAAATCAATGTTTCTTGCGATGCCATGCAGTATAGCATCGTTTTAATCTGGATACAGGTGAGTATCAATCCCTACACCTCTCAATTTAATCGGCGGCAAACTTCAAAATTTTTCTTCACATTATCTTCAATAATTATGATCGCTGCATATCATCCCGCGATATTGTTTTACTTGGTGATTTCAATACATGATTCATGTCCAATGAACGAGAATGGAGTTGCTCTAAAATTACTTACTCTTTTATTCGCACTATTTAGGTGCATCGACGAAATCTTACGACTTGGAGAGATGGTCGTGTTTTCTTTCAACATTTCGAATTATAACCGACATATTTTCATCAGATCTGTTAAGATCGATCAATTTTTTCGATCCATAAACGACCATCGCTTGCTATGGATTGGCTGTACTAATCAAAGGAAATCAGCTTCTTGTCTCTTGATGTCTTCTCCCGTGCCAAAGACGGCTGTTTTGTCCTTAACCTACAGTTATAACTTTATAAGTCTTTTATTATTGCAAAAGAAGGAAATACGCGATTTCTTTAAGACTTTTATAGCAACCACCTATAACTGTGCTATTTCAGAAACTAGCAGTAGAAATCTTTGGCCATTGATCATTAACAGTGTCGAAATGGTCTCACAACAATCATTAACAACCATTAATAATCAAAACTCCCCTGACACTCAAGCGTGGGAGTGCGCCTGCTTTATTTCAACCTGCTCAATACTATAAAAAAACTCTCGCTCTATTGACCCTCTTGCTAACACAAGGCTACAAAAGGAGAAGGCTAGAAGGAGGTTGTATGATGTATATTCCACTCATAGATAATTAGAGTATATCAACAGTTTTTTTGTAATTTGTCTAGCATTCAGCCACCGGAACGAACGCGTAAAACTTATTCCTTTTTCAAGCAGTTTAAATAGACTAGCAATAAAAGTGCTGCGCATTACATCCGCATTACTTCTTGGGCTAATGAACTTCACAAATCTGAAGGTGATTGGCCTGCTTTATTAGAAGAAGACCTGATAGGTTCCTTTTTGACTAATTAGACGATTATTTAGAATTACTGCCGACATATCAGGCCGCTTCTTTAGCTAATCGTTCAGTCGATGACCATAAGTTTACCATTTGTCGAGTAGTTAATGAAGATCGGCGTGACGGAAATAGGGGTTTCGTTTGCTCTATTGATTTAGCAAGGGCTTTTGATACCGTCGTGTCAGGTTAAATATTGTAACTGAATCATTACAACAGTACATACCTCTCTGGTTGGTTAATCGTATAATGAAGACCTGTCTTTTTGGAGCACACCACTATTAAATGGTATAACATCTGTACAGCCTGGGTTAGAATAAACACAGCGGTTAAGCATGGATGTCCAATTTCTCCAACAATTTTTAACTTTATTTTAAATAAAGTATGGATGACTGTGGCTGATCAATTTGCAGAGCTAAGACTCAATCAATGTGGGGCGTTACAGCTTACTCTCGTTTTAGCTTATACTGATAATATTGTGTTTATCACCCGTAGTTTAATCAACTTAGAACCTATTCTCATTGAACTAGTGAAATGTTTAGATGTCACAGGATTAAAAATAAAACCACTTAAATGTATTACACTTACTAGGCATCCAGACTCTTTATTCTGCCTTCCACCTAATATTAATTTAGCGGAAGTATTCTTCACTACTGTAGAAGCAATGCGTTATCTCGGCACTTATTTGACATCTAGGTTGAGTTTACTATCCGTATTCGCTGACAACAAGCCCTTGATGTCATGTAAAATTTTATTAAAAGAAATAGAGTGCCTTTTGATACAGCCATTACTATGTATAATGTCTTCATTGTCCTCTTAATAACGTATGGTTTGAAGACTATACTGCTCTTACGTATGCAAATCGTCAAGATTTAAGAACATTTGAGCAGTTCATCTTAAGGAAATTGCTCGAGTACAGTATCAATTGTAATACTATTACCAAACGCATTAAGGTTCATAGATTCAATTATTGAGAACAAATACATAAACGTGGACCATCTCATATTCTACGAGACGCCTCGATTTACCATGCTGGTCCGAAGAAGATTCAGCCACCTTGCTTTGCATGGAATGACTCTACTCTATTAAGACAAATTAAACCCGAATCTCTGAGTGTATAATTACAGTCTAGCATCCTATTTAAAAGTATCACTTCTCTAGAGAATTAAATTAGATGGTATTGAGAAAATTTTTGTCCAAACTGGCCACTCCTGATCAAACTTCCTCACTTCAGGTGGTTCTTATGTAATGTTAGTAAATCAAGAAATGTTAGCAAATATACGCATTTATGTTAAACTACAGTAGAGGTCAGTAGTATTCAGTAAAGAAGAGTCGGCTTCTCTTTAAACTATGCTGTAATATTTCATAAACGTTTTTTAAAAGAATTGTAGCGGTAAAAAAAATATTTCTATGTCGAACCTATTTAGTGTTTTGCTAGATTCGACCTCCCGTAGTTATATAATGAGTTAATAATGGCACCTATTATTGTAACACCCATAAATTAAGTTGAAATACAATAATTTATCTCAGTCCACAAAAATCGTCGAAGGTCATCTCAATAATATACATTTGTTAATTTCTTTTTTCTTATTTCGAAACACAATTTCGTACTTGCCTAAAAACATGGCAACATTTCACAAATTGCGTTGCAAATTTCTTAGTAGTTTCATTTCAACAAGATCGCGATTACACAATTCGTTGGTTGTAGGATTCGTCGATGCCTTGTGGGCACAGACAATAAATAGATAGCAGTTCAATTGTATACTTTGAAACAAGTGCGATGTTGTTCGTGTATTAGATTAGAGATTAGAGATTTAGCGTAATTATAAATGATTTAATAAATCAAGATACGTAAGATACATGACCATGATAATTTTAAATTAAAAAATCTTAATTTGTATGTCACTCTGTTTATAATTTAATTTAACAATCAAAATTAAAACTTTTACTGTGCGCAAACTTTTAAGTAAAGTAATTAAATTGGTGACAGGCACGCGCAATCCTACTTACGAATTATTATTATAACGTTAAGATGAATGTTTAATAAGATTTTAATCGTAAATTAATTTTAATTCTTTTTTAGTGTTACTGTTTGACACATTTGGTAATTAAGGAAATGCTTGTTAAATTTTACTGTGTAGATAATATGTTACTTTGAACATTTACATTACATGTTTGTGTTACATGCGACAAACCTTTAATATTGTGCTTACGGGATTAAAAATTGTATACCGCATTATGTAACAACGGTTAAAAATATGTAGTATAGACTTGAAATAAACTGTCGATAATTCAATAAGAGCTTCTCAAATAGCATATTTTGTTTGTCTAAGCTCTAATTTAGCTATGCTTAAATTATGTATTGAAAGTTAGAATCCCAATATTCATTTCACCAAATAATGACAGATTTAGTCAAACCAGAAATCATTACTTCTGAATCTTTCAAATAACCTTTCACGAGTACTTTGTTTAAAGCACGTTAAAGCATGTTCAACCGCGAATCCAAAAACAGTTGATTTTAGTTAGACATCAGACAAATTATTTCTCCGAGCAATAAGCTTCGAATGATGTTGTGGGTGAGAATATTTGAAATATTTAATTTTACACTAATTTTTCACTAATACCAAAAAATTTCGTTAATAATAATATTATTTAACAGACTGTAGATCCGATTAATTTTAATTGTAACTTGACATGCATTTAATTTAAATAAATAAAAATTCCAAATTTATTCTGCATTCGATTTTAAATTACTGTAAATACAATTAATTGACATTTCAGTTATTGCTTGAAATTAATCTATTTAGAGTTTGGTTTGACATCTACTTAGTTTGGTAACTTTTTGTATTATTTGGTTAATGGTAATTGTTTATAGTTAGTTGTGTCAATTTATATTAAATTATAATGTAACCGACATTTTTACAAAATTACTTTTGTATTTATTGTTTATATATTATACAGGGTGGACCAACGAAAACGGTTATCTCGAAAAGTAGAGAATTTTTTTTACCGTGACAACGTTTTTAAACTCAGGACTAAGGCTAGCATGTTCAGAAAATCGAATGAAATTTGTCCTTGTTTGCACGGAGACTACTCATTAAGTATATAATTGCGTAGGTTCATCTTTAATCTCGTATATCATTCTTTTTATTTGCACATTGTGGTTAACAGGAGGCAGGGAGGGCGCACCGCGAACCTCTGATTAGAGCGATTTAACATGCTAGCGAGAGAATGCATTAACTGATCGAACCAATTTTGGTGTCAAAATTAACGTAAAGGACAGTGCGATTTAATTAAATTAAAATTATAATAATAATTATCCACATTAGTTATAATTAAGAAAAAAAACATAATTTTCAAATTATACAGTCTGAATGTCTCTCTAATTGCCTAATTATTGCAATTATTTGTTTTCAAATGAAAGTTGGTATTACAACAATGCATACATTGTGACGAATTACATAAAAATATGTGTGAAATGAAACAATATAAAGTAGTACATATTAATAGTAATAGATGTCACTTTACATCTTCAGTATAGTTTCACTGAAATACAAGAATCGTTCTCTATGCCGCTCTTTATGACTATGACAGAACAGTAGCCAATTTCAAAATTTAAAATAAAACAAACAAGGAACATCAACGCAGAGATCTTGCCCTTCATATCGTATTTCTCGTACCATCGACCAATACTTAATCGTTTGTACACCGCCGATGGCGCGATTGCTAGTAATAAATAAATAGATTTTAATAAATTCATACAGTCTATCATTTCTCACACTACATATTTACGTTATCATGTATCACTACGGCCGTGCAGACGACACAGCCACCTCGTTTTTTTTCTGTGTTTATTTGTCTTGTCATTTCTGTCATATAGTCTGTTATGTTTCTGTTTTTTCTAAAACCGTAATTATTGTCGTTTAGTATTTTGTGTTTGTCTATATCGTCGTTAATTCTGTTAAGTATTAATCTATTTAATATTTTGGAGAATATGGGGAGTAAGCAAATCGGTCTGTAATTCTGTATGTCTCTGTCTTCTTTACCGGGTTTTTTAATCGCTATTGCTTTTCCTATTTTCCACTTTTCTGGATATTTCTGTGATTTCCATATTTTATTAAAATGGTTTGTTAATTTTTCAATAAATGTGTCACTGCTTTTATTAATTAATTTTAATAGTTTGTAACTTATTTTATCCGATCCTGGAGCTGTATTATTTACATTTTTGAGAACTTGTGCAATTTCTGTGCAATTAAATTTTATCTGATTTGTAGTAAGATTTTGTTGTCCGGTCCATTGTGGTTCGGTAGATGAAGGGAAATTATTATTCATAAATTGTATTGCCTGTTTGTTATCTTCTAATGTTTTATATTGAGATTGTTTTTTGTTTTTTAAATTATTAATATTCGCCCATAAATCTTTACTATTTGATTTCTTGTTTATATTTGTTGTGAAATTAATCTAACTTTTCTTTTTGCTCTTTTTATGTTTAGTTTTAATATTTGTATGGATTTTTTCAGTTCTGTCGCTGTATATAGTGTTTTACTTCTGATGTATAATTTTTGTTTTTCCCTTTTTATGTCCCACAGTCTTTGTATCTTTTCTGTCCACCAGTGTTTCGGTCTGTATGTCGGTTTAATCGTTTTTGTAATTGTGTTTCTGTTTATTATGTTTGTAATGTACTCTTCTATGTCATCCATTGTTTCTTGTAAATTAGTATTTATTTCAGATATTATTTTTGTCCAGTTTGTTATTTGTTTTGTTTCTGTTTCTTTCATTTTATATATTATATGAATCAGTATGTGGCCGCTGCCTAAATTTTTATTTTTCGTTTGACATTTTAGTTTATTTGTAAGGTTAAGTGTGCTTAGTGATTATTGCTGATGTGTTGTGCCTGTGTAGGTCTTGTTTTGTGTAAGATCCATCATTTAAAATGTAAAAATTGATTACTGTTATTGTGTTTGCTATTAAACATCCCAGTCTATCTATTGTTTGATTTCTGTCCCACAGTCCGTTACGTCCATTTATGACTTCAGCTATTATTGTTTTTCTATTTTGATTTTCTATTAATAACTTAATAAATTCATTATTTATCTCTTCTGGGTTTCTGTTTGAATTATTGTAAAAAGTAACTATATTGATATCGATTTTTTTGTACATTATATTTATTTTTAATGTTTCCAGTCTTTTGTATGTATTTATTAAATTTATATTTTTCCATGATATTGATTTGTGTATAAAGAACCCCACTCCTCCATATCCAACTTGTCTGTCTTTAGTTATTAAATTAAAATTATTAAATGATATTATTTCTGTTGGTCTAGTCCATGTTTCTGTTAATATTACTATTTTTATGTTATTTTTTTACTAAATAATGGTCTAACAATACTTTATTACTTTTCAAACTTCTTATATTTATTTGTTAAATTCTAAATTCCCTATTCATTTATTAAATTAATAATTGCTTTTATTTCTTTTATTTTTTGTTTCCCTCGGTACTATTTGCTATTTTTATTAGCATTATACCTATTGCTGCTGGATGTTTTCTTTTTTCTTTATTATTCAGAGTTATTACTATCTCTTTTAATAAAGAATCTTTTTTCTTTATTTTTTCTTTTAAGTCTTCAACAATTTTGCTAAAAACTTCCATTTTTTTAAATAATATATTTTCCTTTATTTTCTCTTCTTCACTATCTATTCTTAAAAAATCTCTCTACTTCGGAATTTCTTACCGTTTCCCAAAAAGTCTTTCTTTACTTTCTCTATAAGATATTTTGTTAATGGTCATGTCTACTATTAATTTTTTTTGTCTGTATCTTTCTCTACATTCTCTGTTATTAGTGCTATACCCATCCCCACAGTATATGCATCTTGGTTTTTGGTCACAATTGTGGTCAAGTAGCGGTTCTTGTTTTGCACAGATTTTACATTTTACTACCTCAATAGATCTACACCTCTTTTTTGTGTGTCCGTAGTTTAAACAAATGTTACAGAACATCGGATTCAGTATGTAATAGTCAACTTTTAGGAGAATATTTTCGTACATTGTTATGTTTCTAGGAATGGTGGTTGCCATAAAAGTTATTTTCACTAGCTCTATTTTATTTGTTTTTTCCGATTCAACACAATCACTTGCGCTTTGTAATTTGAAAACGTTATTCTTGCCATGTGCTTGCTTAACTGCTCAACCTTTACTACATTTTCACATTTGTTTGTTTTTAGGGTTTTCCCTAAGTGTAGTAGATTTAGATTTTCTTTTTTCATTATTATTTTAAAAGGCCCTATGTCTTGCATATTAAATTTATTTATTTTTTGTGTATCCACATTTATATAATCCTTATCGCTGCTTAATATTTTAATTTCCATTTCATTAAGATTTGTCATTTTAGACCTCGTGTAATTATGTTCTAAGGTAATGATATCCATATTCTTATTATGATTTTGTCTATGTTTTGTATTTATTTTTTCACTCCCGTTTGTTTCTTGTATTAATTTTTTTTATGTCTTTGTAAATCAGACTCCTTTGTTTCTTCTATTTCTATTTCTATTATTGCTGTTATTTCATTTTCGTCATCTGTATCTGTTAGTATAGTTTCTGTCAGTTCTAACTGATTCGAGTAGACATTTCTACTCTCCTCTTGTTTTTTTAATTCATTAATTTTTTTTAAAGTAAAGTACCAAATTTCAAATGATTTAGAAATATTCTGAGATATTCTGATTCGAGATTGACCACACCGAGATCAGGCGTGTCTAGCTGGAACAATAATATGATTATGGTTAACTAATTGTTTTATAGAGTCTTTATCGGAGTATTATTTCTGCTGAATCGGTCTACATTTGATGGTTCTTCTCTTTTGTCATTTAAATTTATTGGTTTATATTTTTTGTGAAGATTGATGATATTCTGGGCAAACTGAATTTAAAACTGGCAACTTAAAATTTGTTGTCCCTGCCTAATTGTACTTTCCATATAGTTTTCAATTGATTTATATATCTTTTCAATTGGTACTTGTATAATAGCTTTACCACATAGTGAAACCGACCAAATTTGTGTACCACCGTACCTAAAAGCCATTTTTCGTAGCTGGCATAGTTGCAAGATAGATTTCTACCATTATTTAAAGAAGTAGCACGATATCTGAATATGATTTTAAGAAACTTATTGTAAGGAGCAACTTTTACTTTCCATAGGTTTTAACTTACTCTTGAAAGTTTGAGCATACCATACTGCTTGTCCATTTCTAGCTGAATTCCCTCGCTTTACAAAATTCTAAGTTCCATACAACAACTTATGAATTCTAAAATTTCGAAGGTCGAAGCATTGTCAGAAACAATCACTTAGGATATCTATGATATGCAAAAATTGATTTTTATTTTTCCATTCTCATGACTCACGATGAAAACGTTCGACATTTTCTGTGGGTTCTTCATAGTGATGTGTTTCTTTTTGGTCTTTTTTTAATTTTTGATGCACGAGCTGTAATTTTTAATGAATGATGTAACGCCCATATCGAGGTTTCTTCAATAGGCATCTCAACGCGGCAGGTTAGTTTTTTTGCATATGCTCAGATGTGTATGGTCTAGATTTTCCGGAAATACAACTTTACACATTCAAAAAATTGTGCCTCAATGAAGATGATATTCATCGTCATTTATATTACCAAAGAAGCGATTGTTTGAGCTTTGACAAAACTGGATCGTTGTTTATTTCTTCCACGATGTTTCATTATAAGTACTTACGAACTTATCACCTTTTTTGTTTGTGCCGTAATTGTCGTCAAATATGTATGCCAAGGGTTTGTTATTTTTAGCAATCTTGAACTTTTCGAATAGATATACATTTGTCGAATCTTTTGACAGACCAATAAATGGTTAGTGATTTCCGATTTAATTGGCTCGCATCACGCAATCATGCAATCATGCGAAACGGATGTGTAATTTTGTACGCCTTGTTTAAAAATTTCGAATAAAACATAACTAGTCTCAGGAATTGTTAAACTTCGTGAGTGTTTTTTGGACGTGGTGCTTCCAACACCCCCTTTGATCTCACTGTAGTCTAAGCCCTGAATTATGATGTCATCAAAATATGCTAAAGTACCTTTTAGACCTTGAAATACTAGGTGAGCCCCAATCGGAGGTATCTATTTCTTTTCTTTTCCGATTTGTTCTCTACGTAAAAACGGTAGCGACACTTTTTTTTACACTCGACTATTTGATTGTTTAACAAATAAACCCAAAATTTGCATGTTTTCGTGTATTTTGGTTTAGTTTTTTGTTATATATTTTAATACAATCAAATAGTAGTGCACAAAAAAACAAGAAAAGGATAAAAAAATGTCTTTTTATATGTACATATATTTTTTGTTTGGTTAGATTTCGGTCGCATTAATTATCGTATTATGAATTTACTTGTGTAAGTTTTAGCCATACAAGATGTTCATCTAGTATAATTATCTGTGGTTTTAGTGAACTCTGAAAATTTGGGTTTTCCCAATCAATATATTTTGTTTTGAGGTTGTTGATGTTCCCTTCAGAGTGAATTTTAATGACTATCTTGCCCGATTTTATTTTATCTAACCGTATAATTACGTTTAGTTTCCGAATCCATGTCCTTCCCAAGAGCGCTGGTCGTCTTGTATCGAAAATATACATTTCATTCGTAATCCCTGTATCTTAACTTGACAGTCACGAAACTATGAGACGTAAATATTTCTGATATGAAGGAAATTTCATATTTGTTTGCTTTACTGGATTTGAAATATTTAGCCGTTCAAAAGAATCCTTCGAAATTAAAGTGATTCCTGCTCCTGAATCAACTTCATATTGCTAAACTTTCCCTTGTATGTCGATATTCGCATAATATTTGTTTGCTTGACTACTGGTAACAGAATAATTTGTATATACCTCACTCACGATCTGAACGTAATCACTATTAATATGAGTATTTGTCGTACTTATTGATCTTCGGTTATCCAATAAAGCTGGAATTCATACTCTTTCCACATGTTTTTACTTCTTGCATTGTTTGTAGAATAACTCTATCGCACTTGCATTTACTGGTACGGTAGCTGTTGTGTGTGCAGAGTCAAGAAAAAAACCCGTTAATCCCAGTGCCTAATAGTCTATTCGAATACGAAACTTCAATTGGTTTCTATAACTGGATCTGTGAACCTGGTTATTAATTGACGACAACTAGTACCTCTTGACTTCCGATCATGTAAAACACTGCTTACATCACTTAAAAAAATGAAGTATCACCATTTGCTTTAAAACGTTTTAAAGCGATATAACCGTTGGTTGCTTGCATTCCCGCCTTGCTCAATACAATGATAGAAATATGATCGCACGTTTACTATTCAAATATTCAATACGAACAGAACTATTAATGATTAACTAAATAAAAATTGTAATTTTCGAATTGGTTGAAATTACACGAGCAAACGGAAAAACAATGTGAATTTGACGTATAAATTATAAAATCATGAAAACTAGATGAAATATACTCGTATACCCGCCGCCTCCACTATGAATTTTTTAAATTTTTTAACGAAAAATATCATGAAAACTATAATACAAACTAGAAATATAAACAAAAAGTAAAAAACAAAAACAAATCTATAGATATTTCATGAAATTTATTCATGCAAAAATGTACATAAAATGGGATATTCATGCAAAAATGTGGGAAGTTTTATTTTGGACTTTTGTTTTGGAATATTATAACCATTGATCTTAATAACACATGGATGTGACACAATACCGCAGAGACCTGGACATTTTAAAACTGGATATTTCAAAATAGGATTTGACAAAACGAGATAAGGTACAAAACTGGATATTTCAAAATTGGATATTTCAATAAGAGATAAGGTACAAAATGAGATATGGTACAAAACTGGAGATTTCAAAATTGGATATTTCAATACGAGATAAGGTACAAAACGAGATATGGTACAAAACTGGATATTTCAATACGAGATAAGGTACAAAACGAGATATGGTACAAAACTGGATATTTCAAAACAGGATCTTTCGACATGTGATTTAAACTTAAAATGATTTTTTAGGAAAGTTCGGGAATATGGCCAATTAGGCAGCAACTCGGCGAGTTCTTAACCGATTTTGATGAAATTCGATACGTAGGAAGAAAATAGAATTTTAAAATGATTTTTTGGAAAAGTTATGGAATAGGGCCAATTAGGAAGGAACTCAGCGAGTTCTAAACCGATAATGATGAAATTCGATATGTAGGATGAAAATTGGATTTAAAAATGATTTTTTGGGAAAGTTCTGGAATTTGGCCAGTTAGGAAGGAACTCGGCGAGGTCCTAACCGATTATGATGAAATTCGATATATAGGATGACAATGGGATTTTAACATGATTTGTTGGAAAAGTTCTGGAGGTTCCAGTACTTCTGAAAGTTCAGAAGACCAGTAAAGATCATTTAAAAATGATATATTTCATGAAATTTATTCATGCAAAAATGTGCATAAAATGGGATATTCATGCAAAAATGTGGGAAGTTTTATTTTGGACTTTTGTTTTGGAATATTATAACCATTGATCTTAATAACACATGGATACGACACAATACCGCAGAGACCTGGACATTTTAAAACTGGATATTTCAAAATAGGGTTTGACAAAACGAGATAAGGTACAAAACTGGATACTTGAAAATTGGATATTTCAATAGGAGATAAGGTACAAAATGAGGTATGGTACAAAACTGGAGATTTCAAAATTGGATATTTCAATACGAGATAAGGTACAAAACGAGATATGGTACAAAACTGGATATTTCAATACGAGATAAGGTACAAAACGAGATATGGTACAAAACTGGATATTTCAAAACAGGATCTTTCGACATGTGATTTAAACTTAAAATGATTTTTTAGGAAAGTTCGGGAATATGGCCAATTAGGCAGCAACTCGGCGAGTTCTTAACCGATTTTGATGAAATTCGATACGTAGGAAGAAAATAGAATTTTAAAATGATTTTTTGGAAAAGTTATGGAATAGGGCCAATTAGGAAGGAACTCAGCGAGTTCTAAACCGATAATGATGAAATTCGATATGTAGGATGAAAATTGGATTTAAAAATGATTTTTTGGGAAAGTTCTGGAATTTGGCCAGTTAGGAAGGAACTCGGCGAGGTCCTAACCGATTATGATGAAATTCGATATATAGGATGACAATGGGATTTTAACATGATTTGTTGGAAAAGTTCTGGAGGTTCCAGTACTTCTGAAAGTTCAGAAGACCAGTAAAGTTCCGTACTTGAATATTTCTAAGGAGAAAAATATAATTTTCCTTCACTTAATGTTTTTTTTCTTTAATTGTATAATTAAATTTGATTTTAAAACCTTTTTTGGGAAAACCTCTAGAATATGGCCAGTAAGGTTTCATACTTGAATAATTTTAAGCAGAGAGATAGAATTTTACTTCACTTAATGGTTTTTATTAATTGCTGATTTTCTCATCTTATTAAAATAATCGTTGACTTGATCGAGTTTACTGTCAGTAAAATGTATCTTCATCTATTTTTTATTCTTCTACTTAATATAACTTTTCTTCACTTTAGAGAATCTATGTGATAAAAATTAATTAAAAAATTAAAGAAAAATAAAATAAATTATAAATGTGTATATTTCGGAAAATTAATATGGTTTTATCATTACGCTGTGCGAATTATTTGTGAGAAGTATTTGTCTATATTTGTTTCGTTAGGTAATGTTATTTTTGATTTTATGAATATGTTATTATACTAATTGTTGTTTTCCCCACTTTTCCATTTAGTATTTTAAACATAACTTATTAAAAATCATTTTAAAATCCCATTACCATCCTACATATAGAATTTCATAGTAATCGGTTAAGAACTCACCGAGTTCCTTCCTAATTGGCCTTATTCCAGATCTTTCCCAAAAAATCATTTTAAAATCCCATTCCCATCCTACATATAGGATTTCATCATAATCGGTTAAGAACTCACCGAGTTCCTTCCTAACTGGCCATATTCCAGAACTTACCCAAAAAATCATTATAAAACCACATTTTCATCCTACATATCGAATTTCATCATAATCGGTTAAGAACTAATTGAGTTCCTTCCTTACTGGCCATATTCCAGAACTTTCCTACAAAATCATTTTAATTTTAAATCACATGTCGAAATATCCTGTTTTGAAATATCCAGTTGTGTTCCATATCTCGTTTTGTACCTTATCTCGTATTGAAATATCCAGTTTTGTACCATATCTCGATTTGTACCTTATCTCGTTTTAAAATATCCAGTTTTGAATTATACTGTATCAGCAAATCCAGTTGTAAAATATCCAGTTTCGACCGGTACCCGTTTTTTTTATATTTCACTCGCTTGAAGCCGCTTTCAGTAATATTTCTTCGGCAAAACATGACGGAATTAAATATTGTTTATCTTTTTTAGTAATTTTTTCGTAATAAATAATAAAATTCAATTTTAAGTTGGTATACACTTTGCGGCTTCAATTGTCTATACCTCTTACTCTAAAATCGTATTTTCGAAAATGTAAAGTAAGAGCCACATTAGGGCAAGTTTAGTTCCGAAAATTATTCGAAATCTTGTTTTTTCCTGATAAACTTAAAATACACAGAGATATTCAATATCTTTAATTTTTATATAATTATTTAAAAAATAAAACATTGTGCTGCCTATATTCAGAAAATATTTAAATTATTTTTTCATATTTTCCCCTTGAAATATTAAGTATATATCTGAAATACATATAAATAACTATAATAACCAAAGAATAATTCGAATTTAAATGTCAAATTGCCAAACGTAAATAAGCAAAGTAAATTAATTGATATGTAAAACGATTTATTGTTTTTATAATTGTAAAAATATTTTTTTGGTACATACTATTTCAATACTTTTCTTGAATATAATGCTTTACTTCTTAATTATCGCACCTCATTTTATAATTAGCTGAATCTTTAGGAAATCTAGGAACGCAATTTCAAAAAATTACAACAAAAACGTTTTATATTTTATCAAACGTATGACCAAATGTTTTTACTGTTTTGAAGTTTGATATTCAAAAATTCGAAATTATAGACAAGGAAGATATAATTTTACTTTCTCTGTCGCACACTAAATACGATTTTTAAATTTATTTTTATACCATGGTTGTTTGTGCATGCCGTATCCATTAACAGGCTTGAAATCGGTGATTATTACTTCTAATCTTGGTTTCGAATGAAGCCGCTTTCATAGAAAAAACGTGCAGAATTTTTCAGTAAAATTTTTTTGGCAAAACATGACGGAATTAAATATTGTTTATTTAGTAAATTCCGAAAGCGTATACCAACTTAAAATTGAATATATAAAAAAGATAAACAAATATTATTAATTCCGTCATGTTTTGCCGAAGATATAATTTTTTTATGTATATGCATTGACATTCTATGTATTAGTGTACGTTTCCTACAAAAAGTTGGTTGTTTTTTTTTACATCGCACCTCACACGGATTCTCAAAATAATTGCGTCTCACACAAAAGAAAAAACAACCGATTTGTACTAATGAAGAGAACTTTTGCTGTTTGTTTTGTTACATTTGTACTTAAATATAATTTATTTGAAAATTGTCATTATCATGTATTTTTGTTGCGATTCAAATTTAATTAAAAAGTATTTATTTTTTAAAACACTAAAAGCTTTTTATTTTTCATTCAACTTTAAACATTTTAGATTTGCAACTATTTACAATAAATTTTTATGAAAAAATTCAACGTTAAAATTCAAATATTTAAATTTATGATACTAACTTTTGGTTTCGTAAATGGTTGCAATTCTAAAATGTTTAAAGTTGAATGAAAAATAAAAAGCTTTTAGTGTTTTAAAAAATAAATACTTTTTAATTAAATTTGAATCGCAACAAAAATACATGATAATAGTCGTATTTTTTTTGATTTTTTACAACAACAATCCCATATATCGAATTCTTTTTTGGAATTGGTTGAAATCTTTCTCTATTGATGGTATTGTAATTCCAATACTTCTTTTTAGTTAGTATCTCGAATACCAGGTGCGCAACATCTCATATTTTGATTTCTATAAGTTGGTCATTGTTGTTATTTTATTATTTTGACATTCATTTTGAGTTAACGATATTTTATTAAATCTTGAATGTGATTATTTAATCAGTATTTTAGTACTTAAATTATTTAGTATTGGAAAGTGAAATCATTTAGATAATTGAAATGAATCAAGATGAACTTTTAATATATAGATAAAAGTTTTCTTTTGTATGTAAGCATGTTATATTATTTTCATGACGTATTTATTTTTAGAGCATAACTAATAATATTATTATAATTATCTATAATTATCTATATATTATATTATTATAATAATTATCTTGAAGAACTGTAATTATCAAATTTGTATTTAACAAATTTTGATTGTACGTTATTAAACCTAAGCCGAAATTGACGATTTAAATAATTCTCACTATGGTTTTCTTATAACATTATTTATCTTTTCTCCGTTGCTTGAAATTATAATTAATTAAAACATTAATAAAATATAATATATTGATAAAAATTTAAAATTTTTGATGATTACCAAAAGAAACTGTTTGAAAAATCAAATGTAAAAATACACAACGTACCAACCTTTAAAAATAATATCCAATTCCAAAAAAAAAATTAAAACCTATTTTATTTGAATTCCAAATCCAATTCCAATACCAAAATCAAATAAAATACGACTAATGACATTTTTCAAATAAATGAAGGGTTGTCCATAAAATTTCCTAGAGGAAATTTTATATTTTAGTACCAATGTAAAAAAACAACAGCAAAAGTTCTCTTCATTAGTACAAATCGGTTGTTTTTTCTACAAATTGGTTGTTTTTTGTTTGCGTGTGTAGGTAATAAATTTTGTGTTGAGACGCAATTTTTTTGAGTATGTATATTATCCGTGTGAGGTGCGATGTAAAAAAAACAACCAAATTTTTGGTGGAAACGTACACTTAGAAGAACTACGCAAAAATATAGTTTCCTAATAAATCGAACAGCAAACTAAGTATCATAGCAAACAAAACACTATTCTCGGAGGTGAATAAACGTTACCAAAAACAATTTAAGAGCTTAATTATAGAAAACAAAACAAATAAAGCATTTGTGATTAAGACGGATTGCTTGAATTGGACAACAAATACCTTTAAATAATTTATTTTGATTTTCTAAGATAAGTTATTGACTTTATGTTACCGTGTATAGTTCAATTTAGGATGATCTGAATCACAATCAAGAATACGTAACAGTATTATTTGCAAATTTATGATTTGTTTGAATTTATTTTCAATATTTAGAAAGTTTCACTTAGATAAGTTTCAATTAATTGGAGGTACACCTATTAAAATATTAAAGTTCCGTCCCAAATCCCAATACTATAATTACGTATACATATTGATTTTTGGCTTGTGGCAGTTTATAAAGAATGTAACTCTATTGAATAGTTTACTATAAAACCATTCAACTTTAATTGGTTTAATTTAAACTTCTTGATTTTTTGTGATCTATATATTCAGTTGTGTATCACATATTTGCATTCAATAATCGTTCACTTATTTTTAAGAATTAAATTTACATAACGAGTTACTTTAAATTTACATGAAAGTGGCATGTCAATTAGTTTTTGTCATCCAATAACTGAACGGCATTCCGCCAGCGGACAAAAACTGCCTTCACAGTCAGCTTAGTTGTTATATATATAAGAAAAAAATTTTGCCGGCTTACGAGGACGTAACCAAATATAGTAGTAAAGATCAAAGTAATGTGAATTACTAAATCAATTTCTAACGGAAAAAGATAAAATAATCTCTAAAAGTTTTTGTTCCATAAACAACTTCTAATTTTCATCCCATTACTACATTCATGTTGTATTTAGTTTTGTTTGATCTTTTAAAAAGCAAACTAATCTTCTAAAGTAAATGATTTAACAAATAACCGTTAATATTTATCTAATCCATGTTTTCTAAAATATGAGAAAAGTATAAGTCATTCCACACTACTAAAGAAACTGGATGTTGGTGCGTTCTGTGGTAAAGTTGTAGGGTGGTTTATTTTCTATACTCAAAAGTCTGGGCTCACTATGTAACAGTTAGTGGAAAACTACGATTGTATATTTTTTTGTGTAATCCATCCAATATTTTCTGGGGTTGAAGCTTACTCAACTCTTTCGCAGTTAATTTTTATCGTCCTAATTTGTAGTTAAATCGAGGACGCACGACTATACAGGTTTGCTTTAAATATCCGTATGCACATTGCATTGCTCTAGCCTGCCTGTACTGTCATGGACGACGGTTTGGCCCATGGATTCTGATCTCCAAGGTATCATAGTTGTGTTCATCGTCAATTGTGTATTGATTAATATTATTATCCTTTGCAGACAACTTTTCTTCATATCCAAGTTTAGATATTCAAGACAATAAGGAATGAGCCAGACTTAAACTTTATTTCCTTGCCCGACGGCGAGTGGTGCTTACTAGGATACTATAGTTGTGCTAAATTGTTGATTCCTACTTTAACTGTTGTAGTATTTACAACTTGAGCTTTACTTCTGTTGCTTCTCTGTTATTGCCAAGTGTTATTGTTTACATTTGGCAGCTTGGAAAGTTTGGTTAGTGATCATTTATAGGTGTTCTGGTTTCATTTTGTTAACACAACACGAACCAAGCTACCGTAACCGGTATGTGCGTTCGGTACTCACTACATTTAGCAACGCGCATAGGTAGCAATGCTTCATCTTTATTTGCTAAAACCATTTTCAGAAGTCATCTACCATTTACCATTTTCAGAAATCATCTAATATTTTTTCTACTAGCCTTGGTGGAAATGCAAACAAATATTACGATATCCCTTTTTAGTAACTTGTTTGGTATCATCCTATCTTGTTCTTTAATTACTTCGGCAACGCTTTTTGCATGCCTGTAGAAAGTGTTGTTTTTTATGGGCATAATAAATTATTCACTACAACGATAATGATAGGATTATAAGATTACGTGGAAGTTTACAAAAAATTAGATAATACCAAAGGAAAGCAAGAGCAGCCCTTGCTTTCCTTTGGTATTATCTAATTTTTTGTAAACTTCCACGTAATCTTATAATTCTATCATTATCGTTGTAGAGAATTAACGGCAATAATTTCAATTCTGTTCCTTTCGACAATGCCTGAAGTTCTTTACGGAAGCCTCGAAGCCTTGGAACTGTTAATTTTGTCTTTGGAGCAACTCTCGCTTTTGTCACCAATAAACGGCTTCTAATTTCTTCGAATACATTTGTGGTTTTTAGATATACTATTGCTGCATATGGTTGTTGCAATGCATCAGCAAATCCATGTAACTCCATTTTTAGGAAGGTTATGCCATCTTCGTACAGCTGTGCTGCAATATTTATTGGTGATAGCCTCATTTTGTTAGGCTCTCATTTGAAAGGTTTAGCCTCGTCATGTCAAATTCAAACGTGTCACTTTCATTATAAAAAATCCCTTGTGCCATGATTACATTGTAAATCTTTAAATTAAACATTTCATTTGCTGGTAGTTGCTGAAGAAGAAAAGATTTCAGCGAAATTGGATGCTCATTTGTGCAATGAACAACCTCCGTTTTTCGCTTCCAATTGCCACCATTTGCGTGCTGTTGTTACTTAGGTAACCGTATTCTTTCGTCGGTTGTGATACTTTGCGTCTCCAAAGTATTCGTTGCAGATTCTGGTAATCTTTTTTATCCAAATTTGCCGGAACTTTTTCTCCACTTTAAGATCACTTTGGACAATTTAGGTCACTTATGGTGACAAGCTAGGTCATTTTAATTTTTTGGCCCACTCATCATTATATCATTCAGTGATCTTCCCTTTGGGGTTTTTCTATACGCGTCAAATACTTTCTAAGTTTTGTTGTTCTAGTGTCTTTGTTAATCATTCCATCATGAAGTATTAGTACTTTAGGCTGTCACCTAGATCATATCTCTCTAGTTGCGAATGACCTAGAGTCAGATAATCTTTCATAAATTCATAAATTAATGATACAGATTGGCGAACGGTTTATTTTTCTGAAATCTTATTTCGAGTTGCAATATTTCTATCGGGTAGTCAAACTATTGTTTCCGCGTATACTTTTCTGTGGATGCTTCCACCTCGATGTTTGACCTTTCTTGGCATCATTTTTAAAGTTATCATTAGTCAAATAACCATTTGATAACTCTGCACTAGCCTAAACTGGCCTACCTATATACGACTAACAAACAAATTTACTACATGGGATATATAATCAATGTCGTCAAACAGAACTAATAACTGGACTTCCAGTATAATCTTCACACCAGAAAATATTAAAGTGGCAACAGAAAGTTTAAAGGACATAGCTGTAAAAAAGATCACACATTATTAGCTTTAAAAGAGTCAATACAAGAAACCTACACTTAACTTTCAGAAAATAATTGAAGGAAATTGGAAAATACACCAAGTATGGCAGCACCAAAAACCCACTATTCAAATAGTATATTAAATATAGCTATTAATGCTCTAGAACGAGCCTCGAAAGAGAAAGCAGATCAAGAAATCCAGAGTTACCTGAGTGAACTCTCAACAACCAAAAAACCCGACTACTCACTATGGAAGGAAACAAAAAAATTAAGAAGACCAGCTCTATCGAACTCAGCAACTAGAAAGCCAGATGGCCGTTGTGCCAGAAGTGACGGAATGAAAATGCTAATGTTTTTTACTAACTAGTTAAACAACTATTCACACAAAATGAGCAAAGCAATATTAGTATACTGCCGGATAATTTACTGTAAACTTAAATCCTGTAAAATTTAAGTGGAAAAGTGTTAAAAGCACTATTAAAAAATGTATAAACCCGAAGAAAGTTCTATGGCATGATTTTATAATCTATATTTTCGATGCAATAATGAGATGTGAATACCTTCCTATATATAATAAATAGAAAATATCGCAAAATGATTTCGAAGCCTGGCAAAGATGAAATGCAAGTCGCGTCATACAAACCGATAAGTCTTCATCCGATAGTCTCAAATATGTTTATAAAAATGTTATTTAAAATTAAAACCAATATTATGTGAAGAACACATTATACCAGACCACCAGTTTGGGTTTCGTGACCAGCATAGTACTGTAAAGCAGGGTCATAGAGTTTTTCTGTGTATTGCACAAGCTTTTGACAAAGTGCGGCATGAGAGCCTGATATACAAAATAAAAATTTTGCTTCTTTAAAATTTCATGCAATCCTTGAAAGTAACTTGTTTGAAACTAAATTCAAAGTTGAACAAAAAAAAAAGCCACTACCGAACTAAAGCTGATAAATGCAGAGTCCCTCAAGGAAGCGTATTGAACCTAGTACTGTACTTACTGTACACAGCTGGTCTATCAACCACTGAAAAGATAGTCACATTAACATTTGTCGATGACACTGCTATTATGTGTATTCACACAAAAATCCGCAAACTGCATCAAGAGAGTTACAAGATCATATATATGCAAAATTGAGGACTGGCATAATGTTTTCATTCCATCGGTGAATATATCAGATATTTGGATCTTTATCTTGATATAAGGTTACCTTGGAGAAAGTACATTGAATTAAACAAATAAGTGCTGATTGAAAATATGTCAAAGCTGTCACTAGACCACGCAGTTCTTTTGTACAAGACAATTCTAGTCCCCATTTGGACATATGGTATTCAACTGTATGCGGTATACCAACACATATAATATAGACATTTTACACGAACACAATCAAAAAATTGCAGCATTACAAATTCTGTTTGGTATATTTGAAATGACCGCAGGGACCTAGAGATTAAAACGGTAAAAGAAATGATAAAGCAATCAGTTTGAAGTGTTATTCAAAACAATTGGAACACAGCCAAAAGCTCGTACATCATTTGTAAATATCGAGATGCATTCCAAACGGAAGTGATAATTATGATAATTATGAAACGCACTCGTTTTGCATCCCTACCTCATGGGATTCGACCAATTGACCGGTTTGCTTATTTCGTCCTCGATAATTAAGAAAGAAAGAGAAAATGTATATGTGCGTTAGTTTGTCAGGCGCCTTGGATATACAATTACCACTTAACCTGTAAACTTAAACCAAATCAAACTAACTGGAACAATGCTTTGAATTGTAGGCTACACAAACCATTAATTAAATTCAATTTATGATACGTTAGAAAATTTTTTAATTACGATACACAATAATCATGTGAAAGTGTTACATAAACACATAAAATATATATGATACGCGTTAATCGTGCACCAATAAATTAATGGATTGACT
Organism: Tipula confusa; assembly: GCA_963556175.1. Lineage (NCBI taxonomy): Eukaryota > Metazoa > Arthropoda > Insecta > Diptera > Tipulidae > Tipula > Tipula confusa. The sequence goes on from OY744475.1 coordinate 135,987,768, forward strand.
TACATATTATTTTAAAAACGAAAACCATAATTAATTGGGTATGTTAATGTCGTCCGGACTTTTTTATTTTATTTTCTATTTTAGTAAGCGAAATGTCCTCGAATTTATGATCCGTCACTACGATAGATTTTTAACAATAAATTCATGTCATAATTGAACTGCACCAACTGATCAAGATCAAAAAAATAATAATTTTGTGAGAGAAAGAAAAGTCTGTGATTTAACAAGATTTTGGAGGTCGTGAACACATTCGATAGAGAATTTGACTTAATTCAAATTGTAGTAAAATTATATCATACCTACAGCGAGATATACAAACAGACAACTGAAATTGTATTAGGTTATTGTTATAATTTGAGGCCAATTTCTTATGTATATGCTCATAATTTATAAAAAGAACTGTGAAACGGTTGTACCGTTGAAAATGATTTTACAAATTTTGCTTAAAATAGTATGTAGATCTGTAATTTATAAATTAGATCACCATACAGGACAAGGTTTTAAGTCGCTTGTGTAAATGTTTGTTGAATGGCTTGTTAGAACTAATGTGAAAGTGAGTAAAAAAAGTAGAACCGTATCATTAGTAAAACTCAACTTAACAGTCAGATTACCAGTCGAAGAAGTCTAAAGTTAAAATTCATAAGTTAAATTTAGTTTAAGTTAATTGATCAACGCGTAAATTATAGAACGACAGGCCACTTTAACTGCATTTTTGTCGTTTATTGTTAGTATGGTTTTGCTGTACATTCATGTCTTTACCCAAAACACTTTGTCTTTGATGAGTAAAATAGAAACCATTCTGTAATTCAATATATTGTCTCGAGACCTGTGTTAGTTTGAACTAATTTCCTAATTCAAATTTTACATCGCACCGTCTTGGTCGGTTTGGATTTATTTGACTTAGTTTACTGAAATGTTTCAATTACTTTATTTTATGTGTAAATGGGTGTTTGGTAAAGACATGAATTGTTACATAGATAGGTTACAGACTTTTTATTCTATTTGTTTTCATATTTCTATTTATTTTATTCATAATTCTCCAAATTTAATTTTTAGTTTTAGTTTGGTACAGTTCTATGGAATATACCAATGTATATAAACCCTTATATCATTTTCTTATATCATATTATCTTTTATTACTTTATGTTGCATTAGGTTAGGTTAGGTTAGGTTAGAGTGGCTGCTAACGCACACTTAGACCGGTGACGGTCCATTGTGATACCAAAGGATCCTACTCCTTTTTCACCTTCATTGGAACCATTCAGAGCTACTTATGTAGCGTAAGATATCTCGCACATTGCAGTTCTCGAGATCCATAAGGCCATCGAAACAATACTTGCCCAGATGTTTGTACCTCCTGTTAGCTAGCGCCGGGCATGAGCAGAGGAAGTGCCTTACAGTCTCTTCCTCCTCCTCATCCATACAGCTTCTACAGAAGTCATTTGTCATTGACATAAGCCTCCTCGCATGCTCTCCAATGAGGCAGTGTCTTCTTCTGTGCCGAGGCTGTCACCTCCTTTTTAAGCGCCATAAAAAGCGCTGCTAAAGGCCTCCCCAGATTTGCCCTTTCCGGTTTCAATTGGAGAGTTGTACCTTTACTTGCTAGTTCGTCAGCCCTACAGTTCCCCAGAACGTCCGAATGACCGGAGACCCAAACTATCTGGATATTGAGATGGTCACTTTTCTCGTTAAGAGATGAGCGGCATTTCAATGCCACCGTGGACGTCAGAAAAACTGATTCCAGCGACGTGGTTGCCGCCTGACTGTCCTCATATATTGTTATATCTCTTGAAGATATGACATTATGCATCAACCAAGTCAGCGCTTCCTCAATTGCTACCACTTCTGCCTGGTACACACTGCAGTGATCAGGAAGACGAACGGATATATTCACATTTAATTTGTCACAATAGACTCCAGCTCCGACTTTGCCGTCTAGTTTGGAGCCATCAGTGTAGAATTGTATACTTCGAGTTTCCGCTGTTGACCTGTTCTGCCAGGATTCCCTTGAGGGGATAAGGGTCCGGAAGCTTTTATTTCAAAGCATACAACCGGTATTGTGTAGTCACTATTCGCTAAGTCCTCCTTTAGCGAATGGCCAATCGTCGAGTGGCCCGTCTGTAGACATTTCCACTCAAATGCAGAGAGTCGTGCAGCCGTAGGTGCTGCTCTCTGCTTACTAAAGATGTCAACAAGAAGAAGGAAGAGCATAGCCTCCAGAGCAAGTGTAGGGGTTGTCCTCAGTGTCCCGCTTATAAGCAAGCAGGCCTTTCTTTGTACCTTCTCTATCATATTTTTATAAGTTTTCTTGTCTAGTGCTGGCCACCACACACTTACTCCATACATCAGAATCGGTCTGACTACCGACGGCGTTCCTACATGAGTATATAGAATCATGGTAGACTTCTTTACTCTCTCTAAAATATTAGGCTTCCAATTTAGCCTACTGTCCAAAATTATGCCCAGAAATCTTGCCTTATCAGTAAAGACCAGTGCCGTGCTTTTTAAGGTAGGAGGGGTGACTACCGGAATTTTACATTTCTTGGTGAAGAGTACAAGCTCTGTTAAGATGGATTTATACCCAGCCCACATTTGCTAGCCCACTTTGTAATGATTAAGAGCGCATGTTGCATGACTTCTCTAATTGTGCTTAGGTACCTACCCGAGATCACTATTGCTATGTTATCTGCATACGCTATCACCCCTATTCTCTCCCTTTTCAGTTCCAAAAGTAGTCCATTGATTACTATGTTCCAGAGAAGAGGTGATAGGACACCACCTTGCGGAGTTCCTCTGACTACTTGCCTCCTAATAGTGGATCCCCTTATCTCCGCGTTAACAATCCTGCATATTAGAATCTGATTTATCAACCGCCTTAAGGGGTAGGTCAGATCTAAGAAAGTCAGTCCTTCCTGAACTGCCTCCGTCCTGAGATTGTTAAAGGCGCTCTCTATATCGAGGAAGGTTACCATACAGTACTCTTTCGAGTGGATTTCTTAATTGTTCGCACCAGGGAATGCAGAGCCATGTCCACAGATCTCCCTTTCCAGTACGCATACTGAGAAGTGGTCCAATTACTGGGTTTTATTTTTGCACGTATGTACACGTCAATCAGTCTTTCCAATGTTTTCAACAGAAAGGATGATATAGTTAAAGGTTTTAGCTCCTTTGGGTAGGCCTGTGAATTCTTCCCCGTTTTCGGGATAAAAATAACCACCGTCCATTTCCTAGGAATATAATTCAGCTTTAAACACTCCCTGAAGATCACCTCCAGTCATGGGAGAATGCTCGACGAGTGTTTTTGCAATTCCACTGGATAGGGTCTAAAGCCGTTTAGTGCCCAAAAGATCCGGTTTTTATACTCGATTTCCTCCGGGCACCCCGACGATAATTTTTTCCTATTCTTACCAAGGTCCGTCGACACATCCACACTACCTGGGAAATGGGTTTCCAACAGAAGCGCCAATGATTCCCCACTAGACGTTGTCCACAGCCCATCTGGTTTAGTTAAGTAACTAGGGCTCGTTGGGATCGTAGATAAGATTTTCCTGAGGTACGAGGTCTCCGAAACACCTTCCATTTTATCACAGAATAGTCTCCAAGACCTCCTCTGCGCCTTTTTTAATCCCTTTTTATATTTTTTAAGGTGCTCCTTATAGGAGTCACAATCCTCAGCTTCCCTAGAGCTTTTTGCTCTGTTGAATGCTTTCCTATATCCTATACGACGGATTCCCAAATCCCTGGGCCACCATACCGGTTTCTGCTTCCCCTTAGGTATTCTCTTGGGGCAAACAGCGTCCAAGGACAAGTTACAGGCGCTTGTGATTTCCTCTACCAGGAAATCCAGCTCCTTCTCTGTGGGTGGGGCTTCGGAGCATCAGTCGGTAAGAGTCGTACTAACACTTTTCCGTATTTGTTCCAGTTAGTCCTTTTAGGGTTACTGAAGGCTTTCCGGGTAACAGGATGAATGCCAATATTAAACGTCACTTACCGATTGTCCGAAAAGGAGAGTTCCTTCGCCACCCTCCATTCTAACCTCTACAAGGTTAGTCCCCAATAAGTAATCAAATAAGTACTCACCCCTATCATTGATGTCGGTGCTTTCCCAGATTGTATGATGCGCAATTGCATCACAACCCAGTATTACTCCGATCTTTTCCCGTTCCGCTTCAAGTATCAGTTTCCCCAGGTTATCCGGCGGAACCTCCTTCTCTCGGTCCATGTAGGCTGAAATCAGCCAAAATACGCAGCCTCCCATCCCCAGGCCGACTGCTGTTACGTCACCACTACTTTATTGTAGAAGAAGAAAATATTCAAGTTATTTTTAGCAAGAATGCAAGATGTGATCTTATCAGACCTAGAAGAGTATAAAATATTATACCCTTTTAAACCGAGGCCACAGATCTTGTTTCTTCTAATCCAGGGTTCTTGGACTATAATTATGTCCTCATCTGATTTGGTCAGTCTGAAGCAGCCTTAGAATGGTGAAGATTAATCTGAACCGTGCTAAGCATAAACAGATTAACTTACTTTCCTTCATATACCCTCCGCTGTCGCGGATGAATTTTCTCTTTCGGTCCTTGGTGGGACGTCAACAGTTTTGACGCTCCCTTCAGGTCCATCTTGTTGTCTCTTTTTGTCACCCCCCCCTCTCCCACCGACTCGACACGATCTTCCACGATCTGAACCGTGCTAAGCATAAACAGATTAACTTACTTTCCTTCATATACCCTCCGCTGTCGCGGATGAATTTTCTCTTTCGGTCCTTGGTGGGACGTCAACAGTTTTGACGCTCCCTTCAGGTCCATCTTGTTGTCTCTTTTTGTCACCCCCCCTCTCCCACCGACTCGACACGATCTTCCTCGTCCGAGTCCAGGAATAGGCGACTACTCATAGCCGTTAATCGCTTCATCGCTGAGCTCCTAACGTCCCGCATGTTAGAACCTTCGTCTCTTAGTTCCTTTTCCATTGGTAGGTCTTCCACAATTGCTTCGACCTCATCTTTTTTAAATACCTTTAGGGTAATCGACCCGAAGCCGAAGCCGATTACCCCCTTTGTCTTATAGCTAGAGGCGCTAGGGACTCTTTGTTCACCACTAAAATGGACAACCTAGATCCTCCCTTCGCCTCCTCTTGTTTAATGATCTTCCAATTGTTCGTCGGAAGATCAATATTGCTTACCCGAATTATCCGAATTATTTCATCAGGACAGGATGTCTCGATTGGCAGCCAGACGCGTGCTTTTGGTCTGCTAGGGATCTCGTTCCTGTCAACCACTGCCAGCTTCCCACCTCCTCACACTTCCCCTACCTTAGCTATAGCCAGACGATAAAGGTCTGACGATCTTTGATCGGCTCACCCCGTTAGCTTCACGCGCCCTTGGTGCCATCCTGCATCCCTACAAGATGGAGGTGGTCCCGGGTTTTCTCCGAGGATCGATAGGAAAACGGAGTTTAGTGCGTTATACACTAGTCTCCATTTATCAAGAGTGATACTCCCATCTTCTTGACTCCTGTCAATGACGGCTAGTATCACTGGATGCTCCTTAGGGAGGTCACTGAACAGTTTTGCCCCGTCTGTCTTAGTATCTCCTTGGGCTCCCTGCATTCTGGGTCACTTACTATCCTCAGTTACTATCCTCAGTACTATCCAATTTGTCTTGGGACCGCTGTCTTTTCGACTCTGCTGGTGCCCTCACCGATTTGCCGCCAAAGAAGGTAACCTTTGCCCATGCCAGAGATTCCTTCTATTCTTTCGTTAGCAGCTCCTCAGGGGTGGCAGCCAACCTGTCTAATATCCTCTGCGCCACGCATCGGTTCCTAAACCGCCCGCCTTGCCTCAGGGACAACTTTACCGAACCACGGCCGCGTTTACCGAACCTACTGTGAAGGTAGCTTGCCCTTTACGGTTCAAGCTCCCTTTTGATACGGCAGGCCCTCGACTTCCACTGGTACCCGGCACCACCGCCTGCAAGACCTTTACTGTTTCGTTGGTGACTTCACCTCAGGTTTGAGCCACCATCCGTTTTTTCTATTGGCTTTTTGAGAGTGCCTGTCTCTTTTGTTTTAATTTAAGTCATTTTTTATTATGTTCCCACGAGTTTTGGAGAAATAAATGGTCCACCCTCGCAGAGATCCATAAACGAGGGTAAGGCTCACTAAAATTGAAGGTCGACTGGTATCCAGAGTCCGCATATTAGAGATTAGTTGACACACTAACCATTCATTCTTTGACATATGCAGTTCCACCGTGACTTGGGGACTTGTGTAAGGTTTACTCCTTTAGCGCTGTACGTTAGCCTAGGAAGATTCCTAGTTACCAGTAGCCACCACGTGGAGGTCGTACATGCACTTGCGAGTCTCTCCTGGATATACTTAATATACATTCATTCGGGACCACCCACCTCCTGACCTCTGCCTAAAACATGACCAGCACAGCGGACAAAAAGTGTGTGCTGTGATAGTTTGCGGAGCCGATGAAATTCAATCGGCTTATGTCCTCCTCACCACATTCGCCAAGACTACTTTATGTTGCATTATCAGTATAAAAAAAATTAGCTTTAAGGTCTAAAATATACCTTCCTACATTTGTAGAGGGCAAGTACCTATATGTTTGATTTTTATGGGCGGTTGCACGTTGCACCTTTTTTTGACGAATTTATCAGGGTATTAATAATCTTAACAATTATTCGACTGTAGATACTCTTATCTTATTCAAGTGTAAGTCGGTCTTATAACCATGAACTTTACTCAAAACTATTTGAAAACTAGTTTTCCCCGCTATACATGAATAATGAAGTTCTATGGTTAAGATTTCCATGGTAATTTTTTTTTCACTTTGTATGAGTTTATTTATACATTTGTGTAACTATAACAAGTAAAAAATGATTGAAATGAAAATGAACTTCACCTTCATAATGAAATGTAATCAAATTTGTTGAACGATAAATTTATTATTGAGTCATGATTAAGTGGATTCTGTCTGTGTGTGTATTTTTTTATTATCTATTTATAGAAATGAATTAAATGGATAACTACTTGAAGGTAAAATATATTACGCACCTAATTGAGATTAACGATAGAAATTTTAGTTTTGATTAATTAAAGGATTCGTAATGGTATAGCTGCTTATCTATATAATAGATATAGAACCAGTTCGAGAATTAATTCCCTAAAGTCCTGGGGCGGGATGTTGTAACATCACTGTGATATTTATCGAAAGTGATATTCTATCGATGAAAGTGATATGCTTGTGTGCCTGTTTGGTTCATGCATCACTAGAGAACTTAACATATTGCCGGCAAATGGTGTTTTCTAAGATCCCGGTTAGTTCAGTAATGGACCTTGACAACATCGATTGGTCAATGTTGTGAAACATTAACATCGCCAATTTCAAGTAATAACGTGATATCTTTAGCATATTTTTTTTATATACATCTATAATTCGAATTTAATAAATAAACAATTTTAATTTAAAAATAATTCAGTCTTTGTATATATTTCAGTATCACATATAAAATCACAAATCACCAATAATCGCTTATAATAATTGAGAATAAAAAATATAAAATTAAAATAAACTTCACTGTCGAGCCAATTTCAGTCGTAACAATTGTTCCTCTATTTCAAGGCGTCTCCTATTTATGTCATTGGCTTCTTTCATAGAGGCCAATATTTTCTCGCGAAATTCTTCTTGTAGTTAGTTCTCGATTTTCATCTCGTCGAACAGCTTTTGGGCCATAGTAACTAGTCGTCTTTGAGTTCGACTGGCGACGGGTTCTATTCCATTTACTACTTCTGCTGGTGTTTCAGTCGTTGCACTCGTTTCTGTCCACCTCTCCTCGCCCAGTTCTCCTCTGCTAGTCGCCCCAAATCCACTCCCTCATTCCCCACCGCTGCTTCCTGCATCCCTGAGACTTGCACCACACGCTCCTCAAATGGAGTCAAGAACACGGACCTAGATCCTCCTCCAGTTTTATTGATATCGAGGTGAGCTTTTCTAAGTTTTTTCCTTATTTTATTTTTTAAATCAGCCCATACCTATAGTAGGGTAAAGAAATAAAGACAACTTGTTAAAATGTAATAACATAAATATCGTAATAAACGTTATGTTACCTTTTTCCAGCCGTCTTCATCGCGTACTGGAGGTCCCTCACCATTTAACAGCAAAGTTAAATTTTGCCATCCACTTTGCAGGGAAACTCTCGTGGTCGAGACATTAAAACTACCGTTTACCATTTCCCGGTGTTCTTCTAAATGCGTAAGCAAAGACTCGAACTGCTGAGGTGTAGTAATTTTTTTCTGCCTAAAAAATAAATGACAATTTTTATTATTTTTCTTATATGACATATTGACATTACACCATAATTTTTTAAAATTTACGTAATACTAAAAAAAATGTTATATTCATTATTAAAACTATTTAGAAGTAACTTACATTATAAATTTTAATTTTCTTTAACAATAAATATTTAATAATTAACTGGAAAACGTATATCATCATATCACTGAGGTTTAGGTCGAGTGATGAAATATCACAGTTTTCGATCGTCGAAATAGTTACAACATACCGACATAACTAAAAGTGTGATATTTTTTCGAACATCGAAAATTTCGATGTTACAACATCCCACCCCTGAGTTAATCGTCTTGGTAATTTTTAAAGTTCCTATTCACTAGATATGATTTGATTACTTACTAAAGCTTATTGCTATATAGTAAAGCAATATTATGGGCCTGTACAATTTTGATTTATAAGATGGTTTTGCAGGTTTGGAAAACATGATCACTTTAATCTTGTTTCAATGCACGCGGACTGTTAATTCTAGATAAATTAAAATTTTTGTTATCGTTTATTCTCTGTTCACCAAATATTGTTTTACTAGTAGACCCACCAGTCCTAAGTCCTAGGTGGGAGGCGTTATCTCTGAATAGTTGCCCCACTGGTGCTCCAAGAGGCGTTAGTGCCCTCATTTCAAGCAGTTTTCTGGAATTCAGTACTGGATTAACACATCCCTTATTGCAAGTCGGTGGCCATAGTAATACATTTGCGTAATCCTTGATCTCGGGTTTGCAGATGATTGTCTGGTCCTTGATTTAATCTGTGGTAGTTCGAGTAGGAAGGTTCACATTTCATCAGCATTGTCTCCATAATTGAAGAGGTTTGGGTATATCAAACAATCCAAAAAAGGGTCAAGAATATTTCATCATTTAATTCTATACGATTAATTTATTTACCAATGTATGTTCTACAATGTACAATGGATTTATATAGTTGCCATAAGGACGCTGAGTTGTATAATTGATTCAGTGATATAACTGATATTTCCGATTTCCCCTAACTATATGTAATTTAGGACTAATCTGCATATCTGAAGGGCAAATTTGAAATTGGTTGATGTCGAACACTTGCTCAACGGTTTCATAAGCATAAAGCATCTCTTTCCATAATGTTGGCCCTATTATCGATTATATTTGCACGGTAATTAGAACTAAAAATCAGATGGATCACGTAATGATCAATAAGAAATTCCTCACATCACTACAAGATGTAAGAACAATGAGGGGCGCTGATGTACATAGTAATCATCAGCTGGTAATAGCACAATTCAAGATCAAGTCAGCTGCTGTGAAACATTCGAAGACAAATAGGAGGAAATTTAACACAAATAGATTGAGAGACACGGAAACAAGAAACATTTTCAATGAAACGTTCCAACTCAACCTTCATTCGATACGATAAACAGGAACGCAATATGGCAGACACTTTGTGAAATGGGCATCCCAAAGAAATTAATTGAACTCTTACAAGAAATGTATCGGGATGCTGGGAACCGAATTCAATATAAAGGCAAACAAAGTGAAACATACTACAACACTCGAGGAGTAAGGCAAGGTTGCGTACTCTCACCAATGCTGTTCCTAATCGTATTAGACAGTGTAATGCGGAAACTAGATAACAAGTCCCCTAATGGCATTCAATGGGGGTTAACTGGTAAACTCAATGATTTGGACTATGCAGACGACATATGCTGGCTCACACGCAAACACTCCGACATGCAGCAGAAAGTGCAACAGCTATCAGATCTAGCTAACGAAGTTGGTCTCAAGATTAATTTCAAGAAAAATAAGACGATGAGACTCAACACAAATAAAACCATACCGATGCACATCAACAATATACAAATTGAAGATGTAAATGAATTCGTATACCTTGGTTGCACAGTAACGAAAACAGGTGGAACAGAAGAAGACATACACAAACGTATAAATAAAGCCAGATATACATTCAACATGCTACACAAAGTCTGGTATACTTCTGTCCTGTCGCGCAACACGAAGATACGAATGTTCAACTCATATGTGAAATCGGTACTACTGTATGGGTGTGAGACATGGAAGCATACAGGAAAAATCATACAGAAGCTACAGGTATTCGTCAACAAATGCCTTCGACGAATACTTAAATGCTTCTGGCCTAACACGATTAGTAACATCAATATGCACAGAACAACATGTCAATCAGACATTGAGACCGAAATAAAGCGACGAAAATGGAGATGGATTGGACACACACTGAGAAAGGAAGGCATCAAGTGATATAACGAGGATGTCATTAGACTGGAACCCACAAGGAAAAATAACGGTTGGAAGGCCAGCAATGACATGGAAGAGAACGATGCTAGCAGAGGCAAAACACCTGGGAATATCATGGGAGGAAATTAAAGCAATAGCCCCAAATAGAGTAAGATGGTTCAAAATAGCAAACGCCGTATGCTCCTAAATTGGAGATACAGGAAAAAAAATAAATAAAATAAAAAAAATTACCCGATGAGCTACACTTTCTAGTTGCTTTGGCATATTCGCTTTACGATTTCCCATTCTTTGCGCTTCACTTTCTCTCTTTAGCGATATTTGTTGATCGGTCAATAATAATAATTGATTTAAATATTTCCCCGCCTTATTTGTTTTTAAATTAATTAGTTTTTTGTGAGGTATAAAAACTATGAAAAAAAATTACATTTAATTGTGTGCATTGTTTATTGAAATTGCCATACCAACGAAAAAGTTCAAATTTTTCTTATATGCGTGTCGAATAGTACTATAGTGGTATTTATTTGCCATGGAATTGAATACTAAATCGAATTCAATTCCTGGTCAAATAAAATGACCAACCAATTCCTGAGTTTTGTTTTTAAAAGTTAGTAGTGTATTTTAAATTGATACTTATTTATTTTAATTCAATTTTAAATTAAAAGACAAAAGTTATTAAAAGTTATTAATATTATTAAACTTATTAATAGTTATTAAAATTTTGAATTTGACCAAATTTAGAACAAAATTGTATGCAGCCAAAACAAGAAAAGAAAGATAGTGTTAAACCCCACTTGAGTGACGAAGACAACTGTTTTTTTTTTGTGTTTTATAGCTAAATATTATAGTTTATAAAAGTTGACGTCTTCCCTAAATAACCTAAAATATTCAATAAATAATTTGCACATATCTAAAATAAATTGTATTTTCTTATTTTATTGTGAGATTAGCGAATTTTAATGAATATTTATAGATTCCAAAAATTGATTCGATCAATATAATATTTTATCAATTTGTTTTATTGATTACAAAACAATATAACAATATTATCAAATTATCTCAATAATATCAAAAATTGATTTAATGTTTTTAACCTCAAAATTTACCACACTGTCTCACTCGTACAACAGGCGAATTTATATTTATATATCACGTTTTTCTTGCAAATAAAATATGTTTCATTGTGGAAAAACTCCCTTATGCAATTTTATTCTATTTTATGTTATTAAATGCCAATTTATGTTATGATATGCTATTTTATGCTATTTATGCTATTTTATGTTATTTTATGTTAATGTATTGTATTTTATGTTGTTCTATGCTATTTTATGCTATTTAATAATATTTCATGCTATTTTAGCTATTTTATGGTATTTTATGCTTTTTTATGGTATTTTATGGTATTTTATGGTATTTTATAGTATTTTATGGTATTTTATGTTATTTGATGCTATTTTATGTTATTTGTTGCTATTTTATGTTATTTTCTGTTATTTTATTTAATACCATAAAATAGCATGCAATAGTATAAAATAGCATGAAATAGCATTTAATATCATCAAATAGCATAAAATAGCATAAAATAGCATTAAATATCATAAAATAGTATAAAATAGCATAAAATAGCATAAAATAGCATGAAATAGCATGAAAAATCATCAAATAGCAATAAATAGCAAAAAGTGCCATAGTATTAAATGGCATAAAATGGCATAAAATAGCATATAATATCATTAAATAGCAGGAAATAGCATAAAATAGCATGAAATAGCATAATATAATTTAAAATAGCATAAAATAGCATTATTGGCATGAAATAGCATTAAATAGCTTTAAATATAATTAAAAAGAATGAAATATCATTAAATAGAATGGAATAGAATAAAAAAGCATAAAATACCTTAAAATAGCATAATATAGATTTATAACGACGATGGATGTTGTGTCGTTATTTTAATTCTTCAGATTTGGATGTTGTGCAAAGCAAAGCTCAGTTTCGATCTGATGACGAAATGTTAAAAATAAATTGTCATCTCATCAGGCCATGACGACCGAGTGCTATGTGTAAATGCGATTTTACGCTCAATATATATTTATGTACAGTGTACAGTGTACGCGTTAGCGAATTATATGGATTTGCACGAAATATCTGAATAATCTTAATTGTGTGTGTAGCGATGGTCGCTGCAGTTAAAATTAGCATAACATAGTAGATAATAGCACGAAATAGCATAAAATAGCATAAAACAGCATAAAATATCATTAAATAGAATGAACTACCATTAAATAGCATGAAATAGAATAAACAAGCATGAAATAGCATAAAATAACACAAAATAGCATTAAAATCATTATATAGCATTGTTTACGCATTTGTTAAAATTAATATTTTTGGACTGTGCTATTAGTGCACCAACTTGAATTTTGGATTATTACGAATGCGTTAATTTTATTTACATATACAAAGGTAACGAACCAAGTAACGGGATAAAATATTACGATTCCCAAAAATATATGATAAGTTCGAGTGAAAAAGATCATTCAAGTGTACGATTCGACAGAATAATCATTAAAAGTTTAAGTTAAAATAATTACTATCAGTTTATAGTAAATAAAATTTATGTATATTTTTTTAAATCAAATTAATTATAATTAAAAGGTGAATTTAAATAAATTTAAATAAAAATTTAAAATAGTGCAGTTTAAATAGTGCACAAAAAATAATTCTTCGAATTCAATATAAAAGTTATTCTTCGAGTGAGTTCACACATTGAGGCTAAACCAAATTTAAAGCCAGCAGAGTGAACAAGCATAAAATAGCATAAAATAGCATAAAATAGCATAAAATAGCATAAAATAGCATAAAATGGCATAAAATGGCATAAAATAGCATAAAATAGTATATTATAGCACAAAATGGCATTAAATGACATAAAATAGCATGCTATTTTAGATATTTTATGCTATTTTATGATATTTTAAGATATTTAATTTTAATTTATGCTATTTTATGCTATTTCATGCAATTTAATGATATATAATGCTATTCCGTGCTATTTTATGCTATTTTATGCTATTTTATGATATTTAATAACATTTAATGCTGTTTCATGCTATTTATTGCTATTTTAGGCTAATTTATGTAATTTTCTGCTGTTTTCTGATGCTGTTTTATGCTATTGTTTGCTATTTAGTGCTATTTAATGATATTTTATGCTATTTCATGCTAATTTACGCTATTTAATTATATTTTGTGTTATTTCATGGTATTAAATGCTATTTTATGGTATTTTATGCTAAATTATGCTATTTTATGCTATTTGGTGCAGTTTTATGGTACTTGGTGCTATGTTATGCTATGTAACGCTATTTTGTGCTATTTGCTCCTATTTTAAGCTATTTCATGCTATTTAATGATATTTAATGCTATTTAATAGCAGAAAATAGTATGGAATAGCATAAAATAGCATCAAATAGCACAAAATAGCATTACATAGCATAACATAGCACCAAGTAGCATAAAACTACATCAAATAGCATAAAATAGCATAATTTAGCATAAAATACCATAAAATAGCATTTAATACCATGAAATAACTTAAAATATAATTAAATAGCATGAAATAGCATAAAATAGCATAAAATAAAATAAAATAGCATAAAATAACATAAAATAGCATGCTAATTTAGCTATTTTATGCTGTTTTATATTATTTTATGCTATTTCATGCTATTTAATGATATTTCATTCTATTAAAAGATATTTTATGCTATTTCATGCTGCCTAATGATATTTCATGCTATTTTATGCTATTGTATGCTATTTTATGCTATTTTAAGCTATTTTATGCTATATAATGATTTTTAATGCTATTTTGTGTTATTTTATGATATTTCATGCTATTTAATGATATTTCATTCTAATAAAAGATATTTTATGCTATTTCATGCTACCTAATGATATTTCATTCTATTTTATGGTATTTTATGCTATTTAATAACATAAAATAACATGCTATTTAATATCATAATATAGTATGAAATATCATTAAATAGTTTGAAATAGCATAAAATAGCATAAAATAGCATAAAATAGCTTTAAATAGCATAAAGCAGCATAAAATAGGTTCAACTAGCATAAAATAAAACAATTTAGCATAAAATACCATAAAATAGCTGTAAATACCATGAAATAACATGAATTATAATTAAATAGCATAAAATAACATAAAATAGCATTTTAGTTATTTTAAACTGTTTTATATTATTTTATGCTATTTCATGCTATTTAATGATATTTCATGCTAATCAATGCTATTTTTGCTATTTCATGCTATTTAATGTTATTTGATACTATTTGATGGTATTTCATGCTGTTTGATTCTATTTTATACTTATTGATGCTATTTTAGCTATTTTATGCTAGTTCATGCTATTTTATGCTATTAAATAGCATAAAATAGCATGGAATATCATTAAATATCATTAAATAGTATAAAATAGCATAAAATAGCATTAAATATCATTAAATAGTATAAAATAGCATAAAATAGCATTAAATAGCATGAACTAGCATAAAATATCATTAAATATTATAAAGTAGCATAAAATAACATCAAATAGCATAAACAAGCTAAAATAACATGTTATTTTATGTTATTTTATGCCGTTTATTGCTATTTTATGCTATTTAATGCTGCTTTATTCTATTTTATGTTACTTCATGCGATTTAATGAGATTATAGGCTAGTTTATGCTATTTATTGCTATTGTATCCTATTTTATGCTATTTTCTGCCATTTCATGATATTTAATGTTGTTTTATGCTATTTTATGTTATTTATTGGCCTAAAATAGCATGAACTAGCATGACATATCATTAAATATCATGCAATAGTTTAAAATAAAATAAAATAGCTAAAATATCATGATATTTTATGTTATTTTATGCTATATCAGAGTGTACTACGCGATGAGTGATTTCGGAGTCTTCGTTTTTATCAAATAAATGTCAAAAATATGTATTCACAAATATTTATCATGGGTTTCGGTCACAGTCTAATAGTAAAATCTGACTAATTAAAAACAGTATTATTTTAAAATTAATACATTAATATTAATTAAAAGATAAACTTCAAATACGTGCCTTCTTGATCAAAACAAAATAAATAAATATTTGCCTTTTCAACTGTTTACTGGCTTTCCTATAGTTTCTTTATTAACCATTTATATGTTGGATGAGATTATTCAGTCCGTTTTTGAATTGTGGAGCTAGTGTTTGGTAGGGTTAAAGTTTTTGACTTATTTTATTTTCTTAGTTGTTTTGTCTCTGTATTCAGTGGGCACATGTTATCACCAAATTTTGACCAGATCCCCGCTTACGTTAACGGACACGCGGTTAATGATTGGCTCGAACTAAGAAAACCTCCAAAAAGTGAAGACCATGTGTCTGAAGGGTATACGTTACCTTACAGTGGAGACGACCTCAACAATCGCGGTTTTATATTTCTTGGGATCGAGATGAAAAGGTTTGTTTTTGATTTCAAAGTAGTCGATAATTAAATGTGTATAAGCTACATTTACGCATGTGACTATTTAACCTGTAGATTCATTTTATAAAAATCCATATCGGAGCACAACGTCAGAATATTGATTGGTGACTTTAATGGTAGAGCATGGCAAAAATCAGATTAACTGATGTTAAAATACATGTCCGTTCTATCGACACGAACTAGTCACCGATAACGGGGAAAGGATGATATACTTTGCTATCGTGCATGGTTTCATTGTGGCTAGCGCATTCTTTCTTCATAAAAATAAGCACTTGGAAATATGGACATACCCTTCTAAGACGTCCTGAAGTCAAATTGACAATATATGGTAATTTCTTAGGAAAGGTCACGGGTCAGTCCAAGTTTGAGAACTTGTCAGTTGGCTGTACAATTTGTAGGCAGTGATCATCAATTATTCACTTCAAAGCTAATGACAATCACAGGAAAACAAAACTTACGTTTCAACTGTGAAGGTGTGATAAACGAAAATGAGAAAGCATACAATATCAGAATCTTGTTAATTGTAGCATTATGGAAACCAATCACAGTTTGTTTTGATGAGTGTCGCCTTGCTAGCAACAGAGTATATCCTATAAAGAAGCGCGAATAAGTTTTACAATTACACGGAAAAACAAAGCAGTTCTTGCTATAGAAGTAGTGCTAAGCAAAAAAAAAGCGTAAATGGTGGAAAGCTGTAGTCTGATGAATGAGCGTAGTTTACGTTACTTCTTTAAAGTAGTTACCTGATTGCACCATACCGTCAGGCCTAGGAGTATTGCCATTCGAGACCATGAATCCTCTGAGTTAACTTCGATGCAATAGTCGACTCTTGAAAGGAGCGTTTCTCTGATTTACTCAATGGCCAACAAGAAGTGTTAAATGTTGCATTTGAAAGACTTCAAAAACAGACTGCGGTTGTGTGTATAGAAGACCTATCCTTTTGAGTTGATTGCATTAATTCCGAGTGCTTGTTATTCGGAGGGATACTTTGTGGAACTATATTTTCGACCTTATTCGATTAGTGTGGTAAAGCGAAGTTATATGTCCGGTGAATGAAAAGTGCCCGCGTTATGCCCTCCCTATCTTTAAGAAAGGAGATTATAATATTTTATACCGTAAAATATTTTATACCGTGAGTGAAACTATGTTCTGGCATATGCACAGTATATTTATGTAACAGGATTGAATGGTAACGGTGTTAAAGAATTACTGGATCCATTTGTAAAAATCTTGGATTCTGTTGTGACCACACAGTTGAAGGGGTGACGTTTTCAATAGCCCTTGTTACTCATATAATAGTTGTATGGGAGAGTTTCCCCTGGAGATATACTCCATTAGAATTTGTTTAATTAATACATGACCCTCCTCAGCTTATTTAAAAAACAGAACATTAATCCCACTTTCTTGTTGAAACTCAAAAGAATCCTATACCTTGGCCAATGGTTTTGTCATTACATTTTGGGACATAATTATTGACCAAAAGCAGTAATTTGCTTGTGCTCATGCTAAAATGCATGTATGTTGTCAAACCGTGGGCTTTGTTGTTTTGTTGCACACCTACACATTCCCTTACTCTTCGTTTTTATAAATTGAGTAAAGGATTTATGAGTAGGTAAAGTTAGGAATTTAAATAAATAATTAAAATTGAGAAAATTAAATTATTTAAAAAATTAAAAATTAATCGTGTACGAGAGTGAATGAAAAATAGAATGTCTTTCAATATCATATGAAAGCGTGAGTGGGACAGCAATATTTTTATTTTCCGACATAATTTCCTTTAAGGTTTATACATTTGTAACGTCGATCAATTAACTTGCCTAAACCCTCTAAAAAAAATAAAATATTCATTTTCAACAGACTGTACTTCATATAATAATCAGTCCTTTAATGCAGCTTGAGCAACACTAGACTTGTGCACTGAAGCATTATCGTGAAGAACTAAAGTTTATTTCTAACTTTCGTTGGCCAATTTCGGATTCAAACTGTGTACCTTGATCGGTCATGATGTTGACCAGTACTCCGAATTTGGAGATGTAGTTTTCATTGTTAAAGAAATGGTTGAATATTCACGATATGGTGTTAAGCTGCAAATCCAAGGTAATGAATTTCAGTGTTGGTCGCATAGATTTCAACAATTATTCGTGTTTTACATATCATTCTTTATCATGTGACCAAATTACTTATGATAACCTATGTGTTCCAATTGCAAACGTAAATTGTTTTAAATATCTGGAATACTTTTAGACTCACAACTGAATTTTAAAAGACATGTAACCGAGCTAAAGAAGAAACTACGGTCCTCATTAAGATCATTTTATTATCTGCGAAATGGTTGCACTCCGGATTTTTTGAAATGTTTATACTATGCCTTAGTTGATTCCCATCTTCAATATAATTTATCGTGTTGGGGGGGGGTCTATCTTTCAAACGTTAAACCATTGTTATCGATACAAAAAACAGTCTTAAAAGTTATTAACTTCTTGCCTAGGACTACTCCATCGTTTTCTCTGTTTGTGAATGTAAAAATTTTACCACTACGTTATCTCGATGTATTTAAAGTGCTTAAAGCGTTTTACATCATGAGTGGCAATCGTATTAGTAATAACTTAAGAAGAGAAACGCATATTGTTCGAAATAGAAATAGGTTAAATATACCATTCCCACACAAGGAGCACTATAAAAAATTCTTTACATTTACAGCTCCGAGATTGTTTAATCAACTTCCACCTTATATTAAGAATGAAGATAAATTTAAAAAATTTTGTAAATTACTAAAAGTTTGGCTTTTTACAGTAGGACACATTGAAAATTTGTTTCAAACTATTTCTTAGTAAAACTGGATGTTTATTTGATAATTGAAATGAATTTAAAATAAATTTAAACTAATAATGAAAGAAGAAGAAGACATAAAAAAGCAAAATAAGATAAAATATATTATCTATTGTATTATTTTTAAGAAACATTGTTTGTTTTGTTATATTTTGTTAAATATTTTTATTTATTGTTTAAATTCTAATTTAATTTTTTATTGTATATCTTATTTAATTTTTGAAAAATTATTTGTTAAAACTGAATCGTAACTCCACTACATTTTTAATTAGGAGTTACTAAACTAGTTTTATTTATGTATAACTTGTATTAATTTTTCTATTATAAATTAACACTAGGATAATAAAAAAAAAAAAAAAAAAAAAAGTTCTCGACAAATGTTCGAGCAATAGTAACTATAGAAATGTCCCTCATGCAATACGCTTCTGACCAACGTGTAAACCGATCGACAGTAAGTAAATATGTATGTATCCATTAGAAGATGGAAGTGGTCGTACGATATATAAATTAATATATTCAAAACGTACCGGTGGAATGCTGAAATACCCATGTTGGGGCTTAGTGTATCTTATCATGTTGTATTTTTGGCAGGATAAATAGGATTTTGCCCAATGGACTACGCTGTAATGTATGAACGGTTGTTGCTCGTTGAAATTTAGGAGTAAATCGCTAAGTCAACTAATTTAAAACATTCTTGATTGCTTTGAGGTACCAGAAAGTATATCCTAAAGTTTCGTGTTCTAAGTGTATCTTGAAGTCTCGACAGCTGAAGTTTCGTGATTTGATGCTCGAGGGAATGTACTGGCAACCCCGTTACCCTTACCTTGGATATGTTTGATGTCCGTCGTGAACTAGGACACAAAACCCAAGTGGCGAGTTTGTTGCAGGTTGCGCTCAGCCTTGGATTGAATTGCTGGATTGAAAGTGAGCGGTTTGTGATCGGTGAATGCGGAAAATATTATTTCAACAAATGAAAGTTTTTTTGAAAAGAAACCAAGTATCGATAAATTGCTGCATATGCTAGATTAATTGAGGAGCTGGAAACTCCTAAGTAGTGTTAATACGTCCAGTGAACAGCAGAATTGCATTTGGGGTAATTTTGTGACTAAGAAAGTCTTGGGCTGAAAACGCATTTCGAACTACTATATGGCTCACCTCGTATTCATAAAATTTCCAACAAAGTTTTTCTAGGTTAAACAGGCGTGTTGTTCCTCCGGAGTTGAGGCTAAAATTACGTCGTCACTGTAGATAAACGCAAAATCGAGATAGATCCTTGACGATCTCGTTGATAAATCATTGAAACGATTGTGGCGAATTTTGAAGGCCAAATAGCGTAGTGATTGACGTTTTGGGAATATTCTCAGGTGCGACTGGAATTAAATGATAAGCTCTGACCAAGTCGATTTTCGAGAATATTTTGCAACATTGTAGGTGTAAGGAGTAGTTCTGAATATGGGGAATCGAGTAACGGTTAGATACTGTTATACAATGTTCAACCTGTGGTAGTCCCCACGTGGTCTCCGGTCTTCTCATTTGCCCGACACATTCCCATTTGGATCAAGTGTTGGAATTCCGTTGTGGCCGCTTTGTAACTTGGCCGAGCTGTTAAAGATTAGTTTTTTTAATATCGTGCTATTCCCGTTATCTTTCAAGAAATTCTTGGGCGAAGGTGTGTCCACCTGTATCAGCGACACTTTGATCGACAAGTGTGTGGTTGGATCAACAGCTTCCTGTCCTTAAGGTCGACTAGTAAGCTGTAGTTCTTCAGAAAGCCTACACCAATGATAGAAAATTTTATCTGAGACCATAGATGAATATCTCCTTGTAGCAATTTGCTTCCGTGGGAATTGATAGCTATACCATTGGTGGCTGACAAAACTAAGTTTGTGTTGACTTGGGTTTTGTGGTTTATGCCAGTGTCTATTAGAAACGTGAGTTTGTTCCGAATGTATCTGTATTATAAATAAATTAAGGACATTCTTTAGATACGTATATACTTGTCAATTGCAGAATGTTCTCGCAAGAAGTCACCGCTTATTGGGGCGATAAACATCTGATCGCTCGATCACTCGATCGTCTTGAACCAGCACTTGGATTAGTTACCTAGAACTCTAGTTAAATACCTGTAGCCGAGATATGAGTCACTCGTTGATGTTTGCTGTCATTTACAACTATTGGCTGTAAACCCGGGGTCATCAAATATAGAAATAAAAGTCATTATTTATTTAAACAATATATTTATTGTATACAATACAATTATATTTATTTATTTATTTGACACGCACTTATTATTTGTCAAATAAATCTTTTTGATCCAACCTAATATTGATCAAAAATAATTAATTGAAAATTTAATTATGGTATTATGACACTGGCTTTTTCCCGACTTTTCTAGCGGCTCAAAAAGACAAACTAAACGAGAAAAAACAGGTATACAAAATATACGCATGTGTGAGTGAATACAACATAATATACATATAAAAAATCGTTATATGCCAAAAAATCAGCGTAGCTCAATTTGTCTAGTAAAAAATGAGCAATTCTAGCCGAAAAGAATTACATTTTTATTTGACATTTCGGCATTCTGAAATTTTGAATAGCGACATTTTGAAAATAAAATCTTAAATTAAATTTAAAATCAATAATCTTTAAATATAAACAATTAAAAATATAATTGCGCAAAGTAATAGTGAAATTGTTAAATTTTCTTTTGTTTATGTTTATGTTTTGTGATGCTGACGTACGTCTCATCTATTATAATAGTGATGTGAGTTGTATCCTGTTTCTTTCTCTGTCTTGCTAAAATTGGTTTGCAGCACTTTATAGCACTAATTATGTCCACTGACTTAATTAATTTATTTTTTTTTAAACTCAATGGATTTATCCATTGAGTGAACTTTATTTTATTTAAGTTTATTTTACAAATGTTGTTTATGGTTTTAAAACATAGCAATATTCCATGGCCGAAGCTCTCCCAACTCTTTCGCGGTTAATTTTTAACGTCGTACCTAACGCCTTCACCAGCCAAATCGAGTACGCACGAATACAGATTCGATTTAAATCCATCTGCGCATTGCATTGCTCCAGCCAGCCTATTTATATATGTTTTTAGTATTGATTCTATATAATACAGGTTTTGGTATCAAAGATGATGTCATCAAAACAGTTCAAGTGTTTCTTATGAAAATTTAAGAACATCTGAAGTGTTTTGAGGAAATGATTTTATATAATGTGAATTATCTTAAATTTAATAATGTGACAGATTTATGTTATATGCTATATTGCTATTCCGGAGTAATGATAATCATTGTTAATATAATTCTTTGAATTATATTATTTCCTTATTATTTATTGGTTTCTTGATAATGATTAATAAACTATATTATTGGATGAATTTAAAATGTTATTTCCGTATTGGATTAATCTGAATTGCTTCGGGTGATTTGTTGTTGTAGTGGACTGTTGATGTCGTAACATTGGTGGATGCGGGAAGGATCGGGCAATGTAACTTCAAACTAGCCAGATGTTATAATTCTATTAAAATTTGTACAACAGAATAATTAAATAAATCATTTGTTGTTGTTCTTGCTGGATGTTGATGTCGACATGTTCTCGGTTGGACATCAAAATATAATATGTGCTTTTTGTTTTGGTTTATTTATTCAGCTGAAGTGGCGCTACTCTGGTGGTGATCACCGATACCATGAATTGATTGTAATTTGCAAACCAATTATTGTAGTTGCACTGAATGCTATGAAAACATCCATATGGAAAAAGGTAGGTAATGACTTTTATACAAATGATTATGTACATAAAAATGTGTTGTAATGCAAATACACATAAAGTAATCCATATAGTATCAATTGTTGTTTGCATCCAAATAATATTATAAATATCACTTGCAAGAAGAAATGAACAACAAACCACTTTGTGATCAACAATCATATTTTAAATTACTTAACCTCTATTGCATATTGGAGAAAAAAGATATAATACTTTAACCCTTGATTTGCAAAGGATGTTGTAGTAAGCAGACAGATTTTCTCACCACAAATGGTTCATCTCCGAGTGTTGGTTCAGTAAAGTCTACAAATGGCCTTTAAACTGATAATTATAACAACTTATGTTTCGGATCATAAATAATAGAATTGGTTGGCTCCACATTTTCAAGTCAAATCAGCACACAAGTTAACAAAAGTTAAATTTAAAAAATTTATGAAACTCGCCGTCTGTTAATTTACTTAATTTGCGAACAAACTCACACGCGCAGTAACACCGTATTACATTCAAACAGCTCACTTCTCTGAAATTTTATTCGACCATTATTGTGTCAATAAAAATTAAGAAAACGAAATTAATTTCAATTTAATCTCGTTATTATAGAGCTGGTGATTCGCGAGACGATTATTATTTTCCAAACTTTATTATCGATCGAATCGGATGTCAGATTTTATCGCACCTCGTAAAAAAACAAGAAAGTCGAAAACAACGACAACGAATATTGTTGCAATATATGTCTCTGTTATATTTTTGATGCTATTTACAAGATGTAGATTGAGATTTTTAATAATGATGATGATAATTATTATGGTTGTCAAGATGAACACCCTGTGCAGCTGTGCGGATATGGGCTACTGGAGCTGTATGGACGGCAGCAATTGGAGCAGCGTGGTATGCGGTGAGTGGAGCAGCATGGTGAGCTGCAACTGGAGCAGCGTGGTAAGCAGCTACTGGGGCAGCATGGTATGCAGCAACTGGAGCAACGGCTTGAACAACCTTGTGGCCTAATGGTTCAAGTCGGACCTGAGCATTGAAACCATTGTGGGCATCTGATGAATAATCTACAACACGACGATGGAGGCCATCTGGTTCCACGAGCGAGTATTGTCCTTGAACATTATCTCCATTACGGTGCTCTGATTGGCTTTTAATATCTCCGGTATGATGATCATGAACATCATAGTTGAATTGGTAGTTAGCGGGTTGATCATATTCAACGTGTTTTAAGATTGGTGCGGCGTGAACTGATTGGACGAGCTGTGGTTGATGAACATAATGAACTGGTGCAACTGGGAGGAGTCCAGCACTGGCTACAGCCATACAAGCAAAGAACGTAACAAACTGAAAAATTTAAATGTTAAAAACATATGTTGATTCCAAATCCGAATGGTCGTCTACTTACTTTGAATGCCATTGTGGTCGATTTGTATAAGATTCGAATGAAACTGATAGTTTGAAAACGAGTTGAGGACGCTTATATACCAAAAATAATTTTAAAATTTACTTATATTCCATGGTCCATTTTCCAACCGCAAAACAAATAGTTCAAACTTAAATTTTTTTACAATTTTACATTTGTTGTTATTGTTGGGGTTATAAACGACCTTTCACTATCACAAAGCAACAAATTTCCACTTGCTTATCAACTTTTTGTTTTTGTTTGCAATAATTTTATTTTTCGGTTTATTTGTTGTGTGTAACACATATTTTGAAACAGATCCAGTTTGAGATTTAATTTTTTGCAAAAGTATCAGATTCCATATATCAGAATATTATTTTTGTGTTGTTGTTGCTTTATATGTACCAACCGTACTACACACATAAGAGTGAAAGTGTCCAAAATCGTATATTGTATAATCCGTAGTATTGAAATAAGTTGCATATGACCAGGAATGTTACGATATTTTGATCCAGTATATAAACCATTGAGAACTATCAATACGGTATCAGTTTAATTCAATTACTGTAATCTATAACACTACTATGGCATTCAAAGTAAGCTTACCAAAGAAGTTTGGATCAAATGTTGGATTAATAAACTTTATTTTATTTTATAGTTCATTTCATTCTTTGCTCTTGTAGCCGCAGCTAGCGCTGGTCTACTCCCAGCTACACCAGTACATTATGCTCATCAACCACAACTCGTTCAATCGGTTCATGCCGCACCAATCTTAAAACAAGTTGAATACGAACAACCCGCCAACTACCAATTCAATTATGATGTCCATGATCACCAAACCGGAGATATTAAAAGCCAATCAGAACATCGTAATGGAGATAATGTACAAGGACAATACTCGCTTGTTGAACCAGATGGTCTCCATCGTCGTGTTGTAGATTATTCATCAGATGCCCACAATGGTTTCAATGCTCAAGTTCGTCTCGAACCGTTAGGAAACAAAGTTGTTCAAGCCGTTGCTCCCGTTGCTGCATACCACGCTGCACCAGTAGCCGCTTACCACTCCGCTCCAGTCACCGCATACCAAGCTGCTCCAGTTGCTGCCCTCCACTCTGCTCCAGTAGCCCATATTCGCACAGCTGTACAGGGTGTTCATCTTAATAACTATAACGCATACCATCATTAAACGAATACACCTGCAAATTGTAAATAGTTTAAAAAGTAAAATACATATATTTATGTGTCGCATAATTTTATTTTATCATTTTTATTCGATAGCTTTAAAATATTTATTTGATCTTTTTTGGACTGCTAACAATATTTTATTACAAATATTCTCTCTAAACGCGGCAGTAACTGTTTTTAAAGAGATCATAAAGTAGGGAAACTCTGAAAACGCCAAACGTGACAGTTAAATTGACATTTGCATGATATTTCGAATCCGTGATGATCTTTCTATATCGCGGATGACAATATCAGAATAGATGCAAATTATTTCCAAGGACGCCAACCAATAGTGTGAAACAAATATTAAAATCCACATTCATTTCTGAGCATAAATACAATTCAAGGTAAACAATCCAAGGTTACGACACATCATGGTACCCACCATATCGTAAAAACAATAACCAATCTAACCAAGTGTATTATGCTATCTCCGAAACTTCGAATCTAAAGGGTTTCAATACTTCCCACATATATACAGAATGATACCTAACCTTAATTACACTGGAAGAACTAACATCCTATTATAATATTCAAACTTAAGTCTTTTTTACACTCCATCTTACTCAAAGGTACCACAACAAGATTTTTATCTTGCTCTCGATATCTGTAACTAGGGTATGGGCAGAAATAAACTCGATTCAATACAATTTCAAATGTAAATTTCACCTGCAAGTGGTGCTCGCTGCTTTAACTAACCAAAAAGGAATTCAACCACAGATGGATTTAGAGGTTGGTCTAAACAATTCTGGAGAACAAACCATGCTCAACCTTACAAGGTCAACAACATCTTCAAATGAAAATATTTTTGAAAATGGCCAATTATAGAGGCCGTGAAGTAACTAAAGAACTACAAAGAATGAAATAGGAAGTGCTATAATACAGATTACCGCAGTTGGAAGGAAGATATACAGATAAATAATACAGATTACCGCAGTTGAAAGGATATTTATAAATTTAGAGAATGGTGAATCTCAAGCAAACCAAATGAAAGGTAGAAAATTATACTCACAAATAGTACAACAATATTTGATCTAGTAGGATTAAAGGACAGAAAACAAAAAAATAGCTCTATTTAGGAGCCCTAAGTAGATGTCTGGATAATCAAGCGGCAGTGAATAAAATTACTTCCACTATGCAAATGGGATAATGCAACATATTTCAGAACTGCACATATTTTGAAATACAGATAAAACAGATATTCGCCTATTTAAAGGTTTTTTGCTAAAATACATGGTAATTGTTATTATCACGCCATCTATCGAGCAGGAAAAGCGAGAGGAAGACAACAGTGTTTGTCAAAGAAAACATCAAACACTATTAAGGAATAAAAGTTGAATAAGGAATTATGCAACTAGCACTGTTTAAGTAAATAACAAAAAGAATACAATGTCTCTTTAATCCATAGCCCTCTGCGGCATAATATAAATAAAGAGAACTAAAGATTATTTTATTTTATTTTATTAATACCGCAAATAGCAATATTTTGCACAGTGCAGTGTTCGATTAATACCCTGTACTGTTTAAAACCGCACTAATCGGTAATCGGCCAGGGTGTCACATTATTATTTTCACATAATATTATATATTATTATATATATATATATATATATATATATATATATATATATATATATATATATATATATATATATATATATACATTATTATTATATCACATTATATATATATATATATATATATATATATATATATATATATATGTATATAGAAAAATATAAATATATAAAGGGTGGGTAAATTTCAAGGGCCGATGTTGATTTTGAATAAAACACAAATTATTTAGGAAATGATTGCCAATTCTTTTTATTATGATAATATGGTATGGAACAAAATATCGGCCAGATGGCCACCGCGACATCGGCGGCACACCTCCTTCCAATGATCCAAATTTTCGATGACGCTTAGGCATAATTGAGGTTCTATGCTGTTAATGTGCTGAATTATCTCATCCTTTAGCTCTTAAATTGTTACTGGCTTATCGACGTACACCTTTTCTTTCAAATAACCCCAAAGAAAGAAGTCCAACGGTTTCAAATCACATGATCTTGGCGGCCAATTGACATCGCCACCACGTGAGATAACACGACCATTGAATTTGTCACGCAAAAGAGCCATTGTTTCGTTAGATGTGTGGCAAGTGGCACCGTCCTGTTGAAACCACATATCGCCCACAACCATATCTTCCAATTCGGGCCATAAAAAGTTCGTTATCATCTCACGATAGCGAACACCATTCACAGTAACTGCCTGACCGGCCTCATTTTGGAAAAAATACGGCCCGATGATGCCGCCAGCCCATAAACCGGACCAAACAGTCACTCTTTGTAAGTGCATTTGTTTTTCGACAATCACTCTTGGATTATGATTCGCCCAAATGCGACAATTCTGCTTATTGACGAATCCACTGAGGTGAAAATGTTCCTCATCACTCAAAATGATTTTCTTCGAAAATTGAACATCCACTGTTGCCATTTCTTGCCACCATTCTGACCATTGACGATTGTGTATCTTTTCATGGTTCAAATTGAGTTAGTCTGAAATTGAGAAATGTCAAATGAAATGCAGAAAGAACTTGACGTTTAGGCGTGGTTCTAATTCAACATCGGCCTTTAAAATTTAACCACCCTTTATATGGGTCATTCCATTATAATTCGAACGGGCTCCGAAATTCATCCCTTCGATTTTTGTTTTTTGGGTTTTTTCGTGTTCTTCAATACAAAAAAAGTTTTTCTACAGAATTTTCTTTTTTTTTCTACCTTCGGTAGGTATTTATTTGATATCTAAGTTTTGACAGTTTTCGAATTCTGATTATTGGTTCACACATAAAGTATTGTATTTTCAGTTCTAACTACAATATTTTCAAAAGTCAGACTATTTTAGAAATGAATAATTTCAGTTGAAATGAATACGTAAATAAATTTTTTAAAGTACCGTTATCTTAGGTGTTCTAATCAGATAGATCTTAGTTTATATTTTTGCTGCTAGAGGTCAGAGCTACCAAACAATATTTAAATATACCCGATACATGATTTGATAGATAACACTCCATCCTTTCATAAAAAAGTAAAATTGTGTTTAAAGTCACCCTAGTTCAGCAACCAGAAGGCTTCAAAGTTGAAAAATTGTGTTTTGAATTGTGAGTTGAAAAATGAGTCGATATTTACAAGTAATGTAAATTTTACAATTTTTATAGGTAATAAACCAACAATTGAAAATAGTGAAAGCCCTGAATTCTGTTAGCTTCAGTATGATCATCAGATGGCTGCAAAATTGAAATTTATGAATTTTATAAGTTTGTTCATAGTAGAATAGCTATGAGTCATCAAGTACATGTATTACATCAGTTATGACTCATATACAGTTATGACTCATATCATAAATACCTGTTTTATTACTTTCTGTTATTATTGTTTTATTACCTTCTATTGTTTATTGGTAGTATGTAACAAAAAAAATACCTGCAGAATAATTTTACCACCTCCCCAAATTTGCAATAGTATCATCAACCATCATATAAATAGACGTAAAAATTTCTAGGATCTTAAGTTATTACTTAAAAGCGCAACATAAAGTATATTTTTTATAAATTTGTTATTGAAAGTTCTTAGTGGTTCAGTGAAATATTGAAGTCAAAATACAAAATAGTTAATCCACAATGCTGTAATCACAAAAACTTGAGACACAAATCTATAGCTGTTAGTAAAAAATTTAACTGAACAAGCTAGAAAGTTTTTTCAGGTTTTTAAATCGTGAAATAATACATGAAAGAATTTGTAGAAAATGCGGCCTTAAATTGTACCAATTAAATGAAGTTATAGTTTTGCCAAATCCAGCTACAACACACTGTTCAACATCGTCGTACAGCTGTCCGAGTTAATCGGAAAGAATAGTATCACCACAAGAAAATCTACAACCAGTGTATCAATATATTTTCTCTGGATCATATGTACAATTGGGTGGATTACCTGTAAGAAAACATAGGCTGTCAGAGTCAGGTTATTGCCATAAGCAACTGGAAAAAATTGTAAAACTCACTTGTGAAAATATTCTGCACGTCCCGGTTCCCGTGATAACACCTGGGTCAAGAAAAACGAGGTCGGGAATTTCTCCAGAAACAATTACCTTAACTGAGGAATTCTACAGAAGTATGGATATCAGCCGTCAGCTTACTAGAAAAAATGATTACATAAGTGTTCGTGATGCTAATGGGGAGCGGATTCAAAAGCAGAAGCTACTTTTCTGTGTAATTTATCTGAGGCATTTCAGAATTTTCTGGAAAAAAATCCAACTGAAAACGTCGAATTCTCTAAGTTTGCGGAGCTTCGACCAAAAGAATGTACATTAGCTGGAAAGGCCGGAATACATAATGCATGTGTGTGTATTATTCATCAGTAACAACAATTTTACGATGTGATCCTGTTATTAAGAATGAAAGAGGACTGTTAAAAAAAGTATCCTGTGAAAATTTGACGTGAGACTGCTGTGAAGATAAATGTGAAAAATGCAATGTGCTTGTGGATAATTTTCTAAAAGAAATTAAAGCCGCTGCAGAAGCTGAAGAGCTGGATGATGTAACATACAGCTATTGGAAGCCTGATGAGAAAACGTATAAATTGGAAAAGATTACATCTTCAATTGATGAAATTGTCGAAATTTTATCAAACTCAAAGTTTGGTCTAGCCGCATTGCGTAAACACGATTATATCGTTAAACAACAATTTAATTATCTAAATCACGTAAAAAATAATCTGCAAGTTAGGAAATATAGGATTTCAAACTAAATTTATAAATTTTCTCAAAGAAAATGAGTCTGACTCCAAAAAAAATTATTATTTTTCGGATGGAGCTGTATCGCAGTTTACGATACATAACATAACATACATTATCAACATAATTTCAACATCGACTGCGAATGGAACTTCTACGCCAGAAGCCACTGAAAGGGACCATCAGATGGTGTTGGAGATACCATTAAGAGAATTTCTAGAACGGTTTCCTTGAGAAGTATTGACGAGAGCCTTTTTAATACTGCAGAAGGATTTTTTAAATGGTGTAAAGATAAAAGCAACATAAAATTTATTAATTTTGGTTATGTAAGCAAACTAGAATATGCAGAAACCAAAACTAAACTAAATAAAAGATTTTCAAATGTTAACACAGTGAAGAAGTTTGAGTATATGTCAAACTCATCAAGTAATGCCGAACTTTGACATAAATTTTATTAAAACTAAAATGTTCTCGAATTCTCCTATCGAATTTTCCTATTGTAATGTTCATTGAAAAACTGATTAAAAAATAAAAATATATGTAAAAATAATAAATGCTATTTTACTTTTAGTAAGGGAAATTTGAAAAAAAAAAATTGTTTAATTTTAAACGACATCTACTGGTCGGTCTATGACATGTCTAGTTTTACTTTTATGCTTATTTGAAGCATTGGGTTATTGTGTTTAGAAATAAATCCTGTAAAAAACATTTATTCAAGGTTTTGTTGACATTAAGCCACTTTTTGTTCGAGAAAGCTGAAAAAATACTATTTTTTCAACTTTGAAGACCTCTAGCGCCCAAAATAGGTCTACTTCAAACGTTTTAAGCTTGTTAAAAAGGCTGGATTATTTCGTTTCAAATTCCGTATTAGGATTTTTATGATTTTGGTAGCTACACCCTCTAGTGGATAAATTCAAAACACACATATACCTCATTATAACATCTAAAATAACTGTACAGTATAAAAAAAATACACACCAATTTAGCATAAATCCAGACCATTCTTAAATGGTACAGGTTTACGAATATATGTTTTATAAAATAGAAAATAGTATATTTTATATATGAGTACAATATTGTAAGTGTGAAAAATGCCAAAACTGGCATGTCCAATAGCGGAACACTCGAAGGTTGAAAAAAAGAAACATGAGTTCCGTTATTTTGAATAGGGAACACAAAAATATAAATATATATATATATATATATATATATATATATATATATATATATATATATATATATATATATATATATATATATATATACATATATATATATATATATATATATACATATATATATATATATATATATATATATATATATATATATATATATATATATATATATATATATATCTGTACCAAAAAGCGAAAGTCGCTTAAGTTCGAATATTCAAATATTCACAATTTGAGTTTGAAGTTAATAAATATTTTGTGAAAAAAGTAGGAACTTTAAATGAACTTTTAGTTACTTTATAAACATGATTTTAGATCAATCTATTTATTTATCTAACAAAACCTAAAAAAAAACTTTATTATATCCTTCAAAACCCTTTTTTTTATAACTTAGGTGATTTTCGCTTTTCTTTGCCAGTAAGGGAATTTTAGCTTAAGTAAGATAAGCGATTTTTACGAATTTTTTCTGCAAAATAATTGAAGCTTAAGAAAACATAAGTTAGTCTTTCAAAATTTAATTCATTTATTCATATCTTCTAAGTTGTATTCACTGTTAATATAAAATTATTAAAAAAAAAATTATAAAAAACATAAATTCACGTTTCTCAGGTTGTTTAGTTTTCTGAATCAATATCTGATCCATCGTCTTCAAAGTTTATATCTGGGTCAATATTTGGCACGTTCCCATCATTTAATTGTCTGTAGAAACTGTGATAGATTTCATTTATGAGAGGAAGTTGGTCCAGTAAATCTTGTTTTTTTTTCTCTGCTTATTAATAGAAGGCTATCGTAACAATTGTTAACATCTGAGATTTTAACAGTATTAATCCCACGCCGACAAATATTTAATTCCTTGAACGGTTCTTCTTCCTTCAACGATGTTTTGTACTGAATTTTTCCAAATTTTTGTGTATACCGCAACCATTTAATTTCACTCCATTTAAATTTATTTCCATCCACATCACTTGCTCTTCACATAAATTTTGTTTTCGCTGCCTTTCCAAAATCAAGAAACATGTTTTGTTCAATCTCAATAACTTCAAATTGTTCTTTGGTACCAACTGTTCGCACAAACTGATACCATTCACGTGGATGATGGATTTGAACCATGGTTTTTTTCTTTTTCCTCTCAATGATGGAGTGATCCACATCGCACTCCATATGTGTGTGTCCAGGAAGCAAGAATTTATGGTCAATTATTTTGATGTTCTCAACGGTCTGCATAAAAATATTGAACATAGAAGCAACTAAAGTATTTTTATTTTAGCCGCCGCAGCAATCACTGTATAAGACAACATGTTCAGTTGTACTCGGTTCAGATAGAAGATGTTGAAGCAAGCACGACGTTATCTCATTGCCACCACGTTTTGCCAATCCTTCATGCCACATATAGTAATGTGGCTTATTGGACACACAATCGTGGACTGTAAGATTGTAAGTCCAAAGCTGTCGTTTGTAAAACGAAATATTGGAACGTAGTAATGGTTTCGGCAGACATTGTTGCAAATCAAATGTATACATTTTGATTTTGGAACACGAATTTTTGGCTTGAATTTTATCTCCGTCTTTAGATTTGTAGGCAATGTCAGCTGCTTCATGATGTTTCTCTTGCTGTTTTCTGATCTTTGCTTTATCTTCCTCAGACTGCGCTATATCTATTTGCATTTTGTAGGTATCGCATTTGCTACAAGTGTCACTTTTTGGCTTTTTGAAAGCCAAATCCATTTCTAAAATTATAATGAATTAATAAAAAATGTACATTACATTTAAAAAGTAAGATAAAGCTAATTACCTTTGAACATTTGTGAATATTTCGTTATTGAAACGGGATTTTTATATTTCTCCGTGTACAACTGGTACATTTTACTTAATGTTAAATCACTCTGTAGGTACTTCTTTAGAAGTCCGCTGGCGTGTGTAGTGGCTTTCGTATGCAGGGAATTCATTAATGTGACTTTTAATTTCTTCTAGTTTATCATTTGTTAATTTATTCACAGGTTTTCTGCCCCCACGTTGGTCTACAATTTGGTTTGAGTGTAATGATTAAAAATATAAGTTAACCAATTACTAATTTAACAAAGATTTAACATACAATATTATTATATTCATTATTATATTTGTAACTATTTAACATAAATATTAACTTTGTATACTGATTAATGTATAATTGTCCTGTTCGCTCCGTTGTCCAATTAAAAAAGAACTCTTCTCGAAGATTTTATTATCACCTCCCGTCAAGCAAAACAGGTTTACAATTTATATAATTATACAATATTATTCTTTTATAAAGTTATAACACTAATACTATA
Organism: Tipula confusa; assembly: GCA_963556175.1. NCBI lineage: Eukaryota > Metazoa > Arthropoda > Insecta > Diptera > Tipulidae > Tipula > Tipula confusa. The sequence goes on from OY744475.1 coordinate 136,021,422, forward strand.
TAAAATAAAAAGAAGACGCGTTCATCATAATTATAACAAATAATAATAAATCATGAAGACGCGTTCAGTACAATAATAAATAATGAAGACGCGTTCATTACAATAATAAATAATGAAGACGCGTTCATTACACCATCCCCCTTAAATGAGAACAATTGCAAATTGTTCTTAAAATTACAACATTAATTTTATATAAAATACTTAACTAGAAATTCAAAATTTTATAAGAAATTTAGTTAATATTAGAAATTCAACATTTAAATTTTTTATTTTTTTTTTAATATAATATTTTTTTTGTTATTGTGATTATTTATTAAACTAATGGCTGTTTAGGTATTTATTGGAATTAATATGAAATAAATATTTTATAAAACAAAAAATAAAATATATGTGTTTTTCTTTTTTTAAATTAATTCCTATTTTATGTGACATTTTTTTAATCGATTGTTATGAACCATGCGTAAGGAATTACCAATTTTGATGGTAGAATTAACATTAGAGTTTATTGAATTAATTGTATAGGGCCCAAGCCAAATTGGCGATAATTTTGATTTACGAGTCTCATTTTTAAGCCAAACTAAATCATTTGTTTTAAATATTTCGGGATTATCTCGAACATCATAATTCATTTTTGATCTGCCTTTTGATTTTATTATATTTCTTCTTGCGATTTCGTAGGAATTTTGTAAGTTGAACCTGACATCGGAAACCAAATCGTCGTAGTTATATTGTACATCAACTTGGTTCGAAATTGAGTTTGGGATGTTCGGTTTACGTCCAAAAATTAGTTCGAATGGCATATATCCAGTAGTGCAATGTGGTGTTGTATTATAGGTGAACATAGCATACGGTACCCATGTATCCCAATTGTTTTGGTCATTTTCACTAAAGTTTCTTAAATAATCACCCAAGGTCTTATGAGATCTTTCAAGAGCACCGTTGGATTCTGGATGGTAGGCGGTAGTATTAATTTTTTTTATTTTGAATAGTTTACAGATTTTTTTTAAAATTTCACTCATAAAGTTCGATCCTTGGTCGGTCAAGATTGATATTGGTGCTCCATAAATGCATATAAAGGAATAAACCATAGCTTTGGCTATCGTTTCTGCTTCAGCGTTTTCAAGTGGAATTCCTAAGGAATATTTAGTCAGATCATCTTGGATCGTTAGGATGTATCTGTTATTGGAAAAAGTAACTGGAGAAATCGGACCTACTATATCTAAAAATATTTTCTGAAATGGGAATTTAGATGTAGTTGTGATTTGCATTGGCATTTTTGTGGATCTAGAATGTTTATTTTTTTGGCAAAATGCACAGTTTTTTATAAAACTTTTAATTTTAGATAACATTTTATCAAAATAGAAATATGATTTTATTCGACGATAGGTTCGTGTAAAACCTTGATGTCCACCAAGAGGACAAGAGTGGAATTCGTGTAAAATTTGGTTAATTTCATTTGTATCAGTAATATGTTTGATAGTTGATGTGACTTCTTTTAAACAAGCTGGATCGGTTTGATTTAACGAATCAACACTAGAGCAGGACGGCATTAAGGTATTCACAATATTATTCGTTGAATCGAAACTAGGCTGAGACATGTTTGTATTATCAGGTGAAGGATCATTAGATTTGATAATTTCTTCAATATTATTTTTATTCGTTTTTTGATTGTGTAGCTTTGATTTAGAGCGAGTAACGACATTTATATTTGGTGTTGAGTTATTAATATCATTCAACTGTATTCTACTAAGTGCGTCCGCATTTTTGTTTAACTTGCCAGGCTTGTGTATTATAGAAAACTCATATTCGGCCAATTTAAATTTCCATCGCATAAGACGAGACGAAGTATTTTTCACGTTTTTTACCCAGACCAAAGGTTTATGGTCCGTTACGAGTGTAAACTTTGTACCATAAATGTACGGTCTAAATTGATCAACTGCGAAAATGATAGCCAAAAGCTCTTTTTCTATGGTAGGATATTTGTACCTTTCCGTATAGTTAAGCGTTCTACTTGCATACGCAATAGGCAGATCAAAATCATTAACTTTTTGCGAAAGTACAGCACCAAGGGCTACGTCAGATGCGTCACATGTTATTATAAATTCTTTTGCAAAGTTGGGATATTGAAGGATCGGAGGTTTAATTAAAGCATCTTTAAGATTACTAAAAGCCTCGTCACAAAATTCATCCCAATGGAAAACTATATTTTTCTTTAAAAGGTCGGTTAGTGGTTTTGCGATTTCCGCGAAATTTGGTATAAATTTTCGATAATAACCTGATAAGCCAAGGAATGATTTTATATCTTTGACATTATTAGGAATTGGATAATGATTGATAGCACGAATTTTATTAGAATCAGGTTTTATACCTGATGACGTAATGACATGACCAAGATAATTTAATTCTCGGCGAAGAAACTGGCATTTCGATGCGTTTAATTTGAGATTATTTTTTCGAAAACAATTAAAAACGTCAATCAACTTTTCATTATGGTCTTTTAAATTTCGGCCGTATACAACTATGTCATCTAAGTATACAAGACATTTGATTCCGGTTAAACCACTTAAAATAGTATTCATCAGCCTTTGAAATGTGGCTGGTGCTCCTTTCAATCCGAAAGGCATTCGTGTAAAATGATAGTGACCTCTGTCTGTGCTGAATGCGGTTTTTTCTTTGTCCTCGTAATTTAACGGAACTTGGTGATAACCACTTTTTAAATCAATCGTACTGTAGTATACGGAGCGACCTAATTGATCTAAAATTTCTGTTATATTAGGAAGAGGGTACACGTCACTAACAGTGATATCATTTAGTCGCCGGTAGTCTACCACAACTCTCCATTTTTTAGTGTTATCGGTAGATTTTTTCGGTACAACCAGCAGTGGAAAATTCCATGGGCTTTTGCTATGTTCAATTACACCATCTTGTAGCATATCTTCGACTTGATTGTTAATTTCTTCCTTTGTCGTATAAGGCAAACGATACTGCTTGATGTAAGTGGGAGGACAATTGGCAGGAGTACGGATGAGATGGCTAGTTGCATTTGTGATAGATAATTTGTCGCCTTCGAGATGAAAAATATCATTGAATGATCTACAAATTTTTAATATTGATTCTTGTTCTTCGGAATTGAGATGTTCTATTGAGATTTGAGATTCGAGTTTCTTAAGCCTTTGATCAATTTGGTTTGACCAATTATTTTGAAGAAAGAATAATTCATAGTTTGAAAGAGGCTCTATATTAAGATTAATGTTTTGATCTACTTCTACGGATTTTTCACTAGTATTTGCAATGCTAACTATAGCTTTATTATTCTGAACTTTAATTATAGAGTTTGCTATGAATACACTGGGTAATATTTCGTTAGAAGAGCAGAGAAATTCTGAATTATCTAAAGAGTTAACTGTAATTTTGACTGTTGCTTCAGATCTAGGTGGCACAACTGTTTTATAATTCTTTGAACAAAGTGGTACAAATACTGAACTTGAAAGAGTAGGTATTTCTAGTATTTGTTTCGAAAAGTCTAATTTACATTTATTACTTGTAAGGAAATCTTTACCAAGTATACCTTGACACGGAATAGGAAAATCATCGGAAACTATTTGAAAGTTGTGATTAACGACTAATGAACTAGTTAGTTTAATATTTCCATTACAAAGGGCTAAAGTTTCAATTAGTTCTGACGAAATGCCTTTGATAGTACACTTTAATTCCAGATTACAATTAGTTTCGTCTTTTATAATGCCAACTTTTAGAATACTGATATCGGCCCCAGTATCAATTAAGAATAAGGTCGTATCAGGAATGGTAATATCTAAAACAAGTCTGACAAATCGTTGATCTTGGAAATTATTTGTAATAAATATACAATTTTCAGTATTTATAGCTGTATTTGCATGTGTATATGAGTCAGCTGGAAGCTTTTCAGAAGATTCGACAATTTTTGAATCATTCTTATTTAGATGGAATTGATTTAGTTCATATTCAATTGGATTGGTTGAAAATTTTGACTGTAAAGACTTCATTGAAGTATCAAATTTTGGATCAACAAAAGAATCTTGAATGTGAAAATATGGTTCAGGAGATTTAAAAGTATTTTCTGAATGTAATTGTTTTGTGTATGGGTTAATATTTCGTTCTAAGGCTTCGTTATTTGAAAAAAAATCATCTTCATTTCCGGAATATAAAATATTAAGACTATGAGAATTTGAATTGGCTTGATTTTTGGAACACTCTATTTTTTTAACTGCTGGACTCGCGACCCTGTGTTCGAATTTGGGTTGAGTCCACTGGCGTTTCCCCAATTATTTGAATTATCAATTTGATTTTTATTTAGTAATTCATCTGCAGCTTTCTTTTTACGACACTCTTGAATATGATGACCTCTGTATTTACAATAGGCACATACTAGTGTCGTGTATTGGTTTCTTTGTTGAAATGGTACTACATGATTCGGATTTAATGGAAATTTATGAGAAGAAATAGTTGATGAATAGTTGGGGTTTGTATAGTGTCTAGTGAAAGGACGGCTAGTATTATTGTTGGTAGAGTTTTGTGACCTTTGACGTGCAAAACAATTTCCGAACGAATGTCCAGATTTATTACAATAGCGACATTTCAAATTAGAATTATTATTATTTTGTCGAGAATTATTCGCAGTTGACGAAGAGGCCAAATAATTATTTTGTTTTAAGATGACTTCTTCTTCAAGTGCTTTTGATACAGCGTCATTCATCGTAGTATATCTGCAAGCTTTAATTATTAATTTGAAGGATTCTGAGAGACCTTCTTGAAAGGCTTTGAGCGCGGTTTTAGAATTTAAACTTCTTATATAATTTGCTGCTGCTGCTCCTTCACTTCGAATGCAAGCTTCGTTAAGTAGCGAGAGTATTTTTTCAACTCTAGATGCAAAAGATTGCACATCTTCATTGTGAGCTTGCTTAATATTTACCAATTCTACTTGAAGCTGTTCTATAGATCTTGTTTCAGAGCATTTTATTTGAATTTCGGCTTTCAAAGCTTCCCAAGTATCCCAATCTTGATACTGTACAATTTCGTAAGCTTTGCCAGAAAGTTTAACTTTTAGGAATTTAAGAAATTTGAGTTTTTCGTTTGGTTTTAATGGATCGTGAATTAACTCACAACAAGATACAAACTTATGGACTGATAGAAAATCACCATTAAAATCAGGAATAACTTGTAATGCAAGATTTATATCGAAATCACTCATTTTTGAAATAATTAAATTTTCTATATTTACAGAAAATTGTTTCAATTCTTCTTTATAATTTTTAAAATACGGTTCAGATTTAGGAACGATTTCGTCTGAAGAAATTTTAAAATGACTTGGCGAAAATGAATTAGAACGACGAGCTTTTACGTTTTTAATGTTAATTTCAACACCAGTTTCCAAATTTTTATTTGATACGAATTTTTTTTCAATTACATCAGTATCGGCAATTGATTTTAATTTTTTATCTTTTTTTTTTATGGGGTAATTAGGTACTATTTGTCGCGATCTCAATTTAATTGTAGATGAATTATTTGATATACCGTTATCAGACATTAACACAAGTAAAATAACATAATTCACTCAAAATAGATTTAAATAGATTTAAAAGGAAAAAAAAATTGCAGCCATTAATTTAAATCAAATAATCACTTACCCAATATAATTTAATTTGTAATAATAATATTTGTGATGTTTCGTCTCTTGTGTAATAATATTTGTGATGTTTCGTCACTGGATCCGTTAATTGTAAGGTTAAATATTCACCCATATGATAAGATGTGTAGGCGATGTATTGATGGCTATTATTTAAATTCATCCATTTTCTTGATGCGAATGTTGGAATAATATTTAGACTTTGCAGCAATTGATAATTATGAATGAATTAATCAGTATAGATTGTTTATTGATATTTTATTATTATTATTATTTTTTTTTTTTTTTTAATTTGTATTGGAATATTTTTAAATTTATTTTTGTAGTATTATTATGTTAAATTATGATCTTAGTTATGGTACCTACTATTATTATTATTATTATAGTACAACTTATTAGATTTAATTTTTTATTTTGCCTCGATAGCATGGCATACCGCTGTCACCAATTTGTAATGATTAACGATATAAGTTAACCAATTACTAATTTAACAAAGATTTAACATACAATATTATTATATTCATTATTATATTTGTAACTATTTAACATAAATATTAACTTTGTATACTGATTAATGTATAATTGTCCTGTTCGCTCCGTTGTCCAATTAAAAAAGAACTCTTCTCGAAGATTTTATTATCACCTCCCGTCAAGCAAAACAGGTTTACAATTTATATAATTATACAATATTATTCTTTTATAAAGTTATAACACTAATACTATATAAAATAAAAAGAAGACGCGTTCATCATAATTATAACAAATAATAATAAATCATGAAGACGCGTTCAGTACAATAATAAATAATGAAGACGCGTTCATTACAATAATAAATAATGAAGACGCGTTCATTACATGAGTCAGACAATACAAGCTTCTTTTTCCCGATGGTTTTTAAGAAACTATCGGTTTCACCTAAAGTGGAACGAAAACATTTTTGACACACCGAGATGTTTTGACCTTCAACTTGTAAATGATATGAATAATTATGTGTTCTGTTTCGTTGTGATTTTACGTTTTTCTTTAAAAGTGTATGGTGTTTTTCTTTAACATCCATTAAACCGGAAGCAAATAAGGCTTTAGAAGAGTATGATGAAAGACTCCAGTATTGTTTAAATATCATTTTTTGCTGATCGTATGTTACCTTGGACTGACAATTCATCCGACATTTTTCTAGCGGCTTACATTCCCTTTCTTTAACTTTACCTTTCTTAGATTTTGTTATAACAGTTGTTGTTAAGTTATGTTCATTTCTTTGAATATTTTCATTTGAAGATTGAGATAAATTATAAAGATTTTCATTAATAACATTTTTTTCAATGGCATTAGCCATTGATTCTATGTCGAAAGAATCTACAGAGGAATCTGAGTTTGAATTTGTTGGTATAGGGAAGTCGGGATCATTGTCACTGTCGTCGAACGGTTCATCATCATCACTATCATTCAACCTATTGCACTTTGTCGCTTCATTAATAATCACAAGTTGTTCCTTATATTCTTCTTGTAACCGTAATACCTGTTCAAACTCTTCGCTAGCCACTTTGGAATCGTGAGCAATATTAAAAATTGATGCCGTCTCTCTTCCAACAATTGTTTTAAATACGTTACCATCCTCATGAAGTGTTGTTTTACGTGTCCGCAATTTCGACAGGATATCTATAATTACAGACAAATACAGTTTAATTCTAGTTGTCAGACTAATAATATAGAAATCAATAATTTTACCTGGAACATGTGGTTTTGAGCAACCCGGTTTCTTAGAAATTGGGGTTTCCCCGGATTGTCTTGCAAGTTGAATCATTTTCATCACTCGAAATGCCATTTTTCCAATCAAATAAATTGGTTTCACACTAAACTAAACTAATCGACTTTACACAAAACACAATAATTTTTTATATAAAAAAGCACTTAACTAGAATTTTTGGTTTGATTAGCACTCGAAATAAACGCTTAAAATCACATAAAATATGAAAAATTCGCAATACAAAAACGTAAATATCGCTTAAGTAAGTTAGTTTAATACAAAAGGATAGTTTTATTCAAAATATAAATGAAAAAATAGCTTATGTTATGTTAGGTATTTACTTTTGCTAAACTTATGTTAGGTATTTACTTTTCGCTTTTATCTAATCTAATTTAATACTTTAAAGTATGAAACGAAAAACTGGCTTATGTTGAATACAATTTCTAGGTATATCAATTTATTGAAAAGAATTATTTTAAAAACAATATTTTGAATCACTTAAGCGATTCTTCCGTTTGCAAACAAAAATCAATCAGACTTAGGCCAAAACGTTTTTTATTGATAACTTGGTCAATTTTAAAGGTATTATAATTAAAAATTGATATTATGGTATAAGTAGTATAAGGATTTGAAATATTATGTAAATTGCAAAATCGCCTAAGTTAACATAAGCGATTTTCGCTTTTTGGTACAGATATATATATATATATATATATATATATATATATATATATATATATATATATATATAATATAATCAAAACCCTCTTTACTACAAGCCTTATTCAGTGCATACTCATGCTATTTAATCATATACACATGAGAATGTATTGTAAGTAAAAAACTTGTCGATATATGATTTAGTAGTGTATAAAATAAACATTTATAGTGTAAAATAAAATGAACATTTCCATACTATAAAACAAAAGAGAGTAAAAACTATCGTAAAAAAATTTAAAAGGCAAAATTGATGTTATCCCTTTCCTATACAAAACACAAATAACAAAAAGAGAGACGAAAAAATTTTCATTTATCCATACAAAATAAATAGTGTGCATAACTTAGAGATAAAAATGTTAAATATAGGTAAATAGTAGTAATGAGAAAATTACAAATTTTTTGGTTTTGGTTATCTGTGTCAACGAAAGTTACAAGACGGCTTGTAATAAAGAGGGTTTTGTATATAAGTAACAATTTAGCAATATTTGCCCATATTTTTATCGATATACCTTTGACTTTTAATGTCATAAATTCATAATGTGTGTATAGTCAAAGTCAATTTAATAATATAAGCCTCCATGATGGACGATATTTTTGGAGATCATTATGTATAGTGGCAAAGCCGTAAAACAATAATCTTTCACATCTGATTCATATGGAAAGACATAACTTCATTTTTTGGAAATTTTATGACAGAAACTTAAATCAACACAAAATTATGTTTATGAGACAAATAGATTTAAGTACTTTTCATACCGACTACTTCGACTTTGGACTTCGTAAATGAAATTTAAAAAAAAAAAATATAAATTATAAAACTTATGTTGATTCGATTAACAATGTCAAGTTTTATTGAAATAAATCAAAATAGTTATAAAACTAATTAGTTTTATGTGATAAATCTAAGAAAATAAAAATAGTGCAATGTAGTTAGCTGCAAAGCAAGTGCGATACGTTCCACTTCTCGACTTTGCTAATTTGAAGTTGTACAAAGCAACTTCATTCATTTTGAAATGTCAATGGATAAACAAAACATCAAAATGGCAGCCGATGATATGTTTAACTATTCTGTGAAATATTATTATGAGGACGAAAATAATGAAAATACAAATAATAGATGCAATCAAACTTGACTTTATATGATTTGTTAGATACTGATTATACAACTCACGATACAACCCACAATTCAGCAAAGACATTAAAACTATTATACTTCTATGCGATTCACAAATAAAATATCAAAATATGGCAGCTGTCAAACAAAGTCAAAGTCAACGCCGTCGGTATGAATATATCAATGCTTTGTATTTGTGGAATTTAAATTTTTTGCAAAGTCGAAAGTCGAAGTCGTCGGTATGCAAAGTACTTTTATCGTATATGATAAATTGTATGAATTACATATTGGGGATTTACAGTAATATCAAAAAGGATATACAATTCTATGTTATTATAAATTCTATAAGAATAGATTCTTTATTATCTTTGGTAATATTCTAAATTTGTGGTCTTTAATGTATTTTTGTGTTTATTTAAAGTTTTTTCCTGGGTTTTATTGGTTTGAGTATTGGGTAAGAACATTTACTATTACTATGTTTACACCAGTACTTTAAAACATACTTTAATAGTATAATGCTATTATATTATTAAAGTATTTTTCACGTTCAGTTTACACCACATAATATTATTTTGGTATTTTGTGGTGTAAGCCCTTATTGTAATACTTTATCGTTTTGACAGATGATATTCTAATTTCATTAATTTATGATTAATCTAATATTATAATATAATGTAATTATATAATCAATTAATAGAATTATAAATATAATTTGTTTACATTCTTTCCAAAATATTAATAAACAAAATAAAAAAGGAAATCCATTCTTAACGCATGACAATTAAACAACAACAACATATTACCTCAATACTTTTTTGATACATACTTTATTGAAGTAGCAAAAAAGTATGTACTAAAGTATTATGGTGTTTTTCCACGATGAAACATATTTTTTCTGCAGCCAAACATTAAAATCTGCAGCAAAACCAAAACAGGAAAGATAGTGATATATTACACTTGAGTGACGAAGACAACAGTTTTTTTTTGTTTTTTTTTTTATAGCTAATTTTTATAGTTTATGAATGTTGACGCCTTCCTTAAATAACCTAAAAAAATCACAAATTTATGTACACATCTCCAAAATAAATTGTGTTATTTTTTTTATGAGATTGTCCTATTTTAATGATTATTCAATTTTAAATACGAAAAAATGATCCGATAATATTTTATAATTTTTTTTAAATCTATTACGACACTATTATCAAAATATTTCAATAATACAAAAATTTTATTTAATTTTTTAACCTCAAAATTTTAGTTGTTAGCACAATGAAAATAAAAATAAAAT